>SMMW01000576.1:1377500-2761250 GCA_004794655.1 Marisa cornuarietis | reverse complement strand
TATTCTTTTTGTCATATCAGTATCACTACTTTAGGGTATGGATGAATTGCATCTACTGTTTCAGCCGATGCTCTCCACACATAGCCACTAAAATTAACATGTATTCCAATCTATTTGATTATTCATTTATTTATGACGTTTTAAAACATAATTGTTTTTGTACTCAAGTTAATACTTACCAAAAAAGATTTATAGAACCTCACTATGCCTTATGATTGACATCAGATCCTACCGTTTTCTTTATTTTCTTCAGAATAGAAGAATTTAACCATTATAGCATAGCATATAAGTATTACAAAGACAATGGATAATAACTGAAGACTGTAAAGATGACAGTGGGTTTTTATTATTGCAGCTCTCAGGTAAACATTAGACCAAGAAACCTGTACATTGTTTGAAAGGTTAAACTAGAAATTTGGGTAGTTTACCACTGATGGATTCTGCATATTTGCTTTTTGTACAATGAGATTCTGCGCAGATTTTTCTCAAAGCAGTGAACAAAAATCCAGCAGTTGGTTGTCAATAATAGCTGAGCTTATTTATTTTTTTTTTTTGGTTGTCTTTTATCACTTGGTTTGAATTTAGTATCTGAAGTTGAAAATGTTCACCGAGAACATAAAAAGTTTTGCCCTCACATTTTGCTGTCATCACTTTACTGGTATATTTATTTGGCATCCACTTGGTAAAGTGTAACTGGTAAACTTTGATTTTAGAGCCACTGATTAGATTAAAAGTCATCTATCCAACTGTTTCAGCTAACTGGAAGAGGCTGTGTTGTAATGATTGGAAGGAGTGTTAATAAAAATAGTGTTGCCTATTAGAAGCGCACAGTTAAGAAGTAGGTGACAACAGTGGAAGTAGTAATAATTATTTACAGAGTGCCTTCCCCACCAACAAAGTGGGGCAAAAGGTGCTTTACATACATGAAGTTGCACAAGCACAAACTACCAGTTAGCATCAAATACATCTTAAACATCCATTCACAATCATTTAAGTCATAGCGCTCGCTCTCTCTCGCACACTTTCAACCAGGAAGTAAAATAAAGAAGAGTGTTTCAAGTTTTGGAATGATTTCAGGGCAAGATAAGAATTGTTCATGAAAAGAGGCAAATTGCTGTGTTTTACTGTATTGTATACCAAACAGTTGCTCACCTGCTCAATTTTTCCATATTTTATACCCATAACATGTGGAAAATATAAAAATACTATTTTTGAACTGTTGGCATGATTTTTGTTTGCAGCGTTTTTTTTTGGGGGGTGGGAGGTAATGGGGTTGGTTCCATTTTGTTCACGGCCAAATCTTAGTTTTTTTTGGTCTGTTATTACCAATGCATAGTTTGCATGTCAGCGCTGCAGCTGTGGCACCCAAGAGAGTTGCCAAGAGACCATCTACAAATACTTATGTTCTGGCACAAAAAAAAAAGAAAACAGACTTTTCTGAAATCGTATAGAACCAACACTAAACCCAGCAAAGTTAAAAATGGAAATAACTATGCATTTTGTGCAGGGTGCCACTCTGATATTGACATCTCATGTGCCCGTTAAATTACATTGCGAGATGCCCCAAAAACTTGCAGTCACTGACAAAGGCTTGTGGCAGAGATGCTTACTAATACAATTTTTAAGTATTCGGAAATCTCAAAAGTACAGCAAATCTCCCTATTAAGACTCGCTAAAATCCACCAAGATCAGGTTGTAACTGAGGGGTCATAGTAGGGATCAACCAGTCTGCTTTCATTCCGTGAACCATAGCTTCAAACACCTATAAATTCTAGTTTAGTTAAATTGTGAAATAAAGCTCTTAGAAACCATATTTCTTTATTGGCTTTGCTTTTGGTTGGTCGTGCTTATTCTGCCAGTGGTGTGCTTGACTTAAGATTTGTAGGAGAGCTCTCCAGGCAAGAGCAGTCAATCAGTACATAGGTACCATGGGCCATGTAATAGGACGCACATACACTTACCTTGCATACACACGACGCATATTACACACATACACCACGCTCAACGAGCCCCCCGTAGGTGGGGATGGAGGTGAAGAGATTTCTAGTTGATTTATGGAAGATGAAGAACTTGCTGCTCTCACTTTTCTAGTTAGCCATGGAACCGTCTTGTTTCTTCTTCTTTTTACATCATTCTTCTCCCAAAATTACGAAGAACAAATGATGCACACAAGACGTCAAACATAAGACACCATTCACACACGAAACAATACAAGACCTACCCCATACTCATTACAGGCCATCTTAAAGCAGACTATTTATATTTTTAATATGATTTCTGCAAGACATTGCAATAAATCACAGTCACAGGAATTTTCTTTTTATAACCACTTCTGGGAAAAGTCAAATTGATTTAAGAGAAAATCATGTTTACATAAGGAAAGTTGATTTGAAAAACCCAATAATTTAAGAGAAAATTGTGTTATGCACCATTGTGTGATTTGTTCTCTGTGTATTGGCCTGGCAGCCATTTTTGTTTAGTAAGATGGTGACCAAATTTCTTTGAACCACCCATGGCTCAGTTGGTAATATTTGACATCAGAGATAGATTCTTTGGGCCAGGATCTATTTTGCTTTCTGTGTTGGGAGAAATAAGGCATTATGGGGTCATTTCAACTGTATATGACTGGAACGATAATGGTTTGGGTCACAGTGACCCGATGAACAAGTAGTCTCTTGCAAAATGTTTTATTTTACGTGAGTTCTGAAAAAAAAGTTGTAATAGAGCACATACTGCAGGCTGTAAGTTGGACTGGGGAGGTAGTCAAAATAGAGTGTACTAACACACCAAGTAAGTCTGCTTCGTGAGTGCAGTTCCTATAAGACTGTTTTTGTGGCCTTACCATCTCACCAACATTACATCATCTGATGCTATATTGCTGCTTGCTTATTATTTGTTCATCTGAAAATAAAGTCATTTTTAGTCAGTTGTTTGTGAACTGAAATTCAGTGTACATTGTAAAACAGTTTTAATAGCAGTAACAGAGGTAATTCTAAGCTGCGGCCTTGCGGGATTCCCGCAAAATTTCGCTGAGGGGCGCATAGTCTGAAAGTCAGCGCGACCACGCGCCCGCAAAAAATACCGTGGCTGGCGCACTTTTGAACACGCGATGCGGCACTTCAAAGCCCACAGCGAAAACATTTGGGACGAAAGAGATCTAAGGGTATTGGAAGCAAGCGAGTTGAAAACGAAGTGAACGCGACTGTCAACTCTGACTTTTCGTTCATGACAAGAACAGCAGAAGATACCCCGGAAAGTAGAAATCGACAAGGACAGGAAGAAACAGAAACTCATCAAAGTGTGCCGCACACATTGTTGGAACTGATAATGTAGACAACGAAATAGATAAATTAAGACAGAGACCGCACGTAAAAAAACACGCGTCCAGAGAACCTGTCAGTGTGAATGGCTGAAGAAATGGCCTTGGCTAATAAACGAGGAGGAAGGCATCATGAGATGTATAATTGTGCATAAAACAATAAGAATAACGCGTTTACAACCCCGGGTGTGTTAAGTACCGAACGAGGACGCTGCAGAGACATTCAGACTTCCGACCACAGGCACTCTTTGGGGGCTGAAATTCTTCAGAAAGATTTCAATTTTCAAACTATTTTCAATTCTAATTTATTTCTGTCCTCGTGACCTTTTCGGAACTTATGCCGGCGGTATTATATAACACTTAAAAATAATGTGTTGCGAACTTGATACATCACAGAACATATAGAAGCTGTCAGGGTTGCTTTTGCAACAATCTGTGCAAGAACAATAATGACAGGTTCCCAAAAGATGCAGGTGATGTTGCCTCTGGATTTTTGAGTTCTTTCCATTCGCCCCATCTTTTTCATGTCTGCAGAAGACAGAACACCCTATGGAGACAAAGAATTAAATATCTTAACAGATTTCTTTGGAAAACCAGCACGTGGGCAGCAAATTCAGTAAAATCTTGCTTGACAAAGCAGCATGTTTAGAGGAATGGATTGTGGTCAAAGAAACTGTAACGCAGAATGCATATGGGAGAGATTCCACAAGCTGTTTAAAGGTCCACAGACACGGTTTACAAACTACCTTAAATACTGAAATACCGTTATTTGACTTTTACAGGGATTCATTTCCCACTTTGCTGGTTCTTGGAAAGCTGTACCTCCTTATGCTATACCACAATGCAGGCTGTGAGAGGGGGCTTCGGCCATCAAAACCTAATAAAGTCTTCTCATAGAAGTTGCCTCGAGGAGAAACATTTAAACCCCTGCACTAATGAGACATATGATAAGTGTCTAAACATTAGCTTATAGTCCAATGAGATGGGCACAAAAACTAATTGGTTTGCGAATTTAGGATGCTATGATCACACTGATGATGATGAAAGATAATTTATCGATATAGAAGAAAAAGATATCTATGTGATGAATCTTCAATTTCTTGTGATTAATAAAGTATTTTGTTGTATACTTAATATTTATCGGAAAAAGCAGTGAAAATGTGTTTGTTTCGAGGGACCCCTTGTTTCATTTGAAGGGCCCCTTTTTTTCCATTGAGAGGGCCCCAGGGCCCCTCTTTTTGAAATCATAGAATTACCTCTGCAGTAATGTGGCTGCAACACAGAAATTGAAACTTTATATGAATCATGCGACTTTAAGGCTTAAGATAAAAGCAGGCACTAAATCCATTATTTTTAAAGCAAAGTTTTCGAATTTCGTTTTATAGAATAATCATCAAGAAGCATCGGGCTGTCCTGCTATAATGCATCGTTCAAAAAGCATAAGTGCATAATTTTCACTTGCTTTCATGCTTTGTTTACCTCTCTGAAGAAAATGAATGAGTACCAGCAAAAGATTACTGAATGTACATTTTCAGTACCTAGCCCTGGTTGACCATTTCTCCATGTTTTTCAGGTGAGGAGGATGCAGTGAGCATAAACTGGATGTACTTACACAAGGGAGAACCCAAACGGTGTGAGTGTGGCTACTGGTTTAAGCTGTCAGAGCTTAAACACTAACATTTCTGAAGACTACTCGACATGGGACAACTTTGTTTAGTTTATTTCATCTAGAGCTTAGAAAGACCAAGTGATGCTTTTGGACTGAATGTTGAGAAGTAGACAGGTTGCTAATGCTGTCCATATGTCCAGAAGAGCAAGGATCACTTTTTCCATTAGAAACAAATTGATATTTTTTCTTTTGTGTAAAAGAATTTGCAAGAAAATAAACATTTGTTGGTTTATTGGAGTATGCTTCTGCCTTCATTAGATTGCTGTGAATTACCTGGAAATAAGTGTATAGCACAGTAAGAATATCCATAAATTTCGTGCCTATTTATAAGCCACACCCACTAAATTTTTGTTCACAAATAAGCCACACTGGTTTATAAGCTGCAAATATATACGACTTGAAAGCTGCATTGTCAAAATTGTGTCTCGTTTTCAGCATAAGTGTGTGCTTTAGCAACTAATCTGAATGCTTCAATTATGTGTGGCCTTGATTTAAAAATGTGAACTTCAATGTGGAGCTCCTTGGAAAAATTAATCAGAATCAGAAAAAATCTGCAAACATGTGGCGCTGCTGTTTAAGCCACAGTGTTTAAAGCTGGGGGAAAAAGTCGCGGCTTATAGTCTGAAATTTACAGTACTTACACGGCACGTCATTGGTTATGGACTGAAGCACATATTTACATCACAGTCCAGGAGCCATAGTTATGAAGAAAGGGTAAGTCATTGTCCTGGGGCAACGTGGGGAACTTGAGGGGAAAGTGTTCCGAAATTATAAAGCAGCATCAAGATCTCTTGGAAAGTATTTTGTTTCTTTATCCCATGCCACCTTTGCAACCATTTTATGGCTTCAGGAGCAAAACATCTGCAGGGTCTGAACATTGCTTTATAATTTTGGAAACAACACTTTTCCTTGAGTTCCCCAGGTTGCCCAAGGGTAACAACTTGCTCTCACACTACCACCACAGGGTTATGCAGTCAATAGTTATAAAACTAGTGCATCATTGCCCTGTAGCGACATGGGGAAATGTAGGAAAAAGGGAGTTGAGGATAGTAATTCAGGGATAGTATTTAGTGAAGAGATATGTTTTCAGGGAACGTTTGAACGTAGCCTCCGTGGTGAATGTGGTGTGGAAGAGAGTTCCACTGCTTAGTAGCACAGGGGGAGAACGTTTGTTGTCCATATGTGACTGTCTCTGTGGGAGGGATGGATAGATTGCGGGAGTCTGATGAGCGCAGGTTTTGGGCAGGGGTGTGGACAGACAAGATTTTAGTGAAGTTGTTGGGGGAGAAGCCTTAAAAAAATCCACACCATAGAGCTGAGAGCTTGAAGTCTATTCTAGCTTTAATTGGTATCGAGTGAAGAAGTGGTGTGATGTGTTCAGATTTGCGAGTCTGGAAAACTAGATGAGCAGCTGAATTCTGGACTGTCTGAGGCTTGTGAATGAGATACTGTGGACAGCCTGCAAGAAGAGAGTTGCAGTAGTCTAGTTTAGACAGAACAAATAAGCAAATGACAATTTTGGTGGTTGAGACGGAGAGAGTATGGCGATTGGAGCCGATTTTCTGGAGTTCATAGTATGCAGAACAACAGATGTGGGAAACATGCTTATCAAGAGACATGTCAGCAGACATTATATAACCTAAGTTATGTGTTGAAAGAACATCAGCATCGGAAAAGAGACAGGCAGTGAAGGGTAGACACTGGTTCTCCTCTTTGAAAAAATAAAAGCTTATGTTTTTTAGTCATTTAGTTTTAGTCTAATGTCAGAAATACAGTGTTGGAAGCTCTGGATAGCAGTGTGTGCCTGAGAGGAACAACTGAGTATCATCAGCAAGAGATTAATCGGATATAGAGTGAGATTGAATTAAAGCAGTAAGTGGCTTAGTGTACATGATAAAGAGGATAGGACCTAGTACAGAACCTTGGGGGATTCCTGAGCAAATAGACTGGTGGAGATGTGCAGCCATCTACTATAACTGAGTAGTGTGATCTATAGTATCGAAGGCATCAAACAAATCTAACATCTTGAGAAATGAGATGCCACCTCTATCCAGAGCAGACAAAATGTCTCAGTGCTGTGAAAAGGGCGATAAGCAGACTGTGATGGAGAAATCAAATTTTCAGTTAGGATAAAAGTTGCTTGAGAACTACTTTCTCAAGGATTTTGGAAAGAAATGGCAAATTTGAGACTGGGTGGTAATTATTTAATACATTGATGTCAAGGGTAGGCTTTTTTAAAATAAGTTTCACAAAGGCTGTGCTGAAAGTAGATAGGAAGATGCCAGAGGACAAGCTATCATTTATTATTTCTGTGAAGGCAGGAAGTAGGACGTCCAGTCTACCAGTAGTAAGGTGGGAACTGGGTCCAGTGGACAAGTTGTGGGTTTTGACTGGATGGTCCTAAGCTCACTTTCCGAGATTGGCTGAAAGAAAGCAAAGGTGCACTTTGGCCTTGTAAGATCATCGTAGTGGTTAACAAGAGCTGAAGGGTGTTCAGGTAGTTGGTCACGTTTAGCCCAGATGTCAAGAATCTTATGGACAAAAAACTTGCTGAAGGCCTCAGGCAGTAAAGCAGGTGTAATGACCGTGGGAAATTGTGGCCTGTTTGTGCGGCCCAAAAGGTGGTTGCAGATAAGTAAGGTAAAGGTCATCCCCTAACCTTTTCAGGTCGTTGGGGATGAGGTGTTAGAGACTTCACTTTTCTTGGGACCAGCTGTATGTGAGGGCAGTGCCCATCTCCTTTCCTCGCTGCCTTAACTTCCCCAACCCTCTAACGAGTCAGGTACCCATTCCGCCAGCTGGGTTGACTGGGGGAAGTTTGCGGCACTTATTGGGAACAGAACAAGTGCGCTCCCAGTTTGAATGCCAGCGTTCTAACCACTCGGCCATCCGTTTCCCCCAGTTGCAGGTACTAAACTGGCTCCTACTTGATGAGCAAGTGCTGATGTGAGCACAAAGGAATGCAGTTTTGGTAGAATAAACAAGGTGGATGATTGCAAGCTAGGCAGCGTTTAGCATCTGTTTATAGACTGTCAACCCAGACCTATGAAACAAACCCTCAGCTCATTGACACTCCACCTTAGCTCTCCGCAGCTCAATGCACATGCTGGGATACCACTGTGTTTGTTGGGGCAAACTTGGGTACGCACAGCAGAAGCATGGGCCTCCAGCATGGAGCAGAGAACAGCTGTAAGCCTGGCAGCAGAGGTTGAGGAGCAGAGGGCTAGTTCGCTTCCCAAGTCATCACGAAACATAGACATGTCCATGTCATGAAGATGGCACAGAGTGCAAAACACTGGTGTCAGAGCTGGGTGACTGGCTGACAGACCAAACCGCACACAATAATGATCTGAAGAGAGCACTTTTGAGAGTGTAACATGATCAATAGGCCTGTTCACCACCCAGTCCAGGATATGATTTTTTATGCGTGGGTTCAGTGACTGGGTGAAGTGGAAGACATCTAGCAGGTCCATGATTCTTTTGGTATACAGATGTTTTTTCCCCCTCAAAATGGACATTGAAATCGCCTCAAGCCATAGGTATGCCACTGAGCGTGTTGCAGCAGTCAAGCAGGTCATAACATTCTGACAGAAAGATGTTGTCTGTCAATTTGTTTGTGGGGTGTGGACACTGTAACTGCATAGACCAGATGCTTGTCCATTTTCCCACATCTTGGAGCAGCAACTTGCTCTTGTTTAAGAACTGGGGATCCCAGAAAGGATGCCTAGTGAAAAGGGGGGGAAAAAAAGACCAAATGGATTTGATCTCCAGCACAACTATTTTAACACCAATTTAATTTTAGATATAAATAACTATGATGTGAAATAAAGTCTTCAGCTCAAAAACTGATTTCCCTTCTGTCAGTACATGCAGAACAAAAGATATCAAGATAAACAGCCTTTGGAATAGCTTATAAAGTCTTTTTTTTTCTAGGTGACAACAAATTGATCATCTCAAACGAAATCATTTATTAAACTGATAAACCATTCATTTATATTTTTTGAAAATGACAAGTTTAATCAGGTGGATCTTGCGTTAAAAAAAAGTTGAAAGCTGCAGTGTTTAAAAAGTAGCCACAAATACAAAATTTTCTTCTCAGTTGGTAGTTTATTATGGACTTGGTTTGTGTGGTGCTAACATAAAATTAATAATCATGCAAGATCAAAATGTTCCTGATACTACACAAAATGGGAAAACATGCACTGTACCTATTATACCCCACTCTTACAATAAAGATAATCAAAATATTCAGTTTAAGACTTAGATTCTGAGTATTAAAATGACATTGGTAACAATTTACTGACAATATTACTTGAAATAGTTTCCTATGAACGGTGTACAGCAGGAGGTGGGTATGACAAGTAATAACACTTTTCGAAACAATATCCATTACCAAGAAGCACCCGGGTTGAGTCAGCAACTATCGTTGATGTGTTGTTCGCTCACGGACGTGTAATACAGATTCGTGGTTCGCTCTTAAGTAGACCCGAGTCATGAATATCAACTGCGGAAATGAGGTCAGTACGATAAAAAAAATCTTGCCATTTGTTAATCTCTACAGCGAATTGAATTAATTTTTGTGTCATTTTAAAAACGTCTAGGGATGGGTAGATGTGTAATTTATAATAAATTTGAACGTCTGTAGGACACTTTCGTTACGTCACCATGAGGCATCGAAGATTCAAGCAGAGTTAATCTACAACGAAAAAAAAACCCCCCCAACAAAACCTGAAAGTTGAACACATTTCTTTTAGTAATCACAATTAGTAAGTATCGCTTAGGTCACCATTTACAAGATGACTGCTATTTCGAACGCGTATGTACTTAAGAGTTACAGTCCTTGAATGGATCTTGCGTTGAGGGTGGCGATTTGTAAACATCTCAGACGAAAACAGAAACAGTTTTCTTCTGGTAAACATCTAGCAGTATGTAGGTCTTCTTGAAAGAAAGAAACTTTCTGAATGCACAGAAATTCAGGAAAATGAAACAGGTAAAATTGCATTTTGGTGATTTGGTTTTGCAGTTATAGGTACAGCGGACCTTTGTTATGGCGTCTCAGCTGATCTGATTGCGATACTTCCGAATTTAACTAACTAAATATTGTTTACTCCATTGATAATTTTATTTGAAACCAAGTTAAATGTATTAAATGTTCTACAGAAAAATGCAAATAAATATAGACTGAGTCTTAAAATAAAGAATAATTAGTCGTGTAAATGACAAAGGTTTCCTTATTGTAACAGATTGTTGTCTTATAGCGTTAGTGTTAAAAGAATCGAAATAAAGGTCATTCTATTGGTAACTAATCTTTTGTTAGAGATTCATCCCATTATTAAACAAATTATACCTAAATTGTTCAAAAAGAAAATAGGAAAACTCTAGCTCAGCTTGAAGGTACAATGGTAAATTACGAAAATAAAACCACCATAGCTTCATTCTTTGGAAGCAAATTTTAAAAGCAGTTAATTAGTCGTCAGGTGTTCACAATTTTTTTTATATGAAAACTGTAGTCCCCTTTGTATGAGATTTTTATAATTTCAAGTCTACGCTGCAAAAGAGTAGTTAGGGTTAGAATTTAGTGCTTTTGTAGCACTGATGAAGAATTGTTATTTTGGAAAGTGGCAAGCCACATGGCCCAGGTAGGAGAGAGTAAAGGGTACTGCTTTTCACAGAGATATTTACCCACATGATTTTCTTTTTTTGTAGCTATAGAAGAATAGAATCTTGAAAATGCAATTTGTGAACTGTTAGTACAATTTTTAGGTCATGGCAATATTTTAAAATTATCAGTTCTGTTTTGATCAGTGCCTGATTCTAGTTTTCTGCCATTTCCAGTGTGTAGTTTCAATGACTGCACTGCAAGCATGACACCCAAGAGCATTTCTATGAGAATTCCACTAACAAATAATGACTTTCCCTCTGGTATAAAAAAAATTAAAATGTGTCTTTTTTTCAAATCATACTCAACTGCTTGAAAAACATTAAACCTAGTTTAAAAAAAGGAAGGGTAAATGGCTGTGCATGCTGTGCATAGTGCCATTGAGACCTTGATATCTTATGCATCTCTTGAATGACATTCTTAACTGAAGTCCCAACATCATGCAGTTGCTGAGAAGGGCATATCAGAGACGCTCACCTACACATTTTTCGGTATTTTATAGGAACAAATCTTAAAAAAAAACAGAATTCTAGAGATGACTTATTTTATAATAGTTTTTTATTTTCATATTTTGAAGTTTGTATTTTGGACATGAAATACAGATCTTGTTCCTCTGAATATCAGGTCTCCTTATCCTGTATCACATGAAGAGCAGCTCATACTGGCTGCAGGAAAGCAGAAATAATATGCATAAACAAATATCTCCTTACTATGCAGTGTTCAGGGCAGCTACTGTAACCAGCTAAAGCACTGCAGTACAGTCCACAAATATATTGTGTTGTCGGAAAAGTCATGACACATTTTTGCAATATATGGTGCTAGTTCATTTTTGGAAGTACTGGAGTTGCTCAGATCTATGTTATTGTAGTCATTTGAAAGCTGACAGTTCTACCTTCATTCTAAAATAAAAATTGAGCAGTTTGGTTTGAGTTTTGGAGATTTTACATTAAGTTGAAGATGGAAGACCAAGCTGTGCATGTTCACCTTATTTTACTGTTTACCTCCTTAAAGGGAAGAACATGCCTCAAGCTTGTGAAAAGTTGCAGAAAGTTTACGGTTACAATGTTCAACAAGAATGTTAGTGCCAATAATGGTTCACGAAGTTCCATGCTAGTGATTTCAATTTCAAGGACACACCTGGTCTTGGAGGCTTACCGAGGTTGATGATGTCATAGTAAAGGCATTGATCAAGTCAAGCCCACATTATATGACAGGATAGATTGCAGAAACATTGAACATCCATCCTTCAAGTGTTTACAACCACCTGAATAAGCTGGGATACATAGGCAGGCTTGATATTTGGGTTCCTTGTGAACTCAAGACATTCAATTGACAGTGCATATGAACATCTGCGACATGCTTATTAAACATGAAGAAAATGATCCTCTTCTTGAAGCCTGATAACTGATGATGAGAAGTGAATTATTTACAACAATGTGATGTGCAAACAGTCTTGGTCCCGACTTGATGATTGTCCTTAAATGGTATTGAAAGCAGACGTTCCTAAGAGGAAAGTTATGCTTTCAGTATGGTGTGCTTTTAAGGGTACCATGTTTTTTCAAGCTCTTTCCAAGGAACCAAACAATCCATTCATTCATTCGTTCGGGCCGACGATGACCATGAATTCACTCAAAAAAAGTGTGGCAGTAATGGGTGTTGAGATGGCTGGTGGCTGGTGAGCCCAACCCGGGCCCTGAAGAGTCTCCCACATGTGGGACAGGTGTGTGAAAATGTGGGGTAGGCGTGGATGGACATTTTAGCCTTTCATGCTGCGCGTCTCTCTTTTGCTGCTGTGACATGTCTGACCTCAGCTGCATAGGCTCCCTGGGTGAGGGTGCTGCGCCAGGATGGAGGGGCGAGGGCCTCCAAGCTGGCAGCATTGATGCCAAGATCTCTGAGGGTGACTTTGAGGCTGTCCTTGTATCACTTTTTCTGCCCTCCAGCTGTGCGCTTTCCCTGGCACAGCTCTCCATAGAACAGCTGCTTTGGCAGACGACTGTCAGGCATGCGGATGACATGTCTGGCCCATCTGGCCTGTGATTTCAGCAGAAGTGTGTGGATGCTGGGAATGCAAGCCCCCCTCAGGACTTCTGTGTCGGGGATTCTATCGTGCCATGTGATGTGTTGGAACTGGTTGAGCTGCTTGGCGTGTCTGGCATAGATGGTCCAGGTCTCACTGATGTAGAAAAGGGTGGGGAGGACTACTGCAGTGTAGACTTTTAGCTTGATGGTGAGATTGAGACCGCTTTGCTTCCAGACATTTCTGAGCAGTCTGCCATAGGCAGCACTATGTTGTTGAGCTCAGCATCGATGTTTAAGAGAGTGCTACCCAGGTGCTTTCTGGTAGGGCTTGCCGGTCTCTATGGTGCTGATGGTCAGACCAAAATCTTCACATGCTGCTGACAGATGGTCCACCTTCACCTGCATCTCATGCATGATGCTGGTGTTTAGGGCGCAATCATCAGCAAACAGTAGGTCCCTGATTGTGCTTGCTTTAACTCAGGTCGTTGCCCTCAGCCGCTGTAGGTTGAATAGTTTGCTGACCATTCTGTATCTGATCATCAGACCCTCTCGGCTGTTGCAAAAGGCATCTGTCATCATGGCCGAAAAGACCATACTGAAGAGCGTTCGGACAAGCAAGCCCTGCTTGACACCATTTGTGATGGGGAAGGCCTTAGATTCCTCTCCATTGTTGAGTACTGTGACCATCATCCCGTTGTGGAACTGCCAGGCAAATCTAGTGAACTTGGGTGGGCACCCAAATTTTTCCATTATTTTTCTGAGGCCATCCCTGCTGACAATGTCAAAGTCCTTGGTTAGGTCTTTGAAGGTTGTATAGAGGTCGCGGTGCAGTTCTTCGCACTTTGCCTAAAGCTGTCAGGCAGCAAAGATCATGTTTGCAGTGCCACGCTGGCTTTCGGGGAGAATGTCTTGTGGCTATGCCAGATCCTATCTAGCCTAGCCATAGAGCTGCTGTCCTTGGAGAGGGTGGCTCCCAAGTATTTGAAGCTGCTTACCTCTTCGAGCTGTACCCCGTTCATAAAGATTTCTGCTTTGCTGTTGCCATTGATCATAACTTTGCTCTTTTCAGTGCTGGTCTCCATTCCATATGCATTTGAGCTGTTTGTCAGTCTGTTGGTGAGGTCTTGCAGTTCCTTGTTAGTACCTGCTAATAAATCTATATCATCTGCGAAGCGTAGGTTGCAGATTGGTCTTCCACCGATTGAAATGGAAGTATGATGGTCATGAAGAGCTTCGAGCATGATGTTCTCCAAGAATATATTGAACAGCACGGGTGGCGGCATGTGGCCGGCCCAAGGTGTTCCACAGCAACTGCATGGACTGTATCTTGGAAGGACTTCCATTGCTCCTCAATGTCAAACTGTATGCAGGGGGTGCCCTGCAGTTTTCTGTCCTGGGCACAGGAGAACTCTGCTGAGTTACTGCTGTTCTGCAGCTTAGAGACATTGAGCCTCCTAGCATTCTTCTGTCCCTGTGGCCTTTGCTTTGCCAAAATGCTATCTTGAGTTTGGACACGATGAGTCTGTGGTCAGTCCAGCATTTGGCCCCATACATTGCCTTAGTTATGCGCACGTCTTGCCGATCCCTCTTCTTGGTGATGACGTAGTCAATGAGGTGCCAGTGCTTGAAGTGGTGGTGCGTCCAGGATGTCTTGTTGCAGGTGGGTATGCGGAATGTGGTGGTGGTGATGACCAGGTTGTGTGCTGCGCATGTCTTCAAGAGCAGGAGTCTATTGCTATTGCATTCACAATGCTATGCCTGCTGAAAACATGCCATCAGACTTTGACTTGTTTTGCTCTCTTTTAAACTTGTGTGGTATAACATTAAGTTCAAATGAAACTGTAAATGAGCACCTTGTTCAATTTTTTGCTGATAAACTCAGGTCCTTCTGTGGGTGAGGAATTATGAAGCTCACTGAAAGATGGCAAAAGGTTATCGAACAAAATGGGAAACATATCATTGATTGATCTTTGTTCTTTATATAAATAAATGCCCTTAGAAAAATATAGAAAAATGTGTCATGACTTTTCCGACAAACTAATAGATTTGGTGCATGTAAGCTGGTCTACACCATGCATAGGCAGAAAAAGTCTTTTTTTCCTTTGTTTTCTTATTTCTTGTTACCATTTTAACGTGCAAACACAAACAAAAGTTCTGGGCATAATCTAGTTTAGAATAATACTTTATTAATGCTCAGCAGTCTCATTTCGCTTGCTATTTTGTTTATGTTAACACAGACTTAATTTAACTCTGATGTTAGTTTCAAATTTGCATTGCTTCTGGTGCTTTTCAGCAGCTTATATTTAAAGTGTAACAGTGTTAAAGGCTAGGTTGGGACTTTGTGCTTACCTCAGATATTATATAGTAGGCATAAATTCTGTTCTGATTTTTGTTCTGATTATAAAACTAGAGAGTGTTGCGCTGGATTGAACAATTAAAGTCTCCTGAATAAAACTAATAAGGTGCTTACTTTGTATAGATTATACAGTTTTGTCTAATATTAAGTCATTATTTGGATAGTGTGCTTTGACTTTGTTAAACTTTGACTTCTTATACTTATATAATTATATCTGATATTATCAACTATTAGGCAGTTTTATGTGCACCATCTTCCAGCTCAAAATAGACTTGAAAGCATTTTGACTCCTATGTATTTATGTTTTTCAGGTGAGAGTTAGTAAAGATAAACCACAAGACATGTAGGTTTGGAGTAAGAGAGAGAGAAGAGGTAGAGTGAGAGAGGAGTGTCAACATGTTGATGATGATAACAAGTTATATACATCAAGCAAACCGAACCTGACGCTAATAAAAAGCAAGCATCTCAGCAGAAGAGATATTAACAGTTCTTCATTGTTAGAGTCACAGCCAACCTGCAGGTTTTCTGGTGGCTGTTGCACACAAGACCAGTCAAGATGTTGTATGTTTTCCTTGTGGATACGGGCACCATGTACACCTTTGACATGAAGCTGACAATGGAACTGTAAGTGTGCTTCTAGATTTCCACACAGTCCTTTTCAGAAGTGTTTGTACATTGTCCTTCATTTTCTGTTTTGGCAGTTTGACTGTTGGGGACTGCAGAGCAGTAGAGATTTTTCCTTTTTCACAAACAGCAAATTATCAAAGAAACACTATAACATCTAAAGACAAAAGGAAGTTAAATGCTAAAGAATATTTCCCTCCTAACCCCCATCAGGACAGCAGTACAGCGTGTAACACAAACAAGTAGCCACTGTACATTTCCCATGCTACAGTTTCTGTTTGCCACTTACAGTTTATAATTGCTAAATATGTATTATTGTGTTACATTTTCATTAGTTTCTATGCGTGAATCTAAGCTTACAAGTATTTTTGGAAATTTTGTGTGTGTAGCAGTTTGAACATTTCACAAGTAATATGGCTGTTCATGTACTTGACAACATTCCATAAAAAGGATATAGCCTTATATTAATTTCATAAAATGCAGATATGTTTGAAAGTTAAATAAGAATATTTGAGTTTATTTAACATTATTTGCTGAACTTTGAAGTCATGGGATTGACATTTTAAAAGACTTGGAAAGATTATACTGTTTGAGTATTTTTTAAAAACATTAGTAGTTATTTTGTCATTCTTCACTTGAGCACTACATAGTTCCTAAAGTGCACTCTTATTTCAGTGTTCTGAAGCTGAAGGATGTGATAGCCAAGATTTGTCGAATACCAGTCGATAAGCAGGTTCTGCTCATCAGTGGAGGGGAGCCCCTTTCCTCTGAAAAGCTTGTATGCAGCTACAGCGCAGGAACTGTGAGAAATTCCAGCCTTTTTTCATTATCTAGAATTTGAATGTGACAGTCTGAGAATAAATTTGTGAATTCATTGTAAAATTTGCTGCAATACGGCTGCCATAAACTTAAAAAGCTCTGATGTGATGTTCGAGGAGAGGGTTGGACAGTTTGTCTCATGATAGAGGGACAGTGCAGTTGTCTCATTCTTGGTAAGATGTAAAATACCATCAGTTTCAGAAAACACCATCATATCTCTGGAGCAGTGATGCTTAGCAGTCAAACAGTTCTTTGGAAAGAGAGAAACTATGATTACCTGAGAACTATTCCAAAGTTACCTGTTTCTTAATTGTAAAAACTGTCTCCAGTAAAACACTTTGTCAGATGTCTGTGCTCTGAAAACTGAGCTTCTTGGGGTCAGTGAAAAATTGAATGTGACTTTACAGTTACTTTATTGAAAGTAAGATCATCTTCTCGTACTCAGTGTAGTTTCTTGAAACTTTTAGCATAATTGCTTGTACAAATCTGGATATTTTGCAGGACACCAATCCAATCTTTTTGTTCGGCAAGAGCACCATTGAGGGCATGTCGCCACCCTCTCCAAGCATCTACCATGGATTGGGTAAGTCATTCAGACTTATGGCTTATGGGTAGAATCATCCCCTAACCCCATTTCCACTGTGTTTTGGTTTTATTATATCTGAATTATACTGCATTGCTTCTGTATGTATATATGAATGCTGCAGTGAATGAAACCTGGTTAGTGCTTGTTATTGCTTTTTTTTAACTCAAGCTTGTAACCTGCTTTTCTTCTGCCCATCTAAGTGTTTGCATTTGTTGCAATGCATAATGAGTCCTGTGTACTGCAGTGTGTAATGAGTGAGTCGTGTGTACTGCTTTTATGTGTTGCTTTTTTTTTTCTCCCTGTTGTTCCTTTCACTTTTAGTTGCATTGCAAGGCTCAGTTGTTTCAAGGGCTTCAAAAAAGATTATATTTACACAGTTCAGATATAATTTTTTGGGTAATTGGATGGCAGTGGAGAGAAACCTCTCACCATCTGTCAGAGGTATATCATTTTGGAAACAATTTGAAGGAGGAGATCACTGATGGAGGTTTATTTGCTGTTGGCTGTATGTACAGCACATAGGAAGGACGCCATCTTGCAAAAAGATTGGGAAGTGTTCACTTGGCAGAACATATTTGAATACAAGATGCATGTGTTGATGAAAGAACCAGTGGAATTTCAAGTTGCAGGTCAGAAAACACAGGGAGTTTTTTTTTTTTTGTATTTTTCTCAGTCATTTTTTTATGGCTTTGGTTGATTTGAGATGTATCTTCTGTTTTCTGGGTCACATCATTTGTACCATTTTATTGCTTGCACATATTTCTAACTAAAGTAACACTTTTTCTGAAGGGATGCTTTTTAATTTTGATGGCTAACAGTTATGCACATTTTTTTTGACTTTTTTGAGACTTGGATGGACCATGATCATGTATATACTGAGAGGGTTCTTAGTGCACAGAGGAAGAATAAGATTTTTTACTTCTGTCTTATCTCATCACTGCAGTTCCATAAGCACTCATGTAAAACTAATAGATGTTATGGCCTGGTAGGAAGTATCAGGGATTCAACTCTAGCTCTCTTGTGCATGGCTGTCCCTTCCTCATGACATAACTTTGGAGTCAAAAAACGGTTGAAAATGGCTTGTGCTACAATATGGCTGTGTTTTAGACAAATTATTGAACTGATTTGTTCTATTCAGTTCCATAGGTGTCTTTCTTTGTGGGATCTAGCTGATTCATTTTTGTTTTCTATATTTTAGGCCCTTTTTATATATACCCTGGAATAAGATGAAACCAAGTTTTGAGCAAATTATCTGTGTTGTTTTGAAGATTGGTATGATGCTGACAAGCAAAGGTGCAAATTTAAATTGTCTTGGATTAATAAAGTGGCTGATTATAATAATAATTTGTTACAATGTTGTATATGTACATTCTATTGCGACTGGTATCATAAATGGTGCAGCTGCTGAATTTAGCCCTATGTACAGGCTCATGACAGATGTTCTCACTATCATTTTGCTGTCATATATTGGTGGCTTTGTTTGGTTGCAGCACAGCTTTGATCTTTACAGGATTATTCATGATGGTTCTTGAATGTCGGTCATTGGTTATGTGTCTGCAGGGGGGGGGGGCAGATGAATGAGTCACTTTGTTTTGCTGTTTCAGACTACTAGTAGGGTGGTCTGTGCATCACTTTAGTGCAAGAAATAGCTTTATTTGTTTTCAGCTCAGTTTTAAAAATTACTAGTGGAGGTATATCTGGTGCAGGAGCACCTAATGCATATATGTTCATTTGCAACAGAAGCTAGAAAAACATAGCTATTGTAGAAGTGTTGAAGAGAACTTACTGGTCTATTTTCTTTAAACTGTCTAAATAATAGCTCAGTTTTAGTTTTATTTATTAACGTTTTGTTGAAATAATTATTTTTCAGAAATGGACCTTAACAGTCAGGTTGAAGGGTCTCTTATCATGCCTGCTACCTTTGACACAGTGGTTTCTCGGACTCAGTTGGCAATGGTAGTGTATCTGTATCTTTGGGTCTCTCCATGTGGATTCTTGTTAGAATGTACAGTGCATTGAATAAGGTTGACACAAGACTGCTGTGTGTTAATGTGTACTTTGTATTGAATAAGGCAGTGGTTCTCAAAGTGTGGTCCGGGGACCACTAGTGGTCCGCAGGCATAAGTCAGGTGGTCCGCGGCTGACAGTCGTCATATGTTAGCAAAGTGATGTTTAAATTGCCAGATAGGCTTGTAGAAAACTTCAGTTTAGTTTGTGTGGGACCCCCAGCCGTCCGCTGGTCAAGTTACCACCGCAGCTGATAATGGCCTGAAAGGATGGTCAGTGTGGGGGGCTATGAATCTTGACCAGTGACGCGTGACACGCCTACCTTAACAGGACGGCTGTTGAAGAATTTTAGTATGTGCCAGCTTCCCTGCTTCGGTGAAACATGAAAGGGGACCAGGCAGGCAAAGACAGCTCCAAGTATTCTTTGTCAATATTTTCAAGCCGAAGGGTTACTATGGATCGCTGGCTGAAATCAGGGACCTTAGAACGTAAATCCCATGATGCTGGTGACTGTGAAAGTGTAAACAAGATGAAGAAAGGGAGGAAAAGATGCAACTGAGGTCATTTGTGATCCAAATCGACCACTCTGTTCTTCTGATACGCTTACCAGCTGCAAAGCAGAATCAATTTGCCAGGAAGTGGAAGACGCACCTGACGAGATATTTTCATCTCCTGCTCAAGATAATAGTAACAAAGAAAGCATCAAACATGCTGTAAAGAACAATAGTCGTACACACAACAAGTGGCGTTATTCCAGCCTAGAAAACAACCAAAAACAAGTTAAAAGAAAATATACCACTGATTATTTGAGCATGGGATTTTTTGGGACGGGTGATAAAGAAGTCCCTAGCCCGCAATGTTTTTTATGCAGTAAAATTTTGGCTGTGAAGCATCTACTGCACTTTCCAACAACTTACTGTTGCGAGATTGGATTTTCAACACTTGTGGAACTAAAATCAAATAAGAGAAGCCGGTTGAACGTGGAATCTGACATGAAATTGAAACTCTCCAACATTGATCCAGATATTATCACCTTAATATCTCATCAAAAACAACTGCACTCATCGCATTAACATTTTAATTATAAAAAGAGGTATGTAATTTGATGTCAACTTATTACTATAGCACTGTCACAAAACATTTAATTTTGAATTGTAATGAAACAAATGCGGCCATTTAAATTTGAAATTCACGGTACAGAGTGATTTTAGGGTCCGGTGGTCCGCCGTAGTTTTTACTTGAGTAAAGTGGTCCCAGGTCCAAAATACTTTGAGAACCACTGGAATAAGGTATGCACAAAATTGTGCTGTGTGCAAAATTGTGCTCCTATAACATTTGTAAAGTGAACCTTCTCTTGCGGCTCCCTTCCGCCCTCCCGGACCCAAAACAAACCTGCAGGCCAATCACCACTAACTGGCCGCCTTACTGGCCAATCGGCCCTCAGCTGGCCTCTTGGCCAGCTTCTACCACAATTATACACAGATACAAAATCCATACACACATGGACAATACATGTTTTTTTTAACACTCTGTGAAGCACACACTTGTTCTGTCCTTTTGTTTGCTATGTACATTCATGTGTATATAGGTGCATTTCCACAAACATACATTGACTTCTTGCTTGAGCATGTACACATACTTGTATACTGCACATTTTTTTTTGAAAGAATACCATAAAGTGAAGAATATGTTTATTTTGTTTTTGCAGCAAATTTATGAAGTAGATACAGAAGAACTGAAGGCCTGTGAAAGAATGGTGCTTGACCAACATCTGCAGCAGCAGGGGTGGGCAGCGGTGGTTGCCAACCTAGAAGATCTTGTGAAGTAGGCAGCTTCAGATTTATATCTTAAGTTCTGCAACATATGCATCCGCTGAAATCAAGGATTGTTTGTGTGTCCATGTCTATATATTGGCAAAGTTAGCTTAAGGTTTTGTTTGGTTGCGTTAAACTAAAACTTGCACCATATATGTTGTTATCCTAACACAGGTGTAAGAGCAATAACTTGTGTGCAGTTTTGCCTGTTCTGTTCATATCTGACATAACTTCCCTACTTTTAGTATCCGGTAGTCCAGTAAAACCTCTTTATTAAGAGCTTCCTGATTATGAGTCCCTCTTAGTTACAACCCAACATTTTTTCACAAATGTATTTCGTTATATAAACATCATCACTATTATGACTACCTTCCAAAACCGACTTACGACTGACAGTTTGTGCTCTGTTACAACATTTTTATGTGTGCAAAAGTTGTGTGTTGAATAAAATTAAGTATATTTTAAAATAGTGTCTGGTCGCTTGCTTACCCTATTTTATGGTTTTCCGAAGAAATAATGTAAAATAAGTACATTTTGAAAGAGACTGGTTGTTCTATGGATCATCTGTTATTTCGACCCAAACCATATTGCCCCAGTCATGGCTACCATATCATCTCGACACTGGAAGTCAATAATAATAAATGAAGATTTTTATAGCGCATATTCACACTCATAGAGAGCATGCTCTTAGCGCTTAAAAACAAGGAAGAGACATGGACTAAATGGATAGAACACGAGGGGCGTAAGAATAAACGACAGTACTGACGACAAATAGAAAACAAAGATGGAAAACACAAAAAGACACCAAGTAACAGAACATAGAAAATATAGGGATTCTGCAGAGAAAGATGGTAGAAAATTAGCAAGAGCAAAAGGGGGGAGGGTAAGAAGGATGAGCATTGTGTGGACTGTGTTATGAGTAATGCTCAAGGAAGAGGTGCGTTTTCAGTGCAGATTTGTAGGATTTTATTGTAGGAAGGTGGCGGATATGGAAAGGGAGAGAGTTCCATTGTTTTGCTGCACAGTAGCCCAAAATCCTGTGACCATATGTTGTACTGGTGACAGGAACAGTTAAGATACGGTCATCCGATGAAGAGTGTAGTTGTCTGGCTGGAACGTAAGGGATGAGAAATTCAGAGAAATAATCAGGACAGGAGCCTGCAAAGAAATTAAAACACAGCACACAGAGTTTGTACTGGATGCGAGAACGGACGGGTAGCCAGTGTAGAAAACAAGGGAGAGGAGTGGCATGGTCCCTTTTCGTGGCTCTAAGCACCAGACGTGCATCGGAGTTCTGTACTCTCTGGAGTCTCTGAATGAGGGATGAGGGACAGCCTGCCAGCAGGGAGTTGCAGTAGTCAAGTCGAGAAAGAACAAACGCACAGACAAGAGTGTTGGTAGCGCATGTAGAGAGAAAATGACGGATGGCACTGATCTTTCGGAGCTCAAAGTAGGCAGACTGACAGACAGCTGCTACATGTCTGTCGAGTGTCATGTCATCAGTGACAATAAATCCCAGATTCCTAACGGATGACGTGAAGGTGATGTTGGTTTTTCCCACCTTGATGTGATTGGGGAGACTGACGAGTGACGGTTGATGTCTTCTTCTATGTCACAAGAGGGCTTCCGTTTTATCATCGTTTAGTTTAAGCTTGTTTTTTACCATCCTGCCCTTGATGTTGCTAATACAAGCTTCTAGAGAGCTAATAGCAGAGTGAGACTCAGCTGGTGGAGTGGAACAGTAAAGCTGCGTGTCATCAGCATAGGATTGATGAGAAACCTGGTGAGACTGGATGCACGATGAAAGTGGTTTAGTGTACAGGATAAACAGAACTGGGCCAAGTACTGAGCCTTGGGAAACACCACAGAGAAGTGGAGCAGGGTGAGATGTTTGACCGTCAACTACCACAGTCTAGGTCCTATTAGTGAGTTGAACCATGAGAGGGCAGGACCACAAATTCCGTAGAGGGTGTGGAGTCTATGAAGGAGCAGAGAGTGGTCTGTTGTGTCGAATGCAGCATACATGTCCAATAGAGTTAAGGGAGAAACAACACAACTGTCAAGGGCAGATAATATGTCTGTTGTTACTTTAATAAGAGTAGTCTCAGTGCTGTGAAAGGGTCTATATGCTGACTGAGCTTGTGGGAGAAGATGGGGCTCTTGTAAGTAGGCTCAGAGCTGTATCAAAACTATTTTCTCTATGATCTTAGAGAGAAAAGACAAGTTGGAGACTGGGCGGTAGTTGTTTAACACATTGACATCAAGCGTGGATTTCTTAAGAAGTGGCCTCACCAGCGCATTTTTTAACAAAGATGGGAACACACCTGACGACAAGCTGACATTTACAATATGTGTGATGGAAGGAAGTAAAATATCTAGACACTCGAGAAGAAGGCTTGTGGGCAGTGTCATGAGATAACTCTAGGGGGTAGGTAACAATCGGCCCACTTAGTGTCCAGAGCGCCTTGTTGACAAGCCCTAGGCCCTTTGGCGAGGAAGTAGGGGGCGTATGTTTTGGTATGGGCGCGTAAGCGGCGCGTGAAACAGACGCTGTAAGTGATTTCGGCGGCCTTGGACGACTGGCCGGCTGGCCAGCGTCAACAAAGTCTGGAGAGAGGGAGAAAGATACCTCGAAGGCACACACCTGTTTGCCGCCAAACTACGTAATTAGACAGGGTGAGGGAGGCTTAGCCACCTGACTGAGACCACCTGTAGGCGTGGCCAGTGGTCAGAGGGACAGTTTTCCTCCTTTCCCTCCTTTCGTTGCTGGCTGTAATTGTAGCTGATTGGATGATGAGTGAGTGACCAATGGCATCCCTCGATGTATGTATCTGAGAATGTAGAGAGATAAATAGAGAGACAAGAACACACTTCACCTTGCTTTTCGGCAAAAACGTCGGAGTGGACGGAGGAACGGGTCAGTGGCCGAAGCGACTTCAGCTTTCTAACGCCAGCTATACTTCTGCCTCGGACCGAGTCTTAGCCACGAGGGCAAGACTCGGGAGGAAAGAAGTTGGGTTAGAGAACGTTGAGAGAAGGAGGCAAGTAATTGACGACGGACTGTCAAGACTGCCTGCTGTTGCCGTGGAAGGAAGGGCTACTCGACTGTGGGCTCGCTCTACCGGTGAGAGAGGTAGACGTCCAACGTTAAGGCCACTAGAAGTCGTCGGTTCTCAAGGACTGAGACCGTCTGTGGTGGTGTTTGTTTGGCGGCTGTACGAGGCATTACAGTCGTCGAGGAACCCACGTGTGTACCCGCGGGAGGTACAAAGCTCGAATCTGTGTCACCGGGAGAAGCAGGCGTCGCTCTCTGACGTGGTGGCAGTTCGAGGGAGGAAGACGGCGGACCATCAGACATCACTTCGAAGGGAAATCGTCAGTGTGTCGTGACAGTCAGCAGAAGTATTGGACTCACAACAAACCAGCTGTAACAGAGCTAAGTTGGTGCACTTGCGAGTGTGTATGGTATTTGTAAAGAGAGGTAACAGCACTGTAACATCAGAAGTACGCTTTACCATGGATAGTATTGGGACCCCCCTAAACGAGTCCATTTGCTTGTATTCATTGTTTGAAATGCTTTGTATGAATAAATCTTTCCTTATTGTTATTGCTTAAATCACACGTCGTTGAGTATTGTGTTCGGGGAAAAGCAGGGGTGGGGGCTCGTGAGCCAAGTTGTGTAATTAAAGGAGCGACGTGTGATTATCGTGTGTTTCCCCTGCAGCTTATGTTGACGTGGGCGGCTAGTGCTGATGTAACTAGTGCCCACGTGCCCGTTCCCCGGGGTCAGTATTCACGTTCTGGTTGAGAGACCAGGGATACTAGAGTATCCGTGTAGTGAGAGCTAAGGAAGCATTGTCCGATCCAGAGCGTCCTGTTTAGGCTGGTCGAGACGTGAGCGTACATTCCATTACAGTGCTGTTACTAATGCCATTGGTTGTTTTTTGAGAAGTGAGTGCGTTAGATTCGCAGTATTTGCACATGTTGTATTTTATACTTAGCAGTGCTTAAGTGAAGGTGTGGAAGTATTATTGTTGTGTGGATTTTTTGAATTGTCAATTGTGGAAGAGCTTAGTAAGATCGCATGGTAATCAGGCCATTGTGTAAAGCCAGCAACGACAAGAGAGATCACTCTAGTAGTAAGGAACTGGGTAGGTGGCAGCGTAACAGTGTTGCTACGTGTAGGAGTGCTGTAACAGAGATTTTTGAAGTTCAGGATGGAAGAAGTATTCACGATACCCCCAGAATTGTTGTTAACCGAGCGGGAAAAGCGGAAGGAATTGAAGGAAGTAGCTGAAGAGCTTGGGCTGACCGGAAACGTTCTTTGGGAGTATGTAGATAAGGGGCTGGATAAATGGTGGAAAGAACGTGAGGAAGCATGAGAAAGAGAGTATGCCGAGCGTAGGAAGGCACGAGAAAGAGAGTATGCCGAACGTAGGGAGGCACGAGAAAGAGAGTACGCCGAGCGAAGAAGAGAGTTCGCCGAGCAAGAGAGAAAGCGAGAAAAGGAATGCCAGGAGCTGTTAGCAGCAGCGCGTGAGAAGCTTAGGCTAGCATTAGAAGAGAAAGAGAAAGAGCACGCTAGTCAAATGAAAAGTGTTGAAAGAAGCAGGGCTAACCCTAGAAACAGCGCTAGTGAGAATAATTATTTTCATTCTAAAGAAATGAGCGTTAGCCTCGCGGAACCATTGAGTATTGTGTTCGGGGAAGAGCAGGGGTGGGGGCTCGTGAGCCAAGTTGAGTAATACTTGGACACTTGTGATTATCGTGTGTTTTCCCCTGCAGTTAATGTTGACGTGGGCGGCTAGTGTGAGTAACTAGTGCCCACGTGCCTGTTCCCCGGGGCCAGTATTCAGGTTCTGGTTGAGAGACCAGGGATACTGTCACAGGCAGTGGATCTAACTCGCAAGTTGTTGGCTTAGCTTTTAGAATAATCGCTTTCACATCGGCCTCAGGGACTGGGAGAAACTTGGTCATAGAGCATCCCGGGAGGACATCACTGGAGATGCTGTCAAGCGCCGACGCCGAGTCTAAAGATGAACGAATGTCTGATATCTTTCTGGTGAAATAATCACTAAAAACTTGTGGCAGCCGGGAAACAGGGTAGCCAGTGGGCAGTGGTGTTGTCGTGCGAAATTCAGTCATTTGATTGCAAATGGCAAATAGTTTTTTGGAGGAGGTGCAGTTAATTATTTGGCCCTGAAGATATGATGTTTTAGCCTTGTAAATGCATTTTGCTACGCTTCACTTTGCATTTCTTTGTGGATGGCGAGTCCAGTCTTCCGTCAAACACGTTCAGCTCGCCGATGAGTGCGCTTCAGGTCACGAAGTTCGACACGGATCTGTGAATACCAAGGCGCACATCTGAACTGACGCATCAGACATCGAGACACTGGGGCATGGTCATCAACCACTCTACGTAAAACACAGTCACGTTGCTCAACGGAGGGTGGTTGGAGGAGCTCCAACTGCAGCTGTGCTCTAAATGCCAGTCTGTCAACATTTCGTAATGAGCGAGTGGATCTAAAAACTGGCATTTGCAATCAAGTTCGATCAGTACACAATAGTGGACAGACGAGATATCGTGGGAAACATCAACTGACTGCACTAAGTGGTCATCAGGTCGATGTATGACCCAGTCCAGGATGTGATCTCTTTTGTGTGTTGGTTGCGACACGGACTGGACAAAACGAAAGGTGTGCAGCATTTCGGACAGTTTGACAGTGTCAGGGTGAGCACTGTTGTCGAAGTGCACATTAACATCTCCAAGGAGTATTGCGGGTCCATTGAACGCATTGCTGTAATCCAAAAGATCATGGAAGTCCAAGAAAAAAGTAGAGGCTGTGAGGTTTCTGGCACTAGGAGGGGGTCTGTAGATGCAGAGCAGGTGAATCGAGAAGTGAAGAGCCGAAGAGGAAACTTGTACAAATTCAAAGGATGTATGTGGGAACGATACAGCAGTAGTAAAAGACAGGCACTTGGCAAGTGATGATCTGTAGATTACAGCAATACCACCACCACGTGTAGGGCGGGGAAAAGATTTCAGGCAGTAGCCCACTGGAGTGAGATCAACACACTCGCTCTCGACACCTCGCTGTTTAAGCCACGTCTCAGTGATGATGAAAATATCAAGGCGGCGGTCTATGACAAATTCTGCGATTTCAACTCGCTTCAGTGACTGTTGTGCAGACGATACAGACTGGGCATTGAAAAGCCCAGCGTGGAGGCGAGTGTTCAGTTGTCGTGTGCGGGAAACTTGGCAGTCTCCTGTTCTCAGACGACCATGTTGGTTTGGTCGCCAACATGTAAAGTTATTCGACCCAACTGGTTCACTCTGATCACGTCGATGCTGATGTGTAGGGGAAACATGATTCAGCAGAGAGTTGACACGCAGCGAAGCTTTCACAATACCGGAGTCGGTCTCAGAATCAGGTGAAAAGGGGCACGAGACAGAATAACCACAAGCAGCAGAGCAGGTGATGGATTTTTTTCAAAGGACGCTGTTTACGACGACCAGCACGGTAGCGACGGATTCGAATCTGTTGTTTCGATGGGCAGTCAACATTCATAGAATCATAGTAAAGGGAAAATCTCCTCAAAGTGTCAAATCCATCCAGTTCCAAAAGATGAGTCGATCTCCGCTGACATGGGTAGATATTAATATTGTATATTACTAACAGAGCCATGAGTTGTTCAAACAAGTTCAGCCAGCATCTTACTAAGCAAAACTGCATTCAGAGGACAAATCACACAATGGTGCACAATGTGATTTTCTTTTAAATTATTTTTTTAAAACATTTGCTGTCATTATTCTTTAGTTTGGAGGTTCTTATATGTATATGCAAACGTTTGGTTGATGTGAAAAAGGTGTTACTCACAGGGCATTCATTTAGCCTGGGCCTGCTCGATTTAAGTTTGGGTTTTGTACATGTCTTACGTAGGACATAGATCATGGCAGGGTTGATTCGACTCAGGCAGCAGGTCGATAGCAGGTCGATATAGCTAGGGGGATATATTTTTTTTTTGGTTGAAATGACTGGTGCCTGTTTATTGTTGTCTCTTTACCAACACAGATCAGTTGATTGTGCTTTATTAAAAATCTTTTGCAGAAGTGACATGTCTATGAAAAAAGTAATAGTTTGACAGACTGTGCATTATAATTTGCAATTCTTGTAGAAATCACATTCAAAATTATAAATCGGGACTAAGAGTATCTTTGTCAACCATAGTACATATGTATTTATCTATTGCTCTTACCTGGAAAGTTAGTTCTATAAATCTTAAGTCAAACTTAACAGTGGCAGAATAAACATGACCAAGTGAAACCAAAAACAACAAAAAGCATTATAATATGGTTTTAAGATTAAATAAATGACCTTGAATTTATAGATGTTTGGATGAGAGCAGACTGGTTGATCTCACTGCTACAGCTCCCATCAGTTATGACCTATATTTGGGCGGATTTTATTAAGTCTTAATTGGGAGGTTTCACTGTATATGCATGGATTTTAAAATTCTATTTGCGTCCATGATTTATTCTTTTCAGACTAAAAAGGAACATTGGGATCTTCCTTACTCATATACTGCTGAATGTATAGGTCAAAGTTGAAATGAGAAATGTCTTTAACTATCAAAAGTAAAACCTTTTTAGGTTTTGCAAACCAGATTGGTAGCATGTACTTTTCTTGTTTTTACTTCTAAACAGTTGTAGGCAGAGTTATTGAGAGGTCAAAATTATTGTTTACCGTTGTAAGTGACTGTAGTAAATATGAAGCAGACAGAGTTAGAATTTTCATGGTGCATGACTACAATGCATTTCAATTATGTCTAGGATTTAATTAAGATTTAAATTTAGAAGTAAATATCTGTTGTCCAGGATCAAGAATTAAGTGTAGTTAGAATGGTTGTTAGATTTTTCTTGGAAGAGTTCTTTATGGAAAAATAGGCCCATTGTGAAAAGAAACCTTTTGATGGTCTGTTTTATGCAGTGCATACTTCCACCGTGCCAGCCTCTTTCAAAAAGAATTCAATGAGTTTCTTCAAGAACGAGATGATGTACTTGCTCTGCTGAGGAGGTAGGAGTAGTTTTTATATGCATCTACATCCACACATGTATATTATATATAGTTTATAGATGTGTGTGTGAGAAATGTTTTTCTTGTTAGAATAAGGCAGAATTTTGCTTGTAGTTATTATGTGGCATGTTTTATTGTATGCATCCCTTTTCTTTAGAAGAGGAGCTCCATTGTATAGTACATGAATACGTACTTGGAAACCACTCTCTCCAAGGATGGCAACAGGGGAGATAGGGGTGATGGTTGAACAGTCTCCCACTTCTAACAACAACTCAACACTATTGTTGGGTTCAGATATTTGTTTTTGTACTGGTTGATGATTCCGGCAATAGTGAAACATCCTCCGATCTCTCTACTTGATGGGGTGTACCTTTCACCTCAAAGCTCTCCTGACTCACCATTCTTCTCTGTGACCCGATCTTATTATTCACCTTACTCCTGAATTTTCTGGGAAGTACCCCCAGTGACCTGACCTTCTTCATTGTACTCTTGAATTTTCTGGAAAATACCCCATCCATATATATGTCTCTCTCTGGGTGAGCCCTCTGTCATCAGGTTGCTGGGTGATCAGGTACCTTCTACAACTTGTGATACATCCAGCACATAATGTGTATTTGCTTCTGTGTGTGTGTGTGTGTGGGGGGGTGGGTGAGTGTATGTTTGCAGACGTGCATGTGTGTGTTTGTGTCAGGCCCAGTCAAATCACATTCTACTATATATGTGTCAAATGGTGGAATTATGTCATGCAGAATTCCAGAGGTGCTCCTTTTGCTGGAAAGAATTCCTGTGTTACCCTGTCTGGAGGGTCCACATCAGAAAATAAGTAGCAGCCATGATGTGGGTGGCAAACATTGCAGTCTTTCTATTGCGTCACTTAACCTCTACACCTGGATTAACACACAGGTATAATTGGATCAAGGTTTTAACAGTGACACAGAAAGCAATGCTTAGCTTAAAATTTGAAGTTACTCTTGCATTATTATTTCTCATTTACAATAAAGAGGGGAAAAGTGTATTTATTTTGTTGAATTTTCTGTTATGTATCCACTGTGCTTAATTTATGAGTAATCGTTATAAATTATGGTTTATTTCAGTCTTTAATGTAATGCATCAGTATACAACCTGCCTTTTATCTTATTACTCAAACCCATGGAACCCTTATCTAAAGATGAAGATGTAACTTTAGAAAAGCGTAACAGAGTGGATTTAAGGGTTTATTTTTGTTTTCAGGATGGAAATAATCGACTTGAAGATGTGATAAAGAACTTGACAGAAGGCACTGAGCTTGTTAGTAGAAGCTGTATTTTCACTATATTTAGTGTTTGTTTTTGTTGGTTTGAAAAGTCAAGAACAAATTTATAATGTTGATCATATGATGAAAAACAGATTTAAAAAATAGACTGTAAGAGCTTTCATTATGTATTGATTTCTAAACTTTTGAGGGAGGGGGCCAGTATTTGGGGGAATTCACCACCAGAGATGTAGACTCACAAGATTTCTATATTAAGTTTTGCCAAAATGTTTAGCAAGCCATTCTTTTACTTTGCAGAAATACAATTACAAATTAAGATGTAAGAGTTAAAAATGACCAAATTTGAACAAGTTTGGGTTTAGATAAATGGCACCACATGGGGGAGAAATCATATAGTCAGTGGTGGTTTTTCTTCTGAGCCTTTTGCCCCCATCCCCAGATGACAGCAGGACTGGAGGAGAAGGTGAGCAGGGAGCTGCAGGAAGTGAGTGACTTCATCCGACCCATGGATATGAAAGATGTCAAGGGACTAGAGGAGCGGCTGTATGGCCTGGACCAGCTTATGTGCACTGCTGGCAAGCTGGTTGATGAGCAGCGTCACATGGCCCAGGTGAGAGCTTGCATCAGCACTGTACATATGAGTAGCTGGCTCATTCAAGCAAAAAACAGATTCTGGCATTTTACAAACTTGTCTTTCAGAATATGCATGGCAGGCATTGGTGTGTTATGCTGTGGCAAACCACAGATTTCATCTTTGGGGGTGACAGAGAGGATATGACACCAAAAGTCAGCTCTCTAAACATTTGCTGATGTAGAAAATCTGAGGCAGCCAAATGAAACATAGCAGACGCCAGGCAAATACAAGCCTGACATCTGCTACATTTCATTTGACAGCCCCTCATACATGACCAGTGATGACCTCTGATCCTTGCTGTCTTGATGGCAGGCATATTATTGCTGTTCTATTGCTCATCCTTCTTTGAGAACAGATACTAGTGGTAAAGAAGTTAACTATGTAGAAACTTATGGTAATGAAAGCTGTGTAAATACAAGCAATTAAAAAAGGATGAAGTAAATGCTTTATGTGAAAAGTCTTTATAGAGGAGTGGATGTAAACAGCCACAGATTCAGCTTGCTTCTATAGCTATTGTGCTTTGTCCAGTTTTTGGCATAGGCTGAGTAAAAGATATGTGCCATCTGAGTGTCACATTAGACTATATTGCATGTGACTGCTAAAATGTTGATGATGTTTATGTCAAGAACCTCTTGAAAGCTAAACACTTTTGCATGTTTGATTCATTTAGGGCTTTGTCCAAAACCAGACAAGGGTATCGGACCTGAAGGATCACAGCATCCTCCCTGACCTGTGCTCCTCACACAAGCGACAGCTGGTACAGATGCTGAACAACCACAAACGTCTGCATGATATCAAACGTAAATGCAGCGCAGCCAAAGAAGAGCTGTCAGCAAATCTGCACACCAGACTCAGGTCTGTTTTTTTTTCATTTTTCACAATTTCGCAGAATTGATTTGCTTTACCTTAGGAAGTGGTATGTTTTGGTTTCTAGAAAATTCACATATATCAGCATATCCGAAACTGCCGTTCAGATTCCTATTTCGGAAGTAGAGCCACAAAGGTAATTATAGGCTGCAGCCTTGGGGATTCCTGCAAAAATTTGCTGAGGAGCCCGTAGTTTGAAAGTCAACGCGAGCGTGGACCTACAGAAATACCATAGCTGCCGCACATTTGAACAGGGGATGACGCACTTCAAAAATAATTGTTATCATTCTTCACGCTGGTTTGAAACCAACCATCTAAAACTGGTGCTGATGATGGGATGGTTTTCAAGCTGACCAGTTATCCATTTGATCTAACATGATCCAAATTTCACACCAGGAAGTAAATTGTTGACGCACCTACAACAAAAACGCAATAAAAATAAAGCATTTAAAAGCCCTGCTGATGTTCATTACTGAATGAGCACGCTGCAGAGACACTCAGACGTTCGACCACAGGCACTTTTTGGAAGCAGAAATTCTTCAGAAAGATTTCAGCCAGGTAAACTATTTTTCAATTCTGATTTATTTCTGTCCTCATGGCCTTTTCGGAACTTATGCTGGCGTTATTATATAACGAAAGTAATCTGACTATGCATATTGTAATTATTAGAGAACCATTATTAATAAGATTAATTTTTTTTGTTGGCTTTTTTTTGCTAGCTTCACTTGTGTAGCGATTTCATGTGATTAAGATATAAAACTAAGATGTAAAATAAAACTTTGACAGCAAGACCCCTTATGCTACCGGTGATCATTTCCCCATCCAAGTCAGTTTTGAATCAGTCCTATGTGTTCGAAATGCTTATACTTTACCTTGCTTGCTAATTTCACTAATACTGATATGAGATATGAAAAACTTAAAAAAAAAATGACCACCTTAGCGTCAGCATGTCACGCCCCCCCTTGGCGTGCCCCACAGGTTGAGAAGCACGTGTATGTCAGCTGTAAAACACTTTATAGGAAACATTCTAGCTTTATGAAGTTAAAAGGAATGTCTTTGCACAAATAATTTGTGTAAGTTCATTTATGCATATAAATATGTGATGTACAATTGTGGTACTAGTAAAATGGACCTTCATCTTTTTTTAATTTTCTAATTATTCCAGGCTGCATCAACTGCTGTAAACAGAGATCTGAGAAATACAGATGCCAGTATTCTTGCTGCCATGCGTACTGTCTGTTGGATGGCAAAGGAAGACCTGCCAGTCTGAAAAAATTCAAGTTAAACTGAATTTCAGAAACAGTGAGAATTTGAAAAAATTTCATCAGCTTGAACTGAAGGAGAAACTAGTAAAGAAAAAGAATGGTGTTGGGGACACAGTGGAAATCAGATTTAGAGATATTTAACAGGAATATGGCCCTAATTTAAAGGCAACATCCCAGGACATTGAAGCTGTTAGGGTTGCTTTTGCGACAGTTTGTGCAAGAACATTAATGACAGGTTCCCAAAAGATGCAGGTGATGTGGCTTTTTGTATTGTCGGTACTTTCCATGCGCCTCATCTCTTTCCTGTCTGCAGAAGACAGAGCATCCTATGGAGACAAAGAATTAAATATCTTAACAGATTTTTGGAAAGCCGGCACCAGTGGGCAGTGAATTCAGTAAACACTTGCTTGACAAAGCAGCATGTTCAAAGGAATGAATTCTGGCCAAAGAAAACTGTAATGCAGAATGCATACAGGAGAGTTTCCACGAACTGTTTAAACTGTTATTTGACTTTTGCTAGGATTCATTTCCCAGTTTGCTGTTTCTTGGAAAGCTGTGCCTCTTTATGCCATACCACAATGCAGACTGTGAAAAGGGCTTCAGCCATCAAAACCCTAATAAAGTTTTTTCGTAAAAGCTGCCTTGAGGAGAAACATTTAAATGTTCTCATGGGAATAAAATGTGAAAATGAATCAATTGCTGACCATAACTTTAGTGATGCTGTGACGTGAAAAAAACCAGAAGACTGTGTAACTGACACCAGTAGGATAGTAAAGAACATTTCAAGTCATGAGATACAGCCACTGCACTAATGAGACATATGAAAAGTGTTTAAACATTAGCTCATAGCCCAATGAGATGGACACAAAGACTAGTTGGTTTGCAAATTTAGGATGCTCTGATCACACTAATGATTATGAAAGATGATTTATCGATATAAAAGAAAAAGATATCTATGTGATTAATCTTCAGTTTCTTGTGATTAATAAAATATTTTTTGGGGTTCTGTTGAATATCAAATATTTATCACAAAAAGCTGTGAAAATGTGTTTGTTTCAAAGGGCCCTTTTTTTTTAATTGAGAGGACCCCGGGGCCCATCTTTTTGAAATTCTAGAATTACCTCTGGAGCCACAGTTAAAACTTGGTGTATACGTAAAAAGTTCCAGTTATTAATGCACACAAGTAAACTTTTTTCATCCTAATGCGAATACATATTATCCAGAATAAGGAAAACCACACAATACACAGAAGTTTGGCAGATTTTGCTGACCAAACTGAAAACAGGGGGAACATCAACTTGTGTTTTCAATCACGTTTTGCTCACTATACCACAAACGATTTAAATTTATAAAAGATCTGATGTCCTGTTGTACAAACCAAGGGAAGTAACTTGTAGAGAAGTGATTCAGTCTTAAAATGAGTTTTTTGTTGTTTTTTTCCTGCACCATTAACCATTCGCAACAAGGTGAGCCACTAGCTGCAGTTTGCCGGTGTAATAATAGAATGCTGTATATCCCAAGTAGATCTTGCACAGGAAATATTTTATTTTGGTAATGCTGGAGACCATTTTTAAGGCAGAACTTTTTTTTCAAGAACCTTTTTCTGTTTGTGGTCCTATTGTGGGTCTTGCAGGCTTGCTGCTTAGAAAAGCTGCGTATAATCACTAAATTATGCTGCAGGTGGGTGATGTTTGTCCAACGCTCTGTCAATGCCATGGACAACAAGCTCTGGCTTTACCATAATAATTTGGATCGCATCAAAGGCAGGACAAATCTACTGAAACAGGTGGAGACATCACCTCAGACGTATGCTGCCATGGTGGCTGAAGTGGCACGCAGGCGAATTTTTGTGCGTCATTACCTCAGAGTGAGTTGTTTTGAGATCTGCAGTCGGTGTGTGTGGTGCTTGTGGATGTATATGTTGAAATAAGATGGTTAAAGGGGTAAAGTAGACAAATGTTTGGTCACAAATAATTCAGTATATTCATGGATATTTGTGAGAGAAATTAAGTCAGAGTGTATGCTTGCAAAATCAGAAAGTCCCTAGATTATAATCCATATGAATTTATTGGAAACATTCCAGAAATTTATAGTCTGACATGCCTCATTTGATTCCTGCAGGCTGGAGTGGTAATTATGAGCAAAGTTTTGTTTGTTTCAGTGGTCAATGTGCATTGTTCCAGGATAAAATTTTGATTTTTTTCCCCTCCTCTAGTGGGCTGAAGAGACATCTAATGAAGCTAAACGACAACACAAAAGAGAAGTGCAGCGAAGAAAAAGTTTTACTCGTCAGTTTGGTAAAGTCAAGTCTCACCCAAAGATTTTCCTGCATTTATCCCTCAAACTTTGAAGAATTTACAGGGTATTCTATGCCAGACATATGCAAAATTCTGGAGTAAGGAGCTTGGGAATTGGGATAATGAATGAGCCTCTAGACAGGTGGCAGATGTGGAAGGAAGTGACCTGCTACAGCTATTGCTGAATCAGATTACTTTTGAATGCAGTAACGTTTTTAATCTCAGTGTACTGTTTCTCAGGACTTGATACTGAAGATAATTTCAACTGAAGGGTGGTTTAAATAGTGATTAGGATACTTTTTAGTGACAAAGGATAATTGCATAAGTCAGGTGGTTTTAATGTAGTACCTTTTATTGTTTTGGGACAGCTTGTTTTAAATCACCTGTTGGTAATCATCTGTTGTATCTACTGTTGCTTTTGACTGTCATAAATGGTACAAATTATTTTTACTTTGTTAGCATAAACTTATCCTTATCATCTTTTCTCAAGTGCCAAGAGCATGCTCCGTACGAGTGAGTATGAGCTGTATGAATCTTGCATTTATTATTATTTTCATGATTACTTTCCATCCTTTGGCTGCTTAGTAGTAGATAATTAAATCTTGTATCACTGTTTTCATAGGGTAAACCTAAATTATGAGGTGAATATGTTACAGGCACACACTTCTTGCAGAAAATGGTGCCAGGATTTAAAGATGATGTCCCAAAGTTTGCTGTGAGTATGGAAATATTGGCTTTAATTAATATACTTATGGGTGTAAGTTCGACTCTGAATAAACAAATTATTACAAACAGGAATTGGTGAAAAGGTAACAACAACACGGCTGTTACGACAGCATTGTTTAAAGAACAGTTTTAATTCAGGGGAACTCCTAGTTTTCAGAAAAGTGATCCTGCTCACTTTATCGTGAAAAAATCTTGTTTTCATGTGGACAGATTTTTATTCAGAACCACATTTTACTACCAGCATGTGCTTATCGTCTCTTATGCAGCAGTGTGTGTGTGTGTGTGCACACACATGTGTATTTAAACAGGCAGAGCCACTGAAAGAGTTTGATGAAGATCTACCCAGTATATCACAAGAGGACTTAAATACATTAGCATTGGCTGTTCCTGAATTGAAACGTTGGTTTAAGTAAGTTTCAACACCTTCACTGGATAATGTCTTGCCTCTGCCTGTCATTAACATTTCTAGCTTATGTTTAAAGCAAGTTTTAGGCGATGAAAAAAATGTTCTGTTAATTTTATTTCTAAAGTGTTGGCTTTGAAATTTGTTTGAACATTTTTATTTGTTGGGTAGCTAAATGACGTTGCAATACTTCTTGCTGTTGATGGTTTGGTGATGGCATTGCTCAATGTTAGAAATTCAAGAATGCCAAAACTCTGGTTATTTTTTCACTGATATTTAATATTGGCACTTTTTGTTGTTTAATATTTTTCCGTTTGTTGAAATAGTTGTTAGTATTTGACAAGCACTTTTACTCCTGAGTAAATGGGCAATAGTGAGATGATGTGATCCTTATTATGCATTGAGTAATCTTCTCAGAAAACATTGGTCAAGTGTCTTCATTAATTAGGATCGATCTTTTCAAGTTACATTCGGTACCATATGCTTGTCTTTATTATCACAGAATTCCCGGTGATGCATCCTGCGTGGAATTTACAACTTCCTCCCAGACACGGGTAACAACACAATCTGTAGTTTCTGAAATGCAGTCTATCACAGGATCCATAGAAGGTCCAGATATGATGGGGGAGATGCTGTTTGAACATATAGACAGAGATAAACTCTCATTAAGTGACCAAGCAGGGCTGGGCCTCCAGCAGGAGAGGCTGCCGCTGGACGATCGATTAACGCTCTCCTTGCAGGAGAAATTCACTGTACCAGAGAGCCTGTCCGAGACACTGACAGCTGAGGTAGTTGCTTTCAGCACAGTTGAATATCTCTAGGTTACTTTTCTGTGCATATTCAACTAACTTTTCATCATCACTTTGTGGTGTCTGCAACGTATTAATTTGATCGAAGGACTGGAAACCTTCAAAAGAATAATATCTGATACAGGATTTGATATACCTATTTCTAATTTGTTTTGCTTTTAATCTGATCACAGACCTGTTAGTAATTAATCCAGATAGCAGTAAGCCATAATAGCATTCGAACGTCACCCAAACCTTGGTAGATTTTGAAGAAATGTTAAAGCTAAAGCCCATCACAGCTTCTGCACTATCGACAATACAAGCTTAGTTTTGCTTAGGGGCAGGGCCGTTGAGCAGCTCAGACAAATTGATGGAGATTGCTTGAAACTCTGTTGGTGTTAAAGGACTTGTGAAGTGCACACATTGTTTGTAATGATTGGGTAAAGCTCAGTGCAAGATACTATTTCTTTTAACCTGAGTGAATATCTCCTTTCCATTCTCAAGATACAGGCCTACAAACATCACCATACACAGGAAGAGGTAAAAATTGTAACTTATGTTCCCAGGTCGCACATTGCCCGAGGACTTCAAGATGCAGATATATCCATGCACTATGCCAACATCTGTGTTGGCCTCTGTCTATTCATGATATTTGTAGATGTTTATCTTAAAAATAAAAGAGGGGTATTCACCTAAATTTAGGAAACATAGTATCTTGCACCCAATTAGTCTTTCAGATGTCATGAAGCAGAAGATTCCTTTGATTGCATGCGTTTTTTAAAAAAAATAAGTAGCCTTTAAATGGTGTGTAAAACTTTGTGACAGGTGAACTCAGCAGCCATGAGCACTATCACTGTCAGTGTCCTGTCTGCATCGCCCCAGAAACAGGTGGCAGCAAGGAGCCAGCTGGCAGAGAGTGCTGCACGAGTGGTGCAGGAAGAAAGTGGCGATGGGCTCCTACTGTCCTCTGGAGACCATGAGCCTACCAAGTCTTCTGACAGTGATGCAGTAAGTCATGAAAGCCTTTCTGATCGCAAGGCCCGTGTTAAACGGCGTAGCAAAGGCCTGTCGGACACATCTCCGGACATGGAGACCTCACAGGAGTTCACCACAGCAGACTTCTACATCGAGGATTCCATGCCCTCTTCCATGACTGACTCGCCTCCAAAGCCCGGTGGGCAAGGGAAAGAGAGGACTGAACTGAGCAACACTGTGGCAGAGAAAACCAGGCGCATGAGTGAACTAGAGTCAGAAGTGAGCATGCTGCAAGTGAAACTGGATGCCTCTAAAGACCGCCTGAGCAGGCTTTATGCTTTAACATGCTGCAATATAGGGCTGTTAAAGAGAAGTGTGACAGAGTTAAAGGAAACCGTCCAGAGCAGCAAGAGTACAACAGCTAGTGCAGTCTCAGAAGTGCAGGGGCTGGCACTGCAAGCTTGCGCAACCCTTATCAAGACCATGGAGGAAAACAAGGAACAGATGCTTATGCAGGAGCATAGCAGCAGCAAGAAAACTATTGGAAACCTGCAGCAGCAGCTGGAGCTCAAGAGCAAGCATGCTGAGGAAATCCAGCTCAAGCTGCTTAAGGCCTCTGCTGCATTTGAAGACATCAGCAATGAACTGCACCAAGTGCGTGAGGCAAGCCAGAAGGAAGTGGCAGAAATGAAGGAAAAGCATGACACAGAGATTCAGGACATTGCCAGCAAGAACTTGCTGGAAATGGAGCTGGAAACGGACAAAGTTCGGACGGAACTTCAGGCTGAAATGGACCGCCAGGAGACCGAAATCATAAAGCTGGAAGAACAGTTGAGGACGGCAGAACTCCGACTGCAGAAGGTCATTGAAGAGAAAGAGTGCAGCTCAGAAGAAATGATGAAAAATTTTGTCTCCCAAAAGGAGCAAATTTATCAGGCCTTAAAGGAAGAGTTTTCTGTGACAAAGCAGCGAGAACAAGAGGAGATTATTAAGAAGCTTGGGAAAGAACACAAAGCATCCTTGGATACCCTTGCCACTGTTCACCAGGCTGACCTTGATGCTCTTTCTGCCAAACACCAGGCTCACCTGGATGCAGTCATCAGAGAACACCAGGAAAAGCTTGACAAAGTGATGAAAGATACGCAGGAGGAAAAATCAAGCGAGATCAAGCAGATCATGGGGGAAATGGAAGCAGCAGGTGAGAAACGTTTGCAGGAAGTGAAGGAGCAACTCCTCAGTGCACACATAGCTGAAGTCCAGGAACAGTTAGACAACGCCGCTTCCAGACATACAGAAACAGTGTTAGGACTGCACGAGGAGTTTGCACAGGAGCGCAAACAGTTGAAGGCTGATATACAGGCTCTGAAAGAACCTTTGGGCACAGAAGCAGGCACGCAGAGTGAAGAAGAGGGAATCATAGCAGTGGAGGACCATCTTCACTTGGTGTTCATGGCAGAAGCAAAAGCCAGAGATGCAGCCCTTATGGAATATCAGCAGGTAAGTTGAGGACACTTAGACTGTCAAAGTATAGCATTTAACCTATCTGATAAAGTATACCATTTAACCTGTCTGACAAGATCTGTTACTTCTGACAGTGCCCATCTTTTCTACTTTCCACAAAGGCAGTATATCTCCACTTCTGTATTTTTCTCAATGCTTGTGTTGCCCTTTTATTTTCCTTTTTGAATGGGAAGTATTGGTGGTCAAGGGTATCATTCATTAGAATTTGAAATCTTTTCTTTTAAACATGGCAATATGTTTTCTGGTGTCTTGGTTGATACAGAATAGGGTATAAAACATAAGTTGGTGAAATGTTCTTCCCCACTCTGTCTTAATCACATTGAAATATAAATCAAATATACTCTGAACCAAACCTTGTTATAAAATATATTTGCTCTGGTAGCCTTCTCATTTGGTGTAAAAATAGTAAACTCAAGGGATATTAGAAGGAGAAAGATCCAGACAACACTTTTGCTGACATACAGTATGAAACTGTAGCCATTTGTAGGACACTTCCAAAGATTCAAACTGGAAGGCATAATCCAGGTGAACATCAGACTGATGATACCTGCAGTATATCAGAATAGTCCAACCCATGATATATGGATTTTAAACTTAATTCATTTAACAGATGCTGGCCTCCCAGCGCCAGGAATTAGAGGGAAAGATGGAAGAAATAGAGTTGAGGCATAAGAAAGACACAGAGGATGCCTTGTCTGCCATGAAAACAAGTCTGATGGCAGAAAGACAGGTGAGAGAGTGCAAGAGAAAGAGATTAGTAGAATGTGTGTGAAGGCTGAAGTGGTTGTGCACCCTGAACTTTACGGTTGTTATTTAATATTTTATGGCAGACATTTTGAAGACTAAGAAAGTCACCAAGAAAAGTAATGATACAAATTTGACTCATAAGAAGTATCATGATAGCTTGTCAGTAGTTTCTGCAGGTGTTTGAAAAGCTTGATGAAAAAAAAGACAAAGGTGCTTGGAAAAAAAGAGGTGAAAAACTCAAGCATTTACTTTCATTATATACGTGACATCTTGAAGTGAAAAAGAAAGTGCTGCTAGCTTATGGTTATCTCCTTTCCCAGGTGATTTCTTTCCCTTTTTCCAGAGTGATTTAATGCAATTAAATCTGGTATCCCAGGTTCAGTTTAATGAGGCAATCAGTCGGGTTTGCCAAGAAAAAGATCGCATGATAGATGACCTAAGAGCAAAAATAAAGACTCTAAAAGTAAAAGGTAAGTGCATTTTTTTAAATTTCAGTTTACTGTTTTCTGCATAAAGAAACATTCTCTATTTGACTAAAAAATTAACACACTCGACCGTGCATGTGAGTGTAATGGTCATGTCACAAAAACATAATTTAAATTGTGTTTTTACTTTTGAAATAAGTAGAAAATAATTGCTTGTATCCTTAGGCAATAGCGTGTCTTGTTCTTTTAGAAATCCACACTTACCTGAAACACTATTTCAAAAATATGTTTCTGATGTAGTGTTGATAAGATATGATGGCCTACGTGGATGCTACATGTTAGTATTGGTGTTTGGCTGCTTGAGGTAGCTACACGTATGGCTGAAGAGATGTTTGTAAGAACAGTTCATTCAGTAATAGCTGCTAGATAAAATTAGGTTACATTTACAAAATATTCATTACTCACTTTAACAAATGTTAATCCATGTGGACAGAGCGTTGTGTTAGCTGTTTAAATGAAAGCTGGTTTGTGTAGTTGAGGAAGCTGACAAAGAAAGTGCTAACATGGATGAGCTGAGAAAACAACTGGCCAGAGTCAAAGAGAAGGAGTCTGAACTGATGTAAGAATTGTTTATGCTGTTCAAATTCTAGATTTTATACGTAATCTGCTCTCTTTGGAGGCAATTCCCATGAAACTAAAACAAATAAGATAAAAGATTGAATAAGATCTTCTTACCAGTTTGTGAAACCTGCCACTGTTAGCCCATGCAAGGCACAGGATTTTGTGCAGTTGGTACAGTTGTATGTGGGTTTCAAAAACTAGTCTTTAACTCTTTCCTTACCGATCGCCCTCATTGGGGCGATCATGTGATCTTCGCCTGAACCCGGTTCAAACCCTATGGTGTGATGCAGTTTTTAAATGTTATTACTCTTAAACATCGTTTTCTTTAGAAAAAAAACTTAATAAATAAGATAGCTTATTCATTTCTGAACACAATTGTCTTTCTTAAAAAAATGTAGGAAGTAAGTTTTAACAGGAAGTCTTTGCATTTTCCCAAGCTGTCTTTATGTTTGGAAAATGGTTAGCAAATTCCCGGTATTGAAATTTCGACCGGCAGCTTTGAAAATCTAAATTTATTAACCTACAGTAAAGGTAACCATCTGTAATACACCGTTTTAAAGAGCTTTTTTAAACACTTACTTGGTGTAAATTTTAAGATACATAGGTTTTGTCTTCGAGTACTAAAATCAAATGAACTGTACGTGTCTTAGAACACTTGAACATAAATTTCAGAAAATAACAAAAAAATTATTTACACAATATATACAGACATAAAGTACCAAACAAACATGTTTTATTAGAATATACATTAGAATTTAAATATTACTTACTATTTTCTTCTCCTTTGCGGTTGTTGAAGTACAAATCCATGTCAAATTGAGTAAACTTTGAGCACTTTTTTTCGATAATTCAAAATGGCGCTTGACCATTTGTTTACATCTTACAAACGAAATTTTTTGATTGGGTGGACTAGTTATTAAAGGGAGGGAATAATGGTGGACTATTTCCTAACGGTTTCAGTAGTTTCTTCCCTTATGTTTTTTTCATTTACATTGCGGGAGTTTGTTTGAGCTTATTATCATGGCATTTTCTGTTGGGAATACTATAAAAGTGTGTTTTCAAGCAAACACAAGGTAAGGCTGTTCCTTTTTTCTACATTTTGATCTATCATTATCAATTTGAGTTGTTCTTCTACCTCTTTTAATTAATTTTTTATGATTTTTTGAAAAAGGGGTAAATACATCCGTCCAAGGGTTTGCAACCGCCGCTTAGACTTCCATAGTGTTCAGTAAAGATCGAGTTAAAGAATTACAAACATGTGCATACCTTGGCAGCGAAGTGGACTAGCATGGTGAAATGGACATCAGAGTTCATGCATTGAGTGGAATTATTGTTTGCAGCCGTGATAACCGCCGACTAGAGGAGCAGTTACGTCAGTCCATCCATCTTCCCCAGTCTATGACCACATCCACTGCACCACTTTCTTCTGTTGTTGTTGTCGATGGCACTCAAAGTTTGATGCATATTGGAGATGTGTAAGTAGTAGGAGTTGTACTCTGTTTGTAAATGGAGTAGTGGCCAACTCTTCATTAAAAGAGTTTTTTTTTCAAATAAAGAAAATATTGTTATGAAGTGCTATAAATTGTGAAATAGAGCTAACCAATCACTGTATTCTCTATTCGCAATTCTCTAAATTGCTAACACATAATTGCACTGATTTTGTGCTTTACAGTGGTCAGCCAGAAGACAGTCTTGCAAAACCAGATTGGGAGCAGGTATGTCAAGCATTAAGCACACTGGTCAATAAACTTTGAAGTGGCAAATATATTTTGATATTAATGATGAAAAACTTTGTTTTTGTGCATAAATGTTTGTGTACATGCATGAATTTGTGTAATTTTGTAGGACATGAGCAGTACCTATTGCTAACAAATTTTTTAACTCTTTTCATGGTCTAGTTCTTTTTTCAGATCGCAAGTTTGAGAGAGAAGAAGATCACTGAATTAGAAAACAAACTTGTAAGTACTGTTCAACATTTTAAAAGCAAATGTAAGTGTACCAAACAACAGTGAAGTGAGCCAGGAAATGTGCTTGTAATATTATACAAGAAGATGAGCCAGGAAATAGGCTTGTGTGTTGTGTGCATATATCTATATATACACAACAATGAAACTAGTCAGGAAATGGGTAGTGTGTATACAACACTGCAAACAAACCAGGAAATGGGCTTATAATATGTTTTTTAAACATAGTATGGAAAGCATTTACACCAAGATCTGCAATTTCAACACAAATGTAAACTCCGTCCTTCTATATGGGTCTGAGACATGGTGTGTGACAAACACCATCACCAACAAGATTCAGACATTCATCAACAGATGTCTGTGCCACATCCTCAACATCAGATGGTCCGAGAATATCTCCAATACAGATCCGTGGGAGAGAACCAACCAAAAACCTGCCACCCAAGACATCAAGAAGCAAAAGTGGGGCTGGATCAGTCACACCCTGCAAAAGCCGGCTGAAAATCTAACAAGACAAGCTCTGGACTGAAACCCAAAAGGGACGCGCAGACGGGGAGGAACTTGGTCCACAGCGAGGTGGAGGCAGCTGGAATGACATGGACCCAACTGGGGCGGGAGGCCTAGAACCAGGTCTGCTGGCATGGCAAAGTTGCGGCCCTATGCTCCACTGGGGGTGAAAAGGACTAAGAAGAAGATGGAAAGCATTATCTCTTGGCAAGCTTGTTGGCAAGCTTGTCATAAAAACTCAAGTCTTCTGCAGTAAATTGTCTTGTAATTGCATCCATTTTAGGCTCCTATAGCACAAAGAAATGTGGTTTCTCTTTGAGACATTTTACAGTCTCAGAAAGATGCCTGCACATGCATTAAAAATGACACATTTAGTTCTGTAACTTAAACTTGACATTTTGCAGATGACCATGTCAATGACAGCAAGCACCCGCAAGGAGGTTCGGGACAAAGTCTCCATTCTTCAGTAAGATACTAATTAAACTGTTAAGGGTATTTTTGGTAGATGCAGATTAGTTTGAGGAGAGAGGATGAATAAGGTAAAAGGGGGAGAATGAGAGATAAAAAACAAAGCATGCGGCAGAGAATAGAGGACAATTCTGAGTGCTGATGAAATTTGTTAAATGACATGCAAAACTAAGATTGCCTTATTAATTCATCCTAGTCATGGGGAGTAGATAGAAAAATAACTATATAAAAGTGTTATACATTTAATGTCTGCATATGATAAACTAGTTGCATGTTTGAAGTAGAACAAACATTAAATATTTTTGCAGCTGTCTGGTTGGGGATTTAGTGCTGCTGTGCCTTGATGAACGCCATGACCAGTATGTTGTCTTCACAGTGGGCAGCACTTTACATTTCCTCCACAGTGACTGCATCGACAGCCTTGGGCTGAGGGCTGGTAGGGTGTCAGGCAATCAATAATTAGCTTAATTGTTTTTAAACAAAGTATTCTTTGAGAATTTTTCAAATAGTCTTGAAAGACTTTTTAGATGTGCATGTTTCTAAATGATTTATGCATTAATAAAAAAATTTAGTAATGAGTGAACTATGAGATATATACTGATATGTTTCAGTGGAAGGGGAGCCCCGAAAAAACTGGGTTTTGGCTGAGATAATAGAAAGAGAATACTGCCAAGCAAGAAAGGTCAGTACCTACTATGGCATCTTAGTCTTGTGTCACTAAGAGCTAAGTAATGCTTCAGATGAGCACTGGTGATGACAGAAATGTGAGGTAATTTGATTTAGACTTGGGATTAAATGCTCTTCATTACCCACAAATAAACCGTTGTTCAAAAATTACATGAAACAGCAAACTTATGCCACCCTCTTCTCTGAAGTATGTTTTGAGCATGCTTGTTGTTTGCCAGCATTCTTAAAATATTTTGGAGATGTTAGAAAGTTGAAGCATGAGTTTGCACCAGCAACGCAGGATTGATTGTGCTTCTCTCTGTTTCAGGCACAGAACAGATTCAAAGTGCCAGTAGGAACAAAATTCTACAGGGTGAAGGCAAAGCCCTGGACCCCAAGTGCATCAGGATAAAAAAAAAACTTCCAGGAAGTGGGTTGTTTCTTGTTGTGATTTATCTAGAGGGCTGCAATGTTCAGTTTTTTTTTCTTATTCCCAATCTCTCATCTTGTTTAAAATTTCATTCTGCTAAACATCTGATAATTTAAGTAAAAACTAATGGCAGCAAATGGCAATCATGGAGCCCATACTAAAGTTTATTTACTAGATACACCTTAGAACTGTGGCTTTGTTTCTGCAATTTGTGGAGTTTCTGGGCTAGTGATTTTTTTTTGGGGGGGGGGGGAAGTCGTGCATGTGTCGTAAAGAGGAAAGGGGATGTTTCTTATGCATATACTTGTGCTTCATTTGCTCCCATCAATAAAGAACTTTATGTGGTAATAATGCTGATGAAGGCTAATGTGTAGATTTTAAAAAAATCATATTAAACATACATGCAGTGCAGAAACTTTATTGTAGTTCCATAACTAAATTCATGAAAAAAATGACAACAAACAAAACCAGAATTTCTGCAGTTGCTCAAACGAGAGTTGCAGATGTCTTCGTACTGTACCTGGTGACATGATTATATGAGAACCACTTCAATTCCAGTGGTCCATTCCCGATTACACAGAATTGACCAGTGACCAAGGAGCACACAAATTAATCCAACTCACTCCCCCTCTCTATGCCAGCCAACAAGTTAACCTCTCCAGTTTTTCACCTAGCTTCAGCCATATAGATCTTTGTTTGCACCACCTTGTGTGCTCGATGCAGTATGACAAAGTCTCCTGCTCACTTTCCCAACTGCCTGCCATGCTTACTGACCTTGCCATGTGACCACTTCTGATTTGAGGACAGATGGATGCAGGTGGTGGTCAGGGACAAACTGCTTGGGTAGTGGACATCTCATCCCATTAAAACACATTTTGTTATGTATGGACAAGGATAAAGGTAAGACTAGACAGCAAGTGATGCTTCATTCCTTGCTAGCCAGTGAAAGTGGGTTTGCTACATCACTACAGTTGTGTTTGTGCAACAACTCTTTTCTTTCTCTTCTCCCTCTTTTCTGTGAAGTTATTCCCATGAACTCCCGGCAGCTGGGCAGCATTTCATGTTCCCTAGGCTCCTACTTAAATGGCCTGACAACCACTTCCTTCACCTTTCACTTATTCTCCATATAGCCATCTGGTACAGTATAAAGAAGAAATACCATTTTCAGTTGTAAAATTTTTTCTTAAAGTACTTACCAGATGACTAGTTTTCTCCTTCATCCTTGCTGAGGGTCTCTTTCATAGTTCCTGTGGAAAAACTGGAGAGGTGAACTTGCAAGGTGGGACGTGGTGAAAAGTGAGTTGATTTGAATGCAAGTACTCCCTGGTCATAGGTCAGTTCTGTACAACTGGGAGCAGACCGCTGGAATTGAGGTGCCTAGTAGGATGATTGTCATTTAGTCATGTCATCTGGTAAGTACTCATAAAAAGAATCTACCACCAAAAATGGTATGATTAAGTGATTGTGTAAAGCAAAGCAAGAAAATGCACAATGTTGAAAACTTGCCTTTTGTTTCTTATACATTTTGAATGTGTATATATATATATATATATGTGAAGTTGTTATGGTTTCTTATTTGCTGCTGTACAGAAAATCATCCAGACATTTTGTAACAGTTGTCACTTGCTAGATCCAAGTTGTAAACATGCTATAAATATGGGGAAAAAGTAAAAATCATATCCATGTTTTGTTGTTTTGGACTTCATTGACAGGACCAAGACCACATTTCATTCTTCCAGTAGCAGTTAAATGGTCTCCTGTTTCAACCCTCTTTAAAAAAAAAGTGCATATAAATCAATTTAAAATGTTATTCGTGCACAAATAGGGGTGCTAAAATCTGAGAATGTTTGCTTTGGCTTAGATGTTCTTGTCAATTCAATTGCTGGATAAAGGCCTTGCTATACATACCCAAAGTTGGTGAATTACTTAGGGTTGTTTAAAAACAAAAAAACCTGGAAATTGCCATTGTTCTCCATCTACATCCTAGTCACCTCCAAAGCAAATGCTACATAAGGGCTAAACTAATAAGCGCTATGCTGGTGGCTGTAAAACTTGCATATAAGCTAATGACGAAGCACTGAGAAATAATGAAATGACTTTACTTCAAGAGGCCATACCAGCTGTGAAAAAAAAGATGAAAACTGTAATAGGCTATGGCTAGCGGACCAAAATCCACTTCCATTAAGCAAGTCGGCTGTTTCGCTCCAGAGATGTTGAGAAACTGTCCTCATTCTAGACAAAATGTCATAGTTATCAAGAGTCTTGATCTCATTGTTCATATTTCTTGCATACAAGCTTCTCTAAAAAGCTACCTTGCAAAAGACATCTCTTATGTGCCTTTTTTTTAACTAGACAAGTGACTGGCAATTTATATGTAATGGTCATGGGGGAAAAAGTTCAGGTGAATGTGAAAATGTGCTTAACAGGTAAAATCTAAGTCCAAACATGCTTAATCAAAACTGTGCAGTCCAACTGGATGATAAAACCACCTCATGACTAGGGTTTTTTTTTTTTTTTTTTTTTTGGTTTTTGGTCTCAGTTGGTTGCCTTGGAAGGGTTGATCTTTTTATCTACATATCTTGGTCAACATCAGGAAATAACACCGACACCTTTTGTAAACTCTAGATTCTGGATGCAAGTCTGCATCAGCATGGAAGAAAATGCAGATCATTTGCTTATGGATCAACATGTTAGCATACAATTCTTAGGGTCACTTCCATTGACAAACTTCATTCCAGACTATGAGTCCAATGGGGAAAGATAAGAATTGGAAATGTGATGCTATGGTAATGCACTACTGACTTCCCTATGCCACATTTTACCTACCAATATTTGTGAGAACTTAGCCTTTGTATATCGATCTAAAATACCTTAGTATGATTACAATTGCATGCTAAATTACATAAAGCAAACATACATTTTGTAGTACAGCGCCATTTGCAAGAATATCCACATGCAATGTCAAACCAAGAAATCAGCAGTTACAAAAGTACAAGTCTAATCATCAAAAAAGCTTCTGCAGAGACTTCTTCAGATTCTGCAGTTGCTGGTGTTGCTGTTAGGAGAAACAGGGAGATCACTGTTAGCTGGAATCGGTGTTATTTCTTGTATTGCACTAAATTTTTAATATAAACATGAAATGGTTATCTATGTTCAACACCCAGGGGCCAGTTGCACAACACGTTTCTAAACCTTAAAACTGTTCTAAAGAAGCAAAATCACTTCTTAGCCATTTTGGTGCATTGCAGAAAAATATACAACAAAATTGCACTGACAGGACGGAAAGTCAGACTTACTCAAAGCAGTTTTAGTTTTAAAAATTCTAAAATTGTGGTGTGCACTTTAAACTAATTATCTAAATAGAGTTAAGGTTAAAAAGTGTTTAAATTTAGAAATGTGTTGTGCAATTGGCCCCTGACCTACGACTCCCCTGCCTTAAAACACTGTCTTATGTAACTCTTAAAAAATACGATGTGGAAAGAATTTGAAAAAGTATATCTGACCATCCGCAGAAGGAATTTCTTCTCCAGCATTTTCATATCCACTGTTAACTGGGACTGCATAGACTTCTATTAAAGAAGAAATATTTTGACCTGATATTAATACACAGTCATCAGAAACCATTTTAGTCTCTTTGATATATGACTGATCGATCAATCAACGAACAATATTTCAATTGCATATGCATCAACCATATTTTTTAACTATATTAAAATGCAGCCGATATGTAAACAAAAACGGTATTAGCTTTGACATAACACTGTTGGGGGGAAATTTGGGAGAAATTGTCAAAATGCAAGCTGCTGAATTACCCACCTGGGCCTGATAATTGTCGTGAGCGAGTTCCACCGTTTCCTTCCAGAAATCAGCATGTTGCATCTTCATTGCTTTAACTCTGCTCCACAGATACAGAGTATTACTGATAAACAGAACACTGGACATGGACTTGCTTGTACCAATAGATGTCAGACAATACACAAATACCATTTAATCATTTGTTGTACTTTGCATTTGATAATTTCTCAAAGAAAGTTTACCTGGTTGGAGCCTTTTCTCTATAATCTCTTAGGACTTTCAGCTGCTGCAAATATATATCCTGCAAAATACCAGGACCAAAAACTTGCTCAATATGGGAGGTATTATGAGTTCAGATGTCCTCTCAAGCATGTATCTCCCTCATACAAAAAATGCTGATTTAAATAAAAAGCTTGTGCATTGTGCAACAATGGGTGGAGTTGCATATGCTCTGCATCACATGTAAATTCATATGAATGACTTAACTCCTATGTATATTATGGGGAGGTACATATGCTGAGACACCTGAACTCAAAATAAAGCATGAAACATAATTTACAAGTTTTCAATATGTGGGAAATTCTGGATGAAGCATGTTAATAAGCATAAAGAATATATGTTAAAAACATTTTAAAGGGGAAGATCAAAGTAATGCATATCTTGGATTATGTTTAGCTATTTGTCGTCGTTCACTGTCTGTGATCTACTTAAGAAATAATACTTGCCAGTGTCTTTATCTCAGCTTCTTTGAGTGCAGAGATGTCTCTGTCAAGACTAGACAGTTCACTGCTGACTTTTTCTTGGAAAGCCTTCACTACTTTTTCCCTTTAAAAAGTGAATCAGGATTATAGTTGAGAACATTAGGTCATGACAATTCTAAAGGTCTCTTGTGATCATATCTTAAATGCACTTCAACAAAGAATATAGTACGGTGCAACCCAGCTGCTTCCTGTTGTAATAGATATATCCTACTGAGATGTTCCTAGCTAATAGGAAAGTCGATATAGTTGATATGAAGGTCTTTTAATATAAAGTCACTCTCATCGTAATTTTGCACTTAATTTCAGTTAATATATATTTTTATTTCTAAAGAAGACCACATTTGTTAGTTGGTTTCCAATTTTCTTCACTTGTAGTTGCTCTATTTCCTTCCCAAAATTTAAAAAAGATGGAAAAAATAGCTTAAGCAAAACTAAGGATGAGCTATTAATTAACAATTAAAATAATTAATAATTTAATCAAGTAAGTTCTGCCACAAAAGTGGGCTGATCAAGTTTGAGTAAAGAACCCCTGCACCAGCAGTTTGTATAGATTCTTTACTGAAAGGTGAGAGGAGCTCCAAGCAATTTATATGTATGAAGGAGTCATAACACAAATTTTTGCGTTCAACATTTTACTCTCCACTGTTTAGTGGAGACACACTAAAGCTATTCCTTGCTTGTTCCAGAATTTACATAAGACAGTACTTGTAGTTTTTCAAAACTCAAATCGTTTACAAATTGGGGTCACTTCACAGCAACTGCTTTTCTATATAACATTTCCTTTTTAAAAAGTTCTTGAAGGTTTTGGTAAGGGAGTGGGGGTATAATTTGTCTTATTAAGCCTACTGCCTGAAAATTAAGAAAAAAGTGAAAACAAAAGAACCCATCTAGCAAATACCTTCTATCCTTTTCTTCCATACACATCTGATGTACATACTTGCTGGACAGCCTCCATGCATTTTGTGATAGATCTTGAATCTGTAGCACTCTTTCCTGAAATTATTACCTACTAAATATTTGTATTTATTACCATATTATCCATTAACAATCTTCTTTCTAATGATTTAAATTTAATTATAACTAAAATTTTAAGAAGTGTACTCAAATTAAAAAAACACTGAAAACGTTAACAATGTCATTGTCTTTAAAATGTCACTTGTTTTAAGTCACAGACAGATGTCACTAAATTACACTCGCTCGGAATGTGCATATTCTTTTAGAAAAAAAACATTCCTTTTTGACTGTCTAGATTGCATATATATTTATTTCCTGGATGAATGGACTTTGGACAGGACAACATGAAACACACCCTTCTAATAGTACTAAAATTCCACCTGCATTCAAAACATTTTGAACAGGGTATCCTCCTTGTGTGCTGAATGTTATAGGGCATTATGAAGTCACCAAAAGGGACTGATAAAAGCAGTCACTCAACACACTTTAGTGACATCCAGACAGGTGAAAATACAAAATTGCCAAATCAGAGCAGGGACGAACATGTGATGCTAAGGCATGCAGGTACATGTCAATCAGGTTTATTCATACGAGTCCTATGGAACCTGGGAGAAGAACCTATAATTTGGGTGTTATGATTTATTGCACAGTTTTGCAGTGCTTAAATTACACTCAAGTCAATTCTCATGAGAAATCTTGCTTCGGTGTAAAGCTAATAGTCATATTTTCCTATTATTAAGATCAAAACTTTTCACAAGACACGAATGAGCAGGTCAGCCCTTAATTAAAACCACAAATAATAATGATTAGTATAGTCCCATCTCTAGATAATACAAAAAAGGCTTCGCCTCATTAGACAAGCTTACAGCAGCATAATTCAGAAGCCACAGTGATATTTCAAAAGTACACCAATTAACTCCTGAATGCTTGTCAGTGTACGGCGTGGGCTTCCTTGCACACAGGAAGGTGAACGGAGCCATCATCAGCTGTACACCTGTATCCAGCAGGATGATCTCCATACATGTCTCAGATAACCCCCACAATGTCACCATTGTCCAAGTATAGGCTCCAACTTCCATGCATGGAGACAACGAAGTGGAGGAGTTTTACTAAAAACTAGATAAGGTTGTAAAGACAGTTCCAAAAAAGGACATCCTCATTGTCCTTGATGACTGGAACATCAAGGTTGGCCCACACACTTACCAGCAATGAGCAGGAACAATGGGCAAAATGGCCTTGGCAAAACCAAAGACAGGAACATCAGACTCCTAGAATTTGAACCGGAGTCAGAGATTCACCTTAGCCAACACAAAAAATCAAGGACAGACTGATTGGTCCATGATCAAATTGATTATATCTTGCTAACGGGACACTTCAAATCCAGCATCAACAAGCCCAAGACTCCCCAGGTGCTGACATAGCAATTATGACATTGTTTTAACAAACCTGAAGCTGAAAGCAAAGCAACTCTTGAACACCCTCTCGAATTACCTTTGACCCAAACATTGCAGAAGTCTTCAAGGCCACAAGACCTGCTCACTATCGCCCAAAATAAGCAAGAGTGACAGACCCTATCAGCTGTCGCATCTATTCACATGCTCCTCCCAACAACAGGTGCCGGTCAAGAGACGATCGACTGACTGCTCATCAGTATAAAGATTTTCCCACTCCTGTTCTTAGTGCTCAGCGCTACAGATTTTTTTTCAACCCTTGTACCCACCTACTGTCATACAGTCCTTTTCTTCTTATTTAGAATTTGCAATCTTAGCAAATGTGTGTGTCTGCACGTGTATGCAAATAAAAAAGTATTCAAAACTACTAAAGAAAACAAAAGCTTTGTGTCCTAGAGGAAAAGAGAAGACAGAGAATGCATAAAAGAAAGAACATCAAAGAAAGGAAAAGAAGAATATACCTTAATTTGTGTCTGTAAGTCATTGCTGAATCCTTGGAGCATCACAGAAACCTTCTTGAGTGAAAACTCTGCATTCTCTCCATCCTCCCCCTCAGGACTAAGATCCATTTGGGACAAGGAAGCCTCAGTGTTGGCCATCTGCTGTTCATCTGTTGTGGTTTGCTCTCCATCACCAGCATATGACATTTGTGCAGAACCCAGATTCTTCTTTCCTATAACTTTAGTTTGTAAATTTGACACTCAATCGACAGACTCTGCTTTCTTATTAGTCTCTGTTATGTAAGAGTATGTGTGTATGTATATCTTACACAAAGGAGGTAATGGTCCCATAATCTAGTAATCAAAGGAATAGTTAAACCGTAAATCACTGAGATTCTAAGAAGAAAAGGTGCTCAACTCTCTCCTTCCAGTATTTTCTGAAAAGGTAAGGATTGGTATGGCTTAGTGGTTGCAGAGGCAGCGACTATAAGGACATAGCATACAGAAGGTGGAGCCCAAAGCGCTCCTTTACCTTCCCTGAAAAACTGATGATATTAGCACAAATGGAATGCTTATTTCATTTTCACTTAAAGTTTCAGTTACAAGTGTCATTACCATCACAGTATTAAACAACAGTTTCAGTTAAATTGACAGCTCAAGATCTTCAACCAAGACCACATAAAGTTCTTATCAAGAACTAGGAATGTCAAAACTTCATGTCAAAGCAGCAGTCCCATTTCAATTTTAACTGCAGTTGTAATATCATATCTTTATACAAAAGTATAATTTGTTAAAATGTATACAAATATAATGATTTTACCCTGTTTTAAACCTTTAAAATACACTATAAATTCTGGATTACAAACATTACAGACTACCTGAGAAGGCATTATCTTCAGTAAACAGTCGCCTTTGAAGAAGATGCATCTTTGAGCTTTTATCATCCCTGCACTGCTCTGAACCGGAGCCATCACACTGTTCCTTAGGGGCATTAAGATGAAATTAAGCATGAGACATTAGTGATGTCCTACTGTGATTCATCTTACCTAAAACAAGTAATAAGATGGGAACTAGTAGTTTGACCTGAATGAACCAGTTTCCAACAAATGTTCACTTTTCAACCAATGATCAAAGCAGCCATTTGCTTAACCACCCACTAAGGTCAAAAGAAACTTTATTTGAACCATAATTCATCTATCTTCATTAATTGAAAACAAGAAAAAAATACCTTCCATCCACTCTAAAAGGAGGCTCATCTCTCTTAGCAATAAAGTATGAAGTCTGAAATCTTTGGTGTTTACTGACACCATGAACACTAGCTATAGAGGAACAGTTGTATCCCTTTATATAGGGATCTTACTCCCTATCTCCCTTAACCCTCTTGGTTCAAGATAAAAATGAACATTACAATGACTGGCTTATAACTGAGGACTGCGAAGACGACAGTGGTGAAGTTTGTTTTTTTATTATTGCTGCTCTGAGATAAACATTAGACCAAGAAACCTATATATTTTTGGAAAAGAGAAAAGTTGAACTTTGCAATAAAAAGTAATGAAAATCGCCTTGCCTTGCCGATAGATCTCAGAGAGTGATTGTTGGCTCTGAGAGCTCTAAGGCAGTTCCTCTGCTGTGTGGTGTGCCACAGGGATCCGTTCTGGGTCTTTTATTATTTTCTGTATAGATTTCACAGCTTGGACGTGTAATTGAATGTTTTCAGATGGGACGTCAATTCTTTGCTGACAACACACAGATTCTGAACAGTTTTCCCCCCGAGCCAGCAGTGGCTAGGATTGTGCTTCAATGACTTGAATCTTGCTGTGTTGCGGTGAAGGCCTGGATAACCAGGAATCGTCTTAAACTCAACAACAACAAGACAGATGCGTTACTGTGTGGCCCCAGGGCTAGATGGGAGCAGATTAACATTAGTGCTGTGCAGGTCGGTGATGCCTCCATAGCTTTTGCTGACTGTGTCCGGGACCAAGGGGTCTTTATTGATGCAGAGCTCTCCATGTGTAACCATGTTTGTTCTGCTGGTCCAAATGATACTACTTTTTGAGGACTTTATGTAGATTACGGCCCATGCTGACTCAGGCTGCTGCCAACTCACTTGCCGTGGCTACCATCATATCAAGATTAGACTACTGTAATAGTGCATTATGGGGTATACCTGCTACGGAGTTAGATCGACTTCAAAGAGCTCAGAACACAGCCCCCAGGATTGTCACCAGTGTAAAGTCGTCCACTGAGCACATCACCCCTATCCTACAGAGTCTTCACTGGTTCCTAGTGAAAAAGCGCATTGATTACAAAGTGCTTTCGATTGCTCAGTCCTGCATGTTCAAAATTGCTCCTGACTATCTGCAAGAGGTAGTTCCTCCTTACCAGCTGTCACGTCGCCTGCGCTAGCTCCCAGTCAGGCTTCTGTCTCCCTGCAGTGGAAGACACAAACAAGAAGCGCACTGGAGCCAGGGCCTTCAAAAACGCGGCGCCTAAGCTGTGGAATGCCTGCCATTGTCATTGTCCACCATCACCTCAGCAACCACTTTTCGGAAAAGACTGAAGACCCATTTGTTTACTTAAGACGGACTTAAACAACCAAGCAAATGTTGTGTTGTGATAGAAAATGGTTGTCTTTCTTCAGGCAGATTGTATATGGGTACTTCAATCTTTCGAGGCCCCTGAATGGTTGTGAAAATTCCAATTTGTGTTCATTAGCTTCTTCTTGGATAGTGTTGACTTCTTCAATCAAGTGTAGTGCTTGTATTGCTGGTTTTCCCCAGTAATGGTTCCTTATGTACAGAACAATGTACAGAATTCTTTCTGATGAAGTTTTTCTGTTTCTTATTCAGCCTTTACATAATAAAGAACTTTCAACTCAATCTGACCTGGTCCAAACAATTTTTCAGAGTTCCTGATCAAAGGGGAATTCTTTTTAAACAATCTATCAGGTATCACAGTAACATCTACATCTGTGTCCATCTTAAACTTAATCATGTGGCTGCAAACTGATGTTGTCACTTTGACTGTAACGTTCCACATCATGTTGTCTCTGTGTTGACTGACACTGAGGTAACTAAATCTAAAATGCAGTCTTCTTCTTCCTCCTCATTATCACCAGTGACTTGCATAATTGCAATCTTGCTTCTGCGCATCAATACATGGTGACCCATCTTCAAAAACTTTATTATATTCTGAATTTTGTGCTGGGCAAACATATTTGTTTTATTTTCTTTCACATAAAGGGGCCGTTCTTCTTTGTTATTTCTTTCTGTCTTTCCTTCTGTATGTTGTCTTCCCTTCTGCTTAAAGTCTTAAAGTCTTTAAGACGACTGATATCCCCTGAAGCTTAATTGTCTGCATCCTTGATGACTCATGAGCATGAAAAACCTGAATCACTTTATCAAGTGTTAGATTCTTTTCTTCAAGGAGTTTCTCTCTCTCCGTATATTGTCTGTAATTCCAATTTTAATGTGACAATGTACACATCTACTATTTCTTCTTTCTCTTGATTTCTTACATGAAACTGGAAGGATTCATATACCTCATGGGCTGTACCAACGCAGAAATTACAAACTTCTGGATGACAGTGCCAATGTTGTCTTCATCTTTGTCTTCCTGAAATGAAATCCTTCTAAAGTTTCTTGGGCATCCTCTCTGATGCATGCAAGAAAAAGGGCTATCTGGTACTCTGGAGAGTTCTTTGTTCAGATTAGTTGCTACTGAGTAGTTTTTCTGCTGTCTAAAATCTGTCTCCAGTTTTCTAATGAATCCTTCTCAGTTTCATTTATCTATTTTATTTGCAAGCAACTGTTTAAATTTGATCCAAAATGCTGCCTACTATCTATATAAAGCACTGCAGATTAGAGAAAACAAATAATTTGCAAACTACTGATATTATTATTATTATATTATATTATTAAATTGCACATTAAAAATGTTGTATTTTTAATGAAGAAAGGACAGTGTATTTAGGTATTTTGTACTTTCATTTTTGATTCCCCCTACACACACTCCCCCAACATCGGTTATGGGCATGAGCCTACTGAAATAAAGAATTTGTCTTTGTCTTGTCTTTGTCTTTAATGAAATTTCTCATTTTGATGGAACTGGTACAGTAGCCATGAAGCGTTTTTGTGTCTGTGCTGATTGGTTTTCTTCCACTTTTGAGATGCATCCTTTCACGGACTGTGTTCTTATAAATGTTGACAGTGTTACTGACTGGTTAATGAAAATGAAACAGAACCACTTTCGGTAAATTCTTCCACTGCCTGTTTCTATTCTACTGCATGTAGCGCTTCAAAGTATAACCCACTGAAGTGATTAGGACACAATGTATATGATTTTAAGTCGTAATTCTGACATTACTCTTGACTGAACCACAGTTCAAAGACCAAAACCTAACAGTTCTACTACTTCCTTTTCTATAGTGCTAGATTCATCAATTCTACTTCTCACAGCATATAGTGTTTACAGACACCAAGATCAATCCTAATTCTCACATAATATAGTGCTTACAAGATCAATCCTACTTCTCACAGTGTCATGTGTGTTTACAGAAACTGAGAATAGATACCATGAACAGTAGTCTTTAATGGACCGCCTCCTCTACATGCCTGAGACCTTACTCAACACATCTTATTTATATTAACTTAAGTTTTCTTAATTTTCATAAGCTGCTATGTAACTCAGCAAAGAAAGATTGGATAACTGAATAACCCATATCATAGTTATTAAAATAAAGAAAAATATATTTTCATTTTACTTGTGATTTTGAAGGTCTTATCTTTGAAGAAGGACCTGGAAAAAGACACACAGTGAGAGATTTTGTTAGCTTGACTAGACTACTTGTATCTTCTTAAGAGGAACCAATTACAGCACAAAGTATATATGCAACAGTGAGTTCCAAGGTAATGAGATTGCCCAAAACCCAATTATTATTAAGAAGAAGATTATGATTAATAAACAAGTTACTGTCAAGGAACATTAACACACATACATCTGGGAGTTGAATAAGAAAAGACAGAAGAGAATGATAACAGTAGCTAAAAGGTAACAAAAACTTAAATGGCACTACAAGCATCATATCCATAATTACATTATCTCCATCCTGTAAATGAACATAAAAGAAGTAATGATCACATTTTTTAAAATATTAATTATCTTAATCATGATGACTTACCAGAAATACAGCCTTTGTCAAAAGCAGACAGATTCTCGGCCTCATCACTGTGGTTAGAATTATCATAGTCACCGTTCTCACTGCATTCCACATGTTTTGTTGTATTTGTTTTGCAATGTTTTTCTGACAGAGCTGATGTATTGATGTCTCTTGTTTTAGGAGATATCAACACACTCTCTTTCTTCCAAGCCTGCAGTCTTTCACCAGCCTCATTAACATCATAAGAGCTGCATGCTGGTGAATCCTCATCAGTCTAAAGGAAAATGAAAATCATTTAAATGAACCTATATCATTACAAATGACTCATTCTTTTAAATACAGTAACACATTTTACTGTGATTGTTTGTTCTGTGCACTATTCCACCCTTTGGAGGTTCCAAAATATCAGTGGCGTAGGAACCGGGGGGGCAGCCGCCCCCCAAAAAAAAGATGCTGGGAAAGCAAGAATGTGAACGTTATTCATTGTCAGCATGGAGCTTGCCCCCCCCAAAGTCGAGCATCTTCCTACGCCACTGAATATCATCCAAAATTTTGTTTAACAAAGGACTGCAGTCATCTGTTAATAATTACATTAAGACAGATTTCAGAGATGGGCCATTTACACAATCAAGTGATCATTGAAATATGACAAATCAGCTGAAAAGCATGATTGTATGTTACTCACAAAAAAGTTAAGGGCCAGTTGCAGTTTTGAGTACAGAATATAAAATAAAAAATGCAGTAAAGTAGACTATTGGGGAATGAACTGAAACTGCAAAGTGTGCTTGAATGACCCTTACTTATTTTGCACTTAACTGCATTTCAGTTTAAATATGCATGATCACTACAGAAAATGCAACTGTGATGGTGAACCAAACCTTTCAACGGTACAAAAGTGTGCATTATGCATGCGAAAGTCATGGGTAGTGTGAACACCATTCACTGGTTGTTTAGCAGGAAGGAGTATTAAAATGTGGCTAAAATAAATACACCCCCAAGAAGACATTTGACACCAGTGGACTGTGGCGGAACTCTGAGGGAGAGAAGTGTACCAGTGGCTAGGGTGAACCATTCTGTCATTCAGGGAATGTGGGAGCAATTTCAAGCAACAAGCAGAACTGAAAACCACAATTAGTCTGGATGGCCCCAAATGATAAGACATCACAACAATCTGGCTGACAGCTCTGTGCAGCAGAAGTAGCATTACAGAATATCCAGGCATGATGAGAGTTGGGGACAGGGGGTTCTGGTGTATCTGGGCCTGCAGCTGTGAAGGGGAGCCAGCCTTGGTCAGTGGATTTTTTCCCCTTCTTTTCCTTTTATTTTTCTTTAAAAGAAAGGTTGACATAACATTTCTCACTCTGGAGATTTTTTTCTATGAAGCAGGGTTCCACAAGTCTGATCCTTTATCGTCATTGTTCTTCATTTACTAACTACTCACCTGTAAACAACTGTAGTTCAAGTAATGATGTAGAGCCTAGTGCACTTGTCCTAATGCTTGAAAGTCTATATTGTTACTGAATGAAATGTAGATGTTGACTATTATAAGCATATTATTATATAGTGGGGAAATAATTTGCGATTACAATGACAAGGGGCCATGAGAAGTCTGCCCCGGGGCCCATGGTGGCTCTTGGCGGCCCTGAGAATGTCTGAGAACAGACCTGAAAGAGGCATGTCAATGTCAGCCAGCAGATCTTCTACAGCTGTAATCAGTATAACCTGCAGAGCAGTGTGTCAGTGACACAAACATCCACCAAACTTGTGTGCAGTGGTCACATGTCATCAGTGCTGGAAAGGGGTGGAATGCTCTTGTCAGGCATCATTGTTATTAGTTATTGATTGTATCGTGATTAAGCTTAAATTTGATAAGGATTAATGTGGAAGAACGAAAGAGCGTGAATGACGTCAGTTGTTCAGAAGACGTGAATGAGTGATGTAAAAAAAATGAAGGAAATGACGTGAGGGAGAGCACGAGCAAGCAGTTAGTCAGGTAGGAGAAGGGAGAAGTTTAGGACGGAAAGACAAGTAGGGTAGGAATGAAAAGAAGAATTTGTTGAGTAGGGCATTTGAGTAGGGCGTAGGAGTATATAGATCGATTAGGTGAGTAGGTATTCTTTTAGATTTTCAGAAAGGCAGGACTCAAAGGTTAGGGATTTTATTATTTTAAAGTAATCTGGAAGTAGGAATCGTTTTTTTAAAAATGACTTTTCATTTGTGTATTTTTCTTGTTTTCTTCTTTTATTCATACTTAGTAAAGCAGATAGATTCATTAGGTAAATCATTCTTTTCTTTTAATTTGTGCAAAAGAACACGTATTTGTCAGGCTCCGTGTATGTGTTGAAAGGATTGAGTGACTGATACACTGCGCGGTGATCGTGACAGCTCTTTACTGATGAGTCCATTGATGGCAGACAACGAATGTGGTGGCACCCAGGAGAATGTTTTGTCAATGTCTGCCTTTGGAAGCATGACCAGCATGATGGCAGCTCTTTGATGGTGTCATGAACCAGTCTGGGTATAGGGCAGTGGGATGTGGTCACTTTAGTCAAAGATTGATAGGGTCAGGTTAGGTAGATTGGGTTCAGAGGGGTCACGTGGTCTAGTAGTATATGGACTAGGACAGAGCTGTAGTTGCGGCCTTAGGGACCCCGGTAGTGTAGTGCAGAGGTTTTCAAACTGTGGTATGCATACCACTACTGGTACACAAAGGTATGATGGGTGGTACGCGAGCACCATGCGCCAAAATAAAAGAACGTGTAAACATATTTTACGGGGGCTGTATATAGGGTTGGGAGGTGGTACTCGGTCAATTCGAATTTTTGAAAGTGGTACTTGTCTGGAAAATTTTGAAAATCACTGGTGTAGTGGTTAAAACACTCGTCACCACTGCAGTGAGCGGCTCAGGATTCAGATCTCATCTCAGGAAACTCTCTGTATGTGACACCTGCTTGCAGGGCTGGGCGCCGGGGGTTTTCTCCAGGTACTCCGGTCCCCCCCCCCCAATAGTGCGAAATTGCCGCAAGGAGGAAGCACTTTCCTAAATAAACAACACACACTAGTTGCGGCCTTTCCTCGAGTTCCAGCAAAGACGTTGCACTCTGAGTGATGTTCAGTCGCAGGCAGCAGGTCTGAGAAAGGGAAGCCCGTTCCATTAGAATGCATATCATTACCTGCTGGCACTTGCGGTCTGGGTTGTACAGAGAAGAAGAGTTGTGTGTAATCAAGAGGCTGGTTCTCTCTGACGACGAGAGGAGACAACTGTGTACCACTAGCGAGAGGCATGAGGCATTGACTGTAAGAGTTCCGCATGCCACCAGTCCAGCTTGTATACAGTCTGCCGAGAACAGCCAACGGATCATCATAGCGGTTCAACTGATCGCCGCTGTTGTTCAGTGCCTGGGGCATTAGAATGAGGCAGATGCAGAAAGAATCATCAGCACCATTCGTGGAGAATTATAGTGGTGCTGTGGTATTAATGGTGTCAGTAGTGAATGTGGACATGTGGTGCATTCGAGGACCAAGAGCAGGTAGCCGAGTGGCACTGCCATTCTTCAGCCCGAGGCTAAATTGATCGCGACCAGGGGGTGTATGGGATTATAAGATCGAGGACTGTTGGTCAGGAACGAATCGCGCGTCTGATTGTATATATATCTGATACTGTCCAATATGAACTGTACTGGCCCCTTGACAGATCGTTTTGTATGTATTAAGTGGTATTGTATGTGTTTGATCTGATTCTAACGTGTTCAACCTAACTTTAATTTTCTTGTTTAATTATAATTTTATATGTTGTACAGCTGTGTTGTCGGTTGTGTTTGCACACGCAGGTGAACGTGGTTACCAGTGCGTATGAAGGTGGACGTGCGAATAGCAGGCGACTAGGTGTGAGAGGCCAAAAGTGGGTGAAGCGAGCCAGCAGTGTCCCCTTTCCCCTCGGCTATTTAGTCCCACTCTTCTCCACGCCACGTTCGTCACAGATGGTCTATGGAAGGATAGATTTTCATGCCAGACCCCTAGTCATCTTGTTCATGGCACTCAGAGTAGCATCACAAATGAGATTTATCAGCTTTTCATCATGCTAGCTTTGGAGGCGAGGTTCCATGCTGCAAGATGACAACACCTTTCCCCATCTTGGCCACGTGGTGACCAACTTCTTGCAGAAGTGTCGAACTCAGCGGCTTGACTGAGCATCATGTTTTCCTGACTTGGCTTCCACAGAGGATATCTGGAACATCCTGGAGTGTTCACGCCAGCTTCCTACAGGCAACAGGCACAGTCTAGCTGTTCCATTTTTCACATTTTTGCACAAAGACTGGCCAGCCATTCTTCAAGTGACTTTAGTTGCACTTGTTCAGTTTATGTGAGAAAGATGCACTTTTTTTGATTCGGGGATGGGGTTGTTTGAATATATCCATATGCCTTGGAATGGAACTGGTTTACAAACAAAATTCTTCTCATATTTTACTGCCAGTTAATGATGAAATTCAAGTATTTTACTTGAATAGTCATGCTTGTTGCAGCTGGTTTTTGAGTTGGTTTTTGTAGCCCTTAATTTTTTTGTGAGAATTTCAATATATGTAAGGATAATTCACAAAACATAACATCAGCATTATTTCCAAATATATATTGATTGATATATGTCTAGAAGATAGTTTCAACAGTACACAGACCAATGGGTGCATATTTAGTTCAAAGAAAGCAAGCCTTTCATTTACCAACCTTCATCTGCTGACTCACTATAGAGAACAACTGAGACAAATAGAAGCTAGAATTTTCTTGGGAGTTTTGTGAAGAGCTGTTTTCGGAAATACTGGTGACCTGAGAAACAGAAAGCACACAGCAGACAACAACCTTTACCTCAAGGGTGGCTGAAGCGGTCACCTATGCATATTGCTTCTGTTGTTATACATTGTGTATTATTAAAATTATAGTTACACTCAATGTTGAATACTTTCAACTGCATACCCTCTGTGTGCCTTTCTTTGTCTTTGTGATTCCACTTGCTGAAAAAGTAAAAAAAAAAAAGAATGAATTTGTAAATACAGACACAGTCATCAGATCTCATATTCTTACATGAACACATATGCATCGCTCCATCTCTCACTTCATATTAATCATTGGAATGCTGAAATCAACCAGGAAGTTAACTAAAATAAGAAAGGGTGACAACAATATTGAAAATAAGCCATGATATTTATAGTGTAATGTGATGAGTTTTCATGTATGAATTGGAGGTAATGCACAGCGAATATGGTTTAGTGTGTATACAAGGGAAATAGTTTACTAGTCAGCAGCATGTGTATGCAAGGGAGACTATATTGTACCAGAAGTTGATGGAAACGTCAAGAAGGCATGAGTGAATATGTACTTGCTAAAATGCAGTAACTATAGTGAGATTGTTGGGTATTCAGGAAATCTGATTCTGTATGACCATCTGTGGTGTGTTTCCAAGGTTTGGTGTAAAGGGTTAAAGTAAATGTTCCTGCATTGCAAATTTAGACATGTGGGATCTTCTGCCACCGTGTCTGCTGGATTGCATATGTGGTGAACAACAGTTGAGGGCTACCTGGAGCAGTGACCCTCAGCACTCACCAATGCCTACTACATGAGATCGGTTGTGTGTCATCCTATCAGACACCTTTTGATGGGGACTTGTGGTCTTCTGTTATGCATTGGCTCAGGCTGACTTAAATCAGACACCCACACCATTTTTTTTTTTAGTAATGCTCTAATCGTTTTGTTGAAATGAAAAAATTCTTTTCAGAAACTGAACTTGATGGTTTCACAACAACTCCATAACAGAGGATGCTCAAGAGATACTTGGTTGGTTGGTTGATTTATTTGGTAGGAAAGTGCTTCCACCTTGCAGCGATTTTGCTCTATGGGGGAAAAGGGAGGGGGGAGGATACCGGAGTACCCAGAGGAAACCCCCAGCCCTGGGAACAGGTGTCACATAGAGTGTCCTGAGATGAGATCTGAACCCTGAGCCGCTCACTGCTGTGGTAACAAGTGAGTGTTTTAACCACTACACTACCGCGGCCCCTTCAAGAGATACTCTTAACCTGTTCTATGTGAATACATGAAAGCATCGGATTAAAGTGGGTGTGAAAGATAACAGTGGGTAATTTGTATTGTAGTAGTTTTTTCCAATAATTTTGATTTATGATTTATAGATAATTATTCTGGGTTAACAGCAACATGTGTTGAATTACTTGATGCTATGATTATGGAAGTTTAATTAGCAGACTTTTGAATTCCATTTGGGAAGATTTATGCAGGTAGAATTTCCTACATGGAGGTTGATCTTGTGTGTGTTGTTATTTGTATTACTCCCCCTGAGGGTGTTTGTTGCCTGCCTATAGTCCACACTTGTAGATAAGTATATGTTTCTTAATGTGATTTTGAACATAGATGAGCGCTGAATACTGATAATGGGAGATCATATTGTGCCTCATCGAAGTCCAGAAAAAAAGTGAGGAAAGAAAATAATTCACAATCAATATAGTGTGATATTGAAAGTCTTTGTGATTTGGTGAAAGAATCCATAATTATCATGAAAGTGTGTAGCATGAATGTGACAAAAATGATGTGGAAAAAAGTGAAGAAACGTACAAGGAAAACTGGTGACTGTGACAGGAGTTTTTTTTATGGTCACACCCAGAGGACTGCAGAGTGTTTTGCTCCTCCCTTTCTTGAAAACAGTTTGATGGAAAGGACTAGATTGTAGATCTTTAGATTGTGTAGAAATCTGTAATGCAACAATATGGGGCTCTTTATAAAGGATAAAAAAGGAGAAAGGACAATTTATGATAGAAACCTTGGACAGATATCTTTAAATAAAAGATTGTTCTCCCAGACTTTCGATTAATTCTATCTAGATATAATCTAACTTTTTTATTTTTACTTGATATGAACTATTAGTAACTATTTATTTAAAAAACAGAATGAGAATTAAGGGAATAAAAATACACAAATATCTGAAATTTCAAGGAAGTTATGCTGCTTGAATATTTGAAGTATTACTTAACATATTATGTTCAAAAGAATGACATCTAAACTGACTTTGTTAAAGGCTAGACCATGTTGAGGCTGAGGTGAGACAGCACTAGCCACAGTTTTTCTCTTGTAAGTTTTTGAGACGCTTGTATCTGCTTTGAATCTGAATGAATGCTTTGCTATCCAGCTTAACTCACTCCTGAAAAAAGAAGAGATCTTGTTTACTGAAAACAGTCTCTGTATCCACAAATCCCACGTACAAATATTTGAGTGACACTGTTGTTATATTTTTATTGTGCTTATAAAACATCACTTGGAAAAAAGGGATTATTTTCAACATATTCCATACTAAATATGCTGATCTTCAGATACTCTTCTAACAACAAATTTTCCTATAAATCATTTCTGGATGTGAAAATAAATTATTGCAAAAACTTACTTGATTTGAAAAGAATGCATTATCCTGGTGACTTAAGAAACATTTGTTTTGTAACAATAGGTACAAAAATATCCAAAGCTAACAATAAATGTTAACAAATATACTAAATATGTCAAGGTTTCTAAAACATTTAACAGCATATTTATAGTACAAGCTTTTAAAGGTAATTAAAAAAAAAACATAAAACCAGATTTGTGCACACAGCATCTGAATAAGGAAAAGAGAATGCAAGTAAGCAAAAGTTTTGAACTCCAAAAACCTTACTGCAGAAAGCGCTCACCTATTACTGACACTGACAACATCATCTCCAAAACTCAATTTTGTAGGTGCTGCTTCTTTACTGATTGTAGACTTCAAAAAACAGAGTGTACATATTACTTTAATCCACCAAGAAAAAACATTTTTCGCTAAAGATCTGTAACACTTACATTAAGGAAAATGAAATTTATACTAGCATGTTTGTTATAGCTCAACTGCTGTTAACATGTAAATAATAATTTCTATACCTTTCTTATGGAGGCTGAATTTCTCTTCTTGCTGCATTTTTCTGGTAACCTTTTGGTTCTAAAAATAGTATATAAAACAGATTAAATCATGCAAAACATTAATCGAATTTACTTGATCTGACATTTATAGCAGCCTTTAAATTTCTTTTCAACTTTACTACATCAAAAACATTTTAAAATAGGGTTGATATAATTTTGTAATATCCTATTACCTTTTGCTTTCTGATGATTCCATTCCAGTTTTTGTTTTCTTGGATTTATTCTTCTGTTGAAGGCCAGATGTCAATTTGGGCTTCTTTGGCTACATAAATACAGGTAAGATAAGGGTACAGAAATCTTGAAGATTTAAAAATTACAATCTTGTTAACAAAAATGTTCCAAAGAAAACTGCCATTAGAACTGGTACATATATTACACTAAGTATTTTGCATGCATGCACGTCTTTGTACACTTGTAGACATGGACAGGTATAGCACCACATACAAGTATGTGGTCACATTTTCAAGTTTCCTTATGTATGATCCTATTCCATTTATTTAAAAGACATATTGTACTGTCTGGTCTTGCTGACCTAACTGAGGAAAAAAAAAGTTGAAAGACTATACAAATATGACAAATTGCACTAATGTGCATACCTGACTGAAGAAGAGTTTTGGTGAAGAATTTATGCTTGAAGTTCCTAACCTGGAAGGACTCTTTTCATTGTTAAATAAACCAGCACAGATAGGAGTGTTATCATTCTTTGTAAGTTTTCTTTTCAAGTTTTTTTCTTCTGTATTACAAGAAAACCTCCTTGACAACAAGTCTGAATGGCTCTCTCCCTTGATGCTTGTGTTCTGACCCAACATGCTAGATATTTCAACTTCATCTTCCCTGAAGTCATATGGATCTTGGTCATGACTGACTGTTTTATCTCCACTTTCTCTTTGACTGGATAATGACATAGCAAACATCTTTAGAACTTTTTTCTCAGAACCTGTCAGCCTTTTCTCAGCACTTGTGAATATAAACTTCGTGTCTTTGAATGATGTCGGAATCTTGAGATTTTGGAACTGTTCATTAGTTTGGGAGATCTTCAACACACCTGGTTCTTCCTCTTCAGAAAACTTATCATCATATTCATTGTATGATTTTGGCTGCTGCTTTCTAAAGTTATGAATATTCTCATTAACTTCTTCCATTGAAAAACTGCCAGTATCATTTTGAGACTTACTGTCTCTGTCACTGCATTGTTTTGCTTTACATGGTTTAAAGTCTTTAATTTGCGAATCATTGGTCTGCAGAGAGTATTCATGACAACTATCAAATCTAAAATCTGTGTTATCTTCATTATAATCATCATGATCACTGCCTTTGTATCGATTTTCAGTCCATTTGCTGTCAGTTTGATTTGCAAGAATTTTGCTTTTTTGACTCATTTTAGTGGATTTTGACATGCAAGCCCCTAAACATTTATTTGTGCCTATGGTAACTTCATGTTTGCCAATAGCTCTAACTTTATGACACTTGGAATAAGACTTTGTTTGGACCTCTCTGGTATCCAAACTGTTATTTAGTGAAACACCTGGAAGAAATGTCTGATTTTTTGAGCTTTTTTGTTCTTGTGTATCTTTTGCTAGAGCTGGATTTGCCAGTTGCTCTGAAATTTCTTGGTTCATATATTTTTGTGTTTTTCCACATTCTGTTAAGGGGAATAAGATGTATGGGTGATCTGTTGGAGATGAAGTGTCAAAGACGAGACTTTTGGATTTTGACACCTCTTTACGACTGGAGTGCTTTTTTGACATGCTGCTACAATAACTTTTGTTAAGGCAGCTTTTGCTACAAAATTTTTTGCAGCTTGTGTCTTTAAACTCATCCAGACTTGAGGGAGCCATTTCTGAGGCACATTTTTTAGGATGAACAAGCGGTGTGCATAACTGTGGCTGTTGATTGGTGATTGATGTTTGCCTTGCTGAATTACACAAAGATCCCATTTGTTTTATGTGCATATTTTCAGGTATTTTTTCTTTTTTGCCATCATGCTGAGCTGTTATTATCTGGTTGCCAACAGGTGTCTTGAATGTCTCAACCATCTGCATGCATTCACCTCCCTTCAGCAAAGCTTTGCATTCTTTGTGCTCTGATCTGATTGTCCTGTACATCAGAAAAAAAATCCAATAACAACAGAAAATTAAGTAAACTTGCTTATTTGAGCTGTCCATAGTCCTGAGGAAGATATTATAACTTGATGAAATAGACTGTGTCAACTAGTCCATTTTCTTAGACTAAAGCCAAAGCAGATTTTGAAAAAGACAAAATTATGAATGTGAATTGGGGAGGAAAAGTATATCTGCCTCACCTGTCAGAATTCTCTTTAGGATCTTGTTCAAGTTGTGATGGCATGGGAAGAGAATCAGGAATGACAATGCTTGAAAGACTATCGTCTTTGCCTGCTAAAATCAAACATTTTGATGCTGACATAAACCGTACAGTAATATTTGGTTAATACATTTTTTCACTGCAACCTAACTCGCCAGCAAAATATTCTGACATAATAACATTAATGAGAGTTCTAAGCTGCAAGTTAAGACAGCAGGAATTTAACTATTTTTAAAATATAGAGACAAGCAATAACTCCCAAGACACCATTAATGTATTCCTATGCATTATTGCTAGAATTCTGTTTAAGGCAAAGGTAAAATGAAATTTTGGAAATGGAATGTGAGTAGAACATGGGAAACATTTGCAGACTGCAAAATACTAAGTTTCCTTTATTCCTTTTCTGGTTTCGGCATACTCAACAGGGATCTCACCGTGCTGAGTTTTAACATCAGTCTGTATAATCTTTAAAGCATTGACAGAAGATTTTGATTTCTTTAAGGTTTTCCTGGTTCCTTGTTGCCTAGTACTGGGCTCTTTAAAGATGGCAACAGGGTTCTTTAACTTCTGTGAGGAACGTGTTACTCTTCCTTGTGGTGTGCTTTCTGTCTTTGACTGAACTGAAATAAAAAAAAAAAACAACTCAAGGATACCAATGACAAACAGATGGTCTACTTATTTATATCCATGTAAACTATAATTACATATCCCACACACCGGTTGGTTGGAATTTAAAATCTAGTTTTTGTGTCAGCTTCATTCTAGTTCTAGATGCTAAGGGTGTGCATATAAGAGGTGCAGTGTGTGGATTGGACCTTCAGTATTTTCTATACTGAAATAAGAAACGATGTCCAAATCAAACACAAGCTTGTGCTGTACTCAGACAACATATAGAACAGATTATCCTGTTGGAGAATGAGTCTTTTTTAAAAAGAAAAATTGCATGCAGGTAAAACTTTACTGTAGTGTACTACTCATTTTCTTTTGTCAATCAAAAAATTTTTAATAATCATAAATGTTAAGTGTAAAATTTGAGTCAGCTGTCCTGCAGATGTCAACAGATAATAGACATATCAGACCAAAACTGGAAAAAAGCATGCCAGCTGAAAATAACTATTTAAACATTCTTACAGGATGTCTTTCCATTGTCCTCTTTCTTCTTTACTGTTTGACAGGTGACAATAGGAGTGTTTGTTTTATCCCGTTTTCGTGGTTGTTTTTCTAAAACCATTTGCTTGGCTCTTGCTTTTTTCTCCTGAGGTGGACAGCTGTACTTGTGAATTTCCTCGCCAAATTCAGGTGATTTTTTTGCAAAGATTCCACATTTGTTGGAACTTAAAGATAAAAAGCTGATGGTGCTGGCAGGTGTGGACATGGGGTTTGTGGGAATGGACACTTTATGAGATGTGGCATAAGCAGAGAGCAATCTTTTTGCTTCCTTTTCATGTGGTTCTTCTGGTCCAGCAGCTGCCTCCCCACCCACACTGTGGTTTGCTAGCTGTATGAAAAGAAAATCAATGATGATTTCCATAAAAACTAACTAGCCACAACAAGCAGAGTATATATATATGCATATTTATGCACAAACTTTATTCATATTCATACATAAAACATGGGACAACATTCTTTACTGAATCTGCATTTTGCAGGATTGACAGTATTCATTTGTATTTGTTGCAATCCGCCAGAAATTATGTAACCAAAAGACTACACACTAAAATAATAATACTGTACTTTAAAATGAAGACAAAATTTGCTCTATAGCAAAAAAACTGAAACTGCGGTATTAAGAAGTCCTTAGAAGAAATAATCAGATCAGTTTACTTACTTTTTCTAAACAAGACTCACTGGTCAAAATATGCAGGGAATTCAAAGAATCAGAAGTTTTCTTTTTCTGTTAATAAAGATAGAACAAAACAGACACATGATAAATAAACATATAATTTTTATAATAAAAAAGAACATGCATATGTTACACACAATATATACATATAATAATTTCTCATTTGCACTTGTACACTAAACATAGAACAAATATATTGACCACATTTCCTCAGACTCAGAAAACCCTTTTCAGAAAAGACAGTTACAATATTTCAAGACCAAAAATTGTGATTTTGTTAATAATTAAAATTTTATGGAAAGATCAAAAGACCACCAGAAGGAGAAAAACTTTTAAAATAGAATGTTCTATTCATGTGAAATGTTGTCCAGGGAGAGGCAGAAAAGCTACAGCGCTGGAGGGAGCATTTTGAGTCAGTTCTGAACAGACCAGACCCCCTCAGCTCGCAGACATCCAGCCAGCAGATACAGACCTTGACATCTGCACAGACCCGCCACGCCTGGAAGAAGTGACAGCAGCAATCAAGGCAATGAAAAGCGGCAAAGCACCAGGGGCAGATGGAATAACAGCAGAGATGCTGAAAGCAGATGTGAATGTAACAGCTCCCATGTTGACTGAAATCTTCAGGCAAGTTTGGGAATCAGGACAGATCCCCGATGCATGGAAGACAGGGCTCATCTTCAAGTTACCCAAGAAAGGAGATCTTGGAGACTGCAATAACTGGAGGGGTATAACATTTCTTTCCATCACCAGCAAGGTCTTCAGCAAGATTGTTTTGTCAAGACTGACGGCAACCGTTGAGAAAGACCTCCAGCCTCAGCAAGCAGGATTTCGCCCTGGGCGATCCTGCACTGAACTCATTTTCACTCTGCGTCAGATTCTGGAGCAGAGCAATGAGTGGAATGCACCGCTGTACATCAGCTTCATCGACCTGGAGAAGGCTTTTGACAGCATCCATCGCGAGTCCTTATGGAAGATCCTGAGGCATTATGGAGTCCCTGCAAAACTTGTCCAGGTCGTTGCAATGCTGTACAGCGATTTCAAATCCCAGGTGGTCTGTGACACTGAGCTCACAGCCCCCTTCAACGTCAGTACTGGGGTGAAGCAGGGCTGCATTCTGTCGCCGTTCCTCTTCATCCTGGCCATGGACTGGATTATGAAGAATTCCACCGACAGAGAGAGGAGAGGGATCAAATGGACCATGACTATGACAGCAACAACAATGCTGGAAGACTTGGACTTTGCCGATGACATTGCCCTGTTGTCACACCGCCACCAAGACATGCAGGAGAAAACAAATGCCTTCTCAGAAACAGCTGGAAACCTTGGCTTGAAGGTCAGCACAAAGAAAACGAAAAGTATGAGAGTGAACGCCAGAGTCCAAGAAAACATCAAACTAAATGGAGAAGATATTGAGGAAGTTGACAGTTTTACCTATCTTGGGTCCAAGATTTCAAACACCGGGGATGCGGAGGTGGAGATTCGAGCCCGACTGGCAAAAGCCAGCCAGGCCTTCGCCTCACTCAGGAGCACATGGAAGGCAAAAAACATCAGCCAGAAGACCAAACTGAGAATCTTCAAGTCGAATGTGATCAGCACCCTCCTTTATGGATCAGAATCATGGAAGATGACCAAAAACATCGGTAACAGGCTTGACATCTTCCAAAACAGATGCCTCAGGCGCATACTTAACATCTTTTGGCCAAACACCATCACCAATGAAGAACTCCACCGAAGAACTGAAACCGAATCCATCACCATGCAGGTTCAACGAAGGCGTTGGCGATGGATTGGACATGTGCTTCGCCAGCAGACAGCAGACCTCTCCAGAATCGCCCTACGATGGACTCCAGACGGCCGAAGAAAACGAGGCCGCCCAAAGGAAACCTGGAGAAGAACAGTGGAAAGGGAGATGAAAGGAAAGGGCTGGACATGGGGTCGCCTGGAGCGAGTTTCAGCCGATCGACATCAGTGGCGGGCTCTGGTTGAGGCCTTATGTGCAACTAGCACGAAGAGGATTGATTGATTGATTCATGTGAAAAAAAAGCCTAAAATTATAAGCTTAAACAAACCAGCATGATCATCTTGAATATGAAATGTATGTCAGTTGGGAAACAAAGAACTATGAGTTATTAATCAAATTTTATAAATAAAACAGCTGGCATTTCAATAATATGACAAATTATCAAGGAAAATGAAATCATACCTGAGTAAATGTTTGTGACAGAGCATTTTCAAGATTATACTGTCTGTCCATGGTAACATAAACATTATGATTTATTTCTGAAGCAATAAAACAGTCAGCAGATGATCTGAGAAGCATGCAGAGCTTTACCATTTTCTCTTCCTCTGTGAAACATAGCAATCTACATATTACATTTATACACTTTATCTTTAGGTATCTGTGTATATGAATATGTTCAATGATAAATATATATAATTTCATAAGGAAACATCTTAGAGAAGGTTAAAGGAAGCCTTAATTACTGACAGCATAAATGGTTAAAATGTATAAATGTGCATGTATCAATATATATGGCACATCAAAAGTTCACCATCAAGAACGAATTGATTAAAAATATAAAAGACCTTGTATAACTCTGTGTGTGTGTGTGTGTGTGTGTGTTTTCTTGTGCATTCTAAGAAATCATTTACACATTTATGTTCACAAGTATGCAGATATGTGTTTAGTAAAAAAAAAATCGTACGTCTGTTAATAAAGCATACAAGATTTCAAAACTTTGTCCCAAAATGGCCCATACATGTTGTTTCACTGGCTTTAGTACTCCTTCATTTGCTTTGGGGAATATGTCAATATGATGATCTATTTTGATTTTTGTTTTTTTACAGAAGTTGATGGACCTAAGACTCACAGTTATTTTTAAAATTACTGTTTTACTTACAAAATGATTTTGCTTAACAGTGATCAAGATAGCAAAAATCTTGCAAAACACTTACCCCAGCATCTAAAACTGATAACATCTTTGTTCCAGACAGAAACAGTATCCCAGAAGCTTTCTCCAGGGCTTGTCTGTGTGCAGCAAAATATTGTTTTTTTTTAAATTACTTAATTTTCAAGCTTGTGCTAGTGAAAAAAAAGTGACATCAAACAGTTTCAAAAATAAAAAATACTACTGAATAAGAAAAAATAGTCATTTCTTGTTCGCATCGTCAACAAATGCTGAAAAAGGAGGTCCATGCTATGGATACAGTTCTACTCAAGTTTTAAACAAAATTTTTCAATCTGTACACTACAGATCTATGTCAATGATTTTATAAGTATTTTTAGTCAAGAAAGTACTATTCTCTTCATGATATTCATAATATATATACCTGTGTTGAAGTTGGTGCATTTTCACAAAACACAGTCATTCTGTGACTACCCTTGTTGAAGTCAATCCAGAAGTCATTGTACCCATCATCACTAGGCTTTTGGAGCTGTCAGTTTTTGACATAAAAGCATAAAGAATTAAAATGTCAAGATTAAATTTCTACACTTTTGTAAATGTCACACTTAAAACACCCTTCACTTCTGGGTTTAATGCTGGCTCCCTTGTCTCTATTTAAGAATACCTTTTTTTAGATAACCACCTTATATATATATATATATATGTGTCTTATATGTAGCTCTCATGTACACATTAATTATAAATGTAAACTTAAACATGTAGGTTTGATGAAGATTTGTTTTAAACGCTTGCAGAGAACCTGATGAATACAGACAACCAGGTTTTTTGCTAGATGATTTTCTAAATAATGAAGCTGAATAAAATACACAAACCAAAAAGAAATCCATATCTTCTACCAATTACATAAAACAACTACACACCTCAAATGATCCAATAGCTACAGCTTGACATGGATATGAAAAAACCCTGCATGAGATAAATATAATGCATGTAAATCAAGCCCAAAGCTATGAGGATATGAAAACTATAAATCTCTGTCCCTTTTCTCTTTTATGATGATGACAAACAACTAAATAAGTGATGACATAGCTAAAAGCATCTGATGTTGAAAATATATGTCTGAAAATGTAAATTTTAAAATTCTTTTATACATTCAAATCACCTTGACAATATAGGATTAAAATTTTAAACTTCCAGAGAATAAAAGGATATGGAAATCAGTTAAACTTAAGTTACATACTTTGTTCTGGCAAACTGAGAACTGTTGAGATGATTAAGAAATTGTCGGCAGTCCTGAAAACATACAAGTCACATCTCATTTCCATGACTGATTGTTGGTATTTAATGCTAGTAGGTATCTTATGGTGAAAATCATTTTTATTTTAGCATTCAAGGTCAACAGAACTTCTTTAAAATAATTAGTTTTAACTGAAAAGTATAGGTTCAATAACAAAAAAAACAACAGGCACAGTTTCTCATCTTAATGTTTTTTCAATACTTTATAATGGTGATTACACGTACAGTAGGTTTAAAAAAAATGAAAAAGAGTTAAACAATACTGCCATTAAATGAAAAAGAAGCCAGTGTCACAACCCAAAATTACTTTGTTATTTATAAACTATAACCAGCCTCAAGGTATACATAATATCAATAGCTGAAGATTTATTTTTATAAATAAGATACATTAAATATGCAATATCTGTTTGCTTACAATCTCAAAATACTTGTCCCTAATACTGAGGCATGCTTGCAAAATTTCCTCCCGTTTGATCACCTTCTGCAAGTACATTTGGCGTGATTTGCGTGGTATCAGCCTAAAAAGGAACTCAATCAAACCAACCTGAAACTCATAATCTGAAATCACAAAAAGAAGAAAGGGCAAAGCCAAATTTAACTTTATCATAATAGCAACTTAAATATTTGTTAGGTTCTCAAAAAGAAAATTTGCATCAAGTTGCTGAGACTTTGTTTTGAATATACTTGGACTACACTCAAAGAAACTTAAAATAGTAATTTATACCTTATAAATTTTGTATCTGCTGTAATCTAGAATGTCTTATTTGGTTGCTCTAAAACAGACCGGCACAGGCTGCTTGTATGGGTACTTCGCACATTGCTCGATGTGATTTTCTTCATGGGCTTGTGTTGAATTAATCCATATAAACTCATTTTCACAAGTATTTACATAACTGACATCTATTACTTTCTTTGCGTAGAGCTACCTACCTCCAATGTCTAGAATGAGCTGGAATAATCGTTCTCTGTTAAGAATGTTAAGATAGAAAAATTTTATCAGAAACAAAGATGGGGTAAAATAACTGAAGAACACTAAATAAAATTAATGCAATATTAGTTTATCCATAAAGATATTTACATGTCTTTATCAGGCCTCACCTCTCCTTCTTCCATACTACAACTTCTCTTTCTTTCCTCATTCTCCTTTCTCTCCTCTCTTCAGGCACAATTCATCACCCACTCACCCCTCTACACACTCTGTTGGGCATGCACACACACACACACACACATTCCCACTCTCTCTCTAAAGAACACATGATTAATTTTCATTTTCTACACTTCCCATAATTATTAATTTTTGTAATAATAGTGAAAAAATGGTTTAATTAAAAATTGAAACTTACACTTTAATTTTCATTTCCTCTTTGTACAAAATGTCTCGTTTCACTGCATGAGTTGATGACTCATATACAATATTCAGGGTTTTAAGTACCTAAGGAAAGATTAAGACAGTCACAGCTTTTCCACATTCATATTAATTTTTAAAAAATGTATGTTTACTGCTTTTGTTTTTGTTATCTTTTATTAATCTACTTTTCGAAACAGACAAAATATTTATTTTTTCTATCTACTCTTTTAGCTTTAATGCCAGCTCTGTACTCATTAAAAAAATTTTCAATGCCTATAAAAATAACAACAGGAATCATTTAATTAAATATAAACATTTAAACCACATATTTAATTATTTCTATTAGCTATCTATAAGCCTTCACCACTTTTGATGAATATTTTGCAGGCAAGATTCATACTTGATTTAAGACGGGACTTGTGGAAATAAAAATAATGTATTCACTCTTCTACTTTCTTTCACTCTGACTCTGAGTAAGAATTCTCACTCAAAATACTTTTCAACCTTTGTGCAGTCTGATGCTGTTTTTATTCTGAAACTGAATGTATGTAGTATTTTTACTTGGGCTGATTGGAACAAGGTGTATACTAAGGTAACTTTGACAATAAATCTTACCTCCAGTTTAGGCAGGAATGGTACAACACTATTCAGAAGGAAGTCCAGGCATGGGCCTATGATGTATGGCAATGCAAAATTGTTGGCTGCAAAGAAATAATGGTGATCAACACATAATCACAATACTATAGATTCTCACAAGAATACATTTAAAAAAATCAGCAATATTTTCTGGTATTTCTTGTTAAGATTTTATTTAAAAACACATTTTTATTCACTGCACTAAATATACATGTCATTACATTACATATGGCATTCAAAAACATCTTTCCCTCTTGACACACGAGTTCAATATGCAGGGAAAGACAAGAGTAGAGGTAGAGGTAGGAAATATCAGGTGGGAAAGAGAGAGTGAAGAGGAAAATTAGTAAGGACAGCTCAGCTTCTACTATTTATGCTCATATCAACAGTTCAGTGTATGGCTTTCACAATGAATCACATAAGTTTATATAATTACTTATTATTCTATGATATCGTTCTAATTTATATCTATACTTCACAATCTTCTAAACAGCATGCATAGAAGGTATAAATTATTGTTTTCCATTTGCATATAAATAAATTTTTTTTTAGCAAGATGTTTCACATTTTGTCAGTGCATAATTGTCTTCGTGAAATCAAACTAAAATCAGTTTATCAGAAAAGTTAAAAATTTGTTGTGACGTGCGTTAACTAGTCATGACTGAATGTAAATCTTTCCAGAATATGCTAAATCAACAATTGTTGACTTCATCTGAAATTTGCAGCAGATAATATTACCTCCCTTCATTTGTATGATTTAATGACTTCAACGAGCTTTGATCAAGGATGTACTCACATTTAATACCACTTTCATTCACAGACTGCAAAATAAGCAAAGGTAGCATTTTGTTTAATTTAAATACATATAAAACACTAGATAAATGACTGAGGTGCTGTAGGTTAATAATGATCGAGAACTAGATATTTGACAATTTGAAACAAAGAAATGAGACAATAATACTTACCTTACTAAGTGCATATAAAAAAAGGTTAATCCAGGTAAAAAAAATTATTTTCAAATGATGAAGTTAAGTTCATAATAGAATACCAAACCTGAAAAGTGTTAGTAAATAAATCCATGAATTAATGAAACGTAACCCTTTAAACATTGATCTTCTCAACTTGTGCTCTAAAATACCCTCATATATCTCATGATGTGAGCATATATAGTTGTCAAAGTTAGAACAAAATTTTGTACATACAATGATGTTCTCCAAAAGAAGATCAAGAATATGGTTTTCCAATTGAATAGGCATGGACTTTTCAAGAAGCTTCAATACCTCTGCAAATTGAACAACAAAATTTTTCATTATATAAAGCTATCTTTCAATCACACACACACACACACACACACATATAAACACAGGGGCACTCATCTGCATTTCTGTAATTTAATAAAGTAAGTGATCACCTTAAAATATGTTGCTGTTGAAAATGGGGTGTAATATGCAAAATGTGTATTGAACAGATGCATTTTTTAAGAATGACAGATATCAACAAAGCTGGGTAAATACCTTTTCATCAGGACACACATTAAATAGTTCTTGTGACATTTTTTTACCTCTAAATTATGACCTTAATGGACCATAAAGAAACTTGAACTATATAGTATTAAGAAGTTTTCACAGCCTTTTGCACAATACACTGGTCTGTTTTGGAAGCATTGATTCTTCTTCTGACAGGCTAAGTAAGTCCTGTGCTCAAACACTACATATACTTATCAGATAAATGATGCCAGATTTGAGAAGAAAGAAAGATTTTTCATCATCCTTTGTCTCACGAAGGGCAGACAGGCTAGTCTGTAGGCTCTCCTGAACCTTACTGATGCAGATGGTTGAGTCAAGTATGGCTGGCAACGCCTGTGTAAAATAAAGAAACAAATCTTTGAATAAAAAGGTAACAGGTTTAAAAAAAGGCATAACGTTTTTCCCAACAAGAAAAAATAACAGACTTAAAAAACTCTGACAACATAAACACTATAAAGATAATTAACAGAATAAAATTGTAAAGATAATTCATAAACAAAGAAAAAAATAACACATTGATAGCACATTATGTAAATAAGACTGATCAGATAGTTCTTTTCTGAGAAATATAAAAACCATCTACATAATAACAAATATTTTAGCTTGGCTTCAAATTTAAAAGTAACATATTTGCAAAAGCTACCCAGAACAGACCAAGGACTATAATCAATAACACTGAATTAAAAAACATTCAATTATATAATTATCTCTCCTAGGAAAATAGAAATATATAAAACAAATACCTCCAAAAGACCTAAATCAAATCAAATCAACTTTACTGTCTGTTCCAGAAAGCCCAAGACAGAAATTTTCCTTTAGCTCACAAAAACATGTAACTTAACGGGGAGGCATACATACTCATATAGACATTTAACACACAGGGGCACCTTCACATTCTCACACATAAATTGGAAACTTCACAAGCAGGATGCCAGTAGACCTAGCGGTCCTTGTGCGTTTTATTCATGATGGTGATGGCTGCTGGCACAAAGAACCTCTGATACGCAGTTTTCTGCATTCGTGGCACTTTTTAGCGCCTGCCTGAGGACAGCAACTGGAAGCAGGGATGGAGAGGGTGTGTCCTGTCTGAGATGATATTATATGCCATCTTTCTAACTACATGAAGGTACAAGTCAGAAAGTGGCAGCTGTGTTGTTCCAATAATTTTATTTGCCTGGTGGATGATTCTGGCCATTTTTGCCTTGTCTTTGACAAGGAGGTGACCATAACAGGCAGCGATGTTAAAAGTGAGAGTGCTCTCAACTAGAGACCTATAGACAGTCAATCTCCAGCACCCTGGAGCTGATGTTGAAGCTACGGAGTTTCCTCAGAAGGTACAGTCGTTGCTGGGCCTTTTTGTACACATAATGTGTGTGAATAATCAGTAAAGGAGAGCCTTTCATTTATCACTGTACCAAGGTAACTAAACCCAGCAGCCTCTGCACTTGCTGTCCCCTGATTTGGATTGACAGGGAGAAAGAGGTGTTGACATCTCTCCCATCATTGGACAAAATCATTGGAATATATAAAATCCAAGAGGACCTACATGGAGTAGCAAAATAGTTAAAATATAATAGCTCTAAACTCTCAGCCTCAAAATCCCAGCCAATAATGTTTAAGGAAAAACAAACCAGAAAACAGAATATTGTATATTGATGTCAACCCTTAAATAAACCTCACAGATACAATTCTAACTCTAAGGTGTAATTTTCTCATAAACAACAAACTGAACCACACACATAGAAAAAAATAACTACATTTGCCAAAAAAGAAATAAATCTGATGAGATTATAATACTATAGATTCTCAACAAAAAATAAACCATTTTTAATACACTTTTAATCACTGCACTAAATATACATGTCATTACATGGCATTCAAAAACAAGAGCAGAGATAGGGGCAGAGGTAGGAAATACCAGGGTGAGATGGAAATAACTGGTGCACCAATCCAAAATCTATGCTAAGCCTCTATCAAGTCCATATAATATCTAAAATATTATATGCAACTCCACTTCTAGTTCATCTGAATTCAAACCAAATAGCTTAAGTGTCCATCAGTACAAGTCAGGGTGATAAAAGTAGTGTTGGAAATATCTTCATACACACAAAGCCTGCCAGTGATAGCAGAGACAGGACCAAAACCCACAAAACTGATAATTAAAACATATGAAGCAATCAAGGAAAGGACAGCTAAATAATATTTCAAAATACAGTACTTCAAGATATAGTGTCTCCCACCAAAACGCTCAGTCCCACAGATTCACCCACAACCGCACAGGCACAGTACAGATTGCCCCAACAACACATCCAGCATATTGAAAACACAAAAGAAGCAGGAACAAACATTACAACATTTCACCAACACACCCAACATTTAAACACCAATCTGGACACTTCCTTTTGGCCAAACACCATCACCAATGAAGAACTCCACCAAAGAACTGAAACTGAGTCCATCACCACGCAGGTTCAACGAAGGCGTTGGCGATGGATTGGACATGCGCTCCGCCAGCAGACAGCAGACCTCTCCAGAATTGCCCTACGATGGCCGCCCAAAGGAAACCTGGAGAAGATTAGTGGAACGGGAGATGATTGGAAAGGGCCGGACATGGGGTCGCCTGGAGCGGGTTTCAGCCGATCGACATCAGTGGCGGGCTCTGGTTGAGGCCTTATGTGCAAATAGTACGAAGAGGATTGATTGATTTGATTGACTGGACACTTCCACAACCACTGGAAGATTTTGATCTCACCAAATATAGCAAAGAACATTAAAACCAAATAACTTCAAAAACAAGTCTAAAAAAAAATAAGTCCCATTTACAAAGACTATACACAGATATATGCAAATGGATCTTATGACCCAGAGACACATGTAAATGGACTGGGAGTTTACTGACAAGTCTATTAGACTCCATCAAAGCTAACTGCCACACAGACAGCTCTTTAGACAATACTACTAAACATGAAGGGCACAACACACCGACAATACCTTTTAATATCAGACTCACTGTTAGCATACGAGGTTGAAAAACCAATCATCTAACAAAGCAGACATAGTGTATGAGATACTATCTCTCATAAATAAGATTAAAAAAGAAAACAAATACATCCCTCCCATGCTGGAATAAAAGAAGATGAGTGGGCTGATAAACTAGGTAGACTTGCAGTAAAACAAAATACCTGTCATAAAGTCACCAGTCTAAACATTTCTTTTTCACCAACAGAAAGAAAAAATGCCATAAAGCCAGCAATACAAAATAAGGTAGCAAGAATAATACAAAAGTGAAGGTAAAGGAACTAGGATGACCAGCCTCGTATTACTCTACTATTGTTCCACACATCTCACCAATCCAAATAGCTAGAATTAGACTTAATATAGAATAATCTCTCACATACACATGTGGAGACAGACTTAGCACCTCACATATGTTATTAAGAATATAATGAAGACAAACAAGAAAGAGGAGAACTTAAATAGGTCACCCAGAGAGATACTACATAATATACTGTCATTAGTAGCAACGATGGTGGCAAGCTATTCTGATTTTAGATCCACATCGATAGGTAAGGAGTACAAACTGGATGACATAGCCCCTTGAGAAACAATAATACAAAAAACAAAAACATTTCCATAAAAGAAATAATAAGACTACTAGCTTAGACTAACTATAAATTAATAAGAAAACAAATATTAAATATAGGCTTCCTTCATTCATCCATAGACACAACTATAACCAAGCATAAGGTAGGGAAAATAAACAAAAAAATCTAAATGTAAAACTATGGATGAAAAAAATTAATCTCCATCATAAACAAGACAGAAAGTTAACAAACCAAACCAAAATCCTAGGCTAGAAAACAGGATCAGTGTAATATAGGGATCTGGCAACTAACTTAGAATCCTACCACTGGGGTATTGGCAGCCTCCTACACAACAGGAAAGAGCAACCAATGGAAGAGGGCAACAGCTACACTAATACCTATGACAAAACAGATAACAGTACCTTTTGCCCTCACTTTTTTCACTCTTTTCCTCAGATACTCCCAATTCCCATCCCCCAACAATCTCATTTTCGGTGAAAGCCCTCATTCCTCTCAGCCTAACCCCCTGCCCCTCTCCCCCCCAAAAAAAATCAATTGATACTTAAAAAAAAAAGAATCTTATTAATCATAAGTAAAATCTACAGGCATTATGAAATTATAAAGAGAAGCTCAATGCCTACTCCTCCAGCAGTTACATAGAGCATGTCATGAAGTTATAAACAAAATATGAAAAATGACAGATATAATAATCAAATTTAGCATAGGTACTTTGGGGAGCCAAATCAGATTATCTAGGGTCATAAGTATTTGGTCACTCTTTATACTGATTACAGTTCCAGAAATCTGAACAGGTGAGCTAAATATACAAACCTAAGAGTTTAAGATGCGTAATGTGTTACAGTGTTAATGTTTTAATGTTAAACCTATTTATCACTGTTAATAAGTAGTCACATTTACCAATCATAAGCAAAATTATGCATGAAATGAAATATGTATACACACTATATAGCAAAAAAAAAAAAAAAGACCTGAGGAAAAAGTACATAGAGAAAATCAGCTTAACTGTTTGTTTTACTGTTTTGTACAGACTAAAAGTAGCATGTTCTGGACATACAGAAAGCAGCATGTCTTCTGCATTGGACTTATACAGAACTGATTTGGCAAAAAGAGAAATGTAAACATAAAGAGTGCACACTGATGAAAAACATTATTTATTTTTAAGCTCTTGCAGTTCTCTGTTACAGTGTATTTGGCTAAAAATATTACTCTCAGTATGTATGATTAAAGAACTCTAAAAGATCAAAACAAAAGACTCAGAGATAATCAATATAAATTTACTTACATTTTTTATGTCTTGCTCAGGGTTATCCATTGCTTACTTAAGCATCTCACTTCATTATGCAATGAGAAATGTCAGTATTGTAGTTTAGCAATCAATATAAATACAACCAAACCTACTGTTGAGTCAAAGTAAATTTGCAAATATCAGACATAAGAAAAAATAAATATGCATATATGGCAAAACAATACTGTAAAGATATTTAAAATAGTGCATAAAACAGGTGACTTTGTAATTTGACACTACCAAAAACTATGACAAGTCAATGCATCAGGAGCAAATCTGACAGTAAACAAATCTATGTAAACTAAAACAATCCCAAAACACTTGTAAGCTGGTGCAAAAGTAGCAAAGCAGTTTCAAATCAGATCAATTGATCTTTGATAATTTGATCTTTGTTTAAAACCAATTAAGTCAGTTCAAAACTGCTGTGTGTCAATTTGTACTTTATGGTGAAAATGCACTGTATGTTATTTATATACTAGGTAAAAAAAAACAACTGAATGCTCCAGCTCAGTTGGCAGTTGGCAGTTGATGAAGAATCCTTCAAAATTATAATTCAAATGGTATAAAACAGGTTTCTAATTTCAAACATGATGGTGCTACCTTGAGAATCATAATAATATCTACATCTTAAGAATTATAAAATTCTTGCTTCTTCTTCCATATTGTGCAAAGTTACTCACACTTTATTTCTGTAGGCTCAGGCTTGTCGTCAACCATTAAACAAAACCATTCACTATTCTGTGACAGAAGATAGATAACTTTTTGCATAGAACTTTAAAAAAAGAAATAAAACCTGTCAATTCATCTGAAAATATTGGAAGAACTAAACCTTCTTCTTCGAAATGAATGTTAATCATTAAAAGCACATCGATAATCTTGCTTGACTTGAAAGTTCAAGACAATTATTCTGCAGATGCACTGCAGCAAGAAACACACTATCAGCAGACGACAGGAAATGATTGGACTGATGTCACCTTTGACCCTAATGGCATCCTACGTCATAAGGCGCGAAAGGCCACATGTGCCTCGCGTCAACATCTTGCTGCTAGTGGCAACAGACGCGTGGCCTGAAAGCCGTTGTGCTACCGATTACAAGGCAGGTGTTTGACTTCAGAGGGATCCGTTTCATGTGTATTTTTGTATTTTATGCCTTTAATGTACACAGAATCATGGCAGATGCTGAGATTTGCCCACGAATCTTAAGGCTAGTAGTTGCACCAGCCCTTTCGGCTTTATACTTCTGCATCTTTATCGAACAACTGGAAATTAAGCCTCCGAAAGATCAAAAAAACTCAATTTTCGATTATATATTATCTATTAAAGACACATTTACATTATAATGGATTTATATAAAACAATTTTAATTATTTTTTCCTTCTAACGAGATAGGGGAAGTTCGAATACTCAAAAATGTTTGTCGAAAGTTGTGTTTGGCTTGGCAACTTTCAAAATGGACGCACTTTGAGGCAGGGTAAAGCGCCATCATGCGACAACAATGGCAGCTATTGCCCTAGGAATGGGTGGGTAACTCTCATTTCCCAGCGAAAAGTGGGTGTTGCCCCCAGAGCACCGAAACCATGCTCAGATTGAGGCGTTTTTTCTGTTGTTTGTGCGCCTTAGAACGACTGAAATTATTGCACGTTTTGTCAAAGACACAAAAACTGAATAAAGGAAAAGATTTTCAGTGCAAATTGAAGTTGCATTTCCGCTTCAAGTCCATATTTACAATGGTCTCGTGCCCACCTGGAGTCTTCAAACTTGAGTTCTCCCCGTTATTCTCTGCGACTGGTGCATGGAGAAAAGTGATTAATATTTATGATTTTCGTGTCTTATGTGCTTTCCTCCATGAAATAATCGGTTTTGTAAAGAAACAGGAGATCGACCCCTATGAAATTATAAAGAACAGCTGTCCAGACGGCAGTTGCGCAGAGGCCCACTGTTGGAGAGACCTAACGCCGAGCGGCAAGCAGGCCTTCATAAAATGCCTTTGTTGACGTGGAAGACAATCGAGAAAAATATCGCGTGTAATCCTGTGATTATCTTGGTTAATTATTAGGGAATAAAAGCCAGAAAGCAAAGCAAAGAAGGCATGTATCGGATGCATTGTGCACTAGACACGCCACAGCAAGAGCAGGCACAGATCTCCAAGCAGGTGAGGGGCTAGCAACAAAGAACCACAACTCCAGGACGCAGAATAGATGTTATATTCAAACATAACGGATGATTTATTGCTACTTGAGAAGCAGATGAAAACTCGTCTGAACAAAGACGCTATGGGGGAACCGTTAGACGCTTGGGTAACGGGACCAGAGGGCCCTAAGACGGCTGTGCCGCGCCACCCTTTTCAGTCCTGCCACTCTGCCACCCCCCGCTCAATCCTTGCACCCTACTTTCCACCCAATCCGTTGTCTCTACCCACTACCCCCCCTCAGTTCTGTCAGGGCATCACCCCTCTCTTGTTCTTCTCACTCCACCCTCTTTTTGGGGGGATCCCGGTGCAAGACTTTTTGTCTGTCTTTACAGCCTGCTAGCGATACCTCTCCAGCGTTGTGTTTTGCAAGCTGCAAGTGCGAGGACGGTGAGTTGGGGAGGGGGTGAAAGAGGCAGTTGGTGTCGGAGGTGATTAAGAGACGGTGGTGTGATGGGGGTGGATTATTAGTTTGCTTTGTACTCTAGTCACTAAGCTGTCGCCCTAACTTTTGCGTCAGTTCACCCTATCTCTCTCACCCACACACCCTACCCCCCATACACGCCAGTCTTTTGCTTTTCTAACGTCATCATCCCTGTCAGTTGTCTCGATTCTTCTTAAGACTTACCTCTGATCCCCCTTACCTCACCACCACCTCTATGATAGGAAACGCCGTTAGCTCCTGGAGTGGAGCCTGGTGGTTCGTTTCAGCAGCTGTCACCACCTGGACTCTTGACATACCTGCGGCGTCTGAACTGCCTGCATCCAACACTAATTTACAAGTACGATCATCACCTTTTACTCCGCCCCGACCGGGGGCTCGCCACTTGGCCTCAGGTTTTGTTTCAAAGGCCCCTTTTCTAGTCTCCCGCCACGTCACATGGCCGGTGCCCCTCTTATCAAGTAATTCAAAACACAAACACCACATTAAGACAGCGAAGAAAATTAGGTCTTTGCTTTCTTGTCCAGTATTAGGGGAGGGTATGAGTTAATGACCCTCCCTTCTCGTAATCCCCCATCCTATCCTTTAGAAGAACTTTTCATCGGGGAGGTGGATGGTGGGGGATGGGTGGGAAACGGTTAGGCTGGCCAAACGAAAGACGAACGACCTTGACGCAGTTTTGTCACTGACTTGCACACCGCATCAGCAACAAAGACTATCTCTGGTTGACCCACCACCATGCAAGATGTTGCTCCCAGAACTTGACAAAGAAAAAACTTTTTCGTTTGTTTTGTTTTCTCAAGAAAGGCTGGCGATATTTTTTCCACATTTGAAATTCAATCAACACTATAACTGTAGGCAAACAGATGGCTTATTAAACAATCGCAAAACAAGAAAAGAAAAAAAAATTACGCATAGAATTTAAATCTTGGCTAATGGCACCTTGCAAAGAACAGAGTTGGACATTGTATAGAACGACGTTTGGGGTGGACATTACTCGAAACTGTGGCTCAGTCTATTTATATTCCGTGTCAACAGTAATGAGACTAGTGGTGATGGGTACGCACAAGTCCCCTGATACAAAACAACAGTCTTCTGCTCACGTGCCAGTGTTTTGACAGCTCTGAAAGGGTTAATTTATAGACCAACGTGTGAGAATACACTGATTTAAAAAAAGACGTTAGTTACGCAACAATGATTGTCAGTGTGAACTAGGCTGCAGCAAAAATCAAGCAAAGAAAATGCGCCCACATGGAACCAGCGGTAGGGTTCCTGCGAGAACCTTTCAAAAGGGAAAATTATTCAAACAAGGCAATTTTTTTGCAGAAATTTTAGCATTACTTTGTTTCCTTTGTGATAGACTGCTCACACTTAAAAACTTTAGAATCTTTCTTGCACTTTGTTTCATGAATCTTTTTTGTTCAAACATAGCCACGCGCTTGTGTATGTGTGTGTGAGTGAGTCTCCTTCTGTGTGTGTGTGTGAATGTGCGCGCGCGCGCGTGTGTGTTTCTTTAGATTTTTTTAAATTTATTTTTCTTTTTTCCTCCAACTCAGCATCTGATTAGGCTTGCCACTTCTTTTCCCAGCATCTGTGTCTTGTTACATCCTTTTTCTTTGGTGCTGTTGAATATGCCCATTCCATCCCCGAACAGAACTTACAAAGATAACTTGCTAAGCTTCATCTTCACCATAACCCCCACTACTGCTATCATCACTTGCCAAAGCACTGTTTGTTCCCCCTCTCTTCCCTTCCTCTCCCCTTGTTCCTCATGTCTCTCTCTTCTCTCAACAACCACTTTTCTTTTGGATCCGCAGGCGAGTATCTGCTGGGCATGGTGGGAGGTCCTAACCCGTGTCCCCAAAGAGTCACATGGGCAGCTAGATCGGCACGAATGGCATCTGCAGGTGCAGATAAGACGGAAGCCAGATCGCGCGTGCTCCCTGGTACAAGGCCACTCCTTCATAAAGTGTGCGGCGGCTTGAAAGACCCCCTCGCTTCCAGGACAACGCCAGCACCCACCAGACGACGCAACCTCCGCATGCCATGGAACGCCCACGTTACGTTGGGACGTAATGATAAGTTCACATTGATGCTGCAGTTCCCTTCTTCTCTCACCCCTCTCTCACCTGCACAGCCGTTCACCCGCAGCAAAGAGAAATCACTCCCACTGTACCATAAGGCCATTAGTATATTCTCCCCCCATCACCCCTACAAACCTTTTTCCGGAGGTCAGTTCCTGTCTCCCAACTCCCCTCATCATAATAGAAAAAATTACTAATTTTTCAGTTTTATGTCTTGTGTGTGTGTGTGTGTGTGTGTGTGTGTGTGTGTGTGTTTCGTTTTTTTCTCACTTTGTTAGTCAAACACAAAAACGCTCGCGCACACACAAACACACACACGCGCGCGCACAGACGCCCAGACGTCTGCTTGTTTGTGCTCATGGGTTCTGTTGACAGGTCTGAGATTTCCTGGGGACGATGATTGAAGAAGGATTGTGTTTTTTTGCGAGCACGTGAGGGTGGGCGTGTACCCCGTTAGCTGCTCACACGTCCACCTACCCGTATGGCTGGAAGCATTATCGTAGCTCTGGATAAAGCATCCTTGAGGGCCAATGCCTTCCTGACCCAGCGGCCGTTGTCTGGTCGTGTGTTCGCCGTCTCCAGGCGATCTGTCCCATTGCTTCATAAAACGTTTTCTTCTTTTCTGGACGCAGGTTTATGAACCTGACAAATTCACGGTTTTCTTAGACAGCAAACACTCCAAGGCTTGAAAGGTGTCACTTCTGAATATTTCATGACATATGCACGATGTGAGGGAAGGGAAACAGTTCACTGTGGGGGAGAAAAAAGGTTAATCAGGAAGCGAGCTTGTATGGGCCGTTTCTTCTCTGCAACAACAGTAATTGCACGCGCTTGCAGAAGCAAGAACATGACCAGAGAAAATCGAGATTTATTAATGGATGAAATGAAGAACTTTTTTTTCTCCATAGGGGTCTCCTGAAGGAAGGAGCTGCCTGCCGCACTAGGAGCGACCTTGTTGCATCGAATATTCAAATTGGTCTCCTGGTTGGCACACGACCAAATTATTGTGGAGACGCTCGCAGACAACACTGATGTTGTGTTTCACAAACTAACGCAACGGCTGACAGAGTTCAATGAAAGTCGAACATATCGGCAGCAGAAAAATACCAAGATACGTGTTTAGCATCGTTACTGCAATATACCTGCACTGCTGGGGACATCTCTTATGATGACTCGAGGGTAGGGTGGGGTTGGGTGGAGAAACATCTAGCAAAAGCAGTTTACATACGTTTCAGAAACTATTATGCGAATGAATGAAAGGGCTCTGTTGGTGAATGTCTTTGAAGAATGATTCCCCTGTCATTTAGGCCTATGACTCGAGTGTCCGTTAGAATGTGCAAAGATTAGTCTGTTTTCTAGTACGACGAAAGGAAAAGGACTACAAGACCCACACTTGTATATTGCGGCGTTAATTGTCAATACCACAAACATGTTTGTTTCTTTCGTTCTACACTTATCTCCCATCTTTTATATCTTACGTAATTTTGAATAAAAAGCTCTAGGTGCACATGGGAAATGAAGAGAGCTGGAGAAGAGAGACATGTTCGTGTTATCCTGTATGCGTTCTCAAAAACTCAGTGCTATGTCGTTAGTTCACATAACACACCGAAGATCACGTCATAATGAACACAGGATAGTCAGCATTAGCAACCATCTTGTCTTCAGGATCGTGTTGATTTAGATTAGTTGATACCATATCCCCGCCAAATGGATAATAGGAACTGTTTAGAAATGAAATGTAAGACTCGAGACGGCAAAAGTGAAGACAAAAACTTATGACTCTAACAACACAAATACCAGTCACGATAGTCAACCATGTAATCGTCCACTCAAGCATCAATATATGGTCCCAATGAAATTTTTGCATTAGTCAAAAAGTATTAAGAATAGTTGTTCAATGAAACAAGGCAACCAGCTCATAAGTACGTTCAAGCTCAAGACTATTTGAAACATACTGAACATTTCTTTCAAGAAGTTATAACGTAGATGCAAATCTGTTTAAGACTTTAAAAAGGATTCAATAAATTCGAGTGTTATTATACACGTTTTTTCGACTTTAGTGTGCTATTTAAGTCGTTTGCACATTTTAACGTTTAAAATATATTGCCACACGTCTTCTAATTTCACGCTTTTTATTCTCTAGTTTTGTATATTTCGATTCCAAATGTTTATGTCAAATGCAATGTTGGGTCGATACAAATAAAAACGCCTATTTGTTTTTGCTTTTTCCAGTTGTCTTGCTCGTGGTACAATATCTAATGCAACATTTTCCCTTTATTCACCCAAAACCAGGATAGGATGTGAAAAACTGACCCCACAAAGATGACGTATGCGTGGAAGTTTTCAGCATTGTTTCCTTTCGTTTCTAACACATTTTGACACTTTTGTGACTTGTTTCCGTCTGACTTGACTGTCAAGAAATATGTAGTGCGTTCTTATTAGTTCTGATTGATTTTTATTAGCCCTACGCTACCTCCGCTTTTATTATTCGCAAAGTCAACAGCACAGACACAGGCTTCAATATTCTGTGAACACAGAATAGTTCGGCGTGTTTTAATTGGCTTAGTTTTCTCAGCTATTTACTTCCCAAGTAAAATAAAAAATATATTTTGGTACAAAATGGTTACTTTTCCTTTTATTCTTCATAGGCTTCCTATGCATCTTCAAATTTTCGAATTGCATCTAAGGTAGATCTGCAGTATTCGGCAACCTGTGAACCAGACGTAAAACAAAGAAGTGCGTTTGTGAAGTACGACCAATCTGGAGTACACCCAAACTGAGACATATTCAGTAGGCATGAGAATAAATGCGTCGGAACTCGATAAAAGTCTTTAGACTAAATACCATTTTTGCATCAATAGCTGGCCACTGTCCCTAGATGGACTATACAAGTATAAAACGCACTTTATTACGGTACAGCACATCATGCTGTGAGGTTCAGGTAGCCCACGTACCATCCTTTCTACTGAAAACGTCGGGGGTTATTATAGCAGCAGTTTCACAGAGTGGGTTTTTTTCCCCAATACAAAAGAAAACGTAAATAGAACTGACTTGCGACACTGAGTAATACCTATAAGGTTGGCAGCTATGTCTCGGAGTTTTACTGGATCAAGTCCCTAAGTCCTTTCCTGGCGTTAAAAGACGCCTGACTCTCCTCCCCTCTCTCCGCGTGCTCAGGCGCGCGCGTGTGCACGTGTGTATGCGGGCGCGCGTGGCTGCTTGATAAAACTATATTAGGTCCACGTGTTTGTTGCGCTCATGTGTCATATTCTCTTCACAACCCCCACCCACCCACTAGACTAATGGGGATTTGGCATGGCATTGAAGGCAAATGTGTAGGAAACAATATAACCCGAAACTGATCAAAGGCCTAATTCAGGTTAATTTAGCCGGTCACTATATAGCTTAACAACAGCAAAGCTGAGAAACAGTTGCATTTCAGAGGCTGTCTACCATCTTATTCTGACTGATGCTCTTGTTTTTTCTTTCTTTTTCTTTGTGTGGCCCAGTCTTTTCTTATCTTGGCGCACTGTGACAGAACAAAAATGAGATCAGTGTGCGATGTGGTCCTCCTTGCGACAAGCTGGACCATTTGATGTAGCCTGATGTAGCCTGATAAGCACAGAACAGAAGGTGAGCCCAGATGATCCGCTCCTTGATTTGGCTCGTAACCGCGGTCAGAGCATTCTTCTCTGAAGAGGCAATAAAAGTGGACCTGAAAACGAAAGCCAGATCCTCATGCATGTTTCCTCACAGCAGCTCCTTTTGTTTTCCCCAGCGAACTTAAAAAAAAGATGCTTCCTAAGAGAAGCTAGCGTAATTTGTGTTTTCTCCTGGTGGTCATAAAAGGACAGGCTGCCCCAGTGACTAAAGAACGGCAAAAGGTGGTGGGTTGGAGGAACAGCGAGTTTTTAGATGAAGGGACCGAAGGTTACGGGAGCTATTGACCAGCTTCTGTCTTTGGCAGGAGAGGCGGCGGGAGGTACAAAAGGCTGTCGTGACACGACGGGGCACAGGAAGATGCAAAGACAACAGCGGGAGTTCCGCCCAGTTTGCGGCTTGACAGCTGATGATCTGCTGGAGTACTGCCCATCCCCCATCATATCGCGACAGTCCGTGGGTATCGTGGTGGTGGTGGTGGTCGGTGGGGGGGTAGTCGTTAGGCCGAAGCAGGTGTGAAGTCGTCATCAACATCCTTCATTCCTTGCGCAGGTTTCTTTAAGCACGAGTGTCCGATCATGACTACATAAACACGATAACACGATGTTGAGCTTGGTCGAGGAAGTTCTGGCACCAAAGTCATTCTTCCACTAAAATTGACTTGATCTTTTAGCTATAGAAGTGATCTGTTTCTCACTTACTGATACTGTGTTTGTGTATCTGTGGGCACGTGCTTGTGGCTTCTTGAGACTGCGCGGGTTCATTGGAAACGAATGTTACTGTTTGTATCGTCATGCCAAGTTCATTACAGCTTTACTATAAATTTCTATTTTATGCCAAATCTCTACTTTACAAGATTTTCTGTCGCTGCTGTTCTTCTACAACAATTTCTCTTTTAACTTTTGTCAAGGCAGACACTGTACAGCAGTGCTTACTACCCGTAATATCGGTCACCAATGTCTTTTACGCACCAGCAGCAGTCGCTCGGTACTTGGTCATCATTTAACTCTGATTCCCAACCCCTCCTGACAAGATCAGCTACAGTACCTGTGTCCTCTTGAGTTTGGGTCCTACCCTTCTGACATCGGGTGACTTTCAGGTGAATGAATATTGCTTGTCAGACTGCTGGAATATGACCTGATTTGCAAACAAAATATGGGTTGATGTCTTGTTTGATCCTCAACAATGTTTTCAACTTATTACTGTACATTATTTGTTTGCTTACAAATACAATGCTTGCATAACTTGAGATGGCTTTTTATACTATTTGCATATTGTACATTACAATAGCAAGTGTTTACAAAGTTACCATCTAAAAATACATTGAATCACTTTTACTATGTTTACATTATAAAAGGCATTTTTGAAACTTTCAAATATTTTACATTTGTAATATTATATTAGCCAATGCATGCGTAGGTATTTTGATACTTTGTCAAAACGGTATTGCTTTATGTAATATTTCTTCTTAATGGGCAGCATAACTTTGAGCGGGGAATGCTCGTACTTGTACGTAGAACAATAATACACACAGACGCGGGAGGTATCAGGCAAAATTTATGTATCGCAACACAAGTCTTGTATGAAAATCTTTCATTAAATGATGTACAAAGAAGTTTGCCTTCCCTCACTAGCTGTTGGGTATTGCATGACGAATAGTATCGCGTGACGGCATTCTTAGCCACGTGTCTTAAAGTGATTCTTACACTATGTACCTTCTGTTTTTTTTTTTTTTGGTTTCCATTTTTTCACCGACTCTTGGCTTAGGTAAGCCTTTTGTAATTTGAGAGTTTTATTGCACACGACTGTATTAGGTTCTTAGAAAATCGAAAATGAAACGTGGCTTGATCTCTCCTAAACTCTTATAACCATCAAGAGCCACAGAATGCAAAAATACTTTAAGAAAACAAACTCGTCGTCCCTGGGTGGGCTCGAACCACCAACCTTTCGGTTAACAGCCGAACGCGCTAACCGATTGCGCCACAGAGACTAGATACATACTAGAAAATACGATAACAAAAAAGCCATGAATTGTAAGCAGCTCATCGTGTCTAAGTCTGAGGTACCTTTCGTCGTGCCTTACTTTAAAAAAAAGATCCGGTACCCAATTGCGCGTCCTGGCGGGACATGATGAGAGCATAAGAATTGATCGAGGCTGGGTGAACCGGATGATGTGTAGTCCTGAAGGCGTATGTAGAACGATACATGGTCCTGTACAAAGGTATACACCGCGTCCTGGCGGGACATGGTGTGAACTGATCGAGGCTGTGTGAACCGGGGAAGAAAGAATAAAAAAGGAGAAGAAAAAAGAAGAATGTATTTATTTGCCAATTGATATTGCATGTCCTGATGATGGGCGTCACATACTCGACAAATACGTATCACACACAGCCACACTCGCAGAGACCCCTACACGCACAATTGTATGTGCAGTACTGTATGCACACTTTTTTATGTACACACCCAAGAAATGAAATGCAAAAGAAAATTCCTCTCTGTGCGCACACGTGAAGCGCTCACTATTTTCACATACGCATGTACCATTGTAATTTGGAGACGATCGAACTTCTTTATTTGTATGTCCCCATTTTGAAAATGGTGCGCACCCCAATACGCTAAAACACTACGTACTGCTAAAATCTGCTACCTCAAGCCGAATATGTTGCTGGATATTTTATTAGCTTGATGATTTTCTTATTTATTTGTGCCGACACCGAATATTTTGTGACTAAAAGTACATACAAACATTTAAGGAATAAGAATTTGAACAGAAACAAATTATTTGTTCCATTGTTATGTGACGTTTAAAAAAATAAAACGCTAGGCAAATCCATTGCTACAATGCCCACAATGTACAGAACTCTGTGGTCCCTACCATATCAATAATGGAACACGAGGCCTAAATGGGTTTTAATGTTTTTAAGGTGTGTAACCGTCAAAACCTATTGCTCATGCAATGAAAATGATCTCTGCTTGTTCCAACGTGTGTGGTGATGTATCAACTTGTGGCGGAGTATAACAGGTCTTTTTCTTGTTTGTTTTATATTGTATTGTATTGTTTTGTTTTGTTTTGTTTTATTTTTTGCTTGTAATCTCGTGTGAGCACGCGATGCTAGGAGAGATTACCTTAACCCAGAACACTGCAATGTCCTTATTATACGTTTTCCCCGAGACACTGCCGTGTAGGGGGACAATGATGGTCATGACTACTTTTCCCCTCCATTCGACATCTGTAATAGTGTAGGACAGCAAGGCATGTCCATACATGGGTGCAATAAAAAGATACTGCAAGACTTTGATGGACTCGTTCACTATTTGGATGACATCCTTAAAGCCCTTCTTATCTAGAGAAATAAAGACAACTGTTTAAACCAGTTTGGCGAAGTTTTTAATTTCCGTCATGAAAACTTCGACAGTCTTGGTCAAACATTCGTCCAGACCTGTACAGTTAAAAACTGCCCTCACACACCTGACCTCATGACAAACTTTTCGGGTGGCGACGACTACAATAGGGTCTGCTTTATAGAACAGCATGTCTTTATCCAGGACCATATGCCAGAAAAATAACGAGCAGCTTCATTTATAGCCGATCAACGTCCAGTCGAGCTAACATGTTGACATCGGACATCTAATAGCAAGGAACCGGGAGGAAAATTCTCCTACCCGCTCACCAGCTTCAAATTTTCGAATAGGCCATACACGAGAATAACAATGCTGGTCTTTTATTCTTGCGTACGGCTCCATCAGGAATATATTTTCCTAACAAACATACGACATCCCAGCCGCGTGCTCTTCCCTAACGCCATCTTGTCCCGTGACAATAATTTTCTAAATTCGCAGAACAAATACACGGTTTGGCTTAGAACGACCTTCAACATCAAAGCAATTTAATTTCACATTGAAGCGAAGAATAGGCTGGCGAAGGAGCTGTGAGAGAAGCGTGAGAGTGGAAACTAGAGGAACAGATGCTGGTGTCCAAAGGTCAACCCACACCCATATTTTGTTATGTTGAAAGGGTTATAAAACTTACAAAAAAACCCCAAAACATTATTAGACATTGGACGCACATAAATTGAAGCTGGGGCGCCAACGTGTAAAAAAACAATTTTTACAACTGGCTGACAGACTAACTGGCTGACATCAGTGACATGCTCGGCTGGTTGACTGGCTGAGTGACTAACCTGTTGACTGACGGGTTGACTAGCTGAATGACTTGTTGACTGACTGAACGACTTACTGGTTGGTGACTGATTACTTGAATGGATGACTGACTAGCTGAGTGGCTGCTTGGTTGACTGGTTCGATGATTTGCTGGTTGGCTGGCTGACTGAATAAGTGACGTACTAGTTATATATTTGTCCGTTCGTCTGCCTTCTTTATCAGACTAGGGATTTTTATATATCTATATAAATGAATTCAGACTTGAGCAGTCATGTAGCCTAGTTCAACGAATCTTCAGGCATATTGTAATACGTGAAAATATCTCTGAAGATTAAGAAATTCCACCATGCCCCAAAATCGGAAGCATATAAAATGAGCTAAGACAAGGCAATCCCATTTCTGTGCTCACTCATTCGTACATTCATCCATTGACTGATGCCAGCTGACGGCCAGTTACTTTGGCCCTCCGATACCGGTCGCTGGGGTTGAATGGATGTAGGGGCTGACAAGGCTCATCACTTAGGCCTGTCTTGGGCTGGAGTGAGAACGTTTTGCGTGGAACGACCAGCCCACTCTTTTGTTAGCCACTCGGCGTCGACCAAGCTCCAAGGTACCCTCAAGGAAGCTCTTGCACAGAGGCTCATGCTTGGTCTTACTGGGCCGACCAGACCAGTTTGCGTCGCTTCACTGTTGCCAGAAGAGGTTCCTGGTGGCCCACGAGAATGGCGACCGTGCTTCGTAGCAAAGTCGTTGGTATTTCTGTGCAGACTTCCAAAACCACATCACTTTTACAGATTTAACAGAACAAACTGATTAAACAGAGTGGGGACTATGGCTCACCGACGCCCTCCAATTGTCCTGAAACATTCGCTGCACATTTTGGCTGGAGGGAAAATCATGATGTTCTCAAAAGAAGAGATCGCGAGGGCCCACCCAACCCACTCGACCCACTAAAAATTCCAGACCTCGAGAGGATGTTGAGCAGGCAAGGCATGAGGCCAAGACCACAGGCGTGGGGCAGAGGCGCAAGGAGCGAGGGGAGGCAGGGTGCCTGCTGATCGATGAAGACCAACAACAATGGCACCTGCGTCTTCAGGTGTTGTACGACACGACGGGAACGGCGAGCCCAGCAGGCCTGGCTGGTGCAGGGAGACAACTCGTGTGCGCCCCACTCTTTCTTTCCACGCCGGCTGACGGGCATTGACTGCGCGTGCGCGTGCAGCGTGCGATGAGTGCTTGTCACGCGCGACGGAGCACGTGCGGCGTGGTGGAGGTCCTGTCAGGCACCGGCGTCCACGCCAAGTAGCAACATGAATGCGGATAGATTTAAATAAAAAATAAATTTTTGGCTACGGAGGAGGTGGTAGTAGTGGTGGTTGGGCGGGGGGGGGGTTTGTAAAGATCAGTATTGTCACTGGATGCTCGGTCAATGGCGCTACTTGCGTTCAGTCAAGGGTGTCACTGAAGTTCGAAGAATGGTGTCAAATATAGCCTGAAGACATCAAGCACACTGATCTATCTGTAGTGACCATAGTGGATTCAAAGGGTGGAACGTGTGAACGGGCTTGAAAATCGGTTCTGAAAATACCTATCCAATTCGCTCAGCTGACTGGACAACGGTAGTTCCGTACAACCACGAACTTTATACACGTCCGTGGTACAACTATATTTCATGCAGCATTTTTGTTTTCCATTTTCATTATCGCTGGCAACTTCAGCAGCCGAAACAATCACACAGTCGTAGGTTTTGTTTAACTCTTAGCATCGGTGATACCCATAAATATATACTGTATACATAACACATTAAACACTACACATTTACAAAAGGAAAACAAGAAGCGCAGTTGAGCTAGATAGATAGATAGGGTGCTTAGTAGGAAAGTTTAGCTTATCTAAAAGCTAGTTGCATTTGAGAATCTGCGGAACAACATTGAACGCTATCGGCTATCCCCACTCCTGTTCTTGGTCGTCAACCAATTTGTTGATTTTTGGCACACGAGCGCAGCTACCCGTCATCGTCCTTGACCTATCAACTCGCGACTGGAGGAGCGATAGGTGGACAAAGGTGTGGCTCAGGTAAGCATGTGGGTGGGTGGGGCACCACCCGCTTTATTGGCGTGACTAATGGCAGACGTCGCCTCAGCAGGAAGTTGATCGTCACACAGGGGAGAGAGGCTGTTCTCCTTCTCCTTCAGAGTCGATTCTCTTTCAGTGATGCCCACCTTCAACCATGCGAGACTTTGTCGAACACGTGACAGATGTTCTGATCGATGGGTCTGAAACGTGACCTAGATTTCTCTGCCCCCCATCCCCCTTCTCTTCCTTGCTAACTGTCCTTTTTTGCTCCCCCCCCCTCCGCTCCAATGTCTATCTTTCCGTGAAAAGGTTTGAGCGCTCGACACAGAACAGGTTTCGTTCTGGGTCAGTGTTGACACTAACAGCGCAGCTTCTCATTGCATCATGACAACGGTGCACTATCGTAGATCGTGCTCACTTAATTTCAAGAGCACGGTAAGGAAAGAATACGTGAATCTTCCAGTCTTTTGGAAAATAGGCAATTTTCGTTGATTTGTCAATTTATTTGGACGAATAATATGCGCGCATTTCCATGGGGACCGAGAAAGTAAAAAGAAGAGAATACTAAAAAGAAAGAAATTAAATTTTAGCATCTTTAGTAAACGCAATTATTTCTCATGAAAGGACTGAAAGATTGTTTACCTGGCTCTCTTTCACACACACACACACACACACACACACACACACACACACACACACACACACACACATTTTTGTGATTGAGTAGAGGGGGGGATAACGAGAGAGATTTTGAAGTGACCGACAGATACTGCTCAGAGTGGGATAATAATTCTATAATTTAAAATCACTACGTAGAATTTTAAGTTTTTTTTAAAAACACATAATACAATAGTCAGTCCCTCGGGCAATCGAAGTTTCAGTCATCCCGCAATCCTCGCCTTTTCCTTTTTTGTTGTTTTTTGCCGGTTTCTATTCGGTAGCCCGCCCTCTTTCCTTCCCGTTTACAAACCACCATGCTCTGTGGCCAGACCTTTCTGCTTTAGCGGATTAAAAACGCCACGACGTGCGTCGCTCCGAACTCACCATCCTTTCCCGCTGGCGGGGCGAGACTTGGGTGACAGATGGGGAGTGGACTCCCCCCCCCTACCCCTTTCTCAAGACTTGCTACGTAAATGGTACATGCATAGGGGCTGACGAGTGTGCGCATGCATGCAGGACACGGCTCGCGACAGATTATTACACGCCAGGCAACACAGCACCACGGCCGGCCGCCATTCAAGACGTTGCTGATGCGCCGCCGGATGCCTTGCGCGGAATCGGACCTTCGCCTACGGGAGAGCTGTGCCCCTATCTTTGCGCCTTTTCGTCTGCACAAGCTGTTCTTCTTTCTACTTTCGCATTTCCCTTCTTTTTTTTTAATTTTCAGTTCTCAACGGTTTCCAACGCATGAAAAGAATATAATTGAAGAAAGGGATTAAGTTAATATTTCTGTGGTGAAATAAAATTCAGTTATGCCCGTGAATGGGGTTGTTCCGAAAAAGCACGCGCGCTCCCGCTGCAGACATGTGCTGAAGTGTGTTTGTCTGTGTGCTAGCCGTGCTGTGGCCTGCTTCAGTAGTTAACAATTGTAAAAACAAAATTATATATACATATATAAAATAATATAAAGTAAATAAGAACCAGTTTCAATCATCAGGCATGCGTACGTGCGTGTCTGCGAGTATTGTTTAAAAACATTTTTGAAGATAAAACAAAAATAACTTCTGACTCGAAAAATGAACTAGCACTTGGTGGGGTGGAGGTTTTCATCATACGTGTAAAACAGTCCCTTTTTCTATATGCGGTAACCCCAGAGCGGAAAAAACCCACAAAAAATAATCAGACCTTAGCCTACCCGTGTACACTCCTACCTTTCTCTCTGCCCTAAAAAGATAACTGAAAGAAAAGCCTTCGAACGTGTCAGATCAAAAGCAAAAGATCTTCGATTCTGAAACACCTGCGTGAACGACATAGCATAGTTTGCTAAGTGATAATTGCAATCTGATAATTATCTCCAACAGCCTTTTTTTTCTAATTACGCAATTGTTGCTTTCCCCTCTTCTTCTTTTTAGTCTGAACGGTATGTCAATGTCTCCTCAGTCAGCACGATTAAAACAAAAAGGGAACGGGGAGTTTTGCCACCCTGGACTTTTCTTAATCCGATTCACCAACCCCCTATCCAACCCCAAATTGCTTAAGGACAGAATAACCGGCTCTAGTTGTGCACAATCACTGCCCGGGAGTCCCCAGACTAGTCCTCAGCTCTACTCGAAGACGGCTTCGTTTATCGCTGAGGTGTATCTTTCCAGACATCCTCTTTGATGGCCCCCATCAACGGGCGGTCCCGCCCTTCTACTCTCAGCAATTACGCTGATTGTATCCGGGGTGTTGGAGCCTAGATCGCTTCCCAAGTTAGAGAGAAGGGACCCTAGGACTCGGTAACACTTTTCGAGGTGGGTGGAAGAAAACTAAAACGGGCTGTCTGGATCTGCCATTGTTTTAAGGTCTCACCTTCAATTTCCGGTTTGCGCTTCCTCGGTTAAGTGACAGCCTTCATGGTCAGGGTAACGCAAGTTTCTGTGCGCCGTACTACGGAAAGTGAGTTCAAGTATATTTACACTGGGTTACAATGTCAAGAAATCGCCCAAGTCCTTGATTGGAATCTGTTTTCGTTTTCATGCTCAGCAAACTCTACTCTAAAGGGAGGCTAGACGAGACCGCTAATATTGCGTCCCTTGGACTGAATTAGGAAGTTGTCGCGTATTCAAACGCAGCTGTTCATTCACCGAGCAATGTCCCGGAACTGTTTGGCGACTTAAAGCAGACGGTTGAAGAGAGAAGAGAAGCAGGCGCAGTTGTGCGGTGTCTTTTAACCGAAGACCACAAGGAGACCTTGACACCTTGGCCACAATTCAGGAACCGTCTGTTCCGTCCTTCAAGCTACAGACTGTATATAGTGTATGGGGTCAGGCGTGCGCTTGTTAAAATGTGAGGGTTTGAATTCGTTTTGTTTCTTTTGTTTGATATTTAACGAACCCTGTCACCAGATATGCTTACCTTTCATCTATCAGAGAGAGTGTGTGTGAGCGCGTGCGCGCTTGAATGCACGTGTGTGCTGGTAGCTAGGAGGAGAATGAGAAATAAAATGAAAGTGTGAGCAAGCGAGAGAAAGAGAGAGATTCACGCAGAGCAAGCAGCCAAAGGTGTATCACGACAAAGCAGTTTGTCCTGAAAACAGGTGCCATGTGCAGGAAAACACCTACCCGAAACGATAGCTTAGCGAAGACATAATCCTTACTGTATTGGGGAGAAAGGCTCAATCATTGTGTCTCTAGACACCTGCAGAAAGAGAGAGAGAGAGAGAGAGAGAGTGAGAGAGAAGGAGAGAGAAAAAGGAGAGAAAGAGAAGTGTAGATAGGCAGAAACCCGCGCATGTACGCAGAGAGAGTGGGAGGGAGGAAGGAAAGTGCATGATTTTTCCGGTGGAATATTAAAAAAAAAAAAAGTACTTGCACCTAAAATGAGTTCGTGCTGGTCCTCATCTAAGAAGCGACTGTAACAAAATGGACCCGCGTCACAAACCTACACACGATTACCTGCAAGCGACAAGCCGTGCTCACCAATCACACACGCGCACGTTGGTCGAGTCTTTTCCCCCCTCCCCTCTCCCGCCACTTCAAGATTACCACTCCATCTCCAAACCATTATGGCTACCTTGATCAGATTCTACAACAACTAGGGCTAAGAGTTTGGTTGGGGGGAGGGGTAGAACGATGCGATTGACACAAAACTACGAAAAGTATTATTCCAATTGCTGCACACAGCATGATTTATAAACGGAGACAATTAATAATAATAATTATTAGGGTCTATATTTTCTCGCTTCTTTTGAGAGAGGGAGAGAGAGTATTCTACTCAGCATAGCTGTGGTAAACGGGGATCACAAGATTTTTTAGTCTCCAACACGTACACCCACGTCGTAGGGAAGGGCATGGAATTGTGCTGCATGGCCAGTTACCTAGGTACAGCCAAGATCGCTCACGCCTTTACATCATGCTCTGCAGACATCTCACTCAAACTGTTACAAGCGGGGTGCACAACGTTTCTCTTTTCTATTGCTGCTGACTTTTGCAACGCTTCACGGCCTGGTGGGAGGTCCGGTGGCGTAACGGTTAGTGCCAGCTGTCACCACAACACCGAGGGCTGTCTGCCCTGGGTTCAGCTCTCGTCTTGGGCATGTTGTTCTTTCTCTGCATGTGGCATCTGTTTACAGGGCTGGCTGCCTTGCCGTGATATAGCCTTAGTTGCTGGGCTGTCGTAAAACATCCATCCTCCCCACACACATACACATTGCCTACTGACAACATTGATTATGCTTTCTAAATGCAAATTACGGTTTCTTGTTTCTAAAACAGTATTAATACATTACATAAAATATATTGTGTTTCGAAAAAAGTATTGTGCTGCTCCAGAATTATTTTCCAGTTTTTCTTTCATTCCATTTTTAAAAAGTATTTCCTTTAAACGAATATTTCAGGATTTAAAACAGCTGTTTCATGCTGTTTCATATATCTGTCATAGATAGAGAGGATTAGTTGCAGAAACATTCACAGCTCTTTTTCTTTGACATCGAAATGCCCATTAATCTCTGAGGTGAACGGCGCTTAGGAGCCTTGTGTGTGTTCTAAGACACGAACTATCCTGCATCCTAATCATGGAGACGTTCGAGTAACAATCAGATTTATTTAGCCCAGGGGGGGCAATTAGATGCAGCTCTATATGGAACCACAACAAGAAAACACCAATACGACAACACATTCATATTCGCTGCACCAAACAGACTAATACAAAGTTCAGGCTTACAAATTATCTACAGTCATTTGCACACAATAGCGTTCAGAAGTCGCGCGGCCGAAACAAAGAGGGACAGCCTCAATCTATTGGCCCTGCATGCAGGTACACAGAATTGGGGGCCTGATGGAAGTTGATGAAACTCTAGACAGCACATACCTACCATTGCGTAGAATTGCAGACACTTTCAGGAGTGTCTGCCTGTTAAACAGAGTCTGAAGATCCCTCTGGGCTGTCCCAATAATTTTGGAGCAGATGTACACAACACGATTCACTCTGCAATTACCTCTAACCGGTTATAAGGGAGGACTGTATAAAAATGACCACAGATCAGTATTCTCCGCCTCCACTTTCTAACTAAAACACGGTCTACGAGAGAGAAAGAGAGAGGCGGAGAAAGAGTAAGTCATTAAAGCATAATCTCCTAAATACTGAACGAGAAACAGAAACAGATAGTGAGTAACTCATCCACTTCACGTCTACTGAACAGAAGAGAGAGAGAGAAGGGAAGTAATTAATTTATTCATATACGCAGGGATGGGGAACGTCCGGCCCGCGGGCCGAAATCATTTGGTTCGGCCCGCCAAGGAAATCGCATATTTCAGTAAATCTATGTTTTCTTTCTCATAGCAATAGAAATGTATATTAAGTGAATAATAATAATCATAAAGTTTGCGGGACAAGCAAGCAACATCCATCACGGGATAGCCAGGACACTGCGAGTACATGACGGGATAGACACCTATGCTTCTCGTCGTCTGCTCGCGGGCTATATGGACGATTTTGAAGAATTATGCATGCATATGACCTTCACCCCAAGCCAAGGGTAGACCACTTCCGGTTTGATGTCGACTGTTGATACACAGAGCGCTTTTCGACCATATCGGCTAATACAATAATAATAATAATAAAGAAAGATCGTCAACATTGTTGTGTATTTTAGCGTTCTGTTCGGCATTCGGCGTTACTGTCCAACGCTATCCTTTCATTGATTTCCAAAGGATGAGCAAATGAAAAAGTTTTGGCTGGTAAAAATTCGTTTGAGTTTATGAGATTATTTGTGCTTGTCTGTGTGTGTATAATGTGTGTAGACTGTAGACACTTTGTAAATGCCATGAACTCCTCCATCAGGAGGTGGTATATGTGTACTAAATAATTATGATTATTCTTATTATTTTTTTACTGCACAACCACAAACAGAAAATTGTGCATTAGGAAAAAAATCTTTTGTTACTATATTATACTCTGTCTCCTCTAGGAACTTAGAATTTTTAAAAACACCTAATTTATAGACTGGAAATAGTTGTTTTGCTATGCTTTTCATAGAAGCAGAGAATATATTTCGCGCACTTAATTCGATAAGGCGGATTGTGGTGACTCAAATGAAAGCAGTGCCAGGAAGGCTGGGATTGTACACGTCGCAAAAGTGTTAACATACTGTGGAGAAACTACAGCTTGACCAAATAGAGCAAACTCACTTTTGAGTAGATAATTTTGTATGGCCCGGGAATGATGTTGTAAATATCAAAATGGCCATTGGAGGAAAAAAAGGTTCCCCACACCTGATATACGGGGAGAGAAGGAGAGAGAGGGAGAGAGCGCACGCTCTAATCTGTTGCTCTTAAAATCGCAGACACTCATAGTTCCATCAGATTGTCAGATTGCTCACTCACTGACGCACACACACGCTTCTGATCCTAACGGCAACATCTTTCCGCTCCGCGGGCGACGATGATTGTGACCAGGGAATAGAAAAATCTGATAACGCAATAATTGTCCTCATGCGAGACAAGGCAGGTAGAAGGAGGCAGCGGCACACGCAAAGGTCGGCTGGGCTGCACACCACCTACCCGGGTCGCTGGCGTCCCGCCCGTAATAAGCTTATTACTATGCGACACCCAGTGAAAGACTTGCACTTTGCGGCATCAATTCCGCATTAGAGGAGCTGACAGTTATTGGACAGGAACAGACCTGCCTCGTGATCTGCGGCAGGCGCTAGTGTGTTGTGGCATCTTCAAAAGGGGAGTGGGTTTACCAGCAGATAACTTGAAAAAAAAGGGTGGTGTTTCTAATGTAGGGAGCAGGGGGGTAGGAAAAGGGGTGGAGTCAGACGTGGTCGATTGCTAAATAAGATGTGAATAAAAAAAACAAAAAAGCAAGGAAGCAAGGAAAATGGTGCTTGGAGCTGAGGGGTTATCAGTCTGATTTGTAGGGGAGAGTTTAGAAAGACTGGGAGACTGTGGCACAAAGCAAGTTAAAAAAAAGTGTCAGTAGCCAGCGCACAGAGGCTTGCTGCTCTGTGTGTGTGTGTTTCGCGCTTGCTTGCTTGCGTAGGTCTATGCGTGATAAAGAAAAAGGAAAGGGGAGAGATTGAATATGATATCAAGCGGGAAACCCCCGCGTCAAAAGAGCGATATTCCAGAAATGCAATCCTGACAAAAGACCAAGTAAAACCTGACAAATGGCTGAGGAAAAACCTGACAAAAGACCGCCTAAAGTCTGACAACAAATGACCAACAATAGTACACTAAAAAGGATCGGAAATTTGTAGACGATAACAAAACAACTCTTCATTTACAAGTAGTTCGCCACACGCAGATTTAACGAATGACAACTTACAACGTTTGCGTTCATTCATACGAACCGCAAGAGCTTAAATTCAAAGTCAAAACCTGCAATGCTGTATTCGCTTTTCTTTAGTCGCGTTGAGACACAGTTTTGTTCTCTTGTTTCTTGATTTTCTACATTACGTTTCAAACTCCTTAACAGTCATTTAAAAAAAAATATTTTTCCGATTCCTCCGTTAAGGAGACGCACAGCAGAGCCAGATCACCAACACAAGAGCAAAACGCAGTGCCGTGTGCAAAAGCCTGTCGCGTGGCTGTGGCGACCGGCCAGAGATTAGACCGACATTGCGATCATGTGGGAGGTGGTGGTGGGCCGGTGGTGGAGGGTCCTATTACTGCAGACAAGTGCAATCACTGTTTGATACGAATGGCCCGTGACAGTGGGTTGCTAGTTCACACTGTAAAGACATCAATCAAGTCAATTCCGATTATTTGGTTTTGTGGATGAAGAAAGCACTCATCCAGCAGGTGTCGAAGGTTTGAGTTCGCGCAGGCATGGCATGTTAATCCCATCTTCCCTTTGTTTCTGTCGCAGTTCAACAAATAAAGATTCAAGCGATCGTGTTAAAACTTTCTCGTTGTTAATTTTCCCATCATTTGGTGTCTTTTTACCGTTTTATGTTGATGTAGAGGTGAACGGACGTGTGTGTGTGTGTGTGTGTGTGTGTGTGTGTAATAGTTATTTAAAAAATGGTAGTGTCATGTGGACATAGTGATGGTTAAGACAGTGTTCAGTAATGCTATAGTAGGCTGGCTACTGACATTTGACTTTAGCTGTACATATTACTAACAGTCCATAATACTGATACTACAGTACACTGACACCTGTTTTCTGATTTGCTGGCTACTGACACCTGTTTTCAGTAAAGATGTCTACTGGTACCTTTTGCCAGTAATGCAGTTTACTGACACCTGTTTTCAGCAGTGCAGTCTGTCGACACTTTTTATTTTATGTACTCACACTTGATTTGAGTAGTGCGGGATCAGTGCTCGCTTAATTGCGATGTTAAATTATTAACGTTGATCGTGTTTGTGGGATAAAGGTATGACAGAGTGGCATGTCGGGAACAGATTATACAATTAATTCCTTGCATTACTAGTTAATGCAATTAATCCTAATTAGTCAACGCCTGATCACAGCCTCGCCTCTCATCTCTCGAGTAGAGTTTGTAGATAATATTATAGACTATGTATAGCGGACTATATAATAGTCTTCAAGAAAAGGCATTTTCGATTGCGATTGAGTTGTTGAGGTAACCGTAGCATGAGGTAACCTGTGTGTGGATCACCCTGGCGTGCAGGTAGAAAACGTTTTCACTGCCCACCCAGCAGGTCCCTGCTCACTCCATATGATTTTAAAGGGAGGTAAAAAGCGACGGAAGAAGAGTGTTAGTCTGAGTCTTCCACAGGTTGCTCCATAGACACAGTGACCCATTTACATTTTACTGCTGATACCGTCACTTGGGCTAATGGGGCTCTTTACCTTTTAAATTTCATTCGTTTTGTACCATACATACGAAAGTGCTACGAACTGGCATGGGAGTTCAAACGCAAACAACTAAGCATGCGAAGCCCATGCCACTCACACATTTACAATCAACCATAAATTTGTCATTTGACATCATTCATCGTGGCAACACAATGGCCGCAAAAACCACGGGCCCACTTGGAAGGTTTCAACCCCATATATAATTAAAATTATGCAAAGCCACCAGGAGGTGTTCTACCCTAATGAGCCCAGATTTTGAAACAAACAATCTAACGCAAGTCTGCGAGTCTCTGTGCAGATAGTATTCTCGTCGACGTCAATTGAATGCTTCGATTTTAGTAAAAAATATCGGAAAGCAGTACTTTGTCTTAACTGATGGCGAACCGTTTACTAGTGTCACTTCTTGAAGCTGCCAGTTGCTCACTGGCAAGCTGTTACACTTTTCAATAACTTTTTCTCGTGTCTTAGAAAACGATGTGTTTACAAACATTTATTTTTACTCATTGTATTTCATCATAAAATTGTTTTCTTTAAAATTTCGGCTGGAAAACCCCCGGTACGTGTTAATTTGGAATCAGATCAACGTTAGGCAGTTTGGCAGTGGAGGTGTGCGCTTCACGAACAGTTGCTCCTTCAGCATCCAGATGAGCCCTTACCTAGCTTTGACTTTTGAGTTGCACTGCTTTAGAGAGAGGGAGGTATGAACAGTCAGCTACTTATCTGTGTAAGCCATACTTAGCCGCATTAATCGAAGAGAGTAACAACGACAACAAGTATTTGATCACGAACTTCCATTTGTAACTGACTGCTAACTCAGGTCACATGATCCAGCAAATCCTAGAACTGGCACGAGATCCCAACCATATTTGTTGTCGTATGCACCAGCTGTACATTGACGCAGTAAATAAACACAACTTTCAACTTGCTTTGTCTTTCTGTAACTTCTGTCGTAAATCAAATATTTTTAAAAATCCCAATTAAATATTAACTTTTCTTTTAAAGTTACAAAGCTTTATGCACATATTCACATTACCTTTCACGTTTGTGCACACGACAAATGGAATTCCGTGGCCTCGCACCAGTCACTGGCTGACTTTTGACTTTATGCTACCGAGATATTTCACAAGTCAATCCAGTGCCTGGCGCATGAACATCCGCGTTTCAGGTCCCTGAGTTCGTCACAGCACGTGTTTTGCGCGCTCGCTCAGATCGAGAACGCCCACTTGTGAAGAAGTGACGGCGTTAGCAAACAAGCCGCTTGCGAAAGCGACTGTCGTCAGTGTCCGCTGAAAGAAGTCATCTGTGTCCGGGAACTGCTTGGCCTGCTCCTCCCACTTTCCCCCAAAGGCCTCAATCATCACCACCCCAACCTCTCCGTTCCTCCCTACTCGGGTGCGGGTGCTTCGTCTTCATCTGTCCTGCCTCATGTGGCGTAGCAACTGTTCTCTTTCATCTCGAACAGAGTGGAAAGGCGTCCAGAAAGGGACGACGGTTTGCTAGGGGGTGGGATAACTTGCGCAGGGAAGGTAATCCTAGCTCTTGCCTAAACAAGGTCTACGCGCAGCGACCCCTGGACATCTTTCCCCCCCGCGCAAGGGGCCGACGTCGCTGCGGCCCGCCGACACTGCGGCAGTCACTGAGGCGACGTCGTAGGGCTGTCATGGTTACAAAAGGTCAGGGCGTCATCGCGTTACAGTCCTTACAATCAGCTGCGCTGCTTTTTTTCCCCCCTCCTACGAGCTCTCGCTACATGCTGGTCGTACAACCGAGGACGAAGTCTGCCTGCTAGAGTGCGGGACAGTGGCAACGGCAGCACAGGTTTGGTGTGATGTCCCTACCCCATCATTACACACGCACAAGCGATTCCTCGAAATCTGTCTCGCTTCTCCCTGGATTTGGCTGGATCCCCCTCACCTCCGGTTCCAACCCACCCCCACCCCAATTTGTAGCAGTGATCTAATGAGTTGCCTTGCATCTATGCTGTGATCTCTCATCCTCGCTCGACGCGCGCACACCGTGACGAAGTAGTCACAATTAGTGGTGAAAACAAATGCTGATGGAATGGTGACAAAGTAGTGACGATCTGGCTGAGGGCCGTCCTGGTCCAGGGCCAAGCGGAGTTTTCTGAACACTACTCAGAACACACGCCAACAGTCTGGAACACTTTTTTGTTAGACGGTATGGGAATGGCATCTTCTATTTATTTGCACATATCCTAACCAGACTGTCTAAGCAGGTCAACGTTTGGGGGGGGGGATGTTTTCTTCTGGCAGAGCACAGCAGACCCTTTCGGAGGTACGAGGAATGCTAACGGTATGTTCAAGCAGGATTACACAGTGTGAACTCGACCGACTTAGGCTTTCTGCGAATGACAAATGTCCTGGACACAGAAGAAAACCGAGGACCAGATTTGTCTACGCAGCCTGGCGACACATTTCACCCTAGAAGATTTACATTTTATATCTAAAAAAGGTTGAAGGTTGAAGGTTTAGAGTTTAGATCTGCAAATGTTTGTCATCGGAGAAGTCCTTAGAAAGAACAGAGCAAGAGTGCCGAGGATAAACCTCCGCAGGTCAAACAAGCTGTAGACAGATTTGTTGCCTCGAGTCATCAAGAAGTTTTGCCATATTGCATCCGTTTCATCTCGCTGTCGACGTAAACAAACAAGAAGCTGGACTGAGGGGAAAATGGCGTCGTGGAATAAAGGACTGTTAGTCAACGGACCAGCTGAAGCCGTAAAAGTGGGAAAAAAAAATGCCACGATCGAGAAACGCAGTCCAGCACATCACTAAGATCACGACAGGTCAAACAATGTATTCCAAAATCAAAACTTCCAACTTAGAAAAAGAACAAAATGCAAAGAAATCTGGAGAGCTTAGCCCTATCAAGCCGGTAGGGCGAAGAGACATCACTCTCACAATTGGTGCAACTTACCTTGTAGTGGTGTGGTCCTTGCGCGCCTCGTCGATCCACATGGTTATGTGGGCAGGAGCCTTGTGCTCCTGACAGGTCTAACCAAGCCGAACAGGTCTAGCAGGGTAGAGGCCAGACTAAAATGTTGCACCCTGATCCTCCATGTTGGAGGTTAGGCTTTGGGCTAACAACTCGTTCACATAAAACACCAGCTGTTACAGAAACCCTTAAATCATTAAAAAAAATCTAATTTCTGTCTTTAAAAGTCATTGCATGTTAGCAGATGTGCACACAAGAAACTAATTTGCTTGTGAGCTCTAACTAAACTACTTTGCACATCTCAATATGACTAGAAACAGAGAGAATGAAGACAGCTGTCCATCCACGAATATCAGTGTTTTCTGCGATACGGTGTTTTGGTACAGACGTGGACCTTAATAAACTGGACTGCTGGAAATCTGCAGAGGCCAACGCTTCGCCTCTCGTGAATGGGTAAATTGTCAGGTCACCGTACCCTTTGAAGGCAATTATCCAAAACAACAGCAAGCTGAGTATGAATCACGCCAAATTTCTTAACATCAACATTGAACGCATTTCTTAGATGCTGATGCTGCTGATGCTAATGATGATGATGATGATGATGATGATGATGATGATGATGATGATCAAAAGCTTCGTTCTAGCAGTTAACGCAGGGTATTCATCTGAAAGCAGTCCAGTATTTGTACCTCCCGTATTCAGTTCTCGCTAGCTCTACAAAATAAAACGACGCGGTCATTCTGATTTGTCTTTGTTTCATTCACGTTCGTCCTAAACCTCACGAGGTTAACCAATAAGAGAGCTCAGTAATGAGGACACCAATTTACGCTTAACCGCTGCAGTGACATTTAAGTCCTTCTCCAGTTAAAGAGAGATCAGCTCGGGAGTGACCAGACAATCGCTTCTTTGTCCACCTGACAGCGATACCGACACCACAGCTTTCTCGAGGGTCTCGCCCGGACCGTCAAGGGTCATACCAGGCCACGAAGAGGTAAAGGTCAGCACGCGACAGGGCTAATGGCATGTCGTGTGTCTGCTGCCTTTCAGGACCAAGATGGCTGTCAGCGAAAACGACACTGAGATTTTAAGGCTAGTATAGCTTCTCCAGACCTGTCATCGAGTCACGTTTTCACACATCGTTCGCATTCTCCGATGAAATGTGCGAGACAGAAGAAACCAAAGGAGTCTGGATTGTTGTTGACGCTAAACAGAAAGTGGTCTTCCTTTATGCTAAACGTAAAATAAAGCTCTACTGAAAATAACTAGATAAAAAGTATATCTTCAAGTGGAAGTTAGAAGGGACTATATCCACAAAGCATCTTTCGAGCGTTAGTTTACTACACAAGAGAAAACTATCCCAAATCGTTACTAACAACACACCCCGAAAAATACAAAGGAATTTCGATGCAGATAAAAACAAAAATTTACCACTTTTACTTTTCATAAGTTATATTTAATGGTCAAACCGAGCGCAACATTTTTCTTTATGATCCCATTGTTCGTTTTAAAATAATCATTCCCAAAATATGAGTGCATAATTATGCTTAGTTTTAAAGATATAAGCCTTCAAACATCGGCATTCTCACTGCCACTAGGAATGCGGGAAAAAATTACTCTCCTATACTGGAGAGTTCTCTTACGCGCCCTGAGTATTTGTAACAGCGAGTGTGCATGTCTTCAAGTCAAATGAAGAAACATCGCTCAGGTTGTCATGTTCAAGAAGCGATTTTTTGCCCCAAAAATAAAACAGCTGAATTTAGAATACAGCCCTACAGATTGGAACTTTATTTAGAAGCTTCGAATGAAGTTAAAAAAATAATTAAATGGTCCAAACTGATTTCATTCAACAGACTGGTAAGTCAATTAGATCAAATTTTAATGGCCAACAATCACGGTCATTGCAGTCTACGTTGTATTATTACTGATTGTCTGTTACTAAGTGGGCACTTTTGAATTAATTTCCCCATGTGTATTATTGTTAATAAAATGTAAACAAGGTTCAAAAGTGTTCGTCTAAGAGAAACTGTATTATTTGATGGTTTCAAGCATTGCATTTTTATTGTATAGTTACAACTGACTTCTGATAAGGATTTTTTTAGAATTGAAAATATAATGATAGTTTGAAACACGTTTATCGATGTAAAAATTATTTCTTCCTCATTTAGCTGCATGCAAAATTTTCTGTTTACTTACTGATACTCGCACGTGTTCCCGTTTAAGCTCCTTATGATATGTTTATCACCCTCAATTTTTTTCTCTCCATTTTTAAGCTGTTTCAAGTACGCACATCAATGGTGCACTCACACTGTCAGTTGTATTTAGCATTATGGTGGATAAAGATACGACTGATGATGATGTGTTTGTGACTGTCACACGATGTTACTTGTAGACGAGACGGTGTAGAAACTGTCGATGTTGCATATTTGGTTCTTGATCTACCAGCAGTCGTAGTTCGTTTTAACAGCTCGTGCTTTTATATAGTAAGCACTGCTGTAGGAATAAGATTTCTTCGTTTTACTGAAAGTCGAAAACTTGCCTGTACTGTATAAGTGACTAGATAACAATCGATTTTGAAATGTTTTGATCAAATTCTTGAGTACACTGTGGGGACGAAGTTCGCATGGCAAGTTTGAACAAAGCAGAGACCTGTATATACACATCTCTGAACAAAGTTAATCCACTGGCGTTTGCTGCCATCATCTTTAGGATTTCCTTAATGAGTACAAACTAACTCCAGCTGAGTGTCGAAGAGAACATTCAGCAACAGCACAATGTGTCCTGGTCAGTTTTCTTTTACCAAGGAATGCATCTTTTCTCTTTGACTTCAGCTCAGGCAGACGACGCTATTTTAAGAAATACTTCGGTTTCGTCACTTCCTGTTTTCTCTACAAATCCAGGTGTGCTTGAAATAAAAATATTAATATAAAATCTTTTATGCCTCTTTGTCATAAAATACCACTGGAATATGTTTTTGTGATACTTTGTGCTCTGTTTCCAGCGATTTTGCTCAGCAATCGGGTTGGGCTTTAAGAAGTAGTAGAATCGATTGCTAGATCTTTAATCTCACTGTCCCATCCCCCGCAAAAAGGTTGCCAAATAATAATAATAATCATAATAAAAAATGCATCTGCACGTGCACATTGAAACTGATATATTCCTACGTTGTTGTTTAGTTTCTTTTGCAAACTACATTAGATACACATGTTTAGGTCATTTTTTCCCCTAATTTGAAACATCGAGCATTAGGTAATCCTTTCTCTGACACTCGAGTCTCTTTGTTTCTATTCACATAGTCTGTACACTATTTCACAAAAGACCTCGGTGATTACCAGAAATAATTAATCTTTCAGACTCGTGCACTGACACTGACACCAAATAAAAGTCGGAAAATTGCCGAATAGGGAGAAGGTGGAAGGATATTAGACATTAATTATTAGCAGATACTCTGACACGATGCGATCGGAAGGCCTAGGTACCCAGTAATGCCTTGCCTGAAATCGCGCAAATCCTTTAATCTCGTGAGATTTCGCAAACAATGAGCCTCAACCACAAAAAGAAGCGTTACGCTGATTCTTCCCCTAGCCAGTTGCAAGCTTTGCACGATCATAAAACATATATTTTCTGGCGTCGGTTACAAGTATTGAGTTGTAACAGGATTATCCAGAGACGCAATGCGCACAGGAAGAAGGGGATCAGCTGGTTGTGTCAAAAAAAGTACCAAAAAACTCACATCGAAGTCCTACAGTTTTTAACCTCTTTTCCTTCTTTCATTTTTCTTGTTTTGAAATTTGTTTTGAAGAGAAGAGGAAATGCTTGACAGTCTCTACTGATCTAACTTCGGTCAGGATTTCTTAAACATCTCCTCTTGGGCTTTTAAAGGGAAAACACTGACTTGTTTATATAGTAGGCCAAATACCATGATGCTGTTTTTTTCTGCATACGTAGGGTACCTGTTGTAATAATTAAAAAAATTCCATACTGCCAATGAAATAGGCTCAGCTCGTCATGAAATGCAAGCATCATTGAGTGAATTCTGTCGTCTGGTGTATGACGTTTCCGTGAATCTCGGACGCATGCGCAGTGGTTGATGACAAAAACATTAGGTCAATTTTTCAAGTTTGTGATCGAGTGAACTCGATACTACAAAGCTCTTTGCCTATACACGCTTCTCAGAACGACAGAAAGCACACGAAATATAATTTGGTTCACCTAAAAATATTCACCAAAGGTTTCAATTTTGTTTTTAATTTTGGGTTTTCGAGAGCGTTGGTTAAACGTGAATGCAAACTAGGTGAACAGACGAGAGTACACAGATTGCTATGTGCTATTCTATTCAAAATTATGGTGATTTAGTCAAAACATTTCATGGAAGTATTTTGGCGGTCTCTCAGAAAACAAAATACATCGAAAGAGGTTCTACTTTGCAAATATTTTGTTTTTATTTATATATGTTACAAATTAAAATAGGGTTACTTTACATACATAAATATGCGCACAGTGTAACATCAGTGTGCCTTAAAACAAAACACAAATTACGCAAATAAAAATAAACATAATGAGAAACCTTTTATGACCAAGAAAGTATGTGCGCATAAATAAATTCTATTTCTATTTATTTTAGTTGATTGATGTATCTCAATTGTTAGCAGTAACAAATAAAAATGTTGTTAGTGTCATTGCGATTCTTTTGCCTTAAAGCTAAGGAGTAGCAAAAATTACTGTTATTGTGAGTGTCTAGCCAATAAAAATAATCTAATAAAAGTTTTTGATTATATACAACTTTTTTTTAAAAGAAATAATGATAAAATAAATCTTTAAAAATAGTTCTCTTTTATTACGGCTGCACTCTAAGGTCAGAACTAAACACCAGAGGCAGAGGAAAGCGAGCGGCAAAATATTTTTTTTGTTTTTTTGTTTTTTTTGGAGAGGATTCGTAGTCTGATTCGCAGAGGTTTAGGGTCACTCGAGTCTGGGGATGGAAAACCTGCCCTTCCTGCATCTTCCTGGAAGAATGACGTAGTTGGAATTATTCAGCAAGGAAGATAAAGCCGGTGGGAGGAGATGTTTAATCTAAGCTGTCCATGCCAAGTGCACCAGACACGGTGAATCTTTACGGCGTCTAGGTCATGGGGCGCTTCACATCTTTCCTAGATAAGGTTCGTAAAAGAAATCTGAATTCCAAAGTATGTAGTATTAGCAAGAACAGAGAAACTAGTCTCTTTGTAGAGTTTGAAGCTAATGTTAAATTTCTGCAGCTCTTTGTGCTAAACAATCACCGACTAAGCACCAGAAATCATTGGTTACCATCCATGATCTTTAATCTTTGGAATAACCAATGGCTGGGAAAGCGCCAAAACGACATACGCTAAAAGCAGCCTGCATAAGGTGACATGCTTGGCGACATGATAAAGTGGAATGCACTAAGCTCAGAACAAGGACAGTGCATAGAATGGACTGCTGGCAGACAAATTTTAGCTACACGACATAGACTTTTAGAAGTGAACTTTCCACACAAAGAGAAAGAGCAGACGATGCAAACTCTCGTTTTGACGAAAGTGTAACGTTTCCAGCTTTGCGGTCTGCTGTGTTTCCGATTTATTGGTTCTAATGCAGGAGGGTGTGAAGATCAAAGACTTCTGCCAAAAAAAAAAAAACCCCAAAAAACGTAAATAAAATAATAAGCCAGTAATACTATGGTATATCGTGGAATAGTCTGTCGTCGAGTTTCTATGTTTCCGGATGTTGGCTTTCAATGGGCTCGCCGAGAACTTACGTTTTACAAAGTCGCGAGAGGCTAATCGTTGGTCTCGGCAGACTGCCAGCAGTCCAGGTTATGTATAGTCCGTGCTCACACAATGACGGCGCCAATGAACATCGATTGCCGACACTGACGGTGATGGTGGCGGCGAAGTTACGAGCTCAATTGCCAGTGAGGTCTCCGGCACAACCGGAAACTGTTGCCATCAGCACCAGGCGCACACATCGCTGAACAGGCCTATTCAGCGGGCTCCTCCTGTTGTCTGTAATGAGGATAATTACGATAAAGGTCTTTAAATTATTGACAGCGGATCAAATTAACAAGTAGGCCAATTTCATTTTGCCTTTGACGGATGACTGTCGGTGAGTTACGTCCTAGAGGCATCATGATCGTCATGAGCCGGCTATTTCAAAGACGTTTAAACCGATAAAAAACTTCTTGCACAAAATCTGCAATGATCGCGATTTTATGCGCTTATGCATCTTCCCATTTTATTTTGCCCTCTATTGATTGCATTCATTAAAAGTAAAAGACCAGAACATAGTGGTCATAGGGGCAGTCGACTGATTGTATCATTGCAGGTAAAGGTCATAGGGGCAGTAAACGTAAGTAGTTGTCTTCTCTTGCCGTGCACGCTTCTGTATGCCTATCTAAAATAGTCTCAGCTGGGGTTTATTGTCTGCAACAAACCATACCCTTTATTGTGGCAGAGTTGGTTAGGTTGAAATCCGGCAAAATCCGTTTTCCGATGAGGGTATTTCGTCAGTTACTCAGTGCATGCGCAGTACACATTCTTGTCGGTGGTTAAAACGGAAGAGGGAGGGTAAGTTTGTTAGCTACTCAGCTGCCTTTAACGAGACAGAGGAACGTAAAGAGATGGATGGAAAAGATCACTGGTGTGTTAAAAACTGTCAAAACAGGCTGGAAAAACGTTAGTGTTATTATCGACTCTCCCGACAATAAATGCCTAAAAACTAGAAAAACAAAAATTGTGTCTGCAGAAGAGAAAACTTCCTGCTGACAGAAGACTCAACAGCATGCGGTCAACATTTCGCATCAGGATTTAAGACAAATTACCCATGTTCAGTAAGCTAGATCCCAATATTACATCGTGGGTACGAAGGTCAGTGAAAGCAAACAAGCGTCCCCACGATGAACAGAACGACCGCTTACAAGCTTAAAAGAAAGTAGCCATCAGACATTGATTCCGAAATAACAGCTTTCGGAAAGAACCTTGTAAGTGTGAAAATTAGCACTGTTATAAGATATCCATTAATAAATATCCACAATGCTCGCCTCCCTCCCTTTTCTGTTTTGTACACGGCACTAAGAAAACTGCTAAAAACTTATTGGATGTTGCCATAAGACTCTGATCCAAACGAAAGACTCATTTCAGCGCCGACTCCAAGTTAAAATAATGGCGCTAATTCAAAACTTTTATTTTTAATGAGAAAGGCGTATCAAACCGTTTCAGTTGAGAAAGCCAGCTTTTGCCAGACAGATGGAGGAATTGAATTTGTACCAGTCAAGTCTGTTGTGACTTGAAGATTCTTTTCGATGTGTCTGGCTCTGAAGCTGCCGTGAAGACAGATGCCTTGGTGAAAGACATCAAAGGCTCCCGCATCGGCGACAAAACAAGAGAAAAATCATGCGCTGAAAAGGGGGAAGAAAATCATCAAGTAACACTTGATGAATCGCTGACTTCGTTGGCCACCCTCCGTTTGACCAGCAGAATACGCCTTTGTGTCTGTTAGGTGAGGCATTGGCTCTGAAATTTTAAAATACCTCCGTGGACAACATCCGCTTTGTCAACACTGGCCAGCAGCTTGATTATGATTACACCAAATCTGATCTCATGAAGCCATTTGGGGCTTTCGAAAGCATATCAATAAGACACCCTCCTGTCATTAAATGTCAAATTATGGCCATTTGGGCCGAGAAAGGACAATGCGCTCCTTTTGCGACACCAGGTTTTAATGGGGCGATCAGTATTTCAGCGTCAGGAGTCCTGGAAACTGTTACCTGGCAGTAGATTGCAAGCTAGTTATCACTCAAGTGAGGAAAAAAAAAAGGAGACTAGAAAAATCGATTGTGTGATGTGTGTCAACGGGGCACTGCTTGCAAACAATGTGGAGAGTACATTGCAGTCTTCCTGCAATGCGTCCTCTCTACAAGCGTTCTACAGCTTACACGAGGAAGACAGCTAGAAACAGAAGCTTCAGCGTTTATTTCCTATATGGACAAAGCCCTTAAAGCCATTTATATACATAAACGTGGCTCTCTGTGTGTGTGTGTGTGTGTGTGTGTGTGTGAGAGAGAGAGAGAGAGAGCTCGCGTAAGTGCACCGATGTTATGCACAATTGTGTGCAGTTTTTTGCGTTTTTGCGTCTGTAATCGCTTAACTCTTAAAAATATTAATAAAAAGGCAAAGTCTTCCATCGTGCTTATGTCTGTCAAGTCTCTTGAAAAAACAAAAACAAAAAATCGCCCATAAGCCCCCCTTCACCCCCGCCCCCAAAGCAAAAAGCCCAAGAAAAAGAGAAGCCAAGCTCATTTGCCTTAAATATCAACTTGTCACCTGAGATAATCTGGACATTTGTTCGAATTACAGCCATCGAGATCTCTCAGCGGTAAGCGTGTCTGTTAAGGGGTTTTTCCAACAAATGCACATTTAATGCAGTCTCTCCCTGGCTCATTCTTTTATTATCAATCCTCTTTATTGCGATACAAAGACCAGAAAGCTGTGATCTCAACTGTCAACTTGTTGTTTCGCGCCCGCCGCTCGAGGCACACGTCCCATCGTACGGCCAACGGCCCAAGGGAAGCGAAACCACAGCTTCAAACATCCGGGCACTCTTTGTACGCGGTCTTCCACGACGACAGCGCCGCGGATCACGTGACGCAACTCGCGGCGTGACGATGCGTCAGGCTTTTGTGGCTGTGCGTCATCCCTCAGATAATGTCGCCACTCTCAGCAGCAACAACAGCAGCGGCAGCAGTAAATCCAGGCTTGAGCATCCAGCGTGCTCTCGGCAAACACTGATGTCAATATCCTTTGAGGTGAAAGCCAGCCATGTGCAAAGATTGGACCGTCATCAGATTGGTTACCATGTCGCTTTTTGCTGCCCGCGTCTCGTGTCGGTGTTTTGTCCAGCGACGCCATGAATAACGAATCGTCTGTTGCTCGTCTTTTGTCGATCTGTCAATCATGTTCCGAGGGAAGTGCTTTATTTCGAACTGTTTTCATGAGGATGAATTTGGTGTTATTTTATTATTATTTTTTTTTTGTTCTTTGTGAGAGGCTGCAAGGAGAATAAAAGGACTAGTGTTAACAAGCAAGCAGCGAGAATGAGGGACAAAGATAGACAGAGACTGAGAAAATTGGCGTGTTACGCCTTGCCAGTACCCAAGGCTATTTGACGGCGAAGAAATCGGCCCTGTAAACGCGTGCCGCGTGCGGAGAAAGAACAGGGTGCCCGAGAGGAGTTTTGAACGCGGGACAGTCGATCCTCACCGTGTTGTACTGGACCCCTCCCCTCCCCCAAGAGCGAAAGAAAGGGAGAGGAAATATATTGCGGAAATCATAATGCTTGCTTGACTTAACCCATGCTTTCTCCTCCCTACCACCATGGGACGGACTAAACACTGGACTTGTTAGATGATCCAGCACTAAGACGACTCACAGAAGGACAGTAGAGAGACAAAACGGGAGATTGTAACAACAGACATTATATGTCCGGGCTGCAATGGTACCAGATGGTCTGAGTACGTCTTTTTTCCCGATGAGGAAAAGGGGATAGGCGAGTGGTTAAAGACCAACCTGAATGGTTTGCGTTTTCTGCAGATATCGGTAGATATGTGCGATATAAACATAACCTGTAAATTTCAGCCTCCAAAAACCATCCGTTAATTAATTATCCACTAGCAAAGTACGCGATTTGCACCAGCGATCAACTAGTGGCGTTCACAGTGTACTACGTCAGACTAGTGCACCATTCACAACATTGGCAGCAGCCAACACCAAACAGAGCGAGAATGAGCGACAGTTCGGATTATTCGGACGTTAAAGTCTGCATTTCTGGTGCCAAAGTAACAGTTTTTCAGAACCACGAGAAATGCAGAGTTTCAACGTCCGAATAACCCGAACTGTCGCTCATTCTCTCTCTCTGTTTGGAGTCGACGGCTGCCAGTGTTGTGAATGGTGCACAAGTGTGACGTAGTACGCTGTTAGCGGCGCCTGCAAGTGCGAATCGTAGCAGATAATTAATTAAGGGTTGGGTTTTGGAGGCTAAAATTTACAGGTTAGTCTTATATCTCCTATATCTACCGATATATGCAAACATCGCAAACCATTCAGGTTGGTCTTTAAGGCCATCGCACACGGGCGACAGTATCACACGCTGACGCGTGCGCACTCACTGTGTGAGGCAGAAAAAACTTTTCCGAGTTGAGATAACTGTGGAGTGAGTATCTGACCCTTTAGTAGACGGATGGGGAAGAAAGGACAGCAAGGAAAAGTAGATGGGGACTGCCCTCAGTAGAAAGATGGCCTCGAGATAACAGCCTTACACCTTACTCCCCAAACCGAAAGGTTGCAGGGCCTACTTTATCCACGTCCGAAGAACGATGTCATCTGTTTTTGCTTGTTTAACCTGAGTGGGATGGGGATACAAAGAGGTGACTGATACGGATATTACAGTAAAATTAACGGTAACGAAGCCGCCATAACTAGTGGTCGTAGGAGCAGTGAATGAAAGCGGTTCGCTGTCTTTTCGCTGTCTAGGACAACACGGCTAGTAGAAGGTGGAGGAGCTAGCACTCTCTTGAGAGTTTTCGAGTCACAGGTCCGAGCAGGCCTGGAGTAAACCACCTTTTGCTCCTCAGTACAGCGCAATAATAGTCCCCTCGCTACGAAACCGCCCAAGAGAATGACTATTTGAAAATGCACGTGTGAGCATACGTTAGTGGATGCATACTCGTGCGCGTACGCGTGCATATGTGAGTGAGTGAGTGAGTGAGTGAGTGAGTGAGTGAGTGAGTGCGAATAGGACCATGGTCAGGATGTCCATTAAATATGCATAAAGCGATTTTGCTTTTTATTTATTGGGCAGAACGTGTTTCGTTTGCTGCCTGACTGAGCAAGCCAACCGCCGCCATCAGCAGACGGCGGACGAGGTAACGGACGCTCTTGAGAACAATACCGAGACTTGCTTCCACCGTTTTGACCTTCACCCCCTTCTCTTAATTAAAGAAGTTCTTTTGTTGACCTCACGAATAAAACCGAGAACTTAAGACACGGTGTCGAGACACTTAACGCTAAGAGTCCCGTCCGGGTTAGTTGGTATTATGACAGGGGTAGCTCAAATTAACCGGGTACCCCTATCAGCTATAATGCAGCGCCGACATGGAACCTATCAATTATACCTTCCCTAGCCACCCAGCCACACGGTCATCCGCCTCCAGAGACTGCGCCCCCATGGTAGAAGGGTGGCGACTATGCGGGTATCTCCTCTGTCTCTGGCACCGAAGCTCCAAAGAATGTGTTTCGGCTTCTGCCGCTGGAGCTCCTCCAAATGTCACTCTAAAATCTCTTCCCCTTTTGCGTACATGCACGCGCGCGCGCGAGTGTGTGTGTGTGTGTGTGTGTGTGTGTGTGTGTGTGTGTGTGTGCACACCGCATGTAACGACGGTACAAGTAGACGTTGGGTGAAGCCGAGTACGATCATCCGTTCAGATATTTTCTAACGGCAACGTGATCTGGACCATCATCGCACAACAGCATTCATCTGCTGGGTTGGTGTGTCTCAGTAAAGAAGCTACCGAAAAGAAGACGGCAGAAAAAAACGGAAAAGGATCTGCAGTCCAAAAGTGGACTTTTAACTGACTGACATTAACAATTTTTTTTTATGGCGCCGCAAGCTGCTAGTACAGTTCCTCTTCTCCCAAACCGTCACTTTCCTTTCACATTCGCAGATACTAGTAGTTCACCACCCTTACCTGTCAGCGAGATGTACGTATCGGCGTAGCCACACATGAAAGCCAGCTTGACTGTCGGCACCAGTGGTCACTAGGTCCGCTGACCACCGCAGGTGGAACAGGCTCGGGTGGGCGAGCTGTCAAAACAAGCCTCGCCTGTCATGCGTCTGGCATCAATTGTCACAGTGACGAGCTGGGCTCATCGTCCAGCCCAAGGCAGCACGTGTTTCGAACGCCGGCGCACGTCATGAATTTATTCATGAGCTACCCGCACTCACCCCTCGCGGGGGGCGGGGGCCGTGCAGTTCGACCCGGAGGCCGGCGCGCGGTCTGTCGCGTCGCCTTTCTGGAGCTGAGCGCAGCGAGGAGTGAAGATGCACGTACAGGTGGTACGGAAGGCAGGGATGGGTGGGGCCATACATTACGCAAAACTATCGGGAACGAAATGGAAATAACGTTACTGGAGACAACCGCACCCCCTACCATATCAAGAAGCCCGTCACCTTTCTTTATGCATGTCGAACAATCAGCGGATTTTCATTCCTAGGTCGCATCGTTGTCCTAAAAGCGTTTTTTTTTCAAACATAAGTTTTTAACCGTGTGCGTTCGTCTGCATGCTCTCTCCATTCACCAGGTATGAATGTTTAAGGACGAGAAAACAGAATTTGCCTGATGCTGTTGTAGCTCCCCTTTTTATCCGACTTTTTATTGGCCCACGTCTTAAACATTCCCCCCCTCCACCCACGCCGATTTCGGCGATGAACTGAGAACGTCTTGCGTAGCTCATTTAGCAGCAGATTGCACTGGATCAATTATCAAAGGCATGAAAATCCTGAAAGTCACCCTTCTCCGGACACGGTATCTTCCGGGACAGGGACTCATCACGTGACATTACGGGCTTCACCGGAAGTGACGTCTTGACGGGAAGCGACGCATTCAGTAGCAGAACACCAGTGGGGAAAAGCTCAAGCAGAAGCAGCTGCACAGGTTTCGGGTGAAGGACTGTCCTTTGCCCTTTTTCCGACCCCGGGTGGCTGCGCTCTTCTCGGTGAGACAAGCGAAGGCTATCGTCCTGAAATTAATGGTTTATTCGGTCCAGTCACATTTCTTTCGTGTCTATTTACCCATTTCCTGATTTTTGAAAAAATACACGCCAGAACCTCTTAAAATGGTTGTACTATACTGGTGAAGACCGACAGCTAATATCAAGCCAATATCTGCGATGAAGCCAACATGCTTTATTGCGGTCATTATCAGTAAATGTGTTTTAAATACTTACATTTGTCAGATGCCTGTGGAAATTAAGTCTTTACTTTTTTTTCGAAGGTGTTTTCAGGCGCCCGAATTCCTCCTTATTATAGTTTTTCGTTGTTTTCTCGAGTCTGAAGGACGAGAAGCCTGAGTTGTCCCCCTTGTGTCGCTGAACGGCTGTCTTCCCTTTGATCTTTTCATCTCTATCATCGACTTCAAGGAACAGAAGCGTCTCTGCTCTGCGCAGAGTGAGAGAGAAAACAAAATCTAATCGAGGCTTGGGTGGCTTTACTTCTCTCAGAAATTGATGAACAAATACGACAGTTTGATAAATGTTGTCTGTCGTGTGTCGCACGCAGCTGAAAGTGGCTGTCTCTTAAATCAACCTCGCACTCCACGAAGCTCACGTTTGGACAAGCGATGTCTCTATGGAAAGCCAAATAAATCAAAATCGCACATTCAGCGGCTGATTTACTGACCACTTACGCTGAGAGCAGAAAGGTCGTCGAATACTGCTGAACACAATATTTTGGTAAATCAAAATGGACACTGAAAGTGAACCCTCCCCCAGATCAGCCCAGATGTTAAAAAGGTATCTGCATGATTCCTTGGAGGGTTGAGGAAGGTAAGAAAACGGAGATGAGATGGGCACCGCCCTCACAAAAAGCTGGCCATGAGAAAAGATAGGTTTCTAACACCTCATTCTTCAACGACTGAAAGGTTTGGGCATTGCTTTAACTTACCTATGGTATTATAACGGGTTACTTAATTAGTTACCCAACCGACCTACCCCCATGCTCCCCCCCCACAGCGACTCCAACGGTTTTCTTGCTGAATACTCAGCCTAAGTATAACACATGTATGACGTCTGTTTGACGAAAAACTTGAGTGACGATAAAGAGAGGATAACGGAAAGAATAACAGAGGAGTCGGTGGACAGCAGAGAAGGAGAATACAAGGACGGAGGCCAGGATCATATGTTTTTCTTTAACAGATTTTATCTACAACTACGTAGCAGTAAAATAATTCTAAATCTTGTAAAAATTTCTGGCGCCTGTTAACACACTTCCCTTAACAATAAATGGACGAAAATTCATGTGATGAAAACTCGTGTGGCACAGGATCTTGCGATGACAAAGATTTATGAAATTAAAGTTCTTTGATGAAGATTCATTTAATGAAAGCTTGTATGATGAAGGATCATGTGTCTAAGGTTAATGTGATAACAGTTCATGTAATAAAAGTTCCTGGGATAAAAGTTTGTTTGATGAAGGTTCATGTAACGAAGGCTCATTTGACAAAGATTCGTGTAACGAAAGCTCGTGTAATGAAGAGTTATGTGACAAAGGCTCATGTGATAAAAGTTTGTGACTCATCATCAACAGTTCCCCCATCCCTCCGTTTCCTCAAAACAGAGGTTTGTCGGTTCTGGAGCCTGTGAACTAAAAACTTCACAGGATAGCTCGACACAATGGCTTGTCTGCCACACACATCTGCTTACCTGCGACACAGCCAGGCTTTCTTGTCTTAACTAAATCACGACTGTAGACAGCAGGCCTTTTCTGACTGCGCTGCCAACTATCGCAGTTAACGAAAAGAGCTATTTACAGACCACAGCTACGAAGCTAAACGGATTACGTGAATGAAAGGCTGGTTGCGGCAGACCAAAAAGTACCATTGTCTTGGACCCCGCGAAAGGTGTCCAACTTCCAGCCATGGAAGAAACAAGCTGACGTCACTATGGTATTTGTCGGTCGTGATTTATTGCAGGGCGCTTAACTCGTCGTTGTTGTCTGCCAGCAAAATTGTGTTTACTTCTTGTCGGTTTCTGAAAGAGACTTTTTATTCCTTTCGCTCAATATTTCAGGCGTGAATACTTTCTACCCGTGCTTATGTTCACCTAGAAGTCCGATGAACAAAATGACTAGAAAGGGGGGAAAACAATCAGGAAATTAACCGTGGGAACTTTTTTATTCATTAAACAGAAGGAAGTCGTTTGGCGATAATTTATCCGGGAGAAAAATGTATTGACCGATTATGAGATGTGAGAATATTAGTGACATTGTGTTTCCTACAGCTGCCAGTAGTGTGTGAAAATCATTTTGTTGTACAAACGCTTGGTGTTTTTAGAAGGATTAAAAACTCAGTTCCACGTTTTGGGATCTCAGGATAATTCCTCTGGGGAGGACGGGGGATGTAGTTTGTGGAAGGAGTAGTAAACTCTCATTTAACTTCGTCGATAGGTTCTTGGAAACTGCGACTAAAAAGCGAAACGACTTATACAGAAACTGGTTTTCTCACAGGCAAGCAGATATACACGTTAACAAGAGTTAAGTGTTTATGGTCATAAAATTTCCCCAAACCTCTCCACAAAGACCCAAACATGTGGAAGTAAACCGGAGAACCCTTAGAAAACTCACGCAGAAATGGGGGAGAATTTGCAAACTCCACACAGACAGTGATCACGGCCAGGAATCGATAAAAAAATTCAACGTTATAACAAACAGACGTTACTTGAGGATTGACTGTACCAGGCTTACCCAACTGTCGATGTATTCACTTTGGTGGTAGCTGTTTTTATACTGTCCTTTCTTCACTAGATGACAAAGTTGGCCGAAAATAGTCAAAAACCTGAATAAAAGAACACAAGCAAGGGTTGAAGGTAAAAAAACTCTTTCACTTATCCCCTCAATCGCACCGTATACCGATGCTACAAAAAAACGCACACCAACCGAATCCGTAGCATTCATTTCGCTTGTGTGTGTGTGTGTGTGTGTGTGTGTGTGTGTGTGTGTGCGTGCGTGCGTGCGTGCGTGTGTGAACAGAACAATGTTGTACACATGTTCTGAATGAGCATGTTCTACTTAGACAGTCCGAAAACATGACAACGCTTTGGTTTGTCAGTTAGGTCGCCACAGATGCCATTGAAATTTTATGGCTATTCTCAGAATACGCCGAACAGAACACTAAGAACAAAATAAGATCGTTCTCGAGCAGTTAATAATCTAGAAATGCACGCAGAATTGTTCTGTTTGAAAGGCACATTGACGCGTACATAAAAAAGCCACACCCACTCATGCACAAACATGCATGACACGTTCATCGCTTTGTGCCTCCACTTTATTCACGTTTCTTCCACCTTCACTCAGTCAACATATTCCTCGGTTTTACGGAAACATTCCTCTTTTTTGTGGGCTGTGGGAATGGGGAGATGGAGGGGGGATTCTTACTCATCTTTTCTGACGCCTTCAGTTCCATTCCGCCGTTCATGGAGGAAAGAAAAATACAGGTACATTTACGCCAGGGGAAACTTAATGGCGGCGGCGTATTGTTCAAGCGGTTGACACAGTATTGTTGATGATGCGATTTGCGGAATTAGAAGAAGAAAAGGCGGTTGCCAATTAAGAAATGCACACTGTGTCGATCTGCACGCCCATTTGTTGTCCTTGCTTTGACGTACCGCTGCCGCTCAACCCCGCCCCTTCTGTACATGCGACAGCAGCCTTATATCCGCCTCTCTCGTTTGATGGCATCACGCCGAAGATTGACAGTCGTTAGAGACTGAGGGTTTCTTTATTGGTTGATAATTATTTTTTTAAATTTTTTGTGGCCAGATAAGTGAAAGAAGTGGGGGAGACAACGCTCGTGAAGACAGAAACTGGCTTTCTTTCCAGAAAAAAACAAATAACTCTATGGCATGTAGCGCCTGCATGATGAAGCGGCTGAATGTTATTTTTTCAAACAACTTGGCCAGGGACACCAGATGATGAGTCTGGCATTGGTTTTAAACAGGACATGAGCCTCGCTTGATTGCTTCCACGCTCTTATTTATTTTAATTGTGTTTTCAAGATAGCAAAGGGGAAGTAACTTCCAACACCCAGAAAAGCTTTCTAAGGGTTGTGGTGGACAGATGTGGTTTTCTTTTTGTCTGGTCGCTGTTGTTTCTGTTTCTTTCTTTCTTTTTTTTTGGTGTGTATTAAAGCAGTCTACTAAATGTTTCATTCAAGAGTGAAGGAAGCACAGCGGCTTGCATTTTTGGGTGTGGCGCCTACTCGAGCGGGTTACAATAAACCCGCCAGAACAGCAACAATGTACTTCACGGTTACAACGTAATCCTTGTTACTGGTTTTAAGATCTGTTTTACTGAAACTTACTCATATTTGCGATGTCACATTCAAGTTTATGCATGTGTGTTCAAGGCAAAATCGGTCAAAGTCATTTGAAATCCCCTTGCAGAGAATGCCATTAAGAGCAGGGGAATTGATGATTAGCCTGCACGATCTGCAGGCACACACACTGGAAACTAATGTACACGAGCTTATTAGTTTAGAGCATAAAGTGTATTCTGTGAAGGAACGCTGGGATTATTGAAGACCAACATTGACATACAATTGCTCATGTGCGCGCACCGATTTCTAATTGTTTTTCTCTCTCTTTCTTTCTCTCTCTCTCTTCCACTCACACACTCTCACACACACACACACACACACACACACACACACACACACACGAGAGAGAGAGTGAGAGAGAAAGATAAAAAGGAGAAAGAAAGAGAGAGAAAATCAGAAGACAATTCTTTATTGACGAGGGTGATAGCATAAGCATCATCGATTAAGAGGTACATCATTAATTACTAGATTACTACAACAGAAAAGACATCACAAATTGAAAGAACGGTAACATGTATGTGTACGAGTCGCAATTACTCACCCATATTGAGAGGAAATTCATCGACGTGGAGTCATGAAGGATACAAACAGATTACTTCATTCTGTCCACACGAAGACTTAGTGCAGGCACTCAGATTAAGGCTACCAGTGCCAAACAAATAACGAAGGGGTTTGAAAATATTGCTAGTTGAAAGAGATGTCGACTTGATTTCGTTTGTTGACGATGAGGCTGTTCCACACTATGCGCCTTGGCTTTAACAAGTCAATTCTTGGAATGGGAGTGTTAAGTAAATGTTCCTGCATTTATAATGGAGAAGAGGGTGAAGAGACTTTTAACCACTCACTTAAGCGAGTGCTCGAAAGTGAACGTTTTAATAACTCAAAGTTATTCCACCCATTGTCACCTTTACAGGGTGAACTAAAAATAACCACACTCATCCAATCACCTATCCATCCATATCCCTATTATCCCCATCTTACATACATAACATGCACATCTGCATGCACAATCTATGTCCAGTCTCCAATACAGACAACATGACTCAAAACACAACTGACATGCACATCAATAGCAGCATACATGGAGAGAGAGAGAGAGATCATACGTCACGTGATACAAGTTTGGTTGCCGCCTTTCTTAACTTAAAACATGCCGGCTGTCTTGTTCTTCCTGCTTTTTTGCATGACAGTGCTTGAATAAGATACTGTTCTTTGTCGCATAGGGTGACATGTTTCAGATACTATGGGCAAAAATCTACATACTGGGGACAATGAAAAATAAAGAAATGAACTTCGTTCTCTGTAAGACCTATGCAGAAAGGACATTTGCTAGTACTCTCTATCATAATCTACACTAAACGATTTTTGTGTGTATTGAGATCACTCACTTCTAGAGGAAACTTATTAAAGCATCCATGAAGTCTTCTTCATAATCCAGATACAGTTCTGGCATGAGAGAATTTCTGCGACTTGTAGTTAACAACGTCCGCCTGCTCGCAACCCATATTTGCTGGGAGACTTCACCCTGAGTTTGAAAGTAGAAAGAAACGTTATGGTATTTTGAATCCTTGGTTTAGGCATACTTGATTAAACCCCGTAGTTTCTAAGGCTATTTTCGCTTTTGTTACCCAGTTTGTTTTCCTAATGCGTCAAGATTAAACAATAATTGACACGCTTGCTTAGGTATACGATCAGTAGGCCTTTTTATCAATCGGAGCCAGAATTTGATACTTCTCATATAGCAGCTGACCAGGAGTGGACATCATCCCCCATATATCAAATCTGGTGGTGTATGGGATGTGTACGCGTAAAAATGTACTTTTTCAACAGGACTATCATCATGAAGAAGTCCTCACACTTCAGATGTATATAAAGAGTTGGTTGTACTATAGCATCAAAAAGCTAAAAAAAAAGTTTGTTTACTCATATTGTTGATACTTTTTTAGGCTTCAGTGGCACTTCCTTTAACTGCTAGCTGCTTAGCCCCTTGAAATGAAATCCTAGTTGTAGTTTATGTACAGCCTAAGTTGTTGACTACTTCTAGGACCGTTTCTCCTGAAAATCACTTTTTCGTCTTTCCGAAACTCCTCTTTTCCTAAAGACAATAGTATTTGAGAGAGAGAGAGAGGGGGGGGGTGAGGGAAAGAGGGAGTAATATTACAGTCACTGCTGTATTAACAGACACATCAAGTACATTTTCTCGACAATGGACGGCGTGTGTAGTGGTCACTCCACTGCTGTGAAACACCAAGGCAGCCTGTCAAGGGGCAGCGCAATCTGCTTGCGCGACAGCAGGCAAGCTACATCACAGCGGACATGCGCACAAGCCTCGGCCTTTTCGACGCACACACACACACACTGGTCGCCGTGCCCCCCTTCCCTCGGCACTCCCGCAGCTCTCTCTCTCTCCATCTCTTTCTCCTTCCCTCCATATCTCCTACCAAAGCAGCAGTACAAACGAAGCGCTGAGAGCCTCTGAAAGCTGCGCGTGCGGTGTCGTCTGCCAGCGCCTGCTCTTGCACGTGACCAGAATTTTTTTTTTAAAAAGCGCCCTCTGTCTGCTCGCGGAGCTGCAGAACTATTATGAGCAATATGTTAGCTCTCCTCGGCCCGCCGTCCAGCCTCGTAAATTTTCAGTTCATTTTTGTGTTACGCATTTCCCTTATCTCCTCCTCGAGTGAGTGAGCGCGGGGGAAGAGAAATCCCTTCGTCCAATAATCCCATTATACTAATGTCGAACTTCGAATATCTCACGATAAAACGTTTCATAATATATTTCATACAATACAGACTGAAAAAATCGTTGATAATTATTAGTTTTTAATTAAGCTCCACTTCATGGAAAAACGATTTTATAACAAATAGTAAAAATAAAATTACAAAAAGCGAAACAAACGAAAAGTGTTTAGTTTCAGGGTTAAGGTATCAGTTACAATTAAGTTAGATGGTTAGTTTGTTTGACAGGTGCCTCCACCTTGCAGTAATTATGCACAACAAGTGGCGGGGGGGGGGGAATTATGAGAAGGGAGGTAAGTGGGGTATCAGAAACTTCCCCCTAACCTCAACGGCCAGCCCATTTAATAGGTGTCATACCTATGTTCCAAGTTAAGATTTTAACCCAGAGCTGTACTCTTCATTGTTGTTTAACCCTCTTGGTTCAAGATAGAAATGAACATTACAATGACTGGCTTATAACTGAAGACTGCGAAGACGACAGTGGTGGTTTGTTTTTTTATTATTGCTGCTCTGAGATAAACATTAGACCAAGAAACCTATACATTTTTGGAAAAGACAAAACTTGAACTTTGCAATAAAAAGTGATGAAAATCGCCTTGCCCGTGCTACCTGGAAAAGCCACGATCGTGGCCTTTCAAACCAAGAGAGTTAAGAAGAGAACCTTTTACCACTGCGCCATCGAGACTCCTGTACGACTAAGTTACAGCTTGAAAAAAAATGTCTAATGCTAGGTAACAGACGAGGGTAATTTATCGGAGGGGGTCCTTCCCGATCACTTCCTCTAATGTAGGTAAAAAGAGCGGAGATCGTGATTAAGCTAATTCAACAGATTTTTTATACCTCTAAAATGGACAGATGTGATGGTACTGAACTGTTTGATGCACATTTATTGAATTTGTGATCTGACAACAGCAAACGCCATTAAAAAAGCTGAAACTGAACATCGGAATCGAGTCGGTAGGTATTGCTTCCCCCCTCCCGTTCGTCATTTGTTTCCAAATGACAATAAATTAATATTTCTGAAGTATTATATTTGCTCGAGGCAGCATTTGTTCAAAGTAAATAAAGTCCTTTTCCCGAAGCTTCTTGCTTGTTTTTGTCTATTTTCTTCTTATGTTTCTCTTTGTAGGTGCAAACAACCCATACGCACACGCTTTATTTTTTCAGGAATTTCTGGTTGGTCGGTTAGGTACTCAGTGGCTCTTGAGCTGGGATTTAATTTGATTTTCGGGTTAATTTGAACATTCGAGTTCCCCACCTAAGCTAATCCAATTGTATTCATGGGTAATTAGCCGATGACCACGAGTACGAACCCAGATGTATATCAGTAGCTAAATGGTAACGTCAGCGGGTCAGATTGAAATGCATGACTTTCGTCTCACTAAAAATAAAATAGTAGGTAAACTATGATGAAGTTAAATACAGTTTAATCAGTTTTTCTTTTCCCGCTTTTTTCTTAGCTGACGACGCAGGTCTTTGAAGGATCCTGCGGATTTGGAGGTAAATCCATATCAGTTAATAGTTTGACTCACACGTAATAAATATTATTTTAGAAAACCAGTGTTACTATAAACACTAACAGAGAGTGCGGAGCACTAGTTCCTAGAGTTACGGTATATTTACTAAAATACGGTGCGAATAAACAAATAAATAAATAACGAATAAATAAAATAAAAATAAAATAAAATCGCATACACGCACGCACTCACAGAGAGAGAGAGAGAGCAAAACAGAGAGAGAGAGAGAGGTACAGACTTACGAACACAGTAATACTACAATTTGGATTGTCGAGCCCTCCTATCATAAAGATACGAAGTGGTTAAAATTAGAGTCATAGGAATTCTTACAGGGAAGTCTTTTAGATAAAAGACTCTACTGGGTCAATCTGTCTAGTCATAGGATGGTTTTACTTGTTCTAAGACGACGTTAAGGGTGAAGCAGGATCAAGAGAGCTCCCGCCCTCGATTTGTACTATACCCTTTCTGAGAACATAAAATGGGTTCTGCCCCATCATGCAACGAGATGATAACTTAGGAGCCTTACTTGTAATTTGAGGTTGTAAACATCAACTATGGTAAAATGTCAGTAACAGATTTCCCTCATGAGGCACCTTTGAATATAACACAACTCCTTAACCGCACTCCGACCCCATGTCTTAGGGGATGATGGGACCGAAGAGGACCTCAGACACGACCAGCGAGTGTGTGTAAATTGGTGAAAGATAACATGTTGGTGATAGATAAATATATATATATATAGGAATGTGTGTGAATATTTATGTATATATTTTGAATATCTCAATATCTCTTAGAGGGTCACAGATGAATAAAGAATCTTGAAATCTTGAAAATCTTGTCAGGCAGACGAAGGTTTCAACACCGCGATCTTTGATTGGTATGAGGAGGATATTCCCGCGTGCATGCCAGTCAAACGCGTCTATCTTCGACTTCCTCGAGGTATCGCGAGTTAATAAATACTAATAATTAATGAAAGATTTGTATAGCGTATGATCACACTCGTAAATAGCATGCTCTTGACGCTTAAAATAAGAATGATACATGGACAACATGGACAGCATACGAGAGACGGAAGAATAAACAATAGCACTGACGATGAAAAGAAGACGGATACGGAAACGCAAAGAGGAACCAAGTAACAAGGACTGAGAACATCATGATTTTTCGGTGAGGGTCCGGGATAAGAAAGTGCTTACCTCTTAATCAAGTCAGCGCTGACCGACTAGCGCCCCCTTTTAATTTTAAAACCAGAGACTTTATAGCCTCATAACCAACACACATCTGTACAATCCCGTGTATGTGCGAGCGAGTGAGAGAGAGAGAGAGAATGTGTGTGTGTGTGGGGGGGGAAGGGGCATGTGTGGTCGTGCGGGTATGTGTATGTGTGTCGGTAAATACGACTACGTTTTTGTCAGACGAACCAAGACACTATTTTTGCTTTTTCCACATATACTGAGACTTGTGGCGGAATTTCTAAGTCTTAGGTCTCCTGGTATTCAGACTATGACTACCCTCTGTTTGGGAATGTATGCGACAGTCTCGCATGGAAGAACTAAGATATAAATACAAATTAGAGTTTATACCTATCTCTCATACCCTCCTAACTGGGTATGTTATCGGTTAAAGGGAAAATATCTTTTACCTACTTTTAATGTAAATATATATGTACATGCACATATAATAGACAGGTCTACTATTAGGGGACTATTAATTCTGTTTTGTTTAGTTTTAAGATAAATGTATTTCTCCCATAGGTCTTCGGTTAAGTTTAGGACCAATAGTTTAAAGTTTGATTAAGTTTTATTGTTTACAATTTATAATTATTATTTTTTTCATGTGTATGTATTTTGTTAAACATTGTATTTGCTCTAAATTTCATCTGTAGGTTAATAATATAATATAGGTTAATACATATTGCCTCTCCTTTAGCATTATTTTCTTCATCACCGCCTTGATCATGCCCACTGGTATAACACTGGAAATGCCACACTTCTTGAAGTCAGGTTAACATTTTACACGTTTTTCGACACCTTTGCCATTATAATAGGTAAATAATAGGTAAAGATTGCTAAACTAAATATGATACTTTCTTTTCACAAAATATATCACTTAAAACCTCCAACCTCTAGATGACAAAAGTTTATTTTAAATCGAAGTCGAGCAAGGATAAGAGTTAGGTGAAGACAGTTGCCGTAGTTCGCAGACATTTCATTCTGTGTGTGTGTGTGTGTGAGTGAGAGAGAGAGAGCAAGAAACTTCAGATAGCATTCTTTTTTAAACACTGAAGCACGCAGTCCAGCAGAAATATTTTTAAAATGTATAATGAAATTATAGAGTACAACAGTTTAAGACCACATTCACTGATCATACTGTCAAACCACGCACAGCCGCACGATTTTCTAAACACATACAGGCTGGTTGGTTTGTTCATTTGGCAGGATAGTGCTTCCACCTTTAGTTCATTTCGCTCTATGAGTACTTGATGGCCAGCCCTGCGAACAGGTGTCACTTATAGAAAAAGTCCCGAGACAAAATTTGAACTCAAGGCCTCTCACTGCAGACGTAACAACCGAGTCTTTTAACCACTACTCTGCCGGGCGCCCTTTCCCCTACTCACATATATAAATCAAAGCGCACACATATAAACATCAGCAGGAACCCGAAGTCCAGTTCACTTCCGAAACAGCCTAAAGTCTGGATTGCTTCTTGTCCTAACCAATGAGCTGTAGCGAATGGTCACAAAATATAAAAATCGATCGAATTAGGGCGGGGTGAATGATGACTGACGTCGACAGAGGGAGGAGCACCGCCTGATGAGAACTGCTGGAGTGGTAGAAAGTTTGCCAGACAGCGAGCCGATTGGCTCAGGCCTGAATTGTGACAAGCGTCCGCTTGCCCTATAAAGCAGCCGAGGGACACAGGAGGTCTGTCACATGTGGCACGGGGTGCTCGTGCAAAAAAAGACTTGACAAACTAAAGAGGGGCTTTAAACACTCGACACTACAGACATAGGTTTCATTGTTTGGATTACTTTCCACTGGGTGCCAGACGGTAAGAAACCATTCATTCATTCATTTCTGCATGTCGCAGTGTCCTGATCTGGAACTTTATTTGAATATTAGTTCTTCAGACATCGGCTGACAAACGTAAAGCCACGATAACAATTAAGTCGGTCATTCGCATGAACTATCGCTGGATCAAAGGAAGGTTCTTTCATGTCAACATTAGGAATTCTGGACGATACGAAGTCCTCAGGTTAACACCACGCTCCCATTTGATTGTGTTATTTCAGTTTTCATACTTTAATTCAGATCCCATGCGTTGTGAAGAGGAAGGGATATAGATACTGATGACATAAGTGACTACAAAAATAGGCAAGTGAAAAACATGTTTTCCATGAAACGTAGTGGCAGCGGTGAAAAAAATAAACACATGGCTTTTGCCAGCATAGTAGTGTCTGGGACGCCCAGCATTCATCGAAGAATTTTAAAAAGTGTTACCTTGCATTCACATTTCTATAAGTGAGATGATTGGTTAGGAGTGTATGAATCTTCAAGTATCTCAAAGCACAAGGCGTGTCGATTACAACAGCTCGGCATCCTGAGACATTCTTAGCAGGTCGAAACGAGGTGGTGTGTCATCCTGTTATCATATTTCTATACTGCAGGAGCAATTTGAAAAGGGAACCCCTTGAGGTTATGGGCAAGCTAGACAATGATGATGTAGTCAGACCGCCTTACGGCAGACTAAAATAACCGCTACTATTCGGAATCTTTGGTGTTTGAACATCTTTCGCGTTCTCCTGCTGGTTTTTCAGTCTCAAGGAAAGGGGTGACGCATGAAGTCCTCCTAGAGGCAGCATTTACATTTTTTAAAGACACTAAATGACTCGTTTAAGTTTCTTGATATGGCTCCGTTATAACTTTGCTAAAAACATGTAAGGAACATTACTAACAATATCTTTGTATAAAACAAGACAAAAAGAGACAAATAAACAAGCAAGCAAGCAAAAAAGAAAGAATGCATAAATGAATAAAAATGTAATTCGAAAGAAAAAATAGACTAAACATAAATAAAACACAATATGAGGGAGTGCTGTACACATAGGATAGGACTGGAAAGTCTAGAAAAATGGGAAACAATAAAGTCGAGGAGAAAGGGAAATAGGTGGAATGTAAAGTTTAGGAGAGAGGGAAATAAGTGGAATGTAAAGTTAAAAGGTAGAATATAAAGTGTAGGAGAGAGGGAAGTAAGTAGAATATAAAGTCAAGAATGATGGAAATGAGTGGAAAATAAAATCTAGGAGAAAGGGAAATATGTGGAATATGAGGTTTAGGAGAGAGGAAAAGGAGTGGAATATACAGTCTAAGAGAGAGGAAGATCGGCAGAATATAAAGTGTGGGAGAGAGGGAAATGAGTGGAAAATGAAGTCTAGGAGAGAGGAAAATAGGTGGAATATAAGGGTTAGGAGAGTGGAATCTAAAGTCTAGGACAGAGGAAAATGAGTAGACGATAAAGTCTGGGAGAGAGAGAGAAATTGGTGGATGATAAAGAGGGGGCTAAGATGACGGTACGAAAGAGGAGGAGAGATGGAACAAAAAGAGAAAACAGAAGATAAGACGAAAAAAAAGAAATGAAGGTGGAAAGAACAGGATCTAAGAATGAATGAAAGAACAAAAGAAAGAGAGAGAAAAAAGGAAAGACTGACACAGGTTCATGCGCGCGCACTCTCTCTCTCACACACACACACACACACACACACACACACACACACACACACACACACACACAGAGTAACATGCAACTAGGAAGGTAGGAATAGCAAAAGAATAAGGAAACAAATAAGAAAAAAACAAAGTAAAGGAAAGATTACAAAAAGATGAACGGGCGCGAGAGAACTAAAGACGGGAGTTCGGAGAACAGAGAAAATAGACAAAGAAGTAAAGGAAAGAAAAAAAATGAATGATCGACTGACACGCGGATACGTATTCAGTAAAAGAGGCAGGATCACAAAGGAAGGGAGAAACAGATAAGGAAGCAAAGAGAGGGAGAAGGGAAGAGAAAGGGAGAAACATGGAGGTAAGACATAAAAGAAAGTAATAAAGAAAAACAATATACTGGGAAAAGGGGGTTGAGGTAGAATGAAAGAAGGAGCTAAAAGGGGATCTATCTGGAACCGAAAATCTTACCTTGCTGAACATCACAAACATGACAGACTACAAACTCTTAGAACATCTCACTCACTCACTCACTCACTCACTCACTCACTCACTCACTCACTCACTCACTCACTCACTCACTCACTCACTCACTCACTCACTCACTCACTCACTCACTCACTCACCGAATAAACGGCTGCTAAGAGGATAACTAAAGACGAACAGCCATCTTGATGGCCCCAACATAGACCGCTGATCTGAAGAAAGCGAAGTTAGACCAGTTACGCAGATGTATTACGCAAGTCTGATGAAGGCACCCCTTGTGTCGAAAGACATATGTTAACGTGTTTGTGCGTGGGCAGTCACCTGTTGTACCCGCTGTCACCAGGGGTTTAAGACGTACAAATGTTTCACTATCAGTTCTGCAGTTGCATCGATACATTATTTGCCGTTGCATAAAGACTGCCGACAGAACAATATTAAGATATTAGGCATACATTTATTGATAAAATGTTATTACATGACAACATTTGTAACAGTGAAAAGTTTGATGAGCTGGTAACTTTCAGTTCAAATTATCGACCTCTTGAATTTTTTCACAAAAATAGGGCATATTGTGTTAAGAATTTAAAACAAAATACCTCTTTCAATTGAAATTGCAAAAAACACGAATAAATGAATTATAAATATTACCTATTACTTGAATCCCTATCTAACATCCAAGGAGTAAAGAACTTCTCTATCTCTTTATCAACTTAAGTTATTGGCAATTTGAAATGCAGATGTATTTTACGGATAACCTTTGGTTACGTATAATAAGGTCTTATCATGCTGGTATGCGGAAAGGCAAAACATGAATACACTTTACCATAAAAGTAAAAATCTCATTCAGCTATACCTGTGCTTGAATGTCGCTAGGCACAAGTGGGTCAGAGCACTAGCATGCTATGATAAATAAAGCTCAGTGCTTTATGAAAGAAGCTACCGGATTTAATATAAACAAAAAAGGAGGGTAAAAAGGAGAGGGGTGTCCAATGCCAGAAAAATTAAAAAAGTAAAGAATACCAAAGTTCACCCTGACCCCAAGGGTATTTTGACCTACGATAAAAAGTTGGGTACTATTTCCTAGGCCGGGTGCTACATCCAGTTAAGTGGAAGGATTGGAATTAAAAAACAAAAGCTCAAAAGAGCTCAGGGCGGCAATGGGTCGGACACAGAGCACCTACCACGTTTCGTACACTTTGTCTCTTAAAAGAAACTAATAGGCGAAGTGGGACAGCAAAGGTAAAAGATGAAGACAGCCCCGTGACGGTACGATTGTTGGGGATGGAAATGCTTAGTTATGGCTATCGAACCAACTAGTGTGTGCATTTTAGGTTTCGGACATCGCTGCTCTAACCACTAGGCTATCTATTCCCTTAAAGTAGGTAGGATATTCAGTTGTATGACTACAAAAAAGGAAAGGTTTCTACTCTATAATCTAAGAGAAGACAATTGTGCACATTCAATAACATTTAGTGTGTGTTGCGTATTCTTATGTTCAGTCTCTGTGTATTCGCCGTTGTAACACTCTCCCAGGCAGTTAAGAAAATACTAAGCAGAACGCTTTGTTAAAATCATAACATCATAATCCAGCGTCATACACCCCTTATCGTGCGAAAGGAATGATGGTAAGATTCAAAGTAGTTCAAAAATCACATGCTTTGTTGGTACTGTGAGAAGAAATGGTAAAGCTGGTTTGGGATCTGATCTGTACTTGAACTTTTGATCAGGTATCTAAGTATTTTAACTGACATTCTTGAACCAAAACAATCATTTGGATCGTGGTCTGTGGAGACCCAGGCTTTGACTGTTGTCTTTCTTGATGTGACTAACCCCAGGCAAATGTGTGTCAGGCGATCCAAAGTTGTACTCGTAATGCGGAGTGCATACAGATGGGGATGTCTCGTCTAAATACGACAGAAATGGCCAGTCGAATTAACGATATGGTGTGCTGTATTCTTTGGTCCAGATAACGACTTTTGTTCTCTTTGTGATGAAGTCTTACTTAGACTTTACGAACACTTGGTTCGACTTTCTGAATGACTCTTGAGCTGTTGCTGTGTAAATTACCCTATGTTATATGAAGGAACACTGGAATAATCCTCGCTTGAGGTGAAGGTCCGTGAAGGCTACACGCCATCTTGAAATGTGATTCATTGAACTACTAACTTTTGAAGTTTGACGCCATAAAGCATTGATTATGTCTTAAGATTACTCTATAAATAAGCTAGGCCCGAATGGTGGACGCACCTACAGGCCAACTGTGATATTTCAACATATTTTATCGTCATGACAACATAAAGCTAAAAGCAAAGAATTCCGCTATTAGTATGAAACAAGGGTATATTGTATTTCCCTTTCCCTCTCCACCTAAACATTTACTTCTATTTTATGTCCCTTGTTTCCTGAACTTGAGTCATTTTTGGTTTGTATATATGTTGTCTTGTTTGTATCTAATACACGACATCTTGCAAATCAATGTTTCCATAAGCGAGAAATCCTATGATCTTTTTTAATTTCGCCATCACAGATTGATTGGAAGGACGCTCGAGAAGACCTGGATGCATGGTACTGCTGGCAAGTCCTGACGTCATGCCGTCTGCTGGGACCTCACCACGTGACCCTCACGCCAGTTATCCCCTGACAATGGGAACACCCCCTGCCACCATGTCCAGCCAGTCACCTAACCACCAATGGGACATCAACGACAGTACTTTGCCACTGGTCAGTCCTATCTCCTCCTCATCAAATCTTTTTCTAGCAAAGCGAAGCACGAATGCTTTGTAGCTAACTTAGTTATGTACCAATGCAGTTAAAAAAAAATCGATCGATGTCAAGCTCGATTGTTGATCTATGTGCTTGTCTGCTCATTTAGCTACTTTTTAAAATATATCTCTATAAATAGTTTGTCGCTTTTGGGTACACATATAAATGTTATGTATTTGTGTGTGTAGTTCTTTGTGTGTTCTTTGTATGTTCTTTGCTCGTTTCACATACATGAGAACTGAAATATGCGTAACAAAACGATACATTCGGGCTACAATGCAGAGTCGAAGAGTACATGTGTGTGTGTGTGTGTGTGTGTGTGTGTGTGTGTGTGTGTGTGTGTGTGTGTGCACTCATGTATATAGGTGTGGATATGTATTTGCGTGTCTGAGCAATATATATATATATATGTGCGTGTAGGTATGTATGTCTGTGTGTGTGTGTGTGTGTGCGTGTGTGTGAAAACAATACTTAATGATAAATAATTCCTGTATGCGTGTGTGTTTATGTGCGTGCGTGCGTATGCGCGTATGCGTGAGTGAATAGCTACATGTATTTGCGCGAGTGTGCGTATGTGTGTTTGCACGTTCGTGTGTGTGTTTGTGTGTGTGTGTGTGTGTGTGAGAGAGAGAGAGAGAAAGTGTGAAAACAGAACTTGATGAGAAATAATTACTGTCAATTCATACAACTAACATTAATAGCAGAACAACATTTCCCCCCACCTCTTCCATTTTTTCGGAATACTGAATTGCGACACACTGACCAACTAACATTTGATATTTACTTAAGACTCAAATAGCCACCCAAACGTAAAGCGAAACTTGTGAAACTATTTTTTGTGTGAATTTGAAAACAGTCCCAGTCAGGAATGATTTGCACTAAATATCAGAATATGCCTGAACAAAACGAATAGTGATATTATCTTCGGTTGAAACATCTGCGGAGTTCTTCGGCTGAAAAATGCTATGTTTTATAAGAGGTGCACCTGCCTGACACTAACCCAGTCTGATATATAAACTTGAGCCATGTATCGTCTTTCAACTAACAGCAAGGCACCATTCTGTTTTCACCCAAATTTGAGCATGGTGAAGTCTCATTTGATGTTTATTCTATTAGTTTGCAGCACTTTCTTTCAGCTGGAATGAATTATGTAAATATTCTTTAATGTCCACATATGGCGATACAATTCGGTGATCGGTCATTAAAAATACATTAGATTATCTTCCACTGAAAGCAACGCCGTCCAATCATGTACAGCAACAAATGCTTTGTTTATCTGCATGAGTATGTCTGCTTCAATATAGTACAGGTATTAGATTCTAGAATGAACACACACACACACACACACACACACACACACACACACACACACACACACACACACACACACACACACACAGTATACTTGACAAACTCTCAGACAGAGAGTTCAGAAAAGAGCATCAGAATAGTTTCCAGAAAAGACAACCGAGAATTCTGAAAAAAAACCTTTTTGTTTTGTTTTGTTTGTGTAGTAATGTAGAAGTGACAGCCCGTAAAACTATAAATTAAATCACCCTAAGATGCCTGTCAAACTACTCCTGCAATCAAACCTAACAAAACATGTCAAAAATATGTGAGATAAATATGTGCATTTAGACGATAATGCTGACGAACTGATCGTATATTTATCTAATTATTTTTTTAAAGAAATATCGAAAAATATTAGTGATAACTCACAATAGATAAACTTTTCTTCAAGGAGTTAGTCATTGCTGAACAGAAAAACAGTAGGATTTATTTTACGAATCTTCAAGAGCACATGCTGGTGGATACTGAGATATCAGGCAGCCGATTTTTTTGGCAAAAAGTACAAAAATAATTATTCAGAAAAACATTGTCATAACCATTAACCTTTTCTTTGTGCGAAAGAAGTTCGTATTTCAATCAATTGAGTCAGAAAACATTTTCAGAAATATTAACTGTCAATGCTGTATAAACTCTGTAGGTCACCTGATATACAATGAGTTAAACTAGTTTAGAAAATAAGTTTAACAGTCATTTGTTTAATTATAACTTCAGAAGCACGATTTGAAGATCACGCTAGTAAAGAACGAGCGAGCGAGCGAGAGAGAGAGGTAGAAAGGAAGAAGGAGTACAATATTCTGCCTTGCCAGGGCTTGTAGAATGAGAAAAAATATCAGGTCACAAGTAAAACAGTAAATAACTGGTAAATACAAGCATCCAGTATAACTGAATATACCGAAAACATTAATTCTGTTAGAAAGTTACATCATCTATTGTTAATAAAGAAACGTCAGGGTTTTCAGAATTTAAAATCTACAAAAGTGTGTGCCCAAATCACCAAACCTAACCGAAGTGTTGCACATACAGGTTTGCGGGGTTGATTTGTATTTTACTGGAAGTACTCTTGAATGCACTGATGAAGGCTCCAGAATACTCACTGCATAATAAAACGCTCTCGACTCGAAGTGTCAATCAGTCTCCACTTAAAATCACATAAAATGTCTTTCTTTTTAAATAAAAACCTTTTGACGACTTGTCTGGCAGAAAAAATAGAAAAAAGTTACTTAGCAATCAGAAACGAATGTTAGTAGTTCAATATGATTAAAACCTTGGCGCCGTAGTTGAAAATCCTTGTGCATCCGTAAAATTATGTAAATTAAGTTAAAGACATATTAGTTTAGCATGCAATCTCAGAATGTCATGCAAAGTGTTTCCCAAAATTTACAATTTACTCAATAGATATTTTTTTCCCCAAATCAATATCGAGGCCAGGAAAACCCTCTCTGTAGGTACTGCTGTGTACTTCAAAAAAGACATTTTAAAGGATAGATACAGATTATTGATGATGCACCTTTATTGTTTATACACATTCTGGATTGGCAAATTATCTTCGTGAAATTTTGACAAAAACTCGCAAGGTAGTTGTCTTTATGTCTTGGCAAACGTTTAGGTAAATCTGTTCTGGACGCCACTCGTCACCAGCATAATACATTATGCCTACAGTTGCTTGGCAACACTGAAAAAACGCATTTTGCGCAGCAAAGGTACACCGACTTTGGCAATGGCAGTGTCACATTACACGCTGTCGCTGCACACATATGTGTGTATGCTTTTGCACAGCAAAACAAAGATCTGCCAGTGGGCTTCCCGTGAAGCTTATGCTTAGTCCAAAACTGAAATTATTCTCTTCTTGGCATCTTTTGTATTCCTATTTCTCTTTTTAAAATAAATGCAAAAGTAACAACTAGTGGGGTATCAAACACGACACACAACAGAATATCAATAAACCTTGAGGTTTCACCAAAAAAGGTGGCAGACCCTGGGATGAAAGTGATAATAAAACGGGTTAAAAGTCCCAAGGTGTGTGGGGAACAAACATGGCACCAAGCATCGTCTTGTCAACCTAAGTCGACCAGCATGAAAGGACACATGACATTATCTAAGTAAGTGTTCATTCAAACGCCCAGCATCATCAAATAAAAAGTCAAAATTTAATGCAAACATTCAAAGTACTATACATCAACTAACAAAGTCTGACTTCTTCGTCAGGTGACATTAACATCTGACCACAGGTTAAGTTATTTCACTGTCAGAAAGCTCCGAAAAAAGTTTCAAATAATGCCACACCGTCCAGCTAACGTTATTAGTATGATTAATAGCATACAAATTTCAATTATTTCGAGGGTTACAGTTACTCCCAGATTTGGGAGTACCATAGTTAAAGTCAAACAAAAACACTCATAGCTTACTGCGATCAGGTGCCCAAACGTAGATTCACGGGTAAGGAAGGCAATCCACACCGGTATGGATCATCCATCGGCACTTATTCCAGATAAAAGAACCATCGCAACTTCATACAAACACGTAAATGAAAATTCAACACATATATTCCCCTTGGGTGGGGAATCTTCTCATACAAGCCTAGGAGATGAATGGGCTGACTAGTGCTCCAAAAACAGAAGTCGCTCTGGTGTCCTTTTCCAGTCAAGTGTTTCGGCTCGAACACAGGAAAGGTATATCCGGGTCTCCGATATCCAAATTGCTGCCCTGCCTAACGCCAATAAGCCGAAGGTCGTAGGGACTAGTTGCACAACATGTTTCTAAACCTTGAAGGTGTTCTAAAGAAGCAAATTTAGTCGCGCTTTTCAAAACTTGTTCATGCGCCATTTTGATGCATAGCATAAGCGCATAGGAAAAATTGTGCTGACGGGAACGAAAAGGCCGAAAAGCATTTAAATTAGAAATATGTTATGTAACTGGCCCTTTGGACTCAAACCCGGAGAGTGAGACGGGCGAACGTGATGCTTGGGCGTAATCCTTGAATTCGTAAGCAGTTTTAAGAGGTCTAATCTCAAAAGTATAAAAAAAAGTAAGCAATTTTTGGCAAAAAGCGATGGCTGCCTTTGGCATTCAGAACAGAGCACGAGCCACGAGAATGGACACAAGGTTTATCAAAATATCATCTTGTCTCGGCAAGGATTGTTAATTGTGCGGTTCCCGTTTCCATACTCAGTACACTCGTTTAGCCGGTTCGACAGTCAGACTTGGGAGTAGAGTGGTCAATAAAAGGACCGCGCGTGCTTTTCATCATCTATAGTCGCTTGCATAACATTCAACACCTTCGCTATTCCCACTAAACAATCGGTGTACACGTTCATACTCGATTAATGGAGGGGTAATGTTCAGTCAGTTCTCGACAGGCAGTTTCGCAAAAACCGGCGTCATATGAGCGGCCGAGCAATTATTTTAACATTAATATAAGCTAAAAGATTGCAGACTAATTAATGATGCGCAAACTTGGTCAGTACAGGTTCATAAATTCAATGCTTAAATTACAGCGCTTCGCTCCCTTTCACTTCTTCTACAGCTGAAGGTAAAAACAGAAATGTCTTTGAACCTAATCAATAATTGCTTAATCAACAGTCAGTACTTATAATGAGTGATTAACAACCTCTTAAGAAAAGAGTAACAAAATAACAAGTTACTTGAAGATAAAATTATGATAAACAGAACTGGTGGTACCTGCCATAAAGCTGATACCACTAACTTAATTTACGGATAGTAATAAATGGTAAGGTAAGTAGATAAAGTAAATGTATCCCCACGTATTCGCCTATTCATTGTATCATAGAGCTGCATAAATTCTTTATATTCGGTGTATCGTGAATTTTGCCTTTTAAAAAATAGCTAAGATGCATAATACAGTTTTATAAATTAAAAAAATTATGCATAGAGTTCTGCATCAACGAAGATGATATATGCGCGCAGATAAATCTGAATTAAAGAACTTACTATGAGAGGTTATGGTTATAGCGTAGTGCAAAGTTAAAATACGGCTTTTATAAATGAGGCAAAAGTAGTTTTACAATGTGATGTAAAAATTTCGTGGTAGTAATTTCAGTAACGAAAAGGCAAAAAGTTATTTAAAATAGCTGTTAAACGCGCTTTCTGGAAGGTATTAAATGATGTTTAGCGCAACAATACTTTTTAACAAGGAATATGTTAGCTGCATTGAATGATGGTATCAATTCAAGTATGATGGTTTGAGCGCCTTCGGAATTTTTCTTCAAGGTCTTGGTAAAGTAATGGCACATTAGCACAATTAGTAAATAATAATCAACAAATTTGCCTTTGAACAACATAAGAAGAACTCGCATATCAATGATCTCTATTAATCGATCTATTAATCTGTATATACCTATCAATCTAGCTGTTCTGAATGATGATATTAATGAAAAACGTGGGTATTATTACACCATACAAATCCTTCTTATAAGGTCTTCTTGAATTAAAAAATATTCACAAAATATAACCACTCAGAAATAACTCGCAGATAACTGACATTTTTATTCATAAAAGACCAGCCTTCTCTCACAGTGTACACTGGTCAACAAACGAACAAACAAACAAACAAACAAACAGACAAACACACATAGATGCAAGCGCATAAACATACATATTTACACACAAATGTGAGTAGACCAAGTAGCCTTAAACCAATTGTGGAGTTAAAATTGGTTTAATAAAGAAAAATGAAAGGTTATCTAATTTCATGGAAGGAATAATAGCTTGGTAAGCACCTTGGTCAGGAAACTGGTTGGCTTAGGAAGCAAGTTTGTGAGTGTAGCAAACATGTTGGTGGATGGAAATGGGTGAGTAAGAAAATGTAGGCTGGGGTCGCTGTAGCTGTGTTGCTCGGTTCCCTGTGTTTGTGACCAGAAACCGGCAAATAGACCAGGTTAGAAACGAGAGAATTCTCCTTTCAAGTAAAAACAAATTCTTCTCACCGGGTAGAATGAAACTGTCTAAAATAATAAGGAAAATCATAGCTAAATCATCTTATGAAAGGCTACATCTGTTCGAAATCTTTCATATTAGGTGTGAAGGAAACATTGTAAGAAAGGTATGAATGGTTAAGTGCTTTTTTGTTTTGGCATAGTACTCTCAAGTAGTCTGTGTAAGGCTGTAACATAACAACAACAAACAAAACAAAACTTGATGCCTATGTGCTACATCGTTTCACAAAAAATGGATCTAGAAAATCCAACCTTTACAAGTTCAATGGCCACCTCAAAGTGTGCGAAACCAACAATAAACAGTTTCCAAGCAAAGGCTTTACCCAAATATTGAGAAAATGGGAAATCATTTTTTAAATATCAATAAACTCGTGAAAAACTGATTAAAAGTTTTTCACAGCTATTTGAAAACCAGTAAAAGCTCTTACATTCCAGTAGTCTCTCCACTTACAAAGAAAGAAAAATGAAAAAGAGTAAGAGAACAAAAGAGAAAAAAGAAAAGAACGATAAAACGCGATAAAAGAAAACGTAGAAAGAAGTACACGAATAAAAGAAGAAAGAAAATAAAGCGAGAGAGTAATTTGAAGATATAAAATAAAGAATAAAATACACAAAGAAACAAAATAAATAAAGAAAAGAACAAAGAAATCTTCACCACAAAAATGAAAATCGACTTCAGAGCGGAGCCTTATGTGTTCAGGCCAAACTTGCATTCAACAAACGCTTCTACAGGAATCTGACAGAGTTTATAGAATTATAAGCCAGTGCTCTCTCCTGTATCTAATGTACACGTGAACAGCTCCGATTGTGTCTAAGAAATGAGTGGAGTATTGAATAGAAACAGTACAGGGTAGCCTCGACTTGGAAACGTTGGAACAAACCGTTCTTAAGCTCACAGTTTTTCTTGAATACTTTGACCAACTGGATGTGCAAGCAGAAACCGTCACAATGACACTAAAATGATACGTCTTTCTAAAATTTCCACTATAAATCGTCAGCAAATGGCAGTCAGATCAGCCGGTGAGAAGCAGAATATTAAGCAGAGATCAGTCGGGGAGGTCACTCCAATGCGCGGAGCTCGGAAGTTTCCGTCCCTGCGTTTGGAGTCTGCGCAGTGGCATTTTGGTCTCAAGCGGAATGCTAGCACGCGCGAGGCACTTTCTCATACGCCCTACGATCTTTGTGGCGACAGAAGACCCTGGATGTGGTCACCCCAAAGCGGTTGAAACGCGTTGCACTAAGGGTTTGTCACTGAGTTAAATTGGCTCAAGGAGATCACGCCATACTGTGACACCAAATGATAAACTTCGTTTGAAGTGACATGGGTCACTTGCTAAAACGCGGTGCTGCTACGATGGCCATGAATTTTCAAAATGATTCTTCTACAATACGTTTTCCACAATATTTAGAAAAAAAAAGTGTTTAGCTGACTCTGTCCAAGTGTCAAGACACTATCAGCCCAGGTATTTCCATAAACGGAAAGGAAAGCTGTGTACAATTACCTGGTCTGCATTCATTAACGGACGAAGCTCTGGCACGTAGTGTGCCCAGCAAGAGAGACGACCGTTGGGGGAAAAGTCTCGACTCAGACCCTCGGATTCGCATGTCTGGTAGTTCGACAGAATAGTGGTTTTTTTTTTGTTTTGTTTTGTTTTTGTTTTGTTTTTTTTTTTGTAGCGGGGAGCTAACACCTCATGGAGGCTGATACCGTGAGTTGTGTTCCGATATAACTCCTCACTAGCCTTACGAAGGATCTTACGGATTAGCTGTCGAATCTCTTCCAATGATGTTTTGCAGGTGAGACATTTTGTCGGTATAGTTTTAATATTAAAATTGAAAAACAATTACACTAGACCGTCAGTCACCATAAAACTCTGTGCAGTAAAATTCACACAAAATATCCTCAAGAAACGTATTGCCTCGCCACAAAAATTCTTATGTAAAGAAAAGATTTAAATTACGAAGACCAGTAGAGAAAAAGATTGAAATAAAGATAGAAAATAATATTAACCCTAAACACTACACCTACAAGGAACAAAACAGTCAATACTTATACATTAACTGTAAAATAATGACAAAGGGAGTGAACAAAAAATTAAAGCGAAGAATCAACAAAAACGCTGCCTGAAAAAGCTCATGATCTAAATAAAAAGCTACGTATTATTATTTCTAGAAGCAAAGAATCGTTCCTAACCTAAGCCTACTTAGCAAAAAAATTAAGCTACAAGGACAATAAAATAAAACAAGACAATACAGTTTATCAATGAGCGTGGCACTTATTTCTACAAGCTTTATTTTTCAACGCAGACGAATTGCAACCTGAACTTCTGTAATGAAAGAACGCTTTGAAGGCGAATCCACTTTGGTCGCTTTTAATCTTTTACCCTGTTTTGATTGTTACGATAGTTATGGTTATTGTGCCTGAAGTTTATGTGTTCCAGTTGGAGCTGCAAACCAAGTTATGTCTATTTACTAACTCGCTTTGAGATGGGGGGTGGGGTGAGTGGGGCCTATCTTGTCGGCAAGTTATTTTTCGTGCATTTCTGCACATCAAAGGTTTTAAAAGAATACGAGCTATAAAAATGTTTCAGTTTGTTGTCGAATCTGCGTCTCAATTATTCATATTTACAACTGCCAATTTTTAAAAAGTGTCATTTTGATCTTGTAATATTTCTTGATAATCTAAGAAAAATTTCATGTTTTGGAATATTATTAAAAAAACAATCAAACAGAATTTACCAGTCATTTTGATTTCCTTAAAATTTTAGGATCAACCATTACAGCGCGTGCAGATGTTATTAATCTTCTGTCATTCTTGTGTTTTACTTACAACTACCTGCCAGTGACGGTTTTGAATGTCTTCCCTTATTTTGCTTATAACCATCTCTAAATTATGCCTTTTTTATTCACTCACAAGCGGCGTGTTCGTGTTACTCGTAAAAATGTACTCTCAAGCTATATGTGACTAATACTTTTGAATAGTCTACATTATAAACTTACTGTCATTCTTGTGTCTGCATACTTACTCGCAAATTATCTGTCTCCGTATCTTTTGAACATTCTGTTATTGATCCTTTTGAATATTTATTTATGAATTTACCTGCAATTCTTCCGATTGAATTTTCGCCTGATTTTTTTTGTATTGTAAGTGCATATACGAAATAATAAGTTTTATCACATTTAGTACATTTTAGCATGTTAATTTTCAACATATGTGCATTCATTACGCGATGTGTTAGTAAAATTAGACAATTACTAAAAGCCAGTGATCCTTCAGGGGAGGCCAGATCACCAGGGGAACTATCATGAGTAAAGTAGGATATAGGAGTCTGTTTGATCCGAAATAAAAATTGAATACATTGTCAGTTAAATATTTTGCATATTTGAAAAAAACCGAAGCTCAGCTATTATTTTAGACCAACTGTTATTAACACGTTCAATTGCATTATGGTTTTAATGTAGCAATACATTTTACAATATAAAACAAGACATGTTCCACTGCTAAATATGCATCTTTTTAATTTCTTTACGTGACAGTCCTATAACTGGACACTTTGTTCCTGTTTGGTGTGAAACAAGCCAAAACCGAGTGACATTTGATGAGTTTAGCAGACTGTGTTGCTTCCGACACGTTGCTGTTTACTAGCGAAGAATGAAATGAAACAAACGTTTAAATATGCTTATGTGCGTGCGAGCCTGTGTGCGTGCGTGCGTGACAGCGGGTGCGCGTCTGGGTATCATCTGCCTGCACGGCTGTCTCTCTCTGGCTTCCTTCCTCTGTTTTTTTTTTCGTAGGAACTAAAGCCATCTTTCTTCTGTCTCTATACAGCCAGAGAAATTTGACAAGTTCCAGCCATGGCCACACGGTCACTGCCGCTACATCTACAGCCCGCAGCAGGAAGACGGCCGGCGCCACGTGAGTGGCTGGGCTATGCGAAACACCAACAACCACAACGCTCTCATCCTCAAAAAGTCCTGCCTCGGGGTCCTCGTCTGCTCCCAGGACTGCCTCCTGGAGAACGGAGAGAAGGTTCACCTCAGACCAGCCATTTGCGACAAGGCACGGCGGAAGCAAATCAGTGAGTATTGTTGCTGTAAGTTGTCTTGTGCTGTGAATGACCTGAAAGTAACATCATTTGCTACTGGTGTTGCATGCTGAACTAATGTCAAAGTAGTCTTACTGATGATGACGTTGCCTGCTGTGAATGGCTAGCCATAACTCCGGATGACCCCTACTGTGAATGAAGTCAGCTCTTATGTATCACGTGCCACCCCCATCCACCATCTAAGGCAGGAATATCAAAGAATCCAGAGAAATTATGATGCAGACAAAGCGAGGTAAGCTAAGAACTAACATGTAGCTGTGCGTATGAATACGGTACGATGCTGGCATTTTAATATCATTAGTACAAAAGGCAAGAATCTACCCCCACACCCCCATAACCCAGAAGTATTAGAGGCCTATTATCTAAGTACAACACTGAAGAAGTCTGGTTAATTAAAGTAAGGGCTTTTAATTCCTTTGTAAGCCATCATACGCGTAAAAAATGTACAGCTTGAACAGTAAAAAAAAAAAAAGTGGAAGAGGGTGGAACAGTCTCTGTTACCCTAGGCAATGAGCTTCGACTGTACTGCAGGTAATTGTAAGAAAGAAGTGCTGCTGCAAAGCAGTACAGTACAACACGTGTAAAACGCTGCCGTTCCTTTTTCCCCACCACAAACCCAATCTCACCCCAAAACTATGTGGCCAGCATGAATGTATACATACATGACCTCGCACACAGACTAATTGTGGAAGCCTGCTAGACAATGATGCGAAATACTGACGGAGAAAGCTTAAAACATAGGGGTCTAAAATAGTCTCATGTCCACGTTATAGTCGTCTGTCTATAAGTGTAACAAAAAACCGCTGAGCTTCCAGCAAATTATATCAGCCATCGGAACAGTCTTTCGTCCCGATCAATAAATATCAAAAGTACGTAAAGGTTTATTTTGTTCAAGAGCTATGTTGTTTGTGAAGAATCAATGAAATATTCTTCTTTGCTCAATAATTCTCGAAAAGGAGAGAGTAACTGTTCTTGTCGTGCAAAATCTTTTAAAACACGTCACGTTTATACATAGGTTCTTCTAATTAACATATAGTCCCAGATACGCCCGCTGGCTTAGGAGTTGACAACGTAAAGATATCTATGTACAATCCACATGTCTGTGTTGTTGACCTTGACCTGAGCTTTCTAATGTTTTGTTGGCGTATATCTCGAGAAGGGACCTGGGTATTTATCCAGATATGGGGGGGGGGAGAATATCTTGCTCTAAGCTTTATCCTATCACAAAAAGCAATTTGCACTGCATCGTCTTTTAAATGGAAAAAAGGAGTTTTGAATTCGACATTGTTACATATAATGCTAGTATAGGAAAATGTGCTGTAGTCCTCCAGCTCCCTCCATCCCCTTCTTATGCCTCCTAAGTATCTGTCCGACTGCTGCTCAGTAATTATCAAAAGTTTCATTCCACATGTTCGTGCAAAGTATGTTCTCCTAGCAGTCATTGTATGGTTAAACTGACGCGAGAAAATAGTCTTCTACTTTCCTGGTACATTTTGTTAAAACCGGGGATAGGGTGGAGTGGAGAAGGTAACGGTGTCTCGATGAAGATTCTACATAAAAGTTATAAAAATGAATTGCTAAAACTCATAAAGTTTACAAAAAAATACAACTTACCCCCAGAAGAGCAGCACCAATGAAACGGAAAAGAACGTTTGCAGATTGGTCAAACAACGTTACATAACACATCCGGGTCACCCAAAGGTCATAGCAGGAGCTGGGAGAGCCAGCAGGGAAGTAACCAGATCAGGACAAGAACGCGCCCTCTAGCAACCGATTCCCCGTTGGCTGGCCAGCGGTCACTCATTGCTGGTCGAGGTGTTGGAGACCACAGTGAGTCCACGGTCCTTGCGGGAGAACCCCGATCAACGGATCGACACTGGGTCCCTGGGTCGTGAACCTGGTGTCGAGGTGTCGAAAGAACCATATCCGGCGAAGTCGCTACGTGTTTCCCTGAGAACAGACGTAGTAATAGCTTCCGACGTAGAATCGAACGGCAAAAACCACCTGAAACTCATGTTAGTAACACAGCGATGTACGGCGGTAATGGCCGTAGGTGCGGTGACATCAGCTGCGGAAGATGAAGCACTTGCCTGATACTCCGCAGTAGCCGTCCACCCCCTTATTCACCTCCGCCCTCCAGTGCCACTTCCGGTCTCCATGGATTGCGCATCTTACAGAGATGTGGCCGGACTGAGGCAGCGCCCTTCACTATAATTTGTTTTTTTATTGATCTTTACCTGCAGCGGTAGACTTTTGCCGTGAGCAGATATGAAGACCAACAGACCTGTTGCACTGAGTTGACTCCCTTTATAACCAAAACCCTTCTGTAAACTCGCCCAGGGTGTAATAAGAGAGGTTTGAAATTCCACGTCACCAAGCCCACAGCATCGGCATTCTACAACTGCTGCTTTTTCAAGGGAAAAGAAGCAAGAGCTGCTGGAAGATGACACACATCTCGCGGTCTTTTTGCTGTGCAGCTGAAATATTCTGTCACATGACATTCATCTCATTTTAACACGCTGCTGGGTTTTTTTAAGCACCAAAAGCCAAAGATCAACTACCCCATCCCCTCTCAAAACGCAAACAACGTACACACCGTTTTTATTGAACTGTAGTCGCCAGGTAAATCCGAAATTACCCTTTATTTTCTAATATATATATATATACACACGTGGGAGATATCTATATATACATAGGTATAATAATAAATGTGGAAACCTTTCACCTGGATCATATCAATGTGCAGAATAAAAAAACCTGAAGTCTAGAAAAGACTTTCGGCCAAATTAGTAACTGAACAAGTTTTAATTTTAAAAAAATTCGCATTTTACACGTATTAAAAAAACAAATTAAAAATATTTCTACAACAAAGCAGCTACTTTACAACAAAATCAAATTAGCTATTTTCTCTTGAGGGAGGAGCAAAGGACGAAATTCGGTATCTCCTCAAAACCAACATTACTGTTGAAAACCAGCTGATTACTGAAACATGGTTTCGTGGCCTTTTATACCGAATATAAACCACACAGACAGACTGAAAATAATAACCGATGAGCTGAAAGCAGGACTTCCTCTTCTGCCTTTTGGTGGTCGGTTGGCCACTCTCCAGCGAAGTCAACGTTAATGTTATTCTTTACAAAATGAGCCGTTACGAAACTCCCTCTGGCAAGACGTTAAAGAAACGACACAGCAAACAATGGAGCGAAATAGGCATCAGAAGAAGAACGCCCAATCGATAAAAGGCAGAAGAGTTGGGAAAAGACCACTTGCCTCGTGGTTAGAAAGAAGGAAAATATCAAAACCCGTAAAAGTACTTAGCGAACAAAAGGAGTTTAAAACCCTGGACATGCAAACACATTTACAGAAGGACACTCACAAACTCTCTCACACACAAACACATATACAAAAATAAAATAGAATAAAATGAAAAAAGAAAAAAGAACCAAGACCAAACAAAACAGACATTAACATGAACAAGAGTCGTGTGCATCCACTATAATAGCTAAATGTCGACGAGACAGACAGACAGACAGACAGACAGACAGACAGACAGACAGACAGACAGACAGACAGACAGACAGACAAGGGAATGAATGAAAAAGCAAAGCTTTCAGATCCAAGTCTCCAGGTAAAAGTTGAAAAAGATGAAACGCACTACAGAATTGTTTCCCGTGGAAATTGTGTGCAAATCTATAGGCTTTGGTGAGACGTTGGCAAGAACCTAGAAATCATTTTTCAGGACACAGCAGTAGTTGCTATTCGCCTTTGAACTCGTTTGTAAGCATTACCATTTTTGTTACTTAGTTTTTATTTTCTTTTCCAGGCAAGCCATGTCCAAATCCAAACTGCTCTGGAACTCTGGAGCTGCTGGCTTGTCGAGGCCACTGCGGATATCCAGTGACTCATTTCTGGCGCCATTCTCATGGAGCCATCTACTTCCAGGCCAAGGGTTATCACGACCACCCTCGACCGGAAGTGAAGTCAGTAGCTGAAAGCAGACGAGGCGCAGGAGGCGCGCGGCACTACAAGTCCTTCATGGTAAATCTCGACTCTTGTTGCTGGCAAATACTGGACATGATCCTTTAAAAGCTCTGATAAAATGCTCTTGGTAAAGAAAGTCTCGCTAACTAATTAATCTATTAATCGCTCAAAAATTACAAACATCCGTTTCAAACTTTTGCACGATCTCGTTTGCATGCTTGGAGTATGAGTCGTGCTGCAAAGGTACACATCACACGTCACAATAAAACCAAGGCCGAAAAAGCAAGGGGAATATGTATCGAGCTTACCTTGATAGATCTAGGCGTGGTGTCTAGTAGCATAACTGACGTTTTTGCTGTTTTTTAATCAGTAGAGCTTCCGTCTTGTCGTCGTTAATTTACAGTTTATTTTTTTTTAACTTTCAATGACTTGACATCCATGCCTCTAAGGGTGGTGTGTAGTCTTCGAGGTGAGGTAGAAATGTCTGAGTTTCGTCTGCAACAGAATTGCTAAAAATAACATGTGACTGAGACAAAAGAGATAAAAGGCTTACTATGTAAATAACTCGTGGGATGCCTCAGAGGTAAGAGGTTTTCGTCAGCCAGCACAGTCTGGGTTCCACTCAGAAGTTAAGACTCAAACCATGCTAGACCAGAACCCAACGTGGCATAAAGATTAGCAAAGAGACTGAACAAAGTTGAATGATCGGTGGTATGGAGGGCTGCAGGCTGTTCTAGTCATGTCAGCATAGCGCTTGTCTCTCATGCTGCAGTCAGAATATCATTAACAACTTTCAACAAGGTCATTTTTGTGTTGTGTAATGGGACGGAAGTGAGACTGAGAATGAAGAATTAGATTGTCAGGTAGATTAACAGTTGTTTTAGTGCCTCTTTACGATGAAAGCACCGAGCGCAGTGTAGAACAATAATACATGACAGAAAAAACTGAACATATAAAGGAAAAAGGAAAGAGCAAAATGTCGAAGCATGCAAGATCGGTGTCGTCGTGAAATGTTGGGTTGTGTGGAATGGGCGGGGGCAATTATTGGAATCACGATTATTACTATCTTGTAGATTATTTAACATTTCCAAAGGCAAACATGAACAAGGCTATTTTAAATTACAAACATAACTGTTTAACGTCAGATCCACGCTAGCCCCAACCAAAACAACAAAAAGAAAAGAGAGAACAGTAAGTTCAAGAAAGTCCCATCCTTACAGACAGCTGATTTGATTCAACTACTGACATACGGTTTTTTTCCAGGTGTCAGAAGTGTTTGGCACAGACAGGAAGCGGCATCTTCTAGGTGACCATGAAGACGCACCTGGAAGAAAGCTCTTCGCTGCTTTACCTGGCGAGTTTAATTGTTATATCTTAATTTATCCCTTTTTTATTATACCGATCCATTAATCATAAATCGTCTCTTTTATACAATTAAAAACAGTATGATGATTGTCAGTATTAATAAAGAATGACCATTCTTCCACCGTAAATGCTTCAGGATTGATGACACATTTCTTTGTGGAAAGACATACGGACAAAATTTGTAACCTTTGCTCTTTTTTACTGACCTTTGCAGGCGACGAGGTCATGTGCTCGTGCCCGCCGTTCGAGTGCACGTGTAACAAATCCCGCCCGGCGTTCAAAAGCTACCTTCCCGCCTACGACATGTTCAAGGAATCGCTGCAGCCGCCCGCCCCCTTCACGCAAATCAACATCACCAACGCCTACCCGTCCGGCACAGGCCCATCTTTGGACCTCTTCTTACACGGCGGCGGCGACAACGGGCGCACGGCCCGACGAGGATGCGGCGTGGGGATGGTAGAGAGCCCTCGGTTGCTACCCAACCCAGTCACCTTCGGTCAGGGCGCTAGGTCGTTTCCGGCCCTGAACGTCAGGTCACCCCTGGCGACCGCCGGCGGTGAGCAAGGCTTTTGTGACAGCCCGCAGTATCGACTGCGAGACAACAGCAGCGTGGACAACACCGTCAGCAGCCTGGGTGGCGCAGAGATTCGGGCTCTGAGGGACACGAACCTGCTGCTGCACAGGCCGAACGAGCTGCTGCCGCAGGCCAGGTTCCCGGGAGAGTCCGGGGGAGACAGCGCGCCACCACCGCCGCAGCAACCACTGTTGCTGGAAGACCGGTTTTCCGCCGCTAGCACTAGCAGCAGCACCACGGCTGGTTTTTTATCGTCATCGGCGGAAACTCTCTTCGGAAGCTTGTCCAGGATGGACGATCTTTATTCCATGCCGGGGCTCAAAACAGAGCCTCTTGACTCGCAAGACTCCTTCCCCTGCGCGAGCCAATCTCAGTCGCCGGAAGCTGGGGGATCGCAGCCAGGCAGCAGCTTGCTCAAGCCACCCGCGCCGGAAGGCACGAGAGCCATGGGGCAAGCAGACGAAGACAGCCTTTTTGCCAACAGCTCGTGCGCCAAGAGTGGCGCGCCGTCTTTGTCCAGCACCGAGCTGCTGGGCTCGCAGACACCGGATAATCTCCTGGACACGTCCCACGCAGACGCCTGCGGGTTGCTGAGCGCCAGCGTCGGCAGCTCCAGCCACACCCCCACCACCCCGACGCACTTCGGCAAAAAGTTTGAGGAGCTGAGGCCGGTGCCGCAGAGGCAGTTTCCGGGCGACCACGGGCCCAGGTCGGCCTTTGACCTTCTACACAACACTATTTTCTTCCGAGACGACTTACCCAACCCTGGCGCTTCGGCCACAAGAATGAGGGAGCCTTCAACGAGCATTATCCCTTACGGACAACAGTACGCAGGCACGAGTGCACCTCAGATGCACATGCGAACGGACACCCAGATGACGACATGTCCGGCTTCGAATGACAGTAGTGGGTCCTGGTACGGTCGATGCCCGACCGATTGTTTTCAGCACACTCAAGCGACACAGTCCTATTCTAATCTGTATAAACAGGCCTGCAACCACAGCATTAACATAACATTAACTTATAATTAGCAATTTTCAAGGAAATCCTTATAGGGAACTATTTCAAGGAATCCTTTTTGTAAAACTGTACTTAAAGATTTATTTATCACACCTGTAAACACATACAGTGTATTTAATAATGTATTATATATAATTTATAATGCGTTAAAATGTATTATTAAATGTATACTGTATAATTTATAATATATGAGTTAAAGAAATGGCAGGCTGATGACCGGAGGAGTAAGAGACCGCTTCAGTAAAACTGACATTGACATGAAGAAGACGTAGCTTTATTGCTGTTTGTACAGACGTCTAAATTTAGTCAAACAGAGTTTATTCCAGTTTATAATTTGTCAGATTTATTATCTCTACAAATTGTCTACATGTATGTATATATACAAACTTATGTATGTATGTATACTTATGTTTGTATACGGAGGTGTTAAATGCCGTTTCGTTGAACTAACAGCGAGAAAGGACTCACGAGACGGTAAGACAAGCGGCAATTGTTGCACTTCGTTTCATTTTTTTCTTATGCAGACGTAAAATGCGACCTCTTTAGGTGATTGGGCTAAATTTAGAAACTAGACTTTAGAAAACTCGGCAGCCGAATGTTGCCTACCAAAACTATAGTTGCCTTGGATATAGATGGCGTCTGAGGCGTTTTGGCCCAGAAGCTGCACCGTACAAGGGAAGTCAGCTTCACTGACGCTGCAATAAAGTTACAAACAGGTTTGAAAGTACTCAGTATTCAAGACAGTTTTTTTTGTTACTATTTTTTTATCTCTAGTTTTTCGCCAGTTTATAAATTCCACGATGGACCTGTCTGTCCTTTTCAGACAGGCGCTTGCTGGGTAATGGTCAATATCTCATTAGATTAAAAAACATTTGCATAGCTTTGCCATGAAAAATCCGGACCTGGAAGGCTTCGTGGCATCAAGAGGAGTTTTCAGTCAGTATCTTTGACACAGCGCGCGGGTTTTATGAACAAGTTGTCGAGCGTACGAGGTTGGTATGCACGAAAGCGCGCCTGTCCTGAGTGAGTGAGTGAGTGAGTGAGTGAGTGAGTGAGTGAGTGAGTGAGTGAGTGAGTGAGTGAGTGTGAGCGAGAGAGTGAGTGAGTGCGCGCGCGCGAGTACGCGTGCACTAGGCGGGTAATCGGTCTTTTTTGTTTTGTTATGACATGACATTTATTCCTATTACTATAACATCACGGAATATTTCCGTCATGTACCATGAGCCTGTTGCCCGTCGTTGACACCTAAAGAAGAGCGATTCTATTGACTACACGTGGCTTTCGAAGCGCACGGTGGAGTCAAATACCAACCCTGCATTTATGAACAGCGTATATACAGGTCTAGCATGTGTAAACAATGGTGTATCTTGTGTAAACACATCATTTCCACCTGTAAGCAGGATTAATCTACGTAAAGACAATGTTTATCATCCATGAACACAGTTTTTGGGCGTAAATACCTCATTATCACGTGTAAGCATTTTTTGTAGAACTATAAATGCCGAAATCGTCAGTAAAAACGTCTGCTTACTTTTTGCATAAGCCCACGTGGTCACAAAGACAGTTGACTATTTCGTAATCTGCACTTCTGAACCCATTGTGTCCACATCCTCGGGGAATGTCGGATGTCCTCGGCTTTTTGCGGACGTGCTTTAACGACAACTCGATTGAGAACTACAACAACAGAGAAGCACGATCGTTAGTGTGCAACTTACGGATGTTAAAGGCATCTTGTGCGGAAGGCGGAGAACAGAGGCGCGAACTTGTGAAAACAAAATAAAGCAAAACGATTTTTTGGGGCCGCAGACAAAGAGAGAGAGATTAGAGAGAGATTCTTGTCCTAGAGATATGATAAGCTCTGACAGAGGTGGCCCCAGGTGATAGGAGATTCTTGTGGTACGGTATATAGCTTACACTTACGGCTCTCGGTCCCGCATAGGACACTCGCCCAGGGCCCCGCGTACTGCCAAGGCCGCCTCTGAGCACTGAAGGCAGAATTTCGTTTGTTGAGCAGCGATGCTGATATCAATGTATTTTATGGTCTTCAGCATTGTGAAACTTTATTTTTGGAGCAAATACTTCCGATAGCTCCAAGATTTCTTATTGACTCTCCCATTTTTGCTTTGATTTTATCCAAGTCATACCGTTTCTGTTATATTTCACAGGAAATGATGCTAAGAGAGCGCGCTCAAAGAGGATCACAGAATAGAACTTCGGGAAACAAGAGGAAAAACTGTCAAAGGTGGGACAACATATTGACAGCGGCATACATTTGTTACCCTGCCTTTGAGACCAACAGTAGTAATAAACAAGGCTTGCCCGCAAAGTCTTCTCACGTCAAACGTTGCTTACAAATCGTGGAAACCTTTCCCGAGTACTTCAGTTGGTCATATCCAACCAATGGCCATAATATTCTTTTTTCTTTCGTTTGTTCATTCCTTGACTGGTACCGGTTATGCTGGTCCGCCGGAAAAATACCTCAGTACTCACGTAGTACTCATGATTTCTGTGTTATATGTCCTGTGCTCATTGTGACGATTTGTGTACCTTCTAGATATTTCATCCACCATATCTGATCCCGGCCTTCCCATTTCCCTAGCGCTTTGTCCCAAGGATAAATGTAAAGGGAGAAGAGAGTAAGCTTACGAGTAAAGATAATGAGAAAATCTTTAGCCGAGTTTATCAAGTTGATAAACGTTCTACCTACAAAAGTGTGCCCAAAATACATTTGATAATTTAAAAGGTCCGTAGCGTTCGGGTCACGTGACACACCAACGTCCAGCAATGATAATCTTTCGGTGTCTCCCTTGGCAGGTTTCTGAAAATGATGGACAAGACTATCTGGCACGATCGTGATTGTCAAATGTTTTATCAGTTTGCAAACACTCTTGCAATGATAAATTCGACTGTAGTATCGTACTCATCTCACGCCCCTCCTCCCGCCCACCACCTACCCGTCCATCCTGGAAAAGACATTGTGACAGTTGTTGATGTCAGTGTGGAAACATTTGTGGTTGAGTTTGGTCTCTTTGTGTCTTGGACAAAGTGTTAGATATTGTGTGGTACAACATGTGATTTTTAAAACTACTGGGCCGCCATCCCGGCGCTTGCATCTCCAAAACGTGTCATTTTAGAAATTTAGATCCTACCAATCGATAGAGGTCTAGAAGTCAGATCCCTCCAATGAAAGGATGTGTCTAGCATTTTATACATTGTGAGAAAGGCATGGATGCCATAAACATGGATCATAACTTGGAAGCTGAAGTACACTGTACGCATCGATTGTTTCTATTGTCTCTAAAAACGAAAATGTGCTGGCTGTGGTTCTGAAGTCAAATACAAAAATACAGGGATACAACTTGCTTTTCCCCCAGTATTAGGCCTTCAACACTTCCTTGCATTGTAAACCGTTGTGTACAGTGGACAAGGTGTCCACAGTACTTACATTCGTGGGCACGGATTCCTAAGTAATTATTGTCTCGTAACTTGGGCATCGTTTCCTGTGCTTGTTTTCTCGTAACTTGGGCGTAGATTCCTCAGTGTTTGTGAGGCAGAAGAGGTGTTGGTTACGAAACATTCACAACTCTAGGCTGAACATCTTATCTTCACTTGTCACTAGCGGTGCTTCAGTCCTGCGCCGTCTTCTTCATGATGTCACGCTTCTTCTTTCATCTTCTTCTATCTTCGCTGTCATTCCCGAACGTTCCAACATCTAACGCCAGCCAGTCTAGACAGTTAACCGCACGAAGTTTTAGGCACTTCAGCACGCATGCGTGCGTGCGTGCGTGCGCCCGGGGGTGGGGGAAAGGTGGACAGGTGAGATAACAGAGCTTAGATAGCGAGTGGGTGGATGGGTTGTGTTCGTTATTTCCAAAGTAACAACAATTGCTGCTGCTCTGAGCTGTGAAGCAGTCGAAGCACCCGAGACGAGGAAGACGGTTCCTTAAGACATGCACCCGCTCACAACCCACCTGAACATCGCAATTCAGTTCACATTCGTGTTGATCGTGGGCAGTGATTCTGCGCCTTTTCCCGCGCGCCCCAAGTTTCATGCATCAATCGCCATGACCGCCGGCGTTACTGGATCCGATCGAAAACACCCACCCTATCTGGCAAGATGTGGACGATGCTCTCGACGTGACTAATGATTCGCAGTGACCCCTAATGCGTTTGGCAAGACTCGGTGACCCCTAACATTTGGAAAGACTCGCTGTGACTCCCAGCGTGTCTGGCAAGACTCACAATGACCCCTAATGTCTGCAAAGACTAACTGTGACCCTAATCTGTCCGGCAAGACCTGGCGCTACTTTACAGTGGATATATTTCTCGTGACTTTCTCCGCAGAATCATGTTGGGGGAGGGAAAGTGACGGAAAGAGCAGGATGGCAATCGCGCATTGTGCTGTAAAGATTCTTTCTGTAACATTTTCAGCGAAAGTATCTCATTAGATAAGAAGCACAAAGCTACAGGAGTTCTCAAAAAGGTTTCTAATGGGGACTTCTTTATCCAGGAAGGTTAAAATCTCTCGAAAGACAAATTGCAAAAGCCGGAAGAGCTTTTCCAAAGGTTCGTGGAAGTCCTTAGTAAAAGGTTTGAAATTCGTTTTCGTCTCCCCTTCAAGAAGCATCGATAAACCTGGGATGAAATGGATGCGTCTGCCTTCCTCATGCCACTTTCATCTTCTTAAATTAATTAACGGCAAAGCAGGAGGATTCATCCGGAGGGAACGTACGTATACCTTCTCGACCCCCCCTCTCGTTCTCCCTTCTTCTCTGCTGTTCACAGCACACAGTTTGTGTTCATTAATATGTTACAAAGGAGAAACACGACAGCAACCCTAGCCCATTCACAAAAATATTGAGATATTTGCAAACGTTTTTGGGAAAAAGTGTTTACCTGCACAAAAGAAACCCAGCTGCTTGTGTGCTTAAAATATGATCTTATTGCTTTATTCTGTGTTCGTTGTCAGTTCTTGTTCCCTGACGATCACCCTCTCGTATTACTTATTTGTCCTTTGGCGATTGTTACCGTGAGCGAGAAGCTATATGCGCCTCCATGTTGCTGTAACTATTGTATTTTGTCAGCTGTCGGCTCAGTCTGTGAACGTTTAAAACGCTTTTGTCGATCTTTAATGATCTGTAAGGCAGTCTCTCAAAGGCACTATATTCCTGGGCTCAAGCACATGGGGGTCGTACAGAAGCCATGGTTCAGAGCAATGGCTGCTATGTAGTTAGTCTTTAGGAAAAATAATCCATCGCACAAGAAAATGCTTACAAGAAAACCTTTCACAATAACGATGGTGTAATTATAATTTAGTTAAAAAGGGATTCAACAGCTGTTCATCTGTTAGCTCATCTGACACAGTTTTTATAGTTTTGAGATAGCAATGAAAAGAACAAAGCAATATTTTCCCCCATGATAATCTCTTCTATCGAATGAGAAATAATGTTACTTTGGTTATGAGAGCTCTCGCGACTGCACTGTACTAAGAACTGTTGTTGTTGTTGTTGTTTGCAACAGCACCTACAGGGTTGAACAGAGTTAATAAACATTTACTGTAATTGCAAAGATCCAGGTGATCTGGAACCAGTAATAAATAAACAAGGTCGCCTGCTAACTATAGCCAGTTAGTGCGCCACGTGACCTTTCTGTGTTTGGTGGTGCACAGGGTACTTCCTAAAATATTGTTTCCACTTTATGCATGGCTAGTTTATTAGTCCGTTCCACAAAACCAGTGCTGACTATGGTCCTGTAGCTGCACTTATCAAGGGTACTTTATAAAAATATTGTTTCTATTTCCGCATGACAAGTTCATTAGTCCGTTCTACATTGACTATAGTGCTGCAGATAGCCCTTACCACAAATACGGTTAATAATTGTAATGTGCCTTATACGCAGCTTTAAGCATTGTGAAAATGTGTTGTACAGAAAGTAATAAATGTTTACCTCCCTTAAGAAATGTCTTCTCGTTTTGAATATATATATATATATGTATGTATGTGCGTTGATGCTGCTGTTCTTTTGACAGAGATATGGTGAAAAGATAATTATTTTCAACGACTAATAAGAAGCAATTGTTTTAATGATTGGGTGAAGCTGAAGGCAAGATGTTATTAATATCTTCGCTTGATTCTTGTGATATATGCCTACACACTATGCCTGGGAGGTCAAAAAACACAGACCTCGGGACTGTACATGCACAAGGTTACGTTGTAAAGGCCTCGGTCAATGATAGAGCTGGGACTATAATTAATTAATATTAGCGTGTACAAACGTGAAATCATGATTATAACATTTTTTTCTGTACAAAGGGATCTTTGTAGGCCTGTAACTCGTGAACGGAAGGGCGGTTATCAACTAGATTTGGGGGTAATGGTGTCATGCATTTACCCTATCATTAGAAAAATACTGCAGATCATTAGTCCTTTAAAAAAATCTAATTAAATAGGAATTTGTAGTTCTGCTGAATTTTTCATAAATAAGTGGCAACAACCACGGATTGTTGCGAGATCTTTGACTCAACGCTAAGACAAAATATCTATCGATGCCTGACGTTTCCGACGCACAGACAATTCGGCTATTCTCTAATCACGTCACCGTCACGACGGGGGAGACGCCGCCGTCATCGTCAGGGGACGCCGCTTGACACTTAATGACGTCGCCATCAGAAGCCTCCAGACCGCCCCACTTCTTCAGATTTATAACGATCGCTATCATCTGGATTGAAAACTCGTCACGACCCGCCACCTCTCGTCGGACTGCGTGATGACTGGTAGTCGGAGTAAGCCCCTCGCCCGACGGTGAGGAGGCTGGCCACGTGCAGCACATGCGCACTCCGCCACACATCACAGTCCGGAGCAGATGCAGCGTTTCGCGAAGAGAGAGAGAGAGAGAGGCGAGTGCCACAGCTGATCGTTCTCGCGGCAAATGCCAGACATCTCATTAATCTCCTCCTGACTCCGCACGCGCCTTGCACAATGGGATGGACCCTTGCTGGACAACCTGAGGCGCTGACCAGGGGCAAGCAGTCACACCGCCCTCCTCGCCTTGTGGTCGCAATGCCGGGACAAGGCAGGCTAAAGCTTTACGCTTACTGTCTGCCTCCATCTCTTCTGTACCCCACTTTCCCTACCCCCCAAAAGACCGTCCAAAGCCAGGCGTCTCCTTTTCTCTTCGTTCCATCCAGCTTTCTCTTCGCGTGGCACTACATATTTAGTGAGCAAGTAACGGGCCTTTTATCGAGCAATTATGTCCCCTTCTGCAGCAATTACCGGTGTCAACGCTAGAGGGAGGTCGTTTGGGGGCACGTGGTATTGTAGGATATTTAACTGCACGGCAGGAAACAGGCCGCTGACTTCCTCTTCACAGAGACAAGACAGAAGAGATGGCATCGAACCAGCGTGGGTGATGGGTTAATTTGAAACAGTTGTCTTTGGACGTCAGCACAACAGGAAGTCTCTCTCTCTCTCTCTGTCTCTATCACACCCACACACACAAATATACTTAAAAGATGCCATAAGAAAACAGCAGGCAGTGAAGTATTCATACAAGAGTGTTAACTTACATCCTCCCTCACCTCTCAAGGCTCTACAGGTCAGTGTCAGTTCACTGGTGTATTCTAGCAAGAACTGCATGTAATCGTGACCATCAAATTACTATCCATTAGAAATTATATTTTTCTGTAAAATTTTATTTCATTCGGAGTGAAGGAATAAATAGGTACAGAGTAAGGGTAATCATCTTGCTAGCAAAACATTGTAGATATTTATACTGATAGAAAAATCACACATTCTGTTTTTTTTATTGTTAAGATATCATGTTCCTTACAAATAAAACAGAGTGCAGTGATGTGTGTGTGTGTGTGTGTGGCGGGTGACCATTGCAAACTGTAAAAATCCACACTGTTTATCCGATCCTCAATAGATTTGGGAAGAATATTCCTATCTATTAAGCCTCGGTTAAGTTGTAACTAATTGTGCAAAGTTGTGCATTAATCTAGGATATTGTGGGCATATGAATAAGTAAAAAAATGGGTTAAATAATTATAGTGTTAAACAGGATATGTGATATGTCTGAGTTCTTAAGAGATGGAACAATGTACTTTCAGTTAAAGCATAAATGCAGGATGGTCATACATAACGTTTTGGTGCCTGATGGTCACAAAATTCTTCGATTCGAACGGAATGAAAATATTCGTTCTTACGTGTTCGTTTCTATATTGCTTTGTTAATATTATGCTTGAATCTCTCCCATGTCACAATAATGATATCTATGACATCAAAGTTGTCAAGTCTCTTTCTCTCTCTTCTTAACTTCTCTCTTTCTTTGCCCTCCGATTCTCTTTATTTTTCCTTGCTCCAGAAGTGGAGGATTCTCGAGAGTACTTTGTTTAAAAAAATGTTAACTTGAATTCAGTAAATTAAAAAATCTTCATCTACCAACGATCTCGCTTCAACTTTTTATTTCGATCATAGTAGTATAACTTGTAGCATACTTTCCCTCTCCTATATGTCAACAAAGCACAGTTTTGCTTATAGGCGTAGACTTCTCCTGTCACCCTCGAAAAGACAAACTAGCCAAAAAAAGAGAGACTCTGAACATGAGGACAATGAAGGAAATATACAAGGAATCAGTGACACGACAAACGTAGCAGGCCAGAAAAATTGCGAGCCATCCACCCCGTAGACTCGTCTGCTTCATGACGTCTCGTCCTACATCCGGTAGGCGTCATCAGCGCCGTTTGACTTCAGGGGGAACAAAGGCAGATTTATTTAACAATAATACGCACACTGGGTGGAAGGACGTCAGCTCTGTCCACTTCTGTGTCGCTATTGTTCTCGTTCGATCTTGCTGGCTGCTTCCTACCAGTGTGCGTCAGCATTGCACACACCGGGCGAAAAGTCGCTAGCTACCGCAGAGCCTGGCCACGTGGAGGGAAAGAGTGTGTGTGTGTGTGTGAAACAGTCGCTGTACATCTGACTGGGAAGCTGGCTATAAGATCAAGTAGCGCCAAGCCCAAAGTAGAAGTCTTGCTGTGTGACGTCACAAACGCACTGTCCGACTATGTGTCGCTATTGTTCTCGTTCGATGATGCTGGCTGCTTCCTACCAGCGTGCATAGCAGGCGGCGCATATCGACGTGACTGGTTTACAACAGTTTTTTTTTCTTTTTTACAAAAAGACGAAGTTATAAGCTGATGTTTCTGTCGACCCATCCCCACTAATCTGTAGTTGTGGACAAACGCACCTTTCAGAGACTCATTGAAATTTCTGGAGAAGGACGCTTACGGTGCGACATCTGTCCCGTGAATCATTTCATGACACTAGCCACCCTCCCACCTCTCCTGTCTCCGTCTTAAGTGGTGAGGATCTGCGGCATCAATGGCGCGCGGCTGTTCCTGTGGTCAAGCGGGAGGTGGAAGCCTGGCTACTGTGATCGTGACCTCGGTGGCCGCATGGCCGCTGGTGGACATGTCCAGACACTGGGGCCCTTTGACGGCCGGTCGTCTTGACATGTCTCGGACAAGGGAGTGGACACCTTGGCTCACCGATCGCTGTGGTGTTCAGCGCGCGACAGGAGCAGTATGGCGGTCTCAGCTGCGCGCACGTGATGCAGTCCCCTCTGACTACAGGCGCCAAGCCAGCCGCAAGACACCGCGCGCATGCACACTGCACGTGCTGGAAGGACAGGGCTGGGGGGAAATATTCAAAGGCGGTGAGTGAAGTGCCACGCACGTGAGCTGGCGGAAGAAAAGGAGGAAGGGGGTGGAAGGAAGGGCACGCACCCGACGGGAGACAGAGTGCACTATGAGTGAGGGTAGTCGCCGTCGTAGCGTCTCGTTAGTGGCACTGTAGCAACCGGCGCCGTCGCACGCGCCGTAGATGTAAAAGACTGAGGGGAGGGGGGAATATGAAGGTGAAGGGAGTGGTGTGGTGGGAAGGCGTTCAAGCCACTGTCGTCTGCCCCAGCTCTGTTGCGCCGATACTGTGAAAAATCACGGTTCCCGACTTACAAGGGTTCGACTCAACATCTTTCAACTGTACGATGCCGCAAAGCGACACACACTTAGCAGAAATAGTACTTCGTAGTTTGAATTTTTCGGTCCAATATAAAATAAATTACATCCCCTGTCCAACATTTTATTATAAAAAGGCTTTTTGATGATTTTGTCCAAAAGATTTTAGCATATTTAAGGTAGGCTGTGTTAAGCTACGCGGTTCAGTAGATTTAAGTATATTAAACGATTTTTATGCGACTTTTTTAAAAAAAAAGTACGATGTGTGTAGATAATTTATACCTGGTAATCTGTGTACAACTCATCATCATCAATGACCAGAGAAAGCCAGATTGTTACACCACCCACTGAACGTAAGAACGCCCGCGGATGTTGTTAACACGAATGGGAAGCTGTAAGAACAACGAACGAAAAAAAAAAAAAAAGGCAGAAGCCTTTTTTTTCCACCGAGCGAAACGTTCTGACTAGGAAAACCGTAGCGTTCGGGTCACGTGACACACCAATCACAATTTTTTTCGCGAATTTCAGTTACGTCGTGGCTCTCCCCCATATCCCCACACCCTTTACCCACCATATATGATGTCCGCGCGTTATCTTGTACGTCATCCCGCCTCGCGCAGTGTCTCTCCCGCGCGCCGTGAGCTCATTTCTCACGCGCGTGCCAGCCACCGTTTCCTGCGAAGCTCTAGGAGACAGCACCATGCGGGAGGCAGATCCTCTGCGCCATCACTGCTCAACGTGCACACGCCTAACTGCACAATTCAGCACGTGCGTGCCACCACGCGCGCGCGCAAACACTCACACACGTACGCACACCCCAAATTATGATTACATATGCTTATCAACTGTCTATTTCCTGCCAACCAAGACATTTGGCTCTATACTGTACATATATGTCCGGACATAGACGCGTCGCATAATTTCATACATAGGGTTACATGTTTAGAGACACATGAATTACATGCCAAAGCAACTTTGAATAACATGGCAAAGTGCCACGTGAAACCTAGTAAGCTCACCGTTAAGCCTTTTGGCGAAAGCTAGGGACGTCGATGTTGAACTTCTCCGTGTGACATTTTGTAAGGAAGCGGTGGTCTTGAGATGATAATGAAGAAAACGGAAAGGAAGAGGGGATGGGTTGCTGTTCCTAGTATTGTAAGTGGCGACTCGAGGAAAGGGCAGGCCACTCTCAATAGGTACTCCTGCTGTGACTGTGACGTAGTTTCATGGAAAATAACTCCCTTTCCAACACACTACACATTTTTCTTAGTATTTTTTGAACATCAACACACGAACAAAAATAAGAATTGTTCTTTTGTATCAAATGGTATTGCTTATTTCATGAAGGGATGCAAAATAAATAATAAAAAACGTCTCGGAACTACACTACCCAAACCTGTTTCGGTCCGCGGCGTCTCAAGTTGGTAATGACCGTGGTCAGATACTACTTCACTTTCGTATTTAATTCCTACGCGTGAGATTAAAAGATCTAAAAATAGGCAATTTCGTAATCAAGGGGAGAGAATAGGCTTTAATTTGATACCAATAACCTGAAGATTTTCGATTCAAAAAGTGTGCTAAAATGTAAAAAGCTTGAACTATTAAGTCTGTTTTTCCGATAATAACTAACACGCGTTTGGATCTGATCTTAAAAACCGAAAAAAGATGCTTGAAACCCGTGTTGTCCTCCACTGACAATCGCCGCCATAACCAACAACGTAACTGAGTGGGATTAATGTCTAGAGCTTGGCGGGAGGTTTCTCCCTCTGTTCTTGATGCCGTTCCGTTCGAAAAAGAATGTCGGTAAGTTGTCTTACATTTATTTCATGCGTTGATGTTCATGTATTATGGAAAATACTGTTAGAAAATTAAAAAAAATTAAACTGACCAGAAGCCGGAGATCGTCATGGTAGTGCCACAATTGGGAACAGAGGACTGATTTTTATGCAGTCGGATTTTCATGATTTCCTTGAAATGCACTACACAACTGCAATTTTGAATTCTCTTGGTGTCATGCTGATTATGAGAAAAACGGTAATTTTGGTGGTCATATGACTTCAACCTTGACACTGGCTTGGAAAAAAACTGTTGGTGTTGACTTGTAAAGCAAGAGAAATTAGGTGATTTTCTCTCTAATGACTATAAAGTACAGCTTTTTGTCTGAACAAGGCGAACTTGCTTTCTTCCTACATGTTTTCAATTGCTGATCAGTAGAAGTGTTTATGCGGGATATCTTTCTTGGTATTCACACCTAGCTGTCTGTCTTCTCGCAATGTTGACACCCTTAATGCTGCACCTTGCAACGAACTTTATTTCTTACCTTTATTATTAACTTTTACTTTTGCCACTAGAGCACATTCCCATATTCAAATTGCCCACTGGGACAAATATAGTTGGTCATTGCCATTGTCAAGTATGAAGAGCAACAGACAGACGAGACCAGCAGCATGCTGAAGCATTGCCCTCTCACCAATAAGCTAGCCAGGTACTGCACAACTTCTACTGGGTGTCCTGAAAACGTTATAGACGTTTATTGTGTTAGCGCTGTCAGCTGATGATTTTTGAGTGTTTGGTTAACTGTTGGTGTACTGACGTTTGAAAATCAGCATACTATTCGTTTTCAGTTCTGAGCATAAAATTACCCAGAAATTATGATATTAAAATTCATAAATTGAAAACTATTAGAGCTATCATTGAAATCAAGACAAAAAAATCTATTGTCTATGTACTTTGTGCTTATTATTGATTGAAAAATGAGCTTGGAATACCTACTCTCAATACGATACCGCCGCTTGTGTTTGTGAAACATGTTTACCCGCGCCTGGTAAATCTGCTCCCCTTTGAAAACCATTATAAATATCGCAATGTTTGATGCTAGGAAGAGTGAGTTGCCCTCACTTGAAGTAAATAAACGCGAGAGTTGGCCGCGAGAGAAGTAGTCGGTTTTATTTTTGAGCATTTGAAGGTTACTAGTACAAGGCATTTTTTGCTTCAGGGAGTGATGTGGATGAAGCGATAAAAGAGCAACCGCTTTACCTGTCCCAGACGGCAATCAGTTCATTTCTGGCTAAACAAATCCAGATAATTTGCTAAGTAATTACAATTTTTTCTAGTTTAATTTCTGTTGGGCACCGGTACTCACTTTGTGTCGACGCTGAAAGAATACAATCTTCAGTGCCTTCAAGATTTTCGTTTCCGTTCTTTTTTTCTGTGAGTTAGACTGTCAAAGAATTAGCCACATACACAGAACATACACGTGGCTTATCTAATAGTAGCAAAGGTGGCTCTAGTGAATAAACATATATATATATATATATATTATAGTGAAAGCCAGTTAATTTTGTTCAGTGATTTGAAAACGAGCGCAAAGATTTCATCAAACAGCAATAAGAAAACGGGAAATAACGAACGAATAAATTATGAAATACCGCAAACAGTCTACCAATATCCCTTCTTGTTTTCTAGTTATATCAGTCCTACTGATTAATTAAAAATCAAGTTTCAAAGATGCTATCTTCACGACCATTAATTCGCTGTGGCTGTGGGTGAGGATATGCACTGCAAAGGAGTCAGTTTGCAAAATCTGGAAATCTCGTTGCGTGGTCGCTAGGTAACTTCAACTACAGTGGCTCATAAACAGAAAGTTAGTTTTTCAGAAGTCTGTCTGTTTAATTGAACACCTAAGTTAGCACAATTTTATTCATGGGGTAAATAGTCCATGTCTGAATACGAACTCTATTAGGGCTTGGTATTATGAACATTTACCAGTAGGCGCGCCACCGCTTGAGCAAAATAGGCGAACGTTGGTACATGCGGCTGCAGGGTCTCCAGAATCTAGCAGAGATGAAATAAGAAACAGAAGACCGGCCCATTAATTTATTGTGGAGAGGTCTGTCAAAGGCGTCAAGCTGCTTCCGTCGGGAACGAGAGTTGGCGCGCCCGATACACGGGCCGGGTTCCCGCGGCTTGACCTGACATCAGACTCATTAGGTTTCGAGCTTTATTGTCGAGACAACTAAGGAGAGAAACATTTCCACGGTAAAGAATGCAACCTACTGTGGAGAGAAAAATAATAATTCCGCAGGTAAATGGATTCTTTGCTGGCGGGAAATGTTTCTACCTGTTTCTCTCAACAGATCTGAACGGATCAGCTGAGACATACACGGGCACACGCACATCGTGGATAAAATGTGTCCAAGCGCGTGGACACAGCCCCACTCCCACCCCTCACACACGCATACATCCACACGCGCACGTGCTCTGAGACTCCTGCAGAGAAACCACGCGTGCGCGAAATCCAAACATACAAATCAAATCAGTGTGTGTGCGCGCGCATGCGTGGGTGGTTGGGTGGGTGGTTGAGTGAGTGATAGAGAGTATACTCGCTGTATGTTATTTTTTGTGTCCAAGAAACTTATTTAAAATGCTTCTGTTGTCTAAAGAATGAGTTTCAGATCCATGACGTTAGGCATCTAACGGCAACCTGGCTCTTGACGCATCGCGATCACGTGATCCAAATCGAGCGAAAGCAACGTGTTGGAAGCACAGGAAGTAACTCTGCTGCAAAAAACGTGTCGGAGTAGGGGAGGGGGTGTTGAGGGGGAGGGGGGATTTAATGTTTTACGCCGAGTCAGCAACTAAGGCTACATCAGTCCTGTACAAAGATGCCACATGCCAGGGAGGGGGTGTTGTACCAAAAGCAAATAATACAAATATAGACAAAAAATTAAATGATACAAACAAAATCTAAAACATGATAAAATTAAATATAAAACAAAAATTAAAATATAAAATAACAATTTTAACATAAATAATAAATATTTTAAAAATAAATAACACATGTAGGCAGGTAAAAGCCCTCCCTTCATTTTATACTTCTCCATAAAAAGTATAAAAGTTTAAACTTCAAAAATTATCAAGATTACAAATAAAATTGATAAAATATTAAATTTAAAGGAAAATCAAAATGATATTCGAAATTTTATGAAAATAAAAATAATATTGAAAATATATATAAGCAAACACAATACTTTAATTTCAGCTTAATTTTGTTCCTTTATAAAAGATTTCACCCTTCAATGTAATTTTGTTTTGTAGACTGGTATTCTCAGAAAATATATCATTATTTGTAATGAGGCTGAGTGCTAGCCTTTACGTCTTATCCACTTGGAACGATTAGCATCTTACACGTGGTGACTAGGGCTTGTAACAGTGCCCGTAGCCTTTGTTCAAATGATGACGTATAGCACACGTTTCCATGGCGCTACCTTTTGCTGTACCCGTACCCGTCGCGCCATCGGTGAATCTGGCTAATGGCTTGATGTCTTCTCATTACTTTGTCTGACCTGCCCACACCATCTCTAAGGTCGCTCACAACAACTGTACTCTTGAAAGAAACAAGAGCTGTCAGTCATACACCCACCCCCGCAGCCACACGCACACACACACACACACACTCGCGCATACCGCAGGCCGACAAACGGGAGATATGTAAGGTCATTAGAGCGACCTGCTAAAAAACAAAAGCACAAACACAGACAAACAGACATGCAAACTCCAAATAAACCTATTGATTGCTGGTGTCTGTATTTGGGTGTTAGTGAAGAATATTAATGCGGAATAGTATCAAAGTAATTTTTCTCCGTCTTTACATCGCTATCATTTTTACTTAAAACATCATCAATATCAAAATTAGCACAGAATCGATTCCTTTCTTCGTGAAAGACTGCAGACAGGTCTCCCGAAAAAAATTTGTTTGCTTAATTTGAAAATGGCCGACAATCACCTGGTCACTGACTCGGTCGCAGACTTGTGTATAATTAGCAATAACACAAAACAGTGGCAATGCACAGAAGGTAGCTGCAGGAGATTAGAAACCCACCAGGCTAGCGAGCGAGCGCGCGCAGGGAAAGAGAGAGAGAGAGAGAGGCATACATTTTGACCCCGTAGCCATATCGGAGAGGTAGGTGTGTCAGATGACTTATAGATGACCATCGCGACAAAGTGTGATAAATCCCAAATGCCAAAGTTTGACGAAAGATAACTTCAAAATGAAGAAAAGTACAGCTGTGAGCACGGCAAACCTTTTCACATGAGAAGTAAGGTAATGTTCCTTTAAATACTTATTTAAGACAGGAAATTGTGTGTCTGGCATACAAACGCAGAAGGTCAAAGTTCATACGTCTGTATAGTAAACGCAGGACTTGGAGGGGAGTACGGTGCAGCTGTCAATCTAAAATTTCTGTTCTCGTGATTTCCGGTAACCGCATGTTTCAAGTTAGACGGGTGAAAGCTGTTCACATTCACGTCACAACTGTTATACATAAGTGTGGCTATCTGAGAAATAGCATCATGACAAAAAGTAAGAAAATGTTCAAAGTGAATGAAAAACACACAGGAGTCCAATATTTTCCATTCATTCTTTTTCAGCTCCCCAAATGAAATCTTGCCATGTAACCTTTGGTGGCAGAATACTGCAGACACACGGGGCGAGTGGTGTACGGTGCGTGGTGGCCAGTGCCGGCTGACCATGGGCTATTTTCGCTGAGGGCCTGCGGGTGGGTGACACGTGGCTACCCGCACCCGTGCAGCACATGACCGTGCACAGGCGGCCGCAAACACGCGCCAAACGTATAATCTTCTGACGTTAATGCTTAGGTGGAGCGTGATGAAAACTAGGAAAGAAAGGACATCCGGGTACAGTTGCTCGCTTGAACATGGAAAAGAAAGAGCGAGATGAAAAGCGAGAGAGAGAGAGAGAGCTACAAAGAAAGAACTAGTAACGAAAAAGAGAGTAAGAAATAAAAAAGAGTGAAAAAACAAGAAAGTGAAAGAAAGAAAAAACGCAAGCAAAGAAAGACATAAAGAAAAATAGCAAGTGAGAATATGTGGAGACAGACAGATGGGCGGAGGGAGGTAGAGATGGTGGGCAACTGAAAAAGGATAATTTTGTTTGTAAAATTACAAATGTTGCTTTTACGTTTATGAAGTTCACTAGTTCTCATTTTCTGTCACTGCTTTTCCATTTGCGCTGTCTTATCCACGTGTCTTTGGTTTTCATTCGGTCTTTGGCAATTCTGCGTTCCTTCTCGATCACTTTATCTTCCCCATTAAAAAAAAAAATTCATGTATATTTTTACTTTGCTGATCGTGCTGATAGATGACTAAATTTTAACTTTTACTTTCGATTTGTGTAAACGAGTAAGAAAGTTTAACTTCACACTGTCTTTACTTAGTTCCTAGGCAGGTCAAATTGAGGGCTGTGTGAGAAATATGTACAAGAGTAATAAGGAAAAAAAAAAAGAAAATGAGAAGAAAAATAACAAGAAGAATTAACAAAGACCGACAAAGGAGTTATATTCTAAGAGTTTGGTAAAAAAGATATACTCCCATTCACTTAAAGATAAATTAGAATTCGGTATCATCTGTGAAAGAAAACCTTGGCTAGTAAGCGGTTTAGACACAAAGTTTCAACTAAAAGATCATATAAAGCTTTCTGATAATATCTATTAAACATAATGTTCCATTCAATGGATGCTAAAAGGCAGATGAATAATACAAACTTTAACCACACGATCATTTAAAGTATATTACATACAGAATGTAAAAACGAGTGGACAACCGCAGAAGAGGTAGGTCGGTTTTGATGTTCTTTGTCTTCCCTAGTTTATGGCCGCGTTTGGACGAGTGACCTGGGTACCTGCATTCAGTAATTATGGGAAGGTTAGCAGGTCATAGGAATAGACCTCGCTTCAAGCTCGGAGCTAAACAGTTTGTGCTTTCTTTCTGTACCATGACGGCCACGGACCTTCATTTACTGCATGTGTCTGTCATTCGCTGCCTCTTTGCCCTATCATAGCAGTCACCAATCGTCACAAACCCTCACAACGAAGGGGTTTCGCTTCTGTTTTCTGTCAAAATGGCGGATCTTCCTAACGTCGAAGAAATTTTAGAAGCGAGTAATTAAGCTTTTCTGTCATCAGAACCTTGTTAAAGAAGATTGACTGCAAAATAAACAATAGTATTATCTGTAAATTGTATTCTGTTTGTTTAAAGAAAACGCATTTGGGTTTATCGATAATTTTTATCATATAAAAACACAATCACAACAGAAGCTATTGACTTGTTTTACCACTAAAAATTAAAAAAGCATTGTTTTTGATTTTTTGGAAACAGTTGTATAGATTGTTCTGTTACCAAAAAAACAACAACAAAAAAAAAAAAAACAAACAAACAAAAAAACAAAAAACAAACAACCCCACTTTAAGGATTAATGTAAGTATGCAACCAAAGGACCGGAAACACGAAGTCTCTCTAATGGAAAGCCGAGACTGACACCGGATTTGACCCCGAGTCACTTATCCAGTAATTAAGGTCCATGACGACGGCAATATGACTATGGCGTTTTTCAGGCGCTGGTTGCACAACATGTTTCTAAACCCTAAAACTGTTCTAAAGAAGCAAAATCTCTCCTCTGCCATTTAGATGCATTGCACAAGAACATACAAAAAAATTGTACTGACAGGACAGAAAGTCAGACTTTAACCACTTTATCTTACTTAAAGCAATTTTAGTTGTTAAAATTCTATAATTGTGGTGTGCACTTTAAACATATTATCTAAATAGATTTAAGGTCTAAAAGTGTTTAAAATTAGAAATGTGTTGTGCAACTGGTCCCAAGGACGCTAAACAGAATGGTGTGTAGAAAATTCATGCTTTTTAAAGCATATCCAGATCGACGAGCAATACGATGAACTGGAAACGGAAGACTTGTTTCGGAGCGTGGTTTCTTGATTATGTTTTTGTGGTTTTGCAGTTACTTCCAGCGCGTTATGGTCGACCTCTTTCTCAATCTATTATTTTGTCTCTCAGTCTCATCACCTCCCCACTCACCCATCCCCAAATACACACAAACACTTGACACGGCGGTAATATTTGCTCCCCCTCGGCCCTATGGCAGTGTTACTGTCAACAAGCGTTTTCTTAGCAATGAAAACGCTCTAAAATAGCAAATAAATTTATTTAATAACTTACTTTGATGAGAAATTTTCACACGCAATGTAGCATTTATTTGCATTTTATTGGCAACGAAACTCTCATTCGGGGTTACACAAAACCGCGGGACTTTTTTTGTGGGCCACCCAGCCGGGGGGAATTAAAGCGCAGCATTCATGTGGTTGGAACAATTTTCTGACTCCGTGGAAGAGACACGAATAAAGTGTTTACATGTCGGATTGGAGTTTCTAAGACACGAGTGGCTCCAACCGGGCCGCTGTCTTTTCGGCCGGTACTGCCAATGTCCACTGCTTCTTCTTTCATTATTTTCGCCTTTTGAGTGTAGGGTGGAGAAAGACGCTGCGAAACAAGATGTGAAATTAGCCATGTGAGACTGGGCAGGTGGGGGATGGGAGACAAACTTACTTTGAACCTCCATTGTTACCCATACAAAAGAGGCGGGGGGAGGAGGTACAGAAAAAGACAAGTGGATAAACGAGAGAAAGCGAAAAAAAAGCATAATCAAAATCAAACATTTAAACAAAACAAAAACAAGCACGCAGTCCCTTCTTTGTAAAAAACAAAACTAAATAAAAACAGCACCCCCCCGACAAAAAACAAACAAAAACAAACACAAAACGAAAACCGATAACAAAAACAGTAACAACAGCAAAACAATAGGGATTAATAAAACCTTGCGGAATATTTTATCTTTCTGTAATTGAATCAAGGACGTTAAATCAGATAGACCGCCACACAGACTTACATCGATCATTAAAGTCTGTGGACCACCATCTCTCACGCGGGAACAGATTACTTGCGACACGCATGCGCTGGACTGAGATATCCCCTCGTCTTTTCCGGCTTTCCTTAAGTCAGTGCGTCAGAGGACTACAGTCATCATTATTAAGACAGTGTGTCAGAGATCTACAGTCGTCATTATTAAGACAGTGCGTCAGAGAGCTACAATCATTTTCAAGACAGCGTGTCACAGAGCTACAGTCGTCATTATTACAATAGAGCGTCACACAACTACAGTCGTCATCAAGACAGAGCGTCACAGAGTTACAGTCGTCATTATTAAGACAGTGCGTCGGAGATCTACAGTCGTCATTATTACGACACAGAAACACAGCACACGAGACCTGTAAGTGCAACTCCAAGTTCGCGCCTGGAGTCGGCTAAATATCTGTTTCTTTACTTTTTGCTTGAATCAACTGCTGCTTTTACGTATGGACAAAACTGTTACGCTTTGATTAAAATAGTCAGTTATTCAGTGGCGAAGCTAGGGTATTTGCTGCATGGTGCGGACCTGGAGTTGATACCCCCCAAAATAATAATAATAATAATAATAATAATAATGATAAAAAATTTTGAAAGCAAAAATTTTATTTTGTCATTAATAATGTTAACCTATAAGTTATATTGCAAGCACATAATCATTAATGTTTCAACTTATAGACTACAGACACACTTTAAGAGCCTTTTGACTAGCGAAGCTATTAATCACGTTAGCAAAATCAATCCTAATGATGAGGTCGTGCTCAATCGACAGATTGGCAAGATTTGTCACTCATAATTACTCATTGTGGATCGCAGATAGTTCTTCAGTTTGGAGAAACGTCTTCCGCAGGTAGCAATAGTTAGGAAAATGTGAAGCATGATGGCAATGTTTGGAACGGAATCACTTAATTTGTGCTGGTAAATAAAATTCAATAGTTCGAAAGGACCTTGTTCTTTGATGGCTGCCTTTCTGAATAAGCCTCAACAAACTTTTGAAGTCGCTTCCGTTCAAGAATGAACTCAGCCTTGTCGATGTTGTCAGGAGCATGCTGGAGATTGATATCGAATCTGGCGTCCAACAGTTGCAGGGGTGAGAGAAGTTCATACTTTTCTGCAGCTTCGTTAAGCTGTTCAAATCTACTCGTTATTGTTGTTTGTGTTTGTATAAAATCTGCAATTTTGTTTTATTTTGTTTTTTCTTTAACGTTCCTGATACATATAAAGGTTAAATATCGAGAAACTCATTTTTTTCCTGTACAAGTTTGGTAGGTGCGAGATCAACATCTATCAAAAGATTGTGAAGATACCGATTGAAAGCGGCATTTTGAGTACAATTTTGGTGTTGTAATATGTAATTCGCAGTGAAGTGCTCTACTATTACTTGAAAGAATTTAATTCGGACAAAATACTGAGTGTTTTAAACTCTTGGGACCGTAGTTACGAAGCGAGAGTAAGTCATTTTCCTGGAACAAAATCAGAAACTCAAGGAAATGTATCGTGTTTCCATAGCTACAATTGCGAAGCCTAGATCATGCGACCACTACTTCTTTTTTTTTTTACCCCAGGACATCTTTACCTCCACTTTATAACTATGCCCCCAGGGGTAAAACATCTGAAGGGTACTACAGCCCTTTCAAACTATGGAAACAAGACGCCTTTCCTTGTATCATGTTGGCCCAGGGCAACGATTTGCCCTCTCTTCATAACTACGGCCCCTGGGGGTGACTTCAAAACGCGCCTACTTAAATGTTTTAAAATTTTTCAAAAATTATGTTCCCTTTCTGATTTTAAAACTTCACTTCAAGAAAGTTTTGATTCTAAAACTTGCATCATGGTGTTTGGCTAACTTTCCTGAGACATCCTGGATATCACAATTGCTGCCCCGTAGGTAATCTGACGAGTTTGTGACCAAAGTGCAAGCCACATGCACAGCGATTGCCGCCCACAGCCTTCTTTGCCCACGCCCCGTCGTTACCACATGCAAGTTAGCGGCCCGCCGCACGGACAGCTCCACTTTCTGCCAATAACGATTTATTGCGATGATGTTTACAAACAAACGCATTCCACAGTGCGGCTGAAAGCTACCCGAGATGCTTACGCACGATATACATTTCCTTTCAGTTGTCAAGCGTCAGACACGCTTGCAGTTTACTCACCCCTACAGCGCGTGCTTTCAGGTGTAACCTAATCGCAGAGCAGTTGTTTGGGACAAGCATTTACTGAACGTGTTAAGATCCTGGTTGCTCGGCCGATAGCTGTCGTTGAATGTATATGAAGATTGATGCGACTATTGTGCGCCTGACAACTGTGCCGCTTGCACCACCAAATCCTGAAAAATATGGGTTCCATACCCGTTTTCCCAAGAACTATATAGAACCCATACATTTTTGGGAATCGGAGCTGCAATGGGCTGTGCCCATCCTCACTAGAGGCGGATGGGGAGGGTGAATTGGTGTTCTACGCCAGCTAGCAACTAAGGCTATATCATGGCAAGCAGCCAGCCCTGTAAACAGATGCAGAAAATGAACAGCATGCCTGAGACGAGAGCTGAACCCAACACAGCCAACCTTCACTGTATTGGTGACAGGCGCTAATCGTTGCGCCATCTGACCGCCCATACCTCACTAGAGGCAGATAAGGGAGATAAGTGCTGTTAATAAAATTGCAGCGTTGAAAGAGTTACAACCCTTGAGAGTGGCCTAAGGTGTAATAATAAACTTTTATAGCGCCGTATCTTGGCCCTATGGGCAAGCTCATGGCTCTTTACCCCTTTTCCCCTCACCATCAAAACAAAAAAATCACACACGGACGCATGCAGCACAAGGCGCAAACGTTGTCTATAAACTGCCATATGGAGGAAATATATATATATATATATATTATGTAGTCAGAAGCTGCTCACAGCGTGCAAAATTCATTTAAAAAACTGTTAATTAGGCTGCAACTGCTCCTTTTCACACCACAGTTACAGTCACTAAATGGATATAATAGGTGGAAATCTGTTTTTTGTACTGCTCATAAGGTTACCTGCAGAATGCCTCTGAAAAACCACAATGAGTTCACAAACGGTCGGAAGAGGCAGTGCAAATCCACCGTTATAATAATTTCAAGATATTCAACTGTTAGCCATCCTTCACGAGTCGCAAACCAAACGCTTTCAAATATCGTTCTAGTCTGGTGCTCTATGAATTGCCCAAAACCAATTCAACTGATTATATTAGTAAAAAATGTCGAATACAGTAGTATAGCATCGTCACAGATGAAGATGTTCAGGTGTTGAAGTTCTACAGTTCGTAGTTCTGTCTGCAAACTCATTATTAATCTGCGATAAAAGCAGATCAAGTTATACTCGAAAATAGAATCAAATCGTGAAAAATGTGGATTTTCTGTACACGAATAATTTATTTGATTTATTTTTAGCGTCAATAAGCGTCTGTGGTCTCAAATATTTACAGAGTGTGTTAAATAGTTGGCTACTTGAACTCCTGGGAGTTGTTAATATGGAAAAATTTATCTTGACTGAAGCGTCACGTTAACATGCTTCATTATTCCATTAAACACTCAACAGGACATCGAATACTAAAGGCAAAGTTTTCAAGAGACTGCTTCATGACTGTGAAAGATTTAAACTGAAGACAATGAGCATTCTTCTGAATGGATACCTGCGCATTACAAATAGACATCATCATCATCAAGACAATTAATAAAGAAATAATCCTGCACATGGGTGTACCTTTGCGGGAAGACAGAGCACAAGTGCACACATTGAAAAAAGGCGAATGAGTGGGGCAAGACCGAAAAATGTAATTGTATAAAATATCTAATTACAATTGGCATTAATAAAGTAGTATTGTACTATACGTTAATTAATGTATTGCCGATCTGAAATTTATGAAAAATTCACGTTTAGAGAACTACAATTTTATGCGATCTCTTATCTAAGCGTACATTTTATATTTAATTACATTAAGGGATGAAGAGGGCATTGCTGTCACAAGAGCTGGCCTTAAGATAAGTGCAGGAGGATCATTTCCCAATGGTCAAAGTTTACCTCTACATTTAAAAAAAAAGTTTATTAGCTAGCGTAAGGTATTATAATTAGATTATCATTAGATTACACTTATGCTTCACGCTCTTTTTCTGAACCTTCACCCCCAGCAGCTCACCGGACACCCATTTTAGCAGCTAAGAGGGACGTTAAGATAAGATAATACTTTATTTGTCCCGGAGGGCAATTCGGTGGCAGCTCGATAACAACAACAAAATTCGTATGCACCAAACTTTCACATTCATGTTTCAGTCATTCTCACAGGACCATTCAATAGTCGCACGGCCGAAACAACGAAGGACAGCCGCAGTCTGTTGGTCCTGCATGCAGGCACACAAAATCGGCGGCCCGATGGGAGCTGGACAAATTCTTTCTACAGGATATGCCTGTCATCACGAAGGATTGTAGACACTTTCATAAGTGTCTGCCTGTTATATAGAGTCTGAAGAGCACTCTGAGCTGTCCCAATGACGATGTAAGCTGCTCTTGTCCTTCACCGATAAACTTTTGTAGAAACAGATAAATGAGAAGGACAGCACACTCTCTATGTGCGATCTATAAAAGAGCTGAGAAAATTGGTGTGAGACAGAGAAAAACTTCAGCTTCCGGAGAAGGAATAGGCGCTGCTGAGTCTTCTTCACAAGAGTCTGAGTGTTGACATCCCAGCAAAGTCGCCTATCGAAGATGGGACCCATGTATTGTCGTGGATGACACTTACGGGACTTAGTGGAGAATTCCGACGGAAATCAAAGACCATCTCTTTGGTTTTACTCACATTAAGTTCCAAGAAATTGTCATCGCACCAGGCAATAAATTCTTCCAAAGCTACACCGTGGGTATCTACTGGCCCGCTAAGGAGAGAGAGCAGTGCAGTGTCATCAGAGAATTTGACGAGATATTGACCCTCATGGTTACTGCGACAACTGTTGGTATACAGAATAAATAGAAGCGGGGATAAAACACAGCCTTGAGGTGAGCAGAAAGGTGTTGCTGGGTTCCTCCATTTGCCCGCCATGTCCTAGACAATATGCCCCCCTTTACTTTTATTTTTGTCCCATCGGGCGCCGAAAGAAATAAACATCTACAGCGATTGGCACAAAAGCTTCCAGTGGCGCTGTCACCGTTGACAGGTAAAAAGTAAACTTCCATACTCTATTGGCCGTATGAGCAGGGAAACTGCAAGTGGCTCACCGCATGTAAAACACAGCTTTTGGTAGGTGGCATACCTAATCAACATCTTCCAATGACTTTTACCTTTCCGTAAGCTACTTACCCATCCTTGTAGGGCGGACAACAAGGGGTTCGCAATCGCCACCACCATTTTACGATCACTCCAAAATGTTACTCCGCAGCAGAGCTTCTAGGTATAACAGCAAAATTTAGTGCACGTCTTCAGTCATATCCTGGAGCGCATATCGTGGCTCACTAGAAGAGAACTTAAGTTGTATCCCGCAATTACCCCCACCCCTTCATCATCAGCCGCTGCGCTTTCTCACAGTCTACAAAAACGCTGCATTAGTATTTAACCAGTGAACAACTGAGGCCTCGGTTATCGCTGTTTTTTTCCAGTGTTTTGAATAAAAGGTTAAACAACTGACGCTTGATGGCGGATCATCAGTTGTAGCTTTTCTCAGAAACACCATTGGAAATCGAGTCGCGCCGAGGTAATCGGTTCGTTTCTCGGGATGCGACTAAAAATACTAATTTTTTTTCGACATTCAAACTTTAGCAAACACTGCACGCCTCAGGCAAGCTTTTTTTTTAAACTCCGAAACAGAGCAGCAGCGATGTGTGTGTGTGTGTGTTTTGCGGGGGGAGGGGGTCACAGTGTCCCTTTATTCCTTGTCCCCGAGACTTGTCCATGAACTTCACAAGTATTTAACCTGGGCGTAGAACTGTAGTGGGGCCCTTGTCGACTGTAAAGACCTTGACCAGATATCCGCTGTGACCTTACCTGCAAGTAACTCCAGCCTCCCCACCTGCCCCGTTATCATTGCATCTTCAGCGTGAGCACGTGCAAATGGTTAATAGTTTCCCCCCACCTCTTCACAAATCCCCCCTCTCTTATCCGTTTACCCTCTTTATCCTCCAGACTTTCCGACGCTCCTCGGCTTTGCCCTCCCTGTCTGCACTGTCTGACTGACAGTTCTAACCAGACTGGGAAGCGGCACAATGACATTTGAAACCACAGTTTAAAATAAAAACAATTTCAGGAGTCTTCCCCTTGACGTTAATGGCTATAATTTCTTTCTCATTTTGCTAGTTTCACGTTAGACTACTGGTGCGGCAAGAAAGCTTTCTTGGGACTTATTTGCAGATAAAACGTTTCCTCGGCTTACAAAAAAGTAGTTACCGGATTAATGCGGACCCGTTTTCCGGACTGTTTACAGCCGCTTCACGCACGTGGGCGCAGTTAGTTCAGACCACAAGTTTTATCGCTGTGTCTCCCATGACGAGCGCTCTCCTGAAAGACGATATCAGAGATGCTCACTAGGGCTGTTGCCGCTCTAATAGCTGGCGTGTGCCGCATTACCATAAAAAAATCTTTAGATGTTAACAATTTACCATTGTTTACAAGAAAATATTATTATTAGCAGTATTATCTCATTATCATTTTTTCTTCTTCTTACTATTATTAATATTATTACAACATCGCAGTATTTCACCATAGGTCTGTGATGCTTCGTCCATTCGTCTTTTTTTTTTTTTTTAAACATTTCTGTCTCTTCTTTGCTTTCTCTTCCTGGTGAGTTTGGTTAGCGTCGCAGGTTTAAAAGTCTCCGGGGACGTCAGATCGCAGTCAGCGCAGGAGGACAATGCTTTTCGTTTTCGCTTCTTTGAGTTTTCAGATTAAATTCAACCCTGAAGGCCAATGCTTATTGTTCCCGATTTCTTCGTATCTCGACACTGACCTTCATCTTCAAAGACGATACCCCCCCCCAACCGCCTTCACCTTTCCCCGAAAAAAACCCCAACTTAAACACACAGAACATGTTGACCCTGGACTGAATAGCCGTGCAGGCGAGATCTTCACATGCGGATATGGTCTCTCTGGCTAGTGTAGAGATGCTGATGTAGAGGTGAAGGTCACAAAATAACCCCCAAAATCACGTCCAACCAAACAACTAAATAAAAAAATCAACTAAAAAGAAAAAAATGGGGTATAATAAAAGAAAAAACCAAATAACACAAAATAAGCAACAACAACCAAAAATAACTCACACTAATCAAATAATCAATAAGGATTTAAAAACAGAGAAGTAAAAAAGAAAAGGTTCATGTAGCGACCGGCATTGTCTCTCTTTTGACTCTTATCTTCATCGTCGTCGCTTGTGGCTCTAACGCTGACACTGCATTCAGATGTGTACGTACGGACCAAGAATAGAATGGATGAGGTCAGGTGTGTGTACGACAAGAACAGAATAGCAGCGGTTAGAGACGTTCAGTGAGGGATATTCTACCACTAACGATCTTGTTCGTGTTTCTGTTTTCACGGCAGATTCAATTACTGGACGGGGGTTGGGGAGGAGAATGGGTGGCAGAAGCTTAGTGGTGTTTCCCAGGCCGAGGTCTCAGAGTGATACCTGCACGTGCATTAACTTGCCCTTCTTTGAAGATGGCGTCAAATGTCCCTTTTATTTTGCAACTAAAGGAACAAGAACCAAAAATGCCCACTGAAGAAAACACACGACAAGAGGACATTCGACATTGTTGGAGTCAGTAATATGAACAGTTTCGTTACCGCGACATGTTAGTGACAACGGAACCTGTTCGTGTCAGTAAAATGAACGGCTTAGTTACGAATGACGGTTAGCGCAAGTTGGAGCCAGTAAAGGGAGTAGCCTAGCTGCGGACGATAGTCTTATAGCGCAATACTATATAATAATATTAATTATAGATTAAAAAAATAATAAAAATTATTAGAACGACTTTCCCCACCAACGAGGGCAGATTTAAGGCTGTCAAAGCCAAGAAGAAAAGTAAGCCTGACTGTCCTATGTCTTGCCTAAGTTGCGTATAATGCGGCAATGCCTAGTTTAAAGACCAACCTGAATGGTTTGCGTTTTTTTGCAGATATCGGTAGATATAGGCGATATAAGCCTAACCTGTAAATTCCAGCCTCCAAAACCCATCCGTTAATTAATTATCCGCTAGCAAAGTACGCGATTCGCACCTGCGATCAACGAGCGCCGTTAACAGTGTACTACGTCACAGTAGTGCACCATTCACAACATTGGCAGCAGTCAACACCAGACAGAGAGAGAGTGAGCGACAGTTGGGATTATTCGGACGTTAAAGTCTGCTTTTCTCGTGCTAAAGTAACAGTTAAAAAAAAAAAACCCTGCTCGCCACCCCCCACCGCCGGCGTCGCGAAAATGTATGTGTGTGTGTGTGTGAGTGAGTGAGTGAGTGTGTGCGTGAGAGAGATCAGGATCTGCCTAAAGTTGTCGTTGATTATCTTATGGTTGTCTTAAAGTGTTGTTTTTGTTTCCTCTTTTTGTTTTCCTTGCTTAGACACACCATACTACTTAGATCCTTAAAGTATTTTCCCCGCATGTTTATCATTTTATGACAAAACATCTCGTTCAAAGAGGAAGAAGGAAAACAGTCATTACTTCCTGTGGGTGGTTTCTAACTAGAGCAAGCTGTCATTTTGAATGTTTTCTCTTTGAGGGAGGAGAGTAGAACACACGAGAAGGCTTAGGAGACAGATTGACACAATAAATAAATAGTTCTGAATGATCCATGTAGACGATTGGAGAGTTTCGTGTATGCATCACGACCTTTTTGCAGCTCACGACCCAGGCGCTTCTTGCGCACTGCACGGAGGTCAGGTTCATCCAGGTACTTTAGAGGTTTGCCACTTCGGCCCTTTGCCCGGTTCAAAACAGTCTTTAAGTACTAGTTACCATGTCACGGAGACGTATAATTATTAAGTGAATTTATACAGCGCTTTACCCTACCATCAAAGGCAGGCTCAAAGCGCTTTACAAAAAATATATAAACAGACATAATAATCATAATGGTCTCAAAACAAAGAGTTCGTTGTGTTCTCATGTTGAGAAGAATGTGAATGCCATCAACTTAGATGCAGTCACTACAGCTCAGTTTTACTACCAAAATTGCTATTTCTGGCCTCGTATAGCACACAAACATACACTACGTCGTGCGCACGTGTCCCTTCATTCTACAAAAGACAAACATTTGCCAATGTTTATGTAGACCCCCCAAAAATAACGCAAAAAACCCCACCAATGAATGTCAACGCATGGAAAATATTACAACAAATCTCACGGTGATCTCGGTTATTGGCCCTTTAGCTACAGTTCGGAGAATATCATTATCTTTCCACCCCCCCTCCCCCGATACACTGGAACTTCGTCCGTTCTTTGAAATTATAAAAAAATGGGGCAGAACTTTCTTATAAGGGGGGAAAGGTGACGTCATAGGCTGGTCTATGTTATTTTGTCAGAGGTTTGGGGTTAGGGTTTGGGGTAGGGTTAGGGGGAACAGCTTTCTTATAGGGGGTAACGCGACGCCATAACAAAAATGGCTTACCTGTAGGCGGAGCTATGCAAAAAAGTGACGTCACTATTACGTCGCTCATCTGCGCTCTCTCTCCTCGCTAAACTCCCCTGATATCGTGTGCTTCATCTTCTTCGAATCCTTCCTCCAATTATTCCGAGAAATAATATCCAAAAAAGAACAAAATTTTTCCTGACGTCGCCTTCCCCATCTTCTTCGAATCCTTCCTCCACTTTTTCCGAGAAATAATATCCAAAAATAAACAAAATTTCTCCTCCCCCCAAAATTGCGTAAAACTATCAAATCACTCAACTTCTTCTGTCTCCTCGCTACACCCTCCTGATCTCGACTGCTCCTCCAAATTCGACTCCCTACTCCAATCTATCCGAGAAACAATATCCAAAAATATCCAAATATCCTTGAAATCCACAATTGCACCACAAATTTTCCCCAAATTTCCATGCACAGTCGCCATCTTCAATCCTTTCGACTTTCTATCGTCTGCTAACATGAAATGAAATCAACAAACTTTCCCCGCACCAAATATCACATGACTAAAACCAGCCAATAATTTCACACAGCTCCATGTCAATCACCATAACGTCACTCGACCAGTCCTAAACATTTGTCCTCTGCTCAATTCACTACAATATAACCTAATCCTAACCCAAACCCTAACCCTACTTCATAAATCACACACACCAACCAACACCCAACCTCACATCCTACCCGCTCTCCCCTCCCACAAAATAGCATAGCCCGCCGTGACCTAGTCAAACCCCCTATATGAAAGTTATATCGGGTTAAGATTTGGGGTAGGTTTAGGTTTAGGTTTATTAGGTACAGTTGGGCAATTGTGTGGAGCGAGCAGACGACAAATGCCACGAGCCATTTCTGGTATGGCCGTCGTGTTGCCCCCCTATAAGAAAGCTGTTCCAAAAATGGTTTAAGCACAACTTACTGTGAGCGCTGGGTTTATTGTTCCATTACATAAATCCGGGTAATAACATTTCTTCATGGTACTCTCTACTGTCCTCGAACGCACGCTCACAGCTTACTACACAAGGTTATTTCTCGCTGTAATCCAAATATCGCACTGAGGAATCATATCCCCTACACATTAACGGGGACTAAAATGGTTCCCGTTCTTTGTACGATGGTCTCGAATGGGTGAATTACGTTGCCTCTAGTTGCTCGGGCCCTCACAGACATCCCGTGCAGCAAACTCGAGAGCAAGCTTCACGTGTCCGCAGCGAAGAGTCTTTTAACTACCCCCTCCCCCGCAGGATATTCCTTGACTGGGGCAAGGAATCGCAGAATAACACAACGATTGATTCCCAGGCACTCCACACACGGGTGTCTGACAGTCAGGAAAAGCTTACTAGTCTGCACGGAGTTCACGCTCTCTCCAGTCGTACACACACACACACACACACACACACACACACACACACACACACACACACACACACACACACACACACACACCGAGGGATACGCAACCACGACCGAGAACTCCTGGCATTCCGAAACAATGAGCATTGGATATGTTGGGTTTTGGTGTAGTCTCCGAAGCGAGTTATTACCATCCAGGCCTGACGAGAGAGAGGGGCAGGCCCGGCCTTGATCGATTTTTTTTATCTTTTCTTTTAAACAAAAGCGAAAAGAAAAGACATCACGAGGAAAAAAAATATAGCTACACTTAACAGAATGCTGTAAAGCATAGTCTTCACCACTACTAGAGTTACTGCTACCTTCAATATTGTACCCGCGGTCCGGTGGCGCAACGGTTAGCGCCTGTCACCAATACAGTGAAGGTTGGTTGTCCTGGATTCAGTTCTCGTCTCGGGCATGCTGTTCTTTCTCTGCATGTGGCATCTGTTTACAGGGCTGGTTGCCTTCCCGTGATATAGCCTTAGCTGCTGGCTCGGCGTAAAACACCAATTAAAAAAAAAATAAATATTGTACCCAAATCTGTGACGACTACGACATCACACCTGAATTTTGGTGAAGGAGATATACCTTGAAATGTCTTTAATCTTCCTTTCTTTAATCTTTTAAGTTTTTCACGTCCACTAGCAAAATTTTCTAATGAAAGGGATGGGAATAGTTTGATCGTTTTACATCATTTCCCATCATTTACTGACCACTCACATGTACAGAGCTTTAAAATGTTCATTGCATGCAGTATGTACACTTATCCCAACCTTTGCAGTCTATATTAAATTACTAAACGAAATGTAGATATTGCAAGTCGAATAATACCTTGTAAGCATACTGTTATATGCTGGAAAAGTAATAAACGATTACAAAATGATTAATGCAAGGGGTCGTCTGCATTGGAGTCCGTGCTGACTTTCGGCGGCCCTATTCCCATCGCTTGAGCCAGATACTGCTAGTCATGTTCCCTTTTGTTTACTATTTATCTAGCACATCATCGCATAAAATGGTGTTGCTTCAGGTCTTGCTATCTCCGTCATCGTGTTTGAGTTTAATCTGCTTGGATTGTGACTCCGTCTTATTCGACAACGCACTCAGCTCGGCTTCTTCAGCGAGGAAGTGCATTATTATTGTTGTTGATAACAGAAGTAATATTTTTTCTTTGAATGTTGCGCCTCTGCACAGGGCTGGACTTGCTGTAAATATCGCCTCAGCTTCTGAACTGGCGTAAAACAGCAATAAATGAGTTCTCGACATCAACACGCTTTGGCGTCCTTCCTTGTTTGTTTGTGTTTTATGCCGTGCCATAAACTAAGGCTACATCAGGGCAAAAACAGGTAATGTTACATAAAAAAGGTTGAGAAACAAAACCCGCACGTAATATGATAACGTCCTAAACAACAATTGCCAACATAAGAAACAAGAATAACATAAAAGAGTAGGTTAGGTAAAAGAGAGGTATTGTGACTTAAAAAGCCATCAGTAAACTTAAATCAGAATCTAACAAAGCATAAAACTTTTAAAGAGGATAGGGTTTTACCGTCAGATTTAAAGATCAACCTGAATGGCTTACTTTTTTGTGCAGATATCGGTAGATAGAGGCGATAAAGAACAAAAATTTAAATTTTAGCCTCCCAAACCCATCCGTTAATTAATTATCCGCTAATTAATTATCAACAATCGCCTCTACCAGTGTACTACGTAAAGCTTGAGCACCATTCAGAACATTGCCAGCCCTTAACACCAAACAGAGAGAGAGAGAATGAGCGACAGTTCAGGTTATTCGAACGCTGAAAGCCTGCATTTCTGGTGGTTCTCAGAAACTCCTACTTTTGCACGAAAAATGTAAACTTTCAACGTTCGAATAACTCGAACTGTCGCTCATTCTCTCTCTCTCTCTCTCTGTTTGGTGTTGACGGCTGTGAATGTTGTAAATGGTCCACTAGCGTGACGTAGTACGTTGAGCGGCGGTCGTTGATCGCAGGTGCGTGTCGAGTACTTTGCTAGCGGATAATTAATTAACGGATCTACCTATATCTACCGATACCTGCAACAAACGTAAACCAGTTAGGTTGATCTTTAAATCTGACGGTAAAACCCTATCTGTAGCCCTTTTAGGGCGATGAGCCTTTTTATAGGCTTTGCCGGCAGAAGATTCTCTCTTTGCACGATGGGGCACGATTGTTGCCTTACCGGCAGACCACGATACGCTCACTAACGTGGCTCGTGCTCCACGAGCGTGGCTCTGCAGTTTTGCTATCGTCTTCAAAATCATAAATTTTAAGCCCATGTTTTTGAACATAGAAATATTTTTTTGTCGCCCTAAGAGGGTTAAAAATAAAATAATAATTGCCGACGAGACGGATCTAAACAGGTAAAACAAAAATCTGCTGCAAAATACTATTGGCGGATATTCTGCAGACCAGGAAAATTTATTAAAACACGCACAACTGTAAAAATTCCCCGAAACCAAGGACAACCTGGTGGGGGGTCGCCTCGTAAACTGTGCGACTGCGTAGCATAAGTGTGTCCTAACCTTAATCTACTGAGTACCACCTCCTCCCGTCGCACAGGACGGCACGGAGGTAGGCGGTCAGAAAGACAGGGAAGGGCGGCGTGTAACTTGTTCTGGCCCAGAGTGTCCCGGTGGTATTGCCACGGACTGAACATAGGCCGAGGGTAGACTTTCAGTCAGATGACACCAGTGACTGCTATTGACCAGGGCATGCGGCCTCAGCAGTCTGGTCCTCTCGGATATTGCCAGCATGGCCATAGGGCCCACTGAAAACAATGTCCTTGTTGCGACGAAGGAGAGCCGCATGAATGGTGTGAAGCTGAACCACGACTGGAAAGAAGAGCGTGGAGAGCAGAAAGCGAGTATGAAACGATCAAGAAGTTTTGCTCCGAAGAGCGGTGAACGTGCTGCAAGGCTAGCAAGATGGCGTGAAGTTCCGCAGAGAAAATAGAGCAGCCATCTGCAAGTCGGGCTGAAGAAGCCTGTTGCGGGTGGCAGGACGGAACTGCTGCCGCAGCTACAGGACCACCATCTGCAACTTTAGATCCGTCTGTAAAGATAGAACAGAATGCAGGATAATAAGAGAGAAGTTCCTGAAAGCGTTGCAAAAAAAGATGACTTCATTGGTGTTGCTTTTCACTGGTGTAGGCTGTCAGATCGAGGAGAACATGTGAAACAGGAAGAATCAAAGGAGGACCTGGCAGGAGAAGGAGAGACTCTACCTGTTGAATATCTACTTCGGCAGGGTTTCCAGGATGAGTTTTCAAGCGACATACATATGATATAGCATGAGTTTCAGATAGCGGAGAGAAAGTGGGGGGCTCACTAGCTTCTGCGTACAAACTTTGTACAGGAGTGGTGAAAAAGGCACACAAATAGATGCGAAGCCCTTGATGTTGAATGGGATTAAGAATTTTGAGATAGGACTGCCGAGCAGAGCCATAGTCTAGCGAAGCGGATCAGGGCACGATACAGACGATATAGCCCCCTTCGGCGTCCTGATCCGTAGGATCCCCTCCACCCATGAATCGTGTGTAATGGTCAAAACTGCTTACAAGTTAAGCATGCATTGATATGGCGTCGCACAACTGACTCTCAGCAACTCATTTACTCACGACTCCAAGAACATTGAATATATAAAGCGATAACGTGTTTATGTATACTTGTTTTAATCTCAGATTCAGAGTAGAAGCATTCCAGAAAATAAAAAAGAGCATCATGAACATCAAGAAAAGTATCATAAATAGAGTATTCTTTATTTTTAAAATGTGTCCTTATAGTTTTGAGTACACAAGGTGCTGAAACCCAGCTGAATACCACAACAGTTCAACACGTTTGACCAGTACGTCAACACAGCAATCCACTTCATCTGTTGTCTTCACTTCATCTGTTGTCTTTCATCTTGTCATCTTCACGTCATCTGTTAGGAATCTGGGATTTATTGTCACTGATGACATGACACTCGATAGACATGTAGCATCTGTCTGTCGGTCTGCCTATTATGAGCTCCGTAAGATCAGTGCTATCCGTCACTTTCTCTCTACATGTGCTACCAACACTCTTGTCTGTGCGTTTGTTCTTTCTCGACTTGACTACTGCAACTCCTTGCTGGCAGGCTGCCCTGACTACCTCATTCAGAGACTCCAGAGAGTACAGAACTCTGCTGCGCGTCTGGTGCTTAGAGCAAGGAAACGGGACCATGTCACTCCTCTCCTTCGTTTTCTACACTGGCTACCTATCCGTTCTCGCATTCAGTACAAACTGTCTGTGCTGTGTTTTAATTTCTTTGCTGGCTCCTGTCCTGACTATTTCTCTGAACTTCTCATCCCTTACTCTCCGTCCAGACAACTACGCTCTTCGTCTGACGACCGTATCCTAACTGTTCCTGTCACCAGAACAACAACATATGGTCACAGGACTTTTGGCTACTGTGCTGCAAAACAATGGAACTCTCTTCCTTTCCATATCCGCCACCTTCCTACAACTGAATCTTTCAAATCTGCACTGAAAACGCACCTCTTCCTTGAGCATTTCTCCTAACACAGTCCGCACAATGCTCGTCCTTCTTAACCCCGCCCCCTTCCCTCTTGCTACTTTACCCATCTTTCTCGCAGAATCACTATATTTTTCTGTTCCTGTTACTTGATGCCTTTTAATGTTTTCTGTTTCGTCAGTACTGTCGTTTTCTTTCGTCCCCTTTGTTCTGTGTCTACTTAGTCCACGTCTCTTCCTCGTTTTAAGCGCTAAGAGCATGCTCTCTATGAGTGTGAATATGCGCTATAAAAATCTTCACTATTATTATTTATTATTATTACTTCGTGCTGTCACGTTCATTAGGCAATAATATAAAATTATACCTAGCAAGTAAAAATGATTATAGACAAATAATACAAAACAGAGGGGCCGGGGTGACCAGCAAGGGAAATACACACCTTCCCCTTACAATACCTACGTGTTGTTTGTAGCACCTATGAAGAGAATATTGCCAGGTAAACTCGGGAAAGATGGAATGGGTGTTAGGAAGGTAGGAAGGTTAAGCTAAGATTAAAGGGGAAGGAAGCATTGGTTATGTAAAATCTTCACAGTTGCATCCCCTGAAATTTTCGACGGAATGGATGTCATCAGTGAGAGTTGTTTAACGGTTCTTCGATTGTCTGACGAGTTTAACGCATAAAGATGCATAAAAATGAACGTAGAAATTAGCAAACTGATGCGATAAGGTAGATAACTTTGTAAGAGTATAGTACAGCAGCAAATCTTCAGCCTTGCAAGATATAATGTCACAGACCTGTATGTGTTGATGTGTGGTCAGAAACAACTGACTGCCACATACCTGAATGAGTTGATATGTGGTTAGAAACAAACAACTGATTCCCACATACCTGTATGTGTAGATGTGTGGCCAGAAACAAACAAGTGACTGCCACAGACCTGTACGTGTTGACGTGTGGCCAGAAACAAATGAACCAGGCCAGAAAGATCGCCACCGAGTGAGTCCCGGCTCATGCTTTGTGTGCCAAACATCTCAGATCAAAATATATCGTCAGTGTGTCAAAAACGCCTCGGATCAAAATCCCTCTACACTTCTCTTTCAAAACGTCTCAAAATATCTCATATAAATGCAGCTCCGATCAAAAAATGTCGCGGATAAAAAAATCTCAAGATAATATCTCAAGTCGTCTTAGATCAGAATGTCGCATAATACATGGCTGAAAGCTACTAAGATCGACATGTCTTGGACCAACGCGTCTCGAGTTGAGTGGTCTCTGATTAAAGAATGTTCTGTTACAGTGTCTCAGATAAAACCGTCCAGCGTGCGCTCGTGAGCTTTCGCGATCTCCTCCAGCTGTCCTCGGCACTCGTCGCTCTCCATGGTCCAGCCACCCTGGATGAAACGAAGACTGACCAGCTGTACATTGTCATCTTTCTCCTGTCCTTTCTTAGCTCCGTGACCAAACAGGGAGGGGTCCAAATGAACACTTCCATCGGAGACGGCGGAAACTTTTCCAGACGACGTCTTCCGTCCCAAAATCAGGTCCGAAGCAGGGATATTATTAGGGGTGTCCTGTCTGCTGGGGAGGCCCGCGCTGTCCAAGGTGTACGTGCTATCCGGAGTGTCCTTCTTCTTCGGCATGGACAGCTGAAGGCGCTTCCAGAACTTCTCCAGGCGTTGCTCGTCGGAGGCCGCTTTCGGCAGGTCCAGGTACGTGACGGACTGCAGGATGGTTTTCAGGGTCTTGTCCATGGATTGCAAGTGGTCGGTGACGTCACGAAACATGATGGGGATGATTTTCTGCTTCCGTTTCAGCATCTCCTGCTGCGCCTGCTGGTACTCGAACCTGTGAGAGAGATCAGGCGTCAAGACGTAAAGTGCTATGAGGTGTAAACCTGTCAGAAAGGCCAGGAGCCATGAACTGATGATTTAGACATAGGTAATGTCGTTTCGCCCTGTTCTTATTTTCTATAACAATACAAGCATGCACGCAAATGCATCTCCACCCTCACTCTCACAGAAGAAAGGGAAGCAGAACTTTGCCCATGTTTAAAGTAAATTCTTTGTTTTGTTCACGATGGGCAGGCGTCGTTTGAAAGGGAGCGTCAAATACTACAGGGGAAATAATTAGGTACGAGCACAGTAATAGGCACAAACATACTGCTCTCCCTTCCTGCTTGCATCTCATCCATGGCATTAAAAAAAGGGTAAGCATTAGCCGTTCAGCCAGCTGACAAAAATACTTGTTTACTGTGTATCAACGGGATGAAATGAATCATCTTTGAGTTTGCTACTTTAACTTATTCATGTCACACACTGAGGAAAACTAGACGATTAGGGAAAAAAACTGTGTGAAATGGAAAGATGAAAATTCTAATGAACATTACCTTGTCCATTCGCTTTCCAGGTAATTAGGGGACAGAACTAGTATTGTCCGACGGCTGTTTTCGACTGCCCAGAGGATGTTGTTGGCGATTGCTGTAGAACAATATCATAAACAAGATTATTGTTAGAATAATACAATGAGCACTATCTGCATTAAGGCTTTAATAATGTCCTCTCAAAAAAGGCCGTTACTGACTAGACCTAGGCCAAACTACGACCCACGAAGGTGCCTCATGCGGCCCGAACACAGGGGGACATAACTCTGACGCCGCTAAAATGTCGCCCTTTCCTCGCCGTACATACACATTTTCATAAACCAAACTTTTATTGAGACGTTATCTCTTACGCTTTGGTATATCGCTGCAAAATTTCATTTTTAACGTCGGCTTGATTTTTGCACGACTGCCATGTTCTGGCCCGTTAGATTTTATATCATGTCGAGTGCGGCCCTCGGGCGCGAAAAGGTTGGGCACCACTGCGGCCTAGAGAATTATAGGGCACAGTGGGAGCTAGTGATGTAGGTCTTAAGACTGTTATCGCCTGTCACCTCCCATTATCACTCCACCCTGCAACATTCAACGGATGAATAAATGTTCTGAGATGGGAAGAAGGAAAGAGGAGAGCGACGGAAGGTCTGTCAGGAAAGGACTCACTTTCCCCCGGTAGAAAATCTCTCTCATGCAGGCAAAGCTTGAACTTAAGATCCTGCTCAAGGCGCGGGTGCAACATTCCGTAAACAAACTCCAGGTCCTCCGGGCAGGAGCGATACGACACGAAGGCGTCAAACAGTTTGCCATCTGCAGCGAGAGGATTAATTTCTGTACTAATGATGTCAACATGCAGAAATGCAAAATAACGTCGTGAGGACATTCTTACATATTTCTAAATTATCAAGAACAAAAACATTCCTGCACACATGTGCGTCTGCGGGTTTGCGCCGCCTTTCTTATGCGGAACACACTAACAGTCACACTAGCAGTCGTGTTAGCTCATGAAGAGCCTCAGTTCAGCTGATGCGTGTTGGGAAGATGTAAATATGCGTAAACAGGTCACAGTTTTGTTATAATTAGCACCTTGACCTGTTAAAGGGGATTAGTCCGCTGTATGTCTCCTTAGCTTAACCCACTTACACTTTTACAAGTTACTTGCAGGTGCAGCTGACGGTCGATAATTTCCAAATTATTTAAGTTGAGTCATTGCGCCCTGAAGTTATGCACCTTCCAAGTCTTAGGCATAAGTCATAAGAAAAAGTCTTATGAAGAAGTTGTATGCTGAGCACACTCCACCCACCATTGTCTTCGTAAGGCAGAAAATAGAAGACGACCTTCATGATGAGGACGAAGCGACGGCGCCACACGAAAGCAGTCAGGAGCACGAACATCCCTGTTATGACAACGAAGGCCGCCACTAGGCAGCCAGCCAGCCAGTATATCCAAGTAGTGTCTGCACACACAGGGACCACAATCACTGTGACAGGGGCCAAAATCACCAAGACACAATCATAAGCCACAGTCTAACACAAGGGCGCAGCTAGCGGTTAAAATCCGTCCGTCCGGAACGGCATTCATGTCGAAGCTACAATTTATTTACAGGCCGATCAAGCCATTTGTTATGCACCATACACGTCAGTACATCAGACCCATTGATAGAGGACATCCGTGTTTATACCATTCTAAAAGGATACAGTATTTTTTGAGAAACAAAAGAGTGAGGAAAAAATTCGTAGAGGCGAGGAAAGACGAAAAAAAATTAAAAAATACAAAAAGTCATCAAAACAAAGTATGTCCCGCGTTCCCATTAAGGCAGCTCACAAATCTTAACCTTGCAAACGATATATATATATATATATATATATAAAAATAACAAAACTGATAACTAAATAAACCCAAAACCCAAAACACACGAAGACATGACGACAAATTTTGTAACTATAAACTTTCACATTCTATTAACAGCGCGGCTAAATAAGCGAAGACATTGCCCACCTTTCTCTGGTGGAGGTTTCTCGCTGCAGGTCTTCCCCTTCCAGGGGTAGATACAGTTGCAGTACTGCCCGCCATTATCGGCGTTACACTTTCCTCCGTTCTCGCACTTCAGGGAGCACTCCTCGTCACAAAACACACCAGACCATCCCTCATCACACTTGCAATAGAAATATGGCTCTTCTCCAGCACACCGGCCGTGCTGGCAGACGAACTGTCCATTGTGCAGGCAGTCTTTCTCGTCCACTGGGCCTGTCGTGGATGTCGGGCCACTCACATCCTGGCACAAGATGTCGCTCAGGGAGCCGTCTGCACACTGACAGGTGAAGGTGCAGTTGCTGGCGTTGAACAGACAGGTGCCTCCGTTCTCACACGGTTGCTGCTGGCAAATGGCATCCCCCAGGCAGCCCAAGGTGAAAGGGAGATCACTGCTGCCAGCAGGACCGAAGGCACCCCCAATGGAGTGGTTGGCGCCAGGCGGTGGAGGGGTCACGCTGAAGTCAAAGGCCTGACGTTTAGCCCTGCCGGTGAGACCTCCACAACAGAGGTGGAGGGCGACGAGCATGAGGAGGAAACTCATCTTGATGAAACGTGGCTGAGTCCTCATCGTCGCTCCAGTTACTGGCGTTAAGGGCATAGGAAAAGGCGCAAGTTTCAAGTCATCTGCAACACAGACAATATGGTGTCAGGCTAACGCAAAGATGTAGCTTTTTTTATCGCGACTTGTTTCGCATCCTTGTCAGAAGGCATGGACAACGATCTATCCTGGCTGGGGACAATGCACCGCCTCTCTCATTAACGTGTTCTAAACAACGATGTATGAAAGTTTATTAAGATTGATATTCCAATGACTGGAACTGAGTCAAAAATGGATAACAGCAGCAAGCATATGACCCTTGTGTTCGAACAACAAACTGGCTACAGTCTACACTCTACACAGACAGCGCTTTGGGAGGTGGAGAGGGGGAATTGGTGCTTTACGCCAAGCCAGCACTTAAGGCTATATCACGTCAATGCAGCCAGCCCTGTAAACAGATGCCACATGCAGAGAAAGAACAGCGTGCCTGAGACGAGAGCTGAACCACGGACAGCCAACCTTCACTGTATTGGTGACAGGCGTTAACCGTTGCGACACCGAACCGTCCGCACGCTTTGGGAGGACCAGTGCCTGTGACAGCAATGGCACCTTAGTAATGATGACAAAGCACTGATGACAATGTCCTAAACTGAGGGACAGAATTGTGGCGTGCTTGCTAGTCGAAGCAGATACACGAACAAAGGATAAAGTAAATAAGGAGAGCAAACAAAAGGAAGACTAGAATGTGTGATAAAGTCAGGTGATAGAAACATTAGTTCTGATACAAAAAGGTGATACAAACACCAGTGCCGACGCAAACAGGTGCAGTGTGGTGGGAAAGGACTAGCATTCACGACATACCGTAAAAAAAACCACACACACACAACAAGAACATAAACAGCGGTCTCCATTTACAGTGCACAATAACCTGGTTGTTAACGACCACTCTCTCTCACACATGCGCATAAACACCAACACACTATAGGCGTACACACTGCCTCTACCTCCTCCTCTTGTGCTTGGCCGTGCGGGCACGTGCGGCGCGCCGTTTGCGAGCATGACCATTCGACGTCACTTGATGGGGAAGGAGGAACACAAGCTGTTTGTCTGACTGTACGCTCTAACATATAGGCTGGTCGTCTGACCGCGCGCATTAACCCTCTTTTTTCTCATCTGGAGGCGGTAGTAATGAGAAAAAAGGAGGCCAAGGCGCGTCACACGCCAGGCGTCAACAGGTGGACCCTTTCTTTAGGGAAGGGGCTTAGGGGCAGACAATTTTCTCAGACGCGAGCTGAGGGGTTGGCATCAAAGGGAACTGCTCGACGAAATACTTTTATCAAATGATGATGATTATGATAAGAGTTTTTTGCACAAGTTGTTTTCAACTGCTATTTACTTTTGAATGCATGGGCTGATCCGATGGACCAGGATGGATTTTTTTTGTAAACACTATAATTTCTATTGTCAGTGGAGGTATAAATAATCATTAATATTAGCATCACGTTAAACGTTCTTTTGTGTTAGAGCAGGGGTGGGGAACCTTTTTTCCCTCCATAGACCATTTTGATATTTATAACATCATTCACGGGGCATACAAAATTATCAACTTCAAAATTAGCCTGCTTTATCTGGTCAAACCCTACAGCTTCGCCACAGTGTGTTAAAGACAACCTGAATGGTTTGCGTTTTTTGCAGATATCGGTAGATATAGGCAATATGAACATAACCTGTAAATTGCAGCCTCCAAAACCCATCCGTTAATTAATTATCCGCTAGCAAAGTACGCGATTCGCACCTGCGATCAACGAGCGCCGTTAACAGTGTACTACGTCACAGTAGTGCACCATTCACAACATTGGCAGCCGTCGACACCAAACAGTGAGAGAGAGAGAGAGCGACAGTTGGGATTATTAGGACGTTAAAGTCTGCTTTTCTCGTGCTAAAGTAGCAGTTTTTCAAAACCACGAGAAATACAGACTTTCAGCGTCCGAATAACCCGAGCTGTCGCTCATTTTCTCTCTCTGGTGTTGACTGCTGGCAGTGTTGTGAATGGTGCACTACTGTGACGTAGTACACTGTTAGCGACGCTTGTTGATCGGAAAGTACGCATCGTAGCGGATAATTAATTAACGGATGGGTTTTAGGGGCTAAAATTTACAGGTTAGGTTTATATCGCCTGTATCTACTGATATATGAAAACTTCGAAAACCATTCAGGTTAGTCTTTAACACTTCTGGAAGATATATCCTCCCAGCCTGTCTAGCACTGACTGAGTCACAACAATCCAAATTTTTGTAATTAGGTGCGCGAAAAACATACTCTGCTCATTTGATGCTTTTCTTGTTTTTTCTGCACGTGTATTTAGGTCTTTTATATATATATATATATAAAAATACGGTTGCACCGAATGTAACAGCCGACATGGTCGGGGAACGCTACACGTGTCAACAGCCGACATCAAACCGGAAATGGTTGTTTATCGACGTGGGGTGAAGGTCACATACCTGCTTAATTCTCCAAGATCGTCCTACGTGGCCCCTCATCTGTCCTTTAATGGACGTTCCTTGCTTGCCTCTTACAGTTAACGTTATTATTATGATTCACTTAACATAACTTTATGTTGCGAAAAATGCTTTGAGATTTACTGAATTTCAAGTCCTGACCGCGGCTGCCTCGGCTGGGTCAGACCAAATGATTTCGTGGCCCATAGGGCCAGAGGTTCCCCACCCCTGTGTTAGAGAGTACAAGTCTGACACTTTTTTAAAAATCATGTGCAGTAGCCAAGGGAACTGATGCGAACACGTACCCAGTCTCGAACTAAACACCAACGACTTTGTAGGAAGCATGGTCACCCTGAGACCTTTAATCCGGTCCGGATGGCCCAAGTGTTTCGGTTCGGCCATGCGACCGACAGTAATGTCTTTCCGGACACACTTGAGGAGTGTCAGCACCGTGGTCGACAGGACAAACTGACGAGCATCAAGGAATGAACCGAGGCTTGACCTACTTACCGCTCCTCAACAAACATGGATCCACACGAGAGGTCGCTATAGGCCCGCGGTTCTCAACCTGGGGGGCCCCCCAAGGGGGGCGCAAGCTGCTGAAAAGGGGGCCGCAAAGTCGGTCATTTTCTCATATCTCATATAGGTATTAGTGGCTAAGGGGGGCGCGCGGACGTACCTTTATTTGTCTGGGGGGGCGTCACAAGTAAAAGGTTGAGAAACGCTGTATAGGCAATTCTTTCAACGTGCTGCTAGGTGCTAACCCCTCTCCCCCTGTTGACGAACACCTCGCGAGTCTAACGTGATTCTCTGCAAGGACCCGTTCTAGTGAGCGAGTGAGCCAGCAAGAGTGAAAGAGAGATCAAGCTTTTGACACTGAGTACAGACTTTCACAACTTTCAGAGGACTCACGACGCCATGACACGTTTTACAAACACGACTCTAGGTCAACCCTAACATTAAAAGACAATAAAATCTCAATAAAATCATAGAGAATTGATTCCGCTTTTGAATGTAACAATAGCACCCCCTTGCCTTGAATACTTCTTAACAAGAGAAGTTTCAAAATAGCTAGAAGTCCAGCTGTTTACATCAAACGCTCGTCCTACTACCACGTCAGTACGTCAGGGTCAAGGTCTGGGTTAGTGTCAGGAGTAGATTTTTTCGTGGTGTCTATAGCAACCTATGTCGACGTGTGGAGAAAGCAGTTCCCAGATTATCGTATTGACAAAACTGGAGCCCTTGGGGTCTTCCCTTACTGGCCTCCTTTTTTTTTTTTTACCTGCGTGCCCCTTCGTAAGTCGATCACCGATGCGTGTAATACTCACGCTTGACTACGTGCACTCGTTAACAAGCACGAAAAGCCTGAACGAAGACCTTAACCCCGCGTAACATTTATGACTGCGCCAGACCCGGGAGGGTAATGGGAAGGACTGACGCTGTGTGACGGGAGGCGGGGGGGGGGAGACACAAACATACACATAAAACATAAACACACTGACATAGCACGAAGAATTTAAGACGAAACATCCTGGCGCTCATCTAGAATTTTCAAGATCTTTTCTCACAGTAATATCCTCTTTGATCTCCCCCACCCACAGCCTGTTCCTTTACGGGGTGGCTTGAGGGTACAACAGTTAGGGTTAGGCAGTTGTTACTAAGGTTCGGCTAGTCCTGCGTTCAGATTTGGTCTTGTTTTGTAGGTAGGTAAGGACTAGACAACAGCTAGCAGTGTGACGTTTTGGGTGAAGAGTGCACTTATGGATGCGAGCGTGTGTGTACATTTACATGTAGCTACGCTCGCGGCACTCTTCTTCCTTTTTCAGACAAAAAGGCCGGCCAACGATTTCCACATTTAATGTAAAAAAAAATGAATGAATGAAACGGGACTAACTATGGATAATAAATGTTATGAGCTCTGCGGCAGTGTCACTTAACTGATGATGATATAATTCGAACACAGTCAACCAGGTAACTCAGTATCTAATGATTCGAAGATGCGATGAACGGGTGAACAGATGAGTCGGTGATCAGGTAATCCAAACACAGGGGAACAGGTGACCCAGTATCCAATGTGAAAGGACGACACAATAACTCGTCCAAATTGATGTTTATAGAGTTAGACGCATGTAGGTCGGTTTACGGATTTCAGCCCAGTTGGTCCTGTCTCTCAGCTCAACACCTGGCTCATGGGAACTACCCCTTGGTAGACAAGATGTTACTAAGTCACTGAGAGTTTCTGCTGTCAACGTGAATTCTCTTCGATAATTCGCCACAGAATCTAGCCTCGACAGTCGAGAAACTGACGGTTTGCAATATATCCTCTTGCTAAAACCGTACCAGTTAGTTTTCTCCGCTCGCTTGTCGCAGAATCAATCTCTCAGAAGTGGAGTCAGCAACGGTTTGCAGTAAATGTCTGTCGTCTCCGTATAACTCGTTGCTCTCTGATGTGTTACCTTAGAATCTTCTCTCAAAAGTCCAGTCACTAACGGTTTGCAGTGAATGTCTGCCGTCCCCGTATAGCTCTGTTCTGTCTCCGGTGGTTACCGCAGAATGCTCAAGGTATCGTTAGCCAGCCTAACCACCCTCTCTCCAGGTTTTAGCCAGTCAAACCCCTAGCCGCTTGGTTACTAGGAGAATCGCTTGGCGACTCAATCACTCGGATCTGTGGGATCCATGCCGACCGACTACATTAATTTCTGTACAATTGTAGCCGGCATGGATCGTCACGTTGATTAGTCCGTGTCGGCCACTATTACATCACACCAAGATGCCTTCCACCAAGATTTCATATTTCTTTCCAAAACCAAAATCTCCCATTTTTTCTTAGTTGCGTCATGGTGTGATGTAATACGCAGGTCTGCGTCACACGCTCACGAGACTATTCAGGAACGTGCCGCTGTTCCTCTCCCCAGGCCTTTGAAGACTTACTAAAATGAGTAATCATAATGATATAATATAAAAAAAAAAGTTTGAGCCGCGAAACGTTACAAGCAGTGATCGAGGAAGTCTAAATAGGTCGACAGTTTTAAAAGAAAAAAGGGACTTGTGTGACATTGTAGTTTGACTAATGTAATATTTGCGCGTGGGTTTTGTATGTTTTGTATGTGTGCCTTACGAATGGTTTTTGAGGTATGCGATAAAGTGTTTTTTGGTGCTTTTGCCATGATGATTCTAATCCTTGTCTTGTCACTACGCTTGTTCACACACACACACATACACGCAAGCGCGCGTCAACTCTTACTCAACTGTTTACTCAGCAGGCAGGAGGCTGAGTATTTACATTGTCACACTGATGTTGAGACAAGGTATCTGTACACTTGTACACACACACACACAGCCTAATAAATTGTAGATTTGTAGTGTAAGAGCAAATATCTACTTACCAGCAGCAGTTCGCCTTACATCCTGAAGTCGCACTGTCACATCCTGAAGCAGTTGCCACACGAGAAGAAAAAGCACAACCCCTGCCCCCCATGGATGTGACGTCAACAAGCAGATCGCGTGGCGGGTCCTCGGGCGGCACGCATTTCCAGTGGGCGGGGCGTTTCACGGAGCCTCAGCCTTACTGTGTTTAAAGGGCTAATGGGGTCCAATTTGATCATTTCTTTCGTCTGGATAATACTTAATGTTTACCGAATCCTGGGTGAATATTTCCATTCCGTTCTCGAAATGCCAACAAACATCATCATGCATTGGAAGAGGTGAAACACGTGACATCACGTTTCTACACACATTACATGTCATGAACAGCTCTCCAACTAGCCGTAGCCTTGAAAGCGTCAACATATCCATGAATGAACCTGCTTGCTGCTAAACTCTTTCTGTGCATGGTGTATATCGAAAACAGAAGAAGATGGGATTATTTAACCAGAGTATATGAAAAAATATTTTGAACCGAGCTTTCCTGAGCTGAACATTACCAAGGCATTAGTTAAAAAAAAATGTACCCGCTAGTCCTTTAAGTAGCATGACGAAAGTACTTACGCCATAGCTCCGAACGTCTGAATTGAAGTAAGGTGGGAACGAGGGCTATCTGGCTTCACGGCCTCACTGACGCCCTAAGGCCTAAGCCTTCGACAGTGAACCGTGACGTACCGTCTTCTTGGTATCGGCGACAACCCGGATCTTTCTTAAGGGCTCGTCGCGGAGTGACACAGACATAGTGACGCCACAAGGTAGATCAGTTCACTCTCACGGAATGTGTGTAGCTGTACAGTCTGGTGAAACAAGCTATTGTTGCAACAGTGAATCTCGTCCACATGTGCATCCCAGGTCACAGGAGGGAGAGAGAGACGAAAACGTCAGCAAGCCTCATTAATAAAAGATGGTTAACATATATTAAGCTATACTTGTAATAAAGCGAGAACTTTCTAGAACATTATGGATAGGTTATAAAGGAGGAGGAGGAATAGGTGTTTTACGCCGAGCCAGCAGCTATGGCTATCTCACGGCAAAGCAGCCAGCCCTGTAAACAGATGCCACATGCAGAGAAAAAAACAGCGTGCCCAAAACGAGAGCTGAACCCAGGACGTACAGCCAACCTGCACTGTACGTGTTGGTAATAGGCCCTGACCGTTGCGCCATTGGATGGAAGGACGAGGAAAAAGCCCTACCTGGGAAAGGAAAGTAATGCTGCCCTAAATTAGTTCTAGACTAGAAGCTAAAGACGGTCATTTAAGATAGGTTGTCCGCCTAGCGTCATGCAGTTGTTGGTACTTAGTGTCTCTGGTCCGGTCCATAGTCAGTTCCCGAGGACCTCCATACACCCATTATCCATTATCCGCTTGGCCCTACAAAGTTACGGTTCTGTCATGGGCTCGGCACTCGTGAGTAACCAAGGATGCATAAACGTCAGATGAGGATGAGGATGTAGCAGCATCAGCAAGTATTCACATGCAGCTTGCGAGAGTGACTTATCGTGACATGAGATGGCGTAAAACTGTCAAGGGTGTGAAATATTTACAGAGAGCCATAGAACATGGCAGATATCCAAGCTTATCACTACGTGGTTACTCAAGATCAAATGTGCAAGATCTCATTAAACACACACACACACGCACACACGCACACACGCACATGGAAAGATTAGACGACTTGGGGTGAAGTCTTACTAGACTGCGGCAATAAGCTTCTCATTTTGATATACTATATATATATATATGAGAGAACTTGAACGTTTTATTGATTAGGTCTAGGCCCATATCAAGAGGGAAAGAGAGCAACAACAACAACAAACATACTGATTATAAGCTAAAATGTTAACACAATTCTGTAAAATATACAACAATATTATCATTATACATTAAAGCAACACCAGTCTTGTAAATGTCCTACCCCATACTACTATACACACCCCCATTTTTGGCGCCCGACGTTGGACCTACCTCAAGGCGATCGCGTAATTCACTCCAGCAACAAACGATGGAACCACTCTCGGACAAAGAACGTCGACTGCTGGAGGCCTTCAGATAACTAAAAGCAGACGACACGAAAGATTCCCAGCAATGGTTGAGCAGCTATGTAGCCGTGCATCCAGAGGAATTTGCTGCGCGGCACAAGACAGAACACAGGACCGGAGTGCACTGATTGGTTGGTCTTTGACCTTCTTTTCCCATATGCAAATGAGCCAGCCTCGTTCCGTATACATTTCAAGTCAGAAGTTATAGAATGCAATCTATAAATAGCTAGAATGCATTCTATAGCTAAAGAATTGAAATGTATATATATAAAATGAATTGCATAGCAACTTCTGAGTATAATATAAATGAAACACTTCGGTTTTTACCGAGTTTTTCTCTATCTAGCTATACATTGCAATGTACATGTATAATTATATACATTGCAATGTATAGCTATAAATGCTATCTATAAGTATAGAATGAATTGTATAAATATAAAATGCAATGTATAAGTATAAAATGCAATGTATAGCTATACATTGCATTCTATAATTATACATTGTAATGTATAGCTAGAAATAGCAAATTTGAGAAAATTCCCCTCTTGGCGCCCCATAACAGGCGTAGTAAACACTGGCGCTGCCTCTTGTGGACGAGCGACCACAACGTTTCTGGGGCCAACTACCCCAGGATAAACACTCTAGGGTAAAAACTGCGCCTATAGCAGTTACATAGAAAACAACATTACTTATAATATCTATATAAAAATACAACAGAAATTCAAATGTTACAAAAAAGTACAAAAGAAATGTGGTTACGGCACCTTACTTGGAAGACGCAGCTTCCACTCCCCCGCACGTGGTGTCTCGGCACTTGCCGTGACTCCCTGGGAGGTGAAGCGCTGTCCGGCGACGGTTAATTATTGTCTTCCCCGTTCCTCTTCAAGCTTTCTAAAAAATGAAGGAAAACTTTTGTTTTCTAATTCAACAGATGCGGCTCGGCCACCCGCGCGTGGTAACTCGTTAACATCATGTCACTCTTCTGTGACAAAGTTGATTTATTTTCTTGTGGATTTCAGTGAATAAGCTGCAGCATGTTCCTCATCACAGAATCTGCGAGGCTCATTGTCTTCAACTCAAAGTTTCTGGTCATCTAAGTCGTCCAACTTGTGGAAGCAGTGTGTTGGTGGCTTGCTTGGAACCAGGAGTACTTCTTTTAGATGCTAAAAAGTGACAGAAATAAACGTTAGTAAGACAATAGCCTGTAGTCACATCTCCATAAATGTTACATCCCCTGTCTCACTACAGGTAAGTAATGGAGGTGGGTGGGGGATCAACACTTCAACTACAACTTAATAAAAGTTGAGTCAATTAGAGTATATAATTTGCTCTTCTTGCTTCTCTTTACCATGCCACAATATATAATACTGATTTTGGAAATCTCAAATAAAAATAAAAGTGACAACAGTGGTCACTTAAGTGCTCACTGGACATGAATGCAACAGACAACAAAGAAAATAAAAAAGAGGTTCCTTCACCGTGTAAAGTTTTACTAACACCTCTTACTGTCTGCATTTTAACATAATTAAACATATATTTATAGCAGTTTTAGTAGATTGTCATGTGTAACAGTACAGTTTTAAATGAATGGAAACCTTATTATGTGACAAAATGCAGTGTTTCTTGGCGATAAGAAATATGCAGTCTAACAGTAGTACATGTTGAACTGCATAGTAGAATGCAGCAAAAGGTTAGGCACGCTGAAAGTCAAAGTGAAACCTCCAATAATGTCTCCTCAGTTAATTATCATTTAATAATCATTTTTGGTCTTAACATACAATCTTCAATGTGTACTTTGAAAAACAAACAAACAAATATCAAATAGCTCCTAACACTGCTTTAGAGGCGGAATACACCACTGGCTAAACACAACGCTTGAGAATTTAACAGCTTTTAATTGCCAATTTTCACTTTAGAACTGTCGATGTCCTTCTCTACTGTGGAGCAGTGACACAAGGTTCTGTTGAGCTCTGTGAGCTCTAGGCTGACTGCACTAGCCGCAAGCAGAGGAGCAACTCGATTTAACAGGAGAGTTAACACCAGTTTTAGTGGCCGTGAGGGACAACCACACAGGCAGGATGCTTTATAAGGCTTGACTGGTATGCATTATCCATTCATCAAAGTGCAAAATCATCTAAGTTAGGTGGAAGCACTTTCCCTTCCAAAATCAACAACAGCAAGTTATCCAGCTTAAGGTCCTATCTACGTACCGTACATCCAGCCATAGGTCAAGTATTTCTGACAAGGTGAAGGCTACATTAGGATTCTGATTGAGCCTTGTTGTTTACGCGAAACCTCGGAGCGACATTTCTCGGGGACTACGTTAACTGTGTCCGCGAATATATTTGTGACATTATCGGGAGTCTGTGGTCCTTGAAAGGATTGTGACACATAAATATATTTTTGTGTTTGTTTGCTTGTGTGTTTACTGACAAGTTATTTTCTCTAGGTTAAGAAATTAAATTCGAAAATATAGTTTGAGGAAAGAATTTTAGCGCTCATTGTCTCTAAAACTAAAGACCTGGTAGAAGGAAAAATCAACTTGTCTATACTAGTGGTTATTGGCAGTGGAATGGTAGAACAGGTGCAAAGTCTAGACAGCAAACTATCCTTTTACGAAAAAAAAACCCAACATCGTTCCTAGAAAAGCACATCAGCGCCTGTTTCTGCCGATACAATTGAGGAATTTCAAATTGTTTCTGTGGTTCGGCGTTCTCTCTATCAAAGCTGAAGCTTGCTTGATGAGGACAGCAAGGTCATTGGCTCTCCACAAAGACCATTAGGAGATGTATGACAGGGCTGTGGGAGTACAAGCTGTCGGCATTATGCCACATTCTTCTCGCCCGCTACTTCAACATTTCCAAGTCTTTCTTTACCAAGTGCGCCAGCACTCTTGAACACGCCTAGCAAATGAAGCGTATATAGTTTTCTTAACCTTAGCATGGAATACAAATCATGGCGTGCCTCTGACAATCACTGAGTGGATGAGTGTCAGTTTAATTGTGTGGGTGACTGAAGGTGACTATTTTTGTCGTAGTCTAATATGGGAGCAAGTAGGAATGAAACATTTCTAACACTATTGCGGACAAATAGACAATAAAGGCTATTGTAGTGTATTGTACTTTCGAGAACTTCGCTTCTTTGTGTTAATTACTAGATAATGTCTTTACCAGCTTTTGTTAACAGTAAAAGATTACTGCTGTTGCTGAATAACTACATTGTTAGTTATTCACGTGGGGAATTGAGTCAACTGGTGACCTGCTCTGGCGATCCTTATCACAAATGTTCCGTTAAGTGAAAATCGTTCTCTCTCTCCACTTTTTGCCATGAGATAGCCTTAGTTGCTGACTTGGCATAAAACAACAATTAATTCTCTCTCCACTTGACTATGGTTATCTTGGAGGACCATGCGTTGTGACTGAGGGTGTTACAATCCGGTCAGCATTAGTAATTAAAATGGATGTTATTGTTGATCAACACAACAATACCATGCCAGTAAGTTTTTCAGAGCTCCCTAAAACGATACTGAGGCTGTGGCTCATTGGGGATGCGAATGGGTCAGCAAGGCAGGGCCGCCGAGAGCCAGCATGAGCCCCGGGGCAGACGACCTCTCCGGGACTCTTGTACAGTGTAATTGAAATCGTAAATTATTTTCCCAGTATATTATAATATGCTTACAATTTGATTGTCAACATCTACATTTCATTCAGTAACGTAATATAGACTGCAAACATTAGAACAAGTGCACTAGGATCTACATCACTACCAGAACATAGAGTTTACACGTGAGTGGTTAGTAAATGAGGTAAAATGACGTGAAAGGATCAAACTTGCAGTAGCTTGCTCCATAGAAAAAATTCCCAGGCCCGCTACCCCGACGGCCCGCCTACCTTAGGTCAGGTAAAGTATACTGCAGACTTGAAACTCAACATCTGTATGTGTAAAGTTTGGATGTTCCTTCCTCAGACCTTTCTGACAGAAAGAAAAGGAATAGAAGAAGGAAAAAATCCACTGACCAAGGCCGGGCCCCCTTCTCAGACAGCATTTCCCCCTGTCCCCCTATCTCGCCAGGCCTGCAGCAAGGTTTTCCGCTTCGACTGGTACAGTGGGATGTTGATGATTTGGGCGCTGTGCTTTCGCCAGCATTCTGCTCGTATTCGTGGCCTATAGCCATTTCCGTCCTCCAATGAATTAAACCTACGTAACCTGGCATGATATGACTATCATGCATTAACCCACTGCTGCCAAAATACATAAATAAATAAGAAACTAAAGTAAACAAAATAAAGACTGGATCAAAACTAAAACCAAAATCAAAAGAAACGGAACAAAACACAACGATTCAGTCCCCTTTCCTCTGAAAAAAAGCGACTCACTATTGCCCTCCGAGCAATAACAAAGAGCTTCTTAATTAATGCTTACAATAATCCTCAACAGTAGTTCAGCATTGTTTCCTTACTTATTATTTTAACCATGAAAAAAGCCCATTACAGAAAATATAAACTATGTTTTTCAGGTTGGATTATTATTCACAGTTTTCGTCTCAAAATTAGCGAGAAAAATTGTTACTTTCATTCAGCCTGTCGCCATTCAGCTGCTAATGTTCCTAAAACCAGTTTAAAAATGTCTGCCATTGCCAGCCAAAAGAAAATAGTCCTTTTTTTCAAACAGCGACAATGTATTTGTGGGAGAGACATGAAATCAGATAGATGTACATACGTCACCACAATGATTAAAGCTCACTCAGCTTTTCTACTTTGTATTTTTTTCATCACGTGTTATTATCTAACAACTGTGATTAGTCAGCCTCCTAAAACCAAAGTAGCTTTCGAAACTGTGTAAAGTGATGTGCGATAAACTCCCAGTGCTTCTTGAACTTTCCTCATTCATCTTCCGAGGAGAAAATCTCCAGGACACCGCATTTACCTTATCTTGCCGGAAACGACTTATTACTTTTTTTTTATTCCAGTATGTTTACTTGTCCCGACTTTAACACTGTTCCCTCCAGTTGGTATTACTGTTTGAATGTATGAGATATGCGTTGAGTGGTGGATCGGTAGGACAAAGGCATGCTACAGGGTACTAATTTACTTGTGAATGCATACGTGTTTTGGGTTTTGCATAAATACAGCATGTATGCGGACACCGTAAATGCCAGAAACTCCTCCAGCATAGGAGGTATGTGCGTACTAATATTCATCATTATTATTAAAATGAAACAAGTCATTAACGAAGATAGAACAATGCTACTGCAACGTATATGGAGTAAAGTGTGTCGGTGTACGTGTTTCTTGCGGATGTAATCAAAAGCTGGGCAAACACACTGGGTACGTTTATCAAAGAACATAAGCCCTGTTCTCATAGCCTTGCAGGGAGGACATAGCCTGATATTTACATTTCTGAGTAGCGGAACTAGTATAAAGGAAAAGGGGACATGCCCATTCTAAGTCCTGCAAATATTGATTTAATTTTAATGAAACATTGAAATCAAATCGCGCTTCATCACAGCCAGGTAACAATGTTAGTTTGCTGATACGCGCGTGAACACACACACACACACACACACACACACACACACACACACACACACACACACACACACACACACACATTGTTTTTAATAATGGAGTGCAGTGCGATTGGAGTTGTTGATATTTCTGGAAGAAGAAAGTATTTTAAGCCATGAAGCTAGTATTAGGATCTTTCTTTCCTTTGGTTTATTATTATTCTTTCAAAACAGCTGCTCAGAAACGTGTAACCTTGACTTTTTTGTCACTGCTTTGGCTAATCTATATCTCCTTTCTGAGCACCTAGTTCTAATGGAACTGCTGACGTTGGCAAATTCAGCTAAAGAAAAACAACAAAAAACTTCTACAAAAACTGTTGTTTTGCAGCATGTGCGAGGCGTCACGCTCAGCTACACTTATTATTTATTTGCTGTCATAGCTCGACTTGTTATTTTTCTCGTCGTAATGATCGAACCACGGCAGACCATCGATAACAGCTGTTGTCCACTCTCTCGTAAACATGAGCTATTTGCAATGCTCGGTGCACTTTTCAATTCTCCTTTCCCCGGGAGAACTCTTCTGACCATTTTCTAATTGGTCTTTGTGATCGGGATTTAAATAAAAATAAAAAAAATCTGTCGAGACATTGTCAGACATACGCAGCGCATCACAACAATACTATCTGAATCTCAAGGGAGCTAACAGATCAATTTCAGGTCCCAAGAAGGCCTGAACAATTTCCTGTTTGTTAAAAAAGCAACAAACAAACAAATCCTGTTTGATCCTCATTTTCTTTACCGAAAACATTTTTGACGCAAACAATATAATTCATTTTCTTTGGCCTAAAATGTAAACAGGTTATTTAGTCCAAATATCGACGACTGTTAAATAATGAGAATGAGAGAGAACAAGACAAAAAGACTCCGCAAATGTACACTTTGAGTCAAGGGAATTTTTTTAGTCGAGTTACTGTCGTCTTTTTGTCGACACAACTTTATTTTTTGGTCAGACCGACTCGGACAGCCCTTGCAATTTCGAGGTCAACATTTTCCAAGGCCCACACCAAGACGCTAGATGCCTAGTTATTATACAACTTTTCAAATCAAGCTTAACAGCGAAGGTTAAACTATTTACTTTAAATAGCGCGTAAAAGAAGTAGCAGCCTTAAGATTATTTTTGTAAACTTATTTATTCCATGCATGTAATATCTTCGTCTTATTATTATTCCTTTTCACCCGCAGTGGAGCATAGGGCTGCAACTACACCACGCCAGCGAAACTGGTTCTGGGCCTCTCTCCCCAGTTGGGCCCATGTCATTCCAGGTGCCTCCGCCTCGCCGTGGACCGATCTTCTCCACGTTTGTCTAGGTCTCCCAACCCTGCGCCTCCCCTGTGGGTTCCAGTCTAGAGCTTATGCGTTTAATATACTACATGAATAATAATAATAATAATAATAAACAACGGGTTACTGACATTGAGAACGAGATAGAAGACTCCACAGACGTACACTTTGAATCAAGAGAATTTTTTAGTCCAGTTAATGTCGTCTCATTCTCGGTACAAATTTATTTTTTACTCAGACCGAATCGGACAGGCCTTGCCATTTCGAGGTCAACATTTTCCAAGACCCGTCGTCGGTCTAAGGGAGGCTACCTCTTTAAGATCACGTTGAAAGGTGTTTATAGTTACCTCCCTTACCACGAAGCACACACCAAGACGCTAGAAGCCGAATTATGTTAACAGCAAATTTTAAATCAAGGTCAACAACGAAGGTTAAACTATTTAGTTTAAATAGCACGTAAACGAAGCAGTAGCATAAAGATTATTTTTGTAAACTTATTTATTGCATGCATTTAATATGTATGCACTAAATGAATAATATTAATAAAAGTGTGACTGAGAACGAGAAAGAAGACTCCGCAGCTAAACACTTCGAGTCAAGAGAATTTTTTTAGTCGAGCTATTGTCGTCTTATTGTCGATACAACGACTTTTTTGTCAGAACGACTCGAACAAGGCCTTGCCATTTCGAGGTCAACACTTTCCAAGACTGCCTATCGGTCGTCGGTCTAAGGTAAGCTACCTTTTAAAGATTACATCCAAGGGTGTTTAGTTATCTCCCTTACTACGAAGCACACACCGAGACGTTAGAAGCCGAGTTATTTTACATCAAATTTTCTAATCAAGGTTAACAACGAAGGTTAAACTATTTAATTAAAATAGCGCGTAAAAATTGAAGTAGAAGCCTTAAGAATATTTTTGTACACTTATTTATTGCATGCATTTAATATATATGCACTATATGAATAATAATAATAAACGTGTGACTGACAGAGAACGAGAAAGAAGACTACGCAGATAAACACTTCGAGTCAAGAGAACTTTTTTTAGTCGAGTTATTGTCGTCTTTTTTTCGATACGATGTTTTTGTCAGAACGACTCGGACATCCCCTCATTTCGAGGTCAACATTTTCCGACTGCTTTTCGGTCGTCGAAAGTCTAAGGGAAACTACCCTTTTAAGATTACATTGAAGAGTGTTAATAGTTATTTCCCTTACCCCGAAGCCCGCAACAATGAAGCCTAGAAACCGATTTATATTAGAACAAATTTTCCAATCAAGGTTAAACTATTTACTTTAAATAGCAGCCTTAAGATTATTTTTGTAAACGTATTTATTGCATGCATTAACCGTGAATACACCATATCAAGAACAATAATCATAAACGTGTAACTTACATAGCGCATAATCACGCTCACGAAGGAGCGTGCTCTCAGTGCTGAAGACATATGGACAGAATACAAAGAATGGAAGGAGAAACTACTATGCAGAGAAGCAATAAAAGACAAACACAGAAGTTACAAAGAGGAATCAGGGAACAAACAATAAGGATAGAAAGTGTCATAAATCTGACAGAAAGAAGAGCAAGCGGACTAGTCAATTGACTTTAGTCGCAACTCATGATAAATATGTTGATTGGTGTAAGGATCGAGTAATGCTCGTGGAACATTTGTGTTTTTAGTGCACATTTAAAGAATTCGATGGCAGGTATAAGTCGGATATGGGTTGGATGAGAGTTCCACTGTGTTGTAGGGCAGGAACTAAAAATCCGGTGACCATAATTATGTAGTTGTTTGGGTGACAAAGATAGAGAGCCATCTAGTCATCAGGCAAAGAGCGGAGTAGTCTGGCTGGAATGTAGGGGAAGCGAAGTTCAGAGAAATAGTCAGGGCAGGAGCCTGTACAGAAATTAAAATACAGTACAGTTTGAACTAAATGTGAGAATATTTATATATGAATATATATTTATAATGTTATACTGTTACTTTTATGCAGTGTGCATGATTACCGTTATCAGTACCCCTGTTAAGTCAGCGGTTTAGATTATCTTTGTGCTGTCGGATCTACATAAGAAATTTATTTGTAACATCTATCTCAAAATTTGGTGCTTTTTTATTATCTCACGTATTTGTACTTTTACTAAAGGGAGTAGTGTCCCATTTAGAGAGGACTTCAGCACTCTTATGCGCGCGTGTGTGTTTTCTGTGCATGTGCCGTGTGCTTTTAGATACAAATATTATCTAAAAGAACAACCGATAACGCTGGGGTCTCGGATATTTAGGAAATGTGTTCAAATCACAATCACTGTCTAAAAGCATGCCTCTTCGTGAAGTGAAAACATAAGTTTATCATTATTTCGAGTTGAGTTCCTGTTTTAACCCTTAGCCCCTTTGTGTGCTATTTCAGTACTGACATTTACTGTCACTGCCATTTCACTGACAATGCCATCTCTGTTTTACCTCCTTTTTGCGTGCTTGTGCCACTGCCATTTCACTGTACACTTCGAGTCTTTGTCAACACTCTATTTTTCGCCCTCCCCTCCTATGTAACATGATAACGCATTCACTGATCTCGGCTAAACAATTTATTTTAACAGCGCCCTAAGCGAGCCTATTTTCTGTCCACAAGTAGTAAACAGAATCAGATAATCACCAGGCTGCAGTGAGCGAGGGGAGGTCAGCTGATGCCCGCACTTTGCAGACTTGCCAGTGAGTTTCCTGTGGGCACTGCCAGGATCACACATCAAGACAACTCTGTGACAGTCAACTTCCACCGTCTGGTGTCAAGATAATAACGACCCTTTCTCCCGAGAACTTTTTCATCTCATCTGATCAAAAGCTGTTCGCTTTTGTCCCATTTGTCGCAAGCAGGGGTCTGCAGCGTTGTGACCTGATTTGACGATGAGAGCGGGTCAGCTGCTGGTTCTTGCTGTCTGGTCTTTTTTCCTGCCAAACTGCGCCCACAGCAGAACGGCTGAAGAATGGAAGTCGAGAATAATCTATCAGGTGAGACGAACACACCCGAGCGCTTTGTTGAAAAGTATGATCTTTGTCGGTACGAGTGCGTGTTCGTCCTCGATGGTACGTGCGTATGATGGGTGTAGGTAGGTACGTGGGTAGATTTGTAGGTGTATGTGTATTTGAGTGCGTATTGGTTAATGTGTAAAAGAAAAATATTCTTACCCTCTGATCCGAACTAAAACACTTGCTACATTACATCTTATAATTAAAGCAGAAGATGACGATCTCTTTCTTGTAGTTTTTTTCTCTTTATCTGAGACTATCTTTCTGTGATTCTGTGTTAAATAAAGGCTACTGCTACAACTAATATTAACTGAGCGCTTATATCGCACAGCATTACAACTTAAGCAGGTCGCACTTTCTGGGCTGACCAACAATAATAACGAAATAACAATGAAAACGCTGGATAGCAATAACATACACCAAACACATTTAACCACAGAGCCACAGGTGAGCGAACACACAGGTAATTATAGTTAGAGTGTGGCATTAAGTGTAAAAAAGCACATGTAACAAATAAATAATATGTAGCACTGAATTGTGATAATGCATAAACGCATAATGGTAACACAATGAGTAGAAAAACACATCGTTTTGGGGATCCTCACAAAGTGTGGCAGGAATAATCTTTTTATCTACAGGTATAGCATAGTCTATATGGTTGCTATTACGGCGCTCCGTTCTAATGTTGATTTTCTCCGTTGTAAGAGGTTACTATTGACTACTAATGTAAAAAAAATACTACGCGAAAGAAATTTAGACTCATATCTCCTTTACAGAGCAAGCTTAAACAATGTCTTAATTTGAAAGAGTATCCTGTGGGAGAGAATGACACGCGAAAACAGCGAAAGAACGAGAGAGAAAATGAGTGCATGGAGAAGGCGTGGAAGGAGAGAACGACCGTGTTGCAAAGAGAAGGGATGGAGGTCTCTGGCATCGCCGTAACTTTTATTTCCCCATTCACTTGAACATGAGCTGTCAACCTGTCAAGTTAGAAAGGAGATCAAGCGTACAAGTTGTTCACTACTTCGCTGTTTTGACACCGCACATGAATAAGCTTGAAGCAAATTAAGCGATAGATCTATGAACACACAACTAGAGAAATCAACCTGAGCAAACCTGGGGAGTTTGAAAAATATCTTTTCCCAAAACTCTATAAAACGTGGAGAAACATTGCCCTCTCTGGCGAGATTATTACTCTGCCTGTGTCCATAAGTACGAGCGTTTTGACTCTTTGGTCTTTTAAGGTCCGCACAAGGAGGAAAAAACACTGCAAGCTACAACTGACTTTGCTGATGTTGCTACTTTAGCTACTACTATGGTACCATCACCACCCACCACCACTAATAATAATAATAATGAATTATTATTTTATTACAATCTGCAGTTACTGACAGACCGGTTTTCACCAAGTGGCGCAGCTCCTAGCCAGCCGTGCACAGATCTCAGGAACTACTGTGGCGGAACGTTCAGGGGCATAGCAAGGCATCTGGACTACATTCAAGGCTTGGGTTAGAACACTGATGTCACATAGTCATAATCGTGTGCGCACGCGTAGCTTTTTTGTTTATATTTGTTTTTATGTTTATCTGCGTATGTGTACGTGCGTGCGTGTATGGTGCGTGGGTGCGTGAGTACGTGCATGTGTGTATGGTGTGAGGACCAGAGACCTTTGTTTAAGCAAAGACAGTTCTCTGAGAATATCTAGAAACTCAAATAACTAACTACGGGTTTACCGTTGCTCAGCAAGTGAGAGAAACCACGACCGGGATTTCTCACGAAAACAACAAAAAGGAGATCCCTGTTATGAGGTGCAGCCCACAGTTAGAACTACCCCCAGTCCTTGGAGAACCGGAACACGCGGGACTGGTCGGGAATGAGGGGTACCGGTTTGAGAGTAGATTTGTTTAAGACAGCAGAAAATGAAGTGGCGATCAAGGATTTGAACGTATGCGACTGTGCATTGACTGGACAGTGCTGTAGAGGAAAATACCATTACATTTCCCATTGTCTTTAACAAATCAGCTCTGTGACCGTGTGAAGGACCGCTGAATGTGTAGACAGGTTACACCACACACATGGACTACACGGCACGCTTCACGTGTTCTTTCAATCAACACAAAACACTAAGATCTGCACATGGGTTTCTCGAGCTGTGTACTTGAGGTGGGGTTTCTAACTAAGTTGTATAGGGATCAAGATACATCAGTAATCCTTCAATAAATTCCTAAACATAAATTAATATATCAATAAGAGAACATGAATCACGATACATATCACCATCAATCCATCATTACAATCAAAACCAACTCTCACAACTACTGAACCGATTCTCTAAAGTTCCAAGTCATTAGGTATCCGACCGAAAAAGACGTATAAACCAATCGTCCCGCCACGAGAGTCTTTTGTCAACTATGAAGAGATCAATTTACATACAGTTTCCAGTCCTCTTCCCATTCATTCCGTCTTTAGCACACACATATATATATAGAATTATCTCCCTTGCCCCGGTTGGCGCGCAGAATCCTTCAACGGAGGGTCGTACTCCCTTGGTCAGGCACACAGCAAATTTGAAGGTAATCCTTCCAGGTCGTAGGGCACTCAGCTCCTGACGACTATGAATTCTAGATCGTAGGGCACACAGCTCACTGACGATATTATATTCCTGATCGTAGGGCACACAGCTCACTGACGATATTATATTCCTGATCGTAGGGCACACAGCTCACTGACGATATTATATTCCTTATCGTAGGGCACACAGCTCACTGACGATATTATATACTTCTGGTCGCAGGGCACTCGGCTCACTGACGACAATCTTCATCCAGCCTTCTCGACCCCCTACCTAATTCCTGAAAATACTTATGTTTTCATGAGTACTCACACCACTGCATTGTCACATTATATTCTACCTTCATAGCAATCGTACTTATTTCTTAAAACCATCAAATCTCATAAACGCACATCATTCTCTCCAGGCCAAGCATTAAAGAAAAAAGCTATCACAAAGATTAATCAACAAAACAAAACATCCCATACCTTGGCTATGCAAGGAATTAGTTCTGCTCCCCTCTCACTTTCACACAGTACAATCTCCTACGTCCTTATACTAGGACGTTAGGTCGGGGACTAAAAATCCACTCAACTCAGTTGCCTTACAGGAAATCGGTGACTACTTTACTCAGTCGCACTATGAACCATACTCACATTCATCAAATCTCATTCAAGGGGGACTAGTATTGCTTCTTAATACCTAAAGGGGACTAACTCTCATTCTCTCATTCATATTTTCGCGTAAAGGGGAAACTAGCCCTGCCTTACAACCTAGCAGGGAACTACCTCTAGTTTCTCCCTTACTATCACGGGTCGATCCGTGACAGACCGGTATCTCTCATTCTCAAAGACATACAATTAGTCTTTCGCCTTACTAACATACATGCTGAAGCAGGAGTGACCATTACCATGTTATTTTACATTTTGAATACGGTAAATATTAAACATAAAACACACACCAGGATGCTGATACAAAAGAACTTATGGCGGATAGCGAGACTATACATTTCAAGAAGACATTGTTTACTAATGTTACCAATAATTAGCCCTTATCAGCTAAACTGCGGGATGGACTTTGTGGATGTTCACGACATTCGGGTTTGTGGGCTGTAGGCGCCAACGCCATCTGGATTTCGCCATTTGTCGAAAACAACCCAAACAACTACCACGGGTACGCTGCCAAAAACATCTACGCGGTGAATCCGATGTTTGGCACCAAGCAGGACCTGCTGGACTTGATTCGGGACTGTCACCAGCGGGACATCTGGGTTATGATGGACGTGTAAGTATGTCATGATAGAAGTTCACCATAATGGGTCACGACGGACGGTTTAAGTGGGTCATGGTGTAAGTCATGGTGGAAGAACGAATTAATTTTTCTCTTATGCTCCGGAACATTGCTAAAGTGTGAATGCTCAGGATAAAAAGCAAGAGAAACCAAAAAAAATATTAACGATATGTACCCCTAAAGTGGCTTCTGAACTATACCCTGTTAACCTCCTCTCACAATTTGAACACACAAGCTATAGATAGATTTGGATGGAGGCTTCTCTCTGTAGTACTATAAAATTACTTAAATGTTAACCCAAGCTACGAATTATGTTTCACTGGATGGGATAACAAGACTGTAGCTAAAAAATCTGATGGACATTTTGGATTGCGAGATGCGATCCCTCCAACAATAAAATTCTTGATTTTTTGGGGGGCGGTGGTGTAGGGGGCGTTAAGAGGAGAAAACGAACTTGAACCGTAATTCACCCTTGACTAAAGCAGGCTCATTGCTATGACAACGCCTTATTATTAATGTGCTACGATGTGTTTGGAGAGCAAGCGCTGAAACTTAATTTAATGTTTTAGCTGTTCTTTACAGTCAGCCGATTTTATGTTTAACCTTTAACTTTCCTGTACAGTAAAATGAAAATGAGGTCATTAAGAAGCAGAGAGGCCGGACGTAATTAAGATAAATGGGCATTAACTATTTTTTTCTTATGTTCTTCGGATGATAAAAGGCAGTTCCATGAACAACTAATGTATTTTACCTTTCTCTACAGGGTAGCTAATCACATGGGTGTTGCTCCTGGCGACCCCGAAGACCTGTCAGGCTTCGTTCCTTTCAACGAAAGCTGGCATTACCACACTCGCTGTCAGATCCAAGACTTCATGAACCAGACGGAGGTAAAGCAGCTGTCCACCTTCCCGCTTTGAAGATTGCTGAAAGCGGACCCAGTGAAGTTTAATGCATGACAGTCCATTTAGATATGAAAGACAAAGTTTTGGTGAAAACAATTTGAAAATAAAAGGTAAGGTAACCTTTTCAGATCGTTGGGGAGTGAGGTGTTAGAGACCCCACCTTTCTCAGGGCCAGCGTCATGGATTGATTTCAATCTTTCACGAAATAAAAAAAAATCGAAAATCACAATGAGGGATCTTCAGAGAATCATTCCCTGTGAATAAACCATGTATTATCCAAAAGTGATAATATAACTGGACAGTCCCGACAAGGCGATTGGATTCCCCTGATATCCAACCCGCAAAATATCTGGGGACCGCTTGACCTGTTGGACTGGGACGACGCGCCGCCATTACAGAATATATGAAAGAAAGAGAGAGAAAAAGATGAGAGAGAAAGAATAAGAAAAGAGTATCTGGGCATATCATGACAGACATAGAAGGCTGTCCCTCCTACCGGATACACTTAGCCCCGTGTCTTTGTTACACAGAAGGACAGGGAACGGACAGATAAGAAAAGGTAATAGAATGGAATGGGAGGGAGAGACGATATCAGCGGATGAATACAAAATGACGGAAGTCCATAACCCGCAAACTGTACCTTCTTACAACAATACTTTATTAATTTTACTACAAATTGCTAACAGTGGAGCGCAAACGTCCGAACACTAACCTTCACCCAACTATCTACTTCTACGTCTTATTTCTCTTACTTTAAGATCAAAAGGTGACATCCTCCCTCCAGCTCCCCATCAATGTGCGTGGTGTCATATTTCTGCTCCTGTCTCTCCCAAAGTGAAAAGGCAAAAGAGAGTTCCATGTGTTTTCCTCTGGGTTTTTATACAACTTTTGGAGGTCCGTTCTAGGCACGTGTCCCCTTAGTTCTTTTGCTACTGACGACCAGTCCTAGCAAAGCCCCTGGTCACGTGGTCAGTTCGCCTTATACAGTTACGCGCAATCAAGTTATTTCCATTCCCCTGACCAATCCTTACATGGAATGTCATTGCACTCCGTGATAATAATAATCTGTCAAACGTCACAGAATATATTCAATTACTGTGATCGAACGGTCGAAAAGCTTAAAGACAAACCTGTAAATTTCAGCCTCCAAGAACCATCCGTTAATTTATTAGTGCATCATTCACAGCATTGGCAGCAGTCAACACCAACAGAGAGAGAGAGAGAGAATGAGCGACATTTCGGGTTATTGGGACGCTGAAAGTCTGCATTTCTCGTGGTTCTGATAAACTGTTACTTTAGCACGAGAAATGCAGACTTTCAACCTCCGAATAATCCAAACTGTCGCTCATTCTCTCTCTGTTTGGTGTTTACGGCTTCCAGTGTTGTGAATGGTACACTAGCGTGACGTAGTTGATGGCAGGTGCGAGTCGGGTACTTTGCTAGTGGATAATTAATTAACGGATGGATTTTGGAGGCTGAAATTGACAGGTCGGGTTTATATCGCCTACATCTACTGATATCTGCAAACAAACGCAAACCATTCAGGTTGGTCTTTAAGTTCAGGAATCTCCTATAGTTATCGATAAAAATACACATTGATATGAAACAAAATCCTTGTCTTCCCGAAAAACGCTCTACGTGTATCCCAGCAATCTTGGTCTTCACCACCTGCGAGACTTGGATTGCGAACGATTCCAGTCCACGGCATCTGACGCATGTTATGCTTGTCTTTCCTCTCCATCAGGTAGAGTTGTGCCGCTTGTTTAACCTGATGGACCTGAACCAGACAGAGCCATGGGTACGCCGCACTCTCTTGAACTGGATCGCCGATATCACACGCGAGTATGGCTTCGACGGGTACCGCATCGATACGGTTGTAGAGGTAGGTTAAGGTCTATTAGGTAGGTTGGAACTTATCGATAATTCTTCGACTGTGTTGCCATAATCTTGAATACCATTTCAAAGTCCATCTGTTTGCTTGCAGATGGCTCACAAGGTGCTGCCTGTGCAAGTTAACTCATACACTCTGCCTTGTTCCCGTGCAGGTAGAGAAGCCCTTTTGGTCCCAATTCTGGGCCAGCAGCGGGGTGTTCATGCTGGGGGAGGCCAACAACGGCGACCGCACGTGCTACACCGGTGGGTACCAGGGTCCTTTGCCCTCCGTCCTTAACTTCCCGCTGTACTGGGCCATGAGGCGGGTTTTCAACGAGCGACAACCCATGACGGAAATCTCAGAGTCACTGGAAGCGCAAGTAGGTCAAGGTCACACTACTTACGTATTTTCCGTGACCTTTATGACAACCCTCAGAGCAACAGGAACTACGGCCAAGGCCAAATCATTAGTGGTGCTTGATATGTGACTGATAAAACATACTGAAAGAGCATTGCAGGTTTTTCTCTGGGATTAAGTTGTTGTTTTGGTAAATTCTAAAGCTAAGCAAGTCTGCTCCTGTTCACAGGGCTGAGACGTCTACGTGCGCGCGCGCTTGTGCGTGTGTGTGTGTGTGTGTGTGTGTGTGTGTGTTTTGAAAGGGAGAGAAAGAACAGACAAGAAAAGGAGCTAGAGTTTGTAGGGAATGAGGAAAGAGGTACACGTAGAAGGGAAGAGATAATCACTTTGTGGAGAAAAAGGTTCGTGATAAGATGTTGTCTTCCATCCAGCGCTCAAATGCCAATGATGACTGGGTAGAGTTTATATAATTATAGTGCTCTGTAGCCTTGTCGTAAAGACTGTGTCTGATGTTCTGTCGTGTTATGCATTCTATGATACCCCATCATCATAGTCCACACATACTCTTGTACTGCTGGAAATGTTTTGCAGGCGATGTTACGTGTTTTACGAGCATTGTGACATGTTATTGAGCAATGTGACGTGATTTATGGGCAGTGTGACATTTTACAGCCTTGTGGCTTCTCTTCTTAGGCAGCCTGTTTTTCGGACTTGACGGTTCTGGGGCTGTTTGCTGACAACCACGACTTTCCACGCTTTCTAAACCTGTCCTACGATACAACTCTTTTGTCCAATGCCATCACATACGTCATGTTTGGCGAGGTAATCCTCTACTCACTTGAATTAATAAGATAATTATATCATCACAGATTGAGCAGTAATATTTTGTAGCTATCTAGTATCCACATGATATTAAATTGTAAGGCATAATGAAGATAAAGAAAACTGATTTGGCCATTTGGAACTAAAATCTAATTCACCTCGGATTTTCGATCCCTGGGAATATTAATATTAATATTATTATTAATAAACGCACTTCTTCTTATTTTCAGTTAGTACATTTCCAAAACATAAGTTTCGTTTTGTGTGTTTTGTTTTATGTAATCTCATATCGAGTCATCTTCCTCTGCAAAAAATTCAGCTGAAGAGGGAAAAAAATCAGACCCACACTACAAGATATACAAATGGTTGCAAAACCATCTGATTTATACGGCATAATTTTACGAGTAGAATGAAAAATACAAGAAGCCTTTCAAGATGAAGTTAAACTTATTTGCTGTCTCCCTGTTTGTCTACCTCTGTGACGTACATGAGTTTATGTACACATATTGTGCTTATATTGTGTGATATGTCTCAAAGGGAATTCCCATTATTTACTACGGCACAGAACAGGAATACCATGGCGGCAACGATCCATACTGCAGAGAATCCCTCTGGCCGAACTACAACACTAACGCCGAGATGTACAAGGTATGTGGAAAGCTGAAAAAATATTTTGTCCTTGTCCTTTGTCCCAGAGTCTTCACACGACACAGTCAAAGTGTAAGACTTCCACGAGATCGAAGTGTAGGACTTCCATGAGATCACAATATAAGACGATGAAGAAGTAAAAGTAGCTTAAGAAGTATTGTGTAGGAGTTCTATAGCATCAACGTGACTTCATATGACTCCAGTATGCACACTGCATGTTAATGAGGTAGATGTAGAGGCCAATACAATGTACACCTTTGATTAAGTTGAAGTGTGGTATTTTCATGGCGATGGTATCAAAATGGTGAGGTGCTTAGAGACCATACTTTCTCGGGGCCATATCTTGCTAAAGGGCGGTGTCCAACTGTTCCCAACTGTTCTCCCTGCTTTACCTTTTCCCATCTTTCTGTGGAGTCAAGCTTATGATATGGGAGTCAGAAAGGTGTTTGTGGTATGTTTGATATCCAAGACGTCTTGAAATTTTGAGTGGGTTGAGGCTTTGGACTGTGAACTGTGTTGAATACCACCATCTGTATGACGAATGTTCTCTGACAGCCTTCGCCTATTCTACTCTAATCCCGCACAGTTCATCAGCACCTTGACGCACGCACGTAAGGCAACCCGCGTGGATCAGATGGCAAAAAATCAGCGTCAGATTTTCGCCGATCATGACCTGCTTCTGTTCTCGCGAGGAGTAGGATCAGAGGTGAGGATTTTATTTATTTCTTTACTTATTGCTTTTTCTGTACATTCTACGGAATCCTATTGTAGTTTTTGTGCATTAACGTGCACTTGTGAGCGAATTAAACTGCGTGCACGCACGCACACACATATCAACATAGAGAGAGAGAAAGACGCACGATGGTATATTATAAATATAAAAAGGAAAGCACAAATAACCCTCAAGCTACGATGCTGAAACGGTGCAAAAAGAAAAAAGTGTTTGGTGTAGTAAATAATGTATATAAGGTTGTCCACGGTATTATTTATGTTGAAATACAACTTAGACATTGGTTCGGAACAGTTTAATTTGCAAATCATTTCAAGTTGTTTTCACTGGTCGAAACAGCTGCTGGTGGCGTTGACAAACGTAGGCAGGGGCGTGTCTTTGAGGAAGTCGCTGAGCCGTTTAGCAGTACAAGATGGAGGTAACGGTTTTGTTTTGCGTGTCCTCGAGTATCTTGTGAGTCATACAGTATTACGATGAATGACTCAAGTATTTTGTGTGCCGATGGATACGACTGCCATCTTGTGTTCTTGTCAGTAAGGATGGCTTGAGTATCGTTTGTTTCTTCGAGTATTTTGAGCGACCGAAGGAATTACTATTGTTCTAGAATATCTTGTGTGCCTTCTCTGGAGTCTGCCTGTCCTTGTGTTGTGTGGCTTCCAGTAAGAGTGGAATTAGGTATTAGGACTGCATTTATATTCATATATTTGTGCATGTAATTGCGGGTATCTTATGTCTTTCACGTACCTTGTTTTTCTCGAGCATCTTCAAGTGTCTTCTGGAGTACTTTGTGCTTCCTCCAGTAACTTGTGTTTCTCTTTCGTCTACCTTGCTAGTGAGTAAATGAACACATGAACATATGATCCTGTGAGGGCAGCCAAAAACATTGTATTACTATACTAGGAATGTTTTATTTTTATGGATCACTGCGCCCTATTTTACGTGAAATATTTTCAGTGATTTCTGGACTGATACTTTAGCAATAAACTTCTTGCTTACTTAATATAAAACTTCGCTTTCGCTATAATAATCGCAGTCTCACACAAAATGTGACATTACAGAAAGATTAAAAAACTTCAGTAGTTAAATATAATAAATGGATAATAATAAAATAATTAAAAATGAAGCCGCACGCTATTTCAAACACTAAAGGGAGATTATAAACACCTATAACATCGACTAGTTGACGATCTGAACTACTGCAGCTGTGACAAAAGGGACCGGGCGTCGTCCCTGTTCGACGGGAAGATAAATGACAATTTTGTCTAAGACGTTTGTAGATAATTTCTTACCTGATGTTTTGAGGTATCCACAGGACCAACGCCATCTATGTCACGTGTGGACACAACGTTTTTTAATCACGATGTTTCCCGATTCTCTTGTTCCAGAGTACGTCAGCGTTTTTGACAGCAAGGTCCACCTGAGCATCAGGGGTGGGTCTTTTGAAATGGTTTTGGACGGTGGAATGCCGCAGGTCTTCGTTAAGGACACGTCGCTGGTCGGATGACTGGCCTCTGGGGTTCTGTTTGTCATGGTCTTCGTGACTGGTGTTCTGCTGAAGTCAGTAATGGCCATAAACTTGGAAACGTTGTGAGATGTACAAGAGCAGCACTTTAAGACCCGTTTACATGTCTTTTTCAATGACTAAAAGCGAAATAATAAAAAAATCGTTGTTTTTTATGGTAAAGAAAAATTACGTTGTAGTGCACAAGTAGCACATTACTTTTTACTGTTACAAATTACAAAATAAACCTTTAAAACCTGCGCACATTCTAAGAGATAATTAATCCACTAGAGCTCTGTAGCTCACATGCAGCAACATTTTTATATTTTTTCTGTTTCGATCAATATCTTTCGATTGGATCTATTAGAATCTTTATTAGCTTACCAGTGACCTGTGGCTGCGTGGCCATTATATCACCAAGTTAATGATGAAACCATTCTCTGCCACATTTCAAGCAGGCTACTTGAAGACGCCTTAATTTGTCAAGACATCCGTTCAGACCAGACAGTCAGCGTGCAAGGCTAGATGGAGACACTGAGAGTGTGCAATACTAGATGATGGAGGAAGTGCCCCGAGAACAATGTCTTTCTCAAAGGGGAAGTTTTCTTTTTTTACACCTTCATAGGAAGACGACTCCTTACTAGTTAGAGCTACAGTGTTCGAACCCGAAGACGCGCACACTATCCAGTTCGACACCCGTGAGACGCAGCGTACGTTCTTCTTGTTGACTGGGAGTGGAATTAATACCTGACTCCGTAAAGTGTTAGAGAAGGTAAGACAGCACTGAAGAAAAGGTGTGTACCTACTCAAAAAAGGGAAGTCTCTAATCTGTCACTCCCCAACGGGCGTCAGGTCACGGGACTATCACGACCTTTATCGCCTGGGTGTTAGCACCCTTGAGTGTGAACCTCTGAACAGAGACTAGTTTGCACCTGTGGCTGGATTACTTCCTCCTGCCCACAGACCAGTAGCTTAGGATTGATGGATACATCAGGGGAGACAAAGCAGCAGAAGGAAAGAGTTGGGCTCCGCCGTGTCTTACAGACTTACATGAGCCCTTACGGCCACGGAGCTATGGGGGATCTTTATCTCTCTTTAGTTGGAGATTAGTTAAGTTCCATAGTTAAGAGTGGTGTGACGATGAACGCAGATAGTATCAATATTATTGTCAATAATAATATTGTAACAAAAATCAGTTTCGAATCGGCGAGCTGTTGCGACTGCGGGACGGGACAATGAAATGTGGGTCTTAGTGTTCGTCACGAGACTATGCAAAAGCAGGACCTCAGATACGGAGTGTATTGTACATCACGTGACATGAGGAAGACGGAGCACTGGGAATAGGGTTTCCTGTTTAACTTAATCATACTGGAGGCTGACCTGCTGCTGGATGGAGTCCTTCTTGACATCTGCCCTGTCAGGTTCCTTGTTCGAGCGAGACACATTTGTCGAAATTCACTACAGCAGACGTGCATACCACAGTAACCTACTGTCCTCTAGAGAAACATGTCAAGATTTTTTTAAAAGTGCGAATTTGAATAATGGAAATAATAATAACTCGTAGCAGCAACACTTTGCGGTGCGACAAAGTTAAATTTCTTTATTCGTAATGTCTTTTTTGTTTTTTACTACTTACCTTCTCCAACTCTATTCTTCTTTTCCAAATTCTAAATTCTTCTCCCTACTACTTTTCTTTATCTTTTTTACTTTTCTATTTCTCCGTATATGTTTGACGGTTTGTTTCGGTGTGTGTGTGTGTGTGTGTGTGTGTGTGTGTGTTTGTGTGTGTGTGTGTGTGTGTGTGTGTGTGTGTGTGTGTGTGTGTGTGTGTGTGCAGAACTTGTGCTGAAAGAAATTTCTTTTACCTCGATCATAACGTGTTTGGAACAAGAATCAATAATGTAAATTTTTTTTTCAGTCTTTTGATTGAATGAAACTAAAATGCACGAAAAGACTGGTACCCATGACACTTGGCGTTCACGTCCAATATACACACTGTATGAGTATATGAATACATTTATGAATATACGAATAAATATACATTTGCATATTAAAGAAAGAAGGGAGAAGAGGAAGATGAGAAGAGAGCATGCATGTTTGTGCACAACTGCATAAAGTGTGTAGATACGTTTAACGAAGAAAAAAACCACAGATATGATATATTACACTTCATTTGCCAAGAAAATCTCCTTGCAGAGTCTGCAACAACTTTGTTTCCGTTCATATTTTCATTCGAGACATATTAGTTTTGAATCAATGTCTTAGCATTCAGCACTTATGTTGTCCATTCCAGCAGCTGGAATAACGTGTCACTTATTCCGATATTTATCTCGCTGTCTTTGGGTAGTGACCCATCGACACACGAGGCATGTGTCTCTCGAAGTTTGCGATCCATAAATGTGGAAGGCATATCTTATCATGATATCAGTTACGTGCGTTAGCAGCAGTTACTGCTTTTCTGCTAGAGTATAGAGGGCTTGCACCAGAATTCTTCGCAAAGGACGTGCTCACTGTTCTGAGATTTATCACCTTTTACTAGGTCTAGCATCAGAACAAAACTAATAGAGGTTTGAGAATGTGACAGCGGTGAAGCCCGGGGGAGAATCTGATAGCAGCATAAAACGAGTCGCGCAGATCATATTCGAATACTACTTTTATTGGAGAAAAGCACATTGCCAATCCTTATTACTGTAGCAAGGAGCAAAGCGCTTTGCCCCATACACCATCTGTAAGAGTACCTCTACACTTTACTTCTGACGTCACCATAAAATCACTTTTGCTGGCATCAGGGGTCGTCCTCTCTCCCCTCTCACCCCGGTTATCACTTTCATCTGCCAGCTGGCGTCACAGAAGTTCCCCCCAACTCCTAGCCGTGCATATGGCGGGTCATTATAGGCAATCCACCTCCATGCCCTGTGCTTTTCTGTCCTTCTCTTGATGCAAGACTGTCAGAGACAGATTGTTACAGCACTTCTCACATTCAGATCGCACTTATTCCGGAAAGGGACTAGCTAACTTGTCTGCCCCTGCCGCCACTTTCACTCCGCTCTACTGACGCGAAAACTAAAATAAAATCCCGAAACTGAAACAGTTCCACACAGAGCGTCTTGTCTCCACATCAGTTGTCATTCAAGCGAACCGAGTGACTTACAGACGAGAGAGATATCCATACAGATCCTATGCTTAAAACAAAAACTACAGGGCTTGCTACCAGACTTGACAACTACATGAATAAGTAAGTGCAAAGGTTAAAGCTTGTACACCCGTCCTTGAAGCTGGTACTGAGAATAAAACAATGAAATGACTGCTGATAGTCAAGCTCTGTATCTATCTTTCCACACATAAATAGTTTTTCTCAAATAACTGACAAAGATCATGTGTATTTCGTGGCATGCGGTCTAACGCTAATACCAGTAAATCACGGAAAAAAATTCTTTGCACGTTATATCGGGCGTGCAAATAGTTCAATGAATTTGTTTCAATGGCACAAAGAAGCCCTTTGTCAGGCCAAAAAAAAAAAAAAAAAAAAAAAAACTGATTGCCTAAAGTCCAGGTTAAATGAGACTACTCTTGAAGCGAGTTGGACATTTCCGGATTGAGGAATGACACGGCAGTTGATCTCTAGTGATACGCCGCATGCGCACTCTCCGACATGACGTCACTACCGGGACAACGTGTATAAATGTTGGAAAATAGTGTCGTAAGGGCGTATGAAGCCCATGTCTTGTGCACGGCCGATAAAAATTTAGGTAAACAGAACTATAAACCAGGCAGCCAACATTCCAGACACCCCCACTCTCCATGAGCCGAGCGTAGACACCTTTAGCCTACTTGTGCGCCGCAAACGTTACTATGGGGCGCCAAGAGGGGAATTTTCTCTATTTTTTCTCTCTAGCTAGAGAATGCATTCTGTAACTACAGAATGAGCTATGTGACTACAGAATGCATCCTATAAGTAGAGAATGAGTTCTGTACGTACAGAATGCGCTCTGTAACTACAGAATGCATTCTCTAAGTAGAGAGAGAAAAACTCGGTAAAACCAAATTATTTCATTTATATTATACTTAGAAGTTGCTAGCCAATTAATTTTATATTTACAATTCCATTCTGTAGCTACAGAAAGCTTTCTGTACTTAGAGAAATATATCTGTAGTTAGAGAAAGCTTTCTCTAGCTACAGAGAAATTTCTCTAGGTACAGAGATTTCTCTAGCGAGAGCGATGTCTGTACCGAACGAGGCTGGCTCATTTGCATATGGGACAAGAAGGTCCAAGATCAACCAATCAGAGGCCTTGAAACAATGCCTCACGTTCTTAATGTGTATTTGCCGAGTGGAGTTCGTCTGCTATGATGTCATAGAGCAATCGCAAAACCTATTTTTTTTAATGTCAACCATCTCTGGATGAAAAAGATTTTTTTAAGCAACAGACGTCAACCAAGTTAATGAAAACTGCCACGTACACTGCAAGTCGCATAAACTTAACAAGCAGAAGTGCACTTTCTTTCTTTTAACACCTATAAAGGTATCCCGCTTGCCCCCGCTAAATATAGCTCATTATACATCACTGCTACTGGTCCATCTTTTGCTGTCACTTAAAATGTATTTACATTTTATTGTTTATATCTGCTCCAATATATATTCCATACATTGTTTACAATAAAACACGTTATTTGCTATGCTTATCTATCTGTACATCAAGTTGTTGGGTTATCACCAGACATGTTACACTAAATCCTGATTCAAATGAACAGTTAGTTGCCTTTAGTTGTAATTGTTCCAGAAATGTTAAATATATTCATTGTTGCCTGTCTGTCTGTCATTGTAGCAGTTTGAAAGATGTTAAAATCTGATAATCTGAAACTCTTGATTTTAATCTTATTGATCCACTGTTTAATACAATACATTTTTTTTACTGCGTATGCATCTTTTGGGACCATGTGACTAGACATTATTGATATGTGTGTATGTGTGCAATATTGATATGTCTGCACGTGTGCAATAGAAAAAAAGGAGCCCCAGACCCAACCATTATCTTTTTAACAATTTCGATTTGCTATTGAACAATAGAGATCTGCAAACTCATTAGAACAGCCATCAGAGAGTAAATATTTGATGGAAAAAGGTGAAGTTGCTTCTGGCATTAATCTATTTTATTAGCAATAGTCATTGTCACCATCATCTTATGTAGTTCAGTATCACACTGAATAAAAGAAGCTTGTATAATGAAGTATCATAAGAAGTCTGTGACAAAAAATATAAAAAATTGTTAAACAATAAAAAATTAAGTACAGAAAGCTTTCTGTAGCTATAGAATGGAATTGTATATATAAAATGAATTGGCTAGCAAATTCTAAGTATAATATAAAGGAAATAATTTGGTTTTACCGAGTTTTTCTTTCTCTAGCTAGAGAATGCATTCTGTAGTTACAGAGCGCATTCTGTACGTACAGAACTCATTCTCTACTTATAGAATGCATTCTGTAGTTACAGAACTCATTCTGTAACTACAGAATACATTCTCTAGCTAGAGAGAGAAGGTAGAGAAAATTCCCCTCTTGGCGCCCCATACGTTACTGCGTGTCTTCACATCATGAAGCCCCCATAGTTTCACACAGTGGTCTCTGCATAGTTCACACCACGAGGCCCGCATGTTTTCACACAGCCATAACGGGTGCGCACAGTGCACGTCGCCAGGCCTGACGAGAGGGGGAGGGGGACAGGAGGGTCTGGTGTACCCGGGCCCGCGGCTGTGAAGGGGGCCTGGCCTTGGTCATTGGATTTTTTTTCTTCCTCTTCCTCTCCTTTTCTTTTTCTTTTAAAGAAAGGTCTGAGGACAGAACATATTATTATATACTCGGAAAATAATTTACGATTACAATTACAAGGGGCCCGGAAAGTCGTCTGTCCCGAAGCCCGTGCTGGCTCTCGGCGGCCCTGCACGTCGCCGCAGCATGAAAAATATAAGAGAACATGAAAGTGAGAGGTTAGCATAAACGTAAAGAATGCATAAAGAAGAGACTTTATGTATTTGTGTGCGTGCGCATGTGTGTGATTGTGTGCGTGCGTGTGCGAGAGAGAGAGAGAGAGGGTAAAAAATCCAAGCAATTACCGTAACCTCATACATTCAATATGGCGGCGGTTTGGAAGAAAAGGAGTCCAACACATTGTTAGCCATATCTGCCACAATCAACATAAAATACCAGACGACCTGACCGGTAGATGCTGGCCACAGTCCCTTCCCTCCTTATCTCATCTTCCTGGTCTCTGTCTATTTACTAGACCATTCCTACTCTAGATCGTTATCTCTGTGTCTATTTACTACACCATTCCTACTTTATGTCATTATCTCTGTGTCTATTAATTTTTACTAAACCATTCTTTATATTATTATCTCTGTGCGCCTATTTACTAGACGCCTAAGTCTGTAGAAGAAGTCTCACAGGAGAAGAGAGCGTCTGTGTATAACTGTCACTCACGTGCCCAGTGCCCCGGGGCTAATGTCTCGCGTCTGACGAGAAAACGCCGGAACCTTGTAATATTTCTCTTGATTCGGCGTGTTTTGTACACGCCACTGCTCTCTCTTTCTGTGTGCGTGCACAGTGGTGTCTGCGTGTTTTCACATAGTGATGTCTGCATGCCTTACAACAGTGGAGTGTCTGCATGTTTTCACGTTGTGACTGCATGAGTTCACAGAATGGTATCTTTGTCCTCACCGAGTGGTGTCTGCATGTTTTCACAAAGTGGTACGCGTGTGTTTCGCACCATCATGTCTGCATAATTTCACAGTTATGTCTGCATATTTTCAGTCAGGTCCGCATGTTTCCAGACCGTAGTGTCTCGGTGTTTTCACAGTTTTGTCTGCGCGTTTTCACACACTTACTGATAAGTGCAATGGGAACAAAAGTCACGCCTCCTGCCCATTAATTTAACTCTTCTCCACTTTCGTGTCACATTACTCGAAATAATCGAGACTTACACGTAACACTACTTTCCCATTCTTATTTCTTAGTAAAGTTAAATTAAAGATTCGATCATGACTGTGTGGGCAGTGAATACAAGCTATTCACCCCGCCGGGAAAACTTTTCCTTGCGCCGTGTTGACCTTTCCCGATAAAGCAGATGCACATCTTTTGGAGTGTCACGGATGGACCGTGCATACGCACGAGACGCTACCTTAGTGAGTATGGTGTTCATGGAAGTGTGTGAGCGAGAGTGAGTGACTGATCGAGTGGTTGAAAGCAGGCAAATTTGTTTTTCCTGCGATAGCGAAGGATGCAAGGTAGCAAGAGTCCGAACGACGTACCGGAGTTATCTGTACCCGAGGGCCTTGTTCTGTGTATGCATACCTCGTCTAGCGAGGTACACATATTCCATTTATGTATATTGGATAAATTCTTTTACATTAGTTTATGATTTTTTAACTGTGTGCAACTGAAGTATTGTTATTGTAAGAGCGCACGAATGTTTTGCTTTGGACCAAGAATAATATGAAAAAGGGTATGAATGGAATATGAGATAAAAGATAAGTGCTAATAGGAAGCATACAAGTTACAGGTCGCAGTTGGGGGAGTATATTTTCTCTTTTCGTGATGCCATAGTGGCGCAAAGATAATCATCCCGTATTGAAGGATCGGACCGGCTAGCACCACCTGCCGTATTACTAACAACGGAACCCTACAACGCATCCCGTCCTGTGTTCAACTGTGATTGCCTTCGATGGAAATTCAGGTGTGCCGATCTTCTCCCGGGGCAGTAAGTGGTTCCCGAAACGTGTGTGGTTGGCGACCTAGTGTGTCTACTCGTGCCAGGTTTCTTTACCACATGGTGAAAACAAGCGTGGACAGTGTGATTTATCCGCGTCGCTAGGCGAGATTGTGAGTAGACGTATGTTCTTTGTGTCGAGCAGGAGCTTATTTTCTCGTCTTTCGGACCACGTATCAATGAGAACTGTCTTCCCAGCCTAATTGTAAATATTGACAAAACATTGGCCCTTGCGTCAGAAGATTTTCATTGGAGATCAATAAGCTGAGAGTGGAACAGTGCATTTAGTATATATATATATATAGAGAGAGAGATACGTTGGAGTGTAATAGATTATGATGAGGCCAAACTTGAAATGTGGTAGTTTGCATAATTGACTTTGTATTTTTTGTGCGGGTTGTTGCTGGGAAAGTTTTGGCTTTTGTCTCCTAAAGTCCCTGTCCTGGTCTGTAAATACATATGACCTGGGCAACCGAAGGCAATCGTATTATTTATTGAAAGAATGCGCAACTGTCATGAATTCTTTAGTTCTTGAGTACTAGTGTTCGTGACATGGAGTGATTACGGTTAAGGACAGGTAAATTTTTCCCCATTTACAGCTCAGGGTGAATCTCATTCACCCACATTCTGCTACAGCATCTTGTCTCCCCTACTTGCATTAACAGAAACTACGACACCCAGAAATCACATCAAATAGAAGCTCAACGTGCAATGGACGTCAATTCTGACGTCTGCAAATGACACGTGACCTATGACCTGTGTGACATCTGCAAATGACACGTGACCTATGACCTGTGTGACATCTGCAAATAACACGTGACCTATGACATCTGCAAAGGGCACGTGACCTATGACCTATGTGACATCTGCAAATGACGTGACATGTGAGCTCTATGACAACCACAAGTGTCAGTCGTGTGGACATTTCTCTGGAGAACTTTGCTGAACGAACATAGAACATAAACGATGCACAATGTCAAGTCTGTGCTCAGAACATGAAGGCAGACAAGACGGAGATCTCGGTCAGGAGGTTTGTGGCGTAGGTACAAATTCTACGAGTCTACCTGCTGCAGTAAATGACAGCCTGAAATGAAATGAGCGTGTTCTCATTACTGTAAGGCTTGCTAAGACATTTTAGAGACAAAGGGTCCTGTTCTGTTGTAAAGAGCTAAGGGGTACGAGCCTTTCTCTGACAGAGGAGCGGCTCGACCGACACTTACATTGTACCCATGAAGTACTTGCTGTTGGCCTGCACTACACATGTTCCATAAACCCAATGCGGTTGCCGACTACCAAACCTACACCTTAACCATTCTGCCCAAACAAAAAACTTAACCCTAACCCAACCTCAAAATCTAAACACCAACGCTGTTATTCAGACTTGTCGAGGGAACGAGTTAAAATATATAAGCACAGTTCTCCAAAACAAGAAAAAGTTGAAATCATAACGTGTTTACCAAAGCAAAAAAAAAAAAATAAATAAATAAATAAATAAAGGGGGGGGGGCGCATCTCATTAGAAATAAAACTGCAACCTTCGCATTGAAAATCACTCGCTTTACTATCTACACTTTAGCAGCTTTAGCCAAATCGGTCACCAATGAATCCATTTGAAGTCTTGCATTTTGATTTGTGATCACTAAAGACGGTCTGTGCATGGGTGGCAGAACTTCGTGGTGAAAAATACAGTCGCGGCCCGACTATCTAAATTAAAGACCAACCTGAATGGTTTTCGAAGTTTTCATATATCGGTAGATACATCTATATAAACCTAACCTGTAAATTTTAGTCTCCAAAACCCATCCGTTAATTAATTATCCGCTACGATTCGTACTTACGATCAACAGGCGCCGTTAACAGTGTACGTCACACTAGTGCAACATTCACAACACTGGCAGCCGTCAACACCAAACAGAGAGAGAGAGAATGACAGCTCGGGTTATTCGGACGCTGAAAGTCTGTATTTCTCGTGGTTTTGAAAAACTGTTACTTTAGCACGAGAAAAGCAGACTTTAACGTCCTAATAATCCCAGCTGTAGCTCTCTCTCTCTCTGTTTGGTGTTGACTGCTGCCAATGTTGTGAATGGTGCACTACTGTGACGTAGTACACTGTTAACGGCGCTCGTTGATCGCAGGTGCGAATCGCGTACTTTGCTAGCGGATAATTAATTAACGGATGGGTTTTGGAGGCTGAAATTTACAGGTTAGGTTTATATCGCCTATATCTACCGATATCTGCAAAAAACGCAAACCATTCAGGTTGGTCTTTAAAGGCGTGCAAGGGTTCACTGTGATGAGTTCATTGCCTGATAATAGGAAAATCTGAGCGAATAAAATTTTATCGTTATGAAGGCACAAGAGGTGAAACATCAACAGGCATAGATGTAAATCCTCCTCCCCACCAAAAAAAAAAATAAAAAAAAATAAAAAAAAATAAATAAATTACGCCTGTAAGTTACGTTTACACGCGTAAGTAGGTATGCTTACAACTCTACCATCGCATGCAGCCTTCGAGACCAGCATACAACACTAGCTGAAGCTCTTTCTGCTCAAGCCAATAACTTGAGACTGGAGGGTGTGGTCTATTCACTAAAATTTGGTAAAGGAAAATACTTATTAAAAAAATACAATCACTAATATTTAAGAGCTAATGCGTTCAGGTTAGCTCATTTTTGTTCTTTGCTTCTGTGAACAGTAGAAAATGTATGTGCAGAGGGTACAACGTTTTGTTACCGTCATTGACTAATTGTTAACTGTCAAATACATCACATGAAAGCAACAATAAATTTATATAATCTTTACTAGGATACCACTTGATGACTTATTTTTTGTTTGTGGCTCTGATGTAGCAGAGTGCACATTAACGATCAAAAAAGACAATAAATCTAAAACTAATGGACAAGGGTGTCTATATAACGTTTGAAACCAACTTCCTCATACCATTACTGTTATGCAGCTGTTTTCTCAAACGCCTCTGGCTTTAAATGAGTGGGCAGGTAAATCAAAGTGAAAGTCATTGCCAACACTTCCCCTACCCCCGAAAAAAATGGCGATCTCTTTCAGTGGTTACGTTATGAGCGCAATAACAAGGGAAGCTGATCAAAATAGTCTGCCATCAATCAGTCTGGAGGCGTTTTTCCTTGTTCGCCATTATGAGTGACTAGTGTCAAGCGTGACGCGTCAATGATGTCACGTAGACGGCTCGTGATATCCGGCTGGCCACACAGCGAGCCCTCGCCTCCAGACACGGTGTGTCATCGGCGACGAGTCTGGCAGGAAAAAGACGACTGTCGATGACAGCAGGCCGTTCTTCATCTGCTCTCCTCTGTCAGTCAAGTGGGAAAACATACTTTGCTAGGGGCCGCTGATGGCGGAAACGATCCGACAATGCGAGTGGCGAGTTCTAACGGTGATGGAGAGGGCGAAGGGCTGTCAAAACGCGTCTGGCGTGACGTCATGCAGCATGTGCAATTGAGTGAGGGCGAAGATGATTAAATACTCACGGTTCAAACCTGAGAAGTGTCAGCAACCTAGACTGCTGGATGCAGGACGCATCACAAAAGCTATTCAGAATTTGTCCCGTAATGTTGAAGGGCAATGGATGTCATTTAACAAGTTCGACTCAAAGGATTAATAGTGGTCTAAATTGCTCCCGCTGTAAATTTGGGTAGACTTGCCCTTTAAACTGGCATTCCTTGCTTTTCAGCCCGTTCAAAAATACTCCAAACAAGCAGAATCAGGAAAGGCGCTGTATCCAGCTCTAAAGCTAAATGCACATTTTCCCATGGGTGCTCCAGTTTTTTGTTATCTTTATCATCATTTCTCTTCACTAGGATGACGCAGTTTTCTATCCAATAATGCCAGTTTATTGCTCTTGGCGATTATCACTGACCTTGAGATTTTAGTTAGCGTTCTCTGTGCTCGATACCCCTTCCAAGGTTTGTCAGATATCTCTGAAATATTATAGATGTGATTTGGCACTTTACAGTTTCTCTAAATACTCTAGTTCAGTTTTCATTTCTTGAGTTAGCTGTAACTTTCTTTCTCCTTTTAAATCGAAAATAACTTACACCAAACATACAATGAATACCTTCACAAAGAATGAAAAAAAAAGAAAAAAAATGAAGAAAGAAAGGAAAGAGAGAAAGAGACAGGAAGCATATGTCAACGCAGAAGACCACAAGGCAAAACTTTATCACCTTAAACTGAAATATGTGTGCATTATATATATATATATATATCGACCTTGAAGCTGTAATGAGCGTTTGAAGACAGTCTAGTGGCATGACGGGATGCCTGAATTAATCAAATCTGCTTGTTGTGGTTGTCAGACATGTCGTCAGCGTCCGTTTTACAACTTTGTGACTTCCGTTGCACATGCCAAAGACGGAGGTGTCAGCGAAAGTGTTTGGAGACAAAAAAATATTGCGGTCGTGTCATATACTTGGTATTATACTTACATAACATTTTGCGAATCTACCTGAGAATAGTTCTAAAATTGTTCTTAAGAAGCAAATTTAGAAACGTTTTTCAAAATTCTCTCTGAAGTCGTTTTGATGCTTTGCACAAACGTCTTTGAAATATTTTAAATGTGATTTTCTCTTCTAATTTTAAAACAGCCTGGAGCTGTTTTTAACTAACTAAAACAGTTTTAATAACGATGACCTCTGTTATCAGAATAAGCTTTAAAGAAGAACAAGAAGTGTTTAAAAGCAAACAAGAATCTAGACGATGAAATAAAACGACGACGATTTTTTTTCAACGAAGAAATCGCAATGACTGCCGAGAAAATCACAGTTTAAGTCAGCGACTGCCACAATAAATAAATAAATAAATATTCGAGTTCCTGACGCTCTAAATGTTTATCGGTCATCAAGATTGGCGAATGGTCGAGTCATCTCATGTACCGGCTGTTTTTCACACTTCTTGTATTTTCCACTCTTAAACTGTTATGGAGCTTAACGTTCAGTCATTAGTAATGGTCTCCCATTTGCAGAGGCCAGCCAGTAGTAGTGGTCAGCCAATCGTGGTCAAGATGGTCTGTCGAATCGTTTGGTAATATGTTTAAAATCTGCGGGACTTATATCTTACCGTACTCACTGTGCTCGCCACATCAGCCATGCATGTTTCACGGGCTTTTGTACGAGAAACTGAGGCTAACGTGAAAGGAGGCAGCGCCTCCAATGTTGAATTAGCGTCATTAGCGGTAACTGTTGGTAGGAACAAAATAATGAAAATAATGATTATAAGCCACTCAACGCCTTCAGTTCCTGGATGCTCCGACATCATTATAATTACGAGCTAAAACTTGATTTATTAAAAATGCGTACAATAACGGACAACGGAAAAAAGAAAGCTCTAGAAGGATTAGCCGGTGGGAAGCAACAGAGGAAGAAATGGACACAGATCTGGGCCGGGAACTTGCGAGGTTTTGTTGGGGTTTTATACGTGCTTTTTATTGGAACAGAGGGATGGGATTCTATACTTTTAGTAAATTTTCATGATTAGTATTGATGTTTATTAACGGATTTTGTATGTTAGCTGTGTAGCCTGTGTTATTGCTCTGTTCTCCTTCTGTTGCTCCTTCTCTTTCATATCTCCCTTCCTACTACTCATGTCTCACAGATAATCGTGGTGCAGACCCCGGTATATCCACAATAGGCAGCCCGGTTACACATGCAACTTTTTTGCTGTTCTGATTCTCCATGAAAGCTGCCATTTTTACACTAGAGTCTGCTGACGAGAGCAAAAGTCCTCCTTTAACACTTTTTTTAAAACACGATTTTAGTTAAATATTTAAAAATCGTGTTGCGTACCGCGCTTAGGACCTTTCTGTAAAAGTTTTAAACATAAAAGTATTTAAAATTATAAATTATAAATGTGTAGCTAGCCCCAGGAATGTAGCCCCATAAACACGAATCTTGTTTGTTACTGGTAATTCTCGCCACTTTACCCCAAAATCATCAACTGAGACTATTGCACTCATGCACAGAAGGCGGGATTTGAACCAACAATCTCTAACAAAGAACAGTGTTTTCGAACGAGTGCCAACTCGTGTGAAGAGAAGATTCAGCGGGCAACAGGACACGACGGAAAGATGAAAGTTCATCTACGGTTCATGTTATGTAACTAAGGCAATAACACTGAACGGTTAGTATTTAGCAAGTGTCTTGTCTTATGAAGCAGCCTCAACCCTGATTAAATGATCGACGACACCATTTCTGGCTTTTAGGAGAAAACTGCGTCAGTCGTTGTCGCTGGACTCTTGGTGTCTCTCTATTTCCGGTTGTTCCGCATGGCTGGTAAAGAGTCACGCCAGTAAGCATGAGTCATGGAATAAGTCTGTGAGTACAAGTAAGAGCACGTGGCAGGTGACTTATGGGACGGCGTGAATGCGGAAACAGGGGTGTGATGGCACGTACAGCGTCAATGGCCTTCCGGCAGACGATGACACCGACTTGTCGCTCGCACGGGAGAAAGTGATGACAGCAGTCGTCACAACTGGCAGCGCACCTCATTTATCCCGCATCTGAAGGTTGGTAGAGGTCACCATAGCTGGCCCTTCATCAAACCGCGAATGTTTTCCTCTATTTTATTGCCAAGTTTACAGGCAAAAGGCCCCAGCTCCTAGACCCTTGGTACTGCAGTAAGATCACGACGTCACTAATGTAGATTTTTCGACTGATTGCTATTTTTGTACTGACATAATATTAGTGCATTTGTGCATCCTATACCAAGAAAGTAAGAAAACTGTCATACAACTTTTGGAGACTGATGGAAGCCGCTTCAGCAATTTGTCGAATCAGGACTCCAAGACATGCAAAGAAATAGGTAAAAATCGTGACGTTACGCTGGTATCCAGATAAAGTCAATTTGACTTACATTTCCAAAACGATGCGGAGTAGGCACTAGGCTACGTCACTCTTACTTTTGAAAGAGGGTTGGGGTAGGTAAGGCAGTGAAAGACAGAAGATGGGCACCGCTCTTACATAAAAGCTAGCTCCGAGAAAAGTGAGATCTTTAAAGGACAAACCGAGTGCAACATTTTTTCTTTATGATCGTATAAAGTTCATTTTAAAATAATAATTCCATAAATATGAGTATATAATTATGCTTAAAGATATAAGCCTTCAAACATCGGCATTCTTACCTGCCACTAGGAAAGCAGTAAACAAATTACTCTCCTATACTGAAGAGTTCTCTTACGCACCCTGAGTATTTGTAACAGCGAGTGTGGATGTCTTCAAGTCGAATGAAGAGACATAGCTCATGTTGTCGTGTTCAAGAAGCGATTTTTTCCCCAGAAAATGAAACGGCTGAATTTGTATACGGATTGTAACTGTTTGGAAGCTTCGAATGAAGTTAAAAAAAAATAAATAAATGATCCAAACTGAATTCATTCAACAGACTGGTAAGTCAATCAGATCAAACTTTAATGGCCAACAATCACGGTCATTGCAGTCTATGTTGTATTATTGCTGATTGTCTGTTACTAAGTGGGCACATTTGAGTCAATTTTCCCATGTGTATTATTGTTAATAAAATATTAACACATTTTAAGTGTGTTTGTCTACGATAAACTCCTGCAATTGTTTTTATCTGATGGTTAATTTCAAGCATTGCATTTTTATTTTATAATTACAACAGACTGCTGAGTACTTTCTACAATTAAAAATATAATGGTTAGTTTGAAACATGTTTATCGGTGTAAAAACTTCCTCATTTAGCTGCATGCAAAATGTACTATTTACTGATACTCGCACGTGTTCCCGTTTAGGCTCCTTATACGTTTATCACCCTCAATTCTGTTTTTTTTTTTAGCTGTTTCGAGCTCACACATCAACGGTGCCCTCACACTGTCAGTTGTTTTTAGCATTATGTTGGATAAAGGTACGACTGATGATGTGTTTGTGACTGTCACACGATGTTACTTGTAGACCAGACGGTGTAGAAACTGTCGATGTAGCATATCTGGTGCTTGATCTACCAGCAGTCGTAGTTGGTTTTAACATCTCGTGCTTTTGTATAGTAAGCACTGCTGTAGAAAGATCTCTTCCTTTTACGGAAAGTCCAAAACTTGCTTGTACTGTATAAGTGACTGGATAGCAATCGCCTTTGAAATATTTTCATCAAACTCTTTAGTACGATGTGGAAATGGAGTTGGCATGGCACGTTTGAACAAAGCAGAGACCTGTATATACACATCTCTGAACAAAGTCCACTGGCGTTTGCTGCCATTATCTTTAGGATTTCCTTCATGAGTACAAACTAACTTCATCTTAGTGTCGAAGAGAACATTCAGAAGGCACAATGTATCCTGGTCAGTTTTCGTTTACCGAGGAATGCAACGTTTCTCTCCGAATTCAGCTCAGACAGACGATGCTATTTTCAGAAATACTTCCCTTCGTCACTTCCTGTTTTCTCGACAAATCCAGGTGTGCTTAAAAGAAAAATATTAACATAAAATCTCTCGTGCCTTTTTGTCATAAAATACCAACGTAATATGTTTTTGTGATACTTTATACTCTATTTCCAGCAATGTTGCTGAGAAATCGGGTTGGCCTTTAACACCGTGCTTCCCAACAACCTAAAAGAATTAAAAGACCACCTTTACCTTTTTTAATACAAGACGCTGGCTCCGAGAAACGTTAAGTCTCTAACATATCACTTCCAAACCAAAAGGTTGTGGGACGACGTTGACGTTTTATTTATAAAATAAAAATAATGTTTGTCTTTATTTTTGCATTACTTAGAAACGACAAATAAAATTCGGAGACAATTACTTTAGGACTACATCAAGTATTAAAGTTTTACAGAAACCGAAGGGCTGCACGAGCATTTGAAAGCATGACATCCGACAGAAAGAGGGGTCTAGCGGCTGAAAAAAGCAACCAAACGAAAAAAAGCAAAATGGAAAGGAAAGAAAATTTTAAAAGTTAATAAGTTCATAAGTAAAAAAACCCCCAAAAGATAAGAAATTAGGTTAGGAAAAAGAAAAAGCCCAAAGAGCAAAAAAACAAAAACAAGTAAGAAAAAAAAGCCCAAACAAAACAAAACAATCAAAAATCAAAAGGTCAAAAAGAAAGGAAGAACTAAAACAAAAAAAGACAAAAAGACAAAAGAAAGCAAGAGGAAAATAGATAGAACAAAAGAAAGAAGTCGAAAAGCCAACCGATATCAACGAGAAGCAAGAAAACACTTAAAGAAGGAAAAACCTGAAGAACTGAAAGGAAGGGGGAGTTAGAAAGAGAAATACGGGCTCAGCGGTTGCAAGAATAGAAAGTGATTTTTAATATAAATGCACTGGGGCCATGGCGGTGGATTATGAGCGATCTTGAACAAGGACTCCTGCTGACGGCAGCCACTGCAGCACATTGTCTTCATTCTTCTTCAGTGCAGATTTAGTGCACACGTCAAGCGTGACCTAGCCACGCGTCAAGCGTGACCTGAAGTAAGTGGGAATCAGGTACCACTGCACTTAGAAAATTCAATGTCCGCGTGTTGAAGCTTCACCTTTGTGAGATGGATACTTAGACTCTACCTTTTGAATAGTAAAGCACTATAGTGCGGACATCTACGTCTTAAATATAGTAGTAGCTGCCCTAGTCATTACAACAGGCTAAAGTCTTTCACACAGACTTATTTCTACCTACAAACGTATATTTGGTCCAAAGCAATAGTTATCTACCTCTTACCGATTTTTATCCTGATTATTGACTGTATACTGCTTACTTGGTATAATGGCCTACACAGTACCATCTTCTGTCATTTGTCGGTGCACCTAATAACGCGTTAAATTTGAACACTGCCACTTTGTCATCAAACTAAGATTTTAAGATGGGTATATTGATGCTTAATGGACTTAATTAGTGAAGATGACACATAGATCTAAATTCTTTAATCGATATCTTCTTTTTTATTTTTTAAAAGTTCTAGAGGGACGCAAAAATGATTTCTAATAATTTCTGATGATTTGTAAACATCGCCATAGACAGAGAAGGTAAAGAACGGGAAGTCACATTCATACACAGACGCGCCTAATTAAATACGGTCCCAGCTTTCTCATTGACTGAGGCTATAACATAAATGAATATATTCATGTACAATTCTGATGTCGACATTGTTGACCTTCTGTGCCTGGTGATGTATTTGTCTCCCGGGAACGAAAGTGATGGGGGTATTTGTCCAGATTTAGGGAAATAGTATTGTTTACCAAGCTTCACCCGCTCGTTAGAAAAAAAAATTATGAACCCTACTATACATTTAACTACAGTAGTCTTAAATACGGATATTCGTAGAAGGATGGTTGTCTGTTCTTCACTTGCCGATAAGTCCTGATCAGAAATCCTTAGTAGTTCAAGCGTTTGGCAGACACACACAGAGGAGTGGTGTGCGCAAGTGCGAAATCGGTTCATCTAATGTACATAATATATTAGACTTAAACGTGCACACCTCATTTCGTGATAAAAGATAAAAAACATCCTCTGCCTTGTGGCAAGGAGTAGACAGAACATCTCAATAACAGCAACCACGCCTTATTAAGATTTCTAAGGTTTCATCCCCTCTGGATTCTGCATGTGCAAGAGGCAAAAGGGTGGGTAGGGGAAGGAAGCAAGCCATGCATCAAGAATGAAATAATTTATTTTGGAGCTTAGCCTCGGGCATAAAGTCCCAATTACTTCTAAGTAAACAGGGTCAGCACAGTAAACAAAAAAGGTATTCATTCACTCACTTGGATAGAAACAAGGAAACGAGCCAAAAAAACACCGAAACATCTTGAGCGGGCATAAACGAGAACTAAGCACAGCTCATTAACTTAAGATGTACGTGGCGAGGTCTGGTATGGTGGCTGTTGGCCGAGGAAGACAAGTATGTACGCCCTGAGATGCTTGTCTGGGACAAAAGTGTCGAGGCGGAAGTACGCGCGCAAAGTTCTCCCCAAGGCCTGCTGGCTGCTCTGGCAGATGGCAGCAAGGTCACCCTGTCACCTGTCCGCAGGTGTGTGAGGGAGGGTAACGGTTCCGAGGTCGGAGGTGGGGGAGAGGGGTGGCGTTTTCTTTTTCCCTCGCGCTCCGGCGTGTCCTGGCTGTCGCTAAAGTGAACTTGGCCACGATGACAGCATGCAGAGCCGTCTGCGATGTGCACCACGCGTTATACTGACGGGGTAGGACGGTGGAGGTGGGGAGGGGGAAACTGGCGAGTCCTTGCCACAGTGTGCCGATGAGAATTTATTTCGCTGTCGAGAGAAAAGCCCTTGGTCACCTGTGTGTTTATGTGTGTGAGGGGGATCGCGTGCGTGTGTGTGTGTGTGTGTGTTGTCCTCATGTTCCTCTTCCTAACCTTTGCGTCCAATGAAACGACGGACGACTACTCATGTGGGATGCGCGCGCATCGCTGATGTAGGGCTCAACCCACCTCCCTTGTTCTCATCGTCTTGACTCGGTGACCAGGTCTTTACGAGTGTATTTAAACTTGGAAATACGTGTGCCAGGATCCCACATCAAAAGCTGCTCTCTTTGCGAAGAGCTACACCTCACTTGGACCTCCACGAGAGAAAACAAAGGTAAACACAGATGATGCGGACATACAAACAGTGCGCTCTTAGATGTTAGCAGTTAAAATTCGCCACTAAAATACGTCTGCAGGGTACTTTAGTAGATTGTTTCAGGGACTAATTGTGGATGCTTCTTGGTCTTCTTTATGTGTTTAATTTCTATATGCCTTTGACGATCTGAGAACTATCACTATTACGAAAAAAATAACATGCGTTGTGCTCTGTCGTTCGGATGACTGTTATTACATACCGCTTATAAATAACATTTAACAATGTAAGTAACGTTTTGTTTACTCAAGACGTCTTGTAAATAAGCATGTGGGAAAATCTATTTGCAGATTCCTCCTCCAAGAAAACTTCGATGAACAAGAAGTTATTTTGTAAGACAGAACCTTCTGCAGTCTGGCATTCTAACGGTTTACCTAATTAGCATCCTGCAATTGACATTTTCATTATCAGAACTGTCTTTTTAGTGAGAAAGAGGCAAGTTCCCACAACATTTGCTAGCTGCGCCGCGAATTCTGCAAACTTTCCTCAGCACGGAATAGATCAGCAGTGAATTTTGACGAAAGTCTTGAAAGATTGTAGTTTCCACCAAGAAGTGTGGGAGCAAGTGAATACTGTAAGTTGTCGCGTCCAGAGCACTGTTTATCACCTTGACACAACACCTCATGAGTCCGATAATTTACACCATGACTGCCATGACAACCGTTTTGTTATTTTCCTGTTTGCCAGAAAGATGAATCATGGCAGAGGTTCGCCTACATTTCCCATTAACTCCTGCGACGGTGTTTTAACTGTAAGTAAAATGAGCCAGATGATGCCTAAGATCGCCGTGCTGTTCAAAACGCTTGCAATTTATTGACAACATTAAACAGAAGTTTTGCACCTCAAGTGAAATTCAGAAAACTAAGTGAGAAAAGGAGTTTGTATTTCGAACTCCATATGAGGTGCCCAAGACATATCAGAGCGCAGCTTTCGTTGGAATTCCAGTTTTGGTGGGACGTTTACATATATTTCAATGGATCTGAGCACCGCGGTGCAGAGGGCATGGCGGGTAACAATGTGCCTGCTGCTACTGGCTATCCAGTGGAACATCACTCATTCCGCGACATTATCTGACATTTTCTCCCTTTCCTGTTCGTCGATGTGCAAGCACGGGGTGTGCCGGTACCAGCTGCTCGCAGGACTGAGAGTGACCCTTAGGTGTCAGTGTCACCCTGGGTGGGGTGGGGAGCAGTGCTCCCTACCCTGCACTCACAGATGTCTCCAAAGCCACTGCTTTATTTTCGGCAACAGAAACATGTGTTTTTGCCCTCGGGGTATTAGTGGAGCGGACTGCTTTCTACCCGGGTACGACTCGGCCACCGTCATCAGCCCCGCCTCCGCCAACTCAGCCACCCTGACAGATTCTGGAAACCAACTCTTACGAGCCAGCCGCAGCAAAGCGACGGTAGGGACCTCAACTAGCGTGCTGCTACCCCAACACACCCCTGCGGGGGTCTCCAGACACATCCGGGTGGCCGTTGTGCAGAATCCGCGAGAGCAGGTGGAGCGAAACGTGGAGCTTGGGGCCCACCAGTGCACGGGCAACTTCGTGTGTCGCAACGGTGGGAAGTGCGTCAGGGGGGAGTTCGGGGGGTTTAGGTGTCAGTGCATGTCTCCCTTCACCGGCACCTTCTGCCAGAACGCGTGCCTGAAGCCTTGCATGAACGGAGGCATCTGCGTGAGAGTTCCAGACCAACCGCAGTCTCCTCCTACCCGCTCCGAACCGCCCCTCCCCCCTCCAGTGCGTCCCTACACCTACAAGTGCAACTGCCCTTTGACTTTCACCGGTGAACTGTGCCAAACGAGGCTGGAAGAGATGAGCCCATAGATTGTGATTAAGGTGGGCGGATTCCGTCTTCCAAACACGGCTAGAGTCAGATGCAATTAGACACTGAAGCAGTTGTGAGTATTCGCACTTTAATCTTAGATCTCACATTCAAGCAGGTAAATGGAGCTCAGGTCTGGGTGGAGTTTAAAAAAATCGCCTTCGAAGTGATGTTAATGTTTAATATCCTAGTAATGACAAACGCTGATGCGTTGGTAATGTAAGTGTGTCATGGTGTTGGTCACAAAAATAAACGTTGACGATCGTGAACAAGTGACATATCTTGAAAGTGTAAGAGGAAGTGTTAGGGAACAAATCCATAAATAACTGCACTTGCTAATGCGGAGACAGCGGTGAGCAGGAAGACGAGTAAGAAAGATAAGAATCACCTTGTTGCATATTTATGTATGTAGGGAATGCATGCATAGCTGAATGGATGTGCATACGTCCTTATGTGTGCATATATGTTTTGTTCGCGCGTGTCTGCATCACCGTTCCGCAAGACACCACTGCTAACAAGGATTCATCCCCTTTGTTTCTTTGTGATAACTGCATTGTCTCTATTTGCTAGAGTTTTTGCTTATGGTTTATCTAATATTTTCATCAGTAAATTGGTTTTGCTCTTGATTTAATCATTTGAAAATTTTAATTGTTTCTCATGTTGTGTTTTTTATGTGATAAGGCGTGCCCGTGTACAAAACTGCCAAAATAGCCAGTTACCTGGCCAGTTGTCAAGTAGGGAAGATATCATTTGTGCTTTTGGCTTACATACAGACAGTTTTGCTCAAATAATAAGTCTATTAAAATTGCGATGATGACTTAATAATGGTAACGTAATATTCACACCATGATGGACTGAAAGACTAAGTGACATAAATGTAATACATAATAAGCAGACTAACAAACTTGTTTTTGTTTTGTTCATCCAAATGCTTATCTGTTATCTAACTTCATCATGGACAAGATACGTCATGGTGTTAAAAATAAACTTCTTAATTAATTGTTATTAATTATTCAGTTTAAACTAGATTAAAAAGATGAATTAATGCTTTTCTGTTGGTGATTTTTTTCAACTCAATTGTCAGCTGAACACCATTTGTTCACAGTTCTAGCTGTGCAGTCGGGAAAGGAGTAAATATATAGACACTGGGATTATTTGCTTTGTCCTAAACAAAATGTCTTCAAACTCGTTGATGAAATATTACTTTCGGATAAATCCCTTGATGTTACTTGAAAGCTACTCTCTCTCTCCTGTTTGTAAAAGTTGCTTTTGACTTGTGAGTGCTCAAACTAAACTTATAGTTTAATTTATCTGGAAAGCCTCCACATTGCCTGACTATAACTTCAACATAAAGCCCCGATAACATAGATTCTTCCCTCAAATAAGACAATGTCACAAGTCAGCCCTTAATAAAATGCACATTTCCGCCAGCTGCTGTGATATTGTTTTCCCCTCTGTGATTGACATCGACGTCTGTCTGAAAACAAGGCCCGCTAGAGTCTGTTATTTGTGTATCATATCAACATGATTGTGCTGAATTGGGTATGTCTGTATAGGACAGTCCTCGCAACACTCTCCCCGCTTCACTTACAGTCACTTTTGACATTACATCTGCCAACGCCTCCCTGTACATTTCATAACGTTTCCCTGCTACATCAGTGTCACAGTTTAGGTTGACTTGAAAAGTGGATTTTGTCTAGGCTCAGATGACTTATATCACTTATGATGAACCGGCTGCGCGTCGGTTATTCTACGTCATCTCAGGAATGCATGAAATGCATAATTTTTTTAAAAATTGCGAAATGATTCATTTGTATTTTCTACGCTTTTTGCGGTATTATTGTAAGTCTATATGCATGTATAAATTGAAATGTTGGAATCGAGCAAAACAGGGTGTGAGTTTTACTTTCGTTGCAATCATATAAAATTGCTTTCTTTCTGGGCGATATCTTCTAATGATTTTTACTCGTTTTCACCTTTGGTTTAATATGCAAGAAGAATAAAAACTTTGGCCATAAAACGATCCAAGCTGGCTTGTTACATTTTCTGTGGACATCTGTAAGATTTTTTTCTTTCCTTCTTTTTTCCTTTCTCGTACATGCGAATTATTCAAAAATAATCCGTGTCTGTCAGCCATGTGAGCGCTAGAGAACCCTAATTTTTAATCATTTTTACCGTGCAATGTAGAAATTAGAATTAAAATTGTTACTGACCTCTAATTGCAATATTTCTATAAATAATGTTACAACAGCTAGACTTAAAGCAGGTTTGTGCCTTTAAAGAAAGTCACAATAGACTATGTATCCAATTTCTGTTTATGCTTGACAACTCATGTTTGGTTCTCTGTATGTTTGTTTTGGCGCCTATAGACTTTCTGGTTTAACTCCTGGCTTGTAGTGTGACGATGTGTGATTCTGCGATATGCAAATTATTCCCGTTGTGACCCACTAAGAGTTAATACAAATGAAGAAAATCTACTACTCAGAGTATATTGCAACGTCTTCTAACCAATTTACATTTCGACAACGATGTAGTTTAAGACGGCACCCTGTGTGTGTGAGAGAGAGAGAGTGTGTGGGGGGAAGAAAAGAGAGAGAGAGATGGGGGCAAGCAAGACAAAAAGAATCACGTGGAGGCTGGTACCACAACAAGTTTTATTTACCCTTCTCAAGATGGTGACCTTTTCCCATCCGCACCTCACAGTCGTTTCATCTGTTCCTGGTGCTGACAGCCTGTTAGGAGACGGGACATCAACGCAACTCCTTTTTACCTTTACTGCAAAGTCCTAGCCCGCTGCGAAAATGAGCTGTAAACCTTAAGATAGGGAGGTAACACGAAGAGTACAGCAACTACAAGTGTTTCACTATTTTGCAACACTGATCATAACTGAATAACTGAATGGAATAGATTGACTCAAATAAAGTGGCAGATCGAAAAATTGTTGACAATGAAACCAAAGCTGGAAGGTTTCGCGGCAGAAATCGATCCTGGCAACCCTAGGAACCTTGGCTATTGAAATATATAAAACTGGAAAAGTGCTACACTTTAACATAAATTCCTCCCACGTCTTTATCTCACATGACGGCTAAATGGCTTCAGTAGAAATACAGACCTTTATGCTTGCCATAGCATTTAGGGACTTTCACCACATAAAAGAGAGACAATCCACATGCATAACACCTGAGACGAGAAAGTTAACGCCGAGAGACAACCAAACAAATAAAAATAAGGACAAAAGTACAGGGAGAGTTAGTGACGAGCTGTTGGAGTACGGGGAAGCGGAAAGTCTAGTGGGTGGAGTAGCGGCATCTGAAGGCGTGCGCTAGCCGGTTCGATGCCCTTATCCCGCACTGTACTCTCTCGGCTGAAATCCCCAACTGTGAAGTGGGGCTTCTTTACTCCTTGAAAGGTTGGGAAAGTTAAGATAGATGGAGAGGAAATGTGTACCATCCTCACAGAGAGGAGCGCCCGCGATAAGTGAGGGTTCTAACACCTCACTCCACAACTGCCTTAGGGTTCCGAGCTTTATCTTACTAGAGCATGACGTCACGTGCAAAAAAAAAAGAAGAAAAAACGAAAAGATTGAGTACCACCCTTGAGTCGAGCAAGACAAGGAGAACCATTCGCTATTTTTTTAATCCAATGCCATGTGCTACGAAACCTCAAGGGTGGACAAACAAAAGCAAACTGTCTGCTGAAGCAGTGAAACACACATTAATAATAATAATAAAACGTGTAGGATTGGAAATAAGGGAAAGTGTACGCTAGCAAGAATAGGGGGTAAAGAACGTGCTAAGACAACCAGTATGCCATGACGAAACTGTGTGTCCTGTGGCGTGCGAGTCTGTGTGTGCATGTATATTTACGTGCATTTGTGTGTGTGTGTGTGTGTGTGTGTGTGTGTGTGTGTGTGTGCATTTTTGTGTGTGCGTGCGTGTTGATAAACCGGGGCAGGACTTCCTGTGCACCGTAAAGAGTGTTAAAAAACCGCATTTACAGCGAAAATTAAAGAAAGGAGATTAGATAGAACGCATTGTAGTAAATTTTGACGCACGTGAATGTGAACAACACGGGCATGTGTCAGAAAGACAGAGATATACAATGGCTTGTGTGGCTGTAGCCTTGTGGCAGTGACGTGAGACGTAAGAGTGATAGAGACAAAGAGGAGACAGTATCTACAATTTAAGTTTGCCTTTTGTCTTGACTTTTCCCTTTTACTAGTTTGTGAACGTTCGTTTGTATTTTTGCCCTGTTATTTTGTTTTTTTTAAAGTAAAGTCTAGTCATCCTCTATATCCGAATTTTAAATAAATTTGTCAGTAAAATCTCTTCTTGGTTTTTAGGCGAATGTTGACGTTCGTTTCGCTTCTCAATTCTTCTAGCCTTAGTTCGCATTTGTTTTCTTTAATCCTTTAAGCTTTAATGTCTTGTAGGTAAGCGCGTTCTTTGTCCTTTATTGTCAAGATTTTTTTCTTAGAGTTAATGCCCCTCCATCTATCTTCTTTGTGCATTTCCTCCTGCTTCAAACGTCAGCGGCGGAACTGAAACTACTTACCAATAATAATGCAATCAGGAGTGCGAAACATACTAAAATTACAATCGAGTATATCGTACTATGTTCTCTCTCGCGCGCTCTTTTGAGAGAGAGAGAGAGAGAGAGAGAAAATCGAGTAAGATAGAAAACATAAAATCAAAGTATATGCTAGGGGAATAAAAATATACAGAAATATATAAAGTCAATAGCACGATAGTCGTGGCACCTTATTCAGCTAATGCAGACATCAAGGGCAGGTCTGGGTCCAGTTGCACAACACGTTTCTAAACCTTAAAACTGTTCTAAAGAAGCAAAATCTCTTCTTAGCCATTTTGATGCATTGCAGAAAAACATACAAAGAATTGTACTGACAGGACGGAAAGTCAGACTTAAACAACTTTACCTTACTTAAAGCAGTTTTAGTTTTAAAAATTCTATAATTGTGGTGTGCACTTTAAACTAATTATCTAAATAGAGTTAAGGCCTAAAAGTGTTTAAAATTAGAAATGTGTTGTGCGACTGGCCCCTGCTGTTGTGCTCTCCAAGACAAGATTACACAGTCTTTGCTAGCCAGGACTTGTATGTCATCATAATGCAGGGAAAGCAGATAAAGGACGCAGGAGACGTGTGGGAAGATTAAGAAGCTTAACGAACCCTTTTCCTTCCTTGCCTTTCCTCGCGCTGTAAATTAGTCTAATCGCCCGGATTACGTTTTGCATTACGCCACCTGGTGTACAGCATGAACACCGCTCTCTAACGTAATGGTATTTCTCAGCATTTGTTTCGTCTGCAACCCTCTCTTCCTCCGTCTCTCTGTCTGAACCCTCCCTGATTGTGAAACAAATGTGCTACTGCCTGCTGTACTTGGTATCTGAAAACTCTGAAATCTTGGCCGTAAGTACCATCATCAAGTTTAGGCTGAAACGTTTTTGTTCATTTCAGTTCGCATTACTGTAAGATAGCTATTGTGTTAGTAGCAACAATGATTGTAAAAACATTGTAATCTCCATGTCGGTAACCTTTGATGTCAATCTTATCCCTTAATCGATCATATTTGTTAAAAATAATTATAATAATAAATTTGTATCGCGCTTTACCACATCAGCGACATGCTCTAAACGCTAATCAAGTACATAAACAATCTGAACGTTAGAAATTGTACAAAATATAAAATAAAGAAAGCTAAAGATGATTTAGAACAACAACGAGACGGAAACTTGTGGCCTAAAACTGCAGATGTTTCTTTTAAAAAAGTGTATTTTAAGGACCCGCTTGAAAAAAAACTGTATTGTCTGCTGACAGCGTATCACACAAGGGAGGAGTTATATCAAGCTAGTTTTCGTTCTGATTCTGGGAGGGAAAGAAAACGAGTGTCTGCTAAAGTACTGCGCTGCCTGCAGGGAGTCAGGAGGTCAAAGAAGTAAAAAGAAGCAGAGCCTGCATAGAACCGGAAGCGGAAATAACGAGCTTATATTCTATGCCAGCCTGGACTGGAGGCCAAAGCACCATAAAGAGACCTTTTGCAGGATGTCGTGTGATTGCTCGGAGTATGAGTCAAGCTGCAAAGTTTTGGAGCTCCTGGAGCTTATTCAGGAGACACAAATGACAGCCGGACAAGAGAGACTTACAGTATTCAAGGCTTGATAAAACAAAGGAAAGGACGAGGAGGTCAGCGGTCTGAACGGAAAGCTAATGATAGGGCGTAGTGCAAAATATAAAAGCTGCATATGTCAGACACAAACTTGCCTTGATTTGTATTAGACTTTACAGTGAAACCAAGATTTCTGGCTGAAGAAGAAAACGGAACATCCATCAAGCCCACTCTGATGGATACAGGCATTGCTACAGGTAGCGTGACTGATTTTCTATGAGCCAGTAAAACGTATGTTTTACCATAATAAACTCTGAATTTGTTAACAACTATCTGAGACTTACACGTGATTCTAACTTCGGAAAAGGGGTATGGGCCGTCGGAGGTGAGACAAGAGTGGGTAGAATTAAGTATCGTCAGGAAAGGACTGGATGGAAACGGCAGAAAACTGAACCAACAAAGATACAGACTTTGGGTACTAAATAAAATCAGCCCCAATACAGACCCCTGGGGGACCCCAAAGTTCAATGACGTGACTGCTGAGACCTGTCCATCAACTACTACAGCCTAGGTCCTACCCAAAAGGTAAGACTTGCCATAATGCCATAAAAGCAGTGAAGCAGCTACGCAAGATTCTTCAATCGGGTGAAAGGTCGCTGATTGTTCCTTAAACAGCAAACACAAACTACAAACTGTCATCTATGGCTTTCAGCAAGGCCGTCTTTGCGCTGTGGATAGAAGGGCAATGAGACCGGCACTGAGGAATGATACTTTCCGACTGGGACATGATATTGTCCGACTGAGGAATGATACCATCAAACTGAGGAATGATACCATCAAACTGAGGAAAGATACTGTTAGATGAATGATACGGTCAGACTGAAGAATGGTGCTGTCAGACTGAGAAATGATACTGTCAGTCTGTGGAATGATGCCGTCAGACTGAAATATGATGTTGTCAAACTGAGGTATGATGCTGTCAGACTGAGGAATGATGCTGTCACATTGAAATATGATGTTGTCACACTCAAGTTAACAATTGGTTCAGGGTAACACTAGAAATAAAGAACAAAATTGAAACATAACTACATTTTTTCAATTACTTACATAAAGGTTAGGCTTCTTCAGAAAGAGCTTAACCACAGGGATTTAGAAGGAGGCTGAGACACGCCTGACATCAAACTTAAAGAGAAGTCTGGTCCAAAATAGATCTTGCTTACATGTGGTGGGTTTGAACATTAGAATAATGCTCTTCACACCATTCTTCGACCCCGGCTGAATCAATTTAAAATTTGGCGATGGATCACAGTCAGTTTCTGACGTGGGATAGGGTAGCATTGTTGAGAATATCGGACACTTTATGAACAAAATAATAGCAGAGAAGCTGGGGGAGCTGATTAGCTGGGACACAGTGGGAAGAGGGGAGACAATGCAACAGCCCACCGGGTGATCACCAAGGTCAAAACAACTTCTTGGAAAAATCAAAGACGGAGATTTCACTTTGCAAAACCATGGATCTGGGTTTCAGAGCCAGTCAAAACACGTCCAACAGTTGCATACATCTGGTTATGGACAAGCAGACGAGAGTTATGCCAGGCGCACTCAGGATGAAGCTACGTGCAGGACTGACTTGGCAGCATGAAACAGCCAAACGAGATGAATGGAAGTCCAGGGTGGTAGGTAGGGCAAGAGTCGAGCTGGTCAGCGGTGGCCAGTGCCGACAACAGCACGCAGTACAGGTGGGATTAGTTGCAGCGTAGAACTCTTTGTACAATTAGTGGAACAATCAATCGGAAAAAAGATTGATCTTGTTCGATTCAGTAGATCGGACGCTTGGCAAGCTGCAGGAACAGAGCATTGCCATGCAATGGGATAGTCTGGCGTTTTACGCTAAATGTCTTAAATTGGAAAACAGCAGGAACAGGGGAAGAAATATTAGACTTTCTAAGAGGACGTTGCTCGTGACAACCAGCCTGGTAGAGGCAAAGGATGTTTTCTTGTAACCTTGCTGAGAATCCATAAGCTGAGAGCACTGAAATCATAGATACAGAAATAATTTGATAGGAACAACTGTGATTTGCATTAGACATATCGCCAGTTAGTCACCATTAAGTAGGAAAAGCAAACGTCAGAACTATAAGTGGAAAGACAACGAAGAGGAGGGGGGAACTGCAAACCAAACAAAACCAAGAGAAAGAAAAACATTTGCCAAAAAAATAAGAGCAACGAAACAAAGTTATCAATAGTAAATAAACGAACATTATTATAAATCTTCAGAGATTAGCACAAACAAGATGCAAGGATGAGGACCGTCAGAAAGCCAGTAAGCCCCGAACACGGCGTGAAATGCAGGCATGGGCTTCAAGAAATAAAGACGCAGGTCAAGAGACAAACACAGTCGAAAAGGAACAAAGATGGTGATAAGCATTCAACGCTACTCAAGAAAGGGAAATAATCAGCCGAGAAAAAACCACAACTACATAACCCATCAGCCTTGTTTTGTGACAATTGTATGTTGGTTTGAGGTTAGGAGGACTTTGTGCAAGAACTGCAGTTATTGAAACGGTTTCTTCTGTGAATGTTTAAATGCTCTAGTAGTCTGCTTTGGTATCATTTTTATGTCGCCTCAGTTCTTGTCCAACGATTTTTTGTATTGAATACGAAGTATTGTCAAAATTCCTAAAAACAGATGTGTACATATGTGTACGACACAATCCGGAAACTTGCACACGTAGCCCATGTGATGCCCGCCTCGTCAGTGGGTACCACAGCCTGTCACTCAAAGGCTCAGCGGGGTTGGTGCTCACTCACGTTTAACAGGAAACCCATCAACTTCAAAACAAAAACAGAGTCAGCGAAGTGATCCCTCTTGTACACAAACACAAACTCTCAACGGCTGCAGAATCCTCGTGGCAGTCGCCGTTGTTAGATGAAGAAAAAGGGAGTTTGGAAACTGCCGACAAAATACGAGACAAAGAAATCCTACGTTTATGACATTTACAAATGACATTGTCATCTGTTTCATCAGTCTCAGTTTCTCTGTTTTCATTTCCTGTATGACTTTACCTGTAATTAAGCCGTTCGAGACTCTGTTTTAGACATTTCTACAACGAAATATAATACAGAAAGATTTTATAGATATATATATATATTATTTTTCCCGGGAAAAGGTGTAGGCGGGTTTTGTTATGACCAAAAACAAAAAGAAAAAAAGGAGAAAGGGTAATTAACTTCAGGTTTCCCAATCTCGAATAGTGTTGATCCTTTTGAATATTGTTCTTATCTCTAATGTCGATTAAGTCGTAAATTTAACAATTTATTATAAACTTAATTTGCCCACCGAGTAAGCGAGCAAAACAATATATTCCAACATCAACAAACAGGCAAACAAACGGGCAGACATCATTAAACTCTCTGACGTCGACTTACGCGTGTGTAACCCCGACCCCAAAACGTCAAAATGTTACAGAATAAATAAAGCCATGAGGGAAATAAAGCCGCTCTTCATCCCCCCTCCCCCAACCCGAAAAAAAAAACTTTTCAGGGCGCACTTTTCAGATGGGAAACAAATTTCAGCCACATAACAACCAAGGTCTGTTAACTGCTGTGATCATGAGGCGTGACCGAATTCCTGACTCTGACGTCTGTGTAACGGTTGTCTGACAGCGTGGCGGAGTCGAGCGCAGACCTTAGCTCTCCTCGGACGTGTCATCAAAGCGAGGCTCAGGCGCAAGACGAGGAAACAGCATGGTGGCAGACACCTCTCCCCCACCCGGTACCCTTCTTTCCCCTACCCCTCAATGTCGTGACATCGCTTCTGAGGATTTTGCTGACAGATTTACGCCAGCAAACCATCAGAGACACCAGGCTCCCAGATGGACTTACCCAAGTCTTGGGGAGGAACAAAATCGGTCTTCATCGCACGTTTCCAGTGGCGTAGGAACCAGGGGGGCAATGGGGGGGGGGGCATATGCGCCCTCCAAAAAAAGATGCTGGGAAGGCAAGAATGTGAATGTCGTTCACTTTCAGCATAGAGTTCCCCCCCCTCCAAAGCCAAGCATCTTCCTACGCCACAAGTTTCATCGCGATTCCCACATTCGTCCAGCCCCCATTGATGAGCGAGGTATGGGCAAAGTTTTCTTTTTGTGGGCCGATCTCAAAATCTTAAACTTTGCGGCGGCAGGTAACATACCAAAAACTCACGCCAAGTGACTATACAACACACCTAGTGGATGAAAACATGCGTACATGGTAGTGTTCACTTGACGAATTTAATGTAATAAGTGAAACTGTTTGAGTTCGCTCACGGTCCTTTCAAAATCTGGACGCGTTCCCGATGTGGCAATTCGCAAAACTGCGGCCAAATGCTCGTCTGTCATCCGCGAACGCAAGTCGGACTTGTTCTGCTTTATAATCGACAAAGTCTGTTCACACACATACGCCGATGCAAACATTACCACCATTCCTTTGGCTAATTCTTTTAAGTTCGAAAACGTGTCTTTACTTAGAGATTTTAAGAACTGGAAAACGTTTTGGGAATTAAAAGAATCCTTTTGACACCATGTTTGCACTGTAATTCAATCAGCTCAATTTGCAGACTGGCGCACAGTCCCCGTCGACGACAAACGGATTTGACAATATTTTCAACTTACTCTCCACTTTTCTGAAATCCCCGAAACGTCTCGAAAATTCATCACGAGGATCACTCGATTGTTGCTGTATTTTCTTGCTTCACATTCACCCAGTGTCAATGCGTTCAGGGTAGGAAAGTGTTGAAATTCTCTTTGCTTCGCTTGGGTTGAAAAGAGACCAAGTTTCCGTTTAAATTCGTCCACAGCAAAATATAACTCACGGACAAGAATGTTTTTACCTTGAAGAATCACATTAAATTTCAATCAAATGAAGCTAGTTAAAAAAAAGAAAGAAAACTAGTAAACTTCACATTTTGGCAGACGGGCGGGTCCAGAGATGTCCGCGGGCCGTACTTTGCCCACCGTTGGTCTAGAAACACACGGGGAGAAGAATTGTCTTTGTCCAGATCCTCCCCGTATCTGAAAGTCACGAATACTAACAATTATTACTATTTTTAACAAAGAACATATAGAATACACACCAAATATAACACATATACGTAGATAAGCACATAATATAGAATTAAAGTAGCACAGTCATTTTATATTATATGCCTCAGCAAAACAGGTCATCCATGGTAATATACACAAGGTCGTTTTCTCTCCAAGATCCCCTCCCCCACATATATACAAATAAGCCCCCCAAAAAATACGTGCACACATTAATAAAGCCTACCAAATTCTTCCTTCCAATGTTTGCTTTTGCATGCCTTAGTCTTGCAGGTCATCTTTTGCCCTTGTATACAATAGTTAGATTAGATTTAATTTGCTTGTTAGAAGCCAGGTTTACAAAGTTCCTGCTACTGACTCTAAAAATAAACCACAACAACGCCAACCCTGAAAGTAAATAACCATTGTAACTTCGCGAGTAGCTAACAAAAAGGTTTTCTTTGTTACTAAAGAATTAAAATGATATCAAAGGAAAAGAAGTTATCGTTTTGTTTAAGTAAACAGTAATGTTCAGAAATGAAGATCTTACATTTTGGTATTTCTTGTTTTTTGACAAGTGCAACACTTTTGCAGTTACAAGTAAACATATAAGCATCTGGATCTGTACTATTACTTGCTAACACATTAACCTTATAAAAATATCATATATAAACACAAGCCCTAATAAAGAAAGATTATACATGCTACACGCTTTTGATATAAAAGCCAGTGTTGATTAAATTCATTTTCTCTGTTTTTGCTTGTGGAAAGCATCCTTATCTGTCAAAACATCTGTGTTTTATGAGGTATCTAAAGTTCTGGGCCGCAGGAAATTAGTTCGTGGAGAGTGCTCTTATAGATAAAAAAAAAACTTGGCTGAAAGTATAATGTCCATTACTTTATCTGTTAGTATTTTGGGGGCCATACCAAGGAGAATGAGTTCTTCACTTAATGTAATCGTCTTTGTGTATGTGTGCACGTATGGTGTAACAGGAAGTCTATAGGTACTTTCCAAACTCTCTAGGCAATCTGGCAATACCGAAAAAAGATGTTCTAAAGTCTCGTCATTACATAGGCGACACAGAGGAGAATTAGCTAGTTTACAATTTGAAAGAATTTTTTATGTCGGGAGAATCCTGTTCAACAATCTCGTTTGGAACCATCTTAACTAGGGGTTAAGAGTAGTTGTATAGCACAACATAAAAAAAATTTCCAATCTAGATGATCAGATTTAAGATTCCACTTAGAAACTGCTGTGGGCTGGGATAAGTTTTCTAAGAGTAATAATTTCACAGCTTGGTTGCCTTGCCAATGAGTGACCATACAATATCATTAGGAGTTTGTTCCTTTCAAGTCAGTAAACATCCTGATTTGTTTTGATATTTTCTGATGGCATGTTATTATGCCCTCATATAGCAGAAAGTTCGTTCCTTTCACTGTTGGATGTTTTCTTTGAAACTCTTGAAATGATATAAGGCCTTCTGTTTCACACAAGTTCTTTTACTTTGATAATACTCTCATCAACGCATTCTCCATGAAGAACTCTTCCATCTCTAGTTATATATTTCTATTGTAGTGTATATATTCACACATAAACTCTTCAAAAGTTTTTGAAAGACACTTATTAGATCATTTTTATAGTGCTTAGCCACATCTTCCCAAAAAGGATTCTGAACTCTTTGCATAACAAGACTGACATACTCGGCCCCAAACTTTCTTATGTTTTTAAGTATAGGATAAATAGGAAAATCTTTTCTGTGGTGTTGTCTTGCTCGATTTTGTTTAACCAGCTAAGTTTCACTGTTGACAGAAAAGAAAACATTTCACACATTTTAAGCCCTCCTTCCTCACTAGTGATTTCTTGATTCTGTTATGTTTTCCTCCCCAGAGAAAGAAAAACAATTCTTTCTCTAAAGACTTAAGAAAATCAAGAGAGGGATCTGGAAGATCGATAAAATAGTATGCTACCTTGGCTAGAATAAGACTCTTAATCACAGTAATCTCTTCATATGGTGATAATCTTTTCTCCCAGCATGATGTTATTTGTTTTACTTGTTCTAGCTCCCCTTATAATTCAATTCACATATATTTATCAACTGCAGTGGAGAATGCTATTCCAAGGACTCTTTAAAATACTGGGATCCCACTGAAAATTTCTATCCATTATATATCTTATTTGAGACATTTTTCTACTTATTATCCAGACTACTTGTGCTTTTTCATTGTTGATTTTTAAACCAGACATTGCAGAGAAGGTATCAGTAATGCGTATGGCTTTCTCAAAGGATTTTTTCCGTCTATGAACATAGTCGTATCGTCTGCAAATAGGGATAGGAAAATTTCCTTTCCTTTACTATTGATCCCTTTAATCTTTTTGTTATTCCTAAGCATTAACGATATTTCAGCACATATTAAGTACCAGTAAGGCGAGATCGGATCGCTCTGTCGGCAGCTTCTGCAACCAATCAGAGTCCTGGCCATTTACAAGCATACAAGAGGATGCATTATTATACAGAGTTTATAACCAACTAATGACTGTTATAGGGAAAAGAAAAAAATTGAGTGCTTTTTCAGTGAACACCCAGGCCACGCTGTCGAATACTTTTTCAAAGTCAACGATAAGCAATAAGCCTGAGATACGTTCTTTTACAGCATACAAAAGTATATCGTATAGTAATCTAATGTTTTGCCCTATGTACCCTCCTTTAGTAAAGCCTTTCTGTGATTCATGGATTATCTGTGGAAGCACTTTTCGTAAACTTTTAGTGATGCATACTAAAAGTATCAAAAGAAACATTTAGTAGTCAGACTGGTCTCCAATTTTTGATAAACAGTCTGGATTTGTTGTCTTTTGGGATACAAACTATCACTTGCTGAGCCTGGGTTATTGATAGTTAGCGTATCAACAAACCTTCATTCAGAGAAAAAAAAAACAGAAAGCTGTCAAAATCAGTATGAAACCCCCCAAAACATAGAATTCTTGGGCAGATCCATCTGGGCCATGGCTTTTATTATTTTTCACATCCTTTAATACTAACGATTATTATTATAAAGCATTTTATACAGCGCTATTCTCATTTTGCCTCAATGCGCTTCACAAATAATACAGAAAATCTATACAACGCAACCACATGTATGCCCACTGCGATTGATAATATTACTACTAATAATAAGAAGCAGATTTACAGAACTTATTTCTAATAATAAGCATACTATGTAGCGTATTTCTCAACTGCAGAGTCGACTCAATGTGCTTTACAAAACAAGTAGCATCAAAACACATTCGAAATAAAAAAAACACGTTTAAACACAGAACAAACTTAACAACAAATCATACAGAGACATAGCGACAGAAATACAAGGCAGAAAAAAAGATAATGCTACACACAAGCATGCCACAACAACACTGCATCTAAAGTTGGGGTAAGGTTGATGTTGGCGAGGCGGAGTCTACAGTTGTGTGTTAAACTATTTGAAAGACACGACTGTTAGCAGACAGAGAGTAATGACCATGTGCACAACTCAAGACGCCCAGTGCCAGTGTTAAGGCATCTCCAAACGGCGACGAAGACAAATGGACACATGGTTGTTTATGTCTGGCGCGCACACACATTGCTGGTAGAGATGTCGCATCAACACAACAGCAACGCAAAACAGTAAACAAGACATCAAAAGGTTTCAGTCTACACTGTTGTTACACGTAGGTAAAGTCTCTAAAATGCAGCGAAGTAGTTTGGACATCAGAAAGTGTGACATTTTACAGTCAAGTAGAGAATATGGCATAAACTTGTCTGTAGAGGCCGTTAGTCAGCGACATCAGGCTGTCGCAGGCAACAACAACAAAACAAAATCGTGAACAGAAGCAGGCAGCAAAATGAAAACGCAGATGAACAGCCGGCATCACCATCCACACACACACACACAGGGTAGAGAAAACCGTAATATCCAAAGAAAACCACTGACGGTCAGCCCTCCTGTCACATCAAGAGAAAGGTATGTCGGAACCGAGATACGAACCAACGCCTCATAATTCTCTGATGTGGTGGTGACAGGCTTTAGCCACCACGCCACCAGCTGCGTAAAGGGAGATGAGTAAAGCTTTATTACCTCACGTCACCTAGCCAGACTGACAAATGACGAGTGACAAATCTTTTATTTACGAGGGTAGCACAATCACAAAGATCATTTACAAGGGTAGCGAAAGAAGCAAAGGCAGCACAATAACAAAAACTTATTGACGAAGGTAGAAGAAAAAGTAAAGATCATTTACGAGGGTAGCGGAATAAGCAAGGAATATATATGCTTTTTCAAATCTCGCCATCGATCTAAATGGGGGGAAAGGAGAGAAACTGAGACACTACATTAATACAGACCAAAGACACTATAATAATAAAGAGGGAAAACGAAATTATGTATACAAAGATGTGGGTTAATGTCTTACTTGAGAATGTCTTTAAAATGAATACCATGTAGTTATTTGTAATATATGTGTTTTTTTCATTGTTAGTAACGGGTGTTTACATTGGGTGGGAGGGAGGCTTCTGCAAGCGATCAAAGGTTTTGATACAGATGTTCTAGAAGTCTTGCTTTGAATTGGTATAGATTGGAATCCGTTTGTTCGTGCTGTGAAGGAAGGATGTTCCATAGAACCCTACCTAAGCATTTTAGGCCAGTCTTAAATAAGTCATTTCTTGGTACGGGAGCACCGAGTCTGAGGGACCATCTTATTATTTTGGTGGAAATTAGTGTAGAAGGTCTGTGGGACTTTCGCTTATTAGTAATTTTAGACAAGGATACTTTTTACTGCTTATTAGCGCCGGGACCCCTAGAGACGAGAAATCATGAGGCTGTAGTTTTAGTTTGAGTAGCACCAACTTGATAACTCTACTTTCAGCCATTACAAGAGGCATCATTAAAGCACCAGAGAGAGTGAGAGAGAGCTACTTACATTAATTTAGTTTCAATCTTAAAACTCTCATCTCAAATTAACCTCTACCTCCGTCTACTCCTCTATCATTGGCTACACACAGATACACACACGCATGAAAGCCATTAACTGTCATGCACCACCTTGGACATTTACAGTCTGCTTCGGAAATATTTCCATGCCATCATGGCTGAAGCAATGTATTGTTGTAACAAATGTGATTTCGTAGTTTTCTCTGCTGTAGAGAACATTTTAACGACTTCCGTGTGAAGACTTAAAGACCTACCCATTAGTCCAAGTAATAAAATGATTCTGGTAGGTAGAAAAAAATATAAATATACTCTGTAAATCTCAGCGCCTGAAACACAGCGGTTTATTTATTATCTCAAGTTGGCGATTTGCACCTGTAATCAGCAAGTCCTCCCCTATCTTCCTTCTGCGCGCGAATAACGAGCAGCGTCAAGGCCGGTGGCGTGAACTTTGTGCATCGGTAAGCATATGATGGTCGGAAGGTGGAGCAATAATAATAATAATAAAGCAGATTTATATAGCGCAATTTTCAACTCTAGAGTCGACTCAATGCGCTGTACAGTGTATGGGGTTAGTTTTAAAATCACTGAAAAATAGCAGAATTCTTGTAGTAAGATCATCAAATTAGTTTTACAATCACTGAGAAATATCCAGATTCTGTTCAAGTATGGTCATAGTTTGTATGATTTATGATATGATGACACATGTGGAATGCACGGTAATGGACGAAGTGTTTTTAAAATTTGGACTAATTTGGACTAGGTGTCTGCGGCAAAACTCTTGCTAGAACATTAAAGTTTTTAATTAATACACACTTTCACAGAATGAGATTTTACACGCGCTTCATCGCAGACTCCTTCGTCTAGTCTATGTCTAAGAAAATTCATCCACTTCTACTCATGAGCATTCTTTTTCAGGGGGAAGGATGACATAGCACCTTAGGTGTACTTCTGATGTTTGGATGGTAGGGTGTATTGCATGATGTTGCCAAGATGATGTGCGAAACCTTCTATGACTTTGTAACATCTGCTGCTTTCAGGAACTCGTCAGTTTTGCTTCCCCATTCAGGCAATAACCAGTAAACTTCTAACTTTACGTTTAACTTTCAGTCTTCATTAAGAATTCTTAATGTAAAAATTATATTTCGCTTTAAATCATAGTTTGAACGATACTAAATGTGCTATACTTCCCTTCGATACTCAGCCATTCAATAAACAGTTTCTTTAATCACGTATCTTCATGATATGTTCTTGTTTCAAAGGCTGGGTCATTTCTACTCTGTATTTTTTCTTTTTATTAACTTTTTATTTAGTTTTAAACCATACAGTATATGCCAATGAGGGATGCAGCGTACGAATGTCTGTATATGCATATATCGATATGTTTTATTGGTGTCTTAATAACAAATATATACCTTCCGCTCAATCAGTTCATGAAAAACTACTTCTTTTTAGTATAAAAAAGCCATTTTACTTCTTTCAAATTGTTCGTGAAAGTATCTTCGAGAGTTTAAACATCTACCCAAGTTGGCGACAGGGTCTGGCAGACAGCGAGAGATTACTAAGAACGATTAAAGGGAAGGAATTTACTGGGGGAAAAAATCTTAGCCCTAACCCCCCCCCCTCCCAAAAGCTAACCTGTTGTGTGAGGTTGCTTCCCATCTACTATTGAATTAGAATGCGAAACTCGTGACGAAAGGGGTACGGGGGTGAATACAGGCACCACGACGACTGTAGTGAGACAACATTAATTAATAAGTTAAAGACAGAGGATCAGAGGTTTATCTTATTTTGTGAAGACCACACTGCCCCATGGTAAAAAGGTAAAGGTTATCATCCCCTAACCTTTTAAGGTCGTTAGGGGGTGAGGTGTTAGAGACCTCACTTTTCTCGGGGCCAGCTTTTACATGAGCGCCCATCTCCTCTCCCTTGCTGCCTTGCCTTCCCCCAACCCTCTATGGAGCTTATTGAGTCAACGTGAGCATGTTTAACTCATGTGAGCTTTTTATTATTTTTTTAACCTAGAACAAACGTGAAAAAATGTTTACTAAACACCACCGTGAACTAATTTACAACTAAAAGGATCGAAACTAGCGTCGGGAATTTTTAAAAATCAGAACTGACCTAGCCTAAATTTGTTTATATCGGAACTTATTTTTGACTCAGAACTAACGTGAGCTAAACCTAAAGCTAAAACGAGCTTTATTTTTTTTTAAAAAGAAAACTTTGAACAAGTGCCCGTTTAGAAAATGAGAAGGGAGCTAAATCCTTGTGATTAAATTGTTTGGAATGGTTTCGTCCCTTGTTTGCGGTCCGTCATTTTTACGTCTCACGTTTTGACCAGTGTTGTTGTAGGTGCAGAGGATGATCATAGAAACTTTGAAAGAGATTGGAGAGTGATACCGATAGGATAGGAGCAACTTAATGTATGGATCGCTTTCAATCCTGGACTTAAAACACACACACACACACACACTGATCTACTTCATTCTTTCTCACATCTATTTCATTGTTTTCTACATCTTTTAGAGGGTCGATAGCTGTGTCCTTGAACACCCTAATTGCTATAGTGCTATTAGGACGATTTTATTCTGTTCCATGAATAACTTAATATTGTAAGCAATCCAATGAATAAGTGATTAATTACTTCAGCAAAAGCCGCCACCGCCGCCGATGACGATGATGATAATGATTCAATATGACTACAACCGCCACCATCTGTCTTTTGCACTGCCCGGTGATGTGCTGCACTGCACCAGGTGACGCATCAACAAAATGCCGCAGTACATTCTGCCCTACGATTTCTTGGAACAGAACGCACAGAGCCAGCGAGTTCACTTTGCCATCAAAATGTGTCTGATTAAAACTCAGCCTAGAACCGCGTGTAGCAGCATTCGTCAATAACCATACCTGCGTCAGGCGCCCTATGTGGGAATTCCAGTCCCGACACATCGACTGCCCTGATCATGGTGTCCTTTGGTGCAAAAGATACCAAAACTCTTATTTCTTGTATAAAAAAGGGGGGAGGGGAGGCGAGGTGAGGTGAGAAAAAGAATTACGCCAGAAATTGGATCTCTGAACTCCGCCGACGCCAGTTCCTGTAAGGCGTTCTCGATCCAGCCCCAGGTTCCAAGGTGCACACTGTAAAGGCCAGCTACGTGGCCACGGGACGAAGCAGAGCGAATCCTGTTCATGGAGGTCCTGCTGGCCTTTAACCTCCGATATGGTCTGATGAGAGCCCGAGGCAGCGTGGGAGTGGGGATCTTCTGAAGCTTTCTTTTAATGAAAATCTATTTGAGTCCGCCATTCCTACCGGAATACACGGGGCACAGTGGCAGTTCCCTTTGTCTGATAAGAAGAAGAAGAAGAAAAAAAAAAAACAAACACCGCCGGCATGCACGACGATGTCAGACGCAGTGCCAGTCTCGCTGGCCAATCGTTTTCTTGTTATAAATGGCTGGGTTTTCCGCGAGTGCTTCGGACGTCATACGAAAGGGCGCAAGAACACATTCACACATATCTGCGCGCGCACACGCACGCACGCACATGAGAAAGACCGGGGAAATCTCCAACTATGCTCCTGGCAGTGGTCCTTGACGCAATGCGTGGAAACGAAATGGCGCAACAAACAGCACAGAGAAAGAATGTGGAATATTAGGACTCATCAGTACCTACCCGTTCACACCCAATGCAGTATAACCAGCCACACACACGCACGCACAAATAGGAGTGCAGCAAGACAGATCAGCGGAGCAAGGCTGTCTCTTCTCTCTATCAAAGGCCGGTAATTAGTTGCTGAGGCCAGCAGCGGAGCGGGCAGTCTTTTTTCTATTAAACCTCGGTAATAAGTTGTAAAGGACTCCGAGTTGTTGATTAACATCAAGTTTAAGTGTTTGCATTTATCTGCTTTGCGCGAAACAAATGCAAATGGATAAAAGCAAATATGTGGATATAAAAAACAATTATAATTATTATTAAAACCAACTACATATTTAGTAGTTTCTAAAACGAGTATTCAGGAGGATTTGTCTTTTCCTTGGGGAGGAATATATTCAAACAGGATTCGAATCGGAGACAGGTGTGCTTCCATCACTCATATTTTGTAAACAGAACAGCTTTTTTCATTGCTAGGTAAATTAAAGATAATGGAGCAGAACAGAGAGAATGAGAAAACAAAACAAAACAAACAAACAAACAAACAAAAAACAAAGAAAGAGATTCTAAGCTTCTAGAACAATGTTCGCTGGTAATGTCATGTCATGATCCCCCAAGTCTAGATCTTTCCAACCTTGACTTAAACAAGCCCTCGTTTCCATAGCAGCCAGGGATTTCCGACTCTCGACCCCTCCTGTGGAAATGGGTGAGCGAGTTCTAACCCTGCACGGTAGAAGTGGTCCTGCGGTATAAATGCTATCTTCCCTACAGTATTAACGGCCCAGGCCTTGCAGTATGACTGGACCTGCAGTACAAAAAGTCCAGACTATACTAATAGTCTCCCGTGCATAATGCTCAAGTTTCACGTTCTGTGTCTCACGCTCTTAGCCAGGACGTCTGCTTCTGGGAAGGGGAGAACTGAGTGGTTAGGCCACTGGTGTCCGAAGTAAGGCAGGGAGCGAAAGGAGGACGGATACCTCTCTCTCTCTCACACACACACACACACAAAGCTGGCCCCGAGAAAAAGTGCGGTCTCTAAAATTTCACCCCCCAACGACCGAAAAAAGGATTAAGGGCCAACCTTTTTCCTACTTCGATCCGGTCACACTCACACTACGCTTTTCTCGTCCGGATTCCACATTATGACTTTTTCTGCTTTTATACTTTTTCCTTCAGCATCAAAACAAAGGGAAACAAACCAAAAGCGCAGAGGTGCCATGCATAGTGTCTGTGGTGACAAGCTCACTTCTTAACGCACCGTGAACCCAAACCACTAACCTTTCGCCACCATTTCCCTTCCCTGATAGATTATTTACCGATTCGCTTTCAAGGGGAGGGTGTTTTAGCATTTATAACCAGTGATCTGAGTGGAAGTCAACCGTATTCACCAACATGCGGTAGATGTAGATATGATGTATGATGCAGACATAGAAGAACGTACGAAAGAAAGAAAGATGGAAAGAAAAAGAAACAAATAAAGAACTAACGAAAGAAAGAAAATCAGGAAAACATTTTCCTCAAAGCAAAAAGATTCTGAGGTGAAATCATCCGTCGATAACGACAAAAATGTATTTCAAGGTTCAACTGGTAACCAATAACTTCTTTTTCATCTATTTAAAAAAGACATATAATTCACTCTTTTCAGATCATCTTCGCTGACAAAGTGTTCTCAAATGGGCATGCAAGATGGCTGCAGTGTGGACGCTGGATATCAAGATGATGCAGCGCATAGCGAGTATTTTCTTTTTTCTTTTTTAACAAGGTTCTGATTTTGGAATTCTAGCACTCAAGCATCACCGTCTGGAGATAAGTAACGAACCAAAATATCAACAGAGTGCGTGTGTGTGTGTGTGTGTGTGTGTGTGTGTGTGTGTGTGTGTGCGTGCGTGTACCAGCAGGAGAGCTAGTGGCAGTAATGTGCATCATCAATTATCCTCACCTGACATCGCAGAACATCTAGCTAAGAAGCTTAATTTCCAAACTATTTTAGAAAAACTACGGAAATGGAAGTCTACAAATTAGATTTATTTTATCTTCAACCTGCTGTTCATAAAGCAGGCGCTAGATGTAACTAAAGTAACCTTAACTTCCCAGTAGAGCAATATTCTTTTAAAGGAGTTTTCATCCATAAACCTCTTGGATTCTTTGGGTGGACAAAACAATGTGGAACTCACAGACTCTGTCTATTTAGTTGCGCAATTTTATGATGGTAGGACGAGGCATAATATAAATTCTCTTGAAATGTTAACAACCACACAACAAAGAAACACTATTTACCTTAAACATTTACCAAAAGTTAAGAGGAGGCATTGATGTCTTTATTGAATTACAGGGAATTCTCGTTAAGCATGAATAGGGGGAGGCAACGATGGACGGGCAGTTACCCGCTGTACGACTGTGCAAGGAAGCATCCATATCCTTTCACGAAGTTCATGCGCTATGCTACGACAAGATAGGCCAGATCTCTGCATAACCACCCAGAGTTTGTGTATACCATCTTCAGAGTCAGAGAATGAAGCAGTAGCACCATAACTGGGTCCAAAATGGACGGAACAGTTTTGAAAGTATGATTATCTAGCTGCTTCTAAATCTGGAACGAAGAGAAAACACGCGTGGAAAAAGCAAATGTACTTGGATACTTCTGCCAGGAACTGATAGCAGAGGTGACTTTCTTCTGGGAAGAGGCAGCTATTCACTGTATACGCTTTTTCATATCCATCTGTCATGGAAATCATGAAATGGGGTAGCGAAGTAAAGCGGAGTTCGGGTGTATCTACCCTCCTGCTTCCTTGAGCTTTCCTCAGGTATGTGACCTCGGTGCACCCCCCGCACCTGCCGAAGGTAACCTTTCACAGACAACGCCGAGTGGGAAAATGGGAAGGGTTAAGATGCACGTGCGCAGTTCTGTCTAAACAGGTGTGCAGGTACCTGATAAATTGAAGTCGCTTTTAGCAGACTAATTAAAGAAGAGCAAATAAATGAAAGGTGCTACTTGTGTCTTATTTCAGGCTTGCCATGTCCATGGCAAGCTACAGACTTCTGTTCTTCGTGTGACTTTGAAAATGTGACAGTCTTTCTTTCTAGCCCAAACCCAAATCTCTGACATTTTTTGTCATTTTATTTAGCCCTGGCAATCCTTATTTCTTGCCCAAATATTAAAACGCGGCAAACCTACTTTAATTCTTGCACTAGACAATAAAACCTGTGACTACTCGATACTTCTGGTGAGTTTTATTTTGTCAGCTCTGACCAAAGGGAGGACTTTATTGAAGAAGTCTCCAAGATATCTACAGCTCTGATCGACAGCATTTATCAGCATGTACGTTTATTTAAAAATGATATTTCTGTTATGTTTAGATATCACGGTCATGATCTCCTAAAGCCCATGCAGTAAAGAAAAGAAAAGTTAGTCCAGCCGGCAGCTAGTTTTCAGACTGAAGCTTTTGTGAAAGACGTTTGATTAGACTGAAGAACTAATTCATGGCGTGTTATCAGACTAAATATTTCATTTGTGGTGTTTTATTAGTGAGAAAAAAGCACTGTTTCCGTAAAACACGAAGGCTGTGCAATCCAGTTTAATGTTCCTTTTGGAGACAAACCCTAGGAGCAAGGCAGCAGAATAAAGCCACCGACGAATGTTTCTAGAGATGTCGAGTATAGAAGAAAACAACTGATGATGCTGTGCACCTGCAGGTTGGAACAAAGTTGTGACTTCACTTGCGGATTAATAAAACTTTGTCGCATTGTATATTCTGTGATTTTTGTTTCCTCTTTACTTTAGACAGCGGCAAATTGTCCAACATATTTTATTCTAGTTATTCTATCTTAGTTTCAAAATTTTTTGAAAATGTCGATAGAATCAAAGACGCTGATGATGATTTAGAGAAGTCTTATGCTAATTACCTTTTTTCTGCGACCAAATAAAATGTGTATTATAGGTATTGCACTAGCACCATTAAGCAAAGAACTAACACTGGCTTAATGTCTAACACTCGGGCACTAACCGAAGTGACGCCAGCAAAGGATGAATTAAATTCCTCCCGGAATCAGTCAGCAAGATACTCGACAGGATTTTTTTTATCTTATAATGACGTCACATAGTCACACTATTGCAGAAGGGAACCGCTTTCATTCATCTCCCACGCTAACGGATTTCTTGATCTTAATGACGTCACATACCTTCAACCTGCTGCAGATACGATCTCGTGTTCTTCTTTCGTTTCCCACGATAGTGCGAATGTCAAGGGATTTAAAAAAATAACTTCGTGCCGTCAGCAAGCGCAGAGAGAGAGAGAGACGATGGTGTGCGATATCGCGAGTGCGCATGCAGGTTGCCTGCCAAAATAAACGTACATTTTACTTCTATTCCGCTTGGAGTTGCTTTCTAGAACCTTCTCTGTGCCTCTCTCACGATGTGGCCTGCGATGGAAAAGGAATTACCATTGCTTCAATACGAATATGAACATATTAAAATTAGACTATTAGGGGTGGCACCATGTGCTGAGAGTGACTAAAGCATCTCCTCTCGGATACCCAGAGAACTAGCTGAGTTATGAAGACTCCAGCTTTGCCCCAAACTGGACATTTGTCACTATCGTCTTTCTTTAATCGTCGTTTTACTTTTACTTTTAAAAAAAGTTGATGATTCTGAACGCCGCGTATACAGGTAAGCTAAGCTACGACAGTAAAGCACACATTGCAAACCACCTATTGGACAACGGAGGCCATCGTCTCACCGTGTCTTTGCACTGTGTGAAACATCAACTTCCTACTGGCCAGCGTTTCGAACTGCAGAAGAGTATAATTATTAATATTTGTAAATATGCAATAAAATGGGAATTTTCATGTCTCTCTTTCTCACCTACAATCGACAATGTCACTAATTTCTTGGGTGAAGCTAGTTGTATATCTATCTGCCGCATTTAGAAGGTCACCCTAATTGTCAAGGTTCAAAAGACAAATCAGACAAACCAGCACGTAATGTTCCTCATGTGCTCAACCTTAACAAAATCAACCCTCTGTTTTTATTAAGACTTCTCATCCCGGTAAGACCGCTGTAAATAACTTCCTATCACGTGGGCATTCAAGGCAGACTGACGTCAGCAAAGCATCTGCAGACAGCCTAATCGAGTCAACATTCTTTAACGATTGAACTGACTGATCATCTTCTTCTGTTGTTGTTGTTGTTATAATTATTATTAATACTACTAATATCATCATCTCTAGCATGACGTCTTTGACAGGAATACGAAGTTAATTTTGTGCGCCAGAAATTTTATCTGCTGACGTCTCAATGGGTTTTCGGAGTGGACTCAGAATACCATTAGCGCCGTTTCACAAGCCTAGCTGTTCTTAAATTGAAATTAATTAGTAAGAGATTAGTCTGAGGGTTCACTTTTCAGGATGGTCTTGAAAACGTAACCTTTTTCCTTTTTCTTTTTTTTTCTTTCTTTCTTTTTTTTTTCTTTTTTTTTTAAACAAACGGATCTTTGGGTTTTAGCAGAGACGCACCAATTGTGACCCAAGTCTTCTACCGGATAGTTAAAGATCTAGTGGGATGTAAAATTTATTTCTACGGAAAATATTTCTCCAAATCTGGGTGAATATCCCCTCCGCCCTTTCCGTCCTTGTGACACACACCTACAAACATCTCCATGCACAAAAATATGTCAAAATCGTGGTGACATTTGTACACCGATAAGTAACGCGTGTTCCCTAGCGCTCCCATTGGCTAAAACCTCCACAACGTAAACATATTGATTTACTATCCCGACGTTTTTGTGGTTGGCCTTTTTATGTCCATGGGCATGTTGGTGTGAGTGAATCTTGAGATAGGAGGGGGAGGGGTAGATCTGGAGATACATCCTGCACTGAGTTTTACTCAATCATAAGGGTAAAAATGATTAGCACTTAACTAGCCTTTATAGACTCATATTTGCCTTTAAGAGGTCACTACAGACTGTGAGGGTCAAGGCAGGAGGGAAACAGTGAAGGCAAACTTTTCCTGTAATAAATAAAACCAGTAAATGCATTGATTTACACATTTATGAATGCACGTAACTTCCGCAGGATTTTTGAAGTTTCTTTTTCCTTTCATACCCTCTCTTCCCCAGTGCTACTTCATTCACTGCGACGTACTGACTACTATTCTATCATTCGCGACGTTGACTACTATTCTATCATTCGCGACGTATAACGTACTACTGTTCCATTCTTAGTGATATGCCATCAACAGACCCCACTCGTAGTGATGTGCAGCTGGCATTCCTCTTGGTGTGACGTATCAGTTATTGGTTCATTTGCGGTAACGTACACACCATTGCTCATTCCTGGTATCTGCACAGCAATGACGTGAGAGATTTAGCCTGATATGTTCACCACTGGGCCTCATTATTCCAGACGCTTCAAGGCAGCGGAGTGGAAGTCATGCACTTCCTTCTGTGCTACAGATTACCTGATTCACATCGCGAAGCACGTGGAAGACTGCCAGTTCTTCGCTTAGACCATCAAGCATTAGGAATCAATTTACTAAAAACGTCAGCTCCTTTTTTTAAAAAATAAATTTCATCTTTGATCGGAATATGGGTTTAAAGAGTGTCAGGCAAGGTCAGTTGGGTGTAAGTCTTGAGGTATGAATTAAAGCTTTCCAGGAGTGTTTCATGTTTTTTGTATCTCTCACTCCATCCCTCTATCTGGGTAGATGAAAAGGGTGCGCTTACAAAGATTTGTTGGTACGCTCATACCTAGACTTCTATTTTTTATACCTTTATCTTTCTTATCAGCAAGAATCAGGTCTGGAAACGTGTTCAAACGCTTCCTGATCTCTCCCTTGCCTCTCCCCGACTCTCACTAGTGACATAGAGATAGTTATCTTCATAAATCGCTGCCCAGTAACTTTCAGACTTTAACAGGCGATAGATGATGATGATGATGATGATGATGATGATGATGATGATGATGATGATGATGTTCATTTATAATGCATAGGTATGCATTCAGAAGAATGCTCATTGCGCAGCAAAAACAAAAGAGAAGAAAAAAAACAACAACAGGAAAGTAAAAAAAATAAAAATAAATAAAGACAGAAGTGGTGCTTGGTTGCTGAAGTCCTTCCTAAGTAAACAAATGAGTCTTTAATCTTTTCCGAAACGTGGTTGCTGAGGTGATGGTGATACAGAACTAGTTTACGAACAACTGCTTTAAATTTGTAGATTTTTCTCGACGAGTTGCGCAAATAATATATCAATAAGCTAAGAACTGCATTAAAATAATTAAAAGCGACAAAAATGCAAGATACTAAAATCACATAGAAAATACATAATACATAATGTGAACAGGAAGTACCTCATGCAAGATGGGAACAAAGGGACTATTTCGGTTCCTGTCAGCCTGCATTTTTTTGAGTGAGCTGTTACGTTACAACAAGAGCAATGGTGCCGCTGTGACGATCGTTTTCGGTCCCGTAGTTATCCTAGGGGTAGTAATTGTAAAGGGTAAAATAAGCATCGCTTTCTCGCTAAGCTTACCACTAAAGTCTAACTACATTGGACTTCATCAGGAGACTGTTCCGGGAAGCACAATGATTCACTGGCTCATTAGGCTGGCCAGCAATACGCCCATCAAGGTAAACACGATGACTGGCAGTAAATAGTGTTTTCAGTCCCTGTAATTACTGATTACACGGCTAATAATTAAATAATAATGGCAATCACACCTACTTATACTAGACTGACATCCCGGAGAAAACAACCTCGTCTTCTTTTTTGTGACAGAGCATTGCGCGAGCTCGCACTCTCTCTCTCTCACACACACACACACACACACGCACGCGCGCGTGTACTCACCCACCCACAAATCAAATACACCCCCTCCAACGAACTTCATCCTGTGATGTAGCTCACATTTTCTCAGAGAGTTCCAGCATCAGTTGAGGTATCCCTACACGCCCCAACACTTCAAAATAAAACCGCAAAAAGACTGCATGTGGTTTACGCAAAATGTCATGACAAGCAAACTATAGGTGTGCTAGAATGTTCTAACAATTTCAGATAATGACAATGCTGTAGCAGTATGCTCAATTACATCAGTATGTCCGCTAATGAAGGGTTATAAAACTGTCCGAATATTTTGCTGTATTATGCAACTGAAATGACACTGAAATGCATGCTGGCAGTACTTTAGTTGTTAATTATGCAATTCCCTTGACGTTGAAGAAAAAATTAATAGCAAATTTTCTTCGTTTCGTAATGTTGGTAATATCCGTAGTCATTTACGCTGCTTATTTCTTCCTAAAGTAATGAGGAAAGTTGACGCTGTCTCCCCTTCATGTGTGTGACATTTTCTGATAATTAGGAAAATCTTTGTTTTCTGCTTCCCAGTCTGTGCAATCCAAATTACCTATAACAATTTCTATAAAAGTTTCGAACATTCTAGTTTTCAGAAGTCTCATTTTTCCTTGTTTGACATTTCGTTGTTGTTGTTGTTGTTTTTTTTTTTCTTGTATAGTTTTGCTGGTGCCTCTCAGTCAGGCGTACCGCTGGTTTGTGCTATGCTTGTTGGAAAATGAAGATGGAATTTATTTCTACTTTTTTAAATAAAGCCCCAAAAGTCTCCTTTATACGCTGGATAAATCCTTTTTTTTCTTTTGGTAAGCTTGTCCATCTAAATCCAGGACAGCGAGTCCTCACTGTATTGGTGACAGACGCTAACCGTTGCGCCACCGAACAGCCCTCTTCTGGTGGGACTTGGCGGTTATCTTGGAGGGAAAGGGTGGGGAATGGGTTTCTTACCACCTCGTCGGCTGCTCGTCGTTTTATTTGGAGGTAAGTTTGGGGCAAAATCTTTCTACGTCTTTAAGAGAGATTGAAAACCACGCACTTTCAGTGCATCAGTGGGTCGTGCAACTTCCAGATGTCGCTGCTCTCACTACATAAACTCTGCTACGATAACAATCACTTTCCTCGCTACGTCAGTGCTAATCCTCCCTACGTTAGCTGTCATTACCCTCACCACGTTAACTGTTGAAACCCTCTCTACGTCAGTGTTGCTACCCTCATTACGTCAATGCTTCTTCCCTCACTACGTTACCTCTCACTGTTAAAGCGAACACCATGCGCCGCAACAGAACAAGACCGGGAGCAGCATTACGTTCCACTCACAGCGCTAGGCGGCACTGATCTGCGATAACGCAATCGGCAAGCACTGCACGTCACTAATTACGTCATTCTCGACGGCGATCACGAGTCGGTAAGCAGTAGCCGCCCCTGCACCAAGCCGAAGTTTGCTAAAATATCTCCACTCATAGACTGGCCCTCAAGAGGCTTTGGAGTGTGTTTGCACTAGTACCAGCAATCAACGTATCGGCCCGCCCGGTCCTATAAGCCGGGCATAAGCGCAGAGGATAGCCGACTCTCAGCTGCAGATCGTTTCAGGGACCCCGAGAGAGTGAAAGCCCGTGAGCAGGCGCCCATCCCTGTCGCAGTCCCCGTGTTACGTTGTCCTGAGGTTGACGGGTGAAAAGTGGGATTAATAGCTCGTTGATGATTTGAAGCAATAATGTTCTTGTGGATGAATGACGTGATGCGTGATGTTACGTGTTTGTCGATTTGTCATCGGGAATGTCATTTATCCCTGTTAGTGGAACGCTTCGTTCCTCTCCAACTTGCTATGGAAGTATAATGCTGACATCTGGTCACATTTTTAGAAAAAAGCCCTCGGTCGTGTCTTAACTGAGAAATCCTTCCTGGTCTGAATCGGGTTCAGAAGGAAGAGCGATCATCGGCGACTCCCGTTTCGTTCTTAACGTTCTGAAGCCCAATTCGAATTTAAATTGCAAACTAGGTTCAGGGCGGAAAGGGACATTAATAATTCCAGCGCCTTGAACGGTTTTTGCGAGGTCAGTACGCTTTACCAGTCTCTTACTTAATACTTATGTTACTTCCGATTGACATACACAATTATTTGGTTACATACGAAGGAACCATGCTGTAACCTTTTTGCACTTTCGCGAAGTACCACAGCACGCTTCGGTACCGCTCCTTTAAACCTAAAAACTAATTTAGCGATAATACAAAAAAAAAAAGATAAATATGACACAAAACTATTAAGCAAGGTCTGAGCACCTGCAAAGCTTTGTACTTTTATTTAGTGAGATCGTGGAGTGGTTAGGTATTTCACTTTTCTTCAGTTTATTTTCTTTTAACACACATTGTTTAAGTGCACAATGTCGTCTGCAGCATCAACCATGAGCGTGGTAGCAGCCATTTTTGATGTGTTGGGTCTTGGCTTGAACACATTCAAAAAAGAAACCTATATCCCCAATTAGCACAATACCAATTTGTAGTTGATAGGGTTTTAATTAAAAACGAAACTTTATCTGAACAACGTTCAAACCGGAAAGGACTGCTCGGTTTAGACACTGGCTTTAGCGTGTCCCCGCTTTAGAGTAGTAAGAGTAGCGGCAGTCCTATGAGGAGCACTGGTGGCTTCCGGCAACAACAAAACGGCGCCAGTTTGTCTGGTTTGACGCTTGATTTTTCAGAACGCCCCAGGACCATCCTTCAAGGACATCATTGAAGGAAGAATGAAGCTGCGACTGGTACAGGAAGAATCAGCTGAGGAACTTAAGGAGTGGACAGACTTTCCCATGCAGGACCTGCTCGCCGCCACTCATCAATGGCCTCTTGGCAGAGCCCTATCAGCTGCTGCGTCCGGTCAGTCCCCTGACGACCAGTGAAGATCTAGGGACTGGAGTGAACTACACTGGAGCAGGGGGGCGGCGATTTTATCTTTTACCTTTCAGATGGACAGACAGACAGTCTGCAAAGCTGTCACACGCTCCTTTTTCGGACGTAATGGGATAGCAAAAACTCACGTCACGTCACGTCAACAACGGTAAGCCGTATACACAGCGCAGACGCCAGCAGACAAACGGCGGGCTACGTGATGGGAAAACGGACAAGAGTTGCCTCTCTATTTTTCGTTGCCTGCCTAGACATTGTGTGGCCTTATCTGTTTGCCTTCTGCTCTCTCTCTCTCTGCAGGTGAATAGGATGACAACAAAAACAACTAAACAACGCGCTTTAATCATCCAGTGTCTGGAAATTACATCATCAATACAATGAAAACAGAACTTGCGATAACTCTATCTTTTGACAAATTCTTCAACTCTGTCTTTATAACTGAATCACGTAAACAAGCAATCATTCGATCAATCAGCCACATACATAAATAAATAGGTTCTGTTAAATAGGATCCTCAATCGCTCAGACAGACAGACAGTTGACCAGTATTGTACCCAATGTATATGAAATTTAGTTATTGAGGCCCTCAATCTCTCTCATTGCTTCGAGAATCGGGATTTGGAGCGACTGTCTCTCTCTCCCTTTCATTCACTTATCTCCCTTCCTACTCGTCTTTCTCTCTCCCCACCTCTCAGCTGGTCACTCTGCTTTCACACCAATCCCCACAGCGACTTGTGTGGGTTCGGTGTCACAACCTAGGCTAGCCCTACCCTGCACCTATTGACCCTAATAACCGCCTTTGCTTTCTTAGTCATATACGAACATGCTAAGTACTTTGTCACAACCCTCGCCTTAGAAAAAAGGAGTTAATTTGTGTAATTCAATTTTCCCCCCTTTTTTTGAAGGGACGGATGGTGGCTGGCACTATTGTACATGTGCACGCGTGCGCTATCACATCAACTTTTTTTTTTTTTTGCGACGTTCACGTCCGTATCGGCCAGGTGGGGGCCGCCGGTATTCTTGCTACTGTCTTAGGGCCGAGCCATGGGAGCGGTCCACCAGGCAAGAACACAACGGAAAAATAGCGAGAACGATATCTCATACGACAGGCTTCTTTCAATGCATTAAATTAACATATACTCCTACGTGAAAAGGTCTTCACTGATAGAAAGTTAGGACCTGCTACTGAAAATAAAGCTTAGATAAAGGATTCAATCTCGGATCTATTAACGAATTCTCAGCGACACGACTGACGCAAACAAGGAAGACCATTCATGCCTTTTGTTAAGCTAGCCAGGCCGGTGAATATTTAATACAAAAACAGCGAAAACTCTGTGTAGTGACGAACTTTAGGTTTCAACTTTTGCAAGACATCTTCTGACTGAGAAATAAAATGAAAGGTAAAACAAGATCACATTTGCTCGAGCAGTTTATTACTAAGCCGCTTCATATTCTGACGAACTGCATAGCATTTTATACGGAAGGTCAATTTTCACGTAAAATCTTATTAGTTCTTCAAAATTATTGTTAGAAAGAAGTCACTTGCTGAAAATCATTCTCTGCCAATTAGTGCTCGGTAGAGAGAATAGTTGTTGAAGTTTGCCAAAAAATGCCCTACTCTGAGAATTACAGACACCTGACGAGACAGAACATCTTTTCTATTTCTTCCTGTGTCCCGCCTCTGGCAGTTAAGCAGCCGTTGAAAGACAGTCAGTGGCGATAACAAGGAAATAAAGATCTCCCAACTGTCGAGTTCTCGTCCCCACTTCCCCATAAAAGTGCGCGCCAACTTGGCATGCCGGGGCAAGTGCGCGTGAGGTGGCAGAATCATCGCAGCACGGTTCCACTTCCAGGACGTGCTGTAACTCATCTTCACGTGATACGTCACCTCAGCACGTGCATCCACGCTGCAAGACTATGCCGCAAGACTCGCCATTGGTAAGCACTTGACTATCTGGCTACATGCTGTATTCCACTTCTCATTGCAGTGTGGCGATCGTTTTCGGCGTCGTGGTGCTGTCAACGACTAAAGATGATGCTATGGAGGCGCCCTAACCGGTGATTAGTGCTTTCGATTTGAGATGTGAAGGACGCTGGTTCGAGGCTCACCCATGCCCGGCTTGCGACTGAAAAACGTTTCCGGTCCTTCAGACATACGGATATATTAAGGTTTACCAGGTAGGGGAAGCGAAAACGTGGGTGACAGAGGATTGGCTTTTGCACTCCTCATACCTTCTGAAAAACTGCTACTTTAGCACGAGAAATGCCGACTTTCAGCGTCCGAATAATCTGAAATGTCGCCCATTCTCTCCCTCTGTTTGATGTTGACTGCTGGCAACGTTGCGAATGGTACTAACGTGACGTAGTACACTGTCAGCGGCGCTTGTTGATCGCAGGTGTGAATCGCGTACTTTGCTACGGATAATTAATTAACGGATGGGTTTTGGAGGCTGAAAGTTACAGGCTAGGTTTATATCGCCTACATCTACCGATATCTGCAAAACGCGCAAACCATTCAGGTTGATCTTTAAATAAAAAAGAAAAAAAGGCAGGTCATCTCTGGATCCTTCCCCCACCTTAGTTCTCCTGAATGTAGAACCGAGCCTGTAAAGTCCTCAGCCAATAGGAGGACATATGTTAACTAGGCTTATCTTTGTATACACGAGCCACCATTAATTTTCCCTCTTTCAGTGCCTGGTGATGTTAATAGCCACCTGTCGAGCATGGAAGGATGATATTCACCCAGATTTTTGGAAGTAGTACTTTGCACTGCACTTGACCCAGTCATTAGAGAGAGGGAGAAAAAAAAGCACCCAACTAGACCTTTAAAGGCTTGTAGCTCAAGACTGGAGCAGAGGATTTTCGATTATGTTTTGGGAATAAATATCTTTAAATCAATTAAGTCCTTTTATCCAAACAATAATTCAGCACACGATTAGCTTTTAAGAAATGACTTAGGTATACATGTTTTTATTTTTACATATATATATATATATAGACTGAAAATATAAACTCCATTTATATATGACTGCATGATAAGTAAGGCACTTTGCGAGTAAGATTTATACTTAAAGTTTAAAATATACCACTAACAATCAGATTTTGAACCTATAGAGAAATGACGAGGCGGTGCTAAATTATGGGTTTTATCTTAAGAGACTGTTGATCTATTGTCTTCTCACAAACCGGAAATCATGAGACAGACCGACACACCTAAGCAAAGGTCACCCGGTGCGTTGCCTATCGTCAACTGAACGTCAACGAATACGAACAGAGGCCGAGGGGTGCACACAGAAGAGGAGAGAGGTTATTGCCCCCCTCCCACCTCTTTCGACCGCAGACGACAAACAACAGAGAGCAGTAAGTGTATAATTATGCTGTAGTCACTGTGGAAGTCCCATCGCTGTATGCTGTTAACCCTGTGGTAAAGAGTGAAAGACAAAGCAATTTTATTTCTGTATTATCTTGCCCTGCGTTTTTCCGTTGGTATTTAAATGGAAATTTACTGCTTTTTCTCTTTCCAGTAAGAATAAATATGTTTATTTACAAGCACATGACGGTTAAAATACCGTTTTGACTGCCACAAACATGTGTGTGTGTGTGTGTGTGCTTTGACGCTTGAGACTAAATTAAGATTTCAAGTGAGTCCTAAGCAATTTCTCTTTAAATAAACATCTTTAACTCTTTAACTGACATGTTTGGAACCAGTCTACAATTTGCCCTATGTGTCTTTACAGTCAGATAGGCTTTAGCAGCTGACGAGGGGGAGACCTAACAAGATAAACGAGGAATGTAAATGCTACTTAGCCCTCTTCTGGTCTTGTTTATAGTGATATGTTCCTCTTAAGATGCTTGTGAAGAAATGCTCCTTGGGCGTAGAAGTTCTTGCAAATAGTAAGTCTGGGAAGAGACAGTGTGTGTGTGTGTGTGAGAGAGATAGAAATTTGCCTACATGCGCAGACGATATATTTATAATAATTTGTGAAAATAATAGTTATTATGAGCTTGTTTTTTGTCTAATGAAAACTGTGTTATGTAAGTATTGTGTAAGTAATAGATTGTGACGTAACAGAAACACTAATGCACACAGAGAAAGAAAGAAAGACAGAAAGAAGGCAGGAAATGTGGGCTGATATAAAGATCCCCTCAGGTCTTGCACCGCCATTACAACCACTCCCCCCACCCGCCCCTCACCAAAAAAGTGTTTATCTCTTGTCGTGACAAACGACGCGCTAATTTTTTAACAGACGTACACGGGCATTAGGTCCATATTTTATTTCTTGAGCAATTTCGAGCAACTTGTAAGCTTGGCGTGACTCCAGCACATCCGCACTTCTAGCATTCCGGGGCGAGGATACGAGGAGGTGGGAAGTAAGCAAGGCACCGTTATACTTCAAGCTGTTTCTGGCGAGTAAAAGCAGAGCTCCGTCACCGACTGCGCCGTTTTATTTCTCCAACTATTTTTGTCGGCGACTGCGTCTGATCCTTCCCAAACCCCTAAACCCCGACTGCCTGCAGAGCGAAAATGTGCTTTGTCCTGGCTAGGTTAGTGGTTCTTGCTTCCATAGCTTTTCTCCGCTTTTGTTCGAGGTGATGACCAGTCTCGTGTCCGTTACATAAAAAAATCATAAAGAATGTCTAATTTTGTATGCGTGGCACTTGACTGCAACAGTCTTTAACGTTAAATGTGCACAAAGGAATCTGCTAAGGAAGACCCCGACCTTTGACCTAGGTCACAGGCGGTTATGGGAAGAGTGCCAAAAGCCTTTCATTCATTTTAAGACGCGCATAGTAGAGGGATATAATACAAAACTATGCCACGTGAAATGCAAGTGCTTTTTGGCCAGCAACAAACGTCCTGTTAAAGCCAACTACGCAGCTTCTCCGCGCCTCAAAGAGCGCTACTGTAACGTTTACAAAAAGCAACGGTTTGCCATTCAACAGTTCTCTCCCCCCCCTCCCCTTCCCCAGTTGCATCACCAAAACAACGTGCTTTTCCAGGGGCCCATGTTTAAGTCCCTCGTAAACAACGTCCAAACAGGTTTGACAAATGCATGCTATCATCAGTAAAGAACTCAGCATTAAAATTATTCCCGCAAAAAAGTCTTTAACTGCCTCACGTTGCACAAACAATCTGCACATATTTTAGCACAACTAAGAATGTGTCAAAGGATTGATAGATCCTGGTGGGTTGTCGATATATTTAAATGGAACCATGTTATTCTACTGTGTCCTGTATTTATCACACGTAGCCCTACCCGAGAAGTGATCATGCCACGTGGATGATCAAAACTGACTAGCAGAAGACTTTGAAACCTTCAAGCCCTGAGGTCAGTTGCACAACACGTTTCTAAACCTTAAAACTGTTCTTAAGAAGCAAAATCTCTTCTTAGTCATTTTGATGCATTGCAGAAAAACATACAAAAAGTTGTACTGACAGGACGGAAAGTCAGACTTAAACAACTTTATCTTACTTAAAACAGTTTTAGTTTTAAAAATTCTAAAATTGTGGTGTGCACTTTAAACTAATTATCTAACTAGAGTTATGGCCTAAAAGTGTTTACAGTTAGAAAAGTGTTGTGCAACTGGCCCCTGGAGAACAACCGAACCAATGGCAATACTTGGCTTAGTTGGCGGCGTGCATGTCACAGAGGTGCGATATCCGTCATATTGGTTGCCATGATACCGAGTAGTGTTTGTAGCCTCATATGACACCCTCACCCTCATGAGCTCTTAAGCGAAAAGAAATTCTACTTGTGAAAGGACCTGCTAGTACAAACAGACGTACAACGCATTTGCAAGTGCACTATAGTCCTGAAGATGGCAAAAGATCACTTTATTTTTGCAGTTACTTGCCAGTATTTCTGTTTGTAAAACTGGACAAATTAACAACTCGGGGCGAGTTCCACAACACATTTCTAATTTTAAACACTTTTAGGCCTTAAATCTTTTTAGATAATCGGTTTAAAGTGCACACCACAATTTTAGAAATTTTTAAAACTAAAACTGCTTTAAGTAAGATAAAGTTATTTAAGTCTGACTTTCCGTCCTGTCAGTACAATTTTTGTATGTTCTTATGCAATACATCAAAATGGCAGAGAAGAGCTTTTGCTTCTTTAGAACAGTTTTAAGGCTTAGAAACATGTTGTGCAACTTGCCCCTTGGTCGTTTCTGATATGAAGCATATCAATGAATGTTCCTTAATAAGAACCTGATACCTATGCTTTCAAGCTTCGGCTGTACTTTTTTTCAATTTATTTTTTTCAGGATGATTGTGTTGTTTTCTTCCTTTCGTTAGCTGTCCTCCAGACGGTTATTTTCCTCTTTCTCTGTCATGCTTTAATGAGACTATTAACTCCCGACTTTCACATCCTTTTCGGCGCAGACTCGAGCACGAGTGACCCCTGACCCTGTCAGTTTACAATGTCTCTTGAGACATCCATTCCGACAGACAGCAAACAAACGGAATTTTTTCACGTACATCTCGGTCCGCGATCCCTGTCGCCAACGACCGCCTACCGGCCATGCGCATATGGTTTGTCATGTGACAGTTTGTCTCACTTCCACGCAATCCACCACCAACCTCCCTGCCTCACCAAAAAAAAAAAAAAAAAAACGTTAACTGCATTGACTTTTGTGTGTATGACGTGCAGGCTTGGAAACTTCTGGGCTGAGTTTGCGATTGTATATCTTCTCTCAGTGTCAAGGTGTCCAAAACTTGTGGAGTGTGAACGGACACCTTTGTGTGCGGAGACAGGAGACAGGAATGTGAATTCCCCATGTAACACAGACCCGGATCTCCTCCTTCCCCCCCCCCCCCATACACACATCCCCAACAAAAGAAAAATGTTTTGTCGGGAAGGTCACATGACTGATGACAAGAGTCTTCCACGTCAAACTGCAAACAGAAGTGGATGGCGGGAGTGGGGATGATGTTGGTGGTGTACTTTGCTCTACCTGGTAGAGAAATGGTTTACAAATCTGTCCATCCCTACGACTAAAGTTTTAACAGCAAAATTTCAAGTTGCAAGACAGTAAATAGAGAAGAACGTGTTTGAAAAAAATTAATTTGAACCAACTTTCGCATTTATCGTTAAGCTCATTACACATTATTAGGTGCACGGTCGTCGTACTTTTGTGTCCACACAGAGAAAGAGTGAGGCGGGGGGGGGGGGAGCCGACAGAGTGGTGATATTACGATGAGAAGGAAACCCTTACGACAAGGAACGAGGCGCGATGGAGGAGTTGCCTCCCAGGCCAGCCCCTTAGCGCGCCATTATCAACAATACAATCAAACCAACAATAGTGGGTCCTCTCTACCGTCCCCCTCCCACAGTGCCACTTGTGACAGGAAGAAGGATGATAGAAACATCCTCCGAACATTTCTCCTCACCAAGATTTGCTTGAGTGTCGTGTGTTTTGGATCTTTTCGTTTTTTGGTTGACCAGCCCGTTGTGACATTCAGCCTTAACTATGGCTAAGGTCAACCTTAACTCTTCACTGTGTGGCGTACCTGATTGAGAGGGAAACCAAGAAGGTAGGTCCTAGAAGACAACCAGTTGTGCCCCGTAAATCCCAGTGAAGGAGTTTTACGACCACGAGGGTGGTTGGTTGTGTCGGGGAGGGGAGTGGGCTTGGTGTGGACAAAGCTTTGCTGGCGACACAAGGGACCTCGTCGACAGGGTTGTAGTGGCTCTTCGGGTGGGTGGGATACCCTTGTTTCTCGCAGCTTTGTCGATGTGTGCGGGCGATGAGACGTGCTAGGTTTGTCAAATGGATGACCGACCCGTCTGCCACGGTTAGCGCCGTCACACCTGCTTGATCCGCTTGAAAGGGTTGCGCCTCCTTGTCGGAACTCACAGGTGTGCTTTACGTCGTGTTTGTGCGTACATCCGTGAGTGCCTGTGCGTGTGTTGATTTGGTGGGTGGGGTGGGTGTCGGGTAAAGGGACATTTTTCTCCACAGGAGGGTGCTGACGGGTTGACCACAAAATCAAGAAGGGAAAGAGCACTGGAGCATGCAACGACAGCCTGATTCATGCAACACTGCATGTCTTTGAAAAGCTCTTGCACTAGTAACCTCAACCTCAACCATGCGTCTAGCTTTTCATTCAGCGACAGACCTAAAGAGATGAGCCAGGTGTACGAGTGTACTTCGCACACAGGGTGGGTGTGTTTCGCGGGCTCTAAAGTAACCTTCCTGGCTGTGTGTGTTGTGCCGAACAGCGAAGCGGAATTAAAATTGGCCACTTACGGTTGTGCATATGACACAGTACATGATTGTGATGTTGACGATGTGACAGTTTTGTGGGGGGTAAAAAAACCCACACAGTTTTCACCTGGTTGTTGATTTCATTCACGTCACCATTCCGCGCGTCACTCTGCGGCTCTCTCACCTGTTTAGTGAATCACACGAGTACGGGGTGCCGCCGCTGCCTCGGGTATAGCTGTGCAGCAGGACGTTAACAGAGTGACGCACATGCAAGACGACATGTGTTTTAAAGGTATGGTCACGTGTTCTCTGCTTTCTGTTTAACAAGAATGATCACCTAGGACATGTCACAAATTGTTACAACACAGCAAAGGGAGTGAAGTCGGTGGGTGTAACATGAACATGTTAGATTTACAACTGCCCGTGTACGACTGCGTTCTGCAGTCTCTTTATTGAGAGACGGTAACAGCATGCATACGTATACATATGCACACGTAGATGCATGCATACGCCTGTCCTTGGTAAAGGCAGCGATGGTAGAGAGCTCATCCCAGCACTCGTAAGCGTAACGGGAACGGTAAGAGTAGTGACGTGTATCGCTGCTCGGAGACTAGTGGTTAGTTGCACAACATGTTTCTAAAGCTTAAAGCTGTTCTAAAGGGACAAACTTGAAACGGTTTTCTTTCCAAAATCGCTTCTATATCATGTGCTGACGGGAACAAAAATCTTGCTTAAACAATTGTATCTTATTTAAAACAACTTTAGTTTTAAAATTGTGTTGTGCGCTATGCTGCTATAAAAATGGTTATCTAAATAGATTTATAACCAAAAAGTGTTTAAAATTAGAAATGTGTTGTGCAACTAGCCCCAGTAAGCTAGCGAGCTTTGATGAGCAGTTAGTTCAGGAGTCGTTATGGTGGCGTAACGACGTTTTCGAGCACATGCAGGCTTCATCGGTAAACATCCCACCTACCATTCAAGTTAGAGCAGTGGTCGAGTATCCGGAATAATCTAAAATACAAACAGTTTTAATAAGCATCCGCTTCGAAAATAAACAATTAAGCGAACGAAACCTACTGGCAGCCTGGTCCAAAAGGTTATCAAAAATATTACGATATATATTCAAATCCGGTTACGTGCATTCATAGGACTTTTCGCTATTGTGAATTTTGAAAAAAAAATACAGATAAAGCAATTTATTTGTAAAAATGAGACATTTCTCGCTTTTCATTAATATGACTGATTTCACGCGAAAAGTTCTGTATCCAACCAAGGTTTGTGACCTCTGGCCTCCTGATCCTCGTATAAAATCTTGATGATTCCGCTAAAGGTAGTTCTGAATAGGAATACACTAGCAGCTACAAACATAAGAAGAGAAAAGCAATACTGTTGCCCTCTTTCTTGACTGTTTCAGGCCTACATTCTTGACATCTCTCGAAAACCTTCGTTTCCGCGCAAGGGACACCATTATGCACGTATCACGTGTAAACACACATTTATCATATGAAACTCTTAGATTTTGGATAGTGTTTTCTGGTGGAGAGTTTTTCCCTTCCCCCAATGAGGTCTGACATTCATTCATTAAAGTGGCTTACGGGGGGTGCTGGATGGTGGAGGACAACGATCATATTATGTTGTCAGCAAGACTACGCACAAACAGGTGTCCGGTCAGAAAAATAATCCAGCGAGTTACAGCGCTCAAGAAACGTTTCCGCAGACACACAATGTCAAACAAAATGATATACGGTGATCTTGGTCATTATCTGCTATCTGTGATAGCTCAAGTTAAGTGTATTCAGGGCTTCTGCTAAGGCTAAATTCTTTGGGGTCCCAGTGACCCCTTCTTCAGATTTCTAAGGGGTCCCAGGCTAACTCTAAGGGGTCCCTTTACAATGTGAAAAAAAATCACAGGTACTAGATGGAACAGGGCATGATGATGTGGGTTCACGATCTTCATTGTCTTGCTGTTTGTCTTCACCCTCACTACTTTCCGTTTCTGAGACGATGATTTTAACCACGCTGTCAACGACATCTTGGAATGGAACTCTTTCCGGTAAGGGAAAAAAAACTCATTGCAAGGGAAGTTACTCTCACCTTGTAGCAGACGACAACAATAGATTGGGCTACGATGTCAGACACTACACTTACCCAATTTTGTATCTGTTTTTCGCCCAAATTTGAAGGGGTCCTCCGAACTTTTAATGCGTACTGTACGCAATTTTTTGCGTTAGCAGAAGCCCAGAGTATTAAATACAGACCTCATCTTACATATGTGAATGATAAAAGACTTCCCCGAAGAGCTGGCAATATGTTATGCTATCTGTGAGAAACTGGTTAACATATTCGGGACATTGAATGAATTTGGACATGTGTGGGTCCGTAATGGTGATGATAGTAATAAAATGTTCATGAGCTCTTTTAAACACAGATGTTTCCAGCAAGACTGACTTAAGGGTAGAGGTATGCGTGAGAGGTCTGAACTTTAAAGAGCTGTGTATAGTCCGAGAAATATGCGGCTACACTGCGCTGTTTCAGGGAACCATATGTTAACCTTAGATTTGGAATATCCCCAAATAGAGTACCCCAACATCGCTACACTGATGATGTATCTTATCGGCCAGTTGACTTGTCCTTCATGCACAGATGAAGTTCAAGGTGATGTGCATGTGATGTTTGACTGTGTTGACTGTGATATGGAGTTGATGTCTTAAAATTCACAAGGCCATATGCACAGGACACCGATAATATTAAACATATTTTCATATTTGACGATAAAACAAATGTTAAAATACATACCTATATCATGTACTAAGGGCAAAAAAAAAATATATATATATATATGCTTAGTACTGAGGGCCAGAACTGTTGAAATGCGAAACAATGTTCCTCTAGGTATAAGCTTAATTTATGATTGTGGGGGGCTTATATTTATCCCCCCTCCACCGACGTATTGAAACAAATCAAAGTTTCCTCCATAAAGAAATGGAAACTTACATTTATGCAAACAGGGTGGAGATGAAACCAAGAGAAAACTAACAACGGACAGACCCGTGATCAAGTGCCACATGCCGAGATCCGAACCCATGACACCTAATTCTCACTGTCGTGTGACATGCACTTTAGCTACCTAAATAATTGTGTGTAAAATATCTTCAGAAAAAAAGTACGTCAGTAAGTCTTCAACCGAAACGGAGGGGACACCAAGCAAGCGGTAAAGAGCTCTCTCTCAGACACACCCAAACAAACACGCACAGCAACATATATATATATACAGGCGCGCCAATACACGAACATTTCCATTCAAATGTTTATCTGATACACTCGTAACGTCACATTTTTATAAACCAATCGCAGACGTGTATCACTTTTCATTTATCATTCATGTGCTGAGCAGCTTGAAGCGGAAGGGGGAACTGTGGTGCTCTCCCATGCCTCCACCTCCGTAGCCTCCTTATGTCACTCTTTCCCCCTCCCTTCCCCCAAACCCCTTCCCCACGTAGATCTAGTGACAAGACGCGCACATACACACAGAACACACACACACACACACACACACACACACACACACACACACACACACACACAAAATTCTGCTGAAAGTTTCATATCTCCTGCTCTCGACTCACATGGCTGCCCGCGAGAATGAGTGTTGAAATAGTGGGATTTCCGCGCGGAGGGTGTGATAGCATCACTTTGCTGGCTTCACGTGCCGGAATCCCACTCGTGCAGGAGGCAAGTGCACGCGTTGCCATGGGAACGCGCGCGATAACCGGCAGGCTCGACCAAGAGGCGCAAAAGGCAAGAGGCTCGTGGTTACTTTCAAGTGATCTTCTGCACGGCTCATGTATCGTACGAGGGAAGCTTTCGTCATGTTCTCGAGCGAAAATCGAACCGGACGCGCTCTCCCTCTCTCTGCGTATTGTATGCGTACAAACAAAAGAACAGAAATTGCATCTGAGAGAGAGAGGGACGATCCGTGTGTACAAACAGAAGTCACATCCAAACGGCATCGCGCGGAGATATGCAACGGTTATGGCTCCTGCCAGTGCATTTCATTGTTTACACTTTCTGTCTGCGGCTCCTGGAAGGCGAAAAACACTAACCTTGAACTGCATTCTCTCTTGTTGGTGCAAACTGTAGCCACTCTCTGTGGTCTGCTCATAACTTAATTCCCAAATCACTACACCTACCGAATAAACCGTTCTATGTAGCCGTCGCACACCCAGGCCTGTGTCTAGTGAGAGTGGGTGGGACTAAAAGGCAGGGGTAGTTTTGAGGTGGGGTGGGGTGGAGAGACATAACGGGGTACCTCCTGTTAGGAACCGGCGGGCTTTCCAAAAGTGAACGTAGATATACGTTAAAAAAATGAGGGGAGGGGGCTTTTGCTCGTGCTGCACATTTGAGAGTGTGTGAACACTCGCACGGTCGGCAGTGGATAGGTGTGTGTGTGTTGAAGGTAGGGGGGGGGGGCTGCTTTGCCAACAGCAGGAGAGTATATGGCGCGCGCACGCGCGCACATTGCGTGTGAAGCGGCACGGATGCTGAATGACCTCGGTGCCATTGTCAGACAGAGTGCAATCCACCGCCCGTCATTGATACCCGCGACTCGCCAGCTACCCTCCCTACTCGCCATTTGCGTAGCGCCGTGGAGAGCTGAAGGGGCAGAAGCAGGAGAGTTCGGGTTGGTGGTGGTGTTGGGGGGGAGGGGGAGCCCAGGGTGGGGTAGACGCTTGAGCCTAACGGTATAAACGGCGGGCCCGCTGGATTGTCGTCCGTACAACCACCACAGCGCCGGCAGTGCAGCAAACTCAGCTTACTTCTTATACTCCTCCAAGCGAACAGCCTCGCATCGCCTCGATCGAGAATCCAAACACCTCCATCGACTTGACCGAGGATTCCCTACCACAACTTCTGTTGAGCTCATTCAACACAGCCACCATCACTACTTGCTTGAAGACTAACGACTGTTGTTGCTAAAGCTAGTTATTCTACTCTACAACTGTCGTCGACTTGACTGAGGATCCGCCACCTAGCTCAGGTATTTGTTCACCTCATTATGGAGGCCAGGCACTTTATGAATGATATTCGGGTGCACGAACTCGTAGCTAAGCGGGAAGCGTTTAGCAAATAGAAATGGCCCTAGACAAACGGTAGTAGGATAAACTACGATGTTATTTCCTCAAGAGGATGAAGGATTTGGCGATTTGCTTATTCATAAAGCGTAGAGCCGTGTTTGAAAACGTGACCGTAAAATACCAGACTTCAGCAACCCCCAATTTTTTGCGGAAACGGTTCAGCACCGCCAGCATCTATCGGTTAAGCGCCTCCTGGGGTTTGACTAGCTTTTACTGAGTCGACAACTTGCTCAGGTTTTTTTAAAAATTATGTACACGTATTTTATGTTCCAATTAATGTAAAATATTTGCTCTGGAAACATGGGCAGCCGCGTTTATCCCACAGATACGTATGTATGTCTGTCTGTCTTTCTATAACTTCGTCCTGTTTTTCGCTCCCCCTTCCCTATACACAAAATGACTGACTTCCTGACAACGAAAAAACGAGACATCTCAGTTTTGTGCTCAGTTTTATGCTAGGTTCGGATTATTTATATTACAGTATACCTATCTCGGGGATCAGCATTTCGTTAATTAAGCATCATTGGCTTAAGATTTCTCCGTGATTTTAACTGTCTTTGGAGCTCCTTTGTTTCGGTATGCAAGTAGTTGGAGTCTGTACCATCTACAGCAACATGAAAATGGGTACTACCAAGCAAACGTTGCTGAAAATAGCTTGGTGTACTTGGCATGTCAGTATCTGCAAGTATTATGTCAATAATTAGTGGTATATGGGCTGCAATGAGCAGCAACGATGAAACAAAACAGCCCTACGTTCTCATTGCCTTCCTGTCATCTCGACTGGCTTCGTTGTCATCGTTGTCATCTTGGATTCTGAGCGGTTCTCACAGAGCCGTCCCTAGGGGCAGGGGTGGCGAGCAGGGCGACCGCACATGGCCCCGCGCTCCCAAATGCACCGTCGGGATGAGACAGTCCGTAATTTGCTTGAAATTTTATAGATTCACGCCCTTTTCCATTTCAGTGGAGTAAATTCGTCTGCACGTTACGTGTCAGCCAGTTTTGCTACCCTTTTGCCCTCTTATCAGAAAACTGTCAAACCTGGCATCCTAATCCTTTGTATTGAAGACATGAGATGGCGAAATGGCTTTCAAGGGCAGGGTCGTGCCTCTCTCGAAACCAATGTACATTTTTTTATTCGGAAGGCATCCAGCACTTTTTATTGCCCTGCTACGTATGTTGTGCCGGCTTCCAAAGGTCCCGCAATTCTATTTGCCCAAGACTCCGCCTCCCCCTAGCGCCGGCTCTGGTCCTCACACGCCTAGCAAACCGTTGTCTGACGTCTTTTGTATTTATTTTCTTTTATGGTGACTACAAGTTGTTATGATCGTGATGGTTATAATTTTTCAGTGGCGGTTCTCCCCCCCACCCCACCCCCGGTGTCATAACTTTGTTATCTCTGACTGAAGTAGCGACATGAACTGCTGGTAACACTAACATGGCAGATAAAAACTAATTTCCTGCAAAGGATTAATAAAGATGTTTTGAATGGTATTGTTTGCTCACCGACGTAGTGTTCAATGTAAACAATGTAAACAGAACGCTCTTTTTGCACCTGAGGTTTGTAATGCATACTGCCCGGTATGATTTCCTATATTTTAAGCGAATTTAACTACTTCTATGTTGGAGGAATTCTAAAAGTGTACACGAGACACATATTAGACAACTTGCTGCTGTTTTATTAGCTTTCCAAAGACGCTTCATTCTCTGCTACAGGTTGAGTGCTTTAGGAGAAAAGAAGGGACAAGGTCAGCGTACAGCCAAGATAGACAACGAAAGAAGCAAGTCGTTCTCAGAGAAGTGTCTTCGAGCTAGTGGGCCCATGGAACTTCCGAAATATCGATACGGTTACCTGGCGACAGTGGCTACTATACTGGTGGTCACAATGTTCTACCTGCCGGCAGTCCAGTGCCGGCGACTGGGCGAAGCCTGCGATGGGTCGAAAGCCGAGTGGGACAAGTGGTTCGACGGCTGCCAGTGGTGCATGTGCACCCGCCAGGGACTACAGTGCTCCAGCTCAGACTGTGACGGTGAGTACGGCTCGAGTGCAGCTGCACTTCTCAGTTGTCTCTTTAAACAAACGCGCCCGTTTTTCCCTCTCGTTTTTTTTTCTCCTCTCGTAGCTACGTAGAAAGTGAACTGCGCATATGTCGTCATGACGATGACGCAGAGCCGAGATCCCCCTACCCACCTTCACCGGTCATCAGTTTGTTCGTCAACTACCCACTGACTCACGAAGCTAACACTTGAATGACTATTTCTTAAATTGCTAATTTTAGCCTCCAAGTTGTTTTGTTAGGGAACTAACTTTATTCGTTTACAAGATAAGTAGTGCTACACCTGATGTGAGCAGTAAGTGGATCAAGTACATATATACAAGAAGCAGACTGGGGTGGGGGCAGGAGTGAGAGTTCAGGTAACCTTTTAGCTTCTTTTGTTTAACCTGTAGATGCTGATTGAGCTGCCAAGCACTGACTTCGCAGCCTGTCTCACTCACTCAACTCACGCATGCACACACACAGAAGGAACGGATGGTTTTAGACAGTGGGTGATCCTGAAAAAGGAAATAAAAAATAACTCACATCCACCTGCATAGAGAGCTCATCTGTGTAGAAAGTCTTTAAATGGAACATCCCGACCTTCATATTTGTACCAGGTCTCGTGAAGAAAGTTCCGCCCTGTCCCCTCGTCGGCCAGCGCTGGTCTGACGGGTGCTACAAGTGTCGCTGTCGACGCAACGGCATCACGTGTCGTCTGGACGCCACCTGCCACCTCCTCCGCCATCACCCGGTCCCCTGCCTGGCAGACGAACGATGCATCTGCGGGCCGGACGGCGTTCCGTCCTGCACGGCCGAAGTCATCGACCGACGCGCCTTCTCTGCCCACCGCCTGGATCTGCGCTTTCCGGAAGTGACCTACGAGTTTGTCAGGGCACAGGAGGGCGGCCACCACAAGGGCCCGAAGAAGGCGGAGAAGCACGCGGAGGTATCCTTAGCTGGCGAAGAGGATCTGACTGGTTTCCAAGACAGCGAGAAGGAGGACACCTCGCAGGAACTGCTGATCATGTCGGACAATCTCTGCCGGCTGGGATCTCGCTGGTACGGCGGCAGCCTGCGATGTTTCTGTGACGTCGATGGCGCCATTACTTGCGGTGATCCCGCGGTAGTGACAGCCTTCATCGATAACTTTTCGGTAAGTCCAGCATGGACACATTGACATGATGCGTAAAATACGAATATTTGATACAACCCGTCACACTGCATTATCTTGATAACCCGATAGTCTAGTTGTCAACAACTCTGGTTGGTCAAAAGTTGTGGGGACTTTTTTTTGTCGGGTGAGTACATGCAACCCCAGTAGTGTCCTAGCTTTGTTTTACTTCTTCTTTCTTCTGACTCCTGGGTCTTCTGCTGCTGCTCCTGTCACTGCTTACACGTGCCATTCGTTGCAGTGACTGTAAATTCTTGATGACTCGTTCATTAATTTGTTCTATTTTCGGTCCTTCTTTCTATATACCAATGTTTCTGGGACAGCGTATGTTTTCCCGAAAAACAATTAGTTCTGCTTAAGTCATATCCTCGTGGTCTTGGTTTTCTTATACTCTGTCTGATTCATTTTTTTCTTCTTTTGCTCTCAGTACTCACCACCTGTTGCCTTGTTCTTACCAAATTATTAGAATATTTGTAGAATATTTAAGGAGAATAAAGTAAACGGCTTTCATTACATGTTTTTCTTTCAAACCTGATAAAAGGTGCAGCGGCTGAGCTGTGAGACGGGGCACGCGTGGGAAGAGGGCTGCAGCATTTGCACGTGTCGTGTGGACCCTGTCGTCTTCTGTCAGCGCACGCGCGACTGTCGCTATGGCAACCTGGTTGCAAGCAGCACCGAGGTCAACTTCGATCATTACCTTCCCGTGGACGTCGACGATGCCTCGAGTCCAACCCCGCCGGAGCCATCGAGCACATCGTCGACGACATCCACGTCGACGACCACGTCAGTCGCCACCAGCAGGGTTCCCGCCACAAGTTGCACACCAGGTACGCACTGGCGCGAGGGCTGTGCGCGCTGCCACTGCAGCGACACGGGCCGCGAAATCACGTGCAGCAGGCGCGACTGCAGCGACCCACACAGCACCGACGAGCGCCTGAACCACCGCCACCACCCCCATCATGACCGCGACCACCAGCCCCAGCTGAAGCCGCATCACACCTCTCACAGGCGTAACGACAAGGATGCTGACGATCGTCGCGAGGAGGTAAAACAAGAGAATGATGTGGTGCCGGCGAAGCCCTCGGTTATCCCTCGGCGGCCGATGGGACCAATCATGGTGCCGCCGCCGATTCCTAACGCCGACATACCCATCTTTTACGGTCCCCCCAATAAGGAGGGACAGTGTGGAAAGTTCAAGGTCGGCGATAGGTTTTGGAAGGACTGCAACCTCTGCTTCTGCACCAACAAAGGCCCCAAGTGCACGGCAAAGAACTGTCGATGAGGGGACATGGCGCACCACGTCACGCCGACACAGGTAGTATTGTGTCTGAACACACGCAGCAGCTCTTCTGCAGCATATAACGACGATGACAACAACAACAACGGATCAACAAGAGAATTGCTGGTTCGTTTCTGCGCCTGAGCACTAAAGAATGTTAACTGTTTGCATCTCGCAAGCAGCTTTGTACAGGCGGTTCATGGGACTTGCTGCATATACACGTTCTCACGTCTTGGGACACAAACACACATCCCCCACCACACACACACACACACACACGTATGAGGTAGCCACAATACGCTCTCTGTAAGAGTATCACTGGTGACAAGTCGAGATCTTACTAGATTAGTACCGATGTGTCATTGCCCACCGTTACGGTGGCTTGACTTCAGAAAAAACATTTGTAAAATAATGTTGAAGAATGTAGAATTTAACCATTTTTCGGACGTAGTTGGGAATGTGCCTTCATCTTCATTATAATATATAGAAGGAATATCACATATAATCATGATAAGTGAATATGGGAGCAAGTTCACGGCGGTAATGTGGGAACAAATTTGACCGAAATTTCCTTTCCTTATGTTTCTTTCAGAGAGACAAAGAAAGAGGATGTAACCTAGGCAGTTGTTGTGCTTAGTTTTGCTTAATTTTATCATTAACCGAATGTCTTTTTCTGCCTAAGCGTGAATTTCGCGCAAAACAAGACTACACGAAGCTTTGAAAACTTGTTAACAAAGATGAATGGTATGAAGAATTAAGACAGTGCTGTGATAAACTCTACTCACGCTGCTCTTCAGTGCTCTACACAGCCACCTACCTTCCTTCTTACTTACCTATCCCCACCCCATTCTTGGTGACGTCTCTCTTATTGCAGCTTCTAGTGATGTCCGAGAAGCAATCCATGTGCTCCCTCTAAGAAATGACGATGACGGTGTAAGATTTGTGATTTGACATCAAGGATATGGGTGGCCAGTTTCGGGGACAATTACCTGAAGAAACGACAGGCTTATTCAAAGCGGTTTTCTCAGCTGTGGCACGATCAGCTTACAGGTCAAACAAACTGCCATCCGTCGTGCGAAAGGTCAAACAAGGCGCAGTCCGCTGAATTAGGCGGAATGATCGACATACCGAGACCTTGCTTGGCACAGGACCGTTATCTTTGTAGTTGGAAAATGTATTTCTCATTTTTCTGTTTTAAACCAGTCGTTTAATTTGAACTTGCAGTCTTTATGAACTCGGATGTAAGGGTAGTCCCTGATCAGAGGCGTCCTGGCTTTAAATTGGAGCATCTTTGAACTATCGTTATCTAAATTGGAGCATCTTTGAACTATCGTTATCTGAAATTGTTATCTCACAAAAATTGACTCGTATAACTTAATACTGATTGGCCAGTTTTACTCCACACATGATGTGAGTGGACTCTTGCTGATGATAAAAACATTTTTCTTCCTTGTTATATCGTATTGAATAGAATCAAATAAGAATGCCCTCTTAAACACAAATGTAAGTAAAGCCTCAGATAACTCTCTAAAACACCATCTCTGGAAGAAGCTCCGAGATGAAGAAAATGGAAGCAGAGAAGCATGTTCACATCTGAACATAAGCGCTGAGACTGCACGGTAAACCCTAGCGCTCGTGATTGACAGGAAGCGAACGTGTTGCAAACCACACCAACACAGTGGACCAGCTGTTTACAGTTTAGAACACAGCAAAAACTTTTGTTTAGAAATCGGGTGCGTTCGGATGTCGCTCGATGAAACACTTTTAATACCTGATAACGTACGTACGTGTTGTACATTGTTCCTCAGCGAAGGCAAGAAAAACAATGCATGTGCATAAAACCATTCTTGTATCATAGACTTTTTTTTTAAATATCCGTTGTTAAATGTAATTTGAAGTTTGCGTGTCTCTGTCTGCGTGCGAGAATGTCCGGCCACGCACTTACGTTATAAGAAAGTGAGAGCTTTAATTTATTTGTCCTTATATATATGTCGGTCTGTATGTATATACTGCGATATGACATGTACAAATTGCTGAGGTGCGTCGAAGTGTGAATGATGACAATCAGTGAAGCCTAGTCAAAAAGTTACGAGATGTGAATAAAAGTTTATGCTTAAAGAGATTGATTTGCCGATGTGACCCCCTCCCCCCTTTTTTGAATAAAGTTATGTCTATATACGATAAGTGAAGCCAATGTTTGGTTTATATTTATGTCGGTGGCTCGTTGCTAAAACTTTGGAGTGCATTCTTTGTACAAGAGACCATGGCAGAGAGCAGATCGACAGACCAAGTGTGAACCGAGTAAGAATGCCTCTGCAATGTACATATACTCTCCACGAGACTATGTGACTAAACTGTAGTCTTGTTTCACAATGTTGAAATAGATGATGGTATGATAGAAACAGAAGATAGCGCAGTGGTGTGTGTGTGTGTGTGATAAAGGGGAGCGATAGACAAGTTTGGATCTCGTCTTCAGCACACACGTGACATTAGAGACTGAAAGCAAGCGCTCATTCTTTATTAACCTCCATCCCCATTCCCCCATAACGCGAAGCACTTTTCCTTCCAAACCATCATTGCGAGCCCGCATCTCACAATTTAACAACAGCCGTGCTACACACAGACCATACAACTGCAACTCCCCCTACCCCACTGCTACCTCAATCACCACCAGGGTCCCAACAGCGTGCTGACGACGTGCTGATTTCTTGTCGGATTAAACGCGCGAGATGGAAGAAGAGGTGCTAATCAGAGCCAGCAGGTGGCCCCCATTAAATGTGTCAATGTCTCCCACCCCCAACCTATCTCTTAGAATAGCGGTTGGAATACAACCTTCAGCTATCGGTTTCCTTTACCAGTTATAGGTCCCAGTTCAGATCAGGGTTACCACCCCATAGCCTGCTCCGCGGTGACACGTGAAGGTGTCATGTCGGCAGAATACCTTTACCGTTGGATCATTTGCCGTTACAAATGTATCTTTCTCTTCTCCTTTGCACACGTATTCTGTTGCGACGGTAACATATCGCCTTGGGTGTAAACAAGAGACGAAGAGGGGCTGTCGCAGTTTTGTCGCCAGCATTTACGCCTTCCGGACTCTTTTTGGTGCCATCATTGTTTCATCTTTTGCGTACAAAAGCTGCACGTGCACGCATTCAGGCACCGTTACCCACTTACTCCTCGCAAGAATAGGGTTGGGGTGTGAGGACCAAGAGGAACGAGCTACAAAGGGTTCGGTTTTTATCGCCTGGTCTGTTTCCTGTCTCTGGGTCCTCAGTTGTCAACACGATGTCTGGCAAGCGTTGCCTTATCATTACAACAGTTAAATAGGCAGGGAATGTATGATTCTAGGTTGGCAGACAGCGTCTGTGCGGTTCGTCTGATGTGCGTAAGCTCTGCACTCCAGGGCTTAACTACTCAGAAACGTTAAGTAGTTTTGTCTACGATTAGTTCATCTTAAAGAGGTTTACCATCAATAGTTCTTTCCTTCATTATTGAGGGATGAGTAGGGAGGTAGAAATGGGGGATGTTCTTGAAATATAAGCCCGAAGACTCTTCTCAACAAAAGATTGGGCAACTTTTGATCTCGCTTTGACCTGTCTTTTATTTCACAATTACAATTGGCGGGTTGGGCAGTCGGCGAGCAAAAAAAAAAAAAAAAAAGACTGCAGCGGTAATATTTCAAAGCAACAGCGGGACGCTCAGTGGCGGTACAATCAGAGGCTAGTCGAAACTGTAACAGTAACAAACCCCACAAAAACATCTTCTGAGGATGGGGTGCCACACACGATCCCAGCGACAAACGTGAACCTGCAGGATTCATACTCCCTACCCATCCCAACCAAATCCTCCCAGCCCCTCGGTGGAACGATTCACTCGTAGATCGACCGACTCGGTTAAAAACATTGTCACTGGAGCCATCGGGTCCAGACCAGGACGATGAGCGACCAGGAGTACTCACTGTTTGGAGGCCGAGAGATCTTCGGCAGTGCATTGCTCAGGAAGGTGAGAGAGAGAGTGTGTGTGTGTGGTTTCGTGCAAACAGCCAAGAGAAAAATAAACTCGTCTTCGTGAGAGGGGGAAGGAATGGGGCGCCCGGTAGTGTAGTGATTTCAACACTCGCTTGTCATCACTGAAACGAGAGGCCCCAGGTTCAGATCTCATCTCGGGACGCTGTGACATCTGTTCGCACTGCTGGCCTTCGGGGTTTTTCTCCGGGTACTCCGTTTGATATTCCCTTTCTTTCCCCTCATAGTACAAAATTACCTGAGGTGAATGCACTTGCCTGTCAAACCAACCAAGGAGCTGGGAGGAAGGCAAGACCCCAGTAAACAGCTGCATGAGCAGTTAATCGGCCTTCGGAAACTCTTTAGGTGGAGTGAAACAAGGTTTTGCCGAGTGTAGTGCTAGTGAATTAATATTATTGGTATCTTGCTTGCCAGCGTGAAGAAAGGAAAATTGATGATTACATTCATTCTCGATGTTGAACTACTGTTAGGGGTTTATTATAAGTTACACTGTCCATGCATGCTAGCCGTTGTTTCCGTAGCATAAAAGTTTTTACGGGATAGGGTTGCTAGCCCTATGCCCAACCCTCCTCCTTTCTCATCCGGGCTTGGGACCGGCAATGGCGGAGTTCCATGCATGCTAAGAACACCAATATGCTATATCTCCTAAGAAAACAGTTACATCCGTCTTGCCTCCCCACCCCCTAAAATATTTATTGTTTCTTTTACATTCTTGTTGAAAATGCCTATGTTATCCTTTATCGGCAGTAACATAAACCGTGATATGTTCTGTCAGTAGTTTTCAGTCGTGACTGGTATGAGAGTCTCGATCAGAGTCCTCAAATAGTGTCTGGGTTGTGCATTGTCTTGACTGTGACATACGACCGTCTCCAGTGAGGTTCACTTCCAAACATAAGGATCTTAAAATAAATGATGTTTACAGTCTACACCATTATCTGCTAGAGACCGTTGCCTGAAAGCAGCTGCTGCCGGCTTACTCCAAAATTTAAGTGAATTTTTGCCCCCCAGATGCCCGCACACGTACCCACCCGTAATAAAAACCAAACCAAAACAATCTACACCTCTTCACGTTTCTATCGTCACAGTGCTTCTAGGCACAAGTATTTCATTCACATATGGTGTAGTTACTCTTGTTTTTCGAAAAGACAAAGCACATGGCGTTTTGACTGTTTCTGATAATGAATTAATAATAATGCGAACTTATAGTGCGCAGAATCACGAATAAGATAGATCGCACTCTCTGCGCAGAACAGTTTGATAAAAAGAAACATAACATTCAATTGACAGTGAGGTACACATAGGGACACTGAACAACATAAAGATGAGGTACAAGTCAGGAATAGTAGTTTGTGGCGAATGTGATGTGGAAGAGAGTTCCACTGCTGAGCAGCACTGAGGGAGAACATCCGTTGTTCGTATATATGTGACTGTCTATGTGAGAGGGAGGGATAAAATGCGGGAGTCTGATGAGGATCGAAGGTTTCGGGCAGGAGTTTTGACAGACAAGATTTCGTTAAAGTAGCTGGGGGAGTGACTTTCAAATAAACCATAGCAGAGAGTTGAAAGCTTGTTGCTATCAAATTCAGTTGCTATCGTGAACGCCATTATTTTGCTTTTGTAGTCAAGAGTGTGAAACAAGTCTCTGCGGCGTTTTGCGCTTATGTGTTGGTACATGCATCATATAAATCGCCGTAGTTTGTAAAATTGACCCCAAAAGAGAAAATAAATACTTATAGAAAGACATACGGGTCTCATAAGACACAACTAATTGCTACTTAGCCGACAGCAGTAGTTTCATCTTCGAAAATAAGTAGGTTAAAGGTCATATAATAGTGAAGCAAACTGTACAACGTGGGTCGAAGAAGATTGCCAGTAAATGTTGACACAACCGTCTGTTATTTTAATTTGTGCCTCTTTCCCTTTCACTGGGGCTGCGCAGCAAATAAGGACAAGTAATGAAAGTCTGGAAGCCTGGTGATAAGCTCGCCTGCCTCCGCCTGGCCAGACCTGGGTGGGAGGGGGCTGAGCTGCCGAGCCCAGATAAAACTACCCCAGCACGCGCACTCAGCCCCATCCCACCTCTACAACAAAGTGAGAAATAACCAAACAAAACTGTACTTCAAGATCCAAACCATCTACTTCGGAATGGATAGGAGGCAACAAAGCAGCAGAGAGACTAGAAGGGAGAAAACTACTACAGTTCAGGAAAAAAGTTGATTTGTGAATAAGAAAACACGGATATAATTAAAGGCAACTATTGACAACAATGACTCAGCAACACCAGGAATATGACAACTAGAAACTCTACAATCAGTGGACCAGGGAGGAACAAGTAATCAGATAGAATCCACTTCCTAATAAAATACAATTTCTTCTCAAAGTTCCACATTGGAGATTCTGGAGCCCCTTATAGGACTCTAAAATATGTATTGCACCATTGTCCAATCCTACCAATCATTTAAGAGACCTGACCCACCTATCCTCTGAAGTGAAAATCTTCATGTTCAGAGAAGTAAACAAAAGTTGTTCATAGGCTGTTTCGGCAATTATCAACCTTGTGTCACTTGTATTCCTACGATTTCTCCACAGACACATTTTGATAAACTATAAGACTTCACATCTTCCAAAACAAAACAGAAAAAGTTATGCTTGCATATGTTGATTTTATGCATATGAACTTTTGTGTAACACTTGTTGAGACATGAAGTGAATAAAATAATGCCTTGAACTTGAATATTTGTCTATTTCTATATCTAATTTTGTATTAGCCATTTAACAACTCATTCTCATGACTGTTATTTTTTCAGTCCATGCAGGGGCACAACATATGCAGACCTATCACAAAAGCATGTGAAGATGTCATTGTAAGCGCTGAAGTCACTCACTCACCATGCATCCCTGTTGTCTCATCCAGAGCTACCACCATAGATTTGCCCTCAAGCAAACCTAGACCTGTCATCACTAAATCTAACACTAGGCAAGTGTCAGGATGTGTTTCTTCAGCACGATGCCAGATGCGCAGGCGCAGAGCATCTGTGGATGATGATGATACAGACACTTGCCAGAGAGAAAGTTCTGGAATCACCTGTGCTTTTTGTCGAAAGAATGGGGAAACGCGAGAGTTCTACACAACACACAAATTAAAGGTAATCCAGAGAAATCCGGAAAAAGCAGTCATGAGACTAAAGTCCAAGCTTTGGCATCTGGGTTAGAGATATAAACTCAAGGTTTTGAAAATATATTCTGATTATGCCCCCACTTTTGTGGTATCAATGTACAGGCATACAGCCAGGTAAATATCGCCTTTACAGATCAACCAAGTACCAGCCTTACTAGGCTGTTGCCATTTTGACATGTTCAGATGATGTTCGAAGTGTTGATATTTTATATGGATATTAGCAGACTGAAAGGTAGTATCAATCACATGACAAGTACAAATGTAGATATCTTGCCATATAAACCAGGGTTTCCCATCCATAAAATGCAAAAAGTTTTCTAACAGTTAAAATTAATAGCTTTTTAAACCTTCTGTATAAAAATATTGGAGGCTCTATCAACCAGCTGCAAACAGTGCATTCAAGTATAGATGAATTTATATTATTGTGATCTTGTTTGCAAGTGCAAAGAAACTGCTTTGTGTGCAACAGCTGCGGCACTGACAATAACAATGAAAAAATATCAGCTTTCTTACGTCAAAATGACACCTCTGATCTAAACTCACCGTGTTTTCAGGTCTGATGCCAAGCCATTTACATTTTTAAAGCCTTTTTAAATTTTCTTTATATAATTTGCAGCTCTCCTACATGATTTAGGCAGTGTTCTATGCAGTGGGAAAAACTCTATGTTAGGAATAATGTAGGCCTAGTGCAGAAATTGTTCGTGAAGCTAATCCTTTTTAAAGATGTTAAGTAACCTAAAGCCATTTTATTTTCTTGGAAATCTCACAAGGATAACCATGGAAATGTGATCTGCCCAGTCCTTCGTGCCTACACCTGCCCCAGGTGTGGTCAGTCAGGAGACTTGGCACATACAGAGAGCCATTGCCCTTTGCCTGGAAGCAGTCCCTCTCTGATACATAGTCTTCGTACTCGCAGGACAAGCTGTGGGATTCGAACCCTGAAGCACCAGTGATACAAACTGCAGCGCAGGAGCAAATATAGTTTGCATATTGTTGATGACAAATGTTGATTTTCTTTAGCACATATTTGGTGTTTGTATGTTTGTGCGATGGGCCACATTGCATGGGCAATGTAAGGGAAACAGCCTATCACTTAAAAAAATTATTTAAGTCTCATGCAGTTGTGTACCTTGATGTAAGCCATAAATGGGATAAATGGGTTAATAATCTTACGGTCTGTTTTATAAACTGGTTGGAATATTGGACTTTAAGGTCAATATTCCATGTAAAATTTTAATCTGTCATTAAGATAATTCTCAAGAAACTAAATCCATTTTATGTTATGAAACGTAACATATAGTTCTTATAAATAATGGACTTAAGTTGCATGAAACAGTTATCTTTCAAGATACAGTAAAACCTCTTCATCAAGACCTTCCCCCTCTAAGACAAAAACAAAATTTTTCACAGACGTGTTTTGCTACATAAACGTCATCTCTATTATAGTTGCCTACCTAACATGATTTATGATTGACAGTTTGTGCTCAGCTACAACCTGTTTGCAAAAGTCACTTGTTGGAAAGTATTGATCACTTTCTTAAACTGCTTCTGGCTAACAGTTTGCCCTATAGTATGACTTTCTGCAGAAATAACTAAAATAAAGTACATTTTGAAAAAGACTGCTTGTTTATTTGGTCAAACCTGCCATGACTATATTGTCCTATGTAAGTATACATTGTTCCAATACTAAAAGTCAAATTAATCCAAACCTAATAATTCATTTGTTTACTGATGACACAATTAAGTAGCTTCTAATGTCAAATATTGTCAACAGAGTCATGCATTGTTTGAACAAGTTAAGCCCCCATCTTCGTAAAGAAAAATGGCCTTCTGGCAATATACATTCAGAGAACAAATTTTACAATGGTACTCCGGTGGTGGGTCAATAATGTTCCTGGTCAAAATCCTGGGGCCAGTTGCACAACACATCTCATTTTAAACACTTTTAGGCTTTAAATCTTTTTAGATAATCAGTTTAAAGTGCACACCACAATTTTAGAAATTTTAAAATTAAAACTGCTTTAAGTAAGATAAAGTTGTTTAAGTCTGACTTTCTGTCCTGTCAGTACAGTATTTTGTATGTTCTTGTGCAATGCATCTAAATGGCAGAGAAAAACTTTTGCTTCTTTAGCACAGTTTTAAGGTTTAGAAACATGTTGTGCAACTGGCCCCTGGTCTCCATTTGTTCTCTCCTTACAAGTTCAGTTAAATAAATGAACTTGTATTTATAGGTACTTTAAAATCATGGTTCAAGGAATGAAAGTGACTGGCTGGTTTCCCTACAACCCCCGTTATGACCCAATTTTTGTGGATTTTAATGAGTCTTAATAGGGAGGCTTTACTGTATGAACATTGTTGGCACACAAAGGTGCATGACAATTCTTGGAAATAAATACCTCCTCCTTGATCTCAAAAAGCTGTAGCATTCATTATCCACCTGTTTAGCCTATCATTACCACTTTGTTTATTGCAGTCATAAATTGTAAGATGATCATTAGTAATTCCAGTTCCATGGGAGTACTTTTGCTTAAATGTGCATCCGCTGAACTAAAATATTGCTGGCAGCATCCAAAGCAGTGTGAAATTGTACTCAGACTAGAAGGAACAGAAGTATGTGTAAACATATGTATACAGAGTGCAATAATTTCACATAACAAAGATGGTTAATTTGCATGACTAGAAAAAGATGTGTGCCAGTAGTGTTTGACAGTTGTGCTTTGGATTTTGTCACATAGATAATGCAAGACAAAACTCAGATTTAATAACCCTTTATTAGAAATACGCCCACTTCCGTAAGTTTATTGGACACAGCCAACACCTTAAAGGATGATTTTTATAAAAAGAAAATGAATTTGCATGGTCATCCTAAACAAACAGGCTTGATTTGGTGATTATGTTACTTTACAATATATCCATCTCATTTTTTGTAGGAGTTTTACATAAATTTTGTATGAAGAGCTATTTCCATTTACTTACAATATATCCATCTCATTTTTTGTAGGAGTTTTACATAAATTTTGTATGAAGAGCTATTTCCATTTACTTAAATTCAAGAATTAGATTTGAAACATACATTATGAGAACCATTACAAGTTGGATGAAGTCCCTTCAAGCTTCAAATAGGATGGATTTCACCTGCTTAAAACGGGTTCGTAAAGAATATATTAACAGTGATCATTAATGATCCTTTATCTCTTAATGGAAAGCAGAAAACTGTAATTTCAACTTAAACAATAATGTGCAGTTCTTTCTATAGTGCAAATCCTACAGAAAATGTCAACACTACTGAAAATAACAAAGACGACAACAACAACAAAATCTCAAAACTGTTCACAATATGTCGAGAAAAATATTACCTTCCAGCAGTTGTAGAGATGAAGGAAAATTTTAGGTATATTTTATATCCAGCAATGAATCCAATCTATCTTCTCCCCATCTCCTCCTCCACTCCCCCCAAAAAAACTCCCAGCAGTAAATACCTTTAGAAATAGTGCTGTTTTTTATTTTTATTTTGCACCAATCAAAAACCCCTTCTTAAATAATATTGCCCCTTTTCGTAAGTGAAACATATTTCTTGATCCCAAAGTGTAATAATTAAGTGCATTTGGTTTTCTAACTTATCTGCATACTTTTATTTTGCAATGAGAAAAAAATGGTCATGTCATTCATAAAAAAATACTGTGCGAACGTTTCTGCACTAGCAAACAAATAAAAATAATTTGGTGAACAGTAAACCACACATCCACACATACAAAATAATGTATATTTATAAAGTACAAACTTTACATCATAAGGCAAAATAAATTTGAAGTGTTACTTCTAGAATTTGTAGGACTTAGACAACACCAGTTCATAAATATATTTATATATAGCTTAAAACATGAGAAAACTGTGATGTTTCAAACTAGATAGATAACATCTAAAGCAGCGTTGTTATTGGTTTTCTACATGTTTCTTAAGACATTTTAAGAGAATTTTTTAGTCATAGCTTTTACTATCATTCAATTTTTCCTGCTTTCAATGAATAATAATAAATAAACAAATGCACTGTGAACGAAAGATTACAAATAAACCAATAGTCAACAATACAACAAATGAACACAGGCATCACCAAACAGAGAACACCACAGCAAAGTTTATGAACTGAGGTGTTAGTGGAAGAGTTTTCTTGATTATAAAACTTAATTCTTAAAAAAAAGGCGGATTCTGACTGGGAGTTGAAAGCTTGTAACATACTGATAACCTATTTGCCCATTATTCACCCGCCCATAAAAGAAAATATCACAAATCTTTATGTAGAATTTAGTTTGTTTTGGGGAAGTGTTTACAAAAAACCAATTCAGATTAGACAAAGCTTGTACATGAAAGTTTCAACTCATTACAGTCTAAATACATATTATGTACATATAATTGACTAAGAAATATCAGTCCCTCAGTACTCCACAGAAATTTTATGATTTCTGGGAATTTTTTTTAACTAGGTCTCCAGTTAAAAAACAGCAATTATGATGTAATGCTTTCTTCTTTATTCCATGATGCAGATGACTGTAAATTTATGCATAAGGCAAAACAGTAGCAAAATGTATGGATGGGAAATGGAATCCCAAACTGTGTAGACAAGGCCCAGGCCATTCAATAGGAATGCAGGATGTAAAGATACATCAGAATAATCAGCACATTTGCACATGAAATGTACTTCAAAGCAAAATGCTCCCCTTCTTCCCCTCACCTTAGTTAAAATCTATTGTTTGACTTGGGACAGTCTGAAGGGAGAGGCATAGACCTAATGATCACAGGAACAAAAAATATGAAGTGTATGGACAGGATTAGATCTGCTCAATGCGAATCTTGATGGGGAGAGGCCTTGCTTCTACTTGGGACTGAGGGTGCAGGAGTTTGAACCGGTCTTTGCCAGAGAGCTTGCTTAAGTAGTCCAGGTCGCCATTGATGCTAAGGTTCTGCAGAACAATATGATATGACTGATGATGACAAACTAGCGCATAATAGGTAATATTATTATGAAATAAAATGCAGTATCCAAACCACAAAAGTAAACTGTGCTCTATCATCATAAATAAATATTGCAAATGTGAAATGATGTAAACAAAGAATAATGTAACAAAGGGGCATATATGCCAGAGGCACAAATAAATACTTAAATGTTTGTTGGGATCAAAACTTATTGCAAACTTTTCAAATTTAACTTTTTGCTGAGGCATAACCATGAAATAAATTTGAAAGAACTGATAGTTTTCAGAGACTCGGTAATCAACTGTAACTGAAACAGCAATCTTCCAAAGTATGTAAAATAGATGCTTGTGTAAAAAAAAAGGACCACCTTTTCTTAGTTTCATGTTGCCTGTCACACTTTAAGCTTATCTTTAGTGATGATGAGGGCTGTATTACTCATGTTCAGAAAGGACCACGCATAACACAATAGCAGTTTTTTTTATGTCAAGTCATTCATTCCACCAGTATCATTTGTGAACTACAAATGAGAATACCTCAGAAATGACGTCTTACCTGCTCAGGAGCAGTGGCAGCAGCAGTGAGACAGAACCAAATCATGACAATGGCACATGCCAAAATGAGGAAGCTCAGGACAATGCGTGCAATGCCAGTTTTCCTAGCAACGCATGTGAGCCAATCTCCATGATTCATTTCTGTTCAAAATAAACTCTCTTATAATCATCAATTCAAAATGTCTCTGACCTCTTACATCACAGAGTTAATCTGAGCATGTTTAAAAACCGATTATTATATGATCATGCAAGCCACACAGGAAACGACAATCACGGCAGCAGAAATCTTTAAAAAAAATTTCCTTGATTTATGGTTAGGTGAAACTAATCTGACATAAAGAATTTGAAATTCTAGCAAGGTCACTAACTTTGAAATTTCAGTTTTTCCTTTTTAACACCACGTATTAATAAGTGCTTGAATTTGGCGCACAAAGAAAATTGTTATTATTTTGTGCTGTGAAAGCAATGGAGGGCATATCACACTGAGCACACAAGGAAGAGATTAGTCAAATATCAAAGGGGTGGGGGGAGGGGGGATCGGTCTTTTACACCGAGCCAGCAACTAAGGCTATATCACGCCAAGCAGCCAGCCCTGTAAACAAATGTCACATGCAGAGAAAGAACAGCGTGCCCGAGACGAGAGCTGAACCCAGGACAGCCAACCTCCACTGTATTGGTGACAGGTGCTAACCGTTGTGCCATCGGACCACCCATAGTCAAATATTAAGACAATTTTTGCACAATAAATATCATAGAAACCCATAACACAAACCAAGGTAAACAAGAATAGGCTTTTACACTACTGACCATAACTGATATGCTAACATGCATTGTACTTCAGTTTCACTGCAATTCCTTTAAAAAAAAAAAGTCTCTTTACATTAATTAGCCAGAAGAAGAACTTGCGCCAAATAAAAACTTGTACATAATAACAATGATTTGCTTTTTAATTAAATATAAAAACCCAACAAAACCAAATTCAGGAGGTTATTATGAGTTATTTATGAGAATAGTGCAATTACAGACATAAAGCACTAGTGCCTTACCATCAACATCCATCTGAAGATTACCATCCAGCTGTTGTGCAGCTTTTATCTGGGAAGCCCTATAGTTTAGCAATGGTGTTGCAGAATTGTCTTGTCCAGCAATATTGGTTTCTAGATATGCACTAGTTTTATCATCTGCATTAGGAAGAACTTCCTGGATATCTAAGAATAAAAAGCTACAATCTGTTAAAAAATGTCAAGTTTATCAATTTTGTAAAAAAATATCATGCCTTTTAAATTTGATAACTATGAATTAAATCTATTATAAACAAGCAAACAACACACTGTTTCCTTGCAATCAGTTTGAATAATGCACTTCCATCTGTAGCAATCACAACAATTTGATAAGCTGAGCAATAATTTTCTAATGCACCATTTTCCAGAAACATCCAGCCATCCTCTCTCACTCCAAAATTTAAAATCAACACTTACCATCTATGTCAACCACAAAATCAACAATATGGGGCTCTGAGCGCATTACAATCAGCTGTCCATTTCTTGGTTCCATAAAAAGTGACCATGTGACCTCAAACTGACGGTAGACCTTGTCTATCATGTTACTGTATACACTGTGCATGTACATTAGTGGATATAGGATGCTTACTTCTGATTCATCCTGCACACAAAATTGTGTTTTGAATAAATCAGCCATTTTTGAAATCATGATTGTGGCCAGTTATAGCCTACTGTTTTTTCCATGTTAAAAAAAATCAGACACCATCAAAAGGTAACTTAAAAAGTATCTCTAGGAGAGCAAAATACTATTAGAAGCATCACGCAATAATATATGTAACAAAAATGCATAAATAGACAATGGAATGGTGTGAAACAAGGTAATCAGTGCATTAAGTTCCTTGCGTGCTGCTAGAAACATTTACCACATGCATATGGTACCACAAACGGCACAGATGCGCAAGAATGGTTTCATTTCCAAGAGAGTCTTCTGTGTGGTAAAAAGTTTTTACTATAATAAACCCTACTAAAGGCAAAATTCTCAACCTAAGGAAGGCAAACATAACTGTATTGAAACAAACATAACTGTGTTGTACCACACATCCAGCCTACCTAATATGTATTCTTTACCTCAATTCCTGAAGCAGCAGTCTGGGCGATAAAAGCTTGGCTAAGGCATCCTGATATGCAGATATTGCTGTCGCCAGTTGCATTAGTATATGCCTCTTCACAGCCTTATAAAACAAAATGCACAGAGTCTTTATAGTCTTGAATAGTCATTTCCCAGAATTTCTTTTATATTTTCTTCTATTCGGTACATTTTAAATCACAAATGTAAAGTTTTTTCATTATTTTTACATAAAAACGTTATTTTTAAAATGACCCCTCTATTTGTGTCACAAATATTCGCTAAAATATTGCTGAAAAAGTATATTTTAAGCGCAACGGCCTCTCCCACAAATATATCTTACAAGGCTTTCCTAACGACAAAACACCTTACTCGACTGGCAATCAGCAAGGGTGCTGTTCGGGTCTCGATCGTTGTTATGGACGAATGCCATGATTGAATAAAATCTGCATCCTCTTTTGCAACTAACACTCTGTTCTCCCTGGTAAAAAATTAAAACTGATGTTAAGTATACTTTAATCTGGTACATGACCACAATGGAACATAGTAAGTTACAAAATAAGATATGGTGCATTGACTGACGGTCTAAAACATCGATTATGCCACATAAACACAAATAAATTACTTGATTAAAGTCTCACATTTTCATAGGTGTGACCCGAATATGTTTTGTCACAGCTGTCCTCGCATGAATCTATGTTCTCGAGGGCTGATGACGATGGTTCCGAAACAACTAAATGGACAGCAAACACAAACAACAGAATGTTTTGTAACGCAGCCATCATTGTTTCTGTTGCTCGCCTTCTGAAGTCTGATTGGTTGCTTGAAGTCAGCTGGTACAATTGCACTGTAAGGGAGACAATCAGAGACTAATTCTATTTTCGAAATCGTTCTTATCAGAGTATACACTGCCAACTAAGTTCATCTTGATAAGTTTCCGACCTGTTTTTCGTATCACGCTTACCTAGCTGGCATGTCGCTTGTTAGGCATCCAGGGAAAGAACATCAAAATTCGGTTTGGGCTAAGTCTTGAAGAATGTGTTCATTCTAGCAATCCGGTAATAAAGAAATAACCTTTTATAGCCCGGCCACTTAATAGCGAACTTACTGAACTCCACATGAGAACATGAACTAATTTAATTAGCGGGGAACAATAGGTTGGGCAAACGTAACTACTGCACTAGCCAGCTAATGGTGAGGTATTTGTTTTTTATAGGTTGGGCCGTCTTGGGGTAATGTAAGGTCACCATTGGTGGCTGATTTATGTATATATATACATCTTTTTATTCAAGGCAAATAACCTAGCCATCGTTGCACCACATTGGAGGGAGAAGGGTGGAATTGGTGTTTTACGCTGAGCCAGCCCTGTAAACAGATGCCACATGCAGAGAAAGAACAGCGTGCCTGAGACGAAAGCTGAACCCGAAACAGACTTTACCGTGTTGGCGACAGGCGTTAACCCAGCGTTTCTCAACCTTTTACTTGTGACGCCCCCCCCCCCTCAGACGAAAAAAGGTACGTCCGCGCGCCCCCTTACCCACTAATACCTATGATATGAGAAAATGACCGCCTTCGCAACTCCCTTGTCAGCATGTCGCGCCCCCTACAGGTTGAGAACCGCAGCGTTAACCGTTGAGCCACCGGACCGCCCCCACATTGGAGAGAGAGATATATTCACACAACAAATGATTACTGCACTTGGTGGGCAATGTCATATGAGGTTTTCTGGGAGAATTTGAGCTAGGAATTTATCTACTTCATCTAGAGATTTAAGTAAATTACATTTAATTGTGCAGCTCCTGCGCCATTATATATTCCTCACACCAGCTGTTTAATTGGTGGTCTTTGCACCGACTTCAGCATGACAAGTCAATTTTATTTGCGAGAGTTATCCACAAATATACCTATGACTCCCCTGGCTCATCAGTTTGTTGCAGGCTGTCGCATTAGCTTATCTGGTTTGTAAATTTCTTTGTGCAGCAATGCCTTTAAGTACATGGAAATATTCAGTTATTTAATTATTATATATATATATATATCATCAGTTTTATCATATTTATTTATATCTTAAATGTAATTATACCTTGAATAAATGAACACTGGTAAAACAAACTTCTGGATACTTTTAGGTAAAGAAATATATAAAAATATTTTAAATCCAACTCAAAGCATAAAACTCCAAGCTTAAATAAATAAATAAAGCTAAGAGATTTTGTAATGTTTTATTTTGTTAGAAAAAGACATGTACACCTCAAACATTCAGATTAATTCACACTAATCAATAGTACATTAATGAAAAGTAATATTTAATAAAACATTTGGAAAGAACTGGAGGAAGTTTAGCAAGTGAACAGAATAAACAGATATCTATGCAATGAGGGGGTATGTGGGACTTGTTGCCACCCCACAGTTGTTATCCTTTTGTGACATCAGGACATATCCATCATTGCCCCAGTATGTGGACCAGGAGTTCTTGACAAGCCAGTAGGGCTCACCCTCCAGAGTGCCATAGCCCACAGCTAGCACAGCATGATCTAGATCATCGGGTTTGTTTCCTGTTTTCAAGAAAAGTACACAGTCATCATAGTGTAAAGATGAAGTCAGCAAAACATCTCCATCCACTGTAAAATCTGCCTTTCCTGTGAAAAAAAAACTAATACTGAAACGATGGAAGAGTGTTCACCTGATGGACTGATCATTAATTACTCATATGTGTAACAGTTTATAACCCAAGAAAAGCAGAAGAAAAATTAGATATTCATTATTTAGATATTGTCAGCTGAAATTTGAATTTTATCTTCTTTTCTGATCTTGTCTATTTTTTTGGGTGGTTAATATTTAAAAGCCTCACCACAAGCAGGTTCATAGTAGACACCATTAGCATAGAATGAAAGAGATTTGTGTGAAGCATCAATGGCAACAGAGATGGGTCCTTTGCTTGCAATTGCCATGCGTAGTGCATCTTCATCATAAGGAGTGACATTGACATAGCCAGACAACTGCACCTCAGGTGTGACTAAATTTGCCTTGCAGTTTCCATCCTGTTAACAGAGAGACAATATACTATAATAAAATTTCTGAACCAACTGCTAATGGAGCAAAGCTCTTTACAGACACAAAGGAAGAAAAAAATATGTTGACATTTATGTGTTCTGCCTTGGTTTTACTCAGGGCCCACTCACCACGGCCAAATATTGTCCATACTGGTCCTCTGTAGTAATTCCCCCTTTCTTCATAATCCAGTCATAGGAGCGGAAGTCTTCACCACCATCGCAGCCATTATTGCCTTCACCCCACGAGCAGTCTATCAGTTCTTGCTGTGATAGCCTCAGAAGTTTTTTAGTCTGAAAGAAACAAGAGATTTTTTTTGAGCTATCATAATGTTAATCTGCAAGACAGTGGTGCAAAAGAAAGGACTGACACTTGCTTTGATATTTTATGATGAAACAAAAATCATGACTGTTGGTCATTATAATCTTTGAGGCAACCAGGACTTCATTTTACATCATGTATAGTCAAGAAAACTTAGCTGCAAATGTAAAGGACATATCTCAGATTGATTCCTTAACATTTTACTTCCATTTCAATGTAATAAATGTAATCAAAGTAACTTCAGAGGATCCTGTACATAAAAAGTACAAAGTTTAAAATCTAATGAAAGCTAATACCGAGATGACAGATTGGATGAAGAACCCTAAGAAAACATGTAGTATATTTTGGATTCTAAATAATGAGTGAAGAAGAGGGGTAAAAAAAAAGAAGGAAACAAAATGGTGCAGGTAAGTTATTAGTAAACTGACCTTCACAAAATAAGCACCTTCAATTGTGCCAGTGGTACCAAAACTCCAGCATGATCCACACACGGCCTGATCCTTTACTGGAGTGACTGCCCCTATTTTCCAAGAAAACCAAGCATCAGATGCATTTAAAGTTTATCAAAGGTCAGAGTTTCTACCTGATACCTAAAAGAAAAGAACTACAGCTGTACACGAATAATTTTTCACAAATGGTAAAATAAAATAAGGAGATATTAATTATCAACTTCGGCAAATGATGAAAATTTCATTGTTTATGGATTGTTTCACAAGCCTCAAGGGCAGAATTTTGAGTACTACTAGATGGAGAGATAGTCTACAAAAAGACATTATCCGTGAATGTTTGCATCACAAATAATTAAAAACAACTATTTTTTTCATTAATCTTGAAATCAGTTTTCTAAACATAAAGAATAAGATGACTTAGAAACTGAAGGAAATAAATCAAGGGTAGATACATAAATGTTTAGGAAAGGAATAGCATGTAGTTTTAAACATGACTGTGTAGAATACAATTTTCTTGCGGGAAAGAAAATGTTTTTAATTAGTGACAAAAAAAAGAAGAAATAAATGTAATTATACCATACAGCCTCCAGTCAAACTGGTCAGGAATCTGCATGCCAGCGAATTCTGTTTTGTTAAAAGGAAGGCCACCTGGGTAGTTTTTTGTCCGACGGAATCCTCGAAGCATCTTTAATTCAGAATCACTTCTATCAGCCATGTGATTAATGGACATCTGGTAGGGAAGACCAGCCCTATTCTTGGAATTGATGTACCTTGGAAGGAAAAAAAAATTAATATATATATAATATATAAAAAATATAATAAATTTATAAAAGAAATGTACAACCACTATCACTACCCAAAAGATTTGTCTAAATGATATCTCAGTACAGGTTACTGGATAAAATGGTGAATATGAATAAATTTGTCAAGAATGATGAAAATTATTCTAAAATTCAGTGTTCCAAAATCAAGCATAATACTCTTTAGAGTTTTTTTCGTAAGATCACTAAAACCCTTTTTTTAAAAAAAAAAAAGCCTACCCATTATAATAATAAAAAAAAAATAGTTCCATACTTAAAATATAAAAAAATTGTGAAACTGCATAAAAATGCCAGTCAGCACACTTATAAATCTTTAACTACAAAAAGCTACAATATAAAAGATTTATTAATGACATGTGTAGACCGTGCATGCATTTGTACTCCTCTAGCAAGATGGATTTGTTGACTGACCGGATGTTTTGCCTGAATATGTTTTCTCTGTTGACATGCTCCTCCTTGTGGACATACTTTTTGCTATGCTTATCTTTGAATTGCATAAACATAGTCTTAGTGTGTTCATCTATGCGATGCACAAATTCTTGCATAGGATTGAGAGTGATGTAGTGCTCTGCTCCAGGCCCAGGAAATCCAGTACAGCTTATGTCTAAATAATGAAAAAAAAACCAAATCAAACAAATAAGTTATCAGACAGAAAGATAACTGTGCATATTAGATATCAATTTCAGGTGTCTATGATGAAACCTAAATGATATCAATTGTCTCAATACCATGCTTCAGGTACAAAGACACTGACATATGAGTGTGTACAGTATTTAAAAGATCCATGAAAATACATATAGTAGACAAAATTAAATAAAATATATGACACTGAATTTTTTTTTAAAACTTTAAAATTTAATAAGAACAAAATAGATTGTTTTGATTTTTTCTGATTTTCCGTATGATTTAATGAGATAAAATACAGTACAAGAACAAAACTACAAAACAGCTTAAACATTTACTTTAAGGCTTCCAATAAACATTAAAGAACCAGGAAATGGTGCTAAACAAGTTCATTATATTATTATTATTATTAAACATTTACTATATCACAATATTATATTGTTTCACAATAGTAATGTACATACTTGCTGGTGTAAAAATACCATCTGGAAATATAGTTTCAGGCTGGTAGTCAGTGTAGTCCAGAATATACTTGTCATAGTGAGAGCCGATGAGAGAGTCAAAACCCATCATTTCATATCGTACTGGCATCAGTGTTGCAGAATTCACCCACAGAGTGTATGTGTTGGTCTTTTCTCCATTGACAATGACTTCTTGCCACTTTTCACAGGCTTGCCCATCAATGATGTCTACTCCAACTACCTACAAAATAGGTAAAAACTCATTTCTTGTTGCACAGAAAACATCTTGCCGATTATAAACTAAAATTTAATTATAAGACATTATTCTTAACACAAATAGATGTGCATATTGCTATGTGTATCTTTGCCTTACCCTTCATTAAGATGAAAAGGTTGTGTAAAAAGTCTGAGTCAATGTTTTAGATAAACTTATCAACATGAGAAGAAAATTCAAAAACTGGAATAAATCATCTTTACTTAGGCACATGTGTGCATTTGTGATTAGTATCAAAGCATTATTATATGCACAGAAGCATAAAGACAAGAGACATGAATGAAATGGAGGAGGGAAAACGAAACCAAAATGACCTCTACCTAATTAGCTTCTCCTCCCTATGTTGGTAAGAAAGTAGCCTACTTACAGTGAAGCCTGTTGTATCAGGAAAAATGGCTTGGGGGCCAAATGGTGCATCTTGAGTACCATTAACAAGGAAGCAACTCAGCTTATTGTTAACACTGTAGGTAGTCATAAAAGCCACTTTATATGAGGCCCCATAGCTTCCAATGTCTCCACGCTGAAAGGTCTTTGTTAAACCTAATGCAGAAATGCATATGCATAGATAAGAATGGTTGATGTTGTGTTTAAAAAACTACTATGTGGAGCAAATTGTAAAATCATGCATAACATAAATAGGTAAAGTAACCATTAATTTCAAACACAACCAACCTATTAACTGAGTCTGAAATTTTTTGTAATTAATAAGTTCCTATAGCTTCTTTGTTTTATACAGCAGTAAATGACAAGTTTCACTAATCGGTCATCTATATATATATATAAAATAAACACAGAACGGGGAAAACACACCAAAGCAAATGATAAAACGTTGATAAAAAAATGATTAAAAAAGTCATTTTGCTAAATAAAATTACCATTGTAGTAGTCAATACGACTGCGCTTGTTTGGTCCATCATACCACACATCAAAAGGCTCAACAATTTCAGCATATGGCAAGCGAAGGAGTCCAGATACCTTGTATGAAGTGCTGAAGGTGGGTGGATCTACTTTAAATTTGACAACTGCTGAAGCAGCTGTTGGTTTAAATAAATACAAAAAGTTATTGGCATTAAAAACAAAGGATGGTCCTTTAGAGTGCTATTAACAGATATACAGATATAGTGTAAACCCTGGAGATCACATTTATGTAATGTAATTTTTTTTAAATGCTTTGTCAACTGTTCAGATTATATTTGAGTTCATTTAGCTTTCTAAAATATCTTTGTCGATGATGATGATGTCGATTTATATTGCGCAGGTATCCATTCAAAAGAATGCTCATTGTGCAGCAAAAACAGAAGAGAAGAAAAAAATAAAACAACAGGAAAGTAAAAAATAATAAAGACAGAAATGATGCTAGGTTGTTTGAGACTAAGTAAACAAATGAGTCTTCAGTCTTTTCCGAAACGTGGTTGCTGAGGTGATGGTGGAGAGTGACGATGACAGAGCATTCCACAGCTTAGGTGCCATGTTTTTGAAGGCCCTAGCTCCAGTGCTCTTCTTGTTTGTGTCTTCGACTGCAGGGAGACAGAAGCATGACTGAGAGCCAGAGCGCAGGCTACATGATGGCTTGTAAGGAGGAACTACCTCTTGCAAATAGTCAGGAGCAGTTTTAAACATGCAGGACTGAGCAATCGAAAGCACTTTGTGGTCAATGCACTTTTTCATTGGGAGCCAGTGAAGGCTCTGTAGGATAGGGGTGATGTGCTCTGTGAGCGACTTCGCACGGGTGACAATCCTGGGGACTGTGTTTTGAACTCTTTGGAGTCAATCTAACTGCGTCAGGTATACCCCACAATGCACTATTGCAGTAATCCAATCTCGATATGAAAAAAGTAAAGGACCCAGAATGGATCCCTGTGGCACGCCACACACCAGAGGAACTGCCTCAGAGCTTGCAGACCCGACAATCACTCTCTGAGATGTATCGGCTAGATAGGAATCCACTGCAGCAAAGCGCCCTGGATACCAGCCTCCGACGACAGTCTCTGGGGCAGCAGGCGGTGGTTGATGGTGTCAAACGCACTACTCAGGTCAAGTAATACTAAAAGCACTAAGTTGCCAGAGTTGACACTACAAAGAATGTCATTTGTGAGCTCTTTCCAACAATATCAATTAATCCGGTGGTTATCCTGGGCAAGATACTTCACTTTGTTATAACAAGTAAATATTTATAGCTATATCAGCACTTTAGATTAACAAAACACAATGGTCATGAAGGTTTTTTTAATAGAAAAATAATTTTTCCTTTATTAGAACGTTGAAGTATGGACTGCTCGCGTTATTTGGGTTGCTATAGGAACGAAAATGACTACAAACGCTGCTGAGCTAAAACTTAAACAAATAAAAAAAAAACTTGCTTTAAAATTATTTCATGAGTGTCGATCTCAAAATATTCAGACTGCTAAAAAGAAAAAAAAAAAAAATCTCCAATCCCGAAATCATCTGATTATTGCCATTTAAGGTCAATACGATTTGATTAACGCAGATTTGTGAATTGTTGTTACTTCGTTAAAAAAGTCACAAAATATATGTATAAAATAAAATACTTTATAAACATAACAAAACACAATTAACCTTCAGCCAAATAATCATGCTAATAAATAAAATTTTACCGCACAAAGAGAAGAACAGCGAACAGCAGAGCAACGCTCGCACCATCTTGTCATCGAATGATCATGTGCTTTGTGTGTATCACATGACCCGCCAGTTCTAAGTCATATGATCGCAGAATCGGTCTCGTGACTTCCGAAAAGTTCATCCGCCCATATATACAGTTAGGAAATGATCTGCGGTACCTCGTTCAAAGATCGAGAGACCAAAGGACAGGTCATTCGATCCGTTTTTTTCTGCATGTGGCTAAACATAGATCTGTAACGGATACATGCCTGTCATTATGAGAGCTCTCGATCTCGTCGATCACGAGTATTTCGATGCTGAAGAAGAGCCATCAGGATAAAACTTTTATACAACCAGGTTATGTTTAGCGATTTTTATAAAAGATAAATATAAATATACGGGTGAACATATCCTCCTTTCCAAGACTATCAGTATCAGAAGTCTTTGTTTTATCATTGACAAACCAATTTCATTTATTTATTTATTTTTTGTTTTCATTTTAGTGCAATCTGCAAGTGCATCGTCATTGAGCTTCGCATGATTATATAGTACATCCGACTCTTTGTCAGTTTCCTTCACCAAAAAGTTTGCGATGGGACCGGTCATTTCGCCCCATAACTAAGACCATTTCGTCCCACCAAGTTCGTGGTCCCACGACCGAAAAGTCAAATCGTTTATTCGCCATTGTAAATATATATGTTCCTGCATGCACCAAAACAGCACCCATAGTAAAATGATGGCTAAACTTATATGCACGGCTCTGTTTAAGTTGTACAGCTGAGCTTGCGTATCAATATTATTCGAACAACATATGACTCTTGTTAATATTTGATGTTAATAGCTACTTGTGTCATCGGTGATCTATTTGTCTTATGGGCCTGGGACGATTTGACTTTTCAGTCTTAGGATGAAATGGTCTTACTTGGGATGAAGTGCTAGTGAAAATGCATGCAGTAAATGACTGGAAAGAACATTTTTGGCTGATCCTGAAAAGCTTTAAAATCTTGTTAATTGTATTTGTATAATTTTTGAAAGAAACAGCCCAACCGACTCCTTCCACTGCCTTTACTTTCCCTGATAAATAATGTAACCATTTTTGCTGGGTAGGCAGGAAGAGTATTTTGGCTTTAGGCTTGAGCAAGCCTCAAACCGGCAACTTTCTGTTGCACAGATGAGCACATTAAACACCAGGATATGGAGCATCAATGTCTGTAATAACATTTCTACCATCCTGAGAGTGCAAGATATTAGCATTAGATAACATGAGAGCGCAGGCATATAGCTCTGGACAGCTGCCTGTTTGCCGAGATTAACTTTTAAGCATCTCGCAAAGTTGTAGGCTATCAGGTCTCAGCCAACCATTTAGTTTAATATCCAGAAACGTAATAAAATTCTTGAATTGTAAATTTGTTACTAAATTACTTTTGTTTTTTTGGGGGGCAAAAATCCTCGACCTCCATGTCCCATGACTTAGAGCCAATAAACTGAAAACACAACAGACATAATGCTCAAGTTTTTGTACCTCCATCAACATGAGAATTCGCATTGTCTGCTCTTTTTCTTGATGTTGATAGTTAAACCAGAAACAAATTTGTGCTTTGGCCTCGTTCTAGAACGTAGAAAATTTGTCTGCAAGTAATCCATTAGAGATATCGATCTGTGGTGAGAGCTACTGAAGAGGGCAAACAGTTTTGTTTATGTATATTTGCATAACTCTGTGCTCATATACATTCAGTCTTACTCGAGAGAGTAATAAATGGTTAACAACTTGATCATACCAGTTACAGCTGCTTGCAATCTACAATGCAATCATGCAAAACACACTTTTAAAAGAAGTAATCTTTATTTTGTCTGATAATCATATTTCATAACACACGTAGTAATAAACAAACTATGTTATGGTTTTGCAAACCTATATTTCTTGAGGAACTCTTGCTGGAACTGTGAATCCATAGGAACAATTATGAATGAAGGTGTTCCTCTGAATACTTTGTATCTAGAGTCAAAAAGAAAAACACAAAAGTTAAAAGGGACACATCAATAAGACGCTGATTCCAAATTATTAGAAAAAAACCATGTAGGTAATGCAAGCAAACACATTAGTAAGGAAGGGATTTACACCAACTCACGAGTTAGTCTACATTACCGCAAAGCACCACACTGGTGGCAAGTCGAATGCGTCACGAAACCAACCAACATATTTATCAAGTTCCACCACACACCTGTGGAGAAAGGTCTGTGTGTGTGTGTGTGCATATACTTGTATGCCATCATCCTGGCATATATATATATATATATAAAAATCAGTTTTAAGCATCTATGTTTGGCACTGGAAAGAGGATAGGACTTGAAGTTTAGAATCTGAAAAGAAGTTATACCTATGTATCTCCCCCTCCACAAAAAAAGCAAAGTTACCTCTCATGCTGCAGCACCTCTAGGAGAGTGTTGTACTTGCTTACAGGATACAATACTTCCTTTTCATGGTCCTCAAAGTATAACTGAAAAAGAAATTTGTCAGCTCCAGTCTTTCTGGAAAGTCGTTTACCTATCAGGCTTCTTTAGTATCAATTGTTTTTGAAATCACTTCCTTTAGGAACATCTGTGCTTTTAAAGCAAATGTAAAAAAATTTCCTTTTCTTGGCTGTTTTAAAATTGAACACTGTATCTATTCGGAACTAATACCCAATTCAATTAGTTAATTGTTTTGAAAGACATGCCAGAAATGTATTTCAAAGATTTTAAAATGATCGAAAGTTTAAAACATAATGACTCTTGACAACTGCTCTAGGTTGCTGCTAACCCAATCCTTGGCAAAATCCTTAAATTTATACCTTTGTTAAAGAAATTTCTGACATGAATATGATGTCAACAATTGTAATGACATTTAAATGAAAATAAGAAAAATGACATATACTTGCCAGTATTTTATAACGTACCTTGAATACAAATTCATTGTTTTAAGCTGGTCACCACAGTATGATTTCCTACCTGTAATTTATCAGGTGTGTACTTATGTTCAATGTCCCATGGAGGTGGTTCTGTATCTGGACCAAACATCTGCACTAGATGGTCTTCAAATCTATAACAGGTGACACATTAAGCATAACACATGATTTGTAAACACTATGAAAAATAAGACAAAAGCAGTACTACAGCTGCTAAGATAGACCCTGATCTAAAAAAGAAAATCCAAATTATAATGGAAGTAAAACTTTGTTGTTACAATAAATGATTTAGGCACAAGACAAATTGAATATGGCAATGTTTACTTTCATTATCACATGGAAATATTTTCAGTTGCAGTATAAATAATATATTTACACGAAAAAGATAAAATCTATGTTTAAAAAAAAGGGAAAACTGACATGCTGTTCTCACAAAAGCTCTGGATGAAGTCAGTCTGGGCATATTCAGGGTAAAGCAGCAAAACAGGCCAGTGCAGAACACCTTTTTCGTCTAGATGAACACTAGCACCAGAAGGATGCAGGGGGTCTAAGCTGGTCAGCAGATTTGGGGAAAGATTAGAAGTTTCTTCTGTTTGTGGAATAGACACAACCTGTATCTTGCGGTCCTGGTACAAATTCACAGACAAATACCATCCAATATCTCCAGCTGTACCACATAACAGATACACCACAACATATTTATCAGATAGCACTACAATTTTGTATTATTATTATTCCCGTTTCTACGCGTTATCCATTTTTCTTTCTGTCGTCTTGGTTTCTTCAATTTCTCCCTATCATGATTATTATTGTTATAATTAGTATCATTTGTAAAGCGCCATGAGCCTGCTCTTAGGGCTGGGATATGGCGCTATAAAAATAACCTTTAATATAAAAATAATAATAATATACTTCTTTAAATAGCAATTACTTAGATCTACTTTAAAGATTATAAAATAAATCTTTATTCTTGATAACCAGTTATTCCTGTCTTTAACTGTTTTGCCAGTAGACAATGAAATTCCACTACTGACAGGATTGTACTTACTAATGGATAAAAAAAGGTACAGAATTACAAAGATAACTACTTACTTTGATCACATTTAAAAGCTTCAATGTGGCTTCGTCTTCTTTTCTATCCTTGAATGCTTGTTTGCGTTCATCTCTTTCTTGTAAACGCTGTTCCCAGATGACAAATGCTACATTACTTAAATAAATGTTACAACAATACAAGGCCATGATTGGCTGCTCATTTAAAAAAGTACATTTAAAAATACAATAGCAATTATAACACTGCATAATGGCTCACTGCACTAATACAACGGAACCGGTGTTCACATGTTCAGTCAGCATTACTTTGAAAGGACATCAACACTGCTACTTACACCTTTGAGCTATTAGCAATACAGAACATTAAAAAAAACTCCGCCATTGTTGGTCGCAAGCCCCGATAAGAAAGGAGGAGGGTTGGGCATAGGGCTAGCAACCCTATCCCATAAAAAAGCTTATGCTACGGAAACGACAGCTAGAAAATAACTTTATCTGGTAGAAGGAGTGAAGCAGACCAGGCAACTGGCTCTATGACAGGAAGGGATCAAAGCCAAAAGGAAGTCTTTGGCTCGACAGCAGAGCTCCTGACACAGAAACACCATATGCGAGTTGGTTGCTGGAATGTACGGACTCTATTCCAGACAGGAAGGCAGTTAAAGAAATGAACAGCTACAACCTCACAATGCTCGCAGTAGCAGAGGCCAGATGGACAGGTACAGGAAAACAGGTACTAAACTCTGGGGAAACCATTATCTGGTCTGGCAGGCAAGACAACCACCACCATGAAGGAGTCGCCCTTATCATCAGCAGGAAACATGTAAATGCCATCTTACTGTGGAAGCCCATAAATGAACGCCTTCTCTACGTGAGGTTAAACTCCAGGTTCACAAAACTACCTATTGTAGTAGCCTATGCCCCCATTGACAACGCTGATGAAGGGGAAAAAGACAAATTTTATAGCGCACTTCAAGCGGTTTTAGACGACATCCCCAAGCATGATGTGATGCTCCTCATGGGCGATTTTAATGCAAGAGTAGGCAACGAAAACGAGAACAGAGAAAGAACCATGGGGCGGCATGGAACTGGAGCACCTACTGACAATGGTGAGAGATTCTTTAGTCTGTGTGAAGAAAACGATCTTATTATTGGTGGTACTCTGTTTTGCACAAAACAATCCACAAACTAACCTGGACATCACCTGATGGAAGGACACAAAGCCAGATAGATCACATCATCATCAACAGCAAATGGAAGCACTCCATGCAAGATGTGCAAGTCAAGCGAGGAGCAGACGTTGGCAGTGACCACCGCCTATAAGTTGCAAAGTTGAAACTGAAGCTGAGAAAAGCAAAGATTGGGCAGAAAAGAAACCAGCGTTTGGACATGGCCAAACTCAGAGACCCAGCAATCAAAAAGGCCTTCGGCATTGCATTGAAAAACAACTACAGCTGAAGCAGCAATAATGATCGATACCTTTAACAAAGCCACAGTAGAAGCAGCAAAAGAAACCATTGGCTACAGGACAAGCCCCAAAAATGTATGGATATCTGTGCACACATGGAACTTGATAGAAGAAAGGAAACAAATGAAGAGGAAGCTCCTGAACACGAAGTCCCCCAGGCTGAAAGAGAGCACTGCAGCCCAGTACAGGGAACTAGACAAACAGATCAAGTCCTCCATAAAGAGAGACAGGCAACAATATATAGAACAGCTCACAGCTGAAGCCGAGGCAGCAGCCGAACGGAAAGACATGAAGGCGACCTATCAGAACACAAGGAAGCTACCAGGTGACCGAAGGCACAACCAGGACCTTCGGGTTAAAAAAGCAGATGACACACCCATCACTGAAGAGTGAGCCAAACTGAAGAGATGGGAGGAACATTTCCAACAGATTCTTAACCAGCCAGACCCATCAGTGCTACCTGAAATCATCGAAGCAGAAGAAGACCTAGATACCAACACTGGACCCATTGCACTACAAGAAATTAAGGATGCTATTCACAAAACAAAGAATGGTAAGGCGCCAGGAGGGGATGGTATATGTGCTGAAATGTTGAAAGCAGAAGAGGAAGAGACACCACATATCCTACAAACAATCCTCCAGGAGATCTGGGACAGTGAAGAAATCCCTGCTGAGTGGAGTAAAGGTGTTATAGTCAAGATACCAAAGAAAGGAGACCTTGGTGACTGTAATAACTGGAGAGGTGTCACATTGCTATCCCTTAGCAGCAAAATGTTTAGCCGTATAATCCTCCAGCGCATTACAACAACAGTAGACTCCATACTCCGACAAGAACAAGCTGGCTTCCGAAAAGGACGATCATGCATCGACTAAATCTTTGTGCTGCAACAGAACCTGGAACAATCGCAGGAGTGGAACACCCCCCTGTATTTGGCCTTTATTGACTTTGAGAAGGCATTTGACAGCCTACATCGTGCCTCTCTATGGAAGATTATACGTCACTATGGCATCCCAAGGAAACTGGTTAACATCATCAAGTCGTTATACAAAATTTTGAATGCCAGGTCATCCACAACAACCAGCTGACTGAACCCTTTAGAGTGGACACAGGTGTCAAGCAGGGGTGCATCCTGTCACCAATACTGTTCACACTGGCCATTGATTGGCTCATGCGTCAATTCACACAGAGAAGTCGACAGGGGCTACAGTGGACTCTAACAACAGTCTTGGAGGATCTAAACTACGCCGATGACCTAGGAGTGCTATCCCATAGGCACCAAGACCTTCAAGATAAGACCGAAAACCTTAGTAAGACTGCCAGCATTCTAGGTCTCAGAGTCAACACTCGAAAAACACAAGTCCTAAGGAACAACAGAACAAACAATAACCCTATCACAATCAGCGGTAGCCCACTAGTGGACGTAAAAGAATTTGTGTACCTAGGCAGCAAGGTGATAGCAGATATGTGACTGTGAGCAGGAGGCCAACACCAGGATCAGCAAAGCCAACCAAGCTTTTGCAATGCTTAAGCCCATCTGGAGATCCACTGGTCTCAGCAGCCATATACGAAGATCTTCAAGAGCAACGTCCTCAGTGTCCTCCTATATAGGTCAGAGTGCTGGAAGACCACAGCCTCCATCGAGAAAAAGCTAGAAGTGTTTCAAACCAAGTGCCTGTGGCGCATACAAAAGATCTTCTGGCCCAACACCATCTCAAATGAAGAATTGTGCAAGAGGGTGGGGATGTGCACCTTGGCAGAAGGAATCCAACTGCGGCGCTGGCGATGGTTAGGTCATGTGTGCGGCATGCCTCCAGACTCAATCCCCAGAACAGCCCTGCGATGTATACCACAGGGAAAGAGGAACAGAGGGAGGCCCAAAGAGACGTGGAGGCGATCCATTGAAAAGGACCTCAAGAACAGAGGCCTGTCACTTGAGACAGCCCCCAGAACAGCAGAAGACAGAACCAGATGGAGGTCCCTTGCTGTTGCCTCACGTTCCAGACGTCACAAGAAGGACTGATTGATTGATTGATTGATTATTGATTGATTGATTAAAAGAAAAAACAAAAACAAAAACAAAACCCCAAATGCAGGCATCACTTGTGGTGATTCATACACCTACAGATGTAGATACAAATATAGATCTAGATATTACCTTAGCTTTTTCAGCCTTCAGTTTAATCTCCAAAAGCTCCTTGTTTTCACTGTCTAACTGGAAAAATCAAATGAAGCATTTAGACAACGGCTGAAAACAGGACACTTAAAAAAAAATCTTAGATACAGGATTGCACAATTTAATTTGCAAGCTTTAAGCCTTGATTTTGTGTTGTGTTGAGGATGAAAAAAAAAAATAGTGAGGATGTACATTTCTAATGTTAAAATCATTTAAGTGAAGAACACATAAAATCCCTTAAACTCCCAATAGAACTACCACAAAATAAACGTGAGTATAAGAACTGAAATTTCTTACCATCAATCCTGCATCACACCACCTAATGGTGTCAGTATATTTATTCATTTTGTCACTGCAGAGTGCACCTGTGACAAACGCAAAAGTCAACATCAAAATCAACATTAGGTGTCTTTAATGTGAGTTTTACAGAAATTCTGAAAAAAATTATCATTAGTAGTAGATTTTTAGCATTCAAATAAATGCTCCACACACTTGATCTACAAACAGACCTGGACCAAACTTAATATGCTCATTTGTTATCAACAATTTTACGTCTATTAAGTAAATGGAAAAAAGTGCATACAAACCACTTTCTCCAGCAATGTTTTAAGGTTTGCCTGCAAGTCTTTAAATACAAGAATCAGTGTTCTTCAGTATCCATGACATTGGGCAGAAATAAAACACAGGCTGTGAATCACAGAAGAGATTGGATTCTCTTAATCATACAGTAACTTTAGTTTAAAATGCTAAATAGTCAAAGACAGTGCCTTGCATAGTGATGCAATGCTTAATGGAGCAATTACAGCCCATATAGCATATTTTAACTAGATGCTATACATATACTGCAGTTTCACAAAAGTGGTTGGTGTTGAAGCCTATTTCTTATTCCTTTCCTTTCTATGCACTGTCTGAAATGGTTACTCTTTCAGATTACATGTAATAGAGTATTTATTTACTGAAGAGGCATTCAGCCCATTTCAAGGGGAGAATCCAGGCATAATACACTATTAACAATGCAAAAGAACATATAAGTCTCACACACTGTATAGTTGGACAAATAGTCAAATATTAATTATGTACTTCAAATGCCTTATATATGTAATTTGCAACATTATTAACTATATACCTGCTGGTATTTGCTAATAACATGAATAAACCAAAGGCAGATGGATATTGATAATATTTTTTTAGGTATATATTTCTTTCTCAACCCGTGGGACCCGGGGTATGCTTGCCTAGCAAGCATTGTAAGAATACGGTCCCTGCTGTCCAGCAAGGCATGTCGTAAGAGGCGACTAAGGTCGACACCTTACCTAGAGGTAAATTAGGTTGTGGTAGGGCTAACAACCCCACCATATAAAAAAATGCATGTTACAGAAACCAACACTAGAGCACTCGTTATGGATGGCAAAGGTAATGAAACATACTAGGGAACTGGACTTATGACGGACGACAGTCAAACCCGAGAGGGAGCTGGCGCCCCGATGGTGGATTTACTGAAGCCGAAACAGAAGTTGAGGGTGGGGTGCTGGAACGTCCAGACCTTGTATCAGACTGGCAGGTTGCCCCAACTAGTCAAGGAGTTTGACAATTACAACTTGGACATCCTGGGAGTCAGTGAGGTCAGATGGACCGGCACGGGAAAGAGGAGACTAGCATCAGGACATATTATCTTGTTCTCAGGATGATCAAATGACCAACACTCTGAAGGAGTAGCACTACTCCTCAATAGAAAAACTGAAAAGACACTGCTGGAATGGAAGCCTTATGGACCCAGGCTTCTGAGAGCAAGATTCCATTCAAAGTACACCAAGATGACAGTGCTAGTTTGCTATGCACCAACAGAAGACTCTGAGGCAGAAGACAAGGATGCTTTTTACGATCAGCTTCAGGCAGCCATGGAGAGCGTCCGAGCCCATGATATGTTACTCATTGCCGGCGATCTCAATGCCAAGGTGAGAAGTGACAACACCTGCAGGGAGCATATCATGGGCAAACATGGAATTGGAACCATCAATGACAACGGAGAGAGACTGGCAGACTTTTGTGAAGAAAACAATCTACTGATTGGAGGCACACTTTTCCAACACAAAGACACCCACAAGGCAACGTGGACATCACCAGACAGGATCACCAAAAAATAGAGACCATGTCATCATCAACCGAAGATGGAGAAGCTCACTTCAAGATGTCAGAGCCTACAGAGGAGCAGACGTTGCCAGTGACCACACTCTTGTGATAGCCGCAGTTTCTCTGAAGCTACGTCGATCGCGAGAAAAACAGGCACGTCAGCAGAGAGTGGACTCTGGCAGACTGAAGGACCCAGCCACCAAACGGGCCTTTGTAGTGGAAGTAAAGAACAGGTTCCAGGCACTAGGAGACCAAAAGGAGATGACCTTACAGGACTTCAATCGAGTCTTACAGGAAACAGGTGAGAAAATACTGGGCTTCCAACGAAAAAAGAAAGAACAGTGGATCAGAGAAGAGACATGGAAAAGGATAGAAGAGAGAAAGTCAACCAAGCAGAAAATCAACAACACCAGATCTGAACGTCTGAAGGAACAACACAGACAAAGATATACAGAAATAAACAAAGAGGTAAAGAGGATGACCAAAACCGACAAAAGGGACTACATAGAGAAACTGGCAGATGAAGCAGAAGAAGCAGCACAAAAAAAGGACCTGAAGACACTGTATAAAAATCAATAAACAGCTGAACAACAGGTTCAAAAATAGTGAAGTACCAGTGAAAGACATGAACGGAAATGTTGTCGAGAAAGAGGCAGAAAAACTACAGTGCTGGAGGGAGCATTTTGAGTCAGTTCTAAACAGACCAGACCCCCCTCAGCTTGCAGACATCCAGCCAGCAGATACAGACCTTGACATCTGCACAGACCCGCCAAGCCTGGAAGAAGTGACAGCAGCAATCAAGGCAATGAAAAGCGGCAAAGCACAAGGGGCAGATGGAATAACAGCAGAGATGTTGAAAGCAGATGTGAATGTGACAGCTCCCATGCTGACTGAAATCTTCAGGCAAGTTTGGGAATCAGGACAGATCCCCGATGCATGGAACACAGGGCTCATTTTCAAGTTACCCAAGAAAGGAGATTTTGGAGACTGCAATAACTGGAGGGGTATAACACTTCTTTCCCTCACCAGCAAGGTCTTCAGCAAGATTGTTTTGTCAAGACTGATGGCAACCGTTGAGAAAGACCTCCAGCCTCAGCAAGCAGGATTTCGTCCTGGGCGATCCTGCACTGAACTCATTTTCACTCTGCGTCAGATTCTGGAGCAGAGCAATGAGTGGAATGCACCGCTGTACATCAGCTTCATCGACCTGGAGAAGGCTTTTGACAGCATCCATCGCGAGTCCTTATGGAAGATCCTGAGGCATTATGGAGTCCCTGCGAAACTTGTCCAGGTAGTTGCAATGCTGTACAGCGGCTTCAAATCTCAGGTGGTCTGTGACACGGATCTCACAGCCCCCTTCAATGTCAGTACTGGGGTGAAGCAGGACTGCATTCTGTCGCCGTTCCTCTTCATCCTAGCCATGGACTGGATCATGAAGAATTCCACGGACAAAGAGAGGAGAGGGATCAAATGGACCATGACTATGACAGCAACAACAATGCTGGAAGACTTGGACTTTTCTGATGACATTGCCCTGTTGTCACACCGCCACCAAGACATGCAGGAAAAAACAAATGCCTTCTCAGAAACAGCTGGAAACCTTGGCTTGAAGGTCAGCGCAAAGAAAACGAAAAGTATGAGAGTGAATGCCAGAGTCCAAGAAATCATCAAACTAAATGGAGAAGAGATTGAGGAAGTTGACACTTTTACCTATCTTGGGTCCAAGATTTCAAACACCGGGGATGCGGAGGTGAAGATTCGACTTGACAGGATGTTAGGGTTTTCACTTGGGGTGATTACAATGCGCAAGCGATCTGGCTTTAGACATGAAACCCCAAGTCAAAAACATATTAAAGCACTATGGATTCCTATATGATGGACATCCTTCAAATATGTACATAAAGAAAAAGCTGATTTAAAAGTTCTATAAAAAGAAAAACAATCTACAACTGAATACTTCATAATACTTCCATGCCAGTCTTGATACCAATTATCCATAAGCCTTTGTTTGAACACTCTCAAAAACAGTTTCACATCTTCCACGCCCTGATTTTGCCACACATACCCAAAACCATATTTATACAGTAAAAAGAATACATGTAATAGAAATAAGGAGTGAGTAAAAAATCAATAACAGATATTCCCAGGCCCTGAGGATAATAAAGGTATTGGGAGATTGACAGAAAAGACCAACTGCAACTGTTGTAAGCAGCAAAACAGAAAAGTACCAGAAAGAGAGATCTAAGTTATGAGCATTTGTAGACAGCTTGCACTGATTACTAGTGCATATAAATGGAGCTGGACCACACTGTACTGGCTTTATTTCAATATGGGACTGGAAATAAGTGATGTTTGTGGTTATACATTACATATTATATGTACCATGCACTGTGCTCACCAAAATATATTACCAAATCCACAAAGATATCACAGTAGCTTGATTGTTCTTTATAAATTAGAGTAATGTCTTTAGCACAATTGCTACTCAACTTTTTGACTTTATTATCACATTTATTCAATCAAGAAATCATCTTGAAAAGTCTGCAGTTTCGCTAAAATATCATTGTTTATATCAAGAATGGTCTCCCTTGAGGTTATGCAACGGAATACAAATATATCCCCCAAAGTAACTCTGGGTAGCATAATTCAATTATTAAAATGAATTAAAAATAAAAATTCCTTTCTAACACTCAACAGTCTCTAATCAACTTTCATAATCAAAATAGTTTACTAATGAATAATTAATTAAAAACAGGATATAGCACTTCTGAGTTTAAGGATAGAATGTTGGTGGTCTCCATGAAACAAAATTATAAAGGAAGCGAGAATAAAGTAAAATATGGAAAAAAGTTAAACAGTTACCTCTTATGATTGCTTTCATGTGATCAGGTTTAAATTTTCTTGCATACATGCAGTCATTGAATGCCGACCTGTAGTTACCTGTCCCAACAAAATTAAAAAATACTATCAAATCTTAGGATTATATTTATAAAAATGCAAATTTCAAAACATAAAAAATATTAGAAACCATTAGTATAATCACAATGTGTTGTCGAATACCTATGCAATTTCAAACAGCGGTTGAGACTTTTAAGAACTTTAAGAAAAACAGTTGCTTACAAACACATGACAGGCAGATAATAAATATTATAGGTATATAGTTGTCATAAAATAAGCTTAAAAACAGCATTAAAATATTTGTTTTTTAAATATATTGAATAAAAGGTGAGCAAAAAAGGACAACAGCAACAACAAAAACTGATGACAGGTGAGGACATTAATAATCATAATAGTATGTATTTTTGTTTGGAACCTTTATTATCTTTCAACATTCAAGTTGTGGCAAACGCAAATTCTGAAATAATTAAAGGAATGTTTTTTCAAAAATATTAACATGTCTATGCCCCTTAATTAAAAAAGCTAGAGGTTGTGAGTACCAATGAACAACATAAAAAAATTGGGCAAGAGACTATTTACCAAGGTGATACTGGGCTGCAGCTCTGTTTGTATACAGAACTGCATTCTGAAGCCTGTCTGGACTTTTGGATTTAATTCCTTCAGTATAATTAGCAATAGCTGTTCTGTAATCTTTTTTCTTGAAAAGTTCATTTCCCTCCTCACGGTAACTCTCAGCTCGGGCTGTGAAATTAAACATAAAAACTTAAGGGGAAAACCTGATAGGCACAATTTTATTCAAAGTTTTAATAAACAATGAAATCATTTGTACAATCTGAAATCATAAATCATGCAAAATTGTTTTCTCTTTACCTTTCTGAAATATCTGATAATGTTAGGACCACTCACAAACTTTGATGAAGTTGAATGTTATTTCAAAAAGGTAAAAATGTTTTCAATAACAATAGTTATATTCTCAGTAGTTCTCTTTGATATATGTGATGAAAGCATCAGGAATAAAAATTCAGTTGCACCTGGCATGAATAGCAATAGTTATTTTTGTTAGGGTTTAAGTCTCAAAGGTGTTAGCAACAAACCCTTTGGATTTTCAGATTCATATTTGATAGCCATGAGTGCCTCCATTTCTGGGGACAGTGGTTTAGACCAATCCACCTCCTTGAGGAATGCTGGGTGATTTTGAAGCTCCTGCAAAATATATATTTATATAATTTACTTTCAATTCAGTGTGTTACTAGGTATTAACAATGTACTTCTGTTTCTGATTGTATTATACTATTTCTTGTTACTTACTTTAATAATATCATCCACTGATTTTCCATCTTCACCAACTGGCTCCCTTTCTCGTGCCTCCTTTGATCTCTCAGCAACAAATTCCTCAATGTCATCCTGCAGCTTCTGAACCAGGGCTGTCCGTTCTTCGTCAGTCATAGACTTCTTTTTGCTCATGATGATACTCAAGGCACTAGGTTGCTCAATGTTTTCCCAAGTTTATAAATCTGCATGCAATTACACAAGTGCTTATTATGTGTTCTGTTACACACAGATGTTCATAAAGCATACTAACTTACTCCTAGGATTCCTTTTAAGTGTAAATATTATGAAATGAAACATATAGAAATAGATAACATACTAGACCTAAATGCAAAAGTAATGACTACAGAGATTACGCTTAGCAAAAGCCTGTCGAGGATGACGCCCTAGGATATGGTCACTAGACCAGCAAAACAGATCGTTCTTAAAAAAAAGAAAAAAGAAAAAAAAAGAGAAAAACCCACAAGGTTTGATCTGCTAGCAATCGCCGAAAGGCTCAGAGGCTTATGATTCACACACGCCGACTTAACGCTAGGCAGTAACAAAGATTCAATCACTAGGGAGGGGGGGGGGCAAAGGAGAGAGATTTAACTTGGGCAGAACTTTGATATGGGATAACTCGCTACGTCATAGCCCTGTCTATGTTATTTTGTCAGAGGTTTGGGGTTAGGGTTTGGAGTAGGGTTTGGGTTATGTTTAGGTTTAGTTTATTAGGTACATTTGGGCAACTGAGTGGAGCGAGCAGACGACAAATGCCGCGAGCGATTTTTATGGCCGTCGCGAGTTACCCTATATCAAAGCTGTACCTTTACTTGAAACCAAGAAATCTATACAACCTGCTAGCAAGAATAGTACACTTTTAAATACATATAACGTGATGAAGTAACGAACTCAACAATACGAGATGCGAATGCGTCGTAGAAAGTTCATAAGAGTGATCTCTCTTTTATCATAAGCATGGAAGTAGGTTCCCTTGATTTAATCAGCTGTGATGTTAGCAAAAATGCTAAATAATTATATACTGTTTACTATCTTTGATGGAAGTTAAGGAGAGAAAGGAAGGGTCAGCATAAGAAAGACAAAACAAAACTGGCATAAAGCTTTGAGTACGTCTCTGATACGCAAACTCAGTGGCCTATTTTTAAGTAGAGCCATGCGAATAAGTGAAACCGCCAATTTGCGAAACAAAAATGGCCGTTCGGCACCACGTATTCAGCGAACGCATTTTACAATGGCAAATAGACATGATTTTTCTTATAGATTTTGTCAGCATTTTGTTGTGAACTTGTAGTTTGACTTAAAAAAAATTTTTTTGTTGCTTATTATTATTATTAAAAATGTCCGTTGGGCAACTATAGTCATTTAAAATCGTTCAGTTAATGACATAGCAACACGTTACTTACTTTGCTCGTCGGAGAATGTGACTTGACTCGGAAGTTAATGCACTTCCGGACTCGCAAACAAGTTGGAGAACTTTCCGGGGTTTTCGAAGTAGACCCACTGTTGGGAATGGTGTAGAATAAATTTTGTTAACAAAAAGGGGATTTTTCACAGATCTGACAACATAGCCGTAGTCTTAGGAAGACAACAGACTAGTCAGTGGGGACACAAAATCTCAGTCACTAACGTTTGTGAGAGCCCGGTGCTCGCTTATTAGCCAGTGTTCTCGCGAGCAGACGACAGTTCCAATAGCCCTTATTCGAATCTTTCAAAGCATGTGCACTATTCCAGGCTTCCTGTTTCCTGCTTTTGTTGATACTATTTATGATGATGATGATGTCCATTTGTAATGCGCAGGTATCCATTCAGAAGAATGCTCATTGCACAGCAAAAAAAAAAAGAATAAAAAAGTAAATAAATAAAACACCAGGAAAGTAAAAAATAAAGACAGAAGTGTTGCTTGGTTGTTTAAGTTTAAGTCCGTCTTAAATAAACAGATGGGTCTTCAGTCTTTTTCGAAACGTGGTTGGTGAGGTGATGGTGGACAATGACGATGGCATTTATCCCACCAGTCGTCAGATCTAATTTAGTTCTTATTTCCTCTCATACACACATTAGCTTGAAGTAGTTTGATATCTTTAAAGCAAAAGTAAATTCTTCTTTTGACAGACTAGATTTCAGTTCTCATGAAGTTAGAGCTTCCTGGGTTGTAGAAGATATTGATAAACTCTTTTCCAAAATAGCAAGTCCTGGTGAGAGTCCCAGGCCCGGTCCACTCATCCCTGATTATTGATAACTAGAGGCTTCATACATTTCAGAAACAGAACCCGCCCTATTCTGTTTACTCCAGTTATATTCTCCACATCCCAACCCCAAAAGGAAAAAAAGGAGAAACTTTTGACAACACATCTTCTTTGGTTAGTTGAGTTGGTAGTTGACCTCACCAATGATAGTAGTAGTCCTAATCTTGTATGGCAGTGCAAGATTCACAAGAAGCAGGAAAAATCTATAATGTGGAGAATAAATATTTAGAGACTTTTTTGTTAGTCGCTGAATTAATGAGATGACACTGTGTCAAAAGTTGGTCAATGTTATATTCAAAGATAAAAAGAAGCAAAAAATCTTTGTCCTGGGACTCCCATCAGGTTTATTATCTGAAAGGTTTACAAAACTATTCTACTGTATGTGTTAATGTATGGATGTGGTTGCATTTGATTTGCATCTTGTATCTTACGTTGTTATATTCCAAGAAAAAAGAATCTTTTTCCCATGACTCCAATCAGATTTATGATCTTAAAGGTTTACAAAGCTAAATAATAGCATAGTTTATTCAGTTTTTGGGAAGCCATGTGGCCCATATCAATATCACATGCTGCTGGTTATACATGTTAACTTTGGGTGGCTGTACAAGATCAAAATTTCAGCAGTGTTTGAGGCTTCCACTTAATAGTAGTCAATACAATGTAATTCAATACTCCATGATCATATGTACACTGTCGCGGTGGCCTAATTTTCAGACATTATGTTATGGTGTGTATGTGTGTGCAAGGGTGTGTGTGTGTGTGCGCGCACGCGCGTTTACGCGTGCGTCGATCGTGTGTGAATGTCGGTATGCGAGCGCATGTGTGTACGCGTGTGTTGACCGTATGTGCGTATGCGAGTGCGTGCGTGTACGTGCATGATAGTCCTAAAGGTCCAACTGTCTGGTCATGACCTTCCTAAGTGGGTCAGGCGACTTCGTAACCGTCGATGTAACAATAAGTTCAGTAGCCACTGGCGGAACAGGTCAAGGCCGGCTAATACAGCCGGCGTAAGAAACGAACAGTCTATATATAGTGGCTATTCGACCTCTACAAAAATAAAGAAATAACACAGTACACTACTAGAGTGCTACGTTTTCATATCTCATATAGATATTAGTGGCTACGGGTGGCGCGCGGACGAACCTTTTTTCGTCTGAGGGGGCGTCACAAGTAAAAAGGTTGAGAAACGCGCTGGTCTTGACTAATGTAATATTTGAAGCTACGTTTCTCACAAAAGAGACATTGAAAGTTTGTAGAAAAATTAGGACAACGGTGACGTCTTTGAAAAAAATGTTTTAGATGTATTTAGTCAATTAGTATTTGACGTGGAGTACTGGAAATATGATGTCTTTATGCAAAATGACCAAGTGCAAAAGTGGTTTTTTTTCAAAGCTGAATCCCCCGACCTCCCCGTATATCCTTTTGCAAATAATGCTTAGCTTTTAGTAGAAATTAAGTCAGTGTTGGTAACTTCTCGTACAAAGGCCTTGGGGACATCTACGATCTCACAACGCTACATATATGAGCGCTTCAAACATGGTCCATCGCTGTAACGTAAATCGGGATCAACTTCAAACAGCGGTGTCTCCCAAACTAATAAACATAGAGACTTATAGTTCTTGTTTTTTTTATTTTCCTGTGCTTTTATGCGAACATAAAAAAACATTTAACAAAACCTTAGTTTAGTGTGCCGGTACCTACTTATAGAAAACAGCAAATGTCAATGCCCACCAGATAGAACCGAATCTTCAATTTTCATTTTTTATGAGTTTTAAATCTTCTTTTGCAAATCTTTTATTCTCTTACTGAAACACCAAGGGAATCAAACTGTACTAGTATTTCTACTAGTATTTACTTGCTTGTGGCATTACAAGGTAGAATACACCCCCATCCCTCCAAAAAAAGTAAAGCCCTAGACTACAACAATTTAAGCCTTCACCAAATGTAAACATGTCAGAATTAATACAAAGCGCTCTGTCAGACCAACAAGCCCCTTATGGTTAGGATAATTCCCTACACCAAAAAGACTTCTCAAAACTTCTTTATCCCAGACTCCATATATATAACCTCTAGAATATAAGTTTAGAAGAACACAAAATTGCCAGTCTGTACAGACCATAACTGGAGTAAACAGAATAGGATGAGTTCTGTTTCTGGAATTCTAGAATATATGAAGCCTCTAGTTATCAGTAATCAGGGATGAGTGGGCAGGGTCTGCGACTTTCACGTCTTACCAGGATTTGCTATTTTGGAAAAGAATTTATCAATATCTTCCACAACCCAGGAAGCTCTAACCTTGTGAGAATTGCAATCTAGTCTGTCAAAAGGATTATTTGCTTTTGCTAGAAAGATATCAAACTACTTCAAGCTAATGTGTGTATGAGAGGAAACAGAAACTAAATTAAATCTGAAGGCAGGCAGGGTAAAAATCATCAACAAAAAGCAGGAAACAGGAAGCCTGGAATTGTGACACATGCTTTGACAAGTTTCGACTAAGACCTATTGGAACTGTCGTCAGCTTGCGAAAAAACTGGCTAATAAGCGGGTTTTCACAAACTTCGAGAAAAGCTAGGGGTTGTCGAAGTAGACCCACTGTTAGGAATGGTGTAGAATTAATAACAAAAATGGGGTAATTTTTCACAGATCTGAAAATATAGCAATAGTCTTAAAGATCAACTCACTCGCAACAATATTTCTTTATGATCGGGTTAAGTTCCTTTTAAAATAATAATTCCCAAAATATGAGTAGATAATGATCCTTAATTTTAAAGATATAAGCCTTCAAGCATTGGCATTCTCACCTACAACTAGGAAGGCGAGAAAAAATACTCTCATATACTGAAGAGTTCTCTCACGTGATCGAAGTATTTGTAACAAACGAGTTTGCATGTATTCGAGTCAAATGGAGAAACATCACTTAGGTTGTCACGTTCAAGAAGCGATTTTGTTCGCCCAAAAAATGAAACAGCTGAATTTAGAATACAGCCCTACAGATTGAAACTTTATTTAGAAGCTTTGAATGAAGTTAAAAAAATAATTAAATGGTCCAAACTGAATTCATTCAACAGACTGCATGGTAAGTCAATCAGATCAAAATTTAATGGGCAACAATCACGATCATTGCAGTCTACGTTGTATTATTACTGACTGCAGATAAGGATTTTTTTTACAATTAAAAATATGATAGTTTGGAACATGTTTATCAATGTGAAACTTATTTCTTCCCCATTTAGCTGCATGCAAAATTTTCTATTTACTTACTGATATTCGATCGCACGTGTTCCCGTTCAAGCTCTTATTATAATATGTTTATCACCCTCAATTCTTTTTTTTTTCTTTATTTTTTAGCTGTTTTGATCACGCACATCAATGATGTCCTCACGCTGTCAATTGTTTTGAGCATTATGCTGGATAAAGATAGGACTGATGATGATGTGTTTGTGACTGTCACACGATGTTACTTGTAGACCAGATTAGGTGTAGAAACCGTCGATGTTGCGTATCTGGTGCTTGATCTACCAGCAGCCGTAGTTGGTTTTAACTTCTTGTGCTTTTGTATAGTAAGTACTATAGGAATAGGAATAAGATTTCTTCGGTTTACTGAAAGTCCAAGACTTGCTTGTACTGTATAAGTGACTGGATAACAATCGATTTTGAAACGTTTCGAGCAAAGTCATGAGTACGGTGTGGGGACCAAGTTCGCATGACACGTTTGAACAAAGTTAATAATCCACTGGCGTTTGCTGCCATTATCTTTAGGATTTCCTTCATGAGTACAAACTAACTCCCTCTGAGTGTCGAAGAGATCGATTGACTTTATTTAAAAAAAACTATATAAATACATATCCACATACATAATTTCTAAAATTTTTTTTTAACCCACTTGACTGTGTATAAAATATAATGTAACAATGAACAATGTACAAAAAACATGATGTACACGTGTGCTTGTCATGAATCCATTTAAATAAATGTATGGAAGGAAACCTAAACCACAAAATATGTATGGAGGACTTGGGTAAATTTAGCCAAAGCTTTTACTTTAATTATTTTCTTTGCCTTTTTTGCTTTGTTTTGGTTTTTGACATATGCAGCTCATACATCCAAAGTAGTATGAAGCACTAATCTTCCGGTAGTGATCTCTGAGCTGTGCAGACTCTTTGCAGAAAGTGAGCTATGAAAGGTGGATGACTACAAACGTTTGCATTTGGTAACCTAGATCCTTTAAACGATTGTTTCCTGTTGGATAGAATAAAGATTAAGTGAGCGCCAGTCTCTGGCCCACCACCCACAACCTGGGTGAAAAATTAAGTTTTAACCATGGTGCAAAATTTGAGAGATTATTCTTGCCGATGTTGTCGTCTTATGACGCATATTGCCCAAGTGAAATAAAGATTCGCGCGTGTGTGTGAGTGTGACACAGGGTGTGTATAAGAGAAAGGCTGTTATCATGAAGACATCCACATTTCGTTTTCTTATTTGTAATTCTGACACTTTAAACCTTATACCTTATGTACTAGGTAGTGTTTATGTATAATTATTTATCCGATTGGCGGTATACCTTTCCTCTAACATAGCAAATATTTTGCTTTTTTTCTATAGGAGCAGCACACATGCAATTTAAAACAAAACAAAACAGCTTAGGCATTTATATATTATAACCCTCGATCACATTAGAACTCTCTCTCTCATAAGGAACTAGAAGACAGATGACGAGCCTAGTAATACTCTGCCTTTCTTCAAATAGGTGCCACAGATCCAAAACAGAATATTGCTTAAAGCCCAGCCCGATTGCTGAACAAAAATCGCTGGAAACAGAGCACAAAATATCGGTGGTATTTTATGACAAAGAGGCATGAAAGATTTTATTTTAATTTTTTTTTCTTAAGCACACCTGGATTTGTCGAGAAAACAGGAAGTGACGAGACAGATCGAAGTATTTCTAAAAACAGCGGCGTCTGCCTGAGCTGAAGTCGAAGAGAAAAGATGCATTCCTCGGTAAAAGAAAACTGACCAGGACACATTGCGCCGTTGCTGAATGTTCTCTTCGACACTCATATGGATTTTGTAATAATTATAAGGAAATCCTAAAGGTAATGGCAGCAAACGCCAGTGGATTAACTTTGCTCAGAGATGTGTATATACAGGTCTCTGCTTTGTTCAAACGTGCCGTGCGAACTTCGTCCCCACACCGCACTCAAGAATTATTTCAAAATCGATTGTGATCTAGCCATTTATACAGTTCAAGCAAGTTTTCGACTTTCAGTAAAACGAAGAAATCTTATTCCTACAGCAGTGCTTACTATACAAATTAAAGCACGAGATATTAAGACGAACTACGACTGCTGGTAGATCAAGCACCAGATATGCAACATCGACGGCTTCTATACACCATCTACAAGTAACATCGTGTGACAGTCACAAACACATCATCAGTCGTATCTTTATGCAGCATAATGTTAAAAACAACTGACATGCAGTTAGAGAGCGCCATTGATGTGTGTGCTCGAAACAGCTAAAAAAGGGGGGGGGGGAGAATTGAGGGTGATAAACATATTATAAGGAGCTTAAATGGGAACACGTATGAGTATCAGTAAGTAAATAGAAAAGTTTCTCTTCAACAAACATTTTTGAAACGTGTTTACATTTTATTAACAATAATATACATGGGAAAATTAACTCAAATACGCCTACTTAGTAACAGACGATCAGTAATAATACAACGTAGACTGCAATGACCGTGATTGTTGCCCATTAAATTTTGATCTGATTGACTTACCAGTCTGTTGAATGAATTCAGTTTGGACCATTTAATTATTTTTTCTAACTTCATTCGAAGCTTCTAAGTAAATTTCCAACCAGTAGGGCTGTATTCCAAATTCAGCTGTTTCTTTTTTTGGGCAAACAAAATCGCTTCTTGAACACGACAACCTGAGCGATGTTTCTTCATTTGACTTGAAGAGATGCACACTCGCTGTTACTCAGGGCGCGTAAGAGAACTCTCCAGTATAGGAGAGTAATGTTTCCCGCTTTCCTAGTGGCAGGTGATAATGCCGATGTTTGAAGGCTTATATCTTTTAAAATTAAGCATACATATTTACTCATATTTTGGGAATGATTATTTTAAAAGGAACTTAACCCGATCATAAAGAAAAAATGTTGCGCTCTGTTTGTCCTTTAACTGGGAAAACTAAATCTAAAGACCCTCTTAACTCCACATATGGTGACTGACTCGGCACAACACATGTCATTACAAACTAGATAACATTCTCTTGAAAAACAAACAAAAAATTAAAACAAAACCCCCAGTAAACATTGCTGTATATAAATCAATGAGATTGCTTGCATAGCCTAACCATAAATTTAAAATTTTTTTGAAATAAGCCATAGTAATTATGGGCTTCATTCATCCATAACCAATACTATAACCAAATATAAGGGAAGGTAACTTAGTAAAGAAAATAAAATCTAAAACCCAAAACTATACAAAAACTGTAAAGATAGTGATGAACCATCCAAATGCCAGATTTATAAAAGTAAACAATTATAGAAAAAATGTCAAAGACCTTTTCTAAGTAATAAACAGCTAAAGAGCGAATCAAGGGAGATGTTCTATTTACCAGAATATATACAGTACAGTGGCGTAGGAACGAGGAGAGCAACAGGGCCGGGCAGCCTGCACCTCAACAAAGATACTGAGGGGACAAGAATGTCAACGTCATTCCTTGTCAACATGGAGCCCCCCCCCCCCAAGAAAAAAGAAAAGAAAAGCAGAGATTGCTAAATGAGAGAGAGAGAGAAAGAGAGGTGGGGGTCTGGTTTCCACTGCCAGTGCTTGCACATAAAAAAGTACTTGACATCATGGAATCCACTTAAATGATGTTTTTGCTGTAGATAATGCTTATAAATTAAAAACGAGAATAAACTGATAAACAGAAGCGGTATATGCTATGCAAGAGTTTCAATGAATGAAAGAACGTGAAACGAACTAATAAAATATGAAGTTTCGAGATGATAGGGAAAAGCACAAAAGAACAGAATGACATGTAAACGAAATGGAAACGAATGAAGACTAGTGAAAAGTTAGATAAAAGAGTATAGGTAGAGTAGCAAGCACAGCTAGGTTATATAATATGTAATTTATCCATTTCCTGAATTTGTGCGGTTCAATCATTTTGCACAGAATTTTTACGAGCTCAGCGGGAAAGGAAATTAATATCTGATTATAATTCAGAGTGCTAGATCGCTCGTGTCTAGCCAACTGTTAATTAATAGAAAGCGGGGTGTGTGGTTCCTGTGATGATAATGACAATCGAACACAATTATCCGCTCGCTTCTGCTCCCATTCTCGTGCAAAGACCGATCGAAGGCTTCCTGAAATGAAGCAATTCCCGCAGTTACTATAGGAAACTGTTCTGTTAAAGATCTTACGAGTTCACGTGTATATGTGTAACTGATGGTATAGTTGTAACAGAAAAGGAGAAGAACAGCAGACAGAATTTAAGTTACGGTCTATGAAATGGGCATATGAAAGATTGGCGTCAAGCCTTTCACACCAGTGGACACTGTACACGTTCCACGTTCATCGTAACAAAAGTGCCAACAAGTATATGGTACTGTAAAGTTGTGACATCTATCACAGTGGTAAGAAAACTCAAACTAGAAATAGCTCAACATCCAAGCAAAAACAAAAAAAAACAAAAACAAACAAACAAACAAAAAAACACAAACAAAAAAACAAACAAAAAACAAACAAACAAACAAACAAAAATAAAAAAAAAATGAAAAGAACAGGCAAGCAAACAAACAAGTCAAGGAACACAAGGGACATTTCAACAACCACTCGTCCGCGATTGACCGTTCATCGTGTGTGGCCAGACATCCCAATCAGTCACCTGCGTGCTGCTGGCGTGAAAGATGCAAACTGTGAGGCTTACTTGACAGTTGCGTTGGCGACGGGACGGAACCACAGGCTAGCCGAGAGCACTGCATGGGTGTAAGTGTGTAACTGTACAGTAAGACCTCTACATCGAGTGAGCGAATATACGAGTAAATCGAGATACGAGCCAAAAATTCGAGGAAATTTTGTACTTACGAGCGGAAATTCGATATACGAGCTCGAGTCATTTATATGTCGTAGCCTAAAGACATAAAAAAGAATGTAGTCTTATGGAAGTTCTAAATGTTTCTAGTTAAAAACAGTATAAATAGTGTTTGTCTCATCAACTGATTCATTCAGCGCCCTTCTGCTCTCCGGCTCCCTCCCTCCTCCCCCGCCATCTGCCTACCTCCGTTATCGACAGTCTTCGTCTCCTCCAAGGTAAGGTTGAAAAATACAACATATTCGTTATTATTTTACTATCTATATTATTTATATTATTGTGCCATTAACATTTACTATACAGTACTGTATGTTATACCGCATCGACATATAAATTGTGTGGGAAGGATGGAACGCATGAATCCTATTTCCTTTATTTTATGTGGGAAAAATGTTTTAATTAACGAGTTGTTTTACACGGGAGCTCGGTTGTGGAGCGGATTAAACTCGTATGTAGAGGTACTGTATTTAGGCTTGCTATAGCCGGGACGCCAGGACGTATGACAAGGCGGTTCCGTTGACAGGACGCAATTTATCTGGGGACATCAGATGTAAGACGTGCTGACGGCAAGCGGGCACGCGACGCGCGTGCATTGGACGAGGAGAGGGCGGGTTTGTTACAAAACTACACAGCATTAAACACCGCTCCCCCCATTGTCACCTCACAAGACAGGAGCGCATACAAGGGGTCCGAACGCCTTCTTCTACAAGTCACAGCGCCCGCTGTAACAGTTCTCTTCTGGTGAGTAGGAGTCTTGTAGACACACAGTAACCTAATAATCTATCGTGCAAGGCTTTCTTAACCTTTTCCTCAGTCACAAAGTCAGTGAGCTTCGCGAGCATGCTTAAAACTTATAATAGGGTTGGAGAGAAAAAGCGGTGGCCCAAAATTGGAGAAAATTATTACGCGAACGAATCACGCAGCATATCAATGACACACCGCATTCAAAACAAGTTCTGACTAAAATGTTTTTACGATTCGATGAAATTTAACTTTCGGACACACGGCAAGGTCACACAACCTAACTCAATGAACCTTTAGGAGTTCTAGGAAAGCCGGGCGTTTGAGATGGTGGGAGAGATGGAAGCAGGTGACGATAGACGGTGGGGGGTGGTAGTGGCAGTGAGTGAGCTGCTAGTTGAAATTCGGTGAATATTCTGACTCGTATTAACAGTCTTCGCCACAGTAGCAGATACACGTTGCCTGACATTTGATGCAGTTAACATTGTTTATCCGCACTGCGCAGACTCAGTCCGTAGGACTCCCCTTCTAGTTCTGACAACCAGGTTTATTATTAGATATAGCATGACTGATGGAGCTGTTTCTTGGTGTCTTGCGCTGGACCTTTCTAGACCGCGTAATAATAATAACTAGGGGGAAAACAACACTGGGTATCATGACCAGTGAACAAACTCGTTGTTTGTTGAAAACTCTCCTTCGAAGCCGTTCTGAAGCTCTCTGCATTATAGTTTCACAAACCTTTACACGTCTTGTACCACGACACACAGAGAATAACACAGTTAATCTCCACTGGGTGCAAGCCGACACCATTTTTTCTTTTTTGGGCAGGATATATTTTTTTGTAAAGCGCCATGAGCCTGTCCATAGGACCAGGGTATGGCGCTGTATACATTCACTGTATTATTATTTAACAATGCCATTGTGGTAAGCAAAGGAATGTGACTCAGAGAACTGAGAGACCAACGGTTTTGACACCAGGATTTCGGGTAGATGCAAGTGGGGTCACTGAATTGTCGGCTACTGGATGCGCAGTTTAACTGTTCGAATGTCGTTTATTACGTTTAGGCGGTTAGTGTGAAGCGATTATCGCGTCTAGTAGAGCGAGAAAAAAAAAAACCCAATGAGTACTTTCCCAGAAAAAAGTCACTGTAACGTCATTTGTTCACGTACCTGAAAGTGTTTAACATTTTATTTCTCCACGATACTGTCTTCAGAAGTTCAGATATATATGCCAGGAATTTCTTAAAACATCCCAGCATGTGACAGAAGCGAGCACTTGTTTCCTGTTCATGCTGATTGTACGCTGAATGCATCAAGAACTGGTTTTGTGTCTTAAGTCTGTCCCTTGCTGGTACATCATGGGGACTTGTGACACGGGATCACGCAGGACAGTCGTGGGCTTAAAGGTTTAGTGAGTTGATTTTTGTTTTTATTTTATTCTTGCTAATGAGTGAGTAATACATTGCCTACCCTCCTCTGCTCTCCAGATACACGCATATCAGTATCCGCATGCACAGAATGAGAAACAACACAGATGTGAGGATTGTCCCTTGATACGTTTACGCTGTGAAGGCTTCAGGGAGACCTGGAATCATGATAATTAGGAATAGTTGTCTACAAACATAGCGATTATTCTCTTTCTGTGCATGGTGATGTTTGTAGGCATTATCACGTGAACGCATAGAGGGTATTCACCTAGATTTTGGAGAATTGTATTTTGAACCGAACTTTACTCAGACATCAGAGAACATTGCACACGACTAGACCTTTAAGACGCCCGTACACACGGTATTTTATGAACGTAGTAGTTTTGCAATAATAATTTTTGCTCTTTGAGAGGAATCAGGTCGGCCCTGTAGTCATTTACTGTGGACGTTTTAGTAATTTAAGGGAGATGTGGAAAATGAAGACCTTTTTAGTACTTGTTTGCGCATGTCAGTTGAAGTCTTGCTTACGTCACTGCTGAAGGTACAAGTATTTTCCTATTTGTGCAAACAGTCTGGATTTATATAGCTGCTTTTACTTTTTTCGTAGCTGAACAGAACACAATCTTTTGAAACTCTTACCGTGAATTCTTTTGAACACACATTCTCAGGAACATGGATTCTTATCAACATCAATCCGTCGTGAAGACATACCCACTCACTGCCGCACCTCCACCACCCTGTTAACATTCTCCCAAACTAAAGCAGAGCACGTATGTTGCGACAGTGCGCAGTCTGTCATCTTCTTATCGTGACATGAAATAAGCTCTTGGACTCTGTATCTCTACGATGACCTGTCCGTGAACCCACTACGAATGACCGGCCGTACATCATTCAGATGTATCGTTTCTAAGCATAGGTTTCTAAGCATAGGCATAGCATGGGGAAGTCTGTCATGTAGGGCCAACAAAATAGACACAGGATGAGTAAAGACACGATAGACCGTCTGTCATACAGACAATCCTGTCAAGTAGGACAACAAACGGAGGATGAGAAAAGACAAAGGATGGTCAGTCTAACAGCTGTCTTTTAGCTGTACAAATACCTAAACTGAAAGTGATCTTGATTTTCCAAGCGGTAAAAAATTGACACAATACATTATTTATCTGTAAGCAAGTGTCTGTGTTCATGTGTTTAACCCACTGGTAGCTGCGAGAATGAACGGATAACTACCCAACGGACTCCTAATTTGCAGGTAACTTGTTTTGCGTAAGAAGTACCCATAAAACAACGATCTGTCATGGTTGTCATGTTTCGTTTCAGATTTTAATATTTCAACATTCATACTGTCGCAATCCTTTTTTTTCAGAATCAACTCCTGTCCTCCAGTTCATATCAACTTGTGTTCCAATTTTGAAGAAACAGTTGCTTTCTTCTGACGTGGTCCAGTCCCTTGGAAATAATTAGTAGAAGACAGTTACGCATCTTTGGCACGCCTAGCCTGGTACTGCCACCTGAAGTACGGAAAATTTCTTTCTTGTGGTGGAAGTGCGGACAGTCGCTCAAGATAGAGCCAGTTTCCCCTGGTTGTCTTTCAGTGGACGGGGAGGTAACCCTCAATATTTAAAGGACGAACATCTCGCCTAAAGTAAAGATGGCGATCAGGAAGATGAGCCCAGCAACGTGTCGTCTGCTGAAAGCTTTCTGCCTTTTCGTCTTCGCCAGTCTCGCGCGTTCAGCGCCTGTGGAGCCGGGCAGCGCTTTCCCCCCCAGCTGCTCCCCGGACCCGTGCAAGGTGATAGCAGGAGTGTGCGGGGGAAAAGCATGTATCAGTACGCCTAACTGCGGCTTCCGGTGCGCCGACGGCGGGGCAAGGAGCACCAACGTGGCGGTCATTCGGGAGAAGCACTTCCAGCTCAACCCCGTGGAAAGCCTCGACGCTAGCCTTTTCGGCGCCGACTCACTTTCGGCGGACGACCACCACGAGCCCTCAACGACGACGACGACGACGACGACCACGCCGCGGACTGCAAAAGGAGATTCGTTTCAGACAACTTCGTTCGTCAACGGCTCGACTTCGGCTGCCTCATCTATCGGGACGACTCCGACACACAGAAATGATGTGGTCACGACCATGCTGAGCGGCAGTCGGACCTCGGAGCTGAATGGAACAACGTCTTTTTTGCCGCCAGCTTCAGGTGCACCAATGTCCACGATTGGTACCGATTCCTCAGAGGAGGGTTTGCTACAACAGGAGCGCCCAGGGCTGTCCACCTTGGGTTTACTTTTTAAAGACGTAGGTTTAGTCTTGACCACAAGCAGCCCCACGGAGAACCTCAGGCTTTCGACGGAGACTACTGATGACTTGAATACTACCGAAACACCATCGCCATCCGGTGACGTCAGCCATTCAGGGAGTGTGTCGTCGGGAACCAAATTAGTTGCTGGAAATTCCAGCACCAAGGCAAAGCCCGACGCTCCCAGCCAGGTTGCTGACGGAGCTCCGCCATCGATCACCAAAGCGTCTGTGAACAGCGTTTCTGCACTTTTGGGAGATGATGTCAGAGAGAGAAACACCACCCCCGTTATCCCTGTCACCAGAGGCGCACCACCTGACGTAAAGCCGATACAAGTGCAGAGAGGCGCGGTGGACGTGCCCATCTTGCCAATATCGAGCAAGTCTGAGTCAAACATCACTGGCAAGGAGATGGGCCTGGCGGACATCACCTCTCGCCTTATCGATATCATCGGCAAGATTCAAGAGCTGTATGGTCGTTCCAACGAATCCACTGCTGCTGCTGCTGCTGCTATCTCCGTCGTGAAAGGTCCAGCTACCAAAGAGTCACCGAATCCAGACTCGAAAGCGAAGCATAGTGCTTCCGGTGCAGGCGCGTCAGCAGAGGAGGTCACTTCCGCTGACAAGCTCTCTGTGGGGTCTGTGACTGCTGCTCCCACTGCTACAGCGTCTGCTTCTAACAGTTCCGTCACGACGGCAGTTACCACCGAGGGGACAACGGAAGCGAACTTTCCGTCTTTGTTGGACACGTTCCAGACGCTTACAAAAGGGTCTTCCAACGGAGCGCTGACACGTATAGTCAGCCGAGTGCATTATGTCGACGAAGGCTTTGGAATGCTTGCTCCATAAGCCTCGTATCACTGAACCATTAAACAGTGTGGACATTAATATGCGCCACTCTGAAGCATTGACTTTTTATATATTAATTTCATATTTGGATTATAATTGTCAATTGCTTTCTTTCTTTTTATCCCTTTCGTATCAAATTTCAAGTCCCTTTACTTCTTTATTTGTTAATGTTTATCATATGGGGAAAAAGATGTTCGACTAACAACTACAAGATCTCCTAGAGATCAAAGATTAACGCCAAAAAGGTAAAACAAAACCTTCCGAGGCGATGACAACGATTGTAACTGAAGATTATGGTAAATATTGAAGTGAAAGCATTGTTGATTAGCCTTTTGCAAGTCTTGCAGCAATGTACTCACTGCCGATATGACAGACACATATTACACACACTATAAACACTGCACACACATTTTTCGAAACTATTCTGAGCGTTCGTAAAGCGGGTGCTGAATGCTCGTTATTATATTTGTATATATTATAATGGGATATATATGTATAGATCCTATTATCTCTATATAAAACCTATATATACATATATATGTCCATCGTCATGCATCAAACCGGAACCTGGACTCTTGTTTGAATAATGCTTCAAAACAAAAAGAACTTTTACTAAACAAAACATACATTGCAATATCGGTTACAAGACTATAGCTTTTTGACTTCGTGTAATTAATTATGTTTTGGGGGTTATAGTAATCAAGGTATGTTTCACTGCATCACTTCTTGCGTATGTGTATGCCACGTTGAAAAACTGGCGGAGAACCAAAGCTGTTTGTAGTGTATATATAGAATGGTGCAATTACTGTCACATTCTTCACGGTATGAATTGTTTCCTGCTTAATGTATGTGTTATAGTTTGAATAATCAGTATACAGAACTTGTCTTACCGGCTTGATCTACATGTGTGAAATGAACCGGACGTAAAACAACCTTTTAAACGAAGGCTTAAATGTTAAACGAGACCTAAGGTACAGGAGAAAACAGTTATCAACTTGCAAATCGTCTCAGCTGTCGGGTGCCCATCGACGGCCTTTTTGTCAGAAGAAGAAATCAAAAGTCATGACAAGTAAAAGGGGGACTGTAAAATTGTAAAGTAGTTGCTAGTTAGGTTTCTTTTTAAAAAAAGGTAAAATTTGGAAACTGCCAGCTAATACTTCATTGAGACGCTGAATAAAGTGAATTCCTCGTTTTGGGGGAATCTTTTCATCCCCTCTGCGAAATCTTCACTAGGTGGAAGGATTTTCCTATAACTAAAGCATACAATTAATGTCTGGCACACACTGTCAGGCGGGGTCCAACATAATACTGAGCAGCAATGGCCTTGTAATCACTGCGTGGGATTGAGTGACTGTTCTACGTCCGTTAATAATAATAATAATACATAACAGGGTCTGTGACACGGAATGCAAGTGTTTATAGAGACTAAAATTTAAATCAATGTTGATATTTTGTCAGCGTTTTTATTTTCTTTTAGTCACATGTTTACTGCATGTCTCCGTGGACTGGATTCTCTTTTATGTCAGGGTTACCCAGCTAATGATCGATTAACACTTATTTGAGTTTATTACAGCAAAATTACCGTATCTTCAGCGAATGACCCTCAATCACTGAACACACCTACAGACTGACTGTGCCTGTAACTGTTGGTGCTACGTTTGACAAAAAATAGTGCAAGGCACAGACCAGTTATTCTAACGAAGGCTTACTTTATAAAAGGAGAAAGAGTTCCAATGAAAATTCGATTTATAAGAAAAAACAGTTACTTTTAAATATTTACATATATTTCTTTGCATTTCATATTCTTCTTTATCTTTTGTGTGAATTTATATTGTGTAATATCGGCAGAAGGTTATATGTAGTTGTGTACGAACCTGATCTGCATGGATGTGGGTATCCTGTTTAATAGTGAAAGTGCACATGCATTCAAGATGAATGAACATTCTACGAGCACTCTGTGTTTAGAAAAAGAATATGAGCACTGTCATGCAGCCTGGCCCCGAAATACTTACTGCTAACATGTGTGTGTGTATATATATATATATGTATAAATTGTCTTGCCTGTTTGCTTCATATCAGAGATGTGGAGTACAAACAGACTGATATGTCGTTTTTCGTTTTCATGTATGAAATTTCAGAGGAATAGATGGCGAGTGTTTTAAATTGTAGGCGAGAAATGTTGCTCTGTTTTACAAAATAAATCTTGAATGCATGTTATGTCATTTCACGCTAACGTTGAAAATAAACTTCCTGTAAGCTATATTTCGTACAAACCGTGAGGTCACGTGTGAATGTTCTAATGCTTCTTGTGTGTATAGTTCAGTAATTGTCCTCATTACACCCAATTTTCCAGTTACGAAATTGTTTCTTATTACTGTCAGGTGATGTGCTGGGATACTATATAGTATCTTATTGCAGTGCACTTGAAAAGTACATCTTCGCGTTTGCAATCGCTAGCAACAGACTGCATCCATGTTTTACAGCTGTTTTGCAAAAAATGGTTTGTCAAATATATTTACTGTTACATTCATGTCTTTGTACCGAGTAATAAACACAGTTCTGTATAATGCTGTCGTGTCCACGTGTAACAATATGCAGAGTGTAGAGGGTCTGTGCATTTTATTCCGTAATGAAGAGTTAATTCCTAGCTCCATACTCAGACAAGACAGATACACGAAGAAATGAACTGTTCCCATTTCGACTGTTCACAGAATTGAGCGTGTCGTGCATTTTGAAAACGTAAGAGTAGAAGAACATATCTACAACAGTTAACATGAACACAGAGGAAAGCACGTGCACACACACACACACACACACACACACACACACACACACACACACACACACACACACACACACTAATACCTGAGCACGAACTTGAGCTTGCGTGGCAGACTTGGTTGTAACGTTCCCCACTGTAAGAGGGGAGGGAAAGTAATGCCACGTGACAGGTCTATCACTCCACAGAAGTGCAATGCTTGGTGACCTCTCGGACCCTGGGTGGAGCAGGACAATTTCAGGTCTGCATTACTCACATTGCGGGCCTGTCTCCGCTTCCCTCTTGTCCTACATGTCGCTGTCTGCTATGGTTCTGCCTGACCCCATCATAGGTGTCAACACAAGGATGGAGTGACTTTGGTTTCTTGGAAGCACAGGGACAAGAAACCCGACAGTTACCTTTCATGCACAGCCGAGTACCCGCCATTAAAGCAACTTCTGCAGTCATAAGATTCTAAGAATGTAATCAATGTACAGTTCATGAACATACTGTCTAATAAAACTGAAGATGAGAGCAGAAGAGAAATAAATAATCACAGACGAGCCTTGATTTTGTACTCATACTTTCTACCCAATGATGGTAATCAGGCAGCCACAGATGAATGTAGGTAAATGCGCAGTCATACTTAACACTCACAGACACACACTCACACTTTCTCTATCTTTATGTATTTATATATTTCATTTTCAAATTAACTGTGCACGTTGACACCTGCTTCTTTTTTTTTCTTCTTCTTCTGATGATGATGTCCATTTATAATGCCCAGGTATCCATTCAGAAGAATGCTCATTGCGCAACAAAAACAGAAGAGAAGACAATTATAAAACAACAGGAAAGTCAAAAAAAAAAAAAAAAAAAAAAAAAAGAAAAAAGACAGCAGTAGTGCTTGGTTGTTGAAGTCCTTCTTAAGTAAGCAATTGGGTCTTCATCATCTGGCTAAATCTTTCATATGCTCTACTATGTTTGTTGTGTGCGTCGGTTTATGTTTGTGTCTTTTTTTCTGTAAAGCGCTATGAACCTGCCCAGGACCAGGATACGGCACTATATAAGTTCCCTTCTTTATTATTATTATTATTATTATTTAATTCAGTGACCGTCTTAATTGCTGTATGTATACAGAGTATGTCTAGAAATATCCAGATATCGATCATAAACAGGACGCAGATGATCGGACTTCTCTACAGTAAGTGCATGCTTATCTAACTAAATAAGGTGGTCTTGGGAAACCATAATGTTGCCGGCATTCATTGGCTGTCGTGAGGCTCCTGGCCGCTTCAGTTTCACGAGTGAGGTGAGGCAGTGAGTCACGGAGCATGCGCATGCCGACATTTTGACTGATGTGTCCATTCTCTGTCTCACAGGGACTCCTCAGGCATTTACTCATGCGTGATTGCAGGTGTCGTTATGCATGAAAGTGCACTTATATGTCTATGCGTGTATATGTTCACTCGCCAATGCATTCAAGCGTGACTTTTAGTGTCTATCCGCGGGCGTGCACCTATATAAATATATATATTGTGTGTGTGTGTGTGTGTGTGTGTGTCTACGCTTTATAGTGGGTACATGCAACGTGTGTATGTTTTCTGTATGTGTATGTGTGTGTCTAAGCCTTATACTGCGTGCATGCAGCATGTGTGTGTGTGTGTGTGTGTGTGTTTAAGCACGTGTACGTGCATGCGTGTATGTGAAGACGTGAACGTGCGTGTAACTGGGATAATGACATGCACACGTAGTCTGTGTGTGTGTGTGTGTGCGTGCGTGTGCGTGTGTGTGTGTTTATGTCTAAGCGTGAGTGTTCGTGCATGCGTGTTTGTGTGCGTGTGTGTTTAAACGTAAGCTTGGGCGTAAAGGAACAGCCGTAATGTGAGCGTCACAGACGTACAGCGAGGTGAAAACCATGGATGCTTGCCCCGTGCACGAGAAAGAACATCTCACAAAACAACTTGCCGACTTGCTACAGGAAAGACGCTTCTAAACATAGATCAAAACTCCTATTATTTTTTTCTTTTAGCCAGATTTGCATACAGTGTCCTTCCATTTGTGACGGAGCTGTCAGGTTTCGTAATAAAACTTCCGACACGGCAACCGCCCTTCCAATCCTCTTGGAAGGGGGAGGGAGGTGGAGGGACACAACCTTTTAAAAATAACACAGCAACACTGACTCAACAAGGAAGGAGCAGATCTACTCTTTTGTCTTACATTCCTCACCAGTCCCTTTCTTTTCTCGGGCATGTTCTTCCGCACCATAGCGTGCAAAGACACGGAGGTCACGTCAATCTGATACAGAAGGATGAGCAGGACTTTATGTCCGATGATGACTATTAAAACCTTTGATTTCCGCCATTGCCTTGTAGGGTGAAGCGAAGTCCTAGTGACTTACTCCCTCACTCCCGACCCATCGACCTATGAAAACGTTACATTGTCGTGATCGTCGCCTCCCTTAAAGGGAAGGGCAAAAAACTCTCCTCTTTGGACAGGGTTTCTCACCGGGTGCAGTCAGTGCAAAAGAAACCAAGGGGCTTAACGAGTGCGTTCAAACCGCAATGCCTCTAACATCTCTAATGCACTTCGGCTCACTGTGCGTGTCAATGAGGACAATAAAATAACATGGCTGCAATTCTGCAAACTGTCACCCTAGCATGTAGCGAAAGGAAAATTAATTGAAACAACAATGGCGATGGGAAGGGACGGTTGGAAGATGGGTGGGGGTCGAAGAGCATTTTTTTGCTTATTTTGTGACGTCAGCGACAAGGAAGAAGAAATAAAATCGACGCAGAGGGACGAGCAAAAAAAAAAAAAAAAAAGGAGAAAAAATTTGTACTAACATGAAGCAAGTGGTGCCTGGAGTTCTTCTGCGATAAAAATCTTACTCCTTCACGTCTGGGACACAACAATGTTTAAATGAACAAAAACACATTCTATCTATACTTCAATACTCTATGAAGATTATAATACAGAAATTATATTTAAGAAAACCTTAATATTGGATCACGAGTTAATAAATAATAAATAATGTAATTTCTTGACACATGGTCATCATATTTTACATCAGTTTTATCATTAAGTTTATAACTTCAATTACAGATATTATTTTCGTCGTTAGTTTTCATATCATACTTAAATTAGTTAATAAATAAGTTTATTTAACTATCAAGTTGTTTCAAGACTGATATTATAGAAATAGCAAAGGTTCAAGAGGTGCAATAAACATTATTAAAGACTACAATTATTATCTTTGACAAATAAAGTATTTGAGAGCGTAGGCGAATCGTACAGAGTAATTACGTACTCAAATGCCTATCTCCGTCTGAGATCGAACTTCCCTGAACTGTATGAAATGCACTTACAAGACGAATACCTGATGCAGTATTGATTAAACAGCGATTGTAGACACCATTCATCTGATAACTGCAGCCATTGTCGTCAAGGTGCGACAGGCTCAAACGAACCAATTTGTGATCAAAAGCATTAATATCCTATTTTTCTCGACGCCTTAGGCTAGTTGATAGACTTCAAAGAAATGTAGGGTAGAGTCGTGCGTCAGTGGGCCCAGGATGCAAGTGTTAGTCTCAGGGACAACAAGGAGATGGGTGTCAGGTGCTGTTGTGTGTAAAGAGCAGTTAGTGTGTCACTGAACGAGTTAGTCGCTTGAATAACGAACCATCGCCGCCTTCTTTCGAGAAAGAAGCAATGTAAACTGTGTGAGGATTTTATTAGCTCGACGAATAATTTCGTGTCAAATTTAGGCATATATTTGATTTTTTGTCTATGTTTAGGTTTTGCTTTTGTGCAGGTGTGCTTTGCTGGGCTGAAAATAAGATGAGAAAAGGAATGACATATTCTGACACAGATCTGAAAATTTTAAGCCATGGTCGCTGGGAAATCTTATCATTACTTACGGAATACTCTCAAACAAAATTTTATCTCAGGGCATTTAAACAATGGAATCATATCACATGAGATGACAGTTATCAGTATTTCAACACGAGGTTACAGCTAGCAGTCTTTTTACACAAGAACTTTCCTGATCACAAGAGATTAACACTAGCAGAATGCTATCATATGAGATTACAACTAGAAAAAAATCGTATCATACAAGATCACAACAACCAGAATCTTATCACAGAGTGAAAGAATGAGAATGGAAACAGAAAAGACAGGTGCCACTGAAAACTTATTGAAAAGCAATCGTCCTTTCCACACAAATCGGCTGAGGACAAAAGTCTCTATATGATCTTTTAACACATAACCCACGTTTTCATTATATATATACATATATCATTTCTATGAAAAATCCTAGAAACTAAAAGATGCGTCCAACAATACTACCTATGTTTTATTAAGAATGTTTCCAGCGATAAAAAAACCCCATTTGTTAGCTGACCCTTCGGTGACACCAAAGCATCCACGTTGCACGACCAAGGCTGCCACACCTACAACCGTCGAATCATTCCGCCCACTAGCTTGAATTCAAATTTAGACTCAAGCGGGTCACCATACATCTGTAATTCATGCTGACGAAGACGAGAGAGGAAGGGAAGGGGGAGCAGGACAGGAGGAACAGCCTTGTGTATAAAAGCTCCTAGTCAGGCGCTGCAAGTGAGGTTGTCGACAAAGCCACAACGTCAGATCAAGACTGATCACTCTATTATCTTTGTAGGCATTTTACCACCCTGTCGTCCACGTTTGAGAGATTTGGTGAAGACGGTTCTGTTTCGCATGGTGACTGCTGAAAAGAACAACGGTAGAAAGGGTAACGTACACGAGCATACAGCGCAACGTCGATTTAGAACTCAAGCAGACTTTGCAAGACCGCTAGCCCTGCAGAGCTGTCTTTACTTTAGAACTCTGTGTTTGTGCTTAGTTCTCAAACACAAGGAAACAATCTTCAATATTTTGTTTTTTCAGTGTCTTGCAGTTGTTACCAGCAGTTATTCAATTTACTAGTGCAAGCTACCCTCGACAAAAGCTCGCCGCACCAGTCACGTGTTCTCGAAGACGCCAGATCGGGTGAAATTTTCTCACCTGTTTGCTGCGTTCAGAACGATGATGGCCACCATGACGACGTGCGGGTTGTCGCTGTCGCTGGTGTTAATCTTCGTGCAGACACTTACCATGTTCAGCCAGACGTCGGCCATGTCTCTGGGGTCAGTGTCGGGGTCAGGGTCGCTGGTGGCTTCTGGAGAGCTTCCGCCGCTATTTCCACCGCCCGAATCGACAACCGCAGCCATGAACATGACGCAAAAATGCGAGAAATCGGAGCTTGAACTCTTCTGTCAGGCCTGCGCTACTCACCAGTGCAGCGTTGTGGACACGATAAGGTGCTACTGGAAGTGCATGGACCCTCTCGACTCTTCCTTCAGTCAGAATCTTCCGAATCTTCTGGACAGGAGTCCGGTGACGCTCGTCTAAGGACTGGACGTTTGTCAGGCTGATCATCTGCAGGGAACAGGACATCGAGACCAGAGTTCCACATACCCGTCCTGTCTACAAAGCGTAATGGACCTGATCTTGGGCTTTAGATTCCTTGTGCAATGTCTTCTTGTGCTCTGTGCAATGTTAAAACGTAGATATTATGGTCGTTTATATTGTTTGACACTATGACGTGTTCAGTTTAAAATATTTTTAAGACTATTTTGGGAAACTGTTTGAGAGCTGTGTTTTTGTGTTCCATTGAGTATGTTTTTCAAGAGCACACCCGGGGTGCTAATCGGTTGGCTCAGACCTCTTCCACTGACCAGATCATGTCTCAAGCAGAACACATGCAACTAGTTCGCCAGATGTTTCACACCAGTGTTCTTTGTTGTGTCCAAACACTTTCATTCCCAGAGTTCTTCGACCAGACAGCACGGTCACTCGAAGCTGCCAGAATGGCTAGTGTAGCAGTAGTCTACGATAATAACCACATCCTCTGGACTAGACTATTATGTGCTTTTCAGCGGTGACTGATTATGTCTCAAACGGGTACAGAGGATCGGATATGAAGCATGCTTATGAAAATAGTAATCTTACAACCAGTTATTGTTTAAGCTTGCTTACCAAGAGGGCTAACAATAGTACTGTTCTAAAGCAAGAGCTACAGATATTTGGATTTTATCCTGTGTATTTGTAAGGGTGCTGCTATGGACAAAATTTTGTTTAAAGTCCATTCATAAGTAACATGTAAACAGATACACTAGTTCACTGATTTTTTTAAAAAGTATGTGATGAATGACTCTGTTGACTTTTGTTTTTTATATAAGGAACTATGTGATGTCCATAATTTATTAGAGCATGTTTTTATGTCTTAAATCGTCATTACCTTACATGTTTTATAAATTCATTGGTTTTCATATATCCGTATTGTTAGGTTGTTGCACCTGTTTCTTACTATTAAGTAATATCTGTTCTGTCCACAGTTATCCGAAACGATCGCGTATTTTTCTGCTTTCTCAGAATAAGAATCGCAACACAAACACACCTTGCCTACTCACCTCCCCGCTAAAAATGTTAATAATTCTGCTACTAAATGCACGTTTTGGAGACCACGGTCAACAGTGGGTACAAATCTCTTTTTAATGAACAAAGCCAGTGAAATATCCGGCTACTGGCTGTTTACCAAGGCATCACGCATTTATTTTCACTTTATTTGTGCTAAGAAGCTTTGGTGAAAAGGCACACACAGTACTCATTGTTTCTAAGGACAAAGGTTAATGTCACGCCGACCAAAGCGAACAAAAGGTGAAAAGGCTGAGAAGTGTAGATGCTACGACTGACTTTCTTGTCAGCAACAAATCCAGCTGTCACAACCCACATCTCTAGCTATAGAGGCCACAGGGCTGGCAGGTCCTAGAAGAGTCCCATTATCCAGTCACACGAGATTCGCGTATCGTTGCCGGTTCGGTCATGGTTGTAACAATTTGTGCAACAATAGAGACAGTTTGGTCTGATTGGAAACGACGGTTAAGAATTGACTTCGGTGTGAAAACCCACGGTCAAGTTTCTTAGCTCACCATTTTCATATGGAGGGGGAAGAAAAGATGCTCGTCACAAGAATTTTTTTTTAAGTGGCCATACAACTTTTATTTTATTTTTTGGTGGTTATTCTGCAATCAGTTTTGGTAAATTTTATAGAATTTGGCGAATTAGTATACTTTCCATTTATTTTAAACAAATCAAGGTCATCCTTGTAGTTAGATGTAAATGAATTGTTCATTGCAAACATTTTGAAAGTCGCTTACAGTTTTCGAAATCCGTTAGTTTTAGTGTACAACTATTTTAGTAACAATTAAAAGAAATTTTGTCTAGGAAATTTTTGGTTTTAATTATTAAGAATATACATTTGAAAATGGAGAGAGAATGAAGTAAGTGAAAGAAGGGAGTGTCAAACAAAGCATTGTATTAACAGTTCAGCGTCGGTAAGACAAATAAATACATTCACAGAGGGGCGAGAAACAAACGCACACTAGCGTAAAACACATTACATGCATGTAGACGCAATGTCCTACTTACAAGCCGACACACACACACACACACACACACACACACACACACACACACACACACACACACACACACACACAAGCACGGATTCTCACACACTTCTGCCTAAAACGTACACAACGCTGTCACGCTTGAGTTAACGCCACCCTCGACATGCCTCGTCTCACTAATGAAGCCTCTGGGTCATTTCATGATGCTTCTTTCTTCGAAGCACAGAAACAAGAGGGTGTGACGGAACAGTACAACGAACGTTCATGACCCCCCCAAGAAACGTTACAAGTTCTCGACTAATAGCAAAGGAATAAACAGAAGAATGTCAACGGCATATAAACTGCGTTTATTTCAGAACACTTGTTTGTGAACACCATTTGCGAATTCTGTTTAACGAGTCATAAATAATAGGCAAGTAAGCATGCAGTCGTCATGTTCGGCAAGGACACTGTCAAAGTTCTCTCTCTCTCTCTCTCTCACACACACACACACACACACACACACACACACACACACACACACACACACACACACACACACACACATATATATATAACAGATATAGACACTGTGAGGGGCGGTGGATGAGGGGACGTTGGGGTGGATCCCTAGAATGGATGGGACCACATGCCAGCCTTACCTTTCTCTCTTCTACCCTAGAAAGTTCCGCACTTATTCATAGGAACACTGCAGCTGACTTCAGGAACAATAAGACTTACTTATATTTGCTACGCATGTCTCTTTTTGGTTATGACAACTGTTTTATGCTCAATATTTTTTACACTTATGAACTTTGAAACCGAGGGTACTTGGCGAATGTCACGATCGCATTTTCAGTTAATACAAGTAATAAAGCCTTTAACAAATATCTAGGTAGAGTCAGTTGAAGCTAAATAATATATATATATATATATTGTCAAATTTCATATTAATTTATTTATGTCACTGTCACGAACCTGCTCTCTCGTTAGGGCTGTTATAATACTAATGACTATTTAGTACACCCGTACCTCCCCCTGATAGAGAAGTTCATGGCATTTACAAAGTGTTCACGCATATGCTACACATACAGACATGCTTGCATATGCAGAAATAGTCTCATAAACTCAAACGAATTTTCACTAGCCACTAGCTGTTTCAATTGCTCATCCTTTGGAAATCCATGAAAAGGATCATGTTGGACGCTTGTAGGCGAACTGTACACTAAGGTACGCAGCAATGTAGGTGATCATTTTTTTTTTTATTTTATGAGCCGACGTCGAGGAACGCTACACGTATCAACAGCCGACATCAAACCAGAAGTGGTCTATCCTCCACTTGGAGTGACGGTCACATGCATGCATCTCCAAAATCGTCCATACAGGCCGCGGGCAGAGGACGAGAAGCATACGTGTCCCCTCATGTACTCGTTTGTGTTCTATCTCTCCTATAATGGACATTCCTTGCTTGTCCTTCAATATTTACGCTATTATTATTATTATTCACTTCATATACATTTATGTTTCTATGAAATAAGCTTCTAAATTTACTGAAATCTGCGATTGCCTTGGCGGGCTGGATCAAATGATTTGGCGGACCGTATACAGACGGTCCACACCTCTGCTAGTGGGTGCCGCCGTACAGCTAGGGCCCTGCTCAGAAGACTAATGATTAGAACTCAGTGCTCTTCCGGCGTAAACCCACAGCGACACTGTGCCCAAAGGTGGGTAAAGTACGTCCGGTGGAAAAAAGGTCCTGTAGGTGGGTAGCAAGCAGGGCAGCAAAAGGTAAGAAGACAACGATGGCTACTTATTTTATTTATTTTTTTTTTTGATAGAATATTATATGCATGAAACCGATGATTAGAGAGGGAGTAGAAATAACATGACGAGAAGCGCGTTTCAATTGCCAACAAACACAGGCATCGTGGCGTGGGGAAAGACGACATATTGCTGTCGTGATGGTCTTAGTGGCGCTGCTGTTGCTTTTATGGTAGTATACTAGTAGGGAGTGGTATCTTAAGGCCTACATGCGTGTACAATAACTATATCCCCTCCTCGCGTTCTCTCCCCTCTCCCTTTCTCTCGCTGTCCTTTCTTACGTTTCCCACGCAAAACTAAGATATTACAGTGCCTCTGCTTATCATGCCAGTTGTACCTGTTTATCATAAGGCTTGTTAGTCACAGCTATTCGTGTCAACCTTAACAGCAGTTAGTTCTATAGATAAACCATAGAATTAGGCCTTCGCCTAGATATTAAAAATCTTAACAGACCTTCTCGATGCAGTAAACTAAAAAGGCAAGCTGCCCTCACAATCTTAAGACCAATAGTGTTTACCAAGTATTGTCTCTACTTATTTCAGCCACAGTAGTCTGATTCATTTTTGTTTTAACGTCAGCGGGCGCTCGCAAGGAAGAGGACATGCTTCCGGTTATTGTTGATGTTAAGTGTTGTCAACCCCACTCCCCAGTTTTACTCTCTCTCACATCCACCCACACACACACCTACACCCACACCCACCCATTTACCCACCCACACACCATCTCCTGCGTGCACCAAAACCCTCATCACCTCCTCTTGGCCTTTTTGCGTCGTCATCTCTGATGTCGTGTAGATAGGGTCACTCTTGACACGCCCTGTCAACTGAGGGTACTGCCGGAAGCATTTCTGCCTCCCGCAGGGTGATGAGACTATCAAACGTTGAAATCTGAAATGTTTGGCAACAGCTGCACGATAGAAGGTAAAGGAGAAGTGACATATGAGTTGAAATCTTGCATCTTTCCAAGCAGCTGAACATACACACCCTTCATGAATGATTTTGCTGTAATCTTTGAGATTTTTACTCAGTGTAACTGGTCTGTTCCGCATCCGGCAGTCCTTTGTGATGATGTTCAACTTGTTGTGTTTCATCCAGTTAGCCGAGTGTAGCAGCTTCTCCCGTCAGGCAGATCTGTTGCAAAGGTCTCTGATGGTCAGCATTTATCGTTTTCGCTTGAGTCCCCTTCCCTTGTCACTGAATCAGTCCTTTCATTTTAATGTATTCGTCAACTGCTTCGTGTTTATGACTTTTAAAAATGCGATATCGCAAAATAATTAGATGCAGACACATTGGGAATAAAGCACATTGATTGCCTGACTGTTTGACTTACAGAAACATTTACTGGTCACTGTGCTAAGCATGTTTGTATTTATCTCTATTCTTTATGCACATATCAGCGAGGATGTACGCATGTGATTGCGTGTGTGTATATCTGAGGTGCACACACACACACACACACACACACACACACACACACACACAGATAGAGAGAAGTGGAGGAAGAAATGAATTTCTTCGGCAGGATCTCGCCCTGTTTTTGCGTACGCCCACACCAATAATTTATATTTTTAGAGAACTTGCTTGGTAGATGCATCATTTTGTTGTCCACCTCCGCTACAGACAGGTAAGGCTGTAAGACCAGCACCAATCAGCTTCTACATCTACCTTGAAAGATAGCTACACCGGATACAGGTTATCACTGTCGACGTCAGTGGAGTCACCCTATGAAGCACTACGACACCAACAGAGCTTTTTGCTCGTCAATCACAGCCCTGATTTTTGAACTTGTTGGAACACATGCTACTTGCTGATTGAATTTATTTTTGACTTAGATCAAAGAAAAAGAACTATACTAAAGCTGAATACTATTGTATGGACATCTTCCACGGCGAGTGCAGCATTCAACATTTGCTGCTAGCGTTAGTAGGAGGCGATACTATGGTCGCAGATATAACAATTAACATCGAAACTATAGTCTTTCTTCTGCCATCTTTTACCTCGATAAACAAACAATAATCCAGAGTTACTTTGACAAAATTAGCATAAAACCTTTTGGAAACTTCAGTGAACTGTTTTAAACGTGTATTTTGTTTATTTAAAGTGATCACAGTTTATCAAGTTTCTCCTGATGTCTAACTGTTTATTTGAATTTAAATAATATGAATTTAAAATAGAACCAATTAGGTAAATACTACATGCTTAGCCAAATTTCGACGATCTTCTTTCTGAAATAAACATTACAATATGCTAACTATTCAGGATCCAAACCTATTAACGAAATTTCTGTCCGAAAAGGCATATCACTGGAGGGGCTTCATTTTCACAGGATTAAGTTTTTCAAAGCAGTGTTGAACAATATATCCTTGATAGTGGTATTATAATTTGCGCAAACACAAAAGGCTAATTATTTTACAAAGCTGTTCTTGATATGCAAACCTTGAAACATCATGCACAGAAAGAAGTGAAACCCTGAAGTCTTTAAAATTCATGAGCACGCCTGGCTGAAATTTGGTCTCAAGATATTAATTACTAACTGTGAGAAAAGGACACAAACGTTGCTTTCTGTAAATAATTGCGAGCTGCGCAGTACATAAGTTTTACAGTTGTCTCCATCTTCTGTTGTGATGTTTAATCATGTCTTATATATACACCACTGCAAAAAAGGGACAATAATATCACAAAACTTATGCCCTTACAAATTATTTATTTTTACAAAGGTTTCTGACTGGTTTCGGTCTGCTCATAAGAAAGAACGGGTGTCAGACAGAAGCCGCAAGTGGCTATGCACATCTAGTCATTTATTTTGCCTTTCCCTTCTCGTGACTATAAAAAGCGCGCGGCTTAAAGTGGGCAAAGAATAATGACTGACACCTGAAACATCCCAGCCTGCTTAAAAAGTGCTAAGAAGAGGCCATCTGTCTCAAGGCAGATGAATAACACGCGTAAGCAAAAGACGTAGATCGCAGACAAAATATTTCACGCGACAGAAGCAGCAGTGTTATGATGTCAGCGGCTGTTGAGTGATACAGTAGTCACTTGGCCATTCTAGCAACGAAAGTAGATTAATGCCTTTATGTAAGACCTAGAACCTCAGAGAACAACAGAAAGCAGGTATTGTCATCTACACGGCATGAACATGTAACGCGTATGCCATCAGGGGAAACAAATCAGCACGCTCCCACAATTAAGTAAGTTAGAAGAACATGCAGTTTCTTCCCTTGAATGTTTTCAGTTGCATTTCTTTTTTATACAGTAGTAATCATTATTTTTAGAAAATTATTAGCAGACAGTCCGAAATAATTTCTAGGTTTATTTTAACAGCGTACTTTTTTCCTTTACAAAGGACGAGGCAGAAAACTATATCCAGAATTATTGTTCTATCATACCTTTGGCTACGTAGCAGACACTCTAGGTCTGTCCATTTTCCAAGATATTAAGTAACCCCCTTCCTTGTCATCTGCGCATATGGGCGTTTGAACAAAGTGTGTGAAGACGTGTGAAAAGACAGAGAACTGGACATACCAGACTGACTGCCAATGGAGGCAAAACGAGTCCCCGGGACCGTAATAATTCTCACTTCATGGGTGGGTGCTGTCACTCATTCACAGCTGGGCCAGCAGCTGTCGTTGAGTCTCCATTCCTGGGTCAGAAATCTGGTGTTCATGGTGAAACTGGTAGGCATGTATCTCGAGAATGAAGTTTTTTTCACCCAGATTGTGGTAAGTTTCTTGCACTGGGCTTTACCCATTTATTGGAAACAAATCTGAGCACATCACTAGAACTTTAAAATTATATATGACCAGCAATCTTGGCCGTACGGATCACGTCCTAGCTGCTGTTGGGTCAGGACCTCAACCACCAACCGGTGACATGGGTTATGCGCTCTTGGGATCCACCTGGTGGTGGCAGTGGGAGAGGAGGGCAGTCTTGACACTTATTTTAGCCAAATACTGAAGATGGGGGTCACTGACAACGTTTTATGGATGTTTACTGACCAGGAGTGAAGGTACGCAAACTGGTATAGTTTATCCAACTCACCTGGCACGACACTTTGTGTAAGAGTGTCCTTCAGCATACCTTAAAAAGCGGTCAACGCTAGAACAAAAAGAGAAACAAAATGGCTGGCTAGAATAAAAGAATGGACTAAGCATACAGAACTTGCGTACCGCTGCTCAAGACAGGCCTAAGTGGCAAATCCTGTCAGCCACTGCATCCATCCTCCTGACGACCAGTACCGGTGGTCCAACATAGGGGGGCATCAGCTGGTACACATCAAAGGATGAATGAATGAAATGAATGATGAACGTGAGATCGTTTACGCTTAATATGGGTAAATGCTCAGATTTTTTTGGCGAGGATTGACGCTTCTAACGGGTAAAGACTGAAATGTGGGGGGGTAATCTTACGCTTATTTTCCCGTCAATGTAGTAATTTGAGGGCCAATGATGCATAAAAATGTTACTGTTATTTGCTTTTATCGTGAGTAACGTGGCGGTAACTCAGCACTCATATGTAGTTTTAACTTTACCAACCCGGAATAATTGGCATGTTGATCACAGATTACTCATAAATTCACGTAACGACGTTTGCCTCCTCCCTTTTCCCCTTACCACCAAGTTCAGACAGCCTAAACATTAGACTGCAGCTGTTCATAAACACCAACACTGGATTGTTAGAGCCAACGTGTAGATCAACGCATACGGTACCACTGCACTTAGTATAGACCACCGCTGGCCCACCTACACTAGACTATATACTATACTCTTCTTAGTCAAGAGGGAGGGAGGGGTTTATGAGAGAGGATATCATTTAAAAAAAAAAGTTAAGAAATATAACCTACAGAGCCTTAAATGCCACCTTTCAAAGCCCAGAAGCTAAAGGGAAAAATCCTTCCAAACAGCAACAAGAAAACAAAAAATTATTGAGAGGCTTAAAAGCAATATAAATTGAGATAATGCGGATAAGTGGGGAAAGGGGCTGAGCTTTGAAAGGCTGCGAGGGCGGGTAAAACGATTGCTAAACTTGAGACTAACGAATAATACCCCGGCAGCCAAATTATTTTTGTGAACGTCCGTACACGCTGATGATGAGAAGTAATGCCCTTAAATCAGGTTAAGATATTACGACAAGTTGGGCCGCACTGCCAAATTGGCTAGGCCCCAGCCATTTTGACACCGTCGGCCAAGTTTGCGTGGCATCCCCATGCACTCAAGGAGTGAGGTACAGGCAGGGGTGAAATTTCATTTCCAGCGTTTGCCCGGGCACGATCTTTCTTTCATGCTTGACCCGCTCGCTTCCTCTCCCGGGCCCCAGGTTCGCAAAGCCTGGGAGGAGATGAAAAATGACAGGGGGAGAGCACGCGAAAGAAAGCAAGGGGAATAACAAGGTTTTCTATCGATTGCCCTGGGGCTTGATTCCTGCAGCCCTGTTCACGTAATCTATGCCAAGCAGGAATATTTTCTAAAACATTTTCATACGTCACGAGAAAGATTTCACAAGACTCCAGCTGCAATCGGCAGGTCTTTATATCAATATTGCTTAATATTTTCCTAACGTTTATAGTTGTTGTGAACATTTTGCCACTAGAACAAAATTTATTTGAGATGTTCAGGAAATTTCCATACGAGTGACGAGTGAGGCGATGGTCAACCCACTGCTGGCTCGTGCACGTACGTCACAAAGCCAGCTCGTGCACATACCTGTTTATCCACGGAATCAGCAACACGTGCCAAAGATCGGGATCAAGGGAGGAAAGCGGAGAAACAGGCAGCACGAACTTCGAATAACCATTAACGGGATAGCAAGTGAACTTTACTACTCCCCCGTCGTTGACCTTGCTCTGCTTCTGGAGTGTGCGTCACTCTGCGCTTTCCTGCTCTTGCGCAGACATGCGAGAAAGAGAGCTCGCGCGCATGTGAGTGTGTGCGCGTTTATTTTGAAATAATTATAAAGAGAAGAACAACGTGAAAGTGTCTGAGTGCTGTAGGAAACATTTCGACGAAACCCAAGGTTTGGCTTGTTGGAACCTTTTGAAGGTTTGCTTCGTCACAGCTGCTTTCCTAACTAGCGAATAAAGAAGCCTCTTGGCCGTGAGTTCGACGCATGCCTGGACCAGGCTCGTCTCCTTGAACCGGATGTCCTCCAAATTGGAGCCTGATTTTTTGCTTTCAGCGTGTCACGTGACTGCTTGCGCACTGTAATCTCGTTTGGTGAAGCGCCAAGCAAAATTGATTGGGCCGAGAATCACGACAAGAAGAACAATCAATTAAGGCCCAGGCCTATAATTTTCGCTGTCTCTGTTAATGGTGTAGTATTTGGTTCTGGTTGTAGTTCAGAGAAAAAAAAATACAAGTGGCAAACAGAACCAGACGACATAATCACGCATTTTGGAGCTTTAAGTTACCGATGATGATGATGTTCTACTCATCCTCCTCATCTCCTTCTTGTATCAGTAGTAAAAATCAAAAACACTATACAAGCTGCTTTGAAAAATATTTTTTGACCAGCACTAAAGCGGTGACTGTATTTCATAAGCGTGTACATTCAACACACCAGGGTATGCATTTCCGCTGGTCCATAAGTAGCGTATAACATGTGTTCGGTTTGGTATCTGGGTGATAGTTCTTGATTGATAAAAAAAAAATTCTCAAATCTGAAACCGATAGAAACCGGTGTCCTTTGAAAATGGCCTCCCAAATAACCTGGACTAAGAGCAGCGTTATGAGACAGACTACTGGGGATCCTAGCAGAGCACTTAGGAGAACTGACAGTTTGAATAAAGAGACATCAGATGGCTAGAAAACACTTCAAAGGCTTGCTATTTTCTTCTAAACGTTGATTGCCTTCGAAGAATGGCGATGCTGCGGACTGGCTTCTGGAAGATCTGCGCGCGCAGGCGGGCGGAAGCAGCTTTGATCAGCTGATCACTTGAAACGCGCGTCAACATCTCTTTAGAGGTAGCCGGGGTCATCCTGCCAACAGGCTGTGATCAAAGCCAGAACAGCCAACGCCAATACATGCACACCACAAGACTCACGACAAATTATGCACGCCAAGGGAGCATCAAAATGTGCGAGACACACAAGCAGACAGAACGCTTTCGAACACAAATATTGTGTACAGGAATGAGTCGTTAAGGTAACAGTGAGCAAGCAAAGGAGAGAGACAGAGAGACAGACAGAGGCTGGAACATTAATAAAAGAGAAAAGGAGAGGCAGAAGAGCGCATGTTAAACAACTTCTGTTGTCGAAGAATATGGCTCAGTGTCGATGCTGGATTCACTTTTATTGCGAATTTTATTTCAGGAAAAAGCTTTCTGTTTCCTTTTTCTTTGATCCAGGCAAAGTTTACTCGGAAAATTTACCTAAAATACATCTAGTGTTAACAGCAAACGTCTTGCTTGATTCTGACAGTAGACACCAGTCAGAAGCTAACAGTAGAACAGCTATAACGACAAGGCCTATTATCCCCCCCCCCAACACCCTCAATGCCGACAGCTAAAAAAAAGAAAAATCAAGGCTCCTTCTTTTCATTAGATATCTTGCATTGCTTGCGATTTACTAGAAGAAGTTCTCTCCTATCACGATGTTTGTTCACTTATTAACACTTCTCTTCATGTCTACGTCCCTTCTCATACAGTGCTGAGGGGATAGCGGCGACGTACAATGACGTCAGAGTGGATGTAGCCTCATGCTTGTAGACAGCTGTAGACGCCCATAGGTACACTAAATCCTTGAGAAGGTGCACGAGTTTTTAGGACAGATATCCACATGAAGTGTGTCACCATTCTCTCCTGCCTTTAAGAGGAACTGGATAGCCAAGAAGGTCAGAGAATCGGCGTTTGAAACCGAATGCGTGCTGGTTCGAAACCCGGGTGGCGTAGGACATTTCTCTAAAAGACCACCACCTCAAAGTCGTTGCAGCTGTTGGAGAAGTAGAGACAAGAAGAGGGAGAGGAGATGGCCACCACCTTCAAAAAAATCCTGGGCCCCCAAATTGGTGTTATTCTCAAACTCCTCGCTCCCTAATGACCAAATCAAATGAGGAAAGGGACTACCTTTTGTTTTTGGTTTTTTTTTTTGCCTGCGCCCGCTCCTAAATGAGATTCCACCCTCTCCAAAATCAATCTGCAGCTGGCTTTAGTAACGGGCTCAGCCCTGTGATCGCATTGGTTTTAAAATACGGATAAACTGAAATTGATGGTAACGATGATTCACTGTCGTCATATTAGAACACTGGCCTCACGTGCCTTCAGATTTCCCATTGGCTGAGACCTTCATGACCTCAGCGCATCCATGTTCCAACTGACGTCATGGGTTTGACCTTTTTCTGTGCACGTATAAGAAGACTTGAATCTCATCACCTGGGTGTTTAGTATATATCTCATTATTCGGATAATTAGCACGTGTTTATGTTTGTACACGCTCACTGGGATTAGGTAACATCTGCGTAGCAAAGGAATACGAGATTCAAACCCTTAACATCTGAAAGTAAATCTTCAATTATTTTCAATTTTGTTTCGTTTTCTCGTGCTTACAAAATCTTGAACACTTTTTATTCCTTCCCAGTAACCAAAACACATTTCTAATATTTTGTCAGATATTTTTTTCTACGCCAGATCTGCCTTATAGTCCATGTGACTCAGATGAAATGCAAAATTGGCTGCCAGAACCTGATAGACCCATAATCTCTTCAGAGAGGTCTGGCTTCGCAGACATGGCGTGGTCTGGTCACTTCCATGGCGCATTCTGATATTCAGAGCACTGCCCACAGAGGCCTCCCTCCTCGAGCGACGAAAGGCGGAGACAAAGTGGGTGAATGAACAGTGATTCGAATGTACTACTGGTGCGGATCTCCACTGGCACGAACTTGGTTGACCGTTGCTGCGACCGTTTACTGAATACATAGGGAAACACATCAGGATGGGAGAAGGCGAGTTGGGTCACTACAGAAAAAGTAAAACATGGCGGGCGAGATGCGACATACTCTAAATGTATATATGTATGCATTACAAGTTTTCAATTTTTTTCTTTGTGAAATAATTTGTGAAGGATGTTCATGTGGCCTGCTTGATTAGGTTTTGCGACCCAGCATTTTGAGTGATATGTCAGAACGGAACAAGAAGTCGAGTGTTCTCACTGTCAGAACGCAACACGTGACTTCCATTTTCTACATGTCACGGAAATGGAAAATGCTGATGCTTCCTTCACACTTTTGAAAAATGTGCTGTAAGAAATGTGTTCGCAGTTTTAATTTGCTCGTATTTATCACTCAGTGCTCAGTTTGAGTGAACACGCAAGAAGACGAGAAGTTTAAGCCTAATTATCTTTTGGGAGTGGTGGGGGGAGGGCAGTTAGAGGGCTGTGATAGAAGACTGCATTCGAGATGAAATGCTTCCATATCCTCGACAGGGAACAGAAGACAAATAAATCTATTCACATTCTGGTCAACGCCCTGGTCGGTACCTTTGCTCATCACTGTCAAGCAGCAAAAACTGATTCGGTTTGGGTATGTCGCTCAGTATGACTCACTGACGAAGACCAGGGATGTATGAAGGGAGGACGAGGCAAATAGAAGACGTGGTGGCTGAGTAACATTAAGGAGTACACACAGTCCGCCCGTTAAGAGACCAACTGAAAGGGGTACAGAATAGGTCTGGCTGGCAGACCTACAACATTGCTGCGTCTCACCATCCCTACTTAACAACTGGTCACAGTTAAGGGGATGGGGGAAGAGAGAGATAAGAGACTTTGATATAAAGGTACTTAACCCGACGTTCGATGGAAGAGCATACCTAGCTTATAACGAATAGAAAGAAAAACTGCAAGAGGTGAGCAGCTTTAATTTGTAGAATACTCCACATTCATTCAGTGATACCCTTTTATCTTCGAGTATGGTCAATGCAGGGGGAAGATTAATGTCCTTAGAAACCTAAATTAAAAAGAAAACCCTCCAAGGGAGGTACGAGCAGCGGCTGCGGCGTCCTTCAGTGGTTATCTCCCCAGTGTGATCTCAGTCCCATCCTAGATATCTTGCTACGAGAGGAAGGTTCCCGAATCCATTGAAATTCATCAGAGCGCGATACGACCTGAACAGTGGTCTCCAATGTTCCTCCACAGAGAACGAGTGTCTTGAGAGACAGCAAACGTTTGACCAGAGGAGGGGGAGGTGGGGGCTAATGGAAATTTAACTTCTTTGCCAGCCATCTGTCAAAGGCGTGTCTTTTTACACTCCTCTCACGTCACGAACATGTCATAAATAAATGTTTATTGATCGACATGTTATGTGCACCAAACATCAGAAGGATCTCTTTGTTCATATTCTGAGCAATATTGGAGGGCCCGAAAAACAGTCTCATACACGATACATGGTTCGGGGTTCTAGGCTACCGGGTGTGTCGGCCAGTGACCGTGGGGATTTATCTCTAACAAAAAGACCACATATCCTGGGGTTAGGACAGAGAGTTGTGAAGTGTAGTGTGCGCACTCAGCAGTGGGGGACACATCATCGATCAGAATAGAAGTCCTGACAGTTGGTCGCAAGAAGTAACGGTTTCACTGTGGGCACCATTCGAATGTTGATATGCGTTGAAGAAACATTTCCTTTTAAACAAGGTAGCATTACCAATCTTTCCAGCATGTATCACCTGCATACTGTTAGGCAGCAAGCTACTGTAATTACCGTAGTAATGAATAACGTTGTATTATTACTGCAGACAGACATTCAACAATATTTTAGGAGACTTATCGACGTGTGTAGGCACACCACTCCACTCCCTAGCAAACCTTTAAAACAAGAATCATACGCAGAAACAAAAAAGGCCTTTCCCCCGCAAAAACAAAATAAAAGAAACAAATAAAAATCTACCAAACAACAGTAACAAACAAAACATAATCAAAGTAAGAAACAACTATTTCGAAATTGCGCCTCTGAAAAAAAAATTTCAATAAACAACCGCGCAAAAGTCAAAATCTGGGCCCGGATCGAAGGGAAAAGAAGAGAGCTGGGATTGGATGCTGGTGGGTGTTTGTAACGAGGGCGATCGGTTGTCTGCCCCTCAAAGGGCAAAAGAAAGAGTAGGAGGAGGACACGAGGCAAGGAAGAGGAGCGGACTAAAGCTTGGATTGTCTGGAGCGGGATTCAGCGTTTGCTGGCCGGCTAGGTCCTCAATAAGGTAAAATTGGATCGGGACACAAGCACATTAACCGGAGACTGTTTAGACTGCCTCGTGCGAGCAATTTTTCTGACGTGTCTCGTCAAGCATAACCCTTTCATTGCTGGCCAGCGGCTGCTTGCCTTTAACCTTCCTGCAGCTGAGAAGAAAGGCCGCGCTACTAGACTCGATAAACAGTAATGGGCTGTGATGCTGGGTGCGCATGACTTAGCGAGTCCATAGGCCGTTAATAGTAGCGAAGCTGTAAGTAGCTGCAGAAGAACGACAACCACGCCAGGGGATTGGAGAGGATTTGGAAACGTCAGTCAGGGACAGGTCTTATGGTTGATGTTACCACCTTAATACAGCCGGCAGCAACATTATGTAAGGGGGACTAAGATTAGGTGCAGGTTTCTCACTTAGGAAGCAGGAACTCAGACAAAAAAATCTCACTAGTAAAAACAAGCAAGCACAGAGATATACAAACAAACAGAAACAGGCTGAAAGACAAATAAATATGAGGAAAGACTAAGGTTAAGTAAAAGTTTTCTATTTTCTCTCTCACGAAAACAAACAAACAAACAAACAAACAAACAAACAAATAAAAAAAGAAAAAGAAAGAGAGAGAGAGAGAGAGACAGAGCTCTCCTAAGTTTTTAAGTAAACTGTAACTTTGTTACCTATTCAAGTTACAGAAAATAATGGCACAAATGGTGATGGGTGAACTCTTTGACTCCACCTCTTCCCAACATCCCCAGCTGCAAGCCGTTCGTATTGAGCCAGAATTCCACTACAACCAAGACTTAAACGTGTTTACTCGTCAGTCAGCTGTGAGCATAGTTGTCGATACTCCCTTGGGGGAATTCACTACACAGCTGGACTCGAAACAAGGCCGTCGACGCCCAACTGACCTTTCATGGCCTCAAGACACGCAAACCTATGGGGCAGCAAGCGCATATTTGCAAGGCTTGCCATCCTCTCTTCGATAATTTAGCTTAAAAGTATGGCGTGGGTGAGGGAAGTGGGGGGTAGGGATGGGTGGGGAAAGTGAACAGTGAAACGAGCAGAAAGACAGCAACGACTACTTACATCTGCAGGCGTCTGGGCGTTGCGAAATATTGGTCTGGGACGGGTAAAACTTCATTTCTGTAACCAATGGAAACGTGCTGCGTTTAACGAACTTTCTCGACTATTTTTCCCCCCACTGCTGAAGGTTGATCCTCCTGCAGAGACGTGATAAGGGCGACTGGGGATTAAAGCATGCAGTCCGTGCAATAGAACGCGTGCAAAGGACTTCACGCTGTTGTACTTCGGTGTCAAGTTTGATGTCAGCCAAACCGACAGGTCGTCCCCTGGCGACACAGGACCTGAATGACACCCCTTCCAGTTATCTCAACCGGCTGCAGAATGACAAAGCACGTCAGCTGAATTCAAAACTAAACGTAGCATCAATTGTTCAATTTCTCATTTTTTGTGAAAATTATTAATTTCTCACTGGCTGCTGGTTTGGATATTTAATAATTCGCTGGCAATGACTCCTGCTCGTTGTGGGGAAGAATTTTCACTCAGGTGCGTCAGAAGATTATTTTTTCCCAAAAAACGTTAACTTCTAAACTGTAGAAACCAATGAGACTTGAAACAGCATTTTATCATAACTGAGACATTTGGCATGCTAGGTGTCTGGGACAATAACTACCAGGCAACAGCCGTGCAGTCTAAATTGCTCGCCCATGCATTCTTCCCACAACGAGCAAGATTCGCTAAAATGGAGAATTCTCCCTGTGGCTTCCCATAGGATTATCTCCCCCTAAAAAGTTAATTTCCAAATGGTATAGAAGAATGAAACTTGAAACAGCCTTATATTCTATCTGAGACATTTGCGATGCTAGTTGTGTGAGAATGATCTCCGGGTAACAGTTGAGCAGTCTAATCAAATCAGGGAAATCATAATATGGTTTATACTTGTCACAGTTTGTTTTAATGAGTGGCCCTCATTATAATACGTGTGTAGCTGTGCTTAGTAAACAACACATGAGGCTTTGAAGATAAAGTGATGACAAACACGATTAAATAAATAAATGAGTAAGCGGTGAGTTAGTCATACTTATTTTTGCACCAAGTACAGTAACTGTTCGAGGTTTTATTGCAGGCAGTACATCCCTGTTAAAATCGTGATCCGGGTTTGTCCGCATTCTAGTACTGAAATTCTTGAGAAATTGACAGCTTGCCTTGCTTTAGACGACTAGAAGTCAATAGAGGCAGCATCTTGCTTCAAAAAAATAAATTATACGTTACTTTTTCTATCGATCGTCTGGCGCTAAGGGGGTTAAAGTACTTTTATATCACCGTGGCTTTTCTATTGATTGATTATTCTTGAAGAAAGGAAGAAAGGAAGAATTCTTCCTCGCTTGTGGACAAAGGAGAGAAATCGGAACACTTGCATCTTGCCCTTGCGGATATCAAGGATGGAGTCTGTTGTGCCGCCATTTGCTCAAACAAGGACCATTAAAAGGACCGGTCAACGAGACACTGGAAACTAGGAGAGAACCAGTCGAGACTCGTGTCGTCTGCCTGTCGTTCGTGGTGCAGTTGCTGGTGTTGTTAAGAGTATATGAGTGAGTACGTGGAGGAGGGGAGAGGAGTTGGGGAGGGCTAGAACATCACACGTAGTTCTGAAAATAAAAGCTGTTTCAGGGTATAGCCTACTTGCCATTACCTTGACTATTTTGCGCAGTCTACAGCTGACAACGTGTGCGAACTCGCACACACACACACACACACACACACACACACACACACACAGACACACACACACGCACGCACGCACGCACACACACACACACACACGCCTGCATACAGACATATACACGCACACAAATACTGTGTACACGGATAATACCCACACTCGCAGACACACGCACGCGCATGGGCACGCAACATCATTACACAGTCACCAAGGGGCAGAACAGAACAGAGGCGTCTACTTTAAAATCCCATCACTGCGAAGTGAGGTAACGTGTTTTATTGTGGCAAACTGTCAGTTAAATCTGCTAAAAACGAACATGAGTTTCAAGAAAATAATCACGTTTTTTTGCTGAAACATTTCAAACTGTGTCAAAGTGGGGCTCCATTAGCCATCGCCCTTCGTGTAGCCTATAAGACGAAGGTGTTGACGAAGAAAACATTTCACAGTTTTACAGCCAGCCGTCAAAACCGAACAAACGAAATATTTCAGGCATTTCATCCCAAAAAGTTTCGGTCTCAAAACAATGCAGCCTAATGGAGAGTTAAACAATTGCATTTTCTCTTTTCTTTCTGTGATTGTATTCCATAATTGTACACCCCACAAACTTCTAAGGTTATACTGGACTCTTTCATCCTACCAACGATTCTATCAAAATGGGATCCCTTCTGAGATGTATCAATATAATGTTAAACGCTTTGTCATTAAATTTTTTCTTTAAAGAACGCCTCACATACTTTTTTCGGTTGCATACTATTAAGAAAAATCTTGATGCACAACCCACTTTCTCCTTGCTTGATATTCCATCTAAACTACTCAGAAGTCACCGAACAGCCCTACTATTTCACAAAGCTAGCTTTTAAGTGTAAGGGTTAGGCTTCCTTCAGGACGATTTCAACTCCACTGATCGTAGGTCAAACATCACTGCGATTGTAGAGTGGGAAATCATGACCTATGACCCACCATGTTTTTCCTAAGGCAGTAGTCCGGATGTTTTTGCTATCCCATCTCATATGCTTCCTTCTACCAAGGATTTACCAAGTGTTTGCTAACAGAACATTTGGCTTGTTCTCGGGAACCTTTTCAGACAGTCTAAGTACGACTTCGATCCAGAAAGGTCAAGTGGGACGTAAGACTCCATATGCCCAATTGTCCCCCCTTCACGTGACTTGGATGTCTAGACAAGGAATACATTAGTAAGGAGTTTGGTGTACAGTGTACCTTTTTGAATTACTACCGATAATACCCTTTAGTTTGAGGGTGGCGGGAACAAAATAACCACTTCTCACCCTACATCATAGAATGCTAAAGCAACAGTTCCAGACATTTATTTTGGAGTAAATTAATCTCAAAATACTCCCTTGGATATGCCTTCTTCAACTTGTTTTGTTTGTAAACGCAAATGTCACAAAATGTTGCAGAGATAGTGTTACCAAAATGATGAGTAGATTTATGACTGAACTATAAAAGTCAACATAAAATTCCTATGTTAAAACTAATTATGAAAACTAATTAAAACTATAACAAATGTTTGATATCGATGTGAGAGAGAAACACGGAGGAACAAGTAACGTTCAATAAAATGTGATGTTTAAGCAAGCACTGTTTGAAGAAAGTAAACATTTTCTGAGAAGAATAATGTATTTCATGGACAGGAACGCGGTTTTCTTTTATATGGACAAAGAGGGGAAAAAAGCAAAAGGAAAAATAAATGACAAAAAGAAAATGAGAGGAAAGGGAATTTGTAAGTTTATTCCACCAGTTCAGGAAACAATTTACCCACAAAACTGCATTTCATAAATTGGCACTCGGGACATTAGTTCATTAGTTGCATCGGAGAAATTCAAGGACACAGGGACATGTGCAGATACAACCTGCAGCTGCAGAGCCTTTCACTCCACCCCCTCCTCTTCTTTGCCAATCGTAGCAGTTCTACTAATACATCAGAATGAAAATTTATGCTTTTCCAAAACTGATGTCTCCATTTTACTTAATTTTTACCTAACGCTGTAGGAAGTTCACAAACAAACGTTTATTGAACAAGAAATTTTTTCTTTTGCTCCAGAGAGAGAGAGAGAGCTTCTTATATAGTATCGATGCATAATACATTATCTACTCATTCATCCATCCGTTGATAGCCGCGTGTTCAGAGATACATAATCGCAATAGAACCAGATATATTCGCACAGCAATTACTTACACCGGGAGAACAGATGTTGACACAAACACTCTCTTCACACTCGACACTCACACACGCGGACGCTTATATACTCACGCACGCAGATTGCACGCGCACTCACAGTCTTACGCTTTAGCTAATGCTGCTTAATGATATCTTTATGTGTGAACAAAAAATAGTTGGTAATAGCACTTTTATTCCTCCATGCTTTTTAAAGTTTAGTTGGAACGAAGCCTTCTTATGGTGGGAAGCTTTCCAGCAGCTTAACACAAAATTCTACTGATCACACTTCTGCAGAAAAGTAGTTCGAAATTTCATACTCTTAGTTTGAATTTAGAATCATTTCTAGAAGCATATGTTAAATATTTATGAAAGGTGGAGCATTATGTCTTCACTTCTAGTTCTTATCAAACTAGAAAGCTCTGCCTTTTTATAATGACCCACGCTGATCCTGATTCTATCAGAATTAAAATGTCTGAGATTAAGCTTTATTGTTTCAGACGTAACAGTAGTCTTCAATCGTATTAGTGAGACGATTAACAAACTCATCTCAAATGCCAAATTAACATTTATATTAGTCACGTGCGTCTTAAAACGTGAAGACAGTAGCTGCTAAAGTGAAGTATTTGTGGTGTTAGAAAATAAAAAAAATAGCAAGTGAGCCAAGCAAGTTCTACCCGAAAAAGCGATCTTATTTTATGATCATAGTCATTATAGAAAGCCTGAGGCTGAAGCTTACGACGGGAACAGGATTTTAGGGCGAGCTTAGCAACACAGATTTACTTGAAATATTTTTAAAACAGACATTAGAAAATGAGGCAATGCCCTGACTACGTACGTGACCCCTGTACCCATATTTTATCACCATGTTCCGTATGTATAAGCAATGAAGATCCTTGCTCTTCAGTTAGGTAACATGACGAGTTTTTATCGTTTTCAAAATATATAAAACGTGAAATGTGACAGCACCTTTAATCTTTAAAATTAAGGTCGTAAACATTTTTGTAAGTAGAGAATTCTCGAGGTGGCTTTGAATGAAAGCAACAATTAAAAGCAGAAAGAAGATGAATGCTTTATCAATCGATTTCCAGCCAGCCAGAAAGGCAGTCATACCGAACATACACATGGAATATATCAAAAAGAAAGAAAGAAAAGACTGTTATTGACAGGTTAGAGGTTAGAGAGAAACAGAGCAAGAAAGACTCTAAACATCCCGATGCTGGCGCTATAAAATCCCTGTTGTGCAGTTCCTCCCACTTTACTGAGCTCGTGTTACAGACGTTACACGTAAACATCATAAAACATTTAGTTTATAGTACATCCAGATGACTCCCACTCCAACCTTTCCCCAAAACACACTCTTCACACACCGTCCATTTATTACACGCGCAGTCGTAATGAATCACACCGCTTTTTTTTTATTCCGAATCCATAACATTATTTGCTTGAGAAAAAATATTGGAAGACATTTTCCGCCTTCATCTTAATGCGCTTCTGCTTCGCTATCGTCACGTTTGAACACCTGAAGATCTTACGTATGGACATCAGACAACTTTGCTCGTCTAATCTGCGCCATTACCTGCCCTCAGAAAATCTATTTCCGTATATCCTTACTTCTATCTTAATCAGCATCTGATCTCCTTCACCGGTGAAATGGGCTCACAGGGCAAAACTCTATTTTGAGACGTCGCCAAACGATTTTACGTATTTGTTAAACTGTTTTTGACCTTACGTTTTTTTTGTTAGTGTGCGTGCGCGTGTGTGTATACGCATATTTTTTTCTTAATGTTCACATGGAGAAACACATATACGCACAGACAGATAAATAGAAAGACAGATAAATAGAAACGTAGACAGTTGCACAAACAAAAAGAGAGCTATCTATATAATTGGAGAATATGGGGTGGGGGTTGGGGTGGTATGATCTTTCCAAATATTCAGAATATTTCTTCCCCAGCTAAGCCGTCTGTTACGTGAGCCAATTCCAGGCCAATACAGAGACACTTTCTCACCAAAACAAAGCACAAACAACAGCTCACTCGTATGAAGATTAGTTATGAGCAGCGCTTCGACTAGTGAACGCACGCACGACACAAAGTAATCTTGGTTTTACGCGTCCCAGATCGTCCGTAAACATAAATCTTTTCAAGAAATATAGAAATTTCAGGAACACACACATTAGAGGATAAAAGACCATGGAAATCACCAGATATTTAAAAACAACGGTACACGTTTTTCGTTTGGATAAACTTGAAAGAAAGAACCCAAAGTACAACATACCAAAAATAATATAAATATTTGGGACTCCATGCAACATTTAAGAAGGCATTACAAAAACGAAAAGTTTCAGAGTATTATACTTATCCATCGTAATCAAAACGTGAATTCGTTCATAAAGAACTTGAAAGGCCTCCTGATATGAACATTCTCACAAGACCAAAGATGACGAAACATTATCGACATGTTGAAGTCATGACCTAAGTCGAGAAACCAGATTTTACGAACACAGGTACCTAACAAAATAAAATGTCTGTAGCTCCTATATTGATGATCTATTTAACCGTTAAACGTCTAATGCAATATTTCTGGACAAAATGACGTGCACTACACTATGTTGTTGGAAATGTGGTATTACACATGAGGTCTAGTCCTAAGGGACAACCATCCACTTTCATCTGCAATCTGTCAGCAGATAAACATATATACGTGCCTTATATTTATATCTCAAACAGTCCGTCTCACTTAGACACACAGAACACACACCAAGAGTCTATATATATACACACAGACACACACGCACGCACGCACGCCCACACCTAGAATATACTTTCAAATAGCAAATACTCTGTCACTGGAGTTCAACGATGGGGGTAAACTTTCCCCTCTCCCAGAAATGTTCCCGTACTATTAAGCCTTTGCCGTAAAGAACGTACATAAAATTTCATTTAAATCTACATCTTTGGAGAGTAGTCCAACTGTTAAACATATTATTTTTTAATTTGCGTATTGTGATACAAACAAATGAGTTACATAAACGCTTTGCTTGAGCAGCTGCTCAAAAGTCATAACACTAACATCTAAAAGAAGGCTAAAAGCTACCAAGAAAACAATGTTGTACCTTGACGAGTGATAGATTTTTAGCCACACCTTGTGAAGTCAAAATCTTGAATTTCTCTGTGGCAGACAAAAAAATGTAACATTCAACTTGCTTGATCTCTCTCAAACTTTAACAAAGACGACCATTACATCAGCCACGGAATCTTACTTTACCCGTTGAAACTCACTCAGCCGTTGCCGAGTACTTAATAGAAGAAAGTCGCTGGAACTATACAAGCAAGGAGATAAAGTTCAACCCCACACCCGCAGAAGCTCTTCAAAATAACCAATCCACCAGACAAACGCTGAAACCCCTTAACACACAAACACTTCCAAACATAAACACTTTGTGTAGACGGATAAGGCTGGTCGGGGGTATCCATCGAGGGCGGGTGATGGGGGTAGCCGAGCCGAGCCGAGCCGAGCTGAGCTGAACCGAGGCGTTCAGATTGCTTTTCACGATGCTTCTGGGTTGAGGGACTCAGATCATCAATAGGTAACTTGTGCGTCATCAGCAAGATATGACTGCCTTATGAGGCATGGCTATCACCTCGTCACGTCTGCACGCGGCCCATCCATGACACGTGAATTTGCCAAGGGCCGGGGAAAAGCCGAAGGACTGTCCACGTGCTCGTTCACACAGGTGACTGCTTGTATTGTAAAAGCGCCAACTTCTTCTCCAGTCTCGCCTTTTCTCTCAAAGCCTTGTCTAGTTTTCTGCTGAGATCCAGCTCAGACGTCTTCCACAAGAGGAGCAGTTCCTCCTTGGTCATAGCCTCCAGGCACACAGGCCCCTCCAGAGTGACGTCAACGGAGTACAGGTGGTCCTGGTAGGACCGTGTTTTGTGCAGCAAGGATCGCACCACACTGTTCTCCTTCGGCAGCAGTGCCTTGCTACTCAAGGACGACGCAAAATTGTGAGTGTCGTCAGAGAAGGTCTTGTGCAGGTTGCCGTGGCAGCCGCTTTCAAGCCGATTGTTGGCTACATTGTCCGTAGACTCCGTGTCAAGGTTGCGTCCACGGTCACGACAGAGGTCTCGTCCACGTCCTCCAAAGCCAGCGCCTTCAGCGGAGCGCGCGCTCACCAGCGAGCCGTTGGGAAGCGAGTCTGAAAACCGGACCCTGGAGGGACTGGCGTGCAGGGGCGGGCTTCGACGGGCCGCGGCCAATGCGGGCCTAGGGGCCGAGACTTGCGGTCTTCTGGCCACGGCGCCGTTGAACGGTGAAGACGAGGATGAAGACGAACATGGCCTGGGCGAGGCAGCGCCTGCTGACATGCTTCGCAGGCGAGGTGAGTCGCCGCCAGACGACCCCGACCCAGCGTCGAGTGAGCGTAGTTTGTTCAGAAGGTCCGAGTAGCTGCAAGACTTATCCACAGTCTCCTGTCGTCTGCCCGGGTCGCCCAGCAAACACTGGTCGGACTTGTCCTCCTCCTCTTCTTCTGTTTCCTCCTCATCATCTTCTGTCATCTTGTTTGCGCGGTGGCTGTCTGTGCTGCCTTTTCGGCTAGGGGGAGTAGCTGCCTCGGCCAGCCTCACCTGCTCCAAGTCCACGTTCGCACCAAGATCCTTTAGGGGGATCTCGATGATGGTTGGGGTGTCCAGGGTCGAGTCGTCCATCAGGCCGCTGTCCTTCATGTCTTGCAGCCTGCAACAAGTAAAAGTGATGACATGCTGACGCGGAGGAAGAACACCATAAAGAAAAACTCTCTTCTCTGAAGTACCTTTGTCCGCTCAGATCGGTATGATCAGTTTCAAGGGATGATGTTCAGCTTAAACGCAGAGCTATGGTTATGCTTTTCCCCCAAACTATCCATTTTAGCTATTTTATTTGGCAATCGTGCTACACTCATTGGGAAATAATAAATAGAAAGAGCAAATAAAGGAGTAAAATGCCAAAAGAGACACTCTCTAAGCATTCCATCGCAAAGGCTATTCCTTTGATGTATTCTGCAAATTAACGTCGAAATAAGCACCTTCAGAAGTAAACAGCAATTTTACTTTATAGATAAACTGAACGGCTGTCAGATTCTGAGGTCTGGAAAGATAATTTAGATAAGGCACTTGACTTTTAAGATTATTTCCACAATGGACTGATAGGCTTCTCTTGTCCGATTGATGTCAAAACAGAAATGCCACCTTAGGGTTCTTACCATTTTGCTTTTTCCACGATATCATAAAAGTTCCTGTTCAAACGCTTTGCCTTAGCAGCTTCTGCAAGTCTGTTTTTCTGCAAGAAAAAAAAGTTAAGATACATACTCCTTATAATATCGATAACACACAAGTTTTTTTTTCAAACCCTTGGCTTAACGATGCTGCTTTGTGAGCCACAGATGTGCATGAGTGCCTGTGTTTGTTCATATTTCTCACGCTGCAATGACTATTGTAACAAACATCACTACTTCTGTCAGTTAGAAAGGAATAAATACAAAGATTTGAAAATTCTTAGTAGTTTTTTTAAACCATGAGTAAAAGCTGACCCACCCTGATGGTGCTTTTCTGGAAGAGTCTGGCAAAGTCTCTATTGCGTACAATGCCAAGCATCTCACGAGCAGAGTCGTGCGGAGACACCAACTCCACGCTTGTGATGATACGATGTAGGCGCTGTAGACACACACACACACACACACACACACACACACACACACACACACACACACACACACACACACACACACACAGATCAAAATCACTATTAAAAACAAAGAACACTGAGGGATTAGATATTTGAATGGAGGCGGTAAAACAATCGCACAATATCAAAGCGCGGACTTAGGTCAATGGAATAACAACAAGTGAAAGGATCAAATTATAAAAACAATAAAATGCCACGCACGCAAGCGCGCGCCCACTCAAGCCCCCCACCCCCACACACAGAGGTATCATTAATTATATAGTCTGGTATGTAAAACGTTTTGCAAAGAGCTGTGTGGGGCAGGACAGATCGTTTTAAAGAGGACTTTGAGAAGCTATCTGATAAATCTGTAACTGAAATGGTTTCCTCGCTTAGTATTGCTGTCTTTTCTCATATATGAATGATTCATTTCTGGTTCTTAGTTTACGCCAGTCTACCCATCATGAACATCGCTCACTCCCTAATGATATGACATTGATTGTCTTCTCTGTGTGCCATAACTGTACACATTTGTTCAGAGTCAGTATTTTTATTTAATTAATTCCTGTCAGACTGAACGTTTCTTACTTTTTTTTAATCTTCTTTTCATTTATTTTTCGTGTGGATTAATTGGCTATGTAGCAACATACAAATATACTTTCCACAATAAGTTCAAAAACCACTACTATTACACCACTTTAAAACTAATTTATGCATAGTTTTACCACATAGAATAGCATATAGACTGAGGAAATCAAATGATGAAAATAAGGAGCCACCTCCCTGTCCACCATTGACATCGACCTCGAAATAATGAGAGGGGTATGAAGGAGGAGGACCTCAGCGAGAACTTTTGCTTGTTGCAATTTGACCTTGTCCAAGTAATAAAAATAGCTGCAAATTAACATTATCAATGTCAACAGTTACGGTATAAAATACACCCTCTCACGAATAATCAACTGTGAAAAACGCACACGCACACACACACAAACAAACAAACACACACTCTCTCTCTCTCTTTCTTTGTCACGGACAGGTGGATAGAGAAGTCTTTCTCAAAAATTGACACACTTTAAGAAAGATTTGGAATCATACGACCTATATACTTGGGAATTTGAAAAAAATACCACTCAAGTGAATCAAAGATTAAGTCAGTTGCCAATTGTATAAACCTCCAACATTTGTATGAAAAACTTCGATCCAATGTTCGAAAGGAAAGTCATTAACCTATTACAGGGTTAAATGTATAACAAGGACAGGCTTATAAAACACATTCAAGCTGTTCTTGTCTTTCACTAGTAAATTGTTGGAAGAACAGATGATCGAGAAGAACAGCCCACTCTCTACAAGAGATGTATAAAATAACCGAAGAGGCGCTGTTGAGCCTTCTTCACGATGGCCTGAGTGTTGTTTTACCGCTGAAGTATTCTGTTGAAGATGTTACTTCGGCTACTTCGATGTGTCGGTGAATAATAGTTTTGGAAAATTCCGACGAAAGTTAAAGTCTCTGAGGTTTTTACGGACATTAAGTTCTAAGAACTTGTCATAGGCACCAGGCAATATATTTATCCAAGTCTATGCCATGAGGTGTATTAGCCCGCTGAGAAGAGAGAGAGAGAGAGAGAGAGCAGTTCTGTGTCACTGGATAATTTTTCAATATTCATCCTTTGTGGTTACAGCGGCAGCTGTTCCTATACAGAATAAACCGAGGCGGGAATAAAACACAGCCTTGGGGTGACCCGGTGCACGATGTGATTGCCATTGACAAGTACTATATGCTGCCTGTTAACCAGAAAGTGAATGATTCATAACACCAGCTGAGGGTCAAGGAAAAATTCGTTAAGCAGTCTTCTAAATATGATATATGATGGATGGTGTTAAAAGCCGATGCGATATTAGAAATTAGCAGTCGTGCATATGTATAGAGTACCACGAGGTGTTTATATAAATCATGAAGGATAAACAATTTGGCAGAATCACTGTCTCTCTTTGTTTTGTATGCAAGCTGCAGTGGGTTGGGACATTTTTCTGTGGAATTTAGAATCATTGCTTTAATGCTTTTCATCAGTACTTGCATGACCAAAGATGTGAAAGCCACTGGTCTATACTCTTGACCCGAAGCTTTCTTCTAAGTGGTACAATGGGAGACAATTTGATGATTCGGAATATTATATTGCATCTGTAAGTCTAGTAAAAGTGTTTGATGCGGTGTTATCTTACATGTCAATACGCTTTACTTGACCGCTGTATTGAGGACAGCATGCTGGCAATAATGTTGATGACGTTCAAAAGAGAAAGACGTGCATTCTTCTATCAGCTTATTTTTCGTCTTCCTCTTCTCTTTTTTCCTCCTGTTCCCAAAGGAGAAACTAGCGGGTTCAGTGCCGAAGGTTTGATACAGCCATCATTCTTTCGGGCACAAACAAATTCTGAATTCTGCCACAGGGAAACAGTCGTGGTCGATGGCGCTGGTTCGCGCCGATTTCATTATCTCCCCCCTTTTTTTTCACCCGGTCGATATGATGGGCCGCCTACTGGCAAGAAGAACGCAGCTTGCGAGAAAAAAGGGACATCATTCAATCGCTTTCTGCTCTGGGAGAAATATTTATTTGCAAATATAAACAAGGTGATCAAAAGTTGAACGCACGCAAAATATTTTCATTTCCCTCAAGAAATGAATTTTAACCACGACACGACAATCGTTGGCATTAGCTTGACTGGACTTTGTTTTCAATAACAAAAAAATACAAGAATACTGGTTGAAGGAGAAAGAGAAGACCGAGAATGTGAAGGTCCCAACGATGAAAAATATCTGCTTGTCTTTCTTCCTACTTTCTTCTTTTTTGGCCCATTAAAGGAGATTAAATAATAACTTTTACAAATGAGAAGTAGTTTCAAAGTTAATTTATGCATGACTAATTTTACTAAATGCGTACTTTGGAAACTCAGAGTTTCTTCGTCCCCCCGGGCACTCTAAGGTCATCGAAGGATTCGAGTTCTGGATGCTAAAGATATAGCCGAGGAGCAGTCAGGCTACTATCAGCTTGACATAAAATGGGAGAGAAGTCTTTTTATGGTTGTAGCTTCCCAAAGAAATGTAGCTTCCACACTGTAAAGCGCATCATTAAGGAAACCATCAAAACAGCCTTGGCTGTTGCCAGCAGACAGTAAATCAAGAAACCCATTGCACGAACACGGGAAAGATTTTCGAGAGATCAAGAAAAGACAATTATGACGGGCCACTGACCTCCCGTTGCCTGTCGTAAGACTGAGGAGAAGATGAACGTCAACAAGGGAAGCGGAAGTTGGAGGGAGACCTCTGGTGGTCACTCACATTTAGATCTTTGGTGGTTTCTCACATTTAGGCAAATAGTAGTTGATTTTATATTTGTGGAGGTTTGATCTGCCTGCGGGCACTTGGATGGGGTTTTGTGGTTCCTGTCTGGCCTAGGAGTGTCAAAAGGAGTGGGTCTTTCGAAATATCAATTAGGTCATCCCGCGACAGCGATGGCTTTGTAGTATAATGAGATTTAGTTTTATATATCTTGTTTGCACACTACACGACGTAAACAAAACATTGTTTCAAAGAGAGCGGGTACATTGCAAAGATCAGCACAACATTTTAGTCCTGTTATAGATGAAAACAGATTCAACTTTTCAATATTTGAGGTGACCAAAGTTCTCGATTATTATTTTAAGTATCAAGATCGATATTAAAAAAAATAGAAGCCAACAAGGTTAGAGTAAGGTTATTTGCTTTTATCGTTCTCTTCAGGTAGCATTTCTTCCAAACAAATAATTTAGAGAAAATAAAGGATAGAAGGAATAAAAAAAGGACAGAAAGTGAAGGAGGAAGGAAAGTTTGACTGTCTAATTAAGTATTTCGAAATCAACATGCATATAAATTTTACACTCCATGAAGAGATTATTGAACATAATTGTACGTAAGCCCCTTTCAAATATTCTCAGTGGAGGAATAATAAGAGAAAGAAGGAAAGTATTTACTGAAGTCACAGTTTGAACTTAGCCTGAACTGTAGCGTCGAAAGGAAATCAATAATGCAAAGCAAGAGGAGACAAATCCCCCAAATTACGACATATACGACTGCATTTGGCTAGAGTTTTTAGGATAGAGGAGTGAAAATTTGTAGAAATAAAATAACAGATTATTTGCCTTTTGCTGGGGTTTGTAAAAAATATGAGCGTATTAATGGAAGAGATTTTGGGGTCAAACTTACATGAAATATACTCACAAGAACACACCACAGCTTTTATTATGTTTAACCCCACTGTGTAAGCATGCTGTTAGGTAAGTAATTAACTAGCGAAGCAAAGACCCGAAGGCTGTTCCTGTACAGTCCAGCTTGAATGAAGCAGAAGTGTATAATCGATTTGAGTGTGTGCGATCAGCAGCGAAGATGTAAGTGTAAACATTTGCAAGAAAATATAGCTCAAGTGATTTAGAGCCCACGATTAGGGAAGGGCGCAACAGTAGCATGCGCATGTTTTCCTCGACTGCTGATACATTTCGATAAACGAGCAAAACTTTGTGTGTGTGTGTGTGTGGATGAGAGGCTGCATCCGCTGCTCATTTTGTTTAATATAGTAATACAGCGAAAAAGAGGTCATTGTGTAAATGTAAGAGACCCAGTTTGCTAAAGAAATGTTTCTTTCTCTGTCTCTCACAACACACACGCACACGAATGCACGCACGTACAAACGCACGCATGCATGCACACACAGACAGTGAATATTACTCTCTGGCCGGTGTCTGTACGCCTGTACATAAGTGCTAAGACAGGCAAGGAGGGAAGTTTCTTAATCGCCCTGTCTGTTCTGTTTGTTCGCTCATTTAGCTGTTCATTCATCCATCACCTCACTCGCTTCTCCATTCGTATCTTCTGTCCGTTCATCCATCCAAACCGAAATCGAACACCAAGAATGCAGACCATAGTAACATGTGCATCTTATAGTTACTGCTCTGTACCTTGCACTCAGCGCGCAGAAGACTCCTTACCTGGCTGAAAAACATCAGGTGGACGCTCTTCCACATGCTGGTGCTCGGGGCATCCCTGATGAAGGGCACCAGCCACTTGAAGATCACATACTCGAGCGCCAGCGTTAATAGACCGACGCCAAAGCCCACACACAGCATGACGAAGAGGCCAGCATGGTGGCCAACCTCCAGCTTAGAGTCCTCTTCGGAGATGCGTTTTTTGAAGCAGTGGGCGTCGGCGAAATGCACGTCCTTGAGGTCGTCCACGTAGCCAGTTTCGTGGTACTCCTGAATCTTTTTGCTCAGGGCCGCCTAGCAACGAGACAGAAGCGACTAGCGCTGAAATGGCAAGCCTGCAAATTCATTTGCAAAATCGTTTGCAAATCTGCTTGCATATGTAAACAGAGGCCTTGACCGGGAAAAGATTCTTGGGTAATGTGAAATTTGGATTAATTTCTTTAATATTTATAAGAAAAAAAGTCTTGAAAGCTTTTAGAACATACGTGAAAAGTATGGAGCAGAGTGCTTATGCGAAGATTGTATAGATTAAAATCCAGGAAATAAGGTACAGTAGAAATGTGTGCCTCTTTAACGCTTAAATATCTCACAAAATATATTAATTAATGCCGTCTATGTTTTAATAGACACACTCTGCTAATGTTACTGTTATGGGCATTGCGGACAGGGCACACGCTCTCTTTAGGAAGGAGAATTAATTGTTGTTTATTTAACAGTGGAAAGCGTGTTATCTAATCCTGTGACGACAAGTTCAAAGAGGCACTAAAAGTCTTTGTCAAAACTCGACATTTGACAGAATCGCTTTTAGACATGAAGACCTGATTATAAAATATGGCCGAAAAGGGGTACGGACTATTGATCTGTTTGACCACAAATAACAGCCACAACTAAGGATGACCTGAAAAATAATCAAAGAACACGTTTCCAGGGATCACTGTAATCTCCAACAAACAAACCCCGTCAACAACGACAGAGAGGTGAATGGGACAACTATACAACAGCTGAATCCTGTACGTAACCTGAGATGATTACATGATGTTTGTTTGTTGATTGATCAGAGCGAGAATCTGTCAGCTGTCACTGACATAGTACCACCGTATTGGTGTTGGTATTGTTGTGGTATTGTGCTGGTCTGAAATTCATTAGTTACATAACCCAACTATACACGACTACATTCATGAACTATTCACATGCTATACTGTTCGGATACTGACTTTAAGAGGGGAGTTCTTTGGAAGACCAAGACCATACTGGTCATCGCCAAAAATCTTGGAGATGAGCTTGAGCTCGCAGGAAGGCGCAAGGTGTGCACGTGCATAATCCAAAATGGGATAGTCGCCCAGATAGGCATCAAGTCGCCCTTTTCTGAAACAGCAAAGAAAATAAAAAATTCAAGCTTATGGGAAGTTATGGACAAAACACTATTGCTCCTAAGAGACATTAAGACAAATTAAAAATTTGACACACACACACACACACACACACACACACACACACACACACACACACACACACACACACACACACACACACACACACACACGCTTGCGCTCTTATGATCACATACGGACAACGTAAAAAGAAGAGAAGAAAAGCTAAAGCCGTTTATACTGGCACATTACAGGTATAATATAATTACTAAATTGCTAAATTAAAATATCTAGGTAGCATACGTCACTGAAATCTGTTGTCTAAGAGTTTACGCTCATTGAAGTGTACTGACACAATAGGCTCTCGGAACGAATAAGTATTGTTTAAAGATGCAAAGAAGAATAATTAGCAAAACACAAACAACGAAAGGAAAAATAAACCCTACTCGCTCAAAAAGGAAAAATGGTTAAGATATATAGATATTTCAAATGTGTTTTATAGGATAGAGTATATTTTACCAAGACTAATATTTGAAACCGTTTGGTGTTCGCCTGTTACAGTGAGAATACGTGAGCGCCGAAACATTCTGTTACGTTCATCACAACAATTACAAGATAAATATTAGATGCATTTTGGGTCTAGGGTTGCATGAGGCAACGCGGGAATTGCGAGATATAGCTACAGTCATCCAGTAGGACACCTATTTGAAAGCCGAGCACCCATGGCGGTGTTTCTTGCTAAGTGACTGGACATAACAGCGTCATCCATCATGGCCGCCATTACCAATTCCAGGTCAGTCATTTGTTCGTTCCGCCTAAATAGGCTCTCATTTTCATGAATGCGCTTTCGTTCCTGCTCAAACATCACAAATAAAGAGAAAAATAGATAAACTTTATTTCATGAATCGCATGGAAACGAAAACTCATGAACTTCCAAAAATATAGGTGATTCACAATCTCCCAGTATCAAAAACAGAAAAACTAAAAGTATGGAAGATTCAACTAAACGAAAGAAGAAGACGACGACGACAATGATGATGATGATGATGATGATGATGATGATGATGAGGAAGAAAAAAATCGTTATGGAAGATACAAAGAAAATGGGTCAATATAATCGACCTGTTGCATTGGGCGATAGTCTATTTTTATCGAAGACAAAGCAATGGCCAAACGTCTTACTCATCAGAAAAAGCTGCATATTAATTTGAGCTCACTTCTTTCCAGCTGTGTCTAGCTTCTCTAGGATATAAATCGAGACTCCCTTATTTTGACACGACAGTACGGTACTGTTAGTGAAAGGACACTCAAGCAGATGTAGATATTTACATGTACTTGCAAAAATATTTAAATTCCTGAATATTTGGTAGGTATGGCATAGGCATCAAGAGGAAATGTGTCCAATGCTCTCAAATGTTGCATAGTGTCGGATTACTATGGAAGCACGAAAGAGACTCATACTTGGATTTCGGAAAAAGGAACACAACATTAAAACACATCAAGTTGCGACTGAAGAATTTTATTTCGTTCTCCCTGCGCTCTCTCCCCCCTGTCCACCCCCTCCCGTACATAGAAGGGAGTAAGAAGGAGAGAGAGATGAAGAAAGGTAGAGACATGCAATACGATGTGTGAAACTTCTCAATGCAGCTACGATTCTAAGGCGACGTACCCCTACTCTGGCAAGTAAGTTTGTGATATTGCAGATAATCCTGGCGATATTTATGATATAATGTGTTGAGCTAAGCCCTAGTCCTGACAACAGAAATACCATGTCTGCCGAACTGCTTTAAAAGTTTCAAGAATTCAGTAAAAGATTTTGACAGAAAACCTGAATTAGGTCTCGACAAATGTAAGCCGTCTTTCTGTGGATGTAGAAGAAAAGGCGACCGCTGAAGACAAGACAATAAAAGAGACATTCAGACGTTGTCAGTACAATATATATACATTGTTTCGAAATTAGACTGGAAAATGGACTTAACAATTCAGAAGCCCAATAAAAAAGAAACAACCTCCGTCTTTTCGGCATAGATGAGAAGAGACAAGTGAACTACAGTACAAATGTTACAAGAATAGTTAAGCTTCTTCGCAGATGCTACCCGTCTAAGCCATGGTGTGAAAAGGACGTAGACATATATTATAGGTTCAGCCAACGAGCCACAAGACGACCGTCGTCCTCGTCTACTCCGTGTTAGCTTTTATTACAGGAATGATAAGAAGATGGTGATCGAGAACAGAGATGCTAGGAGAAAGATGTCAGATGACGGCCTTAGAGTGTCATCAAATCTTACATCAAGACAGAAGGATGTGATCCGTAAGTACAAAAGCAAAGGAAAACAAGCATTTTATTAAAAAAAAGGACGACTGTGTGTAGAAGACCAGGAACGCATTGCATCCTACTCAGTGTAATGGACAAGGAGGTATTGCCAGACATCAGCAATCTTCCTCATCCTTTCATCTCCAGACAACCTTTGCTGGCGACACTGACAACATCAGCTGTGAGACACATGGAACGATGTCTTGTAGCAGTGTGTGTATGCACGTGATCAGCTTGCTAACCAGAGCGAATGTAGTAAAAATCCGGAACAGGACCAAGGAGAGCGAACACAACTACGGGACTTGATTCTGGTTGTATTGAAGAACAAGAACTCGACGATAGAGACCATGTTAGGCGCAGACAACCCCCTCGTACAACTCATGCTACGAAAGGACCGACGTACCGTCATCAAGTAAAAGAAGCTTCTCATACGAGTGGTCAGAGCTGTCTGCTTAGTGAGTAGATGAACACCGAGCACGGACTATAGCACACCAAAGCGGACAAAAACCAAATACTTTGCAGAAGCAAGAAAAATGTGAGTGATCAGTTAAGAATTTGAAACAAAAACAGATGTGCCGTTTAAAAAAAACCAGCCAATTGCCTTCTGTTATACACATACATATTCATCTGTTTTCTGCCTCAGTGCAGTCAGAAATATTCTGGGTAGTGACAGAGAAAATCTATCAACTAATTCAAGGCAACTTCAATGGAGTTTTCTGGACATCGAGGCAAATCTTGCAGTCTTTGTATCTAATGTTATATTGCAGAAAAACGTAGCCTGTCTTTTCTTTTTTATATGAATAATATTATGAAAAAAATCAAAACATTCAAGGCAAGGGTTTTAACTCAGTATTTATTGTCTATTTTACTTCAGCTAAATTGTGATTACGTTTACATGCAATAATCAAGGGGGCCTAGCCACTCTTTTCACAATAATAATATTACAAAAATCCAAATATTATTTCAAGGCAAGGGTTTAACCCAGTATGTACTACTTCACTTCAGCTAAATCGCGATTATTAAGTTTATACATGCACTGGAAGGCAAGTCAAACACTTCAGCAGCGATGATTACTCAAACATTTAGTCCAATATCGCTCGCCACGGTGAGTTCAAGATTCAGACGGTGGCGGCTGCGTCATGCAAGAAACTACGAAGTGATGTTGTTTTCGAGGTAAGAAAGCGATTTCAGATGAAGCTAGCAACAAGAATTACTCTAAGATCCCATTATGTCATTGAATGCATGGTTGTCTGTGAAAGCAGAATAAAAAAATAACAAAGGAAAGAAAACGAAAGTGTGACGAAGAAGAGAAGGAAAAAAGACTCAAGAGAAGAAAAGCAACAAAAAAACTCTGTATAATTGAAGGGTGATAATTTTTAGACCACCAGAAATTATTGATTGCTGAGTCTCTCCCCATCTCCTAAGCCAGTCCCGGAGAACTCTTATGTCAGAAAGTCAAATAAAGTCAAGGAGACAACAACGGCGGCTTGGAGAGCTGCCAAACCTTAAACAGATTAGTGAGAAAGCGATGATTTCATCAACTGGTGCTCAGCGATGAGACAGTAGAAAGCAAAACGAACGTCGCGCGGTCGACCAAGGGCTTATGAATGGTGTCATCTCTTAGGTATCCTCCACTCCAGTGGTGTCTTTATGAATAACCATTGAATGGCTTCTGTCGTGTTATAGCCGTGAATGCCAGCTACTCTCAGCATGAAAAATACTGTAGTATACTGTGATTCTTTCATGAATACAGACTGCGTAAATCGTCGATTTTATTAAGACGGCTAGTGTTCCCACTAGAACACAACCACTGACAAAAGGTAAAAGGCGGGAAATGTTTTTCCCCCAAATGTTATTCGACACTGTAACTGTTGATGGCTATGTTTTGTCTCCATTGTATTACTTGTTGCCTGACTTTCTGTCTAACTTTCTGAGATTGATCTTCGACGTCCTTGATACTATCTCCTTATCCTATATTATAAATATTATTGATTTTCTTGCAACAGCATAGGAACAATAAGACTACCTCTTCCTCTTCTGGTACAACTGTGAATGAATGGAATCTCTTCCAACACCCAATTTATTTACAGTTGACCCAGACTCGCTCACACACTTATTTGCTCGCGCCCCTGCTCTCTCGCTCATTTGCACACACACACACACACACACACACACACACACACACACACACACACACACACACACTGATTACTCATTAAATAGTGCTCTGATCCTATGAACCTGAATATGATGGTAGAGGGCGAGAAACGGCAACTAAATTACGGAAAACGGTAAACATGCTACAGCATCTGGCTATTCACATCCTTATAGGATGATTCTTCACAAAGTGAGTCGACCAGTCTTTGTCAAATGCGACTTTTAGGAAAGGATGTAAATAGAATATTATTTCAAAACAAGAAGCAAGCGAATTGCCCCTATATGTTTGTATTATAAAATAATACCTGGCGTTACACACTTCTTCTTTCTACTTATCTAATCTCTTTTCACACAGATACAGGTGCACAGTCTTAACAAAGACAAATAGATGGCCCTCCAGGAAATAGGATATTTAGTTGTCCCTCTTGTAAAACTGTTCACGTGCAGGTTTCCTGGTAAAGTACCCTGTGTCCTAGTACCGAGTGCTGGTCAGCTAAGAAACTAGACGACACGAAAGTATAAAAGACAGTATAAATGAAGAGTAGCGGACGCCGGGCTTGCATTTGACTGCCTGTCGTAATGTGCAGATGGTTTGTCTTAAAGGTCTTAATTAAGTGTCAAGAAGGCGGACGCTTGTCAAAATAGAATGCGGTGCGCAGTCGGCCGGTCAGTCATATAGCCAGCTCGCTAAATGATCATCCGACTCGCCCCCCCACCCACCTTCCCCGAGACAGACGGAGGCGCGAGAACCACCAGAGCGTGTCTGAGAAGAAGCCACTGGCTGGGACGACCGTGAGAGAGATACTGGGCGGCGACTGTACAGACAGCAGCACCCTGCAACGACAGGCTTGTGTCGTAGAAGAGAGACACGAGACAGCCACTCTGGGGGGCAGCCACGTCCTTCCAGTAATTCTTCGGTTGCGGCAGACTCGGCCAAAGAGTGTTCGTGTCGGGAATGCCAGGCGATATCACCGTGGCTACGTGTCTGGATGCGTGCACTAGTGTGTATGACCAGAGAGAGTGTAAGGTCCGTGTGGATTAGTGAGAGCTCTCGTGAGATACCTCACAGTTTAAGAGGGGTGAGTGGAAAAACCGCATTCCTGACTAGACAGTCAACTAGGTTAGAAGAATGTCTGTGTGGAGTGGCTGGGAATCAATCTTTGTGATAGAGTAAAGGCTCTTAGTTACGACCCAAAAATTTGTCACGGACTGACAGTTTGAGTTCTATTAAAACAGATTACGATTTCTGATTTCGCGGGCCCCCGGCAGTGTAGTGGTTAAGACACTCGCTTTTCACAATAATAATATTACAAAAATCCAAATATTATTTCAAGGCAACGGTTTAACCCTGGGTTCAGATCTCGTCTCGGGACACTCTCTGTATGCGACACCTGTCCACAGGGCTGGGCGTCGGGGGGGGGGTTTCTCCGGGTACTCCGGTTTTCTCCCCCTCCCTCTTCCCCACAGTGCGATATACCTCAAGGTGGAAGACCAAACCAACCCACCAACCCACCAACCCACCAACCAACCGATTTCTGCAGAAGTCAGTTACATTATTCTATGGCTCATCTGTCATTTCGACCCAAACCATATCGATGGTTCCATTCAAAGCTACCATATCGTCCCACTATAAGGTCGAATCCATCTAGTCTCAAAAGACCAATCGATCTCTAATGACAGGAGTAGCTGTTAATGTCAAATATCATCAACAGAGTTTTTCCCCGTTCAAACAAGTTCAGCTACCATCGTACTAAACGAAAATGGCCACTTTGCAATACACATTTGTAGAACAAATTTCACATTCCACACGGTGCATAAGTGGATTTTCTTTTAAAACGGATTTTTTTTTGGTAGAAGAAGTCTTTGTCTTCATTATTCTTCAGACTTAACAGGGAAGTTTGACTGTATTTTGTTATTACTTACACAGTCAAGGTAACACTTCACACAGTTTGTAGTAACCTTATAAGTTTTGCATTTTGATTTATGATTGACCACGCTATACTTTATGTAAAACAGATTTAAAAGAAACTTTACGTAAAACAGATTTAGAGGAAACTTTATGTAACACTATTGAAAACTTGTAACCGGATCGTGTGACTGATGAAACGAGCTGTAAGGGGAAGTTTTGATGCGTAACATTTATAAAAAAAAAATGAGTTTCCACCATCACCCGGTGGGAAATTAAAAGAATCCTCGGTATGAAGACGAGAAGTATTCCCCCCACCCCCCGAGTCTGCTGCACGAGACGTCTGTGTGACTAATTTTATGAAAGGTCCATCGTTCAGGACTGGACCCAATATAAAGCTCTTACAAATATTGTACAAATATCTTAATATAAGTTCTTGCAAACAAATCGGAGTTTTCTTTTCTGCAAGTCCCTTCTAGACAAGAAGCTTTGACGAGGGTATGTCACAGACACGTACAGCACACAGGCATACACTACCGCACGTGTTCTTTCATTCAACAAAAGACGAACATCTGTTCATGGGTTTCCCATTTGGTTACGTAGCCCAAATGACTACCGAAGAAGCGTGGAATATAAGAGAGGGGAGGGAGTTTGAGTTGACAAGACTGAATTGCCTTGAGGTTTGACTCATTATTCACGAACAACTAGCAATTTATTAAGATTGTACCCAGTGATGTGACTGATATTTGTGACTATCTGTGTATATCGCAGTGACTCTAAGAATCAACAGTTATAATTTGCTTGCAAGCTTTAAATATATATTTTTGTGTTTTGCCGGGTGGAAAAGCCCTGACAAAATCCGTTCCTTGTGTTTTTTATTGTGAAGGAATGCGTGTGTCAGACCGTGTGGGTGTGTGAGATATATATGCCTCTCTCATCGCGTTTCTCACAGATTCAGGTGCACAGTCAGAACAGAGACACTATGCCAACACATTTAGTTACGTCCCCTGTGCTTAAATGAGATTAGCTTAACCCGCTGACTCCGTAGCGCCAGTTTACTGGCTTACCTGGTAGAGCGCGATGAGCTCTGCTCCACGATCGTGATTTTCTCTTTGCACGATTGTGGCCCTACTGGCAGAACACAATGAGCAACGATATGCTTACTATTGTGGCTCGTGCTCCACGAGCCTGGCTCTGCAGTTTCACTATCGTCTTCAAAATCGTGAATTTTAAGCCCATGTTTCTGAACATAGAAATATTTTTATTCTGGTCTAAGCGGGTCATAGCATTTCTATTCATAACTTTCAGATCTCTCTACCTCTCCGCACATCTCTCTTGTTTTCACACACACACACACACACACACACGCACGCACGCACGCACGCGCACGCACGCACGCACGCACGCACGCACACACACACACACACACACACACACACACACACACACACACACACACATGCAGTCGCGAAAGACAGTCAAACAAGATTATGAAATATTTTCTAGAAGTACAACACCGTGTACTCACATGACCCAGTCGATGCCCACGTCTGTTTTGGGGACTAGGTTTCTATTGGAGACATCATACAGCTTAGACTGAAGGCGCCTCAAGAAATCGTCTACAGCACTTCCCTGCAGTGTGCCAATCCGAATGGACAGTAACTGCCGACAGATACGTAAAGAAACAAATGTGCATTTTCTTAAATAACAATAAAAAAATTAAAAGTGACGACTGACTGGTGACTTTTCATCGACCCTTCACAAGGCGTAAAAAATAGAGTATTCAAACAGCAAGTTTAAAAATTGTATAACTAGGTAACAGAGAGGGAGAGATTCTCAAGAACACAGCATTCTTGGTTTTTCTGGCATTATGTGGGTCGAGGTAGCATCTTTAAGGTATGTGATGTGAGTACATGATAAGATGTGATGCGAGTTCTGCAGTCACGGGCAACTTCTACGAGCTGTCAGTGCTGGGAGATGCCTGATCTAAGGAATATGGCTAAATTTTCATGTGTAGTCACGTGAAAATCTCTGCTCTAGGGCAGAATCGCATTGCCTTTGGGGCGGTGATGGCAGGATCAAAATGACAGGCGATACTTTGGAAGTGCGGAGATCCCTTTCTGAGCCCATGAAACGAGCAAGAGAGTTCAGCATCATCTGGAGTCAGCGAGTAATTCTGTAGGAGTCAGTAATTCACAACCAAAATATGAATTTATATATATGACGCTCGAACCGACATGCGTCTACTATCATCATCACCATTCGTCATCAATTTTCCACCCAGCCAGCCAGCCAGCCAGCCATTCATTAATCCATCAATAATCCTCACCATCCATCGTTAGTCTTCATGATGTCGTTGCTGATTTTGAAGCAGAAGAGAGGAGATTGTTGTTTTACTGAGATTAATCGCGCGCACACACGCACGCTCGCACGCACGCACGCACGCACAGAGAGAGAGAGTGAGAGAGAGAGAGAGAGAGAGAGTAAGAGAGCTTTAATTCAGTCCTGTCTGTACGGATCTAGATTTTTACATCTACTCGTTTTTATGTTTAAATAATACGAGTTACTCCTAAGTTCACTCTAAAAGCTTTAGTAAACACTTTTTAAATACTGGAATATTTTCTGAAGCGGTCGCATTTTACCCACTTGCGGTGTTAAATACATACCAGCATGTTTCGCAAACTTGTACGGTAGGAGGCTATCCTCGTGTTGTGGGTTAAATCGAGAAAAGTATCAGCTTTCAAAGAAGCCTCCAGCGCCACAAGCACGCTGGGGAATTTACATGAAGTGTTTCCCCTTCACATCTTAACTGAAATTTTGCAGACCCACCAGAAGTTGAGAAAACCTAGTATACCGAGACAAAATTTAAAAAATTTAAACCCATCGATGGTTCTATTTAAATAGAGAGAATTCTCCTCAAATACGGGCCCCAAATGCACAGCACGCCTTCAGTTTCTGTCAAAGTTCAGAAGGTAGCACTGTGTTACATCTGACGACGATCCCTGCGTTTGTGTCGCACGAGCTGATGTCGCAGTTGTGACAGGAGAGAAGTATCCCGCAGTTTTCAAAAACAATGGTTAGGATTCTTCCTTGCGGCATCCCGAACAGAACAAACTGTTTCAGAAAATCATCAAAATTGGAGCCTTGTTGTGTCAAACACGTTTGCTAACGGGTTTTCATTCTTCGTGTGGGAGGGCCTTCAATGAAGACCTCGCCACACAACAAGATGGGGTGGTTCTCATCGAAGAGTTTACGCGTTTATACTTAAAATAGACTGCACACCCAGTCTCTCTTTTCCACCACTCATACCTACTTTTTGAGAGAGGGTAAAGAAGAGAGAGGGATTGAAATCGAGAGTATATATAAAATGGTAAAGGCAAACCAATGCGGCTGTCCACTCCAAGCACTGGAAATGCAAGCCCAGCATCCTTCATTTCCTGGTTGGCAGAGGTCAGCTCCTGTTTCTCCTTCCGCCCTTTGTGCCTGGTTTGCGACACTGACATTTAGCGGGAAATGGCACCGTTGTGCTGGTAGTAATAGGGTCGTCAGCAAAAGGACTGATAAAATCTAATATCAGCCTCACACGGTTTGACTGATCCAACCGAGAGCAGTACCCAAGACCTATAGTCCTCCACATCACAGGTTTCTTCTGATAACGGTCAACAGATTTTCTCTACGTTTTCTCACCTAGATTATAGGAAAACAAACGTCTGCTGAGAAGAGTCTATCCAGCTCCGGCAAAATTTGATCTTTTAATACATACTGGTTCCTTACCTGGTTCCTATTTCATTCGCTTAGTCGAAAATTCTTGGTGCAGCTCAACAGGTCTACTACCATTTACAGCAAATGGGAGACATCACAGTGCTACTTAACTCTGGGATTATATTACTAAAGATTACAAACGAACTGAAGCTTGAGAAAAAGACATTTTCTTTCAAAACTTAGACATTTTGTATCACAAGACGAACTGGGGGAACAAATAATATAAATGCACGCCAAAATGGACAAATAATTAATATAGATAGATTTTACTCCTAAAACATAGAGACAGCAGATATGACTGATTACCGTAATGTTATACAGTATATCCAATGTGAGAAGAGAGGGACAGGCAATGTATAGAACCTTAGCTGGAATGATCTGGAAAGAAGTTCGTTACTGTACGTACTTATCTGAAACGATCGCCAGTTCCCTATGTTTACCTTGTTTATATCTGTCAAGTACGCGGGGAATTTCTCGCGTCTGAATCGATACGAAAATTAAATGGCGTCTAAGCAAACTCCGCTAGAGAAAAATCTATTTCAAGATCCAATAACATGTGTAAAATTCTGCTCGATGGCCCCTCGAGTACTTAGTGCGTGGCTGTGTGCTGCCGTCTGCTAAATGGGGGTAATGCAGGCTGCCCACTGTGAGAGCGAGGAGCAGGTGACGCTCAAAATAGTCTTCACCATGGCTGGAAGCTTGGTTTTGATTGAAAGGTTCGGCACCTTTAGTAAGGTCTAGAGCATTTGAAAGCAGAAGCAGGGCTAAAGAACTCCAGCAAACACTAGAACCACTCAATACTTTTGTGTAATCCTGTCTGATACCTAGACTGTTGTTATTGAAATGGTGCAGTTGGAGCAGACACCAGTGAGCAGACATTTTGTAAGAAATAAAACTCTGAGGTTCTTTCTCGTGTCTTGTAAAAAAAAAAACAACCCACCCCACCAATCGATTGTCCCTTATCACTGTTGGAAAGAACTTATTTTCTGTTTGGCCGAGAATGTCTCCAGACTGATGTAAGTGCATGGAATGGGGAGGGGGAATGGAAAGTCTTCCAGGGCGCAGTTTCTGTGGCTGACCGTGTGGCCCACTCGCCCATTGCTGTGTCTTCGATCACAAACAAGTTACTTTCTCGTAGTATTTTCTGCTTACTGAAAAACGAACAAACGCAGAGAGAGGTAGTACAAATGACTGCATAAATGTTGGACATATTTTGCCCTTGGCTAGGACTCGACTCTCCCATGAGCTGAAACAATCAATAGGAATGTAGCACAGAAGATGGATGTCCCTTGGTAAGCGCGCGATTCTAGAAGACCGGAGCCAGTAAAATACCCTGCAGTAAACCATTTATGCGGGAGCCCACGCTGTTTGGTTTGTCGCTAACAACTAGTTATCATTTGAAATTCATTTCCTATGGTTCGCTGTGCAGGGAGAGATGCTTTGGAACAGATTTTTTCTAAAGATAGAATAGTCAAATTTGTGTATTTGCAGGAGCATCTAATTTTGTGTACTAGCAAAGCTCAAGCAACAATCCTGCTATTAAAAAAGAGGAACTTTGTTTTCGATTTCAGCACGAGAGAAACCAAACCATTAAGTTCGGCTATCAGTGTGATTGTCGTTGCGTGAACCACTAAATAATCACTGTAATAAGCTGTTTGCGTTCATCATCGGAAGCCTTATTTTTAAGAACGATTTTTGAATGTCAATAACGAATAAAGATGTTTTAATCAAAAGGGATCTACGCTGCAGGGTCACATGAAATGTTCTGATTTTGTTATGAGCTGTACTTCAGAATGCAAATTAATCAGTGCTTGAAGCTCAGGTCCGAAAACACCAGCCTACCTTCAAGTTCGATTTACCTACGGTCTACTACTTCCCCAGGGAAACCAGTCGGGCCAGGCTGTAAACTAGACGAAATACAGAGATCTCAAGATCATCTTCAAACTTCTGATTTGTACATTTGTTTGCGCCTTGAGGATCATCCAATTCTTGCAGTCCATTTTTGCCTCCGTGGTAAAATTACTTCACGGTAATATCCTTTGATATAATTACCATATGACTAAGGCCCTCTCTGAAGGCACTTTATACACTCTTTGTGTACGAGAAAAAGCCATGACGAACTCTGATATGAAAAGTAAACACGACCTTCACACAACACGCTGTCGACAGGGATTCAGTTGTCCTAATGCGGCAACCAACAACTAAACGAGCAAAATTTTAAGATAACGGCTGCTGTTGTCAAGTTGGACCAATGATTTCAGATTTCGCTCTAACACACACCCATGTTCACAAATTATGATTCGTTATGATTATTTCAGCAAACATTCCATTACGTATAGCCTGCATCTTAATGCAGTATGCACACCTTCAGTGCATTTAGAGAAGGGTTGTGACTGATTGATGACACACAAATAAGACTGGATAAACAGTGACAAACGCTCAAACAAATCCTGTCGTTCCTGGTATGTGCGCACTGCAGTTTTTTGTCAATTGAACATCTTGGCAAGAAAAATGTTTTCAAATATTCCTTCCATGACTGCTGACACAATGTCACTTTTCAAAAACTGTTTGTCATCTACCCGAGCAGAGTTCAGATTTTCAGGATGCTGTAGAAGTAAATATTAACAGAGAAGAGAGAGAGAGAGAGACAGACAGAAAAAGTGTGTGTATGTGCGTGTGTGTGTGCGCGCGCGCGTGAGTGTATCTGAGTGAGTACAAAGAAAGAATAAGAAGGAAAGTGAGAGTGTTGCTGAAGTGCGGATAGCTAAATAAGCTGCATAAACACCACTACAGGTATCAAGTCCTTCATATATTTCTGAAGCCATCTACTTTTATTGGCTGCATACTTTTTGGGATGCGTGTATGCGTGTATGCGTGTTTGTGGAATTACGTACTTTTGTACCACTTGTGTAAATAGATACACACACACACACACATATATATATATATATACACACACGTAAACATGCGTGTGTAAATGGGTATCTGTGGATGTGCGCGCGCGTGTGTAGTCAATCAATTAAAAACTTCAATTTAAGTTTCGACAGAGAAGACAAAAGTGTATTTATTTGATAACGTGATAGTAAAATCTATCTCTCTAATCACCAAAAGCTCATGAACAAAAATAAAAATGATGGATGTGTATCCAATAACCGCTAAATCAATTTTTTTGTCCCTGGTATAGTCTACAGCCATTGACTGAAGGCATACGACAATTTTGATGACAAACATTTTTGACGATTACTCACCCTATGATCTTTGATATCGTTGTAATATATCCCTGCGTGCTTGCCGGCGATGAAAGCCGCCAGATTTGCAGTGTAGGAAGCAATGATAAAAATGGCAGCGAATGCCCAAAAATTCTGCATAACTTTGCTCGGCCACGCTTTTGGGGATTTCGTTTTCACAGTGTGACCGAACAAGACTGAGAATACCATTGTGAGACCAGAAGCCAAGGAATAGTTCTGCTTCCGTTTCCGGCCCCAAGGGTTAAGGCCAAATGGGCTGTTCCATTCGAACAACGCCATTGCCACGGCTGTGAAGTTTGCACTGACGAAGATGGCGAACCAGACAGAAGTATCAAAGGGTTCAAGAAAAGCCAGCATGCTGGTCTCCCGGGTTCTGTCAGAATAAAGCACCGAAAAGCCGGAGAAGAAGTACGGGTGGGTGAAGTCTATGACTTTCTGGCGTGCGCGTGTGATGCTGAACGCAGCCACAGCAAAGTGTGCCGTGTGGTCGACGAGGTCCTTGATGATGCCGGTCCACGTTTCGTTCTTCCATTGCCCGTACTGTTCGTCCTGCACGATGTACAGCGTGAAGTCGAAGTCCAGATCACTGGCCAGCTTGTTGAGCAGGTCTATCGTCAGGCCTCGGCAGCACTGTATGCTGTACAAACCACTGGTGTTTCCCAAACCGCTCTCATACGCTGCGATGGCACTGAGGACGTGCTCTTGAGTCTTCTGCTTGGAGGTCAAGTTCAGGCACGGGGTATCCGTTAAGCACTCGCCATAATCCTTATGCGGCGCTTCTGTCATAACGAAAGGCTGCACGGGGTTGGTCACCACCCGGTATCGCTTCCTTCCTTCCGTGGGAGACTTGAGACTCTTGGCGTCCCCGGGCCAGATGATGCCAAAAGGACGAACCTCTCGGCCCTGCACACAGCCAACATCCTGCCACACCTTCTCGCGGCCGTCGAAGACAAGATTGCGCACTCTGAAGGTGGAGATGTTCATGTAGCCATCATCGTCAAACTCCATCTCTCCAGTGAGTCCGTGCATGACCGTCTTTCTGAGTGCGCTGCAACAGTAAGAATACTGTCATCAATGACTCGAATAGGTCGTCAGTGAGTTCTTTTAACAATCTGTTATTTGGGTTGTTAGAATGTCCTTTACAATTTGACTGTAGGTTCTCTCGTTAGTCGTTCGTCAGTCAGCACTGTCGTCAATTAGCTCAATGTGAAACATTACCAAAAGGTGGATATTACGCTGTTCTGAAGCTAAGAGTACTTGTGTAATGGCAGCATTGTCACAATGTACAAAAATGTAGTTTGCTTCATATGGCAGTATTATATTCCAGTATTATCTATTTCAGTAAACAGAATGAGTGGTTAATCAGAGTATATTACCCTAATCAGCTTCCTAATGACGTACAAAGGTGAGATATTTATCTCTTGAGTTAGGTCTAAGCAATATAACCTCTTCTTTTTCTAGATTTTTATTCTTAAAAGCTTTTAATTTATCTTCCCCTGTCTGAGTTTTAAAATAAGTATAATTGAAAACAAATATTCCACCTGTTTTATTCCGAACATAATTATTGTCTTAAACAAGTCTAATACGACTAGAATCTACTTCAGACATCTCGTACCTCCAAAGAATGATTCCTTATAATTTTAAAACATTACAGGGCATAGAATAAACATCCAATTTTGTATACTTTGTTATGTAAAAGAAAACGAAACCAAGCAATTGATCGGGTATGACTGTTAAGGCAATGCAACAGGCGATGGATGCGACGAATGTACCACTTTCTGACAGTGAGCAAAGTAGGGAGAAACTGTTAATAATATACCAATATGGAAATATGGAATCTTTCGGCCCTATTCTCCTCGAAGAGTAACAAGGAATGAGGATGATGGAAATAATACTTTCTCTGGCTAAAATCAAGAGTGAGAGGCATATCTCACTTTAAGCATTTGTAAATAAGACATGAATAAAAGTTAGTTTTGGCTGCTAACAGATTGTTATCCGGCGGAAATGTGGTAAAGTTGAAAAACACAGTAATTTGATTTGTTATCGCTTTTTTCTCTCGACTGTTTAATGACATTCTCTAGCGAAGCGGCGATTAAATATGACAGCTTGGAAGCTTTTTTGCCTGTACAAAGAAAACTTTATTTAAATAGATTTTGATCACGACAGCAGTCTCGCTGAAGAAGGCTTCTTCGACGGTGTGTTCAAATTTTTTCTGCTTAGAGGAAAAGAAATATTTAAGTTTCTTCACTTTAAAAAGATGGTAAAATAAACTGTGCTGTGCTGTTTTCGTGATTAGGACAGTTAGCTGATAGCAACCATTTATTGTAAATTTAAATGTCAAAGGTCAGGTTGTTCATATCCAAACTTCACATGCTACACATTGTTCTAAATAAGAAGGGAAGAACTGTACTACTATAGGCCAATACTCATGGTTAAAAGAATATTCTCAAGCTCTGAGTGACTTTTGTATTCACTTAGCGCGGGAATGGGTAAATCTCTGTACTAGCGAACAGAAGTTGATTGTCGTGATTGTAAAACGGGTACCTTGGCAGCCTCTGAATGACGCCTGTTGTAACCTCGTCTGGTCAAGGTACAGACTCTTTGTATTACTACATAGAGATGGACGAATGAGGATTGTAGTTATGCGTGGTTTATATGATAAAAAATTTTGTTAGCTTTAAGGGTGTACTCGCTCATTCACGCCTTGGATAAACAATATTATTAGATAATAATGGGCAAACATGTGGTCATTATTTTTGCACCGAGGCGAGATGTCTCTTGAGGGTCCAGTGTAATTGAAGCACCCCAAAACTGTGCACTAAATCGTAACGTCCGAGCTACAGGCTCTTTCCTCTGGGTACACATGCATAAGACCCACAGGGGTGGGTATCTACGTTCCTTGGAAAGTGGGTCGAAGTACTCATCCAATTTGATAGCAATGTGTTCGACACTTGTACTGGGCGTCGCTAGGTTATGCGTTTGGCGATTGCTTTCGTCAAGCGATATCACCTTTGATGACCACATAGTCCATTATAACATCGGGCACATGTCAGCGGGATCCTGACTTTTTCCTGTGACGTCACCACGAGATCTTCACTCATCTGTCTGTAGACACTGCCGGGAGATGACTGACAATACAATACTTGTCAGCGAGCGGAGTGTCTTTCAATGTCTTTCGACACCTGGCATCTCTGCTCCACACTCTGCGGAAAGTTTAAGCCCGTGTCCTAGCTACCATAAGCAGATTGTTGTTAAAGAATGCTTTTAAAGAATGCCTGTCATTATACGACACCCGTTCAAGACATTGAATATAACGTTTTCTATAACAATATATCAAATGTAGCTTGCGGACTGAAGACAATGTAGTGTAGAAAAAGGAAAACTGTACACAGACGAGAAAAAACAGTAAGAAAAGAAGCAAAAGATGGAGTAGGAGAAAGGAAGTAGCTTCGTGTTTTCACACTAACTGACCGTTGGTGTCTCTCTCTCTCTATAGACCAATGACTTTCCATTTCTCTCTAATTAAAAAAAAACTACTTTTTCCGATTTTCATGCTTAACTGCATGTTGCCATAGAAATGGTTTTGCATTTTAAATTTTACATACTAATAAAAAGGCCACCAAAAATAGTATTTACTTATGTTTTGGGATTCAGTATCACAGCTAATTAGTCAGTACATCTCAATTTCAAAAAAAGTCTGGAGTTACTTTATAGTAACATCATATTATACCCAATCAGAGCACAGATCACACACGACTGTGGTTTGCGGCACCAGGTTTGTACTTCCTTAAAATACCAAATTATCTCGAAAATCTTTCAAAAATGTGATAGATTTTGAACAAGTCTCCCAACCTACCCTGGAGACATTTTTAAAATGAATTTTCTCACTGCACGTGACTGCCCAGACACATTGTTATGTCAGAACATTCTAGATGTGCCTGGAGACCAATCTGTCATTTATATCTGCCAGCTTCCGTGAGCTACCCGGTTTGACAACACTCTATCGAGTTTGTTTGAAAGACTATCCAGCAAATTTTCGATCTGTGCTGCCGACAAAAAAGATAAAAAGTTCCACCGTGGCTGTTTTTTGAATGTTCGATGTCATTTGCTGATCGGACAGAAGCCGCTCTCTAGTGATTTTTACACTCCAACATCCACTCGCCAGAGCATTAAGTCTTACAGATGTAAGAGTTTTAGGAAAATGTTCAGTAAGTCTTAAAGATGTAAGAGTATTAGGTAAATGTTCATTAAATGTTTGTGAAATGCTCAGTAAGCCCTACAGATGTCAGAGTATTAGGTAAATTCTCATTAAATTCTCATTAAGTGTTCATTAAGTATTACAGATGTAAGAATATTAAGTAAATGTTCATTAAGTATTACAAATGTAAGAGTATAAGGTAAATGTTCATTGCATCCTGCCGCTTCCAAGCAAGTGTGCTGTTACATTCCATTTTTATCAGTTCCAAAGACATCATTAACTTGTATTCTATCAGTATAAGCTAATCAAACAAAATTATAAAGATTTGAAAGCGCACGAGCATACACATTCTCTCACTCTCAACACACACACACACACACACACACACACACACACACACACACACACACACACACACACACACACACACACACACACACACACACACACACACACACACACACAATATTATCGTTGATATATAGTTGAATGGGTAGTTCGAATTCTGTTCTCAATTTGAGATGCTATTCTGGTAAATCTCAGTAAGAATTATAGCTTGAACAATTTGAAATTAACTGTTACTTTTAGTAGCCCAGAACTGCATAGATTTTAGAGTGTGTAGGATAACGCTCCCCGAGAGACTTGCTTGCCACATGCTCTCTCTTCTCTCTCGACACACACAGACACACAGACAGCAAGAGGGACCTTCACTGGGTCATCAGTAAAGTGAGCGTCCAAAGCTCGACTGTAGTAGGCCGCTAGCACAATGAGAAAACTGTGTTGACCTTAGCTAAGCTGCTGGCAGCCTGCCAGGGGCGATTTTCTTGTCTTGGTCTGACGTTCTGGGACTCGTCTGACGTGCACAAAGGCGAATCACGAGCATGAGAAGCAGAAATCTAAAGCTTACTTGTACACTTCGTTGTTATGCGGCAAGGGTGGATTCCCGTTGAGAGACCAGCAGCTTCTCTGCAGCCAAGTCGCCTTAGACAGATACAGCTGCTGGTTCTCCTGAAAGGCGGCCAGGATAAAGTCCAGAGTATCCCTGAGAAGCTCCTCCAGCCGGACGTCTTGGTTCATCAAGAAGGCTTTGGTTCCGAGTGGGAAATTGCGCAGGATCTTCTCGTTGCGGGTGTAGGCGTTACCCGTGACGATCCACGCAAACTGTTTGTGTGAGTTGAGAACGCTCGGGGCCAGAGCCAGTAGTCTGTGTGCCAGACTGGAACTGGAGTGCAACACGAAGATCCTGGACACGTTTGGGTTCAGCGCTTGCAGGGAGCGTTTGATGGCCTCGTCGGACAGACCTCGCGACAGGAAGAGCTCGTCCTCAATCTGCCACTTGTCCATCTTGGTCAGACGGCGGAAAGTGTCGCGAAAGCCGTCATAACGAAGTTCGCTCTCTACCACCATGGTCAGTCGGTACCAGTAGTTGACCGACAGAAGACTCACCAGTCCCCTGGCCATGTGGGTGTTCGCAGGCTGTAGGCTAAGGTAGAACGGGTTGTGCACCTGCAGAAAAAGTGCAACTGCATGTTCAGTATAAAAAAACAAACAAAAGAACGCAATAATGTAGGTTAGAATGAATTTTCTGCTGTGGCAATCAGGCTGACAACAGAAACAACTCCACAGAAGTCATGAGTTTATGTTTATAAGTTAAAATTGTGAACATTAAAGAAGTACATAATTAGACATTCTAACTTAAACCATGAAGAAACTGCTCCTTTGGTGCCCCAAAAGAGAATTATATTACTTTTATAAAAGGTACTTTTCTTTCAAGAAACAATTTTTGAGTGTATACGTAGAATACATAGATCAAAAAGTTTCAATTTCTAGTAAAAGCAAAGGCAAAATATACAATCCATCATAACCCCTGAACTCGAGTAGATCATGCACTTTACAGTAGCATACATCAGTGATATAAAATTTTAAACTGCAACCCAGCAAAAGAAGCAAAAACCACACGCTTATACGAAAAAGAAATTACTAGACAGACAGACAGACAGACAGACAGACAGACAGACAGACAGACAGACAGACAGACAGACAGACAGACAGACAGACAGACAGACAAAAAAGGCTAAAATTCACACTGAAGCCTTTTCATTTGATCAAACGCATTCGTTATGGTAAATATGTTCTAGCAAGATCACTAATAAGGACAGTTATGCACGAAACACTAACATAATAGCTTTCTAGAAAAGCAGTCATTATGTCTAACTGATTTCTTGGATTCACCGAATAAATGAGTGACCGAGGACAACTGCGAGGTGTTGCACGTCCGCTGATTGGATGAACTCCCACCGTGTAATGAGCACCTGAAGCGTGCCGAGCGTTCAAAAGTAGGTATTTCGCCCAGCACGATGGACTCTTAAAATTACAAGAAATGAAATGATCAATCGAAAAAAGGAAAGAATAGTCAAGTTTCCTTTCACTCTTGCAATAAATGCACACTAAGCGTGAGTTAAACGGAATGATCAACTCTTTGATGAATATGAGAAAATCGTGTGGAGGGTCAAGCAATTAAGATGTTTTAAAGAAAGAAAGAAAGAAAGAAAGAGCTGTGTATAAAATTGACCCGAGGGAAGTAAAATACACGATGCACGCTTGACTAGTTTTGTCAGCAATTTAATTATTTTAATCTGATGAATGAGATAGGGGCTGGGCTACTCTAGGTCAGATTATGTCCTACGGTCCGTGAGCACGAGCTGCACGATGTGCTCGAGTCCCAACATCAGCTGTCCCGACAAATGTCAGTGTGCTCAAGACAGCAGCACGTGTTGCGTGTTGACGCGATTACTCCTTGCCTGTCATGCCCCCCGCCGTGTCGGGTCCCCGTACCCCCCACCCCCTCCTTGCCTTCTATCGACCCGGGTTCGCCTACAGGAGCCCTGTCCCTCATGAGGTTTGAAAAGTCGTCAAGCAAATGCATTTCTTTGAGAGACGTCAGGACGGTTGCTATCATCATTACTGTTGCACCGCCAGGGTGACAGACTGAGATGATCTCCTCTTACCTCCCCCCCCCTTCCCCAACACCCACTACTACCTCCTGGCCTAGACCCGGTATACGTCCGTATCCGAAAGATGCATTTCAAATGTCGGTGAAGAGGCCGGGTCAGTATGTGGAAGAGTTACATTGACATCAGAATGAGGTACTGAAACAGCCCATCTCTCCATCTCATTTATATTTTCTCATGTGGTACGTGTAGTCTTACACAATGTTCTGAAATGAAGAGATGGTGTGAAATAGTTATAGATGGGGTATAAAATGTCACACGAGAAAACACATCTAACCAGAAAAAGAGTTAGTCAAGCGAATAGTCTTCTAGAAAGGTTACTGACAGGCACACATGACCTTTCCATTTAAAAAGAAATGCTCGAGCATAAAGCACATAAGTAAGGCTACAACAACAACTATTGTGGGGTTCGGCGAGGCTAGCTTGACGCAGTTAGAACCCCTCTTCATCTTCCATGCGTGGAGAATGGTTTGCAACTTCTGGACCGATCGGCGTGTTGGCGTACTCTGGGAAGATGAATGAAAAAGGTAAAAAACACCGAGACCACTTCTGCTGTGTATGCCAGACCAGCGGTTGCATGATTGTGGATGGGAAGAAGATTTATCTTCATCGATTTTCAGCAGACCAGGCTGTGGCAAATGTGTGGAAAGTTCGGGTAAGACTGATGTTGAAGAAGATTGTTTACATACAAAGCAGTCGCTTTTGTTCTGCACACTTCGTGGGAGGTGGCGGCCCAAAGAAACTGTATGTAACAGTACCTTCGTTGTTTGCAATCAAACAGTTCAAAACCTTGGTGGTGAGTTTATATTTCAATTGGCGATAAATGCTTTAATTGTTATCGACATTTTGATAACGTTAGCTGATGTTAATTGATTTGCATAAATAGTTTTGGTATGAAGCGTGTTAAAAGTGAACCAGTTGTTATTATTTACATTTCACGCCATCTATTGTAGAACATGACGCCAAAGCATTATTTTTCCTTAGAATATGGGACAGGTTTTAAATGTAGTGTAAACTGCTACAGTTCCTCAATATTTAATCCACGAACTCGCAAATATTATGCCTTCAATCTGGCTACTTTACACTCAGAAATAATTCCTTCGCCATTAATTTTCGTTTTACAAACGTTCGATCGGCCCGGAAGTTGCATACCAAGGGAGATAGGCGCGTTGCCTTAATTTTGCAAGGGAGACAGGAATCCAACCCAAACCGCCCAATACTACTACTATCATACTTTCGTATTTTTTTCTTCTCCGAAAGAAACGTTTAAAAACACTGCAGTTTCTTTTGTTTTCAAATCACATGTACCGAACTCCCCATTATTACTATTCTGTTCCAGCTACAAACACAGCCAGTCGCTACCGTTGACGTGGAACATGTGCTCAACATTCGGAGCCTCTGTAGGCCTTGCTTTTAAAGACAACCCATAATATCCCAAAACCTTGCTTGAGAGGCTTTCCGTTCACTCTCTCTAGTGCGCAGTCTGACATGCAGCGCCTGTTTTCAACAGTTCAGCTGAAGCAAATACCCGAACAAAACAGAATATTAGTTTCCGATTGATACGCGTCCCTTCCGCTTCTGTGGCAGCTTGATGAGCTGAGCTGGACGTATGAGTGGTATGAAAACGCTTGTTAATAAGCTCATGCGCTGATAGGCTTGAGGGTCCGTGTGGCCAGTCACAAGTGATCTTTTGCATGACAATGACACGCAAGTTAGCAAACTTTACACAATATGAAAGCAGTATCAACAGAATCGTGGAAAAATGTTCACGCCGATTGCTGCAGCAAAACGATGTTCTGGGCTGTTTTATAACGGTTTCTCCCCAAAATTCTCATGTCAGAACTCAGAGCTTTGAAGTTTTTTTTGTTGTAAGATCAGAGATGCCTAAGCTGTTTATCTTTTGAAGCAGAAAGGATCCCGAGATCGTAAACTCGGAATTATCCTGGTTAGCTTTAAGATCGCAAGTACTGGCATTCCAATTGTGTGGGTGGGTGTGGGGGTGGGGTGGGGTGAGAGACAGAGAGAGTGTGAGTGAGAAAGACGCATATTTCAGTACGTACGTAATGACACGCTTGTTCTAGACGCAGAACCTGTTCCCCACAGTCTGATCACACCATAGTTTGACCAAATGGTTGCCAGTGTAAAAGAAAGAGAAAGAAATACTTATATACAGAGACCTCCAAGACAGAAACAATACTTTGACGACGCAGAATCGATAGCAAGACATGAGGGTCTGAAAGCTGGAGTGACATGACCCTCTGGCGCTGTAACTCCAATCTTAACCATTTCGGTGACACGTCAGTAATGACACGCTGCCGCTGAAAGAAGACCAGCCAGTGACACCACGTCTAAAAAATAAGGAGATGGCCTATCCGATGACTAACAAACAGCTCCATTACTATAATACATTCTCACTTATCTTTATATATAAATATATATATAAACACACAGAGAAATGAGAGTGAGAAAGAAATGAGAAAGTGAGAAGTGAGAGAGAGTGGATGGACAAAGCTCGACCGCCAGAGAAAGCGAAAGACAGAGCTAAGCCAGCCGACCAGCATGCTGTTCACATAGATCTTCCGTCTCACCTTGTTTCACCCTATTATTCTTTAACTTTTTGTCTGGCATTGATAATTCCCTTTCTTTCATGAACGTGTGAGCACTAAAGAGGCTTGGAAACAAAGTATTAGAGGTACATGATCAAAGACTCAGTCTAAAGAAGGAAAGTATCCAGTACAACATACGGCAACATTCCAGACATAATCAGTGTAATGCTACAGCCAAAGTCACAAACTTGTTCTTACTTTTGAGTATTTGATTCTTCATCAAAGAACTGTTCCGTTAGAACGGAGACAGGCTATCATCCAGTTAGGGATGCTTTCGACCTGAGTTTTACTTTTAAAAATGAACAAATTTTAACAAAAGGGGTTTTAAGTGCAGATTATGTAGCTGAAACGGCCAAATACAGCCAAACGATCTTTGGGCCATGACAGCTGCCTGAAAAACACATTTATGAGCCCACCTAGCTGCGAAAACCAACTCCACTCTCTGCTGACAGTTACCCAGCAATATGTTTGTATTCATCTGTCTACTCGCCCATCGAGCTGAGTAATATATCGACAGCATTCTCCCAAAATGCAATTGGTTCTAAGGATTCTGCACAAATCCCCAGTGCGTATATGTGTGACAACTACATAAAACGCGCGCTGATGAGGTCTCAAGCTCCACTACTTGTATGTACACTTGGCATTCACGAGGTCGATAGCGAACGGATGAAGATGGCAGTCTAGAAGTAGGCCCAATTATTTGTCTCAAAATGCAAGTCTAGCAGGAAGCAGCTGAGACTGACTCAGTATTTCTATACGTCGCTAGTCTGTAATTGAACTAATCATATCATACCCTGGGCTGACAAAACAAATGAATCCGCACTGGAGAATGAAATAAGATAATTTACGAACTAGACTGGCCTTCATACGATTTGGTGTGTAATAAGCACCCTTAGAGTAGCACTGAAGTACTTTCTGACTGACGGGTTGTTGGTTCTCCTCGATCGCTGCTTCACTGTCTAATCGTTTTTTCTTCTTTTCCGCTATCTATGCTTAGAAAAAAAATCAGAAAGGCAAAATATGTCCATTTTTTTTTTTTGCTTAAATTAATCGAAGTATCTGATCAAATGGAACTAATGTGACCAAACGTTTTACTTCATTAAACGTAGAAATGCGATTATTTGGAAATTGATGCTCCATGATATAGCACGCGGTTCGATACTGTTAACGGGGTCACACTGACACAATTATGTATTTCTAGCATCCTGAAAATCAGCGGTAATCTCAGTTTTAAACACGTACATTAATCAATCTTCCAGCCACCTAGTCTACAACTTCTTCAAAACTAAGTAAAATCAATCGAGTATGTTGCATAGGACGGAAATAAATTGCGATGGTGCAGCAAATCATTGCCTTGTTACACATGGAGTCATAATATCACAATATCACGCTATTATAATCAAAAGTATCAAATTAAAATAAAAGATTAATAATCTCAGATACTCCCACTTTTTTCTCAGCAGGACTTTCATATGGGTGGTTTTACTAGGTCACGGCGGGATGTCCTATTTTGTGGAAGGGGAGACCGGGTAGGATCGATATTTCAGAGGGGTGTGAGGTTGGGCATTGGTTGGTGTTGTGTGTGATTTATGAAGTGGGGTAGGGTTAGGGTTAGAGTTTATTGTACAGGAGAAATGTTGAGGACTGGTCGAGTGACGTGATGGTGATTGACATGGAATTGTGTTAAATTATTGGCTGCTTTTAGTCGTTAAATTATTGGCTATTTTTAGTCATGTGATATTTTGCGCGGAAAAGTTTCGATTTGATGTGAGCAGACGATAGAAATTCGAGAGAATTGAAGATGGCGAGTGTGCGTGGAAATTTCGCGAAAGTTTGTGGTGCAATTGTGGAATTCAAGGAAAGGTTGAGAGGTTCAGAGTCTGGAAAGTATAGCAGAAAGAAGTTTAGGATGGATGCAGAAGTGACAAGGAAAAAAATTCTGTATATTTTTGGATATTATTTCTCGGAAAAAGTGGAGGAAGGATTCGAAGAAGATGGGGAAGGCGACTTCAGAAAATTTTTTGTTCATTTCTGGATATTATTTCTTGAAATTATTGGAGAAAGGATTCGAAGAAAATGAAGGAGACGATATCAGGGGAGTTTAGCGAAGAGAGAGAGAGAGAGCAGAAAATGAGTGACGTAATAGTGACGTCACTAATTTGCATAGCTCCGCCTACAGGTAAGCTATTTTTGTTATGGCGTCGCAAAACCACCCATAAGAAACCCGTTCCTTTTTCTCTTCTAACTGGTGGTACAGAATTATCCTTTTTTGTTTTGTCTTTTCAATCTTAGACATTGTTTTCGTGAGAAGCAGAAGCATCTGTGCAGAAGTGCAAGAAAGGTAACTCAAGCAGCTTTCTTGCAGGGGACACTACTCTGTATGCGCTCTGAAGATCAAAGTCTACGCGAACGACAGCAGGTCGGTATGCGACATAGGTTGCTACCTTGTACTCTTAAAAATGGCAGCACTCATGAAACATTGGAGAGAAGCATCTACTCTAATTCTTTTAACCTCATGCCATCCAAGCAAGATTGCTTCACCTGTCTTTGTCGGCGGTTCGAATTCAAAGAGGCGTGCTCTCGTGAAGGGAACAGACTATGAAATGTTGCTCTTGAAACGAAGTCCTAAAAGTAAATTCATGCCAAACATGTATGTCTTCCCTGGTGGCGTGGCTGCAGACGTAGACTTTTCCTCTGAGTGGATCGGAGTGTTCGATTTCTTGGGTCGAGATCAGAGACAAAACATTTTCGATTTTCTGCAGAGAGGAGGAGAAGGTACGCCGATGTTCAGTCGTATAAGAGAGCCAAAGTTTTCCCACATTCCAAGTGAAGTGGCCTTCAGAATATGTGCTATACGAGAGACCTTCGAAGAGTCTGGTGTGTTGCTAGTGCGTGATGCGAGTAAAAATCGAGATAACTGGTGGCCAAATTTATGGGACAAACCTAGTGAAGCTGGTTTCATCAAAGACCAGTCCGTGATCAATGAATGGCGTTGCAAAGTGGACAAAGACCCAGAAGAATTTTTAAGAATGTGCCAGAAGCTTAAACTAGTACCTGACGTTTGGTCTTTGTATGAATGGTCAAACTGGCTTACACCTGTGTTTGAAGGAAATAGGCGATTTGACACAGCCTTCTTTATCTGCTGTGTTCAAGGCAAACCGCATGCTGAAGAAGATGAAGGAGAAACCGTTCATTCACAGGTATTCAGGTTATGAACCAAAAGTACATCTATGTTTTGTGTTTGCTATACTTCAATTTAGTACCTATAAGCCCAGGAAGCCCATTGTAACTGTGGCTGTGGACCCTTACACAAAATATGGACTTCTGGATTATCAGCTGACCTAGCTCTTATGTCAGTGTCTGGAATGCTTCTAGTCCATAGCTAAACCTGAGATAACTTTACCTGTGTTTTGTGACACAAACTCAAAGAAGTAAAAGTAAATTGTAACATTTTAAAACTGTAAAGAAGGACTTGTTAATGCTGAAAAGTGTGTCCTGGTAACTGTTGGCATTGCATGTAATAAAAAAAAAAAAAACTACAATGAGCAAAATCAAAATATGGCAAAGAGCATTAAAGTAGAGAAAGCAATTAGCCATTGTTTTAAAATCTTTTGATACCTATTTGTAATTTGAGATTGAGCAAGCTGAGAGGAAATACAAAGTACATATCTTTCATCTTGCCATATGGCATTCTATAGATGTTATGTTTGCATGCTCTGTTGCATATGTCCATGTATGTGTTGTTATTGTTATTCTGTTTGTGTTTATATTTTTTTCATCAAGTGCTTTGAGCTAACCTTTGATGGTGGGATGAAGCGCTCTCTAAATTAACTTTATTATTGTAATTTTATACTTTGAGGTAAAGTTGCTAATCTAAAGGAGTGAGCAGTTTCATTGGTTATAGCTGGAATTATTATTCAGAAATTTATCTGTAGGTCCATAATCTTCAGTTAACCTGAAGTTCAGGCCTTACTCACAATTGTATTTATGCTGGACTATGAGGCCACTGGATTATAATTTTGATGCTTAATAATTAATATTTTAATTTTAAAGTTTAACACTTTTATGAGCAACAACAGAAAAAGAGATATGCTGCCATAGTGGCAGTAAATAGTATGTGGCTAATTGTATCTAAGACAAGGCATGTAGAAGGCAGAACCCATTGTCACCTGTGCCTTCTCAGATAAATCAGATAATGGGTAGGTTAGGGGGAATGCTAGGAGCTTCAGTGACAGGGCCTGGTGTGGCTACAGTGACCTGCTTAATAGTCAAGTGCACTTAGCATTCAAATAAACTGCTAATATTTTTTGAAGTATTTCTACTGTCAGTCCTATGATAACCTTAAAGTAAACATCTAGCGGTTTGCTGTGTACATGGCCTTGTGTTGCTGTGCCTCTCCAGTGCGTCTTTCACAAACCGTTGGATCACTGTTCTGTGACTATGCTACTAGACAAGTGGTCACACTGCTTAGTTAATGCACTATTTTATTTGAGCATTTATTTGAGTTTCCTATCATGTTGAAACATAAATCACGTAAAAGAACTCCAAATACCATGCCAAAGGAATGTCTAAAAACATAAAAGAGAGGTCTGAGGTCTCATTGTGTAAAATATTGTCAGACATAATAATTCAGATATATGAAAGCTGAAATTTCATCAGTGGCACAGTTTTGCATACATAAGCATATCACTCATAATTAAATGCAATGTCAATTTAGCTAATGTGTACTTTGATGTGTACTTTTTGTGTGTATCTCTTCAGTGAAGTGCAGTGTCAACTTAGCTAAAGTTAATGTGTATATTGATGTGTACTTTCTATGTGTATCTCTTCAATGGAACCTTTCACAATCTTTTTTGATGGACATAAAATCCTTTAAATTTAGATGGGAAACACTGAGTTATTATTTTCTTTGAATTCTGCTAAACAAGCATTTTCACTGTTTGCAGTGGACCTCACCATTTGCTCTCCTGAGCCAGTATAAGAATGGCAAAGCAAGCATTGCACCTCCGCAGCTATACGAGTCTTGTCGACTAATTAGATTCAACATTTCCGATCTGCTCAAATTTTCTTGGCAAAGAAGTCAGTATCGTTTGGAACGATGGTTACCTGTGCTTATTAGTTGTGCTGATGGATCTGTTATGTTAATGCCAGGTATGCATTTTTCAGGTACACCTTATATTCCTTTCAGTTTCTTTATTTTTCACCTGAAAGGACTTTGATAAGTTAGCATTCATTTAGATATTAAGTATTTAAATTTCTTTACCTAAACAGAGGATTACTGCTTTTGAAGAGTATATTTTTGCATTGTATTTTGAGCATAAGGAAAATTAAGGACCAGATATGAGTGTTCTTGTCTTCTTTTCTATCTTGTGTTTGTATCAGACCCGATTTTAATTCTTATTCATTTTGTCATGGTCAGTTTCCTTCTTACTTCTTATGTACATCAAATTCGCTTTAAATTGAAATAATTAGTTTTATTTTAAATATAACTATTTTTTGACAATGTTATAAAGTATTTGTATCTGCCTGTTTCTTCAGTATAATGAGGGCCCAAAATATCACAAGAGAATTCATATAAAACATAAAACTGCTTTTTTTAAATGAAAGTGTTTCTCACCAAGAAGTTATTTTGCTTTTTGATAGACTTGAACGCTTTAAATTTTGTTGCAAATCATGATAAAAAGTGTTGTTTGGCGGGAGGTCTTAACGGAAGACTAAGCACATTTTTTTTACTTTCTAGATTTTGTTGAAGTAGTATAAAGGCTAAACAAAAGATAAGCAAATTTATAAAATACTACAAATCCTGGTAAACCACATAAAGTTGTCTTCTTATTTAATTACATTTGTTTTATTATTTTACAGGAGATAGTTTGTATCCAGCTGATCCTAAGCCCGAGGGTCCAATGGAAGAATGTGTATACAAGGAGACAATATCTGAACTGTCTCAGACCTATCCAAATCTACACCGTGTGATAGTCATGGGGTCTGAAGTAGCTTGGAGAAAACTAAATGTTTTATGCAATATTGAACTGCCTTACAACCATGTATCTCCACTGAATAGCAACACTTACCTTGAGCATCTTGAATCAGTAACACCAGCTTCACATTTATGAGGTTTGGGGAAATGTTGGTTGGTTTATCATTGTTTTTGCTCTGTTTAATTTTACTGTTCAATTATTCATGATTAGTTTGGAGATATTTTAGTTCAGCATGTTATAAAAATGAAGGATTCACAATAATAATGCATTTTTTCCACATCTTAGACAAAGTAACTGGAACAAACAAATTGCATTCATCACTTGCAAAGAGTACGGTCCTGAAAGTTCTGTGCTCTAAAAGATTGCATGTAATAACATTTATTATCCTGACAGTAATGTAGTGTATAAATGCATTCTTCAAAACAGATCCTACAGAACACAAAAAATATTTTTACACAGATAACTTAACAACAATAATAATAATAATGAAGATTTTTATAACGCATATTCACACTCATAGAGAGCATGCTCTTAGCGATTAAAATGGGGAAGAGACATAGACTCAATGGACAAAACACGAGGGACGGAAGGATAAATGACAGTAATGACGACAAACGGAAAACAAAAATAGAAAACAGAAAAAGGCACCAAGTAACAGGAACATCGTGATTCTGCAGAGAAAGATGGGGAGAAAAGTAGCAAGAGCGGAAGTTGGGGGAGGGTAAGAAGGACTAGCATTGTGTGGACTGTGTTAGGAGTAATGCTCAAGGAACACCGGTGATGTTTAAAAGTCTTTCAAAATGACAACAGGGCACAGGTTTCTGTGCTCTGTAAAACTCCAGACATTTATTGTTTTATGGTTTTATTTTTGAATATTTTGTTTTGGAATGTGTTTTATTCCTGGATTTGTATTTGCATGTTAACCTATTGTAAAAATTGTTGTTTTCATGAACCTCTTGGAATTTCTTTTAGACCACAGTTATTGGAAAATGCAGTTAGGTAGACTACTGCTCTAAGTTTCAGCTGCAATGCTTGTCCAATCATTTAAAGTCTTAGGTGCAGAGTGATAAACATATGAAAATGAGGTGAAAGGTTCTAATTGCTGAACATTGCTGTTTCCATAAATAAAATGATAACTTCTCTGCCTAAGCAATTATTCTAATTCTTTAGTAGCTAAAAAATATATTTTTGTTTACAAGATTTATGAAAAGTTGTCTGCTTTATATAAAAATATTTGCAAATTAGTAAATGTAAGCTTATCCTGGGTTTGCTTAATCTTTGTAATGTAGCCTGTCCTGTAAAGGCAAAGAGATGGCACAAAAAACTATTCATGAGAGCAGGATTCTTGCTACGCTTTATTGCAAATGTGCATGTGTGTTTATTGCAGGTGTATGTGTGTGTGTGTGTTGGTTTTTTTGTGAAAGAGGGGAATTCGGGGGATTAAAAAAAATTACAATATTGTATAAACGTGACAGACATTGTAGTACATTTTGTCTAAATTATTTTCCGATATTTATGGTATAAAAAATGTGAAATAGAAAAAGTTGATAATCACAGTCACAATGTTTGCATGCTGACGCAGCATGTTTGAGAGAGCGCGCGGCAGTGTGAGCATGGATGTCAAAAGTCAGACCAAGCGACGGCATTTTAATGATGGCACGGCTCTAGTGACACGCTTAATGATCTTCTTGACCGCTGGCATCAACGCAGTGATGACCTCCCTTGATGATGGGCTGGGGTTAGGCGGGGGAGGTGGGTGGGAGCTGAACTTTTTTTTGAGGGAGGGAACCGAGGGAAGAATAGGGTAAGGGAAGACATCGTGATGGAGAACGCAGGAGAGGAAGTTGTGTGGGCTGGCCTGGCAGGGTGTCGATGGATTTGTGCGATCGATCTGTTTGCGACTGTCGAGAATCACTCCTCGCCGCTTGTCTCCCTTCTTGTTAATCCCCTCTTCTCGACAGACCCACCATCCACTCTCGGGCTTACACACTATGCCCTCGTTTTTCTGTCGACTGCCGTATAATCATGCTGGACGTTTTTCCTGTTTCTGTGACCGCCTCGAAAGCTATTTCTGTGTGACTGAGAGGAATCAGGACAGGGACTTAAATCGTTAGCTCTAAGTGCTATTGTTTTTCTTATTCATTTTTATTAAAATTCCGGTTACTGGCCACGGGCCATTTTGTTGTCTGCATTTATTATTTGAAGGGGGAGCCTTTATCTATTCATTTCCTCTTTATTTCAACTTCTTAAACCGTTGAAACGTTTATGATAGACTCACCCACGTCCCTACCCGCTAGCATCCAAATATCATGCCTAGACTTTGTTTGTCTGCTTGACTGCCTCGTTTTTTTTTTCACTCTTTCTCGTTAACTCGGAAGATTCACAGCTTACTTTCGTGACAAAAGACATGTCTAGAAATGTGGAAATGACGAACGATTGATTATTATGGATTACTATTAGAATTCCGTCGATTATTTATTCATTCATTCCGGATATTAAATATATTATTTAGTCATGAAAACATGCGACGACTGCTTATTAGATTGGAAAGGTGATGAAATACCCGTGTGCCAGGTTTGAAAACACGACTGTCAATGGAAGTGTGAGATAAAGGGGGTGAACGACGCCTGAAGTGTTTAAATGGATTTTGGAAAGAAGGACAGAGGTAGATATATGAAAGATCTAGGTAAGGTGGATAGCAGGAAAGGGCGCGCCCTAAAGCGTAGTTGATGTCGAGAAAGCATCGAGTTAACAACGAGAATCTCGAGGAACTGCACGAGAAAGTGCAGAAAGAAACATACTCACACCTTTGATTTGTGAAAGACGTGCAGGTAGATTTTTTTTCAAAACTCTTTAGCCTCGATTTAGTGTTTTTTTTCACGATTTAAGATTCTTTCACCTTCTCGGGGGTATTTATTCCTTCGTATTCGATCACAGTAGGGTAAGAAGAAGTGTACAAGCAAATTAAGTTACGAACCAGCAAACATCGTTACAATCCCAACCTCCAACAACAATGATTACAAACGCACCAACTTTTAATAGTTCGCCCGGTTATTGTACTTTGTAAGACAGTGTCTTTGTGATTAATATTAATAAAGCAGGGACATATGGTATTTGTTTGTTTGGATCGCATTTACTGTTCACAGGCTTATCAATTCACTCACTAAGCTTACCTGAATTTATCTGACATTGTAATTGATTTGTTTTTTTGTTGTTTTTTGGTTTCTCGCAATTTCCCATTGGAAACAGTTTAGGATAGTTGTAAATGATAGCCTATATTTTATTTGCTTGCTGCAGTTTTTTTTTAAAATCGGTATAGCCGGGGAACAAAGGATCACAAAATAGCGCGAATTACATTTCTGCTGGATCGCTGACTCTCGTCACATGATACAGCAATGTCCCTCGTTGGCGCGAGGGAAATGGCACATCTACTTCCGTTTTGTCATGCTCTGTAGCTATTTGCCCAGCGTCGATTGAATTGTGGATGTAAATACACACAGTTTTGTCTGTCAGAAGTCTTTTTTATATAAAACTTTCTGCTGAAAAGTGTAGTGTGTATTTACCGGTAGATTTGACTGGCAGGTGCTCATTCATAACTTGACATGGGGATACTTTAACGGATCGCGAACCACTTGATTTACTTGGGACTTTTGAAAGGGCCTACAATGCTTGGAACAAATATGCAGTATTGCTTGCAATCTCTCAACGATAAATAAATGCAAATGCATGACTGAATAGCTCACGTCCATCACTTTTGCCCTCTAAAGGGTCTTCGTAATGAGGCAAATATTGTCGAATATGTCAATATGTTTTGGAAAATGTTCATTGGCGATCATGTAAAAACCAGTGTTTTTGTAACAGGCATGGAAATACAGTAAAATCCAAAAATACATGCAAAATATCTTTACTAATCATTTTCAGGAATTTTTTTAGTCTGCCAACGGTAATAAGAGAACACACTTATATAAAACATTAACACAGGCTACAAAAAGAACATAGACTGACCATATCCCATTCATTTATGCTGGCACTTACAGTCTCTCTCTCTATCTCTCTCAATTGTTATAAATAAGACACTGTAACAAAATATGTACGGTCAAGAAGTTCGTTGAACGAAACAATCCATATTAACATTTAACACAACTTGAAATTTACTTCGGTGGATTTAATCGTTGATCAGGACCTTATTTTCTTTCATCTGTCGCGCACTGCACTTATCTCATCCCTGGCAGGCTTCTTTCCATACTTAGCTACTAATATTAGATCATGAAACGTAAATGAGTAAGAGCATTATGAGATTAAACTGAGGTCCATTTTTCTGCTACCTCGCTCACCACTCTCATCGCAAACATCAAAATAAAACAAAAATATTAAAAAAATTCTAAATGCCTCTCCCTGTCTCTCTCTGTGCTCGCGCATTCACATGCATTTTGTTCTTGAGGATGCAGGTATGTGTTGCGTGGGTGGAGGGGGGTAGTTGAGCAAAGACAGAAGGATGGACTGCTTTCAACATAATGACAATACTTTAAAAAAATTCTCCATCCCTTGACGTCCGTTTCTCGCTCACTCCTTCCTGCTTTGTATCCCCTCTCTACCTGTCGACCCTCGATCCCAGCTAGCGTCTGGATTCGTGCCAGACTTGGCTTTGGAAAAAGCGAAGATGGTCAAAAAGGACAGCTCGAATCGTTGATCGGAGGAAAACCGTGCGTCCCATCACTGAGATACATGCTCAAAGCTCATGCCATACACGTGCCCCCCTCATCTCCCCATCATCCGACACCAATCCCCCTATCACTTTTCGATCCCTCCCCTCCCTTCCTTCCACTGCCAACCAGACCTCTCACAACTGGGCGGGGTCACGGCAAGCCTGGAACTCGGGCTGCAGAATCTGGCCGAAATGTGGAGACCATGCCAGATCGATAGGAGAAATGTTTAGTTGTACGTCTTTCACTCGATGGCGGCAGTTTTTTTTTTTTTTTTTTGAGTCTTGGGATGTGAGGGTGGGTGTGAGGAACCGATGACGGTCAATCTCGCCGACTGCTGACTGTGGCAAGCAGCATTCCATTAGACGCGGCGATGCGCCTCAGCTAGCAGGTTAAAACATTGAAGTGCATTGATGTGCACGTGGCGCGCTCTCGGTTCTCTCCCCACCCCCTGAAGGTTTTTATTTGGCCCCAACATACTCTTTAACAATCCCTCATACCCAACGAACCTCCCCTCTCCCTCTCGCCGGAAAAAGTGATTGTTCCATCTTACCCTCTCTTTAGGGCTTTTCTTTCTGACGATACCTCATTACGTATTACGTATTAAGAACCATTAATGAATGAAACATGCTTATTACGAACATGTAATCATCTTAAAAGTAATATTTTATGTGTAACACCCCCTCCTTTTAGAGACAAGTACTTCACCTCAGTATAAGAAAAAAAGCATCACACACACACACACGCGCGCGCGCGCGCGCGTTCACATATTCTCACACATATGCACACAAAGCGCTCTCTTTCCCTCTCTCTTATGCTAATAATCAGTCTGATTAAAAAATCTACTTCTCTAATTTATTAGAACAGGTTGATTATTTCAGATAATTTGAGTAGTCCAATGTATTTCATGTACCTTGATTTGAGTATATCTAAGTGCCTTTCACCTTTGAACAATTATTTTGCCCAGTAAATAAAAAAATGTTCAAGGTGTAAAGGCTCATTTACCCAGTCTTTCTGTGTGTCTCTTGCTCTTTACTTCTGTCTGTGGATCTCTCACTCTCATTTTCTTCTTGTTTTCTGAGGCACTAGAAAGCTTATGGAGAAGCAAACCCATGTACATTTTTGCTTCGTCTTTGTATTCCTATCACACCACAAAGGAAGAGTCTGCTTTTTAAATGTTTATCTTTTTATTGCTCGTATATATTTATCATTTGTTTATAATCGCCTTCTGCAGATCGACGCATTATTTGAAGAGTGCTGTCTATTATTATCCGCACATACATGTAGCTAAATGCCTCTTGAAACAAAGACAGTGCACTATTGAAAACATTGCTAGTTAGCTCTATTTTGTGTGTATGAGGTTATAAAGTAAGAGCATACAGTTACAGTCAAAATATTTCGTGCAGTTGCGTATCCTGCAGTGTATGAAACGATATTGTTTACAAATAATTGTAAAGTATGTATTGTTACATAAGAAATCTGTGTAAATTGTGTACTCTGTATCCCACATACTCGCAGAATTTTGAGTATATAAAAATAAAGATGACACATTTCTTTCAGCAGAGGAACTATTTTCCTACTACCTTAAAATTTATTAAGAGTTTTAATTATTTACTCTTTACAGCGAAAGATCATTTCTTTCATAGGTCCTGTGCAGAGCTTATTATGTGACTAAGTTAAATACGTATTTGCATCTCCTTTCATACATAACAGTGCTTATTATTTTCAGACAACTAAAGTTTCGTTAATTTTTTTATTTTCTTTAAAAAAATAGGGAATTAAATTTAATTAGATTTTTAAACCCCCTATTGCATATGACTTCTACCACCGATGTGTACCAGACAGCAGAAATGCTTTTACTATAACTGGTGTGTGCACCTTCCCTGTGATTTCGTTGAAAAAAAAATTCCATTCGAACCAGTCTGACCTTTATAGGTGAAGAGTGGAGAAAAAACGGAACCGCTCTATAGAGTATCTGTTATGGGAAAGAGGCTACATGCGACTTAGTGTACAATAAGTTGCACGCAACAGTGCTCAATGGACGTCAGGGGGCTTACTATTGATTTGCAATAGTAGTGAAAGAAAGACCTACACAACCATCCACAGAGACAAATCAATGCGCTGCCAACTAGAGCTGCCACTTTCAGCATCAACTCTGTGCCTCCCTCGAATCGCATGTGAGCAACCGCATGAGATAAAATTTCACTGCAGAGGGGATTTATGTCTGCGTGTTTTCTCGCAATTTGTCATATTATTGACAATTACACTGCTGCAGGCCTGCGCCCAGCAGAGTTGCTGCTTCTGCAAAGCCCCGCGTCCTAATGCCGTGCCTGCTCTCTCTTTTTCTTTCTTTCTTTCTTTCTTTCTTTCTTTTGAGTTGATCGCGAGAGAAACAAAATTTATTTTAAGCTACAATGTGGGTAGGTGGGTGTGTGGAAGGAAAGAGTAGGACATGATGTGCAGGAGATGCTTAGAAAAAAAAAGATTTCACGCCTGTTACTCCGTGTACGACATGTTCCGATGTTGGCGCATTCATCTGGTCCTCTTCCACAGTTCTCAGGGTGCACGAGAGTAAAGAAAGACAACTCATCAATTATCATGCAAGTAATAAAGCCAGTCCAAAGTTCTCTCGAGGGAAGAATGCTGAATGCCGTAAAATGCCTGCAGGGGGAAGTTATCGTGATTGTTACTTGACCTCTGATTTAATTTTTTCTGTTTGTCTAACATGCTCCCCCTCTCTCTATTTTACTTACTTACTTACTTTTACTTTTAGATCTCGCTTATGCTCCCTTTCACCCACATGAAAACACACACAAACAAACAAGTATCAAACACACGCACGCACGCACGCACACACACACTACACTACACTACACTCTTTTCATTTCCTTTTTTTTTTTTTTGGTCATTTGCTTTTAAGCAAGATTTGCTTTGCGTGTGTGCTAAAAAAGTCGAATCTTGAGAAGCATAACTGACCATTGTTTTAAATGTAGCATATTGTCGTGGAGCTTTAGTTCCAGAAACGAAACTTCAGCTGCAACTGAAGCCTTATTTAATGTTTGCTGTCTTCTGACGTAGGTCTGGTCACGCGACGTCTACTGAAAAAAATTAACAACTGACCTTCTGTTCTAAGAACTCGCATACCTCTCATCGACCCATCAGTTCTATTTTGCGCCAACAGTATTTTGACCAATCATTCATTTTCTGGGCCATTTCCATTTTATGTAGAGAATGTTCAATGTGTTCAAGGAGGCGAACATAAGCTTAACAAAGTTAGCATTCGAGTTGGGGGATAACAGATTTTCTATCCTGTACAAATTTACTTCCGCTTTTAGTGATGCATTGTAAAACTGACATTTAATCACGTTTTGGCTTTGGCTTGTTCCATCCTGCTGTCATCTGGCATGCGACTCCTTATGAACGGGTTACATAGTTGTCGAAATCTTAATCTCTAACGGCCCGCCTTCCAGTTGTTGACCTCCACCCAGGGTGAACTTGGCGTGATGTTCGTGGAACAGTCGGCGGCCGCCAAGGGAGGCTACGCACAACCTATTCCGCTGAAGCCCTACGGATGTGACGTTGGCCGGGCGGAAGCGCGCGTCTGTCTTCCCCTCCGTGCAGTTATGGGACCTGCCCACCGCTCAGAACTCGCGGTCTCCTACCTCGTAATTTACAGAACCCCCCTCCATGCCTCACAGTTATTGACCGCATACTCACAATTATGCATCCCCTAGGTCGCTATTAGAGACCGCCTACCTCACAATTACGGCAACAAGACACGCCAGAGACCGGGGCTGAGAAAGGTAGTTACTGGTAAATGACGTTGAACTACAGTACTTGGAATCGTGAGAATGTTGATGGTAGCTACTAGTATTGTGGATTGATAGTATGTATTCATACATCCTTCAATGAAAAGGGGGAGAGAGAGGAGAGATAGACGGAAAGAATGGTAGAGAAAAACGAGAAAAAGAGAAGAGAAGAATGATAGTGAGAGAGAAAAAGGAAGGAGGGAGGTCCAGAGATGGAGACAGAATATATCTAAAAGGACGTAGAGAGAAACAGAATATTGGCGAAACAAATATTCTATTTTGTAGTTAAGGAGATAGTCGGGTGGGCAATCAGGCAAACCGACAGACGAACAAAAAGAAAGGCTCGGTGAAAAAGATATCTAATCAGCTTGATAGACCAAAACAAAACGGAATGGAGAAATGGATCTCCCTCCAGGCAGGCAGGCAGGCAGGCAGGCAGGCAGGCAGACTGACAAGCAGATGCTAACTCTCTCTTAAAAGAAATGCGGAAGACGCGGCACTATTGGTGAGTTGCACACTTTAATTTAACACGGTAGACACAGTATAGCGCAAAGATCCTTAGGGTTTTGCAAAACTACAACAGATATATGTTAGTATGAAACAAGGAAAGTCATTTTCGACTCTATTCTCGTTTTGGCGTTTCAAAAGTATAAATCTTCATTATCATTTCGGTCTTAATCCTGTTTTTAATATCTGGCTACAGCTGTGATGCAAGAATGGTCTAATCGCCTTGCTGCACCAGTAATCCTCTGGGCATTTTATTCATACAATGGATAACCCAATGCTGATGATATTCTACCCATGAAGCCTGAAGTACAATCATCAGCCCAGTGTTTATCTATACAAGTAAATGCAAGTAGATAATGTAAGCCCAAAGCAGGGTATTTGGTCCAGCAGATGCTCCTTCTCTGAGGCGCATATTCATGAGTGACCCAAACCAAACACGGCAAACGGCTGGCAACGTTGGCCGCAGCCAGTACTCACGAAGGAAGATGTGCGGGTTGTCTTGTAGATGATAGCTTTTAAAATAATATGCAACACTAGGCATTTACCAAAGAGGATGCTGGGATAATGAGCTCGCAGGCTGTCCCTCAAAGCACGCAATATGGAAACAGCGGCCTTTTGGTTAGGCAGGTCTCTGGTGTTTTACTGCTTTCCTTCTTTCCTGTAAGAAACCAACTGCCCCTTGTTGCAAAGGCCAGAAGAAGTTCCGGATGTGTCTCGTCCATAATTTCTCCTTTGGGACTTTCATTGTAAAGTCAGCATGGGCAGAGATAATCAGTATCTAGATGTTCTTAGACGCGGGAGATGGTGTTAATGGGTGCGGTCGGGAGTTAGGAGTCAGCAACGTAATTCAATTCCAGAGATGTCGGGGGAGCTGGGAGGGACTCCAACATCCAAGGTCCGAGACAAGGTGTAGACGACATATTGTTGGATGGAGAGACAGAAGCTAAGATAACAGAGGTAGGCTTAAACCCTCGTCTAGGGTTGCATCTTCGAAATCAGCACTTTGTAAGCATTTTGTACATGTTGCTTGTGCAGAAAAGGACATGTATTTTGTTTCCTTTCTATGGTCTTTAAGTGTTACTCCCATACGACAATGCAGAGAAAAGTGAGCGGTAGAAAACCTTATAGTTAACAGACGATTTGGTAGAGAAGCCATAAAACAAAGCCATAATTAGTTGTGGCTTCTTCCGGGTTGCTAACTGCCGCTGCCTCATCCAGCTGTGATTTGATAGTCAGCTTTAGTGCTTTTGCTTCATCCGATAAGCCTTAACCATCCGCCATGTTAGTATGATGAAATATGGATACACTTGTGCCCTTGATACGGTCAAGGACCAACATGTAGCTTATTTTCGGCAGCGGGGAGACGACTTTCCGAGTGAAGGGAGTGCTGCACCTGACTCTCTTGCTCCCCCATACCTCTCTCTCTCTCTCTCGCCTTCCCCTATGTGTTTACTCTGAAAGAAAATGCTCTCGGTCTACGATGTTGTCTACGTTTGAATGTGTATATCGCAGCCTCGTTTGCATAGCTTTGTTTCATCTGGAGCCAGCGGCAACATATTGAAATGCCGAAAATAAACACCAGAAATAAGTATGATCTAGAGCAACGTACATCTACCGAACAAAGCCTACGAACTTCGAGTAAGCAAAACAAATGTCAGTGCCAAATTTGGTGGGAAATTGTACTAACGGTGTAGACCTAATCAGAGCGCGCGCGCGCGTGCGAACAATATACTATAACTATATATATATGATTTTTTTTATACTGCGTCTGGGTGCCTCGTTGTCTGGCGTGGGTGTGCGGTTACGAGTGCAATATAAAGTGTGAATATAACCACGTCGGGAGGTCAAGCGTCTAGGTCAAGGATAGTGCCGTTTGCATGCTGCGCTGTTATCATAAATATCATCACGGCCGACCACTGGGGTCTCGCCCTTCTACGCTCTAGCCACCGAATACCATTCGTGAATCCCCCCATTTGTCTGCACGGTCATAGGTCTTCATACACCGGGGTTCGCAAAGCAGCGATGTACCCCACCCCACCCAACACACACACACCTTTATTGAAAGAGTTTGCATTCGCATGTCTTCGACCCACGACCTCGGAAAGTTAACTCGTGGCACTGTCTTCCGAGCCCCTGCGTTGGTTGACGTTTTACTTCCGACTGAATGTAAAATACGTTTGCGAGTATCAGCAGGTCAATGAGAAGAGTTGCCAAAGTTAATGGTTTATGTTTAGTATTCTCGCATGCCCCTCCTGCAAGTGTGGGTGTGACTGATAGGGCAGTGACCGGGGACAGAAAATTAGTTTATCTTCTTCTGTCTCAAAGCAAGACATTCGTGCACTTGTCACGAGACTTTTGAAAAATCGTTTGTTAGCGTAGGCAAAAATTGAATGTTATGTGTGTATTTCTAATTTAGTAAATTATCTAAATTGTTAAATGGTAACATGTTTGTGTTTTGATCATACCGTTGTGTTCATCTTTCCCCGTCGTGAGGAATGTTCATCCGTTTCAAATGTCCATCCGTCTCCAATATACTGGCAGAAAGTCCAGTGTATGCTGTACCTGGTAGGCAAGTTTCCTCTTTACTTACTCCATACAGTTTCCCTTCCCTAAGGTGGAAATGAATAAATCCTCGCCTCAGGTCTTTCTCTAGCTGGGTGCCTAGACACAAAATATACTATACCACTTATGTTTCATGAAACATAATGCAGTATTTTGCCAGCCACAAGACACTTTCTCTAGAAGCTTCTCTGCTGTCTCCTCTCTTGAACTCTACTTAAGCCTCTGACATTCGTGTTTGGAACTCTCATCAGTGCAGTGAGGATTAGTTGTCCTGGGATCAGACTTCGTCTCAGGCATATTGTTTTTTCTCGAAATGTGGCATCTGTTTGCAGGGCTGGCTGCTTTTACGTGATATAGCCTTAGTTGCTGGCTCGGCGTAAAACACCAGTTTGTCCCCCCACCTCCGTGTTTGGAAACGGCTTACTTTATTCACGCCTTCACCTATTCTCTGTAACTGGTGAGGTGATTTTTATCTGTTTAGGCCTTTTGCTATTATCGTCTCGTTTCCTATTTCAGACACATATTTGATTTGGATGTTCTGGAGTTTTTCTCGACCCATGTTTACAACCCATTCAAGCCCCGGTTTCACTTCGTCAAGTCTGTTGTCCTTTCCCGTTTTGTCGCATGCCATCAGAGCACAGTTCCAGCAGCAGCTTAAAGCGGGTTCAGACTTTATCTAACTTTTTATAAAAACACGAAGATGCAGTTTACACCAAAGTACATAGTCTCGATCCACCTGCCGCATTGAGGTTAAAGCTACGCACTTACAAACAAAATTAGAGTGGGTGTAAACAATGTGTACGATCTTTGAGGTAGCCGAACAATATTCAATGACAGCGCGAAAGAGAGAGTGTGAAAGAGAGAGAGAGAGAGAGTGGGGGAGTGGAAGAGAGGTGTGTAAGAAAGAAAGATGAGAGGGTGAACGGGGCTTTCAATGAGATGGTGAGCGAGTGTTTGGGCTTCTACTTGAAGCAAAGTCATGGTACTGTGGCCGATCTTAGCCTGCGTCTACATAACAGCTGTCTGTTAGCAGTCCTTCACTATCCCTCTCTAGGTCTCCCTCTTGTTCTCTTACAGAAAAATAATCCCACTCGCCGAAAACATGCATATCATGTCCTTAACCGAACAAATATGAGGAAGGTTTGACCAAGTTTGGCAAAGATTTTACATGACAGTTATTAAAATAAACTTTGGCATACTTGGTCAAATGTTCGTCATATTTGTCCTATTAAGAAGAGCCCATACACAACAGTAGAAGAATTGCATCTCTAATGTTAATGCATGTGAAATATCTAGCACCAGTTTATAACATCTAAAAAATAGTTAAAAAATAAGAAGAAAGGAAAAAAGTCAGGGTTATCATCGTCGTTTCGATAGCTACAAAGAAAACTATCTCGAGGAGAGAAGTAAAACAGAAAAAGGGGGAAGGGCGGAAGGTGGTGTCGACAACGAACATTTGAGGCGACTAGTCACAAGGCTTGTCGGCAACCTAGATTCCATAGAGAAATAAATAAATAAATAAATAAAAATCTAGACAACTGAAAAGCGGCTCTAGGACTATGCGCAGATTCTTCAAGAACACCGTGGAATGGATAGTAGAAACCTCCGATAATGCAGGCTGTCTCTAGCGGAAACATTAGAGGCAAGATGGCTGGACTCACGACGAAATGATGCTGTTTTGAGGCTTCTGAGGAAACAAGAGTGCAGTAATGCCTACTCTTTTATTTTATGAGCGATTTCTTACGTCGCTTCGGATTCGTTGCTTGTTCCTGCTCCATTGTAACGTCCTATTTCTTTTGGCAGATTGTATCTTTTATTTAATAAGCTGTCAAGCGATTTGATTACACCTAACTGGATTGTGTAGCGCACCCAGCTGCTGTCTCGTTTGTGTTTTCCAACCTTTTTCTGTTCTCATCCTTGTTTCCCTAATTTAATAAAAACATTTCTGTCCGTCCTTCTTTTATCGATCCACTTGTCCTTCATTTTTGAACGTATGTTGTAGTTACTTCAGAGTTTATTTGCTGACCTACTTGTTGGCAAGGGGGAAGGGGGATGACTCCTAGGGCCAGGCACGTAGGTCAGCAGTAGGCGCCACTTAGATAAAGCGTTAAAAATAATAGTAGTAATAATCTCTTTTTTTGACTGGTACCCGTTCAACACCCACCTCACCTAGAGACAGGCCGTACACAGAGACCCTGTATTATCCCGCATCCCGACACAGCTGCAGACGGAACATTGTGCAGGCTACAAGCTGAATGCGGCATCACAAAATGATAACGACTACAAACCCGTATTTCTAGAACCTTTATTTCCACTTTATGAAGAAAACGAAGTAGATGAAAGTAGATTAATAGATCGATATATAGGAGGAACGAAAGAAAGAAAGACGGAAGAAAGAAAAGAAATTGAATTGGGGGAAAGGGGGAAAAGAGCAACTGAGAAGGAAACAGCCTGTGGAATCTCCGGTAATCGCAGAGTGCGGCCAAGCAGAAGGACCAATCAGCTCTGATTAGTTTCTGTCGTGGACCCAGCGTCTCTCGGTTGAAAGTCCACCTGAAAAGTCCATCTGCTTCGCGGCGATTGCCCTGTGTCAATACACTGTGAGCACCTTAGTGCATGACGGATGATAGCTATCGGAAAAGGTGGGGCGCCATCTGCCCGCACTTGCTCCGTCTGTTTTCCGGCTCAATGAATCCGCAGCGCTACCCGGGGCCAGTAACTGGTAATACATTTAAAGGGAAAAGGATACATGCTGCGACACCGTCTACCTTAAGAGAGTTTTACAGAAGAATGTATGAAAGATCTGAGTGGTGTGCGTGCGTGCGTGCGTGCGTGCGTGCGTGCGTGCGTGCGTGTGTGTGTGTGTGTGTGTGTTTCTAAGTGCATGCGCACTACTCAAGCAGAGAAAACTCCAGCAAATTAACACATGCCGTGAATAGTATTTTTAAATGGAGTCTGAAAGTAAACGTTGAGGTTTTTTTGTGTCTCTGTGTCATCACCATGAGGTTTAGTCATGGTATGGCGTTCATGAGAACGCAGAATTCAGGTACACGATAAGCAGAATTGATTTTGCGTCTTTCTCAAGGTTTAACAACTTGGTAATCTTGAATTAACGTAAATTAATACAGTGTAATATTAATGCGCCGTGAGCATGGATTAATGGAGGGAAAAGCATGAAAGAATGAAGGTAAAGAAGACAGACAAAGACCCAAAGAAAGAAACAAGGAAGGAAAGCAAAGAACAATAAAGCGACCGAGCGAAAGAAACAAAAAGACAAATAGCGGCCATAACATTTCTGACATTGGTGTCTTTAAAGACATAGGTAGAAGAAATGCGAGTATTTTAGCAGTTGTATCGATCAGGGTACTCTTTTAGTCATGCAGAGCTAGGACTTGACATGTTAAGAGTGTCCACAAAGACCACACAGACGAAACGAGACGAGACCAGACAGACCGGACAGACCCAGGCAGACCGAGGTAGAAAGGCCGAAAGTTTGCTGACGTCAAGCAAACTGACACCAGGACCGTTTAGGGACAAGCGAAACGACGGGAGCGGAGGAAGTCGGGGGGGGGGTGGTGGTATGTGAGCGAGCGAAGAACAGAATGGAATGATGGAATGTAGGGAGAGTGGGTGGGACGGGGCGACAGACGGGGGCGGGAGGACGGAAAATTGACGCACGCCCAAACACACTAACATTTTGACAGAAATATAGATGATGTTCTGATCCAGGAGTTTTATACTCTTGCTTACTTCCAGGAACAAACTGATTGTGAAAATGCTTCATAGAATAGACAGTCTCCCAGCATTATTTTTAAATTATTCACGGAAAAAAATTCATTCATTATTTTATACTTTATGAGAAAAACGAAATCTCTACACTCAAGAAAAGATGTTCAAGCATCCACTTGGTGATGTTCACTTTTCTACAGAATGCGGTTTTCTTTTCCACGTTGGATTTCTTTCGTGCCGCGCCATCATTTTCCATCGCCCTCATAAAATTCAAGCTGGAAGATCGAGTCGATCTTTTCGCAGCTGAAGCACAAGCATAATCTTAGGCATCCGGGAAGTGATCAACAGATACATCAAAGTATTGATGTGTATCGATCTCTAGCCGTCTGGAGTCTAATTCCTGCAAGGCTAACCAGCTAGACTCCAAAGCTCCAAACCTCACCTTTCGGACCCGTTTTCTATGTTTTAGGGTTTGTTTTTTTTTTTGCCACTTTTTGCCAGTCATCAAAAATAGTGGCACCGACAGAGCTCTTGAGGCGAATTAGGTCTGAGACTTTCTGGGACTTTGGCGCTCTCCCTGTACAAGTGGATCCATTTCGCTGTCCTCGCGCGTCATGGGGTCGTACCAGACAAGTTGTGTTGACTCTGGTGCCGGCTGTGAAGGTCGGATCCAGAGAATGTTTGTTGATCACATCGTCTTATTGGGCTGCCGGTTGGGAAAATAATCTCGCTTCTTTCTCCAAATTTTACCCTCCTTAGATTCGTCAGCTGGGTCGGGGGGAGGGGTGTCGCTAATCTGGAGCTTTACATAGAGAGATGGAGTGGCTCATTGTCAAAGAAGCCAGTCAAGAACGTCACAAAAAGAGTGCTCAGTTAATAACTTCATGACACATCGTACAGACATTTTAATTTTGCACATCGAAGCAACACGTTCAGAAAAATACGAAAGTCAAGAACAACGTGCAATGATTTGGTTTTATATATATATATATATACTTTATCGTATAATCAGAAAGAGTTAATATGCACTCATATAACAGGTAGAAACAATTTTCGTTCTCGAATATAGGAGTCGATTTCCGCTATTCGCATCACATAGTAAGTCAGTATATCTCAAAATAGCCCGGTATGTGAGGATATGACACACCAACATCTAATTAAATAAAATCTAATTTTAATTTGTTGTGACTTTAAACTAACGCATCAAACTGTTCACAGCAAGTGTGACGTAGAGCTTTACATTTGATAGTTTTGAGAGTGTTGTTGCTTCCTCCAAAAGTACGTTAGCTCGCGTCAAACACCCGCAAAGTGTCGAGCGAGTTCACTTTGGTCTTTACCAGACGTATTAAGCTTGTATGCGTGAAAGCCATTACTGCCCACACTGCTAAGAGCCACACTTAATGTCCTTACACCATGTAGTTTACTGCAGCTGAAGGGGCGCAAAGGGGCTTAACTATCAAAAGGTTGGCGGAAGGGGTGGTAAGTTGTGGGAAACCGCTGCCGGCGGTAGACACCATCATCTTTTGCGATCCGTTACTCTTCGTTCGGCCTGCCCCGATCCATTTCTGTAACACTGACAAAGACTGGCAGGAGATCTAATAATTACTGCGGAAAGTGGACAGGAAGTGAACTCATTAGCTCTACTGCTGTAGCCGCGAATGACATCGGCTCGGGCTGGGCAACGGAACTGACCAAGACTGAAAAAAGGACAAGCTAAACACGCGTGCAAGGCGGCTGTTTTTTGTAATTTGGTCCCAAAACGTTAGCTTCTATCGGATTGCCACACGTAACAAGTCATATTAGACAAATAATGGACAAATGTTCGTGTGAGTTTATTACAATGGGAACAAGGGGAGATAACATTTTACCTCGTTTGGCAGATTTTAGATGACGATTGATTTTTCCATGATGTGCAGTTTTGCATATTTCAAGGTGATGGGATACGGGGGAACGTCAAAGCAGATCACTGGGAAAAAGAGGGAAGAGTAGACAGAAGGAGCAATAAAAATATCACGTTAGCCAACGGTTTCTGTTGTCTTGCTCCGCCGTTCATGGTTCATGCGTTAACAGGGTATATGAGACAAGGCATGGTTGAGGTGTTAACAGGGCACTGTCGTCCCTTTCATCGTGGACAAATTGAAGAGAACTTTAATAATTTTAGGGAGGCTTTGTACCCATCTAGTGTGCTTGTAGATCAGCTCCGAGGTACAAGTAGCACTTCTACTGGGACTGTTTCATAAAGAAAGGAGACTGTTGTAAGCTCACGTATCCTGAACAGCTGCCCCAGACAAAATGCCAACAGAAAACGACCTAATTGACTAGTATCTCCCAGACGAAAGCCTGCAATATACATGCAGATTTCAACTGCAGTATAGGATAAAAATGTGAGCATTGAGTGTAACGCAATTTGCGGCGATGAAATAAGAGTCAGGCGCAGTTGTTAATGTAATTTACTGTCTTGAAATAAGAAGAGTTTGCAGCTGCGTGAGAGGAACGTCAGCAGACATAAGGAAAACACGACAGAGAAGGGACCAGGACAAAAGGGGGATTGGCAGACAGAAAAAAATAGAATAAATTCGGAGTGGAGAAATAAAGAATAAAAAAATTAAGGGAGGAGCTGCACGAAGAGGATGATTAGAGGGAGGAACAGACGGCGGAAAGAAATGAGGAAGGGAAGAAAGAGGTTCATTTTTTAACTTCCTTCAGTCTCTTTTTCTTACAACGTAAGTGCGATTTAGATTATTTAATCTTAATGCTGGAATAACAATGTGGAATTACTGGCTTCGGGACTGTCAGAAGTTCTCTGTAGCACACATCTAGAGGTCGGCAGTAGGAAACGTGGGAAAGGGGTTATTGCCTCCCCTTCCAGGATGCGCCCTCGATCGATTGGGTACCGTAATGGAGAGATGAACAACTAGTTGAATCAAATCCAAGACACACCCTAGACTGGTCCCACCGCCAGCCGCTAACGTCTTTTGGTGTCCCCAGTGTACAAATTATCTGCTCTTGCTAAGCACGACAATGGCGACACCATAGCAACGTTAGGCACTCAGAAATAAACTGCCAATGACTCGGCGGAATATTTAGAGACTCTGCTCTCACAATAATCTCAGTCTCATATTTCGAGTTATGACGCAGCACGACTTGGATAAAGGGTTGTAAGAGCATTTTTGTGTATTATATCTAATTGTATGCTTTTAATAACATAGAAGATGCTAGGAAAATCCCTCTTTTATTAGAAAGATGTTTTGAAGACAGCTTTGTTGAAACGACACAAAACATAATTTTCTTATACCACAAGTAAGCATGGTGTCTTTTTATTTTTCACCTTCACTTCTGTTGTATACAATGTTTTCATCAAGTCGTATGATTGCATTAAGTGGTTCTTCCTGTGCAGTGACAGAAAAAGCTGGTTACTATATGAAAATTCTACGGTGAGTCTTGTGCACAGTATGTCACACTTGGGATGAATGTTTTTTAACAGGACTTGAATATGGATGGCATAATAAACATGGTTACAGCTCTGTATTTTCAATAGATAATGTTTATATATATATATATATATAGCAGTGATTGTAAGTCTCTTCTTTGAGCAGAGCTGACAACGACGAGTAGGTTGCGATGATGAGCTAAAAAAGAACACTGATGCACGAAGTGAATAAGAGATTTAAAACTTCTTGCATTACCACAAGGTTCCAACTCAGAATTGTCATTTTTATAGAAAAAGCCTTTCTTCGCCGACTTGTTCATTTCTTTCCATTTTACATTCATTACTTCATTTGCCTTCCAAAGTAGTTAGCAAATCCATTTTCTACAGACCTGTTGCGGGGTTCCATGTGCAAAGAGAGTTTGTTCAGAGAGGGAGGAATCAAATGCATTTTCCGTTTCTAGAATTTCTTTAATAAAATCGTCCTTCCATTTTTGCTTTCGATCAATCGCTCGAATTCCTTATTTAAAATGATTGAAAGGTTTTTTTTTATTAACATTCTGAAGAAGACATCAAAAGAAGAAATTCGTTAACTTTCAAAATCAAATCTCATGCCAGACTACCTTGATCCACTTCATTCTGTTTATCTGTCTTTACGTCTTATTTTATTTCTTCACTTACCTACCAATTAACCTGTCAATCAAAGTACCAGCCAACAAGTCTTGTTCTTGTTTTTGCCATAATGCACGCCCCTCCCGTTTATCCATTCATCCTTGCAACCAGTCATTCATATAGACATTCTAACTTTTAAACCTTATCCCCTTCCCTTTATGATCTGTCCATCTGTTCCATTCCTATTTTTCCTAGGTCAATTTAGTTGCGTTACGACTCATTTGCACTGATCCTACTTTCATTTATGTAATGACAAAGGCAAAAATTAAAAAAAAACCGAACTAAATAAATAAATTAAAACTATTAAACTGATGGCGTTTTCCAAAGACCCTTACCTCTGAAATCTGCAAAAGGGAAATTTACTGTAGTCAGGATGTGAGTCGTAGCATTTTATTTATAAGCCCTTAATATGGCTTCCACACAGTAGTGCAAAAGTATACAACTTATAAAAGATGAACAAAACATATAGCTCAATAGCTGAGGTCAAGTTAATACAAGATGCACCGTGTGACTTTAGGAAAAACGCTAATTGAAGAATAAATTTAGAAAATGTTAACATGCCATCTTACATCGAGAAAACGCAAGGGCGTTAATCAAAGTAATGAAGAAGTTGAAGAACAGGATGACCTCAAAAGAAGGCTTGGAGTATTATGCTGAGAGAGAGAGAGAGAGAAAGAGAAAAATTTGTAGCGGACACGAAAAAGATGGTAAAGAAGTAGCTTACATTGAATCCTCTTCCCAATCATGCTTTCGACAACTAATTACACGGAGCTAAAACTGTTTCTCCTTCTAGGAATCTTCCTAAATTACCCAAGATGAAATTAATGATCAGAACGCCCCACACCTGCACTGAACACAAAACCGTGTGTTACCTTTAAACAAAAAACTTCAGTCCTGGCTTTTGCTTCAGTAGTTGGCCAAGAAAAAAAAGAAGGGCTGCGCGGTGGCACGCTACCTCATCGATCGCGTTATACTGTAACTAGTGGCGCCGTCCGTGCGTGCTAATGATCTCTCCTGAATAAGATGACGGCACGGCAGTATGGACACGGAATGTTCGCGGAGGCGCTGTCTTAATTGAACATTCCTGACTGAAGCAAGTTCCGTGTCCGACGCCGACATGCTCGGCTCCGGTAGTCTCTGATCTTTTAATGAAGGGATGTGACGCGTGACGCTGAGCACGAAGGTTGTGATTAGTGCGTTCAGTCACGTGATCTCAAAAAATAGCTCGTACGACACATCTCAATCATTCGGTGCGTAAATAACCGGGAAAATCACAACAGTTTATCCAAAATCGACTGTGACAGGTTTGGGATAAAAATGACTGCCTGATATTATCTCTTACTATACTGGAGGTTTGGGACCCTCTGCTACTTTTGGGATGTGCTTTTCAAACGCAAATAACAACAGTAGACTTGTTGTATAACAAACTAAAAACAAATTAATAAAAGTTTATGATATTAAAAAGAAAAAGCCAAAGGAACCACAGAAATTGAGATATCTTTAATTTGATTATGAATACTGTTTGTTAGCATGGTCTGCTAAATGCCAATGATCAACATTACAAAGAAGAAACGTTTTTTTACTTTGAGAATATATTTTAGATATAAAAATCTTATTGTACATTCAGTTCTACTTAAAATATTACAATTTTATTAATGTCTAATGACATTTACCTAAGATATTTATGTTTAAATGTATACTGTTTTGCTGGCCTTCACTGATTTATTTTGAGTTAACACACACACAAACATTTTTGCCCAGTGCAAAATGATGACAAAACTGGTCTTACGAATACAACCAGAGCAAAATTTTGTTTTGTAAAACTCAATGCAAGATGCGTTATTTGAGAAGTTATTAGTAACTGTTAGCGGTTCTGGAAAGTAAATATTAATTCAACTTGCGTGTCTTTGTCACAAACAGTTGTTGCATTTTTTGAAGAAATAAAACTTCTTTCTTTATCTCCTTTCACATTCTCTTCACCAGAGACAACAAAAGAGTCATCCTCTGAACAAAATCTGTCGGATTCACAGTCAGAATCGAACATTTTTGACTAGATCTGAAATCGAAATCAAACAGCCTCTCACAACCAACGATGTGACAGCGAAAAGAGGTGAAAGATGGCGACCCTTTGTGTCATCTTCCTCTTTGTTTTACACGCATATTATAAAAAATGTTACTAAAGTACAACAACATCAATTTTTAAATTATTTTAATTACTCCTAAAATAATAAGATAAATTTTAACGGAACGTTTTAATATAAACTGGGTGTTATATAAAGGGTGGCATTCATCTTGTAGTTTGAAATCAAGAGTTATGGCCCTTCTTGACGAAGAGTTTTTAATAAATATTTTCCACCTTGGTCAAACGTCGGTTCACAATTGTCTTAAAGGATCTTTAACTTCTTTTCCATGAAAATTGGGCTGTTGTAGATTATTATGTAGTCAGGTTTAGTCGATCTTCTTTGAATGAGTCGGTCTTATTCTGTCTGCGTTTTTTTTGAAATAGTTCTTTTTAAAGGTCAACTGGCTCGCAACATTATTTCTTTATGATCGGGTTCAGTTTGTTTTAAAATAATAATTCCCAAAATATGAGTACATAATGATCCTTAATTTTAAAGATATAAGCCTTCAAACATCGGCATTCTCACTTGCAACAAGGAAGGCGGGGAAAAATATTACTCTTCTCTACTGAAGAGTTCTCTCACGTGATCGAAGTATTTGTAACAGCGAGTGTGGATGTCTTCAAGTCAAATGAAGAAACATCGCTCAGGTTGTCGTGTTCAAGAAGCGATTTTGTTCGCCCAAAAATGAAACATCTGAATTTGGAATACAGCCCTACAGATTGGAACTTTATTTAGAAGCTTTGAATGAAGTTAAATAAAAATTAAATGGTCCAAACTGAATTCATTCAACAGACTGGTAAGTCAATCAGATCAAAATTTAATGGGCAACAATAGTTACAACTGACTGCTGATAAGGATCTTTTTACAATTAAAAATATAATGATATTTTGAAACATGTTTATCGATGTAAAAACTTAGTTCTTCCTCATTTAGCTGCATGCAAAATTTTCTATTTACTTACTGATACTCGATCGCACGTGTTCCCGTTTAAGCTTCTTATAAAATGTTATAAAATCACCCTCAGTTCTTTTTTTCCTTTTTTCAGCTGTTTCGATCACGCACATCAATGGTGCACTCACACTGTCAGTTGTATTTAGCATTATGCTGGATAAAGATACGACTGATGATGTGTTTGTGACTGTCACACGATGTTACTTGTAGACGAGACGGTGTAAAAACCGTCGATATTGCATATCTGGTGCTTGATCTACCAGCAGTCGTAGATGGTTTTAACATCTCGTGCTTTTGTATAGTAAGCACTGCTGTAGGAATAAGATTTTCTTCGTTTTACTGAAAGTCCAAGACTTGCTTGTAATGTATATGTGACTGGATAACAATCGATTTTGAAATGTTTTGAGCAAATTCATGAGTACGGTGTGTGGAGCAAGTTCGCAATGCCTGTTTGAATAAAGTTAATCCACTGGCGTTTGATGCCATTATCTTTAGGATTTCCTTCATGAGTACAAACTAACTCTATCTGAGTGTCGAAGAGGAGATTCAGCAACAACACAATGTGTCCTGGTCAGTTTTCTTTTACCGAGTATTGCATCTTTTCTCTTCGACTTCAGCTTGTGCAAACGGTGCTATTTTTAGAAATACCTTCGTTTCGTCACTTCTTGTTTTCTCGACAAATCCAGGTGTGCTTTAGAGAAAAATATGAATATAAAATCTTTCACGCCTAAAAGACCACCGGAACATGTTTTTGTGATTCTTTGTGCTCTATTTCTAGCGATTTTCGCTGAGTGGTCGCGTTGTCCTTTAACAACAATAGTAATAATGCTTATAAAGCGCCCACTCTTGCTATAACAATTCTTGGTGCACGCATGCACGCACACAGATAAAGAGAGAAAAAAGGAGGATTTTGACAATGGCAAGAAAAGAAAGAAAGAAAGGGCATGACAAGATAGAAATTTCATGGTGACCCCAGTTGTAAGTTGTTTTTGAGCCTAGCTTATGCGTCGGAGATGATAACAGCTCGACTTAGCAGTCCTGGCAACAAAGTGATACATGGACAGAGTGTTTTCAAAGATGACGCCCAGGTTCGTGGTAGAGTCAGAAATAAGAAAGGTCGTATTAGGTCATATGGTCAAGTTGGAGAAAGAGGGAACGAGGAAGCCGAGCAAGCGTTTGATGTGTACCAATGAGAAAAGCTTCGGTCTTGTCGACATTAATTTTTTTGTTTGTCATCCAGTTTTTGATATTCTTGTGGTAGGTGGATCATTGGGAGTATAGCGTCTGCACGTTGTCAGGTGTGTCAGTTGTGTCGCTGTCCTAGAGTTGAGAGTCGTTCGCGTAGAGATAGTGTTTGATGTGATGTGCAGCGATTAGGGTAGACAAGGGTGGGGGGTACAGAGTGATGAGAGCTGGGCCAAGGACGGAACTCTGAAGAACACCGCAGTAGAATAGAGTCGGACTGAAAGAAGAGTCTGTAGATTATTGGAAAAAAATACTAAAACAGGGCTTCTGCTAAGGCTAAATACTTTGGGGTCCCAGGGACCCCTTCTTCAGATTTCTAAGGGGTCCCAGGCTAACTCTAAGGGGTCCCTTTACAATGTGAAAAAAATCACAGGTACTAGATGGAACAGGGCATGATGATGTGTGTTCACGATCTTTACCCTCTTTTTCTTTCCTTTTCTGAGACAATGATTTTAACCACACTCTCAACGACATCTTGGAAATAGGTTAATGGAACTCTTTCCGGTAAGGGAAAAAGACTCAGTGCAAGGGAAGTTACTCTCACCTTGTAGCAGACGACAACAATAGATTAGGCTACGATGTCAGACACTACTACCCAATTTTGTATCTGTTCTTCGCCCATATTTGAAGGGGTCCACTGGGACCCCATTGACGAAAATTGAAGGGGTCCTCCGAACTTTTTAATGCGTACTGTACGCAATTGTTTGCGTTAGCAGAAGGCCTGCTAAAAGGGAGCCTTTTCAGTAATGCCAAACCAACGATGAAAGGTGTTGAGAAGGATGTAATGATGTAAAGATCAGGGGTGTCAAAATTAACAAAAACATCAGTTGATAGAAGTTCGTTCAGAATCTGAACAAAGAACAGTTTCAGTTCTATGGTACAACGATAGGCAGACTGAAAGTAATTGAGCAGGCTGTTAATGGATAGGTAAATAATGTCTTTGTGGAGAACAGTCCTTTCTAAGAGTTTGGAAAAGAAAGACAACTTTAAAATCGGATGTTAATTTTTGAATGCAGTTGGTTCAAGACCTTCTCTTTTTTAACAAAAATATGGACGAATGATGGCAGAAGATGTCGAAGACAGATCCAATGAGAAGAATTGATGATATCGATGATAAAGTGGAGTATGTGTAGACAAATAGTAAATAATATCGAGACGGCCATTTAGAGTGGGAAGAGATAGGCAATATTTCAACATTTTAAATATTATCATACCAGTATTTGCAATGCTTAGAGAGAGGGAGAAAAAGGAGTTGTAAAAACACCGTTTCAACAAACTGCACAATGAAGGTTGTTCCCTTGAGAGACATTGTGACGCCGAGTTAACATAATCATGTCTGTCAGTTTGAGGAGATCATGTTTCTTTCTCAAGTAACGATTTCTGCTCGTGAAGTTCGACCTCTGCTTTCTGTTTCTCTTTCCTTTTCTCCCTACTCTAACCCTCAACTTATCTTCTTCTGCTTTTTAATCTCCTATTGGGTGGGCCTTCTGTGTATCGCTGTATGCTTTAATGTGATATATATATATATATATATCCTGCATATTGTCGTGTCTTTGTACGTGTGGCGTGTATCCTGAGTATAGTTGTGTGTGTGTTTGTTGTAGATGGTTATGTACGCGTGGTGAGGTTGTGTGCAGTGTTTTGTGCGTTGTTTTGCCTAATTATTTTTATCCCAGAAAGCAGAAGGATTTTTTGTTGTTTCTGAAATTTTCTATATATTTTTATCGTGTATTCACGATCGGATCGCATTGAATCTCTCACGAAGGTGTGTTTCTCTACACCCGTAACCGCTTTTTACAAAACCATCGTGAAATGAGGTTAGCCATTTACTCCCTCCAATTAGATGCTAGAACGTAGCCATGATTCCCCAGAAGCTAACAATTTTTTTCCCCTGAAATGCATGCTTGACGAGAACTTCGTAAGAATAAGCGATTTTGATGACAGCTACCTCCCTTGCCCTACTCCCCAAGCTTGATTCTTGTGCATGTTAGCATCAGTGTTTGCAAACATTACTGGAGCACCGATCCATGCAGAGGAGCACAAAATTTTCCAAAGATGAGAGGAAAAAAGTCTTTATAAAATAATCCGCATAATTGTATGAACAATCCGCGTTCCACAAACAGCATGCAAAGTGCAACTTGATTTAAAACAGTTACACAAATCATTCAAGATTGCACATTTGCAGCACACGTAGACACGTATACACAAATCCCTCCTCCCTACCCTCAATCTCTCTCTCTCTCTCTCACACACACACACACACACGCGCGCGCGCACGCACGCACGCACGCACACACACACAGATATTATTCGTACATGTTGTTGCCTTTCCTGTTCTTCCTCTTCGAGACACCAGAAGAATACAATTGACCCGAATACGCAGACAAAACAGTCGGATGACATACAGAATAGAACAGTAAAGCAGTTTGTCCACATTGTTTATTGCTACTGGACTTTCTAGTTTAGCTGCTTTTTCCTCCCAAACCGCCATAGCTGGCTGGGGGAGATAAAAGTGCGAATATCAAAGTGTTATGTGACACAGCAGGGAAATTTACGGCCAGCTTTAAGTGCCTTCTGCTGCCCAGCTTTTCAACTCTTGCCTTACGATCTTGTGCTTGGGGACCGAGAGAACGGTGTCATAGGTCTTTCGTTTAATTTCCTTATGATTTATGCTCTCGGATTGCAAGGAAATAATACCACTTTTCTTGTCTCCCGTGAGACATATTTCTTTGAACTCTGGCTTCAGAAGTTTATTTTTTAGCGTCTTTATTACTAATTCCACCACCACCTATGCTTTGAAATATTCTCTGGTGATGCTTTAAATTGCTTATTCAATCGTCTAACAAGACTGGAAACTTGTATCGAGGAAATCATGTACTCAGAGCTGTTTGACCATAATGTGTGGTGAAGAAAACAAAGGAAATGGAGGAAAAAGAGAAGACGGTAGACAAAGACGACGACGACGACGATGATGATGAGGAGGAGGATGAGGATGATCCACGCACAATTTTGTGCTTTTAATGAACTCTGATTTTCCCCCTCTGGCAGTGCTTTATCGATTTACATGGTTCGACTACTTCGGATGAAAAAGGTGGTCCGTATGCAAGTTCAACCGTATGCAGTGAAGATTCCATTTATTGCCAGCTGAAGGATATTTTCCCCCAGGAGATTCTCCGTACCGTGGTGGCAACATTTGGAAGATTTTCGATTCCCCACCCAGAAGTACTCAAGACCGCAGTGGGCAGACATTGACAAATTCCTCCCACCGTCCAGCCCCGACACACATTTCCCGGAAATTCTAAATACTGCAGTGATAGACGACCTGAGAAAAATCTTCACCTACTCAAAGATGGGATTTAATAAATAATCTGCACAAGGAAATCCACGCTGCAGGCAGATTTCCTTTTCACCGACTTCTACATTTGACTGTTCAAAGCTAGACAAAGTTTGAGAAATTAGTCACTTTCTACTTATGCAGTAGTTGTCTCAAGTCGTGTTTAGTAGTTAATGTCCTGATCCTTTTGTTCGACATCATCACCATCATCATCACTTTGTTCATTAACATCATCACTTTTTATTTTTATTTTTGAATATTTGTCTTCTGGCAAAGGAATAAACAAAGATAATCTTTAGAAACGGGCCTAGCGATAAATAACCAACGAACAAACCAACTATCTAAGTGACTGATAGACAGACTGTAGTTGTTGTCAGCAAAGAACACGAGTTGATGGCAGTCATAATAAAATGAACAGCTAGAAATCGACAATTGCGATTACATAGACAAAAAGACAGACGAAGGGTAAGATAACTATGGTAGCTACAAAGCTAATCATTGTACCATCTCCGCTTGCAAAAACTGATTTCTTCATCGACAGCAGCTAGAATTCAAAACACAACGAACGCCAAGCGAAACAAAGTAAAAACAACAAGAACAAAAAGCTAAAACTGCACCACAGACTTCAATACGCTGGAGAGTCTCAAGGAAGGGAAATTAATTTCTGATCTGTTTGTTTGATCGCAATTTTTACTTTTATTTGCCAGCAATTGTCCATTGTTGCTATTTTCTGTCAAATTCAGTTAGTTCTAAGCACTAGTAAAACAGATGCATTTGTCTGACGTCCTGTACTCGCCGAACCCAACTCTCAGGTGATCGTCACCTTGTCTAAAGCGCTCATCACACTGCTGGAAAACAAAACTTAAGTACGTGATGCTGTTATCAACTGTTACCAACTACCAATGATGCTGTCATCATTGAGTGATCAACTCTTTGAAAGCGCGTATTGCCTAACATCGTGTTCTGCTTTTATTACCATATCGAACAAGCGAATCACAGTCAAAGAAACCAGTCAGACTGTGTGGTGGTTGACGTGGGTAGCTTATTTCCAATCTTATTGATTTGTTTGTTTTCTTCGTTCTGGACCTTCCTGCAAAAGAGAAAGTCAGTAGCTCTGTTCGTACTCCACTGCTTGCCTACCCTGACCAGCCCAACTTCTGAGCACTGATGCGAACTGTACATCGTTATAACTCTCGTAGTTGCATATCATTTGTTAAGCGACGTCCCCAAGAACCACTAGCTATTATCTGTAGTAGTCCATGACCACTGTCGGAAATATCAGTATTTTTGGATGGTGTCGTGTGCTGTAAGGTCGTTGCATCTGCTCACCTTTATACTAATCATTTGTCAATATGGACGGCTGTTTAAAAAAAAACAACTCGCCATACTCGCCCCTAACTGCTATATTCACTGTAGAAACTTGAATCTTGAAATGCGAGAAAAACGTAAATACATAGCAGGACTTAACTGACCGTTACCTATAACATGTTCTCTAGACTTTCTGTAAACGTGTTGCTTTAAACAATCACACGGAACTGTGCAGAACGCAGCTTGTTTTCTGCGTTGAATTTATTTTAGCCATGGCATGAGGGTTATTTGGTAGTGTGGTTATTGAACTTTGGTCGTCATATTGGTTAGGCTATCGGAATGTGGTCGTCAGATTAGCGGGGCTGTTGGAACTGGGTTGTCAGATTATTGCCGCTGTTGGAATTTAGTCGTCAGCTTAGTATCCACAGTTCTTACGTCAGATTAGCATCCAGAGCGTGATGTCAGATTAGTGAATTTCATTGTGAGGGTTTTTTTTCAAGCGGTGGTAAATTGGTCGTTAGCGTATCTTAAGCGTTAGCACTCTAAAACTCAAAGCAGGAATTGAAAGTTTGGTTCTTTTAAAAGGGAGAAAAAAAATCAGTGGAAAAAAACTGTAGACACGCAAGAGGAGACTTGCGGTAACTACGGAAACGGCGCACGAGGAGAGCTGTGGGAAGAAGGGAGGAAAGGAATGGAGGGGGATGAAGTTTCCGAAAAAAGACGAGATTTGCCGGTGTTGGTAGCCACTTTAATAATACTTTTTTTTCCTTTGACAAAGGTCAGGTGAATCATGCGGTGAATAATAGGTCTGGAAAAAACCAACTCGGTATGTTCTCTTCATAGCTGTCACGCGCGCTTCTGACGTGCGGATGCGGGTTGAATGCCAGATTACCTCCAGACTCTTTTATCCTTCCAGGGCCCTACACTCTCCTCCCGGCAGTGACGTTTTGAAATAAATGATATTGGACGGTAGTGGTTGGGGGAGGACACAAACATGCAGTGACATTTGTCTTAATAGAAGTCCCCCTCACACACACACACAGCTCTTTGGAAAAGCGTTGTTCTGTTGTGCTCTTGTAAGAGACGAAGTAACGTGCTTTAAAGAACACTGTTACGTTTGGAGACGTTACACGTACGTCTGTTGGAAGCTTCTTTCAGGTGACGACTACACATGATACAGACGTCTTGTATGCAGGTTTCTATGTAGTTTATCTCTGTGGCTGGTAAGAAACTTTGACCTATGCTTCAGGCGAAAAAAAAATCCTGGTTTTATGCATTGTCCGTATGTCTGTATGTTTCGGACTTGCTTTTCTACGTTTTTTCTTGTCTTTCTTTAACCTCTCTCAATCTTTCTGTCTGCCTGTCTAACGCGCATGCTCACCTATCTCTAGACCACGTTCCCAGTTACTATTCAAAGCATGGGTGAATTTGCCGGAGCTGTAATTTCACTGCAAGATCAGCGGGAGAAGGTTGATCAGGCCAGCAGCGGGTTCTACCGGCCGCCAGGGACCCTCTGCATGCAGGGACGCTACAGCCTCGCTCTTAATTGCTCGTGGATTTAAACCAAAGGTCAGCTAGAGACGATGCCGACCTTTGATTTTATTCCTTCCTTTTCTGTGGCTGCACCTAGCAGCACGTGCAGGAGAAGATTTGCAACTACCCCCCTCCCCTTAAGACGACGGCCACAGACAGCACAAGACATGCAGGAGGGGCTGGCCACTCGAGACCGCCCGACAACCCAGCTAGCTGACCACGAAGTGGGTTAACTCCCTTGCTCCCAGTCTCCTTGCTTCCTGCGGCTGCTTAACATTCTCCAGGTCTCGTCGGGGGCTTACAGGCAGTTAGGGCCCCTGAAAATGCAATTTTGACTGTGACGTTGGTGTGACGCAAGCATTTAATGCTCATGATTGCATTCGCTCTTGGCCCCGCTTGGGTTATCACTCTGCTAAGGTGGCGACTGCGCGTGCGCGAGTGTGTTCTCGCGTGGTCTCACGCGCGGGTGCGTGATCGGATGGAAGTTGAGGGGAGATGCCTCTAACTTCATCTTTCGCTGCAGCTATGGTCCCACGGTGACTGTGAGTCTTTCGTACCCACCTCAGTTCGTCCTCCTTCTCAGGGAGATAAGTGTGTGAGAGTTAGGGGACTCATTATCCTATACACGTTAAGCTGTGACTGATCATAGTGTTATGTCAGTGCTACACGTCACAAACACATATCGTAGCGCTGTGAAAGGCCTAGCATAAGGCATTCGATATACACTGAAGCACTGAATGAGCTCCGCATAACAACTCGCTTAGGGGCCTAATTGTAGTCAGTCTGACAATATGCGCCAATAAAAAATAATTGCTTATTAAGCTGAGAAGGCGGTCACTTGCGTCATTTGTTAAAGTGTACCACTCACTAAAAACACATTTGACACGGAATTTACAAGATACATATATACCCCTCAATATACAATTTATGTACCCCTCAATATATATATATATATCCCTCAACACCACCATGACGTTTTGTAAGGTAATGGCCGTTGTTCGTCAGCCATTGTGAAGAAATATCAGCAGAACGTAAGTGCTTCAAAACGTGACATTCAGACCTGCCTTAAAATCTGATTTCAAAAAGAACCCTTTTAAACATTCAAATACTTTGTAATGTGTGACTACGTTTGGGATTTTTTTTACATGCCAAAACTATTCCTATATCCGGTAATGTGTGTCGACTTAAAACCTTCTCAGTCATCTATCGGAATCCCTTTTAACCGAGTACAAGGGAGCAGAGTTGAAAGGAGGGCTAGGAGGCAGGCCATATTAAGAGACGATCACCAGTGCCTTGTGATCAGGACATTTCATCAGCTTTAGCTTCAAAAGGTTATGACACTACTGTCAAGTGCACTTTCTCTGTTGTCCTGCCATCGATCACTTAGCACACTTACAAAACCATAAATTTTGCCCAGGCCACGCCATTGCAAAGAAGTCGAGGGTTGCTGAACCCTTTATTTGGGGTCATGTGACAGTCACTTTGCATGTTCTTTTTTATCGGATGCATACGAGGATTTTGGCAGAGGCAATCGCAGGCTAAGACAAGAGTGAACATTAAAGTAGGAACTCTCTTTTATTGCCTCATCATTACACTTGAGAATGGAGTTACTCCTACGTGTTTTAGGCAATAGACCTCACGTCTCTCAGCCTATACTTGGAGTCTGTGATGCCCAGATATTTACAAACTCACGGCTGGTTTTATTCTGTTCGACTCCGTGGCAAAGAACTATTCTTACATTCTGCCAGGTGATATCGGTAGAAACATGTCCTCTACAGCTGTTCTAAAGCTGGTAGGGCATTTGTCCAAAGAAAAGAAAATTAGGAACGAAAAAGATAAAGAAAATAAAGTAAAAAATAAGGAAAGAAAATAAAGTAAAAAATAAGGAAAGAAAAAAGCCGATATAAACAAAGGAAAGCTACTGTTTTCCTCCAGAATGCAGTGGGAATCGTGTCCGGGAACAAATGATTAGGATGAAATATCAGAAGAGGACCAAGAACATGAATAGGAAAAGACAGGACGCCAGTCGAAGACTAAGATATTTTCATAGAACGCTTGACAGGTTATTTCAGCTTTACAAAACAAAGCAATGACAAGGCTTTTGAATATCGCGTATGAAATATTAGTATGAACTCTCTTCAGTTGAAGGCAAATTGAAGGAAAAGACGGGATATGGGGCAGAAAATCTATATTATTCTGACGTCGTGTCACGCAAAAGACTTCGTCTTGTGTTTCTTTTGCTTTTTGAATGTTTATTTTTGCGCTTGTCGAAAACCTAGACAAATGCCATAAAGTCGGAAAGTATGTTGGCGTGCGTTGGGGTTTGTGTTTGAACGCTAGTATGACAACTTTTGGATAGGCACTACAAATCCCAGAACCGTGTGAATAAAATTGTCATTACTTCCGTTATCACAGATGTTTAGTCAGTCAGTCAGTCAGTCAGCTTAATTAGAAAAGAGAATACACTGGTCTACGTCTGTCTACAAGTTGTCAACTGATTTATGAAAGAGGGAACGAACATCCATCTGCTTATGTAGTGGCGTCTTTTTTCGCATCTTCATTGCAACGCTTTGTGTGTGTGTGTGTGCGCGCGCGTGTCTTGCAGCTGCTCAAAAACTTGGTTTTGTCTTTGCGTTTATTACAGTTATTTTCAAGTCTTTTGTTTTTCCAGTTTTAAGCGTTTTGTTTCATGTAATGTTTCCATTTGATATTTCCTTTCGTTTACTTTCTTCTTTCACCGTTGTGGCCCAGGCATTGGCAGAAGGAGTGTTTGGATTTGGGCAGTCAGCTGCAAGCGAGTCCCTTTGATCTAAAGCGATACCTAACTTCAACGGGAAGGCGTACATCCAAGTATCTTGGGAGCCATTATTGCAGTGTCCGGCGAGTAACATGAAAGTTGCTGCTTGAAGGGGCAAGCGTGGTCTGGCCCGCAACCCCTTTGTAGTGCGCAACCCTCACTCCAGGCAGACGAGCGCATGCGCGACAGTGGTGGCGCCATGACTTCGGTGTGCACGCGCAAGATTGTCGGGTAGCTGCGGATCGAGTAGGAGCACCAGCGTCACAGTCGCTCATTGTTGTGAAGCGTTAATGGTGTTGATGGCGCGGGCACTGAACTCAGCATGATGGCCAGTGCACGCAGGTTGTAGGTCTCAGGTTGCAGTGCGCGAGTCAACAACACTCACATTTCATCACTGTAGTGAGGATTGGAAGATCGGAGGTTCACATCTCACATCGGGACACGTGTATTTACTTCTGAAATATGGTTCTCTAGACGTCATATGTTTTGTCCAGTTTCCTCCTTCATTATCTTTTCCCCACAACGAAGCCCCAACGAGAAGGAATCACTTTTCTATCAAACAAATGAACCGCCTACCTAAACGGCAGAAAAAGCCTTCATTGTAAATTGTAAAAGAATAGTCGACTGTATTCCCCCTCTTTACTTTTTCTTATTTCAATAAGTTAAGCATACGGAGAATATCGGTACTCTTTGAGTAGTCTACAACTCAAGTTTACCCAAATACTGCATTTGCCCCCACCCCTTTCATCCTGAAATATAAACATGGATTTCTTTCCGTCTCTCTCTTACCCACACACTCACAGCACCCAACTCCCGCTTGCTCCAAACGTACCTGACGTTATCTTTTCGTGTGTCTTGACATTAGTCAATTATCAAATATTAGACAATTATGCCAACCTAAACAACACTTAGAATTTGGAAACTGTCAACGCAGAGTGCAATGGCGTGAGGTCACAAATCATTTAGTTCAACAAAGAGGTCGTCGCTCTAACGCCAACCAGCGTGTTTGCTGTGCTAGCGGTGCATTAGGTTGTTGTCACATGGAAGGCTACACAGCGGAAGGAGAGCCAAGAGGATTTACGTGGAGCTTTCCAGTCTTCCGTGATGTTTCCTCTTTGCCCCGGCGGGGAAACGAAAGTCCAAACGAGAGTTGGTCCCAGTAGTATTGGCTGGCCTACCGATCAGTGGATTCAGTTAAAGCCTGTCCACGGTTCTTACCAACATATCAACGGAAATTACTCAAGAGCCCTCCGTTTTTCAATCAATGAGCTTAAAATTTCCATTCTGTCAATGCTAGTCTTTTGAAAAATTCGTATCGAGTGCTACGTCATATATACTGACCCGGGCAGTGGTGCAAAAGCTTAAGAACGGTGTTCAAATGTCAGAAATCTGTTTTATGTCCGTGAAAACTTTTTACGGCCTAGAGCCATTGTAACGCTACAGGTGGTTTTTCGCGATCTTTTTCTTGATAGCCACAAAAGAATGGTTCAAGGAATAAAAAATATATAATCAGTAAAGTAAATCTTATATGGTGGTGTAGTTAGTCAGGCAGACAGGCAGCGTTTGTAGCATCTACTGGCCTTCTTAAGCCACGCCCAGGATCACGCCTACCGCAACCTTCGTCTTCGTCAGCATCAACAGAGAACCAACAGTGACTAATTACACCGCGACAAAGAAAATAGAGAAGAATAACGTATTTTAACAGCTGAATGGCTTCTTCCCCTTTCTTACCCCTCCCCAAACTTTTCAGTTCTCTTCTTCCTTCTCATCTTCCTCCACATAGCATCATTACCAGCGTCATCCAAATCTGATTAGAAGAGAGCCTTTGAGACTTGTCGCGTGTTAATGGCAGCTGTGTATCATTTCCTCTCCTCTTCGGTCACTGGTCTCTGCCAGCTGTTTCTCTTATTTCGCCTCGCCATCATTTCCCAATACCCTACTCACCTCAGACTAGCGGCCAAAAAATCGCCATCCACTAGAAGAGTTACAGGCGTGGAACATTTAAGCAAACAACAATTTTCGTAAAGTTTGACAAAAACTGTCTTTATTTTGGCAGGGTTCAACAGATGGTGGCACTGTCCGATGAAACGTGTTCTAAAGCTTCTCTCCACGTCTTGTCCACTTCCTGACTAAAGTCTGGAGAGTTTTATGCTCAACATCAAGTCAGTCTTTTGACTGAAGATAGCCTTCCCCCTACCCACGAGCAGCCGTATTCTATGCTGTCTTCATAAGGTGTCTAAGTGTCGTGTAAAAGTGTGCCATTGCCCCACTTTCGACAATATGTCTCCATTAAAGAAGCCCGTTTTAGCAGAAGGCGAACGGCAATTACCCCTTACCCCACCCGTTAGAGTACTCAGATCTTGCAGCGGACGGGAAAATGTCTGGAAACAAAATCAAAATGGGTAAGACAAGGGATTCTGAGATCTTAGAGTGCCCAAAGACGGAAGGAGCAGAGGCTGATGGGAAACTGAAGAAAATGTGCGGCTTGCCTGAATAAGGCAAAAGAAAACTAACCCTTGACATTCATGAAAAAGTAGCAGTTACTGAAGCTTTAGGCAAGCATCCACATGCCTTCTTTAGCTACTAAAAGCCAAAGGAAAGGCGTGCAGAGTGCACACGACCCTGACATGAACTCAGAGCATGTGACTGAATAAGACTGCAGGAGACTGACAGCAGCTGGTGTTGCCCTCGGTCTCTATTCATGGAAGGTTTTGCAGCCACGAAGTAAATTGCTTTCTGCACCCCTCTCTGGAACCACCGAACAATCACGTGCCAGAAGTCGCGACGTATATGCTACGTGGTGACGTGGAAGCAGCGGTGACTGCGGAGGTCGTCGCTCACTTAACCAAGACATCAACCACTCTGCCTTTTTCGCAATATTTCAGCGTATGTCAGATAAAAGACTGTCATGCCCTCAGAGCACAGAGTTGAATTTTGGACATCACGGGACGCCATGTGCATGTTGTTGATCTGTATGCGTGCCACAAAATGCTTCTAGATGCATGTATCTTACTCTGTGACCGTACTCGGAAACCCACAAATGCCAAAGCGATACAAACAAAACCAAACAAACAAATTTAAGCTCTATTCTTTTATTGTGTAAATAAGGCAAAACCAACATCAGGAAATGCATCACGGATACTGCACATCGTACAACTCTTAGACTGTTGAAGGTAGGTGGTAAACATGTTGGAAGCACACACAGGATCCCCCGCAACCTTCTCCCCACCTCCAACCTCACACATTCCCAAAACCCTCGCCCCCATCAGGGCTATTGATCCCTGGACACGGGACCCAGAAAGAAGTAAGTGTTGTGTGGAGAACTTGGGGAGCGGACCCACTCTGATTGATTCCTTTAACAGCGGCCGTCTGTGAGCGAGCCCTGCAGCTGGTGCATGCACCATATCTGCTCTCGGATGACTGTTTAATTTTGTAATGGCTTCCACCAGCAAAATCGATGTGTGCGAAGGGGACGTCGGTGTTTGTGTCTGAGATGCTTTTGACACTCGACGACTTGACGAAATGGGAGCCTTTCCAAGACCTTGCAGTACCCAGACACACGCTCATGTATGAGAGAACGCAAACAGCTTGCTGTCTGCCTGTCGGTGTGTCTGTCGTCTTCCTACATATAACAAAAAGATGAGAGAGAAGAGAGAAAATTGCTAGAACAATTCAAGAAGTACTTGGATGCGTGGGAAATAGAATGATCACATCAAAATGCAACAGGGTCAGGTGAAGGGGCTATTCGATGCACTCACCTGAAATTCTCTTCAAATGTGTCATGTAACACAGTGTCACTGTTACACCCCACCGATTGTTACGCGGTTTCCACTGTAACCACTTTGTGCATCTGAATCAGAAGTCGATTGCAGCAGCATCCGTGTCACCTGTTTTTATAGGTTGGATCACATGGGTGTCTGTACATTTACGGACAATTTTTTCGACTGGTAAAGGAAAACGTGTTTCGTGCGCCTCACAATTATCCTGCTACATTTATTTTATTTAGTCTTTATTTAGCACAAGACCACGTCAAGTGCATCTGCAAAAACCACCCACACCTGGGAAAACGCTAAATATGTCCATCTTTCTCTTTATCTCTCTCTCACACACCAACACACGAACACACACACACACACACACACACACGCAAGCACGCTCGCGCGCACACACACATGCACACAAAGAGCCTCCTTTCGTATAAACAAAAAGGCTATTATGGTCCACTCACCATACAAAATGTAATGCTTGCTGCTTACATTGGGTATAATGTAGGAATCTGCATGGCGATCAGCAGTTTACTTGCATGAACCCTGGTACAATAATTCTCAAGTATCACGGTCAAATAACAGCTCAACATCTTCACCAGCCAGCTTTCTCAGTATCTCGTTTTCACTAGTCAGCCCGGCCTAAAAGCACAGTGAACTTTCAGTTCTATGATCAATCATGCTTAGAATAATAACCACTTGGTCGTAAAAAGGCAGTAGTGTATTCTTTATTCAGAATCCCTTTTTTCTCCGTATACCACTGCTGCTAAGAAGTAGCGATGAAAGTTCAATCAGTCCAAATTTCGATGCTGTTCTCGACGAGTCATGCGTTGCTACAGCCATCTTTAAGAACGGCCAAAGGCAGCCTAGGGTCATCTCAGGCACAAACTGAACACTGCATTTCCAGCTTCGTTTTCACCGTCACGTGCAGATGACCGATCGCTGCCGCATCAAAGACAGCTGGGCTTTCAGTCGGCACCGCGGCTGACGCACAGCGTGAAACAGGGTTTTATTTTTGTCATGGCGCTGGAAGACGAACCAGAGGCTACGAGTATGTGTGCTTCCTTGCGCGTAGGTTGGTGTCCAAACATGGCTTCCTGAAAACTGTGTATTGCTAAGGAGAAACATTTTTAAATGTCTGGGCAACACAAAGCGGTTAGGTTTCTTGTTGATTAATAGCACTCCCTCCAAAGTGGCCTGTATGTCAAAATGAAGCTTTTATTTGGATGGAGGGGAGAATTGTCGTTTTACGCCGAGCCAGCAGCTAAGGCTCTATCACGGCAAGGCAGCCAGCCCTGTAAACAGATTCCACAGGCAGAGAAAAAAGAGCGTGTCTGAGACGAGATCTGAAGTCAGGACTGCCAATTATCTCTGTATTAGTGACAGGCGCTAACCGTTGCGTCCCCAGACCGCCCTGTTTGGAGGTGGATGGTACTGAATACTATATAATCTTATTGTATAACAGCTTGCTTTTTCATGATATGGTATAAAGAATATGTGACTATTTCCGCTATTAATCACATTTCTAACATGTGTTCGGTCTTTCTCTCTCTCTCTCTATATATATATATGATTACAGATACACACATGTGCGCGTCGATAAATCTTATCCACATATCTACTTATATTATCTATTAATCGATATACTTTGTATATATATATATATAGCTGTATTATACACAAAATGAAGACCTGTACACGTGGAACGTGCTGCTCCCCAAGAAAATACTGCACACATAATAAGAGGCGACACAATGTTATCTCCCCTAGTAAACAACTCTACTTCTAAGTCAGATAAGACTTTATTTATCAACGAGGGCAATGAGGTGCAGTTCTGTTTGGAAGCACAACAACAAAACAACAATACCACAATACATTCACTTCGTTCCACCAAATAGACTCAGTATAATAACCTGATATAATCGTCTAGCAACCAGCTCTATTTCAAATAAGAATGTGTCACGTGTTCGCTCCCCCTTGCAAAACCACATACTTCCAATAAGAACTCAACACTTCTGGGAAAGGAAGAGATTTCACAATTCATTTTCATGGACCGAACTTATTTCAGTCTGCTTATAGCTTGATTTGCGTTCTACAGGTTCATTTCCTGCCCACCATATAAGTGCTTAGTGAATTCCTGATCTCCATGTTTACCGTGTTGTTCGCTTAGCTTCCTGTTAATTAAGTCAGGCTTTCCGACACCAAGGGCCACCTGCTGGTCGGGAAACAATTTCCGCGTTGAAGTGAAATGCCTGACGCAAATAAATGTCACGGCAGCTGCTTGATCAGACGCGAGTATCTGCCCTGTCGTTTGCAACTGGCTGTGATAGCACATGCCTCCTTGACAGATCCTCTCTTATCCTAAACACCTCCTCGGGCTCCCCCTCTCAAACATACACGTGCTCAACCACAACCACAGAGGGACATGGTGTCCCCGACATTTAATCGCTACAAACCCTCGTCATCACTACAAACCCTCGTGATCTTAACCAAGGTAAACTCCGCTAGTTGAGGAGGCGTGGCAGCATGATGTCAACAAGGGAGCATGTGGCACCAAGACCACACGAATGTAGTCAGGGTCAGGGAGCGATTAACTCTCAACCAGACGATTCCAGACTCGAGCAAAGCGGTACGAGAGGTGTCACAGAGGACGCCCTGATGGGACCGAGGGTGCCTGTGGATTGCAGACAAAATAGGTAGTAGAGGACGCTTGAGAAAGTCGTATTGTTTGTAACAGTCAGAGGGAAATCGTCTCCAGCTTAAAGATTGGCTGACCGTTAGGCTGCCGATCGAAAGTCTCGGGTGTGGTTGGAGTTGCACATTGTGAAGAGAGCGCTAGCTCAGAGTGAGGCATGAGTTGCACACTGTGAGGACCACGCTAGCCGAGGGGGTTGTGGACTGGCTAGCAAAGACCACGTGAACGCTCGGGGTAACGTGGGAGAGAGGTATATTGAAGGAAGAAATGTGTGTGTGTGTGTGTGTGTGTGTGTGTGTGTGTGTGTGTGTGTGTGTGTGTGTGATAGAGAGAGATATATAAACGGGCTCATAGTTGCGTGATCGACATGACTGGCGCATTGACCTTAGTCGCACCAAGGGCACCATCGTATTCTACTAGATCACTTTAACCGTTTGGAGCTTCTGAATAGAATCACGTAAGAAATTAGGATAACAAGACCTTTTAACGACTTCGTGAGAGTACTGAAATATTTGTACCTGGGTGGTGTGCGATCAGTGTGATGGTGTACTTTTTGTCTTCCCCTCTGATCTCACCCGAGAAATTACAGTGAATCGGTGATCGATGTAAATATAAATTCCATCTACATCTGTAAAAGTCATTCATTAAGCCATTTGATCGTTAAATTCCCGCAACATAACACAGTAAGCAGTATATACAATTGCCGCAGAGTGTTAGGGACTTCAATTTTTTTCAGCTCGGCCAAAGTCATCACGTGACATTATCTGCTAACTTCTTACAATGACGTCTATCTATATACGATGAATTTACCCGAGCTGTAACATAACCATGGGGGACCGTCCTGTCTTTATTTTCTCATCCCGTCTTGTTGTCTTGCGACACGCAGGACTAAACTACACTGATGATCGAATGCCAGATAGTTTCGGCCTTGGCCGAGGAACGTTCGTCTGCATCTACCCTACACATACATATTGCAATCCGGAGTTCATCCCCATACACATCAAGTCCACGTTCTCATCTGCCCATGCGCACTTAAGGCTCTCCTCTTTCTCCATGAGCACGCCTCCTTGGCAGGGTATTTGACGAAGGAGTAGCCTTCACAGTGCGTGCATGTCCTGCATTAAACACAAGAACCTTCCAATCGCGAATAGCACTGTATTTGCATTGTACTGCGTTTCTGTTATGTAGCCACATCCTTTTCAAACAGCATCATCCCACAAAAGATAGAACCCGAATGCCTGGAATGTTTTTAGTCCATTCATTGAGGCTGAACTGGAAGGTGGCGAAGTTAGGCCATTCTTAACGGAGCAAAGTGCCAAAGTATCGAACCTTCGAAGTGCCCTCGAAGTCCCAATTTGCTGACATTTGCACTGGCAATGTATTGGCATACAAGTTTGGGTTTAACATTTTAACCAAAGTTACAACGCCCAGAACGTCATCATCGCTGGCTTCCCCTGACCCTGCAAAACTTTGCCAGTTGTTAAAATGTTCGACGATATTTGCCCGGGTGAGGAAAACCTGTAAGCACCCTTGACCGTTATCGCCATAACGAACCTGACGTGACTGAGGTACAGGGAGATGAAAGTAGTACTGTTAGATCAAAACACATGAACACTGCTACGAAGAAGCAATTGTTAATAAAAGGCAGGTTATAATTGATGAAAAAAATAGAACCTCTCAAGTAGAATTTACTGTTGTCTCCTACCAACTCATGTCTGCTAGAGGCTCTTTCGAAGTCAAGTGACGATTTCGCGACGTTGCACGTAAAGCTCCAGCAACCTAAGTTAATGTACAAACACATACTCACGTACATGCGCGTTAACATGCACGTGGATCACACACATATAGGAATACGCACACATAAGTAGTAAACAGATGGTTTCGCTCCCATACAGAGGGGACAAAAAAGACAACCCAGTCCCTCTGAAAATCAATAGAATATTTTGTTCCTGGCTGAGCTACAGACGACATTCTTGCCAGTCACTCAGTTCTGGTATATTTTACCAGCACAGCTTCTGGCCAGATCACAGACCGCGCACCAAAAGGAAGAACGAACGGGAAAGATGAGTTATCTCTCTTCTTCTTCGCTTGGAACGACGCCTTCTACTTAGGAAGATGGCTAACTGCTTCTGGAACGTAAGGAGTCAGTCAAAACTCGGCAGATGACACACAAGCGAAAGCAGACATGGTCAGGAGTCAGCAAAAAGCAGACAGATCTGAGACTGGCAGGGGCAGATGACTGAGCGATGGCAACGGTCACGCCAAGAGCTCCGCTCACTGAAGCTTTTTCACGCGCTGATAAGGGAGTTAATCAAAACTAAACAATATTAAACTTTCCATTCGTCCGTCCAGCATTCAATTCTTGTGACATTTGTTTGTCTTTTTTATTAGAATAGAGGGTTTGGGTGCAGCTTCCATATGCCCTGCACTTGGCACAGTAAACCATACACAACTCACTATCCCGCAGATCTCAGGACTTTGGAACGTTTGCCTTTCTATTTATTTTTTTCTCCATCAGTTAACACCGTTAGAAAATCTACGTACGTTCTGTACGCATGTTCTTTCTAACAGCGTAATATAGATGCTTGCACACTCACTTCCGCGTATCATGGCTAGTGGTTTTAACAATATTTAGAAAGCTCAGTAGCCTGATGGTTGGTGCCTATGATGGTGAAGCAGAAGCTTTCTGGTTCGCTCAGGTCTGTGACTGGAAAAGTCTCTAACCACCATCTGTACCATACGTACCTGATTAAAGCAGGGGAGGTATAGGCGGTGGAATAAGGTTGGTCAGTGAACTACTTACCTCGCTCTACCTAGGATACGGGGCTCTTATATATTGTGTATGCATGCTCGTGAAATATTAGAATCTGCTAACACGCTGACAAGACCCTTGTGTTGCGTCTGTTTATGTTTTGGATTTTAAACTACAGTGAGCACATTAATTTATCAAAGTGCGCTATATAAATGAATTGTATTATTATTATTAATACAGCATTCCATACAAACCAGATTGCTATAGCATAGGGTAATGAAAGAACGGACTGACACAATCCTCTTTAGACAAGCCCAGTATCTTACGACGGGCGCAGCGGGAGGCAGGTTCGTGTGAGCTCACTAGGCGTTTTCCCAGGGGCTTGTCACCAGATCAAGCTCACAGGACTTGAGTCAACAGAGCGGCTTACTGTTGCAACATATCGTAAAGCTGACAAATCCAAACGCAAACTTAACCGTAAGGTCCCTTTCACGGTTTTTTTTTCCTTTGCTTTAACAGTTCTGTCTTTGCCACAGAAGGGCTTCTGCGAGTGGTCGCCTGCCGAGTCGCAGATGGGGTCGTTTTGGAGAGTTGTCATTCGTAGCTAAAAGTTTCCAGGGTTCAGCGGGAAGTGACCTGCGTGACATGGGCTCGGAAGGTTGGGGGAATAACACGGGTTATAAATAATCACGACAATTTTTATAGTAACTAATCGCATCACAAGACAGATCACGTGACAATTACAAGTGATGTAGTAAATTCAGAAAATGTAGATTTTATTTCTGCTAGACGCTGAAAGAAAGCTTGCTCAGCATATTTAGCATCAACTATTATCACGGGGTAAGTAACGGTTGTCCTCTAAATTTTTTTCGAGGTAGTTTCACTTTTCTCGGACAGCTTTACTCCTCAAAAATCAGATGCGAGAGCTATTTCCGACGACGGCGCGCTTTCGGCAGAGCTGGTCTTTATCTTCGGTGCTGTTTAACATATATCTGGATAGCATCATGCGCGGTACCCTCCAAAACCAACCCACCTCCATCGGCGGGAGGCCACTATGTAACGAACGCTTTGCAGACGAGTTCGATTTGATGGCAGGCAGCAATAGCTAGTTACTGAACTTACAAACTTGTAAGAAGTGCAAGTGCCTACGGGATGGAAACTAACCTGGATAAGAGCAATGTCATGGTGAACACCATCGGACATGACCAAGCAGAGATCCTAATGAAAGGTGTACATCTCGTAGAGGTACATAAATTTAAGTACCTTGGCGCCACGATCTCCAAGGACGGTGGTTGCGCGGCAGATGTTCGGCTCCTAATCACAACTGCGACATCCGCGATGGACAGATTGAATCTGATGCAGGACAGCACAAAAGGTCAGTTTTACCAAGCACAAGCTGTACAAGTGCCTTGTCGTTCCCATTCCGCTAAATGGCTTTCTCATCGAGGCAGAGAGACAGATCCAAATATTTGAAATCAAATGCTCAAGGAGACTTCTCCGGATTTCTCTTATAAAGAGCACAAAACCAGAGATTTTGTACGCAGTAAAGTAGCCACCGTGGTGGGTCCACAGGAACCACTTGCTGGCTACCGACAAACAATCGAAAACTGGCATGATTCGGCCAAGTCACTGAGGCATGACATCCTTCCAAAGACGGTCCTCCAGGGTTACCTGGAGAAAGGGTGACAGTGAGGTAGAAGCAATGGCTAACCCAACGCGAGATCTGATAGCTCTGCTTAGTTGAGCTCCATATGCCCCCAGTGCCAAACGTTCGCGCTGCTGCGTCTCCCCGATGACAGGTATCGGCGGATCGGCCCCGATGGGTGAGTCGCTGGTGCCAGGTAAGAGAGTGATGATGATGACAACTTTACGTGACCGGCTGCTAGCACCGCAGCTGGTATTTAAAGGTAATAGAGGCAGGTTTACATGTGTTTCTTCACATGTGCCGTAGTGATTACCCAAAATGTAGATAGGTCAGACATCCTTTTGAAAAATGTTAAACGAACTCTATGTTGCTTCTCTTTATGGAGACGTGCAAGTCTGATACCATGAAATGGCCGTTCATAAAACTCCCTTTTTACTCACTTTTATGCTGTTCTACAGTGCTAGCACGCGTAAACCAGCAGATGCAAAGGCACTGGCTCTGCAGGATTATCATTTTTCTTTTGATTGCAGCACGAGGATACCAAGATGGCGTCTGATGATTCCAGGAGCATTTCTCAATACGTCATGCTGGGAATCCTAGTAATTAAAAAATAAAAGATTCACCGCATAAAGTGAAGCTCCCTGTGAATAGAGGACATGCGTTTTATGTTTTTTTAAGAGAATGATAACTGCAGTGTCTGTTATGACATGGCGTTATAACATCCGTTTGCGATTAGGTTTTCAGACTTTCAGAAAATCTATTCGTTCTTTAAAATGTGTTGAGGGGGTGGTGGGTTATATTACTTTTATGTAAAATTTGTTGAGAGGAGCGGGATGATAAATCAGAGGCACAAGTGAATACCTCCAGTACTCTCCTCTTTTCTCCGCCCACCTCTCTGTCATTCCTCCCTCCATTTTGTTGTTGCAGTTTGCAACTGTGCTAGTGTGTCTGTTGTCTCCTGGTGTTCTTTTGTTAAAATGAGTTCATTGCTAAGCGAGGAAATGTTATTGTTGTTGTTATTAAATCAGCTAGATATCTCCAGGTATTTGTTCAGCTGTTCTCAAGGGGAGCGGAAGAACTATGGCGAATAGTAACTGTGTGATCGATACCGTACGGTGCCGCGTTTTGTCTCCAGAATTTTTGACGTGGGAAGTCGAGCCGGCAGGGAGGCGGCCCTGCGCTGAATCCAGCTTTTCCGCCTAAAATGACATGTTGTGCTGTTTGTTTCAGGCACGCGCATAGGGCGAGCTTAATTGAAACCTCCCACTTTAAGCCCACCACCTTCCAACTGTCGTGCGCACGCACAGATGCCTGTCCTGGCTCGTGACGGAGATCGATGGAAATGTTAGCTATATTTCGACGTCCTAATGCTGTATCGATACTTCAGTTTTTGTATCGATACCTCAGTGTTAGATCGATATCCCGTCTTGTGTCGATGTGCCAGTAACGCATCGATGTCGTTGTTGCTGTATCGATACGTCAGAAATGCATCGTTATCCCAATACTTGTCATTCATTTATCATTCATTCATCCTGTGACTGATACCAGTAGACAGCCAGTTATGCTGGTCTGCCGATGTCAGCCATGGTGAGGATGTGGGTCGACACAGCGGCAGGCAAGGCTATCCACTTACGGCTGTCCTGACCAAGCCCTGCATGGACCGACCGATCACCCCTTCACGTTCGCTGTCCAGCTACTCCTCTGTCTCGCCCATTCCTTGGGTGGATAAGTATAGGTAGTACTCCGTGGGTATATAACTCCGTCGGTAGTACTTGTTGTGGGAGCTGTGTCGGTAATGTAGTGTTGTGTCGATAGGCCCCTAGTGTATCGATTCCGCTGGGAACAATTGAACATGGAAAGGCCCTATTGAAGGCACACCTTTAACCCTTCATCTTTTCACGGTATAATTTCCATGTTTCCTCGGGCAAGCAGAAAAGGGTTAATCGGTCGTTTTCATGACTAGGATATAGTCCACAAGTGCAATAGACTGAAAGACTTTAGACCTAATTCTTTCTGTGACCTCCAAGACAGTACTCACCAACGTTCCTCCTAATCTCCTGCCCGTTGTGTATGTGTGTGACGAGGTAGGGGGGGGTGTCTGTCTCGTGCCCTCTGCAAAATTTGGCACACAACGTGCGCATGCAGACGTCAAATGCACGTGTAAGTGCCGTTTACAAAATGACTGGAAACGCAGACACACCTTTTCTGGAAGACATCCAGGGGCGTCCTACAGCCGCCGGCGCAAAATAACATTAATTCGCCGAGACCCAAAGTAAGGGAAGTAATCCGAGCAGAGTTCTCTTGGTTACAAGAAAATGAAGGGCTTGAAAAACTCTTCCTCTCTCTCATCTTCTTTCCCTCTGCTCTCCTTCCTCTCTCCGTCTTTTTCTTTCTTTATTTATTTACTTCTCTTCAGGCTTTCCTCTCATTTTTCTTACTCTCTTTCTGTCTTGTACTCATTTTGGAAGGTGGGGTTGGTGATGCTCAGTTAACTTCAGCTGAGCTGCATTTTCTGATTGAACTTCACAAGGCTTTTTCTCCTGTCAGGGCACTTGTCAGGTGTCTTCTCTCACTCACTGAAAAAAGTACGATCACACTAACGTGCGCGCACACACACATTCTCTCTCTCATACACACAAACAAATTCTAATCACACACTTGCAGGCATTGGCGCCCACGCTTTCAATCCCCACCCCGCCTCCCCTTCTGATTGTATCACAACCTTCGCAAGCTCATCATTTCTAAGTAAGAGCTAGCTAAGTGAGAGCACGTTTCTGGCCGAAGGACGCCGTGTTATTGACCGCTACTGATGGATTGGCTCGAAAGGTCATGATCACCAGACACAAAAGAAATAACGGATATTAACTTCACAGGCCCAAGAGGCAGGAGGGCCGGCCACTCGTCCCGCTGGAGCTGTGCGCCATCGATAAGATTAATTTTTGTCCCACACCTCGATGGGGGGGGGGGAGGCGAGTGACGCCGCGCACTCTAGTCGCCTGATAAAGTGATTAACGCTGTTTGCCTGCACACTGATTATGCGGCAAGTACCAGCGGTCACAGGTCGAGGGTACGTGGCCAGGTTTTAAGTGGGAAGAGGTGCTGAGTTGATGCGAGAAGATGTGAGAAGGCGAACGATGTACCCGTGTCGCAAGCAACAGCAAGCTACAGATAAACAAGATAAGGAGTCCCACAGGCCCACAGCCATCTTGCTGAAGGCACTAAACGTAGGTTGTCCACCGTATCTAGGATAGATGGAGTCCAACCCTTTCCTTCCACCGCCTCTCACTTCCTTGCTAAACCGGGAACCTATTTCTGATGGATAATGGTGAGTACAGGGAGTCTTCCAGATATTACAGGCTTCAGCCAAGTGATCTTTAGCTGCAAGTCGTTCGCATTAACTACCATGGCACAAATCCTCCCTCAGTGGAATATGGGAAAGTCAAAAGTTAAAGAAAGGTGCATGTGCTAGCCAGGTACATTTTCGTGCTAGAAGGAAATCCTGAAAATGTCGCAACGAGATAATATACTTCAGGAAATAATTCTGAAACTGCAGTTGCTATTGTAGTCGCAACAAAGAAAGAGGGGGTGGGGCGGACTGGTGTTTCATGTCAAGTCAGCAACTGAGGCTTTCTCACGGCAAGGCGTTTAACAGGTGCCACATGCAGTGACAGAACAAGGTGCCTGAGACGAGATTTGAACCCAGGAACGCCAATCCTCACTGTTTTGCCGACAGGTGCTAAATGTTGCGCAGGTGGAACGCCCTAGTTGCAAGGTTAAGATATAGTGTAACAAGTTTGAAACTGCAGTTGTTATTGTGAAATGACTTTTTAAGAATGATCGGGGTCTTGACAAGTGCGTCACACTCAGATTATAAAGCTCCTTTGTGCAAATTGACAATATAGAAGTAAGTCACGCTCAGATTATAAAACTCATTTGTGCAAATTGACAATATAGTCAGGTAGAAATAGATTCACACCCGCCACCTGAAGATGGGGTTGGCGCCACCTCTCAAACCTGCCCTTATTACCGGACAACAAAAATATTTACTTCAAAGATAATGTCTACACCCACCACTAAATGCAGAGATATGGCTAACTGGCACATCGCTCCCCCACAAGATTATATGGCTCCTGGAAAGACATAAAGAAGATCACTGCATTCATTATCAGAAGTGGATTGACCATGTAGTTTCCAGCGAGAAACAGAAAAAAAGAAGAAAAGAGTCAACACATTCGTTCTATCAGTTCTTCGTCTTCCCTGAACTCTTTTAGACAGCGGTTTTGGGACAACCTGACGCATTAACGAGAAAAGCGTTAAAAATAAGAGACCGCAAGGATCCGAACGAAAGAAGTCTGGCTGGCTCCACTTCTCTTTTTGAGATTGCATAAGTCTCTAATTCAATAAACAGAAAAAGTCAGGAACGCGGAAAGTAATTGTTGTATGAATGCGGGAGCAAACACAGCATGTGTGCACACAAGGGACAAAGAGGAGAGTAGGGATGGGTGAATAGATCAACGGGATTTTTTTGTGGGAGAAAAGGGAAGAAAATATTTTCATTTCTAACACGCTTCTTAGCCTTTTCACTTGAAAAAAATCTTTCCTGTTGTTTCTTTCACGGCAACGAATGCTGGGCGAGGAATAAAGAGGAAACAAGTATGGCCACCTATTTGCCCTCAAGTCTTGCAGAAACCTGACGTAATCGATACCAAAGGTTTTTATTTCTTTTTCTTCTCTTCTCTTCTCTATCAGCGAGCCGGTTGATCAGGCTCAACTGCAGATACTGCATTAATTTAGAAATATAAGAGCACAATGAAGGACTGTTGATACTGTTCTCCGTTTTTGCTCAACGCGTAAGTTTAAAAGATAAAGTCAACGAGAAAAGCCAGTTTGAGACCTGTTTAGGTCAAAATGTGTAGACCATGGGTGGGAAAAGTTTTCTTTTAGCAGGCCGGTCTCAAAATGCTAAGGTATGCGGTGGGCCGGTAAAATACCCAAACCCCAGGCCAGGTGACTACACCACAAGCCTAGCGATAATGGAACGGAGAACAAATGAATACAAAATGGCGTTCACTTACCGAATTTATTGTATTAAGTGAAGCTGTTTGAATTCGCCCAGAATAAAACATTAAAACCAGCCTTTTCCTTGAAGACAGCCGCCCCCAATGCTCTCTACCGACTACATCAGAGATGTCAGCCGTGTTATTTGATATTTTTGTACTATGTGTTATAATGTTACGGGCTAACAATTTCTAACGCTGTTGTACTTGATAAATTAAATTTCAATTAATTTAACCTAAAATAAATTTTAAAAAAACGAAAACAAGTGCACTTCACATTATGGCAGACGGGCCGGTCCAAAGACGAACGCGGGCCGTACTTTGCCCACCCCTGGTGAAGCCGATTATACCTTTACAGTATTCTGCTTTGCTTGGTGGGCTGAAAACACTTGCAATATTTCAAAGTCTCTGTGATTAGGAGGTAAAATGATATTTAAAGGCCCTTTTTTGAACTGACGAGCTGAAAATATTCTTATGCATGTAAACTTGTTTGTTTAGTCCTGCTCCTTTGGTTGGTTTCAATCTTAACACCCAGTGCTTTAAATCACCGCGAAGCGCTGAATAGGTTAAAGTGGATGTCACGTTATCACCAATAGTGACCAGCAATAGATTCGTCAGCAAAATTCTTATATAATGGTTGTGCATTTGCTTCTTAAATTATTACAAAGTCTTGTGGAGAAATAGAATTATTTTTTGTGATGGTTGCAAGATATTAAATTTTACGAACAGAAAGTCAAGTTCTTTGCACACATCTCCTAGCATCTTAGTGGTTAAGAACTATCAGAGTCGTGAGAAAGAATATTGCATTCAAGACTTTTGAGCTACAACACTATGACATACAAGAATAAAAGCATTTACGACTATTGGCGTTCAAGATTATTGTCATTCAAACCTGTGGATTTCAGCAATAATGGTATCCAAGACTATTGATCTACAAGACTTTTGGCATTCATGACTGCTGATATCAAAGACCATTGGCATCCCAGACTACTGGCGTTCAAGTATTCATGCAAATTGCCTGTCCTCGCATCTGCCTACCTGCCTGCATATTCAGATGCAGAACTCTCGTTCACCGTGGCCATCTAGTAGGGCAATGACCGGCTTGTATGCCAGGCGAGCACCGATAGCCAACGACCTGAGATAAAACCCAGCGTGCATGATACGTAAAGCGAGGATTAAGGCGGATACAGTTCTCATTACCCCTGCATCTCGTGCATCTGAAATAATTGCTCCAGGGCTACAAGGCCTTCGACGACCAGTAATGAAAGGCTAGGCTACTAGGCGACGCGACCGGAAGCGCCCAAACTAACCTTTTACCCTTTTCAACTTCTGGTGGCGCCTGGCTTTAGAGGCTTAAGGAATCGGACTTTCCCAGCAGATTAGGACTTTACGGCTCTCAGGAAACAATTTCGCGTGGTGTTAACTTAATTCTACCTCTGGAGGCCCCGCATGGTTCTCGGGATCCAGCTGATTACGTTACTGAGCTACAGATACAACAGTACGTATCGATAAACTACAGACTGGGCACGAAACATACGCCAAACTTGCAGTGAGCTCACTCGACACCTGCATTACACAGTTCATTGGGTGACAATAATGGCAGAATGGCGAGGACAGCACGGTACGAAGCGGCAAGACACTGGCCTACAGTAAAATGCAGCATTGCGTATTTTTTTTAGCGGTGGTTGACATGTTTGAACTGTTTTGTTGTGGCTACCAGCCCACCCTTTTCAACCTTTCCGTATAAATCTTCCGGAAAATTTACCTTTCATCATCATCATCATCTGCTGCTGCAAATCCCTTAGGAAGACTAAATGTTTTTGTTAAGTTTTTTAAACGTCTTCTCTTTCGCTTATACTCCTAGTCCTTAATTGCTTATGTTGCGTACACAAAAGGCATACCTAAAACCTGTCAAATGTCGGATCATTGTAGTCCTTTTGGTGCTGTTGAAATTTACAAAAACGTTATTCACTGTCATGGGCTAGTGTTCTAAAATCTTCTTTGTTATTAACATTTTTGTGCCTATGACTGTTATAAAGTTTTTCTTTTTTGTTAAGCCTTCTATCCCGATGATGTTACCCTCAGTAGAAACTTCTTCTCTTCTTGTTGCTTTATCCCTTAAAAAGCTGCATCAAATTAACTAAGTGTGGAGGTGGGGAGGAACATCGAATCTATTTTATGTTCTTTTCGGAAGCAACGCTGATGATATAAAGATGTTGGTGAGGAAAAAAGAGAAAAAAGTTTCATGATTTAAAATACAACGTTTCTTTGTAGGAATGATTCTCTTATCTGTCAAGTCAAACGCACAAGAGTGCATGAACCGCAAAATAAGTTCGGTGACGTTCCCCAGGTTAACACTTTCATGCAACCCATCCTTAGGCGTAACCTAAGATTTTGTATGTTTTCCTAAGCATTAGCTCAGCCTAGATCCGCCTTGTGCAACATTGGGAAACAAGGACCTCACACAGCGAGTCGCATATTCAGTAACTTACATTTGTTAGACTCCTGTGAGCTGTGATGCCACCATATTTCTTTTATTAAAACATAGTTTTAAATAAATTCACGTTCTGCATTTACAGACCTCTTCGGGGTAGAGGGGACCGTTCAAAAGCAAATTGCCTTACTATCTAGCTGATTTCATATGTATGTGTGTATATGTGTTTGTGTGTATGTGTGTGTGTGTGTGTGCGCGCGCGCGCGCACGTATGTCTGTGTGTGTGACACAGAGAGAGAGAAGGCGGGTAAGTAAGCGTGAGAGAGAGCAAAACTCAGAAAATTCAGAAAAAAGTCAGAGTCCCGTACTATAGCTATCAGCTAGTGACAGTATAACAGTAAAAATACAGAAATTACTAAAAACGAATATATCCAACGCCAGCGCTACCTGGAAACTTAACAGTCTCTTTCATAAGTTTCTGCCTTACGTTAAAAGTGCACTAAACAAATCTGTTCACTTATGAAAGAGAGAAAATGTGTGTGTGTGTGTGTGTGTGCGCGCGCGCGCGCTCACGACTAAGACCTTGCTGTAACTTTCCTGCGATTAAGACCAAGTAAGACTTAAGCTAAGAAAGCCATACTACTTTCTTTTTTTTCTCCCCTAGAGAGTGACCGCCCCGGTGCTGTCTCAAATTTTATTGATGCGTTGCTTGCGCTTAAAAAAGCAGTCGCCACAGCGAACGTAAACAACCACAGCTAACGACCCCAGTGACGTCGAGTGTGACGTTTTTTGCCTCAATCCCTCGGCGCGTCGCTCAGAATTTCTGTCAGAATCTTTGCACGCAAATGACCCCAGTGTCCCCATCACTTCTGCGTTAAACTTCTAAGCTATGTGTTTTCGAAAGACATGAATCAGTCAACGTCAAGGTATAACGAAATCCCCGTTCGCACGCATGAAACCTTCGCAAAATCTGATGCCGTGTCTTCATCTGGTCCAGTTCTAATATGAGACCACATTCATGGTTTATTTCATCTCCACCTTTCCGCCTCGGAACTTACTCTGCACTTGAGACCCACGTGCCCTTTGATGAGGTGTTGCTTTGAAGCCGCTGGAAACTACTGTTTAGGAGCCTAAGAGTGTCCTTCGCAATTCTATTGGTCTGGCACTGTTCCTCTGCGGGGTAATTGAATCGGATCATAAAATCTTTGTGAATGGTGCGTGCTATTGAAGCGTGTGAGTGAGTGAGTGAGCGTGCACGAGCGTCCATGAATCCACTAAAAGGGGAGGGGTGAAGAGAGAAAAAAGGGAGGAGAAATAAAAGTGTAGGCGTGTGTAAGATAAACATGTTTATTTATTTCAGTGCCGTTGTTTGTGTGTGCGTGCGTGCGTACGTGCGTGTGTGTGTGTTCACTCGCGCTCGTTGTTTCTGTGAATGACAGATTGTTATCAATACGCCGCTTTTCTGAACCACAGCCAGTAACTAAGACTTTATCATAAAACACTGCCACCCCTGTAAACAGGTGTCACTTGCAGAATACAGCTTGCCCGAGACGGAATCTGAACTCAGGACACCCGGTCCTCGCTGTAGTAATGACGAGCCGAATAATTTAACCCTGGTGCAATCGTACCACCTACAAAAAGAAGGATCTTGTTCGTGTTCGTCAGTGTGCCAGCTTCATTTTGGAGGGAATGGAGCGACAGAGGGAATTGAACCCATTGCGAAGGAGTATTAGTGGCAACTGCTCCGGGTATCACCCGTATTGATGCAACATGTGGTTGCTGATGATAAGGCCGTCGCTCCCTCGCTTGCGTGATGCCGAGAAATAACAGGCAGCACTCAGCCATCCTACGCCAGCAACCTTTTCATCGGGGTAACCGCGTGCATGAGTGTTACCTACTTGTGTCGTAACAATCTCGAAAGGGCGATAAAATAAATTATGAATCTAGAATATTTAGCATCTGGAGGTGGGGCATTCTGTAAAATAACGTCGGTATAGTTTAAATTTTTCATATATTGGTGCTGGGTAAGCTGATTGAGTTCTCACTTTTTGGGGTGTAGAGCTCTGAACGAACAGTTTTGATGCAACTAAACCGTGCAAGTCAAATTAAAGGAATAAATGACGAAGTCTTGTGATCTAGACTGACAAACAGTTTTTGGGACTATCCGGCAATGCATCCTGTTAAAGGTCTAGTAGAGTGCAACTTTTTTCTAAGGAATGAGTAAGGCTCAGTGTAAGATGTACTATTTTCTTATATTTGAGTGAACACCTCTCTTCTCGACATACACACCTACAAACATCGTCATGCACAGAAAAAAGATCAACGACGCACACGTCACGATTGTATTTAAGGTCGTCGTGAAGGGTTCAAGCAGTGCAAGAACTGGGATCATATGGAGTGTCTGTCACATAAACGGGATATCAGAAGTTTGACATCTTTCTATGTATTTTCACCTTTGCAGGGGTTCATTTCGAGAATGGAAGATGTGTATTTTCCCAGGTTTTGGGAATTACTATCATGTACTGAGCTTTTCTAAATCATTCAGAAAAATATTTACCCCCAACTAGATCTTTAAGAGAGGACATGCAAGAAAGACACGCAAGTGAACGACCTTTACCCTCTACATTGTAGCGTGTTAAGTTGGTTTTAGTGTGCATGCCTTCTGATACAGATCTCCAGAGAAACACTTGGCCCCCAAAACAATTTAATTACAAAACTTCTATGCGTCTTTTCCTACTGACACTGCTGCCCCCTTCTGCTGGCTTCCTTGCTCTGAAGTCTGCATAATGCATGAGCTAAGAAGGAAGGGAGGTGCACAGCCCAAAACGTTGCTGGCACCAGTCGGCAAATTGAGAAAAGGGGCTGAGGGCAGGGACGGGAGGGAGAATGTCATCGGGTGCCCAAGGGATCTCCAGCTTGAAAACGTGCAACTTCGCAACTTCACGTCTCACAAGACATCGCAGTGGTCTCGAAGAATATGCAACGCTTCCAAGAAGGTCGGAGAACAATTAGGAGAACCTAAACACTCGCAGGCTTCTAACTTGCAATCGTGATTATACTGACATTCGATCTGTGAAGAAATAAATACTGGATGCCATGAAAACTCATTACAAACAAATCTCCAAAAGCGTTCTTTTGATCACCTACATTTGGTTTATTAATAACAATGTAAATAATAATTATTATTATCAGTAGTGATAATATAAAACTATGGACTAGTTTTTTCTCGCGTATACACTGTAAACAGCTTAGTATTATAGTTTGTAGACATAAATTTTATATTTTGTTTAGTTTTCGTTGTAAAGTTGTACATGTGAATACCAGAAGTACCAGTAACAAGTATTATTTATTTAAAGGTTTGTATGTGTTTTTTTATATGGATATGTAATAAATCTGTTCTGCCATCTGATTCATTCATGCATGTATTGGTAATATTTGTCCCTCACACTTCAAGTGTAATAATGAAGACATTTTCTCCAAGTCTTCCTGTTTAGCCGCACCTCTTGAACAATCTGTGTGTGTGTGTGTGTGTGTGTGTGTGTGTGTGTGTGTTTATAAGGAGTGGTTTTAGTGGGTGTTCAGATGGGTGGTTGTGCGTGAATGCATGCGTGTGTTTGTGTACCTGCATATGCATTTTAAGAAAAATGTGTTTTTTGGGGGGGTCTTATCTCTCCGCAGGAAGCACGTTTTCACTCAAGAAATATCGTTGATGTAAGAGACCTCAGTGAGCGTTGACCAGAAGTGACTCCCTCACGAAAGACAACAGGGGTTCGCTTAAGTGCTAAGGAAGCAGAAAAGCAAGCAAAGGAGATAAATGGCCAGGTGTCTCGAGAGAGATTGAAAACAAACTTGCAAATGGCAGGAAGTTACATACCAAGAAAAACGGTTGTCTAGCGGACGGGAATCAGTAGATTCTCTTCTCATAAATACTGGATAGAAGGGAGTTGAAACAGAGTAAGACAAATATCAGCACAGACAGCTGACGATTTTGCGATTTGAGTGCTATTTACATTTTAGGTGTTATTTATGATAAATTCAAATCGAGTACTTTTATAACTTGAGGAATAGTGTCAAACTATATGCTGATGTTTCAGTGTAGTCCCAGACTCTTTGCATTATCGTAGTGGCGCATAAAAGTCACACTAGTTTAGATGATTAATATTCTATACGGCATGTCATCGGCAGACAGAATTACGACACGACACGACAGTATTTAATGATCAGACTTCTGGCCCTATTTCATAATACACAATGTATATTGCATATATTGCTTACTACTAAACTTTCATTCATGGTTGTTTACATACGGTATAAATACAGGTCTGTATCAAACCGTTAGTCACCATAAAATCATTCATATGCACAAATACAGACACACATAGTTATCGAGCCAATTGTCACTATACTATTGTGTATATAAGCAGGTACAAGAACAGATACGCATCAAGCCATTGGACACCATACAATCAGGGTACACATAATAATATTTATAAAATCAATAGTCTCCATACAACATGTAATCAACTTATTTTAACTTACATTTCTATATGAAAATTCCTAAATGCAAAGGACTATATCTTTTATGTTATAATGCTATGTTTATGTTACTATAGCTTTTCCTTATGTAAATAAAGGAGGCAGTGCCTTTTGTAAATAGCATTCTGGTATCTGCCATCAAAAGTGTGAATGAAAAGGGCAGTGTGCTTAAAAAAGTTATATGGATGAAATATTGACAAAGGTCCATATATTTTGTGTATACATGGAGAGAGTGGTGCTCAATTTCAGCTGTAGCAAGACAAAAGGGGTAGCTCAAACATTATGAGCAAGTATGGCAGCTGATGCCACAGCTATACCCATTCTAAATTAAAGCAATTTGTCATGCCTTTGTGTTTCAGCCACACAAGGTAGTTGCTTAAAAATAATATGTCCTAAATGTATTATACAGAAAATACCTTCTTTGAAGAGCATCATGCTGGTGGTAACATTCACCAATCTCTGCTTCAGGATTTGTAAAAAAATCATCTCCATTACCATGACATTTCAACTTCATACCAGAACCAGATTTACATAGAAATATAATAATAAAATGCGACCATGTTTTCTTTTTTTTGTTCATGTAGCAGTATTAGCATTAATGCTTTCTTTTGGAGTCTACATTGTGGTATTCTCTGGCAAAGACAATTTCCAGTGCACAGCAGTGATGCATTAACATACAGGAGTAGATATCTGGTAATCTGCACTAGCTAGTCGCCCGGTTAAGATATCTGGTATCCTACACTGTCAAGTCACCCAGGGACAGAGTTAACTATCGGGTATTCTGCCTTGCCTAACTACCCAAGGACGGTTGGTACGACTTGTCTTACCTACTGTTCTGTGCATAAAACGTGCCATTAGGCCCAGATTACCCTATCATGTTTATCAGCAATTTATGTATGGAAAAGAACTCCCTGAGGCATGACTCTACATAATATGCACCCGAGTAAGCGACATCACAGGGGTGCTCTGTGTGTGTGTGTGTGTGTGTGTGTGCACGCGTACGTGCACGTTTATGCAAGCGTAGAAAAGAAGTGGTACGCAGACAAATGTTTTTACAAAATAAATAAATAAATAAATAAATTAACAGGGCGTCACTAGTCCTACGACTAATATTCTTTCTTCGCACATCCCTTTTGGCCACACGTGTCGGCAACACTCACAGCTCGTTAACGAACCACTTATCTGCGTTCAAGGTATGTTAACGGTCCTCCCAACAATGAAGGCTCGATCAGACCCATGTCCTGAAATTACGGAAATTCATCAGATAACGACGACCATGTAGCCCGATCGCGGACGACAGGTTATCACGATAAGAGACGACAAATGAGTGCATCAGTCCATTAGCTTGTCACCTCTGCATATGCACTTGAGAAAACCGGAAGTCAAAGAGCACCTGCTCGAGGATGACAGGGAGAAGAAGGAAGAGGGAACTGAAGCGATGGGAGGCCACTCTGTGACGTTAGAGTAAGGGGTGAACTGGTATTCGGACGTCAAGTGGTTCTGTCCTGTTCCTGTACATAATATTTACTTCTCTTGATGATGATGTACAAGGAGAGGTACAGTCTGTCAGTGACGTGTAGTAAATGAATAATGTACCGGCCGGCGAGTCTGTAGATACCAATAATCAATAGAGAGCTGCAGGGACGGCAGCAAGCAGCTTGGCAGCTGGTGTAGGACGACCACACTCTAGATGTTTGTCTGCTGGGCTGATGCTGACTTAAGAAACAGCTTAGATGTGTGTGTGTGTGTGTGAGAGAGAGAGTGAGTGTGTGTGTGTATGTGAGTGAGAGAGAGAGTGTATTTATGATTTAAATTGATCAGATTAGGAATGTGTAAATATGTTAGTGTTTACTTAAACAAATCCTTCGTGCTAAATTATGATGACCATTTCTAGATGTGTATATGCGAAGTACTAATCAAAGACGAACTTTCTATATGTAAGAAGCATTAAATCCTTAAGGTGACTATTTCTAGTTATGTAAGAAATCAAACTTCAGAACACTGGCCAGTTTCTGTGATGTAAGAAGAGTACCCGCGGCGCAAAAAAGCTTTTGTAGAAAGACACACCTGAATGACGTAAGACAGTTTAAGCAGCAATAGGGCCTCTGTATATTAATTGTGACTAGCTCCTGATGGTCAACACCAGCTTATACATCAAGCTAATGCATGATCAGAATCAGGTTACAGACCCAGGTGCTCAGAACGTGAACCAATAATTAATAGTTAAGCACAAAGAGACAAAACACCTGACCACATACATCTGTAAATCGTAGGATGGTGGAGAGCTAAGAGAATAACACAGATAAAAATGGAGACAGGAGAAAGACATAAATGAATATAATTCTTGATGTATATATCTATTGAGAGAGAAACAGACTGAAGAACAGCTACAAAAGTACTAAGGCGCCATTAAAAGATCAGAAAGATAGAAATCAATTATAACACAGAGTTAGAAGAAGTCAAAAGATGAAGCAAGAAGCTAAGCATAAAATGATATATAAAGCTATATAGATAATCATTTAATAGAATACTATATATATAACTGATATCATATTAAATAATTATTTTAGAAACGTATATTCACTAACGCACAGTTAGAAGTAAACGACACAAATGCATGTAATATGTAGGAAAGAAAAACAAATTTAACTTACCTGAATGTACCCGTCTCCTTTGTTGGTCATGTAGCCCATCATGGGAATCCCCAGGGTCTGGGACAACATGTTCATCGTCTGGATGGTCGAGACGTTGCCGAAAACAATGAGCACGTGCAAGGAGCTGCGACGGCCCTCCATGAGGTTGCAGACGGCAGAGATGGTCTCCTTCACATCCTGGTTGGCGATGACTGCATGTCCGAACCAGCGGATATCCTTGCTGGCGTTGTTGAAGTCGTTGAGTGTGCGGTAGAAGACGGCCTGGAAGTCTTCGAAGTCTTCCTCCTCGAACACGGCGGTGATGTTAACCACCGTGGCTGTGCGCATCGTGGTGCAGACTCCCAGGACGACGAGGGCGACCCCTACGACCAGCAGCAGATCGCGCACTGTTACCTGCGCCATGCTGCTGCCCGTGCCCTGCGCCCGGCCCGTGCCCCGTGCCCCTCGCGCGGTGCCCTGGCTTCCACGTGAACAGGCTGCCTCATAGCTCCTGGAACGGACACCATCACATCGCTGGGCGGTCTCTAGCTACGGCGGCGGGTGCCGGACTCTCACTGGAAGCGCTCCAGCCCGTGACCTTGACACAGACACGTAGCAAGATATGGTGATCTTTCCGGTAAAGCTTGTTTTGGTGGTGTGTGTGTGTGAGAGAGAGAGAAAGAGGGTGAAACCTATTGGCGGCTTTATGAGTATGCCGGTGTGTGTGTGTGTGTGTGTGTGTTATCCTGTGTGTTTCTATGCGTGTAAGCATGGCTTCCTCTGCTTAAAGGGAGTGAATCATCATGCCAGATACTTGCAGTAAGGACATGATTGTCAGCAGCAAAGGTTATAACATGGCAAAAAGTGGGTTTAACTGCTTGGCTACACCAAATACTGTACAAGGAAAGTCAACAGAGGAACAGAAGGACGTAGCTCACTCTTGGCCGCTTACCTGTCCTTACTTTTCATAAATAAACAAAGAGAATATGACTGTTCTTTGACAGCGCTGGTCAATTTTCTTTCATCCCCACTATCCTAAAACGACTAACCTCGGATATTGAAAACGAAATTGTTAAAAATATGCTTAGAGTCTAAAGGCAAGTGGCTGACTGAGAGTTGTCGTTTACATCCGGTTATAAACAGTCATCTACTGATGACAGAGCCTACGAAAGGGCTCTATTTATTCCCGAACTCGCGTGACTATAAACGCTTAACGCAACGGGGATCGTAGTTAAAGTGAATAATAGAAGTGAAACATGATGTTTTTGGATGGAGGCAAAGACTCCAAAAACTGAAATATAAAAACCTCCGCCCCCTCATGTTTTTCGCTTTAAGCCTGTCGTGAAGTACATGAACTAGATGAGTCATGCGCAAGGACCGAAAGGGGGAAGAGACTGGGGGTGTTGGGGGGAAGAGAGAGAGAGAGAGACCCTCGTGTTTAACATCAACACTAGCAGTCCTGTTCTTACAGCTTCATGGACAATGAGGCCCTAACTATCAGTCTTTCACCTTCTCCGGTGAAGACCTGGCACATTTTTTCAGGTCGTAAGTCGAATCAATCATAGCAAAAGCAGGCCTTTTGAAACCCTTAGAGGGCACTCAATGCGTAGTTACCCCTCCAGACTCTTTTGTCAACTCCTCAAGCTCCGCGATCCGAATACACAGACGTCTCAGTTGCAGAATTACAAGACAGATTCAGTGTCTGCGCAGTCGGCGCAGAGATTGCTGGCCCTGGACCCGCACCGTGGAACCGGAAGTAAGGAACCGCAACGAAAGGACAGTAGTGTGCTGTAGCAGTGAAAGTCTGAGTGCGCTGCCATGACGCCAGCGTTCATTCTCTGGCAGCAGCAACATCAGGAAAAGGGATGGAGGAATTAAAAAAAAACGGATGGAGACCAGTCGAGGGGCTGTCTCAGAAGGATAGGCAATTGGTCTGCCGTACTAGTCCCATAAAGTAGACACTATTTTGTGGACTGTCATTATCAAGGGAGGAAATGCTTGGCAAGGAATAGGAGCGGTAGGAACTGGCGTGCAAACCAAACTACTTAATGTTTTGTATACATATGAAAAACATCCATACAGTCCAGTCTCGTTAGCTATTAACGAAAGGTACCACTATGAGGCCGTAGCTATGGACAAAGCCCTGTAGCTATTGAGAATATGTAAAGTTGCAGCATTGTAGCTATAGACAAAAGAAAGTTATGCCTTGTAGACTGACAAGAGATAAAACAGTGGTCTGTGGCTATAAGCAAGAGATGAGATTAACACAGGATGTAAAACTGGAGGTTAGACGAGAACAGTCCCATACTTTAGGGTTGATATCTGCTCTTCATGAAACCGTTTATTTCATGCAGTCACCAACAAGAGTAATAAAGCTGTCGTTTTGTTTTTAAAGAGTAAATTTTGTCACTACACAGCAGGCTCAAAGTACTCATACAAACAAGGGAGCAGTTAGAACACGGAAAAGCGTGGGATCATGTTGCAAGAACATCGGCATGTAGCGGAGATGTCAGCATGGAATGGGTAAGAGATAATTTGTAAGAAAGACTCGATTAGACACATCCATGTACACATGCATGCAGGCAAGTTCTCATAGTATGCACACCGGCATACACATCAACGTGTGGACAACACCTAGCTAGTAAAGCATTTATTCGGCAACGTGAACGGTTCTGCATGTGATATGAGGCTGTTCCAGCCCCCCATCTGGAATACTGGCACGGTAGTAATGAATTTTATGATGACCACTGGACCGTGCAAGAAAAGGAGGGTTAAATTTCCTAGTAACGGTTCGTAAGTTCGCTGGTACAGACACCAGTGGCCACAGGTTCACTCAGTGGACTGCGTGAGAAATAAACGTCACACTACCATCTGGTAACGCAAATAAGCTTAAGGAGACAAGATGGCAATACGTCACTCTTCTATTGCATTTGTCTAGATAACAATAAACGCTTTCCTTATAAGGACTGGATAAGGATTTCTAAATGGTCAGCTGCATCCATTGGCTTACTTTGACTTGTGGTAGCTTGCGATTCATTAAGACAGTACAGCTTACTTATCCGTTTCATATTTACTATGTTAAAATACTCTGTCTGTGAAGACGGTAGCTTATCAAGAGGTGCGATCCTCTCTATTTGTCTCTTCTAATAATCAGTACCAACGGATTAAAATAACTGTTGGTCAGGGTGGTACATGCAAAGGTGTGCGTGAGAGAGAGAGAGAGAAACACGAGGTATCTATTTTAAGGAAACTGTTAATTTGGATTAGCCAAGCAGTGTTTACTTTTGTTAACAGAGCTGCGCTGAATATAGTTTCTCTGTGCACACTAGTACTCCTAATTACCATTTAATATTAAAGAGTCGTATTAGCTGCCCACACACTGTTCATAATTGCTGTAACGGGTACACTGGGAGGGCGATGTGGACACACATTTGCCTCTCATAGTGAGCCAACTCTAAGACGTCTTTGCCATAGGTCCTGCAATCCGATTGGTTATCTGATGAAAATGGACTTGAAGCGCACTTGTCGAGCGATGTATTTTTAACCGAGAGATAAGAAACAGTAGCCATAATCGTGGGGTAATTTCTAGATACTTGATGGAGGTTTACGCTTAATAAGAAAAAGCACATTGTAAAGGACTAGCCGCTAGCTTTTATGCTCATATCTTTACTTGATATCTTGATATTTACTTAATGCAGGCTGCAACGAAGACTTTCGACTTATGTCAACATAATAATAATAATAGTGAAGAACATGCCTTGACTGCCACCAGAAGAGTAATGTGACCTCAGCTGGTCAGACTGTGGTTGTCTTGCCAGTCTTGGAACGAACCATTGCAACCACCTGCGCAGGCCTTTTAATGTCGATTGCTGAGGAATACAAGACCGACCACAGGAAAAGAATACTAGTCGGTTAGAGACTCCACATAACGCACACTCACGCGCAAATCAACTTTCAAAATAAGCAAACAAATCAACTCAATAAACAACCAAGCAAACAAATAAGTAAACTACAGGCCGGCAGACAGATTTTCAGCACTAAAATAAATCTAGAGATAAAGCAAAAGAAAAGTTAAGAGCAGGGGCAATGGATATCAAGTGAAGAATGATTCCCTGCCCTTGTCAAGTTTACGTCTGGAAATGCATTCTAGACATGAACTGGCCTTCTGCCGTAGAAACTGTATCTCAAGTCCACTTGCACAGCTGATAACACCAGTATGGGACAGTGCCTGCTGCTTACATCTAAAAGTGATTTATTTCTTGTTTGCGTCAAGTTTTTCTTTTATAAAAATACAATTTCTGTGACGTTTTTCAGCACAATATTTTCTGACTAGGTCGAAGACTTTAGCATACCACCTATTCTCTTTTTCATAAAAACTCGTTGTTTCACTTTTATCTCGAAATATTTTTTAAAAAGTAAGTTGTTTATGATGAGATGTTGCTGCTGGCTTGTTATGAATTTACACAAGCTGTTGTACGATTGGATTGGAAAAAGGACACTAAAGCGGGGAACATTACAAATGTTTTAAAGATGAGATTTTTCTATCTAGATTTTCCACAGATAATTCTTCTTCAGATGCAAATGAAGTATGTTACCCATGGTGCTTAGTTCACACCGGTCCTTCTACATGCGTGAAGTGACAGAACTAGAGCAACCCAACGAACCTCTTCTAGCCTGTGTATCTGGAACCTTTAGCCGCTGCAATGTTTTATGTAGACAGCAATAGATACACATAATATGTCAAAGACGCGGATTAAAAAAGTGTTATAAGCAGATGAATTGTCTCTCTACGAGCTGATAGGGAAACTTGGAATAATACTTTAAAATTCTCTTGTATGAAAAATGATTTATTTTGTCTTCTCCAAGAAGTAAAAAATAGCGGCATATTTCGACGGGAAAATAGCTTTTGTCGTCAATCCAAAACCACACTGTCGCAACAAATTGTAAAGAAGACTACATAACAATATTAACACTGGAAGATATTTTTATCATATTTTTGACAAATTTAAAGATAAATGCCTCAAAGTAAAATATAGGTATTTTGTTTTCGTGCTGTGTATATAATGTAAGAATCAAAAGTTCCTAGATTTGAAGTGGCACAGAGAAAATCACTCCTGTATATTCCAAGCTTACACGTGTGGTATCACCGGAAACTAAAAAAAAAGTGGCCAGCGTAAACACACTCACTCATTTTTTTTCACTGTCATTTGATGCTAGGATCAGCTGCTTGGCAATACAAACACATATTTGGGAACCGACAAGACACGACAGGAACATTTATTTAGAAAGAAATATAGACACTGAACAGCAGGATGACATTGCTTAAAGGCCATGGTAAAGGTCATGCTTACTGCTGGGTACAAAAGATGCCAGGATGTTAAAACGAAAAGATCGGATAAGTCGTTAGATGTGAAGAATAAGAAAAAAATCAGAGAGCTTAGAAATCAGAGACAATAATTGTTAGAAATAATAGAAAAATCATAGAATCCTCGTAGAGAAGCATATACAATAAGCATATAGCTTAAGTGAGTTTTCGTTTTCTTAGAGTTTGATGAGAGGAACAGCAAGAGAGAGACAAGTCAAGGCTGACAGTGTTGAACTGTAACGAGACAGAGCGTCAAATTCAATAGCGTTTGTCGATCACAGTCTCTGCTGTGTCCACCGATGTCCTGTTGTGTCCGTTTAGTTTAAAACATTGTGTAGATATGGCGTTTGACGTCCAGGCAGGACAGCAACCGCGGGAGAACACTATCGAAGGATCTGGATGTGAAGGGAGAGGCGACAACAGTGGGAAAAAGTCAGAGATGACCTGTGCAAACGAGAATTTCAATAAATCTAAGAGCTGGTCTGTAGTGAAACACCAAGGCAAGGAACAGACCGCATTTGTGTCGCATGCAAAGAAGAAAATCCCTTTAAGAAAACCGCACACAAGAGATCGGTGATGAGAGCGCAGTGCGGGCTCACTACAACAACCGCCAGATACAGTAGAACGACAAAGGTCTGGGACTATTGCAGTCACATGGTGTTAACGGGAGTGCGGAGTCGTCCATCTCATATCATGTTGTCTCAATAGTCCAGAAGGGCATGGAGGACATGAAAAGGTACACCCGACGAAGCAAGAGGATTAAAGTACGATTTGATTGAGCAGTGAATAGATCCATGAAGACAAAAACAAAAAGATGAGTCAAACCTCAAACGGTTAGGCTAGGGAACATCGCTCTAAACTGAAACTCTTCAAAAGGTGCACCGAAAGTGTTCAGCTGACAGCATAGGAAGATCCGGCAAGATTGATAAGTCCCTACGAAGGAAATATTCTCACAATTTTTTTTGTTTTAAAAGAAGCACGTCGCGTGTGCACTGTACTAATTTTCTTTAGAAGGCGTTATGATTACACGAAGCTCTATCGACACACACTTTGTATGGATTCGCTTGGCAAATTTCGATCAACGTTTTAAGGCAAAGAATATTCTTGGCCTTCAAAAAAGTTTCTGGAACTTTCACTTCGAAAGCTTAAATGACCTTCATTCCATTTAATGGTCTTGACTTTAACAGTAAATTTCACAAAAAGAAAAGGAAGATAGATGGATGGATATAAAACTAAAAAATACCTTCACTCTGACTTTGTTTCCCTAAGGGAAAAGTGATGAGACGTGCAGAAACATGCAAGGTCTCCTAAGACATCAGCAAAAGAAACGACAATGGCCAGTTTACAAGAAGGCGATTTCATCGGAGAGACTGGAAATAGTTCATTGATTTCTGCAATCGCTATTTGTCTCCCTTCGTGTGACTGCCCTCCCCTCATCCTCCTCCTGTTCTCTTGCAGGTCTCTGTCAGCCGTGACCCCTCTATTTCCTGCCTGAAATATTCTCATTTTCCCTCTACGACCGAGCCGTCAAAACGAGGCGGTAGGCGTTGACATCTGAAAGCAACAGGAAAGAAAACAAGGACAAGGAGATGGTGTGGTGTAGGAAGTGGAGTTAGGCTCGGGCAACAGGTTACGTGGCAGCTGCCAGCATCACGACTCCGTCACTAACATTCCCTCATCCTGCTTCTTGATGGTTCCATGCACACGGTTTCTCGATAAATGTGTGATATTTGTACATATAGGTGCAACGACACCACGAAGAAAGAAGAATAATGACGTAACAACGATGTTTGTACAAACCGATATTCAGACAGATTCACGGACGAACAATGCGCGAGGAAACAGATAAGGACACTGAGGCAGAGGGGTGGTACAGTGAGACAGAATGACAGGATGAGGGAAAACATGTCAATAAACAGATAGCCCAGACTTTTCGACGCGATTAAAAATCGCGACCCTTCTTCCCCTACCTTCCGACTAAGAACAAAATGTTACACAACACCAGCGACAGTTGGGATATCAAGACCTGTACAAATCAAATGTGCAGAAATCCCTTTCATTCCTGGAAACATCTACTGAATAAATGATTTACGCTCACACATTCACTACTATCCCTTAGCTTACTATCCTCTGGCTTATCTCGTTTTGTAGCACGACCAGACAGTGCTTTGCTAAACAAGAGACAGACAAATACAAACTGTTAATTCCGCCGCCAAAGCTCAAGTGTAAGGAGGAATCAAATGATACCCATCACAAGGGAGGCCACTCAAATGGCAAGACTGCGGTAACCTGTGGTTTGTCTGACTATATATATATCTCTCTCTCCTGATCTGGATTGGAGAAGCGGGGGCGGGGGAGAAAAGATGGTTTATCAGCTGTTCTCCTGCCTCCAGAAACAGAGTACAGGGGGTGTGCTGCAGAAGCTACATCTGACATCACTGAACTGGCTCGATAACTGTCAAAGAATTTCATAGCAACAGAGTTACTGATAGCTGAGTACGTTTCTATACTGAGTGACTGCTGAACATCAACAAATTAGTTAGCTGAGCTGCTAGTAAGAGACAGAAAAAAAGAAAAAATAATAATTAAAGAAAGGAGAAAATAGAAATGATTACAGGAGAGATCGACAAATTTAAATTTCAAAAACAAAAATCGAACGAATTAGAAGAGAAAGACAGTAAGGGTACAGAAGAAAATGGCTGGTCAAATGATCGAATGAATGACTGAATGAATGAACGACAAAAACTGACGACAGGAAAGACACGAATGCAACATATGAAGAAAATTAAAAAAATAGTGTTAATGGTTGTCATAGAAACAAGGAAAAAAGAGAGGAAAAGTGGAAACATGAAGTGTCCCAATGGGTTTTGATCGACAGGCCTGTGCTACGCGGACGTAGCTCCAAGGAAAAATGTATTGATTTCATTTCCCAAGCTTCCTGATTTTCAACGCAAGAAGTAAGGCAGCTCGTGTGCTTTCTAATCACCAAGTTGGAAAAACAACGCACTCGCAGAAAAGAAAATCGTTCAGAATAACAAAATGGAGTGAGTGTTGTTCAGATGTAGCTAAGAGTTAGCCGGTCCAGGTTTTGCTGCGTACAGTTAGCTTCAGCAGAAAGCATTCAACGAGGTATTAATTACACGAACAAGCATACATTTCGCTCTATACAAGAAGTTTAAATAAATAAATAAATAAATAAATTGACTTATAGGCATCTCAAGCTTTTGACATGGACATCTCGCAGCTCGTAAGATCACTGACAGGAAGTAGCTACAGACAAAGGCAACATCCCTTACAGGCAGACGTCTGCTACAAACGGTTGTTCATCACAGACACAGTTTGAGGACAGGCTGACCAGTCCCACACATCTCCGCCCAGCATTCTGTTGCCTGTTAACTCATCAATGGTTAGCCCCGCCTCTTCTTCACATTCCCTACGGACGTTGTCCACCACGTCTTCACGTGCCCAAGCCAGATCACCAACTAAGCGAACTTACAATGCAAATTAGGGATTTTTTTAACGGTTTTCTTTACAGCACTGTGTCTGCGCCATACAGCAGAGCTTGAGACTACACAGCATTACTTGTTCTTGTAGAGTGTAAGGGCATGGCAGTAAAGGTTTATGTAACTCCCTAATAACATGCGCTAGTTGTGGCCTTAGCTGCTAGGATGCAGTGGAAGGCCGTCGGACAGAAGGACAGGAAAATAAAGAGACTCTTGTATTAATCGGAAACTACATCTCTCAATCGCGCAATCACTCCATCGATCATTGGTTCGATTTGGGGATTTTAAGGACCCATCAGGCGCTGTGGGGAATATTAGGATCTCAAAAGTAGATGCTACAGATTTGTAGCTCAATGAACGAATTAATTAATCAATCAGTTTTGTTTGCCAACATTTCTGTCAGCTTATTTACTACCTCTGTCTCGCGCTCTCTCGCTCTTTCTATCTGTGTACACGCTTAAGAGTGGCTTAAACGTAATGGCAAAGATCTACTGCTTAGAGGAAGTTTAAGCAGAAAATCAGACACAAAGTACAAAGCCATGGAGGCAGAGAGACCAACCAACATGCAGAATGTAGCTCTTTGACACAAACGGATACTTTAACTTTAATCCAGAGATTACAGACTCCCATCACCTCTAGAAGGACGACCCACGGCAAAAATAGACAAGAAGAAAGAAGATGGGGAGGAAAGAAAGACATATAAATCAGGTGTAAAACCTCCGTGACGGTCACATGGCCAAGTCTTCTTCAATCAAGAAAGTCCAACGAAATCTAACAAGCCAGGAAATCGATAATATCGAACAGCGGTGATTGTTTTATTATGTATATAGCATCTTCTCACGTCTTTAACCCGAGGACAGCTCGCTGGTGCTAATTACTGTTTGCTACTAGCTTTGGGCTGCACATTTGACATCCGTCATCGGTCACCCAGCTGCCGCAAACCTCTAAACACCTCTTCACTTTGGCCTACAGAATACATCAACCGTCAGGATTCAGTCTGGTTTGCTGGCCTTGGTCACAATGCAGTTCTCTACTCTGAAGCAGACATACACTGATCTATGTTTTTTTTCCCCCACACCATTGAATAAGTTTCGGGCCTGAAGCTGCATTACGACCTTAACTTTGAGCCTTTTCGCTGAAGCATGTATACCGAAGGAACAACTTGCTTCAGTGTACTTACCTCTCCCCGCATCAGGGCAAATTGGTCTCCAAGTACACATATTCCCTTAGGGTGGCTCAAGTTCTGATGCTCACTCTTCGCACAGATATCAGTCTCTCATCACCAGATCATAAGCTTCTCCAGAAAAGGTATAGCTCGACGGTTGTCCCCGAAGAACATATTCCGAGCTTCCGATGGTCTGATAGTCTAGCGGTTAGACACGCACAAAGCTCTGGACGTTCTGTTACGTCTTGTCACGTACCCACGTACTCCATCTCTCCATAGATCTCCACAAACACGTTGCTTTGCTTCGCTGATGGGTTTGATATTACTCTATCGCATTTTTACTAATTTTAAATTAAATTCACAATTCACCACTAAGTCTGCATTTAGAGTATTACGAGTATGTTTTATTTCTTCCCGCATTGCTTGTATATATATATATATGCGCATCTGCTTACACATGAATCCTATCCACTTGAAAACCTTTCTCGAAAAATTAGAAGAATTTTAGCACAAGTGTACAAATATAAGTGTATAATTCCATCATGAACGTGACGTCACAAACTGCCACCTTACCTGACAATTTCGGCTTCGATTCATTGCATCGACAGAGTCCAATGGCTGTGGCCTGCCTTGATCTGAAACGAAGCAACATTGTTCAACGTCTGCAACTCCCTTTCGTGGAAGAATCGTCACAAGCTGCTGAAGCAGGTGTCCAAATACGTCCAAACCAGCTGTAAGAAACCACGGCTCCAAACCAAACACTCCACGCACACGCAATCAGTAAAACAAAAAAGGAAAGAAAATTGCTATTGTGATTTGGTGCTAACGGGAGTCACTGAGCTAAGCCCAGATATTAGAGCCAACAAAGAAAAAAAAAAAGAACCGTTGATTACGTCACAGAACTACGAAAAAATTCTTCTTTTAAATCGCAGTGAGCGATTCTCGACGTAAATATTCCTCGTGCGAATAGTTAGCAGAGCGCGCGTGGGCTCTCTCTCTTGCGCGTGCTCGCTCGCTTACTCCCTTCCGCTCTCGTCTTGCGTCGGAACTTTGGGATGGCCAGCAAGCTTACACGGCCTTCACACTCTCCGCGACGCTAGTCCTGGGATCAATGGCGGTGTGCGAGTGCCAGCCAGCACATATCGGCGCATCTCGTGCCGTGAAGTCTGGTTCTCCTTCCGAGGGGAGGTGGGCTGCCCGCACGCCGGAGCGCTGGACCAGCCACGGGGGCAGCAGCCTCAAAGCCGCCTTCATACCTCCGTCTCGCCGTGTCCTTCGTTTCGCTTGGGGTCGATCGTGCCTTTCCCTCGCGCCGCCACTCTCCGCCTCCGCGTCCTCCGGGCGTAGTAAGCCGTGCTCCTTCATGTTTCTCCTACACCCGCACGGCCCAGACCCAGGGTCTACTGCAGCCATGGTTACTGAGCTACGGTCCCTGCTTTTGTGGTCCTTTGGGGAGTCCTTGTGGGGGGGTTATTTTTCATCGCATTCCACTTCGCCTGTCTTCTCGTCTCCGCCCCTATATTTGACCCTCCATGTCCTTTAACGACTTAGTGCATGCGATGCAAGGAGTCAGCTATTGTTTAAACGCTGCTAAAATTTCGTGGAATCGAACGCACAGCTGAAGCCACTAAATTCTCTGATACCTCCTTACACGTAAAGACGGCCGACTTTACGAAATATGAAAAAAAACGAAAATGCAACTAATCACGTCAGCACTAAAACCAGTACTTCAGGTACGTATTAGTGTATGTATGTATGTAAGGATGTACTGGCTGTTTGTCAGTACTCTGTCAACATGTCTGTATACCGGTAATTGTGTATGAATACATTATTTAATGGCGTCTTTATCAGGGGAAAAAGGATACAAGGGGTAGAAAAAAATGGAAGATGACTTTACAGTGAGAGTAGACAGAATAGATAAATCGCAAGAAAACTTGTACTTATTGTGGTTCTTTCTCTCTCTCTCTCTCTCTCCTTGCCTATTTATTTTTCTCCACCTGCATGTGTACGATTTGTCTATCAGTGGTGTCTGTCTTTGTAGCCGTTTACTTGTGCGTGTGCGTGAGTGCGAGTCTGTCCATGTGCCGAGGAAAGCTTTCGTTCGAACAAACTCGGCAAGTGAAAGGAGGATTTTCTAACTGCGCCCGTAGGTCTGTGAGTTAAAATTTTTATTCCATTAGTTAAATGAGCTCATGTCGGGAGCAAACGTGGAGAAAATCGATTTGCACGTCTTTACGTGAGGAGAGAGAGAGCGCGCACAGGCGAGAGAGTGAGCGAGTGAGCGAGAGAAGATAACGTACCAATCTTTTCTCTCGTCTAACATGCACGTCACTTGAAAGAAAGAGAGAAAAAAATACAGCATGCAACTCTCGACTTCTATGTGCAAAAGACAATTCACTGCAGATTGAGAGATAGAATAGAATTTGAACTTTTACTTTCTGTACAACATTCGCGTCACCAAACACACACACACACACACACACACACACACACACACACACACACACACACACACACACACACACACACACACACACACACAAACGTAGAATTGCTATTTTATACCATGAATGTCGTTGACCGTATCATTAGAAGATGGGAGAGATTCAAGCATAGTATTAAAAAAGTGAACCAGCATTTAAAACTAACATAGAAGAATACATATTTTCATGACGTTCGAATCCGAGAATGTAGCTTTGACCACCAAGCACTAAAACGTGAGGTATGATCCTCATGCAGTAATTCTACATCCTCATCCCCGAGAGAGAGTGCGAGAGAGCGGGAGAGAAGCCATACTACAAGTGTTATTGTCTTCCTGGTAACAACAACTCACCACTTTGGTAACAGATGTGCGCAAGCTGATAGCTATATTTCATATTTTAACGAAAGGTTCCCCTGACATTTGTAACAGCTTTTTCCAAGCCTTGCGAAAGTCTCATATGACACAATGCAAGCAATACGAATCTTCATCATTTCACCCACATTTTTAAATACAAAAAGATAAGGACTTGTAAAAAAAGGTGCATGTCTAACTACCTATATCTAACCTTTATCTTCGGTATACATTTAGAATCCTTCTTCATGTGACATAAGCACTACCATCTTTCGTCGAAAAAAAATTATCGTCAAAGAGATGGAATTTGCATGAGCATTATCCAGCAGAAAAAAGGGGCTGAAACACCTTAAGACTGCTACTGCTTACAGGAAGGTAAACCGCGAGATACGGGACGGCATGACGGCATCCAGGGCAACCTGGGTCGAGGAGAGATGCAGTGAGATTGACGACAGTGTGGCCTGGGAAGACAACCGGAAGGTCAGCAGAAAACCTCTGCGAGCGAAGACGGCAAGGGCTGCCTGCTCTTGGATGGCAAAGCTGTCCTAGACCGCTGGACGGAGTACTGCGCCGAGCTTTGTAACTTCCCGATGAAGACAGACCCGGACATACTCCAGGACAACTGGAAACGAACGCCGACTAAACGATCTGCAAGTCCCACGCGAAGAGGTCTAGTAGGTCATTCGGAGCCTCAGGGGAGTAAAGACCACCGGGGTGGACAATGTCTCAGAGGAGAAATCAAAGGTGGCGGAGAAACGATAGCGAAGGCTCCTACCACCCTGTGTGGAAGATCTGGGCAGCCAAGCAGTAGCCACAAGAGTGGACGTATTCACTGGTCGTACCCCTGCCTAAGAAAAGAAACGTAAGTCAGTGTCAGAACTATCAAACGATCAGCCTGATCAGTAACCCAAGCACAGCTTTGTTGAAAGTGATCCAAAACTGCCTCACGCCGGAGGCAGAGGAGAGGTTGAGCAACAGGCCGGATTCCAGGCGAGACGATCACTGTTGAGCAGATCTTCAACAGTAGAGTCCTTATCGAAAATCACCTTTAGAACGGTAAAGATTTTTACTACAACTTGTTGATTGTAAGAAGGCATTCAGTAGAGTATGGTACGAGGGCCGATGGAACGTACTGACCCGTGAGTGTGGAGGACGACCTTATACATTTTGTACAAACAATCAAGGCACTGTACAGCTCCAGGACCTCGGTGCTCTTCAATAACCAAGTGGGTAAGCTCTTTCCAAAGGACAGTGGGTGTGCGGTAAGGATTCCCTGTCCCCAGTGCTGTTCAACATCTACCTGGAGAAAATCATGCGCGATGCCCTCCAGGACCATCACACCTCCGTATCGATCGGGGGATGGCAAGTTAGTAATCTCCGCCTTGCTGACGACTTTGATTTGATGGCGGGCAACAAAAGCTAGTTACAGACCCTCAAGGAAAAGCTTGCGGCTAATGCGGGATGGAAATCAGCCATAAAAAGAGTAAGGTCAAGGCTGAGATCCAGATGAACGGGTTACAGCTGGAGGAAGTCAGTCCTACAAGTACTTGGGCACGACTCTTTCCAAGGAGGCTGTGCGGCGGATATACGTCAAAAGATCACATCGGCCATGGCCAGCCTCAACAAAATTTGGGAAAGCAAATGTGTCAGCTTCCACACCAAATTCAGGCTTTACAAGTCGCTCGTAGTGCCAGTCATGCTGTACGGAAGCGAGATGTGGATCCTGCTTAATGAACCTGACAAATGAATCGAAGTTTTCGAAATGACATGCTTTAGGAGACTTCTCCAGGTCTCCAGCAGAGAGCAAACGACGAACGACTTCGTCTGCAGCCTACTTGCCTGCTTGGTAGGCTCAAGCAGCAAAAACTGAAAAGATTTGGTCATATCCTCCAACATGACACCTTGCCGAATACGGTGCTCCAAGGCTACGTCGACTCAGTAGCAAACATAAGAAAAGCTGGGTGATCAACGTGCACGAGTGGACCTGTTGTTCCCTGGGAGACTCTTTGGCGGGCGCAAGAAATGAAATCCGTCTCCTGAATTAAAGTCTTTTTAAAAAAGTAAATAAATCTTAAGCAGTCCTTTCAAAAAAAATAAAAGAAAGAAAAAGAGTAGCGAAAACCTTCGAAGAAATATTCAGTAAACAAAGAAGCAGCCCAGTCGATCAGTGGTATTTTTCGAGATCTCGAGAGGTTCAGAGATTATGCAAAACAGTCAAGAGTGCTGGTTGTAAGGACGAGGAAGGATGGCGGATGGTGGGCATCTTTTTTCAGTCTGTTCACAAAAAGCAAAGAAACTGACTTTGATCAATCATTTAAGATAACATATAAGAAAAAAGGAGAGTAGAAGAAATGAAAATGAAATATTTTGCACATCTGAAAGAATTATAGCGTCACAAGAGATGTAGTTGTAGATTTCCATCTCTGTCAGCGATCCAAATGGGAGTAAGAAGGAAAGAAGATCGCTGGATTTGGTTGAGTTTTACTGTTTGAACAAATGCCAAAGATCGCCTTGTGCATGTTGCGAGAAGAATCCATTACGATGCAGAATAAAGGCATAACGGTTGCACTTTACCGTTCTCCAGTTTCTAAATGTTTACATCCGTGAATGCAGTCTGGTGTTTATGTACGACATTACAGCTTACCCCATAGAAGAAAAAACTAAATCAATAAATAAACGTAAAAGAAAAATAAGCTCGGCTGGAGCGACTTTAAACGAGTGTTTCCAGCGCTTAATCCGTTTGTTGCAAGAAAACCATATTGACGAAGTTCTGGTTTGCGGAGGCGAGATGCGCGCACGCCGAGTTGAACCTTTGCCCGCGAGTGCTTGGATAGCATGAAATGTGGAGACGAATGCTAGTACTGGAGTGTGGGGAGGCCGGGGAGGGTGACCCGTGAGACAAGGGCGAAAAGTGTCTTCTGCTTCTAGACCAGACGTTCATCACGCACCAGAACCGGACATTTCAACAGGGCGTGTGGTCTTGCAGATCCCATGAGAAGGCCATTTATAAGGGCGGCTGACGGTGTACTTGAACATGCATCTTGTGGATGAAGAGCAAACAAACATCAAAGAACCGTTCTGCCCATTCGCGCAAGCGTGCGCTTCTGCACGCCCGCACGCACACACACAAAATATCACACGCGCACACGTGCAGGTTTCTCGATAAGTATGCAAAATGGCATTCAGAAATGCTCTCGCATCTCCCTCACCCAGGACCTACAGGCCCGCTCCGGTAGTTTGGATAGAGGAGAAACGCCAACTGAAACAAGAAGGACAGTGCCAGAGAGAGAAAGAGAGGGGTCGGCTCTCATGCATCGACCTATTTTCGGAATCGGTCTAGGATACTGACTTCTAGAGAAAAAAAGAGAAGACAAACACACGGTAACACAATCAGGCGTAGACAGAACCATTCAAAGTCTACGGACAGCGTCATCTCCAATACCAGTAAACGGGGTGTCTCGTGTCCTGGTCCTTGACGGATTCCCCCCCCCTTACCCCATCTTCCCAGCCAGTAGTCCAGGGAACGCGTAAAGGCACAGCCTCGTTCAGATGAAGCTGCCGTCGTCGATTTGTCCTCTGGCGTGCCTGCGCGGCCGTGCAAGCTGAGTCTACTGCGCTCCGACCCGAGAGAATGCTCGCCATGTCTCTCAAGACTTCTAACGCGCCGGAAGCGCTTCTAATTGTTGGAAGCTGCAAGTGTACAAGAGGACAGCACCCGTCTGCTCGAGCAAGTGAAAAACCAGTTCATATAGTTACAGTTGGTTATGATTTATTTTTTAATAACTGGGTAAAGTTCAGAGCTGGATCGTACTTCCACAAATTTGGGTGAATAGCCTCCTTCTGGTTTTTAGATACACGCCTACAAACATCCACCTGCACAGAAAGAGGTCAGGTTCATAGGGTCACACATATACGCTGCTCCTATGGCTGGACCCTTGACAACGTGAACGTGTCTGTGTACAATCCTGACGTATGAGCTGCTATTTTTTTTTTACAGATCGGAATGTTTGTAGGCGGAACGGAAAGCAGAATGGGAGGAGGGCGGGGTGTTTACCAAGATTGTGGTAGTCAGCGTATTTGAGATAACAGGTGTTAGCTGGTTGTTTTTTTTATCGACTGTCTCCTTTTGTCATGGCGAGGACTCAGCTCTGTAAACAGGTGTCGTATAAAGATAGAGCTCTCATGCGTCAAAAGTGAAATCTGAATCCACAACCCACAACCCAGTCGCTGTCTTGGTGTTTAGTCCTTTAGCATTATGCCAGATGACTTTCCTAACAGAAAGATAAATAGTGTATATCTATTTACGAGAGTAGTAGGATAAGTAGAATATGCTCTTTTCGCCTTTTCAGGTTGTTGTGGAGTGAGATGTTAGAGACCGCGCTAGGGCCAGCTTTATATGAACGTGGTGTCCATCTCCTCTCCCTCCCTGCTTTACCTTCCTCCGCTCTCTATGGACTCAGGTAGATATTCTCGCCAGCTAGGTCGACTGGAGTAAGTTTGCTCCATTATACAGGTATCAAACCGGCGAGCCTCTCAGCTTCAGCGTGCGTAGACTATACCCACCCAAAATGACAATAATAGGTACTGCAAGTAACTGTAAGTCATTTAACTTCTGTAAAAAGAAACCTTTAGCATAGAAATTTGCTTGCTACATACCTGCGAGCTTGCATAATCGGCCAGCATTATCAAACAAAAAGAATCGAACTCAGGGAATATGATGGGAAGAAACAGGAGAAACAATCTAACTCAAGGAATATGATGGGAAGAAGCTGGGAAGATTTCGATTTCGCCTCGTCCCCACTCTCCGAATAAGACTGCGATAATTGCCGGAAAGCGCCTCTTCCTTTCACCGGCGCTTCGACTAAGAAACATAAGCAAGCTTTAGTGCATTCCGTAAGGTAAAATGCAGGAATGCAATCTACGGCTCCCACATAAAATAGTGTCTGCCAATCTGTGTGTTGCAGAAGAGCTGGCAATTGTCAAACTGCATGTGCTAGATCCTCTGTGAGCTTTTTCCCGACAAGGTGCGATATTAGCTCAATGCAAGAAATTAAAAATACTGGTTTGTCTTCAGGCGTCGTTCTCCTTTCAAGTACTCCTTTGTCCTTACGCGTGTCTATCCGTTTTTCAGTTTCTCCACCTGTCCATCCGTTTATCGGTCTGTCTGTCTGTTACACAGCGCACACATTTATGCAAGGTAAAGTAACGGTATTCCCTTTGGTCGCTGGGTAGTGAAGTGTTAATTAAGACAAGGAACTCTTTATCGGGACCAGCTTTTTATGAGGACGGTGCCCATCTATCCCTTTCTGCCTTGCCTCCTCAAACCTTACCCATTCAACAACCGGATAGTCCGACATATTCATGTGTTTACGAACATTTATGCGCTCTGACAAATACTACAATTTGCGCTCACTACAAATACTAACATTTTTCAGGCTTTTTCAGAAACCCCAAGTTTCCACATATAGGCATTGCTATACGCATGCACTTTTCACACATTAACAAGAATATGCTTAATTAATACTTTCGATGTAACGAAAGAAAGAAAGACATAGGTTGTGCCAAATCAAGCGAGACATATAAACAAAGGTAAAACATTCCCGACAACTCCCTCAGACTCGCTGTACTTCCTGTGTCTGACCTCTGGCTTCGCCCACCTCAGGAAGGACGTACGGGAAGCGTGCGTGGTGAGCGAATGAATATTTAACACATCAATCAAGCCGTCAGCTGGGCACCCGGATTAGAGGCCTGCCACTCAGCTGCCTGAGACTGAACTGTTGAGTTGAGGGGCTGCCCCACACACTCCCACTCTTTGTATGTACACCGTCAGCACGCGGCGACAGCCGAATGAATAAAGAAAATAAAATAAAAATGTAAACTGCTCCGCGAGAATGGCGAGCTGTAGGTGGTTAACTGTGGCTAGGACAAGTGGAAGGCGAAGTATAACCTTTTTCTTCCTCCTTTTCCATTTCGCTATAAATCAGATAGCGATATATATATATATATAAGCAGTTGTCCAGCCACAGCTTCCAGTGAATCCCTGATACGATGGCCAGTTCGCACTAACCACCTGGTTCCGTACTCATGAAGCAGAAATAAAGACAACTCAAGGTTAACTATGGACCGGAATCGTTGTAGGATGACAGTAAGGCCCCCCCCCAGCTATATAAGGTTTTCTAGGGCGCGGAGGTGAAAACGAACCTTGCATGTGAGGTCTTAAGTCGGACTTTACTTCCAAAAATTGCCGTTGGCTGGTGTAAGATGTAGTGGTGTAGAATACTAGCATTTAAGAGCTTGAACGTGAAATCTTGAAATGTCGCCAGTCTCAAATGGTAAATCTCAGACCAGACTTAATAAAGTAGACTTGTGTCTTGAGACAGGCGACTTCAGACATATTTTCAAGACCCCACATACACACCAGCGCTGGTACAAGTGAACACTAAAGGGCGGGTCATACAGCAGGACCTTTTCCTTCCTTTCAAAGAGACAGTATGGTTGATTGATGAAGCTCGTTATGTTTTTTGGTTTGTTTTTTTGAGCTCCTGTAGAAGAATAAGGAATTGCCCTAGGGCCAGATCGCAAAGAGATGCCCTCCCGGCCGGTCTCTAAGTCTATCTCACCTGCACGTAGGAAAGCCTAATGAAGATAGTTGTTCCTGAAGACAGAGGGAGAGGGAGATCTTCAAAGCGCTGAATCAATTCGTGCCGGCGCGCAAAGACGCTCTTGATTAATTAACCCTCTCGCTCTCGGGATCCTACAAGTGAACTTGGTGGCACGCACGACAAAACCCATTAACCCTAATAGTAATTATTTATTTTGATGATTAACATTAGGAAAAGCATTATATATTGGGATGCCTCTCGTGATGGCAAATTATGTGGCTGCTTAATAGTGAAATTACAAATCAGGCCTTTAGAATAGCACACTTACATTTTCTTTGATGTGATCTTTCAGTGCTGCGCAACCTAATGAATGTACGTAAATAAATAAATGAATATAAAACCAAATGGAAACCAGTAGAGATAGTTAAGCTTTTGCTGTAACATCTCGGGGTGGCTAAAGGAAAACAATCGAGAGACGGAGGTCCCCGAGAACGCGAGGGTTAATTAACCTGAAGATAATGAAGCGAGCGACAAAAATGTCTTCGAGGCGAGCGACACGCCTCAGTCGACCCGGCGCTGAAGGAATGACACAGCGGCGCCCTACCCATCCCTTTAGACTTCTGGGTAAGTGGTGTGCACCCTACCACCTCCAACCCACACCCTACACACACACACACACCCCTACACACATGCCCTACACACACACACCCACACACACACAGAGACCAACTCCTCGCCTTTACACTGAACCACTCGCCACAGACCTGACGTCGATGATATTAGTAAAGACGGAAGGTGCAGATTACTGGGCTGTCAAATCAGTGAGAAATAAAAAAAATCGCTTCTATTTCCTGTGATTAATCAATGCTTTTCCGTGTCCCCCGTGTGTGCGTCAGCGCGCACACAAGCGGCTCCAAACCACCAAATAAAAAAAAATACTTGTGCAGTTGCCACGTGCTGATTGCGTGCAAAAGAACCTCTCCCAAACCTCCCTCCACCCTCCACCGGTCCATCAGCACTAATGCGATCAACGCCATTGGCTAATAAAGGCTTATTGAAAAGCACAGGAGCTTAATGGCATTAAAGTGCATCAGCTAATAGGCGAGTTACGGGGAAAATGCCAGACTGGAAAGCGTCTTCCTTTCCGCACCATAACTAGATATTGAAAACAGATGTTGAAATCTGTTATAAAATAAAGTATAATTATCGCAGTACAATGTTCCGTGCATTTCACAAACTGCACCTAGATAACGGCAGTGAATAGTCGGCCAAAGAAAGAACGGTAACTGTGCACTCCACGACTTATTCATTAGAGTGCTCTTTCTTCCTCACTCACATGAAATTTTACAAAATCACTTTCTCGTGTCATGAAATGTTTCAGGAACATGCAAACTGACATTTTCACGCCTTTTTTGCTTTTTTTGCGATAGGGGTGGGGTGGGTAAGAAGGACGATCGGGGTGACTCTAGTATTATTGACAGGTCACGGTGTCCCGCCGATATTTAAATATAGCAACAAGCTTCAAAAGCATCAAAGCATCGTCTACGACCAGCGATTAGTTGCATTAAAAAAATCTCCTGTTACATGCCCATCGACACAGCTATGTTAATTGTCTAGTCTGTCGCCGGCGTTTGAAGCAGTTTTTTCCCTCAAATATTCATGCAGCTGACTGCGCCTGGCCATTCTCAGAGCAGATGCATGACAGCGGAAGTAAGTAAACCTTTTTGTCCTAATCCATTGCTCTGTACTGTTGTGTAGTGACTACAGCAACAAACACAAGACGGCTGCTTATACCTTTGAAAAAAAGACTTAAAAGTTTAAAGGTTTCACTACTGAATCTTTCCAAGAAAATACTGATCGTGAATAGCAGTTTGTCTATCCTTATGACTTATTGCAGGATGGTAAGATGGCCTCCAGTAACAAACACTTTCATACTTGGTGCGGTTTATTGTTAAGTGTTCTGAGAGTAACTTGCCCTGGGTTAATCTGCAGACGAAAGCTGGTTTCTCTTGTATTGTCGGGACGCCGTGGCATGTACGAAGGAGTTTGGCTTAGGGAGATGGGTAGTTAAGGTAGGTACGAGCAAAGCAATGTACTTATGAACTGGTCACTGCTGGACCTGCACTAGTCTACACGCGCGCTATCCACGTGCGTTGCGCAGATCGCCGTATTCGGACTGGACCTTCACAACATACAAGAGCCTGCAACTACCCCCATCTGGGTGAACATTGACCCCTCTACCCCACCCCATCGCGAGGCATAGAAAAATCAACAACACAGACGACAGGGTTGTACATTGAATCGCTTACACTTACCTTGTCCAAGCCTCAATCAATGGGAGATCTGGTACCATATGTTTATTAGGCGTATCTGTGTACAAACTTAACGTCAGGTGTTAAACCTCTATGTAGGGTAATATTTTAGCGCGTCTATCTTGCAAAAAGAAGGGCTTATTCTCCTAGGTTTGGGGAACTAGTGCACTCTGCTTTACCTAGTCAATAGAAAAACAGTTGCACCTTACGGGACCTTTAAAGACGACCTTAGAATCTTAAGAAATGGCGCAAAGAGTATATTGATAATAGCAGCTTGACATAATTAGCTTACTCCTGAGGAAAATGTAGTGATTTAAGGGAGAGGTCGGAGGAAATTGGTAGCCAACACGTGCAGTTTCTCTCGTTAATTGCCGTGATATAGCCTTAATTGCTGGCTTGGCGTACCAATACCTACCCCTCTCTCGTTAAAGGTTTACATCGGTGATGCTCACCGGGAGAGCTGCTCAGCTAGCCTTGCTCCTAGCACATGTAGATACTTTAAGTGACCCGCATAGCCTGACTTTGGTCAAGAAATGGCGCTTGTATTAAGTCACTTGATGACGTCTGTCCTACCAATAACACACACACACACACACACACACACACACACACACACACACACACACACACACACACACAGAAGACGTTATAATTTTTCGTTTGCTTGTGGTAATTACTCCTTCGCTTCTTCATTGTGATCAAACAGAGAGATAAGTAAAGACAAATATTAACGATAATCTGTCTCTAACCCTCTAACCCTGTTTCAATGTCTGTTTTCCAGAAAAATGTCAGCCAGCGATAAGAGCTAATGGTGATAAACATTTGAGTGAAGTGGACTGCATGCACACGGACGCACGTACACACATACACACACGCACACACAATAGGGCCTAGAAAAACCAAACCGAACAGCCTAGCGATCAAATTCAATCGCAACAGCTGTCAAATATAGTTGAACTCGCGTAAAGCCAATTTCTTTCGGCCACCCTCAACTTCTCCCAAAAGAAGGAAAAAAATCATGACAGCTGTCTGACGGCTGTGGACCAAGTCTTCCATATTCTCTGCGACATCCTTTACCAAAACGCTCGACATCGCCTCGTAATCGAAGCATTGGCTGGGCGCGAGATAAGGCGACACCCATCCCCCAACTCCCTCTTTCCACCCCCTCTTCCCGACGTTCTGGTTGTCTTCTTCACTCTGGCTCTCATCCCCGTCACTGACAGGCCCGGGCTGCTGGCCATGCCCTTCAGTGCTGCAGGGTTTTAGGTAGGGCTGTTCCGCTAGTCTAAGCTTATGACATACATTTTGGCGCTGGTGCCAGCACGGGTCTCTCTTGAGCTTCACGTCAGGTGTTTTGTCAGCAGGGTTCCTTCGCCGTGCATGTTAGGACTTTTCCTTTGCTTTTGCAGTATTTGGTCAGTCCCTTGAATAATAATATAAAAGAAGGCTGCAGCTGGCCAGATTTTAGGTTTCTAAGCGTCAACTGCTAAGAATTATAGCCCCATGAAGCGACTTCGCTCGTGTTTAATGGATATCACGGTGTAAATTTATCGTTAAGCGCTTTCGGTCTCACAAGCACGCATTTGTGCTCCGCGGTTTGGCAACAAACAATTTAAAGTATTCTCCCAAGCAACTCCGCGTTTATGAATGTGTTGTTCAGCAAACGGCACAGCACTCCTGGCCAATACATTCTCGTGCATTCTTTCAAAAACTCCATCAAGCACCCCTACCACCACACAAGCCGTTTTTCTCTGTTACATAATTTTCATCTTCCTTCAAGACACGCCGCTGCCTCTAAACTGTTTACAACAGTAAGATACAGCGAGGGAGGTTAAGCGAGTTATATAAGGCAGGGCTGAGATGCTTTCAGTCCAGGGCTGCGACACCAGAAGTGGTTTCTCGCTGACAGTTGAGAGGGGCTGGCTGTCGCCCCCCACACTCTACCTATGAATGGTCTCCCTTGGCATTAGTTTAGCATGTGCAGCTTCTCAGCAGCTGCTCTCCTGCCAGAAGCAGGTGGGTCAGTAGCGACAGAGCCCTCAAGAGGCTTACACGATGTCAGCTGACCTGTATCCGTCACTAGAAGTTGTTTTAAGTTTGTTGTAAGAAGAAAGCATGCCGTTTTCTTGTTAGAGGGAGACAGAGAGGTAGTGTGTGTGTGTGTGGGGGGGGGAGATATACTAGAAGGATGGGAGGTTGTAGAAAAAGAGACGCATATAGAATGAAAGAGCAAGAAGAAGACGAGAGCTGGAAAGTAAGAAGAGAGAGGTGAATGCAAAAGGTGGAACTGAGAGCAAAACCGGCATGACAGAGAGATTCTGATGCTCGATAAAGAACGGCATTAGACGTAACTATAGCCATGTTTTCTCCTATGATTAGTCGTTTGAACCATATTCTGTCATGTTGCACCATTTACTTTAAATAAACGTTACCATGTGAAGCTTTCTCTTTTTTTTTCCTTGTGTAAGGTGTAATCTCTTATTTCAAGTAAGATGCACAATTTTCGTTCTAATAGAGGCAAGGACTAATCATAGGGCATAAGATAAGGCCTAAACAATCTGCTATAACATACGACTTTAATTCTCCCAGTGGCTAATGCAACGAAGTTCTACACGGAAGCACAAGAATAATCAACAATACTATAGTACATTCATATCCATTCCATCAAACAGACCCTAATATATCATGATTCGGATTCTCACGTTCCACAAGGTGATCAACATTCGTTCCCACAGTAGCCTTCAGAGGTCGCACGGCCAAAACAACTGAGGACACCCTCAATCTGTTGGTCATGTATGCAAGTAAACAGACTCGACGGCCCAAATGGACGCTGTTGGAACTCTCCCGACAGGTCATGGCTATTATCACGTAGACACTTTCAAAAAGTGTTTGCGTGTTAAGAAGAGTCTGGCAGTCACTCTGGGCTGTTCCAGTAACTTTGGAGCATGTGTATACAATACTGTTCAGCCTGATTTTGTTCTTCACTAGTAAACTGCTGTAAAACAGATGAATGAGACAGATAACACACTTCCTGTATGGGATTTGTAAAATAACTGGAAAAAATCTCTGGGAGACTGAGAACGTTTTCAGCTTCCGGAGAAGGAAGAGGCGCTGCTTAGCCTTTTTCGCGACAGCCTAAATGTTGGTATCCCAGCGAAGTCTCCAGATGAAGATGACGCCATGGGTGTCTACTACCCCGCTAAGAAGAGAGAGCAGCGCAGTGTCATCGGATAATTTGTTATTATATTTAATGTATTGCATCGTTTTAAGTCATCTAAAGATATATTTACAGAACGCTTGTAAACAATTCACTTTTTAAGAAGAACCCGACTTAAAAGCAAAATCTTAGATATATTTGGAAGGACAGCGGTGACACGAAAGTACAGATTTGATTGAGGGGAATCAATTTTAGCAGGGTGAATGCTTTCAGGCTACACCGCTGGTACAACAGAGACAGTTGAAATTGAGTGTAACCGCACTCTGTCCCGCCCCTAGCTTTGCGCAAACAGACGGCAGTACATTCAAAAATTGATCGCTTCTGGATTCCACACTTGTCGATAACCAATTCCAGGGTGCAATTCTCTTTCGCAAAGTCAAAGAAAAAAAAATCTCCACCACGTGCTACGCACATCCCGAAGAAGGGACACCCCCCCACTCACCTCCCATCGACTACAGTGTGAATGATGATGTGGCATGACAGTGCCATCATGATTTGGTAGCACCATGGTGACACAAGGATCACAACATTTTCGGACTGGTTAATTCCATTGTCCTAAATAAGGGGAATCAAAACGCAAGAGAGAACTGTTTCAGTTATTTGACGTCGGTTCATCAGACGTGAGTGGCCAGCCGCCAATTACGAATGCATACTTTACAAAATGCAAAGCCCAGATGGTAGAACAAAAATTCCCCTGATATTAGTCTGGTTTTGTTCACGCCATATCAGCTAGAATACGCGCCTGTAGTTATGCCTTAATTACGAATTCTCCAGGGAAATCCCCCCCCCCTAGTCGTCGACAACTCTTGCCAGTGTTTCAAGCTAAATATTTATAGCAGTATTTTGCATCAGACATACGGATAGCAAGTGGCAATAAATTGGCAATGATTTATTTCTCCCAGTGCGTTGTTTAGCAGCCAAAGCTCAACGTGCCCACGTGAAGTGCGTTCACTTGCAGACAGCCTTTGTACTGATGGGCAGAGACGTGAGTCCCTGATGGCGTCGTGTATTTGAACTGGTCCTTTCGTGATCCTAATCTTTTTTATACCTCACTTCATTGTTAAAGTATCTGGCAAAGTCTAAACAATAAAGCCACAAGAATGATCGGCCCCTAATATTGACAAGTAGCTATTAAAACTCCTACCGAGAGCCCTGTATCTAAATGTTTGAAGTGGACAAGTAGGAACGTTAGTTAAAAAAAATTGATAGAAACATTTTTGTGGATTTGTTGGATTTGGGATTTACATTTGTGTTGAAAAGTTAAATGTTTATAAAACGGAAATTATCCAAATGAGTAATGGTATGATCATGGAGGTAGCAGGTTTACGGTAGATTGTGGCAATTCTTACCAGTTAATGGTGCAGAGGAAATCATTTTTAGAATACACATTGGCGTCAAATTTTATTTGTTTTCTTGCTTAAATCAGATGATGCACAGCGAATCTGCAACATCTTTTTTAAAAAATTCTGCATTACGTCTTATGAAGGAAAAAATAGACAAGTCATAATGCGGCTGATTGTTTTAGGCGGGGAGGGGGGCATTAACGAAAAGGATCTGATGATTTCAGGTATGGACAGCGTTCTGAACTGTTCTATTTTATTGAACAGTCATTGTTTCATGTGACATTTTTATCGGACACAATAGGATTTTGTGGTACTAGGTACTCGCTCAGGAACGCTGATTCTGAGGGTGATAGAAAAACTCCATTTGGTAACATTGGTACAATGCTGCCCTTTACCTGTTTCTTTTAAGTGGTGTAGTGTGAACATAGGCCATCTTCAGAATGCTGCACAACTCCGTCTACCATATTACATGAAACTTTCTATCAGAACGCCAAGACTGCTCACTGTTTGAATCGTTTTGTTTCTCGAGCATGCTGGAGAAAATGACACGGTCAACATATGTGAGAAATGCCGGATTGCGTGTTAAAGGCCGTATAGGGTGCAACAATTTGTTGACTCGGTAAAACTCAGTCCAAGACACTTTCCTCCAAAATCTTGGTAAACCTCCTATTCCGTTCTCGAGATACAATCATAGAAACATCACCATGCACAGAAAGAGTCAACAACATGCTTTATGTTTTATAGAGCTTTATTCAGGCATTAAAAAAAATGTGCACCCCGATAGACTTTTAAGAAAGAGAATGGAAGATAGAGGCTAGCACGTGAGCAAACATCTCTACACAGCTAAATACAAATAACAACGACAGAATAAAGGAACACACGAACTAACTATCGAATGAATGAATACAAGAAAAGAAAGAAGGACGAAAACAGTTAATGGACCAGCGCAGCTAAGAATCATATTACAGTTACAACACTTACAATAATTACTGCCAATACAACAGCAGTGAGTGAGCTACAGAATGACCTGACAGACAGACCGCAGACTTCGTGCTGACAGCTATCATCCTTGTGGATAACACTGCATCGAGCGCCAAGAAGAGGCGTAGAGTACAAATTAAATTAGCGCCAAAATAATGATTTTGCTGCAAACCTCGATTTCCACTAATATAAAACTTCTCTCTCTCTTCCCCAAGCCAGTGTTTTACGGACCCCCTTCACAGAAACCTGGTAGACAGCCTGAAACAGGAACAGTTCCCATAGTTACTAGAAGCTTCCAGCTACTTTTATCGTGTCGTCTGCACTGGAGAGGTTTTGCGCTCAGTTGAACAGTTGAACAGTTATGTTTGTGGGTGCGCACATATAATATGTTATGTGAACGTGAACAGTCGTACAAATACTCAAACATGAAAACATACATACAGTCATATGTGCATACAGACTGACATACACACAAGCACACACACTCTCTCTCTCTCTCACACACACACACACACACACACTTACTTTTTATTCGCCCACTCAAGTGATAAATTGTATGCCTTCTATTCTCTCATGCACTTATTTCGTCGTATGATGATTTTTGTTTATTTTTGTTGCATGTTGTTGCTTTCATGTATTTTAATACATAGTGTGGCTAGTGTCTGCGAAGTGTAATTTTTGATTGATTTTTCTTGTGCTGCCTGGCCTCTGTTATTTTCTAATGCCTTCTTCATGCTACCTGTCTGCTACGCTGCGAACGGAAAATTTCCTTTGCAGCATTTGTTTGTTTGTTATAATGGACACAAAAATTCATTATTTCAGTATGGGAAAGGTAGCAACTAGTGTGAAGGGTATTGCACAAACTAAGTTGTTTTACGTGATTTCGTGTTTTGACAAAGTGAATTACATTACATTACAGGCCTGCTCCATCCAATTTGTTTGTTTTTAATTTACTTCAGGTAGATTATGCTGGTTCCAGTCTCCATTATCTGAATGGAACATTCAGAAGTCATAAGTGTGAATGTAACTGACGTAGTGAAATGTGACTGGAGTGACAACATGTGATTGAAGTAGCGAGATGTTACTGTCTTCGTTTCGGGTTGAACCCATCATGTCTTCACCTCTGCCCTGCTTGTCATGGCGGCATGTCCTCTAACTAGGGAATCAATGTGAACTCGAGATCATGTACATTCGTTCACTCCTTCTCTTCTCATCAGTTTAATTCCCTCTTTCCTAGCCACTCCCCCATTTCCCGCTTGCTTTCATTTTAACGACAGTTTCTAGGCCCGCGGAAATAAAGTACATTTGCAATTAATTAAATTAAGTATGTTTCACTTTGTGCTGAAAATTTAAGCACGAAGGTAAACAAAGGTTAATGATTTATTATATTTCTGGCTCTTGGGTTCGGGAAGGTTTTTATGTGAGCTGTTTGCAATCCGTTATTTGAGCCGCTCTGTCGCTCCACTGCGGCTTGAACTAGAGGCCCGTAAATACCAACAGATGAAGAAAGAGAGAGAGGTGGAAAAGGGAGAGAAATCTTCCAAGTGGAATAGCCGGGGAGGACGAGATCTGCGATGACAGCGCATGCTCATGTACCTGTTTAAAATCGTTCTGGCGACCGATCTAGTGGTGTGTGTGTGGTTGGAGGGGAGTCCGTGGCGCTCGATACGTGTGCGCGCGCAAGATGGACGGCTGGCAGGGGCTGAGAACGGGGCGCGGGCTGGCCGCTGAAAAGCATTGGAAAGGCGCTGGAGACGGATGGCAAATATTCCGCATCTCTGCGCAGGGACACTAAAACACGCAGACCGTGAAGTCCCCGGTCTCCCCTCCCTTCCACCCCACCCATCTTCATCCACTCTTCTCCCTCCCCCCGCCATTCCAAGCTACAGCTCCACCTCTGCATGTCGTCTACATATCTTCCGACAATTTCTTGATGACTACCACCCCACCTTCACCCTTGACCATTCCCATCCCCCTTTTTTTAAGGAATCCACCCTACTTCACGAAAATACCCGCACTCTTCCGTCATGCAAGATTAACTTGCCCCCCCTCTCTCTCTCTCTTTCTGTTTCTCTCATTATATGTGTTTCTCTCTGCCTCTCTCGCACGAGCGTGCGCGCGTGGATGGTGGACATTTTCTTCTTCTGGCAAAAAGTTTGACCCCACACCTTCCTCCTTCCCATCGATTTTCTGCTTTGCGCTGACGCGCTAGGAGATTTATCGAATCCAAGCTATATGGCATACACTCCTGCAACACGACCCGTCCCCCAATTTCTTGTGCCTCCCTTTTCCATCTCCAGCGCACCACTGCCGAGCCATTCCTCGCCCCACCCACACTTCCACCCCACCCCCACCACCCTCACGCGACCGCTTTCCAGCTTGCAGGCTCTCCTGTGGTGTGGGACTGGTCAGGCGAGGGCGTCTCACCCACCCCCACCCCCGAGAAGCCATTAGGCTGAGTACATAAAGGTAGACAGGCACAGCTCGCAGCACGTTCTCTCCACCACGAGTCGTCTTCTCCTGTCGCTCTTTCTCCACAGACACGTGCCTTAATATTCACGACACACGTGGCTGAAAGAGCCGTGTTATCTGCTTCCCGTCACATCTCTTTCCTGTCTTTTCTTTTCTCTCATCCTCTCGCTCTCTACCTGTCTGTCCTGTCCGTCTCTCTCTCTCTTTCCTGCTCTTCTGCCTTTTTTCTCTACTTTCTCTCCGCCGGCCTCCCCCCTAAAATTCTCCTTCCTGTCCCTTTCCTACCTCTCTCATATATCTTCTCTTCTATTTTTCTTCTGTCTTTCCTTCCTGTCTGTCTTTTAACTCTTTCCTATCTTTTATCTTTTTCTCATTCCTCTCTTCTATAATTACCGGGTTTCTCTTTCACTTTATTCACTTTTGTCTCTCCTGTCCCCTTCTGCCGTGTTTTCTGCCTCTCTTTGTCTCTGCACTTCCTGTTTTCATTATTTCTTTCACTCTCTTTTATCCGCCACCTCCCACTACCGTTCCATCGATTTTCGCTGCCCAGTCTCTCTCTCTCTCTCTATGTATATAAATATATATGCCCACGCGCGTGTATGTGAGAGGAGAAGAAAGAAAACAGTTACATCATTAGGGGTGTCGAATGCACATACCTAGATGTGTGCACGCGCGCGTGTGTGTGTACATGTGCGCACGCACACACTGGTACCCTGGCTAACATTTGAATTTGCTTATTAGGGACGTGTGTTCTAGTCTCTTTATTAGCGTTGTGTCGCTGTCATTCCAGTCAGAGGCTATTATGCTGCAAGCTTTCTTCATAAGCTTCTTTATGTTAGACTTTACTTTCTCTTCATAGACTGCTTTACTTTATTTCACAGCACAGTGAGGCAAAACTTCTGGTCTTGAAAGCTTTCATCATCATCATCATCATCATCATCATCATCATCATCATCATCATCATCATCATCATCATCATCATCATCATCATCATCAACAACAGCAGCCCTCCTTCCTGAATTTGTCTGACTTCTTTCTTTCTTCTCAAGAATATTCTACCTCGCAGCTAAATGTATTGCAAAATTCAGTTTTCCAAATACGCCTGTGCAGTGATAAGGCGAACGCTCTCTACATATGTATAGGAAGAACAAAATTCGAGCCCTCATGAAATTCTTATCAAGGCATTTTCCCGTTTTAAAACATTCAAGGCAGTGCTTTGTGTTTCTTCATCTTCCACCTTCTTGAAGAGTCTCGACTTTTACTGGCGGATCGTTGCTGCAACATACTGAGGTTCCAATATAAAATATACAGAGTTAGACGAGTTCCAGAGTGAGGCATCATAGTGTCCTCGACAAGATCGCTCGCTCCTTCCCCTGCCATGGGATCATGGCGACCTCTGTGACTCGGTCTTCTAGGACGTAACGCCCGCCAAGGCGTACCATCATCCACTTTTATTATCGTTACAGAGACGACCTCGGTGGCCTGATCGCTAAGGGAAATCCACATGAATGGAAGACTCCTTTCTTTCGAGGTTAGCAATGTTCCTACCAGCGTGATGTTGTTATCAGAAAAATGAGTTAAAGCAATGAGACAAGCTTCACATTAAAACTCTTTATATAGAAAAAAATCGTCTCCGCTTCACATGTTATAAATTTGAGAAAGACATTTTTCTCCCCCAGCTTCACACATTTGTAGTACGGTGTTTCCATCTTTCTCACAATAATCATTTTCGTGGAACAGTGTTCATGTTGGGGGTGGGAGGAGATCAGCATTACAAGCAAGCACTAATATTACTTGATTCCTTCTACCTTCCCTCTCCCACCTCCGTGCTAAAGTCGTATGTTTGTTGTGGTACTGCAAGTGGCTAAACATCAGCAACAGTTTCCTTCCTGTTTACCACTCGCAGGCACTGAGGACTGCAATTTCAACCGCAATCATGACGGCGGCTTAATGCCCCTGCTCTTCCTTGCACCCAGTGCCCCTGGCCGACGGACCTCCTGTAAACGGTAATTTGATCGCATCGTGCTTGAAAACAAATCTGAGCACAAGCCAGGATGGAGGCCAGTCCAGCCATGAGTCAAAGTGATGTCGTGTCTGAGGGCCATCTCGCCTCTTGGGGATCATGCGGTAGAAAGAAATGAAAAGTAAAACAAAGAAAAAAATAAAACAAAGACAGGAAAGGGGTAAACAAAAAAGGGCAGAAAACAAAAACAAAGGAGAAAGTAAGAATAAATAAAGCAAGAATGCTGCGATCTCTCCTGTCAAACGTGTTCTATGTCACGCAAGGTGCCATAAATGTGAGGATTACTTAATTGACCTTGAACTTTCAGTCCCCTGGTGTCAGCAAATCTGTCGTCTGCCTTCAGTGACCTGTGACTGATCGTAAAACAAAGAAAGAAAAATTCCAAATACGACTTCTTCATCATTCTCCGATGAGTCTTCTTGTCTGGAAGGAGAAATTCCTCGGTGAGTCTTTAATCGTCTGCTTTTGACACAGCCTAGTATTATGGGAGGAAAAAATCCATTTGTTCTGGTTTTTGGGGTTCTCTGTGTACCAGACTCATTTGTTTTTGTTGTCTAAGCTAATGCCTGGTGGTCCCTGTAGCAAGACGTTAAATATACAGGGTATTTATTCCGGTGTACATATATCGAAATGCTTGGGTGATAGAACATTGATGTAGAGAATACTTAGTTATCTTGCTACGTTAGTCATTGTTCATGTAATAAGCCAGTTTGAAATAATCTTATAGAAAATAAGATTGAAAGAACGGGTAAAAGTGAAAGAATATCACATTCAGATTCGCGGGGTATCTCTCTCTCTCTCTCTCTCACACACACACACACACACACACACACACACACACACACACACACACACACACACACACACACACACACACACACACAAACGCACTCATATTAAATGAATCAAATAAGGGAAAAGATAGCAAGCAACAAAGAAGAAGTAAGTAGTAAAGAATAAGTGAAAAGAAAAAAGTACATGAAATAAAGAAAACTTCGAATAACAAAAAAAGAGGAAGAAAAGGGGGCATGAGGGAGAAAGGAAAAAAAGAAAGAACGAACAACCGAAATAAAGGAAAGACATAAAGAAAGTAAAGAAAGAAAAAAGCAAAAAAAAAAAAAACTAAAGAAAGAAAGATGGAAAAAAAAGAAAACATGAGCCGCATCAGCGATAATGATGGGGTTTGGAATAGATGAATTCCAAACTAGTTGCATGCAAGAAGATTGCACCATTCACTAGATAATGTATTCATAGAGAGGCAGCATTTGTAAAGAATAACCCCGGAGTTTTCCTGTATGATTTGAGAACGAAACTGAGATGGCGTCATGCCATAGCCGAAGGCAACGACCAGCCCACGAGGGCTTGTTGTTGCCTGACCTCTGACCTCAGTCGATGTTGCCGCGTTCCCCTTCTCCGATAATTTACGTGATAATCTGCTTTTCATGCATCTGTCTTTTTTTCAACTCACGGTGTCAGTGCACCATGCATGTCACTGGCAAGGATCCTCTTTCTCTCTCGTTTGTTGCTTTCCCTTGGTTCTGGGGTCAGGCTGTCGGGGGTAACTGGATGCTTAGGTCTATCAGTTAAGCTAAGCTACTAATATTTCATAACCGTTTTGTCTATCAGTTAAGCTAAGCTACTAATATTTCATAACCGTTTTAGCTGTGCGCCCGGTACCTGGACGTTACGAGGCTGTCACTGGGGAGTTTCACGCCACAATAGTGCTAAATGAAGTATGGGCCATGGTGACGGCTGGTGTAAGACATTGATTAGTCCCGAGGGAGTCACTTGGTCATGGCGAAGATTCCTACGTGTGAATGTACGGAACACTTGTGCAGCACTGGTGGCTGCGAGTGTTTCTGGCTAAAAGACCTTACAGACACTTAAGTGTTCAATATGTAACCATGGCAAATTTGTGATATGAACGTCGATTAACCTTCATCAGACTTCGTCACATTTTTGACTCTATGCCTATTCACGAAAGGAGCTTTTGTCCGAAGGCAGAACCACAGGCTGAGCTAAATATGGTCACAAGAAGAAAATTGTCTACATAACATCTCATAAATATGATAAATCATATTTTGTCTCTTCAGTACGAACAACCCAGAACACAACCATTCATTAGCCGTATCATCATGTCACTGTTCGATCCATTGTACAACACCAAATATCCTTTTTTTTATATTTCTTCACACTGGGCAGCAGACGATACGTGAAAAGCTAAGTTTTTTCGCGCACCGTCAAGAATCCTTAGGGTAAAAAAAAAAAAACAAACAGATTCTTAGTTTCTTCCAGCACTGAGTTCAGTGGCTTGGCTGTAGTGATGTTGAACAAGCTAGTAATCGGCTAACCTCTAGAAAAAAAGAAAAGAAGTGGACTGGAATTGGGACTAGCAGCGCAGAGCTAATGAGTTAACGAGGACGGAACGCCTTTAGCGGACAGCGAAACACGGGTTTGGTTCACTTCGTGGAGCGAACATCGCTCGCCGTGTGTCGAGAAAGATTTACATCGATGGCAGCCGGGGACGATGCTCGTGTTATGTAGCATAATTAGTCTGCTGTGGTTGCCGCAGCTTGCCTACGATGCCTTGCTGCACCGCTCGATCGGACGTCCCACGCTGCTGTGGCTGATTATGATGATCGGTCGCTCGCTTGGATTCACTCAATCAGGCGTTCATCGACTATTTTTTTTTTCATTTTTTTTTCATCTTCTTCTTGTCATTATTCGGTCGCTTCATTGAAAACGGTCCTCGGGTTTCTTTTCCCCCCCTCCCGCATTGATAAGTAGAAAAGTTAATGGAGGACTTCTGTGATCGATTTTGCTCCTCGAGTACTTCACATCCGGGCTTCCATTAGCAACGATGTCATGTCAGTTCAGGTTCAGGGTATTAGGCTAGAGACTTTCTTTATTCTTTTGGGACTTGTCAATAGTTCGTGAAAATAAGGGAAGTAGAGATTGCATTATGTGAAGTAAAAATATGTTTATTATTTCAAAAACTTTAATCATACGTCAGATCTTTTGTTTAAAGCAAGGGAAACAGCCCCTGGGACCACAGACGGCCTAAGACGATACTGTTCGCTTCAGTTCTTTGATCACGGTGAAGGCAGATATAATGGAGCAACTGTCTTCCGAACCAGATTTGAGAGCCTTATATCCCCTGCATGAATGTACGCATTTACATCACATAGCCAGAAATTGCTGTCGTCAGGAAGAGACCCAGGTAAGACTGCATTGCATGTGTCCAAAGCGAAAAACATTTTTTTGTTTATTTGTTTCATTTTCCAAAACTGCTCGTGCATCCTAAATAAAATAAATGTTACGCAACAGGCCCTCCAGAATCCACGACCCCCGCTAGCACATTAAAACTGAATAAATAAATACTTCAGCAACTGTCTTGTCAATATTAAATCAGCCGAGGTACTTGTGTTACCAAGAATGGTCAATAGGATTTGGGTTATATAATGCTTCGTGCCGCAGTTTGTTATTGTTGCAGGAAGCCATTACTCGTTACATTACGCGAGCTCTGCCATGGAGGAAACAGGAAACAAATCTTTCCTCCACAATCAAGCGGCACGATTAGTGGGCGTAATGGGTCTCGGGTCCTGAATAACTCTTACGCAATCGAATCGTTTAAGACCTGTTTGCTTTACGCTTGTGTGAATAGAAAGGATGTCTTGCTGTGGTACAAGACAGTGTTACAAAACTGACAGCACGTGTTCTTAAGGCCAGATCATGTCAGAATGCAGCCTACTCTTACTCTTGTAAGGACGAACGGTTACAGAAAGACGAGAATGTTTTGCTTTATTACCTAAAAAGAAAGTATGTAACAATTTTCTCCAAGGTAGGGCTTTAAAAGGAGGAAAGGTCGCGACACTATTACATTAGGCATTTATTATTATTATTATTATTATTATTATTATTATTATTATTATTATTATTGTCACTTAGCTGGCCTATCGTAACTACAGCTGCCATAAGAAGGACTGTATGGTAGGCCACGTGACTTATTAGTAAGCACACACAGGAGCAGACAAACACACAAACGCACGCACTCACACACGCACGCTTGCACGCATTCACGCATAGACGCCTTTGTTTGACAATGACCAACTTTATTTGTCCCATTGGGCAATTTGAATATGGGAATGTGCTCGAGTTCAACACTGAACGAAAAATTGAAAATATGAGAAGGAAAAAGAAGTGGGCAAGTAACATGTATCCTGGTGTATGCCGGTGTATATGAATTCAATCATACAGATCAACAGGAGGGCTGACAGGCAAGCGAGAAGGAAGAGTTCATGTTGAACAAATAAAAAAAACATGATTTGTAAGATGGATTGAGGCCAAAGCGTTAGAAAAGAATCAGGATAGTGATGGAGGCAGCACGTACAAATGATGCCATACTTTCAGCAGCATGTACTACTGACATAACACTTTACTCACGTGAACCCTAATCCCCACTATATCTAATTCCCTAATGCCTAATATCTACACAGTTCCATCGAGTCGAGCAGTTCTCTACCTCCACCATGTACGAGACTGACCGTGCAAAAACATGGGCTACAGCCGGCAGACGAACTTGTGTCTGACATCATTTGCAGGCGGGAGGTAGTCGTTGTCGACAGTTTAAGAGTGTGTTTCGTACATAATGGCATCCCAATGTTTTTCTTCTATGCTCTGTAATTTAATGATCGGACAGCAATTTTTTCGAATCATACCACGTTTCAAAAGATGTGAGGAGCTGATCTGGCAGTTCCAAAGCTTCATTTACTTAGTTTCGGTAAATGGTTTGTGAGGCGAATAATGAAGTATGGTTCTATTGATTTCTTGGTTTTCTAACTAGAGCCCCGAAAATCAAATTTTGTTGTGGCTCTGTGTGTGTGTGCCTGCGTGCGTGCGCGCGTGTGTGTGAGAAGGTAAGAGAGAGTATGAGAGAGAGAGAGTGTGTGACTTTATGAATAAAAGATTCAATGTCAGTTTGCTCAACATTTCGAATGAATTCCAAGTGAGATTAAAAAACACTATCTTGAAATGCCGCACATAATATATTCCAAGTAATAACGTATCGGTTGTGCTTGGAAACATATTAAAACTGTTTTGAGTTATTTTGGAGATTTTATATATTAATGAATGGAAACCTACCTTGCTGCGTTAAAGAAAACAGAACAACATAATACTCAAATAGTACCAATGCGGTATTACATTTAATAATAATGATGATTAAATTAAAAGTAATAATAGTAATGGGATTTAAACAGCGCGTTTTCCCAAATGGAGGTGAGCTCAGATGTAAAGGGCAGTAGGTAGTGATGCTGAATAACGGACAAGGGAATCACAATTAGGCAGTCACACAAACACACGCACGGTAAACATTACTAAAAAAAAGACAGAGAGCATACATATCTTTCAAAGCTCGGCGATGACATTTTTCATTCTGAAGTATTTAGAAGAGAGTAATTTTTTTATGTTTCCTCCATCCATAATTCATATCGCGTAAATAACAATAATACAAAATTAAAAATACTCCAACCTCATACTCCAGTTGTTTAGATATATGTGAAAACGCTTGATATACATCACTTTCAATCTTTGTTTAAGCCAGCGACTCTACACATCAAGATGTCTGTCAGCAAGATCTGGCAAGGAGACACAGTAATCAAGTCCTACAGAACCCAATTAGAACATGTAAACGATGATCGTGTGTGTACCAAACAAACGTCTTGTGCTTTCCTCTTTTGTGCTATCCACGGCGTGTCTTTATTCTAGAGCATCATGTTTCCAGTTTCTTTCATCGTAATTATCACTGAAACAATTATTGATGCTGTGTTTAGAAATGAGCCCTGAACAGTTTAAATTTGATTTTACAGTCCCTTTGTTAAAGTGGTCTCGTGGGAGACGGTTAAGCTGGGTAGCTGTAGCGCTGGTCAGCAGGAAACAGTAGGGAGGAGGTCAGAGAAGAGCAGGAAAGGTTGCAGACTGTAATCATCCTGGAAAGGACATCTGTAACAGACAGCGGCAGACAGAGTGTGGTTACAGTCGCCGGCAGCTGCGCGCGCACACGTGGAGGACCAGCAAAGAGTTGAGCAGAAGGCGGACTGCCGCTAGAAGGATGCAACAGGACAAGACTTACCTGGCAGACTGTTGAGATGTTGAGACAGGAGAGAAATCGCTACTTCAGCGTAATTTGACTCTTGTCGCGTTCTTCTCATCTTTCGTCGTGTCTGGAACGATGCGTGAAATGAATGACACAAAGGGTCACAATGCAGGAAGACGAGCTAGCAGAGAGGAGCAGCAAAAAAAAAAACATATAACACATAGCGCTAAAAATAGCTACAACACACATTGCATATAACACAACACTGCACATGTACTAGATTAAACGCACAGGGCATGGAATAGCTACAACACAGCGGATATAATCTGTACAGCATACAGCGCATGTAATTGCTACAAGACACACATATATGTATAAAACATCTTCAATATAGCGCGCATAATAGCTACAAGACATGCAGCATTAGATAAGAAACTAGTAGCATTTGGAGGTAAAACTAATCGAACCAGGTCTTTAGTTTGCTAGACATTTTGGAATCCCTTGAGTTACAGCATTCTGGTTTCTTTGTAAGATACAGGGAATCACGAATCAGATTATATGGCTCACTGTTTCCAGGACACAACATGTAAAAGAAGCACTCCTTCTGCATCTTTCCCCTCATTTCTGAAGGGTGGACAGAAAGATTTTGCCAGGTACTGCCCTTTGCAGGTCTCGATCCACCAACCTTCTGCTCAGAGAGCAGCCATACAGAGAATCAGGCTGCAGACCAGCGGGGGGAGGTAAATATAACAGCTAATGCTGTCATCATGAACAAACGTGGAGGAGGGTCCCTCAGGGGCTGATTACCACAGATTATTCGGCTTGCGGCATGATGTATCTGACCTCATTTCCTCCTCTCTCCTCCCGGGTGTGCTTAGCCCCGCGTCTGGATACTGCAGCTGCAGATGAAGGTGGTGATGGTAACGAGAATTTGCGAGACTTCGTGTCAACGGAAAGATGGCGGTGCAGTGATGGCGAGCGAACAGCTGTGTGGGTGCTTGAGGGCCCGTCACTCACTGGCATAAATGTACTCCTGTCACAGGCAAACCCCCATACAGCATCGATCTATCGATACCAAATATGAGAACACAGGGAGGGATCCAAGTTTCAAAGATGGCGAGCCTAGTGTCGGTCAGAATGTAAAGTCTCCAGAAATGTCCGCCCTTGACAGTGCACACAGTTTTGGGCCCGATTGAATGAGGATTTGTAGGTCAATTTTACACGTAAAAATGGCCATAAATTTCAGACGTTGACGGGGGCCTACGTGAAGTGAATTTTTGTGAATTATCAAGGAAACACAAATGAATACAGTACACAGTTTGTGTTCTCCGAAGCATGCTATACTGTGCAATGCTGCCAGTGTTGCAAGCGTATTTATTTATTTACTTGTGTTGCATGCATACTTTGGCATGTACATTTAAAATATACAATAAGCCAACTATAATTGGTTGATCACTAATACATACATACTCGAGTGAAATAAGAAAACCAGTATGTATAAACGTCCATGCATACACATGTATACAAAGACATACTACACGTACATAAACAGAGACATAATCACATACATACATACATCTATAAGTACGTACATCCACAAACATCTTCATTTGCCTTGTTCCCTTCTTGTCTTGAGGTGCACATGGCCGACATCGCGTTGGCATGTGTCTGGTCGAGGGCATCGGCGTGGCCGAGGATTCTTGAGAGAAAGTCGTTATTGTCTTCATCTCAACTTGCGCTATACCCTGGAGTGTTGTGGACATCGTGTGTGTGTGTGTGTGTGTGTGTGTGTGTGTTCTTGCGTGCATCCATGCGTGTGTAAGTGGGTGTGTGCATTTGTGTGCGCGCGCATATGTGCTCGTGTGAGAATGTGTGTGTGTGTGTGAGTGAGTGTGGGTGAATATATTAAATATAACATCTGTGTGTACTGTCACCACCCCACTTAGATCCAATGTGCAGGAGGTCAAACTGTTAATAGCTCTATTGTACTATTTATGGCGCGGCTGAACTTGAAGTGACGTCATTGCTGTGCGTTGTCTTGTGCGTTCCACTAGATCAGGTGACGTTTATTGCCGCGAAAATCAACGGCATTTTCTCTCGTGGCACACCGACGGTTGCACCGAGCCAGAGTCGGAAGTTCTGCTCGAGCGCTGACATCACAGTGCAGAGCTAATGTGATTTGTGTGTTGTTGTTTTTTTTTTCAATCAGTCAGACTGTTAGCGATACTTTAATCTTCAGCTCCTGTGATACGTTGACATGCCTCGCCCTGCACCACTTTGTCTTCTGTTTCCTTTTCTTCTTCTTCTCCTTCTTTTTCATCTTCTTTTCTCTTTCATTTTCTTCGCCTTCCTTTCTCTCTTCTTAGATCTTCTTTCTTCTTCCATTCTTTTCTTCTCCTTCTTTTCTTTCTTTCTTTTCTGATATCTAGTACATATTGCCTTCTCTACGTCTTATGTATGCAGAAATTTTCTTCTTCAGCGTTTAGTTCTGTATATCACCGACAACGTGGTCCCTACTGGGAAGTGATGAAGATGATACGCAGGCCAATCCTGTCTTTACCCCGGGCTAGGGGAGGTGGAGGGGTAGACTGACTATGGGCGGGTACTGAAGGCACTATGCAGTAAGAGGTCAGCCGGTCCTGAAGAGAACGTCCTGCTGTCTGGCACTGCGCACCCGCCCAGAACTGTCGGCAATCTGTCTTCTTTAGAGAGGCGTGCCTCGCTCCCAGAGGCCAGCGCGCCCGTCTAAAAATAAATTGCATCGTCTGCTAAGCTAGGCCCAGTAACTAAATGTCTAGCTAGCAGCTAGTGTAAGTACACGTGACAAGTATAAAGAATGTAGGATGATGTATGGTTACTGTGGTGCCAGCTGCCGTAAAGAATCTTATACAGCGCAATCATGGATACACATCTGAGTGAAAGACAGTATTTTAAGCTGAAATTACATCCGGCGAGAGGAGCGAGGTTTAGCTGTTGATCTGTCCGCCACCGGAAGTTGATTTTGAGGCACATTTGCCCCAAGGACTTACAAGAAAACAAAAATTCGAACCTCCACCACCTCCTATCTTATGTTTTGTTGTGTGTATGTGGGAGTGGGAGGAATGTAAAAAAAAATCTGCCCAGGCAACACAACCTATCCTGCAAGTTTTTCAGTAAATGGAAACGAGTACGCCCTCGGTTACTTTCAATTCGTCGTCGTTTTTCTTTTTCCATTTTCTTTTTTAAGTGCAGATTTTTCTTCCTGTACAAACACATCTATAATACATATATTATTGCTAATGTGATACTGTTTAAATCTGTTCATTTTTATTTGATAGATGGTAATCTAAGTTTTAGTTTCTAGTGCTAATTACACATATAATGCAAGGGGGGACTCACTTTCATGATGGCTACTGAAGAAACAAAACACACCCTTTGATTTGTTTCACAAGTCTGACCGTAAGAATGCTTCAGAAACTCCAAGTCGCGTCTTTTAAAAACCAAGGAAAATCTCGCGTATTGTTGCCATTCATTACCATTGTCACCTGCGTTGATCAGATGTTTGGTCAGCGATTTCAAACAGTAAAGGCAGGCTAGAATATAAGAACTGATTGTTAATACCCTGAAAGATGGTTACAGATAGTGAGAAATCTATTGAAGTAAGGGATTTAGTGGAAACTGATCCTTAAGGTGGCTGGTCCCCCGACTGTCGTTACGTGAAGATTCAGGTCTGATGCGAAAGATACCTCTGAGACATCTGGTGCGGTTTGCATTAAATATTAGTTACATATGCTAAGGTTAGTAAAATCGCTTCCTAATATTTTATATTGAGTTTGTGTTGCTGTCATGTAAGTGTTCGTAATTGTTATAATGTGTATTTTTCTAGGCATTATTTTTACATTTGTGTAAGATAATTATTAATATTGGTTGGTGAGTGCTTGCGTGTTCTTGTCATGTACATGTGTAACTATTATTATGTTTTAATATATAAAAGAGAGACTGTCATGATGAAGGCACAAAATCGAGTGGCATACATTTGTAATCTAATGGAAATGAAGCACCGAGGGGACGAGAAAGAAAGAAAGAATAGGGAGTTAGAACTAATTATCGGATAGCAAGGAAAGTTAACGCTATAAGAAAGAAGGGAAACAACTAAGGGATTTTATGTGAAGTTTACGTATTATGTCCCCTGGATTGCTTCAGAGAGGCCTTCACAGCCCCTAGGGGCAGTTAAAATCTAATAATTTAGACGGTTTCTTTTTAAGTTCCATAAGATGTTCAATTTTAGAGTTGTTAAATCTTTTACAAGATTCTACATACACACTGCGTCGAAGGAGACAAAGGAAGTAGGTGTTATTTTTAATAATAATAATAATTATTATTGTAATAATAAGTGCACGTTTATAGCGCAATTTCCTATTTAAGGCGATTTCCATAAATACTGTCAAAATACTTAGTATCATATTTCATAAACAAATGTAGGTTAATTCATTTTCTTTCATAAATTCATGTCATAGTTAAGACACTGCGCTTGATCTTCGCTTGACCAAACACTCCAGCTCTTCATTGTCCGTACCATTGTTAGTTCCTTTGATATATTTCTTTATTCTCTCTCTCTCATATTTATCTACTTATATATACAGTATTAACTTTATAGTTTAACAAAATTAATTAGTTTTGCTTATTGAGTTTTTAATTTATATTGACCAGATTTCGTGCATATGAAGATAATGTCAGCATTATGTGTCAGCCTAAGTAGTCCGGTGGCGCAACGGTTAGCGCCCGTCACCAATACAGTGAAGGTTGGCTGTCCTGGGTTAAGTTCTCGTCTCGGGCATGCTGTTCTTTCTCTGCATGTGGCATCTGTTTACATGGCTGGCTGCATAATGACTCCGTAAGGCACATTTGATACTGAGGGTGAATACTTGTCAGCCTTCTTGTATGTTTGTGTAGATCTGCACCTAGAGCCCGCCTTGAGCACTATACATATAAATGTATGCTGTTGAAAACCGATTTCTTCAGCAGAATCAAGAGAGTATACTATTATATCTTGTATTTATGTCGCTTATTTCTTGTTCCTGTAGGCCATTGATCTTTAGGTGTAGCCAAAGAACCTCAAACAATGATAACGCGATCTCGAGGTCATGTAAGGGAGTTAAGCTGCTCATTCGTTTCAACGGCAAAGAAAAAGCTTTTTCAAGTACTTTTTAGATTTTAAAAGTGAACGCGTTTTGCAAGTAAAAAATGTGGAAAAATCCCCTTGAAAAGTAGTCAGAAAAGCAGTATAAAAAGTTAATATATAAATAAAAAAATGCAGTAAAAGCAGGAAGAGTGACATAGCTTTTAGAGTGCATGTTATCGTCTGAAACTCTATTGCACGATATCATCTAGTCGCGTGTGAAAATAATGACACAGAGGTCATCTTCTCCCTTTCCTGATTTTATCTCTGGACTTTCTCTCCCACAATCACACACACACACACACACACACATACACACCCACACACACTCGCGCGAAAGCGCACGCACCCATTCACACTATGTTCTAGATGTTTTAGAATCGTCTCATCATGTCTTCCTGGATCTGAATGGATTTTTTGTCGCTATCGAATGGACCAGTGAAAGAAAACAACCGTTAAAAAAAGGGAAAATGTGTGCAAGGCACGTGCACCAGCGCGTTATCAACGTGATCTCTTGCCGCCATTATATTCTTTCTTTTTTTTTCTCTCAGTTCTCCCTCCTCTCTCTGTTCCACTATCCTTCTCTCTATCTCTCTCGCTTTTACACTCCAGCATTCACGTTTCCCACTGATTTTATCAACACGATCTCTCTCTCTCTTTTCTTTCCTTAATCCCGGCCGTCCACTTCTCTCCTTAGACCCCCCCTCCACTCACCCATTTCCTCGTACGACTGCCACAGTGCCAGACAGCTGTGCCTGTCTTCTTTACAGGCTGACAGACCTGCAGTACAGCGCTGCCTAGTGTTAGCCATGTGTGTTGTCACAAACCAGCTGCTTCGTCGGGTCTAGCCAACATTAGTCAGGCGACAGTCAATTTTCAGTAGTACGTCACAAGATGTACATAAGCAATTAAGCATTTACAATGACTTCTACACGATGACCATCCTCCCCCCCCCCCACACACACACACGCACACGCACGCACGCACACACACAACCAAACAGTCTGAACTGTTGTCTGCACTCTTGTAGGTGAAATCATCCATTGTTCAGACTAGAGAGATGATATATCCTGCAGGAAATGCTGAAATGTATAACAATAATTATGATTGTTTGATACAAACAAGGCCACAGCTGTTCGACATGACTAAGTAGATTTGATTGAAATGTCTGGCCTGCGATCTTTTATGTCTTTGTAAAGGAAACTACTATTAAACAATTAATTACTACTATATTATTAAGATATATTTATCTCACATTTATCCATACCTTAAGCTAATTATATGCGACATTATATATAGATTATACATATACCAATATATAAATAAACTCTGACACACATTCCTGATGAGAAGGTATTACAAACATTTAAATAAAGACATACATTATGTACAAACACTCACAAAACTTCGCACAAAACTCAAGCCAAGACAAACAAATGGTAGATATAAACATTCATATAAAGACACTCTCACAGCTTGGGCTAACAAACACCACCAGCAGCTAAAGCAATGTGTTATGATGCCTTTAAACCAGGGGAGTTAACGTCTCTCGCAAGGTGATTAAATTCCCCTTCCCCTCCTCCTTTTTCTCCCATGGACGCGTGCACGTACTAGCGTCTACCGTCGCACGCACAGTGTCTTTAATGTATTCTAGAGTGGAGGTTACTGAACGTTAGGCTCTACCATCGCATGCCTCTTGTGTCGTTCATAAGTTTTAGAGTGCAGGACTTACCAAGATTTAATTTAAGGTACGCCTTGCCAAGTTGTGAGTGAATAAACACTCTTTGACCACCTCTCTCTTCTCGAGAAACAAGACAGTAAGCACCATTATAGAAAGAAAGAGAAGAAAATCTTATAGTCACGAATAGATGTGAATAGATTACGTCAACTAGGTTACAACCAATAGAGGAGCAGGAACCATGAGACCTGTGTGAGGACATGCATGTCACCAGTGTGTTTATCTAAATCTCCTTGGTAGGATTATTCACTCAGAATTGTTGGAAAAGTTTCTTGTTCCGAGCTCAGGGCAAGGAACTTTAAGGGAAAATCTTGATCTTTCGTAGACCTTTAAGTGCAAACTATTCTTAAAGTCTCCTCCATCTCCTTTTCTTATCCTACGGAGTGATTTTACACACGAGGAGAAAAGAGGACAGAAAACGAGATGAGGGAATGAAATGCTGACCCACTCTCGGCAGCCTTCTTGCAGCCTTGTTCCATTTCACTTTTTCTTGGCCCTGTTTCAACTCGTTCAGTGGAAGTGGCTTTGAAATGGTCCGCACTCTTCAGCGGATAATATTTTACATTTCAATTTGTCTTTCTGGCAAAAGAGTTCAGAAAAAGCGAAACTTCTCGGGTCCACTTGAGGGCCGCATTTCATCTGCATTTTACCTTACAGAATTACATCGACAATCTAGACAATACAGAAGATTCGGACATAATACATTTATACAACATAGATGGTTCGTTTAATCTTTACTGTTTGTTGACTGCGGGGTTTTGTGTTTGTTTATATTTTCTGAATAAGCCGTAGTATTTTTGCGCTAAAACATTGTGAAAATGCAATAATATCTGAAGCAGATTCTTGTTTTTGAGAAAGACTTCTTCTGCTTGTTTTTTCGTTATGTTGTTTGTGTATTTTAGCTTTTGTACAAATGGTCCTGTTTATTAAGGACTCCTCTCCCACCCACCCTCCACACACAGAGTGAAAACAGGCGTGACCTGCACTATTCACGGTAAAAACGGAAGTGACTTGTCACACTCAAAGTAAAAACGGAAGTGACCTGTCTCTTTTTATTAGTTGTTAGATTTCTGGTGGTGGGGTAGCTTTTGTTGTACTTCCTTTTTTTTCTTGTCCGTCTTCAACATCATCATCATCATAGTTCTCTTTCTCTTTTGTGTCATTATCTTTATCTTTATCTCTTCTTCTTCTTTCTTTTTTGACGGTCCTATGACGCCAAGTGAAGCGCTTTTCACAATACAGCGAGGATCAATTGTTCTGGACCAATCTGGTCTTGAAAACTCTGTTCTTTTCTGCATGGGGGCCATGTTAACAAAGACACCCGCTTTGCCGTGGCTTAGCTTTTCCTGTTGGCTTAATGTAAAATGCCATTGATCCATCCTGTATTTCTCATTCATTTGACCAGAGAATCACCTTCACGTCAAAAAACAAATGTTGAATTAATTTTGACAGTGATCACAAACGCATAGGAGTTTATATGAGTGAATGGAAGATCAGAAAAATTTACAGAAGTCAATGAAAGTAAAATCTGTTTTCAAAATCTAGTATTTAAAAAGTGACAAATCGTCTGTGCCTACCGAGAGGACAAAGTTCTCTCGCACTGACATCAGTACAACGCTATAAATAAAAGTGATGTTATGTGAACTGAACAATTCGAAGAAGTGGAAATGTTAAAGGTTAAGTGTCATGCATTTTTGTTATTTGTCCAAACGATTGACTTAAAGCCTCAATGTAATATATTAGTATTGAAAATACCATTACAATCTAGAGAAACATCACCCATGAACAGATACGCCTAAATAACATATTCCCAGCTCGCGATTACCCATTGGCTGTAACATTGACAACGTACATTATCCAAGTACAATCTTGATGTCTGTGCTGATGGTCTCTTTCTGTGCATGGTGATGCTTGCAAGCACGCATCTCGACAAAGAAACGTAGAGTGGCGCAATCAAGCATATTTGGGGAAATAGTGTCTTGCACTGAACTTTACCCAGTAATTAGCTAACAGTTTGGCATCCCACTAAACATTTTTATGTGGTTACTATCTAGATAAAAAGTACCAGTTAAATTCCGACTCAGTTTTCATCACACTCGTCAGGCTTCTCGTAGACAAAGGAGTACACGTACCTACAAGTTGATAAAAGCGGGTAGCGTTCAAAATCACAAACAAACCTTTTTTCAGAAAGACACGGTCTTCCTGAAGCTTGTGTAGAAGGAATACACTCAGCTTTGCCAAACACTACTCACAGCTGGGAATCAGCTGATAGACACAGGCTGCCCCGAGATGTAAGCAGTGCTAGCAGCTGTTTCCTTGGCACCTCAGCCACCCCTCCCTCTCGTTCTCTCTCTCTCACACACACACACAACCTTTGGATCCATGCCTATATGAGCATCGCTACAAATTTTTTTCACAAACAAGTGGCTTATAGCAGTTCTCGACCGAGTTCCCCCAGATTATTGGCACTAACACTGGCGATACCTCTCCCTTTCTTCCCCGCCATCTTTTTACATTTTTTCTGTCATCAGTTAAGAGATGTCTAGAACTAACCTACTTTCTTTTTTCTTTGTTTTGCTGCTATGCCAGAGTTCAGGTCATGAACTATTGATTCCCCCCACCCTCCTAGTGGAAAGAGGAGTACATCAGTAGTTCAAGGCCACCTGTCCACGTGTCTCCTACATGTTGGACCAAGAAACGGTCTTCTGCCAAAAATACACCTCGTCACCCATGGCTGAAAACACGTACTTGACTCGCTGACCTTGTGTGTCAGCGTGAGGAATGTATGAAAATGTTTAAAAACGTTTACAAAACAATGTTTGAACACGCACACACACACACGCATATGCGTGCACACACACACACACTCTCTTTCTCAAGAGAGCTATGTTTGGGACATTTTAAACATAAAGATACTGGTGGTCTGATTCTATGACGATATCTGTTATCACGTGAAGACTTTCAGCTGAACGATAAATTGAACGAGCGCTTGCCTTCCCAGCCCTACTCTGCCCGAGATTGTGAAAGTTCGTCCGTGTTGATATACTTGCCTTGCGTGCTGCGAACCCTATCGCGAGCTGCCCAGTCAAGTTGCCAGCAGCTTCCTCGCTGACCTACATCTCCCTCGCGCTGACCCTATCCCATCATCCAGCAGCCTCAGGTTTTAAAGTATTTTCTCTTTTTTTTTAATTTCTCACCACCAGCATCGCCATCAGCACCACTACCATCGCCACCTTCTCTGGTTGCAGTGTTCCAGATAGTATCGTCAGGCCTGGAAGTTGTGACGTAGTAGACCATAACAATCCCCTCCTTCCCTCCTGGCTCCCACCCTCCCGCTTCCCTCGTCCCAGCTGTGCGTGTAGTCGCTCTGAAGAAGCCAGGCTAGCGCGCGACTTTCCAGAGAGCAGTCAAGTGGCAGAGGAAAGAGGCTGATCACAGTCTGGACTTCGTCCCCTGCCTATAAAATACTGAGTTCAACGCATAGGTCACAGGATTTATCACAGAGGCTTACCCTCGGGTGACACTTCAATGTACCCGGGTCATGGCGGCCAGTGTAATATTCCTTCTCCTGGTACTGCCAGGTGCCTTTGCAGGTCAGTTTGTTTTCTTTTTAATAATTTTTTTTAGTTTTTATCTATTTGAAGTGAGTATTGCAGACGAAACTTGATTTACAGATCGTGCGAGTGTGTTTTGCTAGCAGACCTGCCTACTTTGAAGCCAAATGTGTTTGCGTTTAAAAATACTGCCATAAGACAGAAATTTTTGGTAGCCAAAAAACAAAAAAATTAACAAAAAAACAAACATACAAACAAGAAACGAAAATAGTTTTAAGCTGTAGATTGCAAACGTTTGTTTTCTTTCAGAATTCGACGAACATAAGCAACATCTTTCTCGGTCATTTTAGCACTCTCTTATCGCATAGCAGGCACCATCCTTTCAAGAAATAAAAATCTAACAATAAAGGTAGTAAAAAATGTGTAGATGCCAGAATATTTATGGAAAATTTATTTGGTGTATGCTTCCAGCCATCCAGTACTTTCAGTGTCACAGCTTTCCTCCTCCACCTTCTCTGTCTCTCTCTTTCTTTTGCTACTCTAAGGACCGTCATTTCTATGAATTTATTGATACTTGTTTCTCCTTCGTAACTCGTCTTCATTAATTCAGAACCTTAACACCAACTGCCCGATAAGTATATCCGTGTCTATGGTAATCCCCTTTTCCAGTTTTCGTTTCTTGGGGCCCCTAAAGAGTTTTTCTAAGAATGTGTAACTTTACAAGTTTGTCAGCAGCAAGATGTCACTGTCGCGGAATCGTGCACTGGCCTCCTCCTGCGCTTTATTCATTTCCTTCATCTTTCCACTTATTGTTGGTATGGTGCCTGAAATACATTCTGATTTTATGCTTAGAGATATGGGCTGGGTAGACACTTACAAATCAGGTTTTAAAAAAGGAAAGGACACAAAAAGTGTCTTTCCTGATTTTTACCACCGTACCATTCTTATTATTACGATTTATTAATTAATTCGATATGTTAGTTGTCATTGTGTTACAAGTGCGATAATGTTTTTCATAAAGCACTTAACCCCCATGAAAAGAGACCTAAATGCTGACCTTTGTCAAGTCCTTCAACCCGGTTTTCACTCCTTTCATGACCTTTGCGGCCCCATATCTCCTAAAGTCTTTGAAGTGGTTAACATTGTTCCTGGTCGGCTAAGCAGACCGCGTCTTAATTCGCTTGTGTATATATATATATAATCAGTCCCTAATCTAGCCAGTGTAATTTGCTCAGGCTGCGTCATCTGCTTGTGTCACCTCAGTCATCGGGGTCACGTCCTTTGAGCACCCGCAAGCACTACTGCTGATCATCTCACAAAAAGAAACTGTTTCTCCTTCTTTCTCCTTCAACTCTGAGTGTTTGTGTGAGTGACAGAGAGAGAGAGACGGTAAACAGAGTAGTTTCGGTCACTGACTAGTTCACCATTCTCAGCGCCATCCTATGACGTCACGAAAGGGCCGTGTTTCACTTCCGTCGCACTCTTTGGAATAAGATGACAGATGTAGATACAGGCACAGCTGACACTGTGCGTAGCTGCCGCTAACTTTAGGAAGAACGAGAAGGCAGAATTCCCTCTCACACAACATGAGGAGAGAGAGAGAGAGAATGTACACTTATCTACACCCGGTATACACATAACTAAACGTCTCTCTCTCTCTGAACTGCACCTCGTGCCTAATTATCTCCGCTTGTTTGCTCGATCATAAAACTCTTTTTACTCGGAGCCAAGTAAGGGCCGGCTGCAGAGGGAAGCTCTCCTGAACAGCCTGACATTACAACCGCAACCGTTTCTACGTCGAAGTTGATGGCGGACGCTGGGCCTTCTTGAACGATACCGTTAGAATCAAAGCCGCCCACTGACATATTCTAGCTGGCGTTTTCAGCAACTTGTTTTCCCACGAGTTGCACCGCCTTCTCGAGGGCAAAACAGTTAAAAGCATACTGACACTTCTGTAGCCATGTTTGTAACCATTTCTTTCATCAAACAGCATTTCTACAAAAAAAATAAAAAATAAAAAAATCGGTGAATCGTCTCATCACAGACAGTATGTATTAGACTAATGCATTTTCAAAGACTTCTAACAAACGCCCTCTTAGCAGAGGTAAATGCACGTCAGATGAGTACACAGCCCTACTGTAGAAAGGCGTTTGATATCCTAGCGGCAAGCTGAACATCCAAAGCGAAAACAGCAACAGGAGGTTCATCTACTCCTTGCCTTTTAATAAAACGGATACTCACCATTACCATGCACGACCGCTTAAAGCTTGGAAGTGTGTGCATGTGTTGGTTTGTGTAGATATGTAGGTAGATGGGGTGTGGAGAGAGAAAAAAAAACGATGTGAAAGAGTAAATGATTTACTGATGAGGGACTGTCAGAGACTCAGTGCCATGGGAGAAGAAGTTCAATAGGTCAATATTCCAGTGTTGGGCAGAAACCTATGCCTAGAAAGATGTGTACGCTGGCAGGGCGTGACGTGTGCACTGTAAAGTGTCAGGAGCTGCCCCCCCATCCCCCACTCCACAAACTCCTCGTCTAATAAAGTGCTCGCAACATCTCCATTCACGACGCGGTGCTAACGCACTTGCAGCAACAAGGCAACCCATTTCCTACACTCGTAACTGCGACGCTTTGATCGGTGTAACTTGTTTTCATCTCATATTTTTATGATTCCTCTCTCTCTCTCTCTCTTGCTCCTTTCCCATGGGGATTCCCATAATTCCATAGGATTTTCCACTTTTACTTTCATTTATTTATTCTTTCTTTTATTTCTAAGTTTATTCTTGCTTTCTTTGTTTATTCGTCTTTATTCTTTATTTCTATCTAATGCAAATTTGTTCACTACACTCGTCCTTGACACATAGAAGCTTGTGATTTGGCGTTGGCTTAACGAAATAAAGACATAAAGCTCACAAAACCAAATATCTCTGGCTAGAATAATGTAAAGTCAAGACATAGTACAGAGCAGTCTTTAGTTACAGAGGCAGCAGCCAAGAGATAAGCGTCTTGTTTATATTTCTACTTTTTCTTGGCCCATATCTGCGTCACAGCCGACAAGCGCAAACAGTCTTATTATTCTTCCATCAAAATCGCAAGTACAGTAGACTGCGGAATCTGCGAACTGTTCTCTGGCTCGGATCACGTGCAAACCGGGTGTACAACACCATAAAATCATAGGTTTGCCTTTTCATTTTTTTTTTTGTCCGCTCTTTTTTTAATTTGTTAGGAATGTAGCTCCACAACTTCTCAATGAAAATGGCGTTGCCTGTTGTCTAGTGCAGAAGTAATTCATATTTAACAGCTCTGAGCTAAGTAGAGACTAATCGTACAGTTGAAGTCATTTGTGACGAAACGATATCTACTTCTTGCCTTTTAATACAAGTGTGTAATTCGCAAGTTTTTAAACTAACAGATAAGTGGCCGAACATCAACAAAGATTTTTAACGAAATTTTCTTCCGGAGAAAAAAATCTGTAATTTGTTGAAATCATACTTTAATTTTTGAATGCAAATTTTAAATCAAAAGCACTTAATACCGGTTTGTAGGAGCAGTTAAAAGTGATAAAAGAAAGACAGATATTAAAGATAATTCTTTGTTATTTCTTTTCATTACTTATCATTCTTGACGACAGGTGAAATTACTCATCAGTAGAAGTGTTGTGTGTACATACTTATGATCTTTCCTGTGTTTCCGTACATGTTAGTTTTTAGCTGTTTCTATAGGTTTGCTTAAATACGGGATAACGCCCGAAATTTTTAGCGTGGTTTTGTCTATTGTGTGTGTGAGAGAGAGAGAGAGCGTGCGCCTGTGTGCTTCCGTCTGGAAGCTATTGTATGAATGAATATTTGTCCCCTGATCTTTATTAAGTCCTTGGGGGATATATAACTTGTACGGAGTTGAAGACAGGTCGTCGCCCATACACCATACCGCCCGCTGCTTTATCTCTATGTCAGGTATCCATTACCAACAGGTGGGTCAGCTGAGTAAGCTTCTCTGTACCACACCAGTAATCCAACCAACTTGCCCCCACTCCAGCCTCGGACGCCAGAGCTTTTAACACTCGGTTCTCTGCGTCTCCTTACCCATACTCTTCTGTAAGTGTCCATCCCTGGAACTGACCATAGAAAGCTATCGCGCTCCGCAGCCAGTTAAATCCAATCGGCAATTTTTATTAGAGTAATACATCTTATTCTTATTATACTTTTATACATCAGAGTATCCACACAATAGTTACAGTCTATGATGTGATACGAGGAACTGAGCGTGCCGTTACTAAAAGAAGATCAATGCTGTTGCCATACTGTTTGTAAAACTGTCGTTATATCTACTAAATAATAATAATAAATGAAGATTTTTATAGCGCATATTCACACTCATAGAGAGCATGCTCTTAGCGCTTAAAACAAGGAAGTGACATGGACTAAATGGATAGAACACGAGGGACGTAAGAATAAACGACAGTACTGACGACAAACAGAAAGCAAAGATAGAAAACACTAAAAGACACCAAGTAACAGGAACAGAGAATATAGTGATTCTGCAGACAAAGATGGGTAGAAAAGTAGCGAGCGGAAGGGGGGAGAGTAAGAAGGACTAGCATTGTGTGGACTGTGTTAGGAGTAATATTCAAGGAAGAGGTGCGTTTTTCTTTTTGAAACCATTTCCATCATTTACTACGGCACAGCGAGGGCAGCTTTCTGAGCCGCTGCTTGCAATGTGTGAGCAGTGCACTGACCTTTGATACTGGGGCATCCCAAGCATGACGTCAGCAACTAGCGCTCTGCCAGTTTTGTTTTTTTTTTGTGAGAGGCTGTTGGGAGAGTGGAGAAGGGGCGGGGGGGTTCCCATCTACACCGAGACGGAGAAAGGAGTTTTTGTTCGTAGTTCATAGTGTTTTTTTTTTCTCTTTTTTTTTTTTTTTGAGGCAGAATAGTAAGCCGGAATATGTCTCATCGGATTTACCTTCCTCAGAGGTATGATGCAGAAATCTTATCTTCTTCTGACATCAGAGGTAGTGCTGCAACTCTAGTCCAAGAAGAGCATTGGGATCTAACAATGGAAGACAGACGCTGCACAGGGATTCAGCAGAAATTGAACTATGAAGGGAATCATTATCATATAATCACTTGTCTCAAAAACATTCTCTTATAACCTCAAATAATATATCATCTACCTAATAGTCTTCCAGCACAGAATGCCAAAAACATCTGGGTCCCATTGAAAGCATGTGTGACCCATGTACTGCATCAATGAACCCATGTATTTTCGGATTTCTTTCTTGCTAGGTTGCATGATTACATATGTCAATTTGAAAAATCCCGACTTTATTAGGGCAGCATAAAAATCACCATACTAAGACATTAATGAAAGAAAGAGATAAACAGCAAACCAAAAGTAAAGAAATATATCAATAAACAAGAAGAGTAAATATATAGACGATGAGTCTTCTTTCCTGAGGTCGTAATATGTCAACAAAAAAAGAATGGAATTAAGAGATTATTTGTCTAATGAGAGCCTTACAGAGGAGACTGTCGTCTTTTAACTTGTCCCTGCTGATTCCCACAGTTAACCGGATGTGCAGATTGGTTCCGAAGCTCAGTAAAGGGTATTGCAAGCTGGGTTGTTATTATTTTTGTGAGCAGCTAGATATTTAATTTGACAGCGCAGCTCCGATTGTTACCTTCTGACATTTTGTAACGGCGGCTGAAGGCTTTTAGGGGAGAAGGGTAGAACACTTCTTTGTGCTTGACTGTTTGTAGTGAATGAGAAGATCTCGTAATAGTAATATAGGAGTAATGGAAATAAAACAATATTTTTGTAATAAAAAAATGTCCGGGTGACTGCAGAGAACTTTCTTTCTGAAGATGATTTCGACTGACAAGAAAATACTTCTAAATAGAGTTTTGTGAACTGAGTTTGCAAGTTGTTGTGTTCTATGGACAGCTTGTATCAATTATAAATGTCCGTCTTTCTGCCTGTATTGCTGTATTGCTGTGTGTGTGTGTGTGTGTGTGTGTGTGTGTGTGTGTGTGTGTGTGTGTGTGTGTGTGTGTGTGTGACGTGTGTGTGTGTGTTTTGTATGTGCGTGGGTGCAGGTGGTTGTATGTAGGGGGAAAACAATTGGCGTTTTGCGCCGAGCCAGCAACTAAGGCTACATCACTGCAAGGCAGCCAGCTCTGTAAACAGATGCCACATGCAGAGTAAGAACAAGTGTGCGGAGACGAGATCTGAATCCAGGACAGGCAACCTTCACTGTATTGGTGACAGGCGCTAACCGTTGCTCCACTGGTCCGCTGGATGGTTGTATATATGTCTGTGAGAAAGATAGAGAGAGAGAGTGTGTGTGTGTGTGTGTGTGTGTGTGTGTGTGTGTGTGTGTGTGTGTGTGTGTGTGTGTGTGTGTGTGAGTGGTGTATACATGTCTGTGTGAGAATACGAATAGTTCATTTCGTTAGGCCTGTGGGCCCGGTCAAATAGTTTTGTATACAGCATATTGCAGGGGAAATTAATAATACACAATAGATGAAGAATATCTTTTCTTTGTCGCTATAAAAACTTGGCAAGGTTACATAGTAATATTTATTTAACATCAGCATCTGCAGTCCAAGTTGACGGCATTCCATTTCTCTGGAAAAAGTAAAATAATTGATTTTGCTACTACCCATGCTGCACAGGTACTATTCAAGATTAAGTCGTATCCACTTTAAAACTGTGAAAGCAGCCACCAAAGAGACGAAACAGTCTCGGTATTCATACAAATAATAATATCTGAGAGAGCATTGCTAACATCGACTTTATAGTCAAATGATACAGAATTATAGTTTTCCGTTCTGGCGTTAAAATCGCTAATGAGTAAGTACCAACAGTAACGAAACTCCCATGCAGTCTGTAATTCACTGTGTAATGAGTTATAGTAGGTCTTTATTATTATTATTATGATGATTATTATTATTATTATTATTATTGTAGTAGTAGTAGGTGCCCATATCGTCTCGTGTATGACTGGTGTCCTGCGTCTTTGTGTGCGTTATTTTGGACGACGTCATTCTCGAGAAAAAAAGACGTCACAAGGAGAGGCAGTCTAGGATGTCTGTTTGAAGCACAAAGGACGAGGTTAGCGATAAAAATAAAATTTTACAGGGATCGCCCGAGGTTTTCCTTGGCAACCATACATATTTAACCAATGAAAACTGCACTATATCGTTGTTGCCCTGCCAGCCACGTTCTCTTGTAACCGCAAAATTCACGCTTGCTTGATGGCTGAAACGAAGAAGGTCAGTTATATTAGGTCGACGGAATCGAAAACGGTCAAACAAATCTACCTCGTCATATATTTTAAACGGATGTGGTCGTTCCCTGAAGATCCTGTCTCTTCTCAATTGGCGACGCAGGGCAAATCTGTAGATTTGTTTCGTTGACATGTTGATCTATGAATGTCATTCGGCAGAAGAACGACCTGGTGTTCCCACTAACTTTTTAAAGAGCTATCGGAAATTTGTCTGTCTTGTGTTTTTGTGTTTGTAATGCGTGGAGAGCCAGGCTCACACCATCATTATAATTATTATTAAATCAGCGAACAACACGATCAAGCGCCATTGTTACTTAGGAAACTGCTGTGTGCGCATGTGTATGCAGTTCGTCTTGGCTAAGCTAGACATTAGGCCAGTGAGGAAAGCTATCTTTAAGACGGCCCATGCAACGCTCCTTGTCGCCATTTTAGGCTAAGACAATTTTCTTACCCCCGCAGTCTTAACTCAAGACCGCCTATGCAGCCCAAATCTCCACTTTCCTTCACCTTCATCTGCGGGACTCGTCAAACTGTAATGTGTCTGTAATTCGTTGTGCGTATGCTGGGGTAAGTGTGCGTACACTGTTCAAGCAATATTAGATTTAACCGCAATACATTTCTGTTTGTAGTAGCGCGAATCACACGGCGGCATATAAAACACATCAGGTACTTAATCAGACTTTAATAGAACCATATTTTCAACAGCATGTTTTCATATATGTACAGACCCACGGAATTCATTTTTAACCAAAACAAGGAAAACCCAAAGATCCAAAGTATTGTTTAAAGTCAAAGAAACATTTCAACCGCTTGCTACGTTTGAGAAGTGCCTCTTTAAACATACCCAATATCAAAACCATTGAAGTGCACAAAGACAGGTGCGTGTACTTTTTGCCAGCAAACCTCAATGTTCCAAAAGGTATGTTGTCCTATCAAAGGTCACTTCGTGTTGCAGTTTCGTACTGCGTAGTTATTGGGTCTTTAGGACTTGTGCTGTCCCTTTTTTGTCTTTATTAATGTTCTCTTTGGTCATACTTCGTGGCTGACCGGAGCCGTTTGATATTGCTGAAGTTGCTGTAGTCGCCCCGGGTACTTTGCTTACGTGTGCGCTTGCATTTATCTCCCTCGGCCAGTGTACCAGAACAACTATTGGTTCGTCTTTCTAATTCCTATCCCTCCTCTATCCCCCCTCATTCAATGCTCACGTTATCGTCTTTGTTGTCCGTTGTCGAGATATGGGCACAGAGGAGACACACGTGTCATTTAAGCGCTTGGAGTGGTAGATGGGGGACGTTCCAGCACTGATGTCATTCTATTGATTGATTCATTGATTGATTCATTGATTGATTCATTGATTGTTCAGTGACTATTTACACAAAGAATGGAAGAAAACAATAATGATAATACAATGCTTTTAGTACACGTTTAAAGAATTCGATGATGGATAGGTGGCGGATAGGGAAGGGGGAAAGTTTCACTGTTTTCCTGTACAGTAACTAAAAGTCCTACGCCCCTATATGTTGTTCTGATGACAGGTATAATTAGACATATACTACCTTCAGTACAACTAGTTAAGTACATGAATTACCAAAGATATGAATGCTTAAGTGTCGCATACGAACGTCAAAGGCTGGACTGGTCTTCCTGTACAGGACCTTCTTACTATCGTCCAAAACAGGTGTGAATGGCGGGCCTCGTCAGTTGTCGCTTCTACCAGTCAAAGGACAAATGACTGACTGATCACTAAAACCCAAGAGAAAAAAAACTTCATTTTAATATTATGCCCAGTTTGTATCCTTTACATCCAAATCAAAACGCACTATGTAAACTTTACGAGGCATCCTCTCACCATTCATTCTAACAAGTTTGAATCTATCTAATCAACGATTTTACTGTTGTTGGGTCTCTGTGTGATTCTCCATAAACTAGATCATTTGGGGTTACCGCATCTAAACACAGAAAGAGTTTTAAGGCAAAAGGTGAACTTTGCAATATTGACGTGCGTTAACTAATCCCCACAGTTCCGCATCACAATGTAACACGTTGAACCTGAACATCAAAAATGTCACAAAAATACATCTAAATTCGTATTATTATAAGATCTAACCGTTTTTAACATTAAAAATAAACCTTTCTTTCCTCTGTTTGCGAATCCCATATATTGATAAATATTAACCACAGGGATTACAACCGCTCTCCAGGTCCAGAATTTTCTTGTTATCAGGAACCACACTTTACTAAAAACCAAAATATTTCTTTTATCAAATTTTACTTATGTGCAAACTAGATTAATATATATAACTACTTGTTTTACAAACCAGTAACAGATTCCGATAGTTAAAAAATCATCTGCAAATAATAAAAGGAGCTGTAATTAGTCTATAAGGAGACTCCATGCTTTCCATTCTGAATTATCTTAATAACCAATTGATAAAAAGAGAAAATAGTAGGACTACACACATCCCCTTGCTTTATCCCCTTAGTACAATTTACATAATCACTGCTGCACACCTGATTCTTACTTTTACGTTATTATACATATCTCTATAATTTGCCTTTAACGCCATTTTAACAAAGTGTGCCATAATAAATGTATATATATATATATTAAGTCAATTGCTTTATAAAAGTCTATAAGTGCGACTCAAAGCAAACTGTTTTTGTACCAACCCCGAAAAAGTAAACATATAATTAACAGTTGAGTAACCTTTCTTGAAACTAGCTTGACATTCTCCAACAACATGGATTTCATCTATTCACTCATGCAGTAGTCAACAGTTTATTCTAAAATCATACACCTTACTAGCAGCATCACAAAGTGAAATGCCTTTATAATTAGTTTTATCTCCTCGTAAATAAAGTAATCGCTGTTAATTTAGTCCATTTTTCTGGAACAACTTCCACATTAAATAGTTCATTAAAATATTTTGGAAGAAAATCTACTACACTGGAGTGTTAACGCTTTAGCAATTTACTAGTTATCATATGTGGAACTGCAGCTTTAATATTCTTAATGCTTTTTTTCGAAAATGGTCAGTTACACCTAGTATCATTGTCCTCGGATTTACCATCATTATAGCAATCATTTCACAATCAAGTAAATTCTTGTTGGCACCAAGTGTCAAGAGGAATATTGTTAATATAATTACTACATTTTGGAGAAATTGTATGCCAAGTATTCCAGAGCATTTATTAGTCTTGTGAAAAAGAGGCCATCTTCTGGGATATAACCTGATTAAATAATTTCTTTTTTCTTTGATTAGCGTGCAAGCGAGATAAAGAGAGCGCGACCGCCATGTATAAACATGCATTGGCATTAGTATAATGGTACTAAATGCATGGGACTGTGCATGAAGTGTACAAAAGAATGTTCAGCAGATTACATTGTTTCTTTGTATTTCAGGGTCCGTTGATTGGCTGTCCGAGAGTTCCAGTTGTGCTTCGAGATGTCCAGGTATGACCAGAATGAAAGAAAGAGAGAGAGATACAAAGAGAGAAAAATAAATATTGACAGTTATAGGCATTTCAAGAGAAAGAGAGAAAGAGAAAAGTCACACAGAGAGAAAAAGTGGAGAATTGACCTGTAGAAGCCGCGGAAGAGATTTCTGTTCTTTATTTATATATGTCATAGGAGATTCTCAAGGAGCTGAGGATAACAATAACAATTTGTTCCACTGCTTCATAACTACAGTTCCAGAGTTAGCCAACATCCGCGGAGTCTTGACGTTGCCTTATAACTACGGAGACAAGACCCGTGCCCTTGTGCGAGTTACCCTCGTTTCATAAGTAGGCCCCAGGGCGATAGATTAACCTCTCCCTGGGCTGCTTCCACTTGGCGATAGCGTTATCCAGCCGTGATAGAGGGTGTCACTGATAAATTGTACGGCGTCAGCAAAGTTGCGCACTCAGTGGACAGGCTATGTGCTGCCACTAAAGAAGTCACGCGAGACAAACGTACGAGACAACGTGCTCGGAGCATCACAGACACGTGACTGTTGAGCGCGGTCGCACGTCATGTTCGAAACGTGACTGTTGAATATGGTCTCACGTTAAGGAGGCCTCAAGAACGACTTATAATTCCAATAAATAAATAAATAAATGTGCCATCAAACGCACGCCTTGGTGCTTTTGAATGCAAAAGACTTAAAACTAGGAAGAGAAAGGGGCTTTATCTTCTGTAGACAGCTGTTAGACGAAATTCTTTTTCGTTATTTCCCTTACGATGCAAGCAGCCGTTAGAAAACACTCCTGGAATAATCAGCATTTCGGTGAGCAGCTCAGGAGCTATCGTCTGCTCGCCATGTAAAATGAGTGTCAGTTTTGTAGGGTGAAACGGCTGCAAAGTGCCATCCCCGCTTATTTTGGCAACGTGGAGAACCTCTTTAGGCTATTTGTGGAATGCATGAAAGGTATCTAAAAGATTTAAATCTTTTGTAGTTCCTGCAGCCAGTTAGGGACAAAAGCCTATTGCTTTAACCATTTACGGAACAAAGCACATGGTAGCCAGTTATCGGACAAGGCTTAGAAGCTTTAAAAACCACACCGACATGTATTTTGTCGTTCTTTCAGCGGAAGATTTTAGCTGTGTTGGAGTGTTGAAGAAATCGAATCCTATGCAGCGAGCTTCGAAAATCTACATACAGCACATATATATATATATATGCGCAGTTGCATGCACACGTGCGTGTGCACCGAAAAAAGGAGTACCTGCACTAGAAGCTGGCTCATATCAAAGTGTTTATACGATGAAGATGGACACTGGAAGGCGGACAATACTTCGACCCTACAGAAGAGAAACTTTTCATAAAGAAGAAGAAGATCAACAACAGCAACAAAAGTATAAAAAGTCGTGCTCTCCTCCTTAAAGAAGAAAAAAACAGAAAAAAGTAAACAGCCTGTAAAACAAAGTAAAAGTAAACAAACAAACAACAAGCCATACTGAGAAATAAAGGACTGAGTACAAACGTCACAGCTGCGCACTATTGAACTTTGTACTCTGCCCTTCCACGTAAGTTCTGCACTTTCGAGACAATTGACAGCTCGTCTCCTGGACTTAGCGCAGCGGAAGCAGGACACGTCCACATCCGGTCGAGAGATTCAGCGGAAGCAAGAGCAGCTAACTGTGCAGTCAAATGCTGCTAAACAATGCCTGTTGAAAAAAAAAATAAAGTGTGGATAGCGTGTGATGGTTTTGTGTCAACCTACTCCAGGGAATTTCCAGATTTCTTTCTAATAATGTGTTTATGTAGTGTAAAATGCCAGTAAAGTAGTAAACACGCTGTTGTTGACTGGCTCTAAGACAGGTGTTGTAATCATGGGGGTCTTGTACTGGCTTCACAGGTACTTAACTAGAGTGAATCTGTATGGATAGAAGGAAAAATAACGGCGGAGGGATAGGATGCACGACATGACATTTTAAATGCTAATAACTCATGGTCATTATGACATGGAGGAGATACAAGCATATTTACAATCCAAAACAGCATGTTCCACAGGCATCTACAGGCAGATGGACTATGAATCTAAGTATAATATGGTCATCACGCATATTCTCTTACCAAAGAGACATGAATAATTATATATGTACTTACTTAGTCCTCTTCCTACCTGATATGGTACTAGAGACCTCCACTTTTTTCTGGCAGTAGCAAGTTTAGCCATGTTGTTCCAGGACAGTTTCTGGTCCTTTAGTTCTCTCTCTAATGACCTTCGCCATGTTTCTTATGGCCGATTACGCTTCCTCTTGCCATTAGCTGTACAATGAAGGGCTATTTTGGGTGATGCCTCTGGTTTCATTCTGCACACATGCCCTAGCTATTTCTGTCTTCTTTTATGGATTATGGTTTTCATAATTTTGCAGCTGGCTCTTGTAAGGATTTCTTCATTAGCAATTGTGTTAGGCCATGATATCTTGAAAAGTTTACTCAGACATTTGGCTTGAATGGTGTCTAGTTTCTGGCTAATTTTTGCTATCTTCCAGCACTAACTTCCATAGAGTAAGACGGGAAGTACATTGCTTCTGAAGATTCTTAATTATGTATTCCTCCTTAGAACTTTGGACTTCAAAATTTCTTTTAGCATGACAAAGGCTTGATTTTCTTTGATGAATCTGTTCTTCGCTTCCTTTTGTGTATCTGATCTGTTGTAACTAGACTGACAAGGTATGTAAGTACTTGTACTTTCTCTACTTATTTGTTATTAATTGTGATGGGTTCTTTTAACTTGGCATATGTCTCATTTTTTGTGTTTACTTTGTCCTATTTTGATGCAGTTTTGGTCAGATGGTTGATCTTTTCCTGTGCATCTTTGTGTTGGCTGGATAACGTAACAAAGTCATCAGCATAATCTAAGTTTTCCAATACAGATGTAAGTGTCCAGCGGATTCTTCCTTTCTTGTCTTCTGTTGTTTGTTTGATAAGCCAGTCCATTCCCAGTAAAAACAGGAACGGTGAGAGAATTCATCCCTGTTTGACACCAGTGGTAATGTTGAATATGTCTGTTAACTTGCTGCTGCTACAAACCACCTGACAGTGAAAGTCTGTATATAGTGCTTTTATTTCATTTCTATTTTCTGTGGTATTCCGTGGTGACGCATAATTTTCCATTATGACTCACGGTGTATGCTGTCAAATGCTTTCTCAAAGTCTATGAACGGAGCATAGAGAGTGCTGTTCTATTCTGTGCTTTGTTCTATAACCTGTCTTAAGGTGAAGATTTAATCACTGCATGACATTTTTCTTCTAAAGCCTGCTTGGTTTTGCCTGATGATCTCCTCAAGAACAGTGATGAACTTCTTCAAAATGATTCTACTGAAGATTTTTCATGTTTATGATAACAGGGTTCTCCCTCGCCTGTTGCTGCATTCACCTTTTTGACATTTTGTTTCTTTTTTCCATTCATCTGGTGTTTCTTCAGTTTCCCATATTTTCAGTAAATGGATACTCATTTGTGTTTTTCATATGAAGTGTTTGTAATGTTAATTTGATAGATCGTTACGATTGCAGTTTCAGAATGTGATTTATATCTATATACATGATTGTTATTGATATATTTTTGGTTTTTATGTATCATTGTCTGTATCATGGCTACAACTGGCCCTCTAGGATTATAAAAGAAAGAAAGAAAGAAAGAAAGAAAGAAAGAAAGAAAGAAAGAAAGAAAGAAAGAAAGAAAGAAAGAAAGCAAGCAAGCAAGCAAGGGCGCAGAGGGGTGATACGGGATGTAACGGGTGGTCAGAGGAGCAGTCCGGGACCAAACAAAGTCGCTCATTGTAGACAGTGACTAAATCATCTATGTTGTCACTATCGAATTTCACGGCCGAGATGTCAGCTCTGAAGGCACTTAGATCGATGCAAGCCAAGTTCCGAGATGTTATTGTATGCTTTGCAGGGCCAGGCTTATCCACTTGCAGATGGAAGGGTACTGGGAAGTAGTCGGATTGCAGCACATCTGAAATAGAAAAGTTGTTTATAAAGCTAGATCTGTCATCACGCACTATCCTGTGAATATTACTCTATGACTTACTTATCATTCTGCAAATACCACTCATATGGCTTACATTGTCATCCTGTGAATATTACTCCGTGACTTACATTACCATCCTGGGAATATCACTCTTCGGCAGAAGCCAGCAAGTTCACGTACCAGACTGGAAGGACGTACGAGTACCGTTACGTGGCGGAGACCCGCACGACGATGGCGGGTGCCACCGACAACGTCGCCACCATTCACATCGACGCAACTGTCCTCATCGAGGTGTTGGACAGCTGCGAGATGGCCCTGCGGGTAAGGAGCTTCCGATCAATCTTGCATGAGCTCGGAGTACATGGCTACTTCTGGGTTTACCTGCGTTCATAGGTGCAGCAAACCCCTCCTCAACCCCAGGGGAAAATATCACAATTTCTTTCTCGACCTCACATCAGACATGAGGACCTTTAGTTTTTTTTGTCGATCTCACAGGTCTAAAGTGTGTATCTAATGAATTTCTCCCTTTCCTTTCGGTCAGTTACTACCAAGTTGCCCCCCTTTAGTAATGATAGCCGGGTTGGATAGTAAGTAAGAATGACGGATATGAACGTTGGAGATTAACTGAAAGTGTTTTATAGGATACATGAAAAAAAAGTATCAGGAGTTGTGAATCACAGACCACGCACTTACCGACGCACGCACGCATAGGCGTTTTAGACTTAATCTATTAAGGGTCAAGAAGTGTTTGCGGCAATGACAATTTATTTTCAAACTTTCGTTTGCTGACACAAGCGAAACCTAGCACGTTATGAACATATAAGTTGTGTTCGTGCATCTACGTGGGTGTTGGTATATTCTGTGTTAAACTCCGTGCTACTGTTCTACCTGCTCCTCAGCTAACCGATGTCAAAGTTACGAGGTCGCACGAAGATGACCCCGACCGGATGGTGGAAGCAGCCTCGTCGCCTGCTCGCCGTTCCCTGGAGAAACGGCCGCTCAGATTCGCCTTCTACGATGGTGCAATAGGTGAGGTTTGCCCTGATGAGCAGGACGATGGGTGGGCCCTCAACATCAAGCGGGGTGTGCTGACGGCATTCCAGAACTCCATGCAAGTGCTGGATCGAGACGAACAAATCGAGGAGGTGAGAATAAGGGACATTGTGGGGGATTGACGCTCTGTTAGTCTCTAAATATTCATCAGTTTATAGATAAAATAAAGAGCCTGTGTATAATGATTCAGTATTGAGAGAGAAAGGGTAAAAAAAGACATTCTCATCAATACCATGAAGGTTAATGTATCGCTCTTTCCACCGCCTGTCACGAACGGTTTTTATTTTTCAGGTCGACGTTACAGGACGATGTCTCACGATGTACAAAGTGACTCAGAAGGGCTACGAGTCTTTGACTGTCACCAAGGTGAAGGACATCCTTAGTTGTCAAGACCGACAGTCTGCAAGAACCTCTATACTGAGCACGCCATTCACCTCGCCAAATGTGAGCATTCAGGATCTTTAGTTAAAGATCTATAAACTGTTCTTAAATCTGTTGGTTAAGATAAACGCAAGATACTGTTTCACAAATTCACAAAATACTCAATGTTTCAACGTCATCATGCACAGAAACTGATCAAAATCTTAAGACAGGAATCACTACTGCTAAGCCATATAGGTTATCATTTCTCTCAGTGGCTGTAGACAGGACAACGTAAGTGCACCCAGGAACAGCCCTGATGTCTTCGGTATTAGTCTTTTGTATGTGTGTGGCAATATTTGTAGATTTATATCTCAAAAGCTGAAGAGAGGGTAGTTTACATCGATATGGCGAAATAACATTTTGTATTGAAATCAACATGTTAATGCAAAAGTTTCATTGTTACTGTCACTCTGTAAATCAAACCTGCTTCTTTACAAGCTTAAATTTCGTAAGGGTTTGTTTTTTTATTTATAATGGGAAGCCATCAACGTCCTCAATTTATTTATGCACCTTTACTAACCTCTAATTTAGCAACCAATTGCAGTCGTGCGAACCTATGAACTTGGTCTGAAAAAGCACACTTTTGTGAAATTTTATTTTCACACTGGCGTATATGACAAACAAGTATTGTCGCTAGAGAGAAAATTTGGAGAGAAACGTCAAGTCTATTATTTAAAGTGGGTGTTAGTGACAATTCTTTCAAATAGATTCCCCCAGGCGTGCACGGGGCAAAACATTTCGAGGTATCAATCAAACCCTTTGCTTGAGAGAGCCACTGACAAGAAGATAAGTATCCTGTGTCTTTGTGACGTGTCGCAGGCCATCCAGTCGCTGCCGCTGATGAAGACGACCTATGAGTGTCGCCACTCCATCTCCAGCGAAGGCCGGCTTGTCACCAGCAGCTGCCAAGAGGTTCACGTCTTCAGGCCTTTCTCAAAAGGCGCCAACGGCGCTGTGACGGAGGCCAGCCAGAAGCTGACGTACCAGCGACATACAACCGGCGTCGCAACGCGCAAAGGTAGGGCCCCCCCCCCCCGTTTAGTTGTCTTTTTGCGCATTCATGTTTTACTGTGTCTGTTGCGCGCGCCTGTGTGTGTGTGTGTGTGTGTCACCGTGCGTACGTACATGAATCTGTTTCGCTGTATTTGCATGAAAGTTCCTGTTTTTGTACTGGTATGTGCGTTTGTGTATATCTGCTTTATTGTATTTCTGAACCAGTCTTTGTTCGGTGTAATTCCACACGTGCGTGCGTACATTTTTGAATTTGTTGTGTTGCCTTTCTTTTCGTGAGTGCGTTATCCGTATGCTTCAGTGTCCTTGTATTTGTGCCTGTGTAGTAATTTTTTGTGGAATTTTGTGTCTGTCGTTAGTCAGTAAATCTGTTTTTCGGTATTTTATGTATCGGTCTATTTCTCTCTCTCTCTCTCTTTCTATTATTGTATTTCTTTTTTATGCACACACAGCACATAGAATTGCGTATTTACTTTCCTTAGTAGTCTCACAGGAGTCTGGGAGACAATATGTTGGTTTCGGGTAATGCAATGTCGGCACAGGTCTTCATTCTGACCTTCTTACTCACCATGATGCAGTCTCTGTGCTGTAATCTTGTCTCAGGTCCGGTAAGCAAGAAGACGACTCTGCTGTTTGAGCACAAACACGGACTGACCGTCCCGGAGTCCCGTACTGAGGGCATCAAGGCCAAGCTGGAGGAGATCTGTTCGGCCACAGCAGACGACATTAGACCCGAGGTCAGACACCACGAACGTTGTGGATGAGGGGCGGGGAGGAATGACAGCTCATCTCCTCTCCCCTGCCCTTTTTGATTTCCTATCTTTTTAACAGACGCCGTGGGATTAACTACTTATCAAGCCCTTCATTTAATTTTGATTTTATTTCTTTTGAAATGTACTCGTGTTTTGGTGTATTCTCTATTTATCTATTTGTTTATTCTCTACATTGTTTGCCTTAACTATTTATCCCATTTAACTCCAGGCAGCTGCCTTTGAGCGGATCATTGGCCAGTTGCACAACACATTTTTTTAATTTTAAACACTTTTAGGCGTTAAATCTTTTTAGATAATCAGTTTAAAGTGCACACCACAATTTTAGAATTTTTAAAACTAAAACTGCTTTAAGTAAGATAAAGTTGCTTAAGTCTGACTTTCCGTTCTGTCGTTACAATTTTTTGTATGTTCTTGTGCAATGCATCTAAATGGCAGAGAAGAGATTTTGCTTCTTAAGAATAGTTTTAAGGTTTAGAAACATGTTGCGCAACTGACCCCAGAGGTTTAACTGAACATTGGTTTTAGTAGGGTGTAGACATTCTTACTTCCGTAACAAGATATTGATCTGTGTACAATAGCTTAAAGGGGCTGATAATTTCATTCTTACCTCCGTAGCACAAAACCAAGTTGCTGACCCGTGTTTGTCCAGTTACCCATGTCCCTGGCCAGTTCACTCGTACCTTCGTACCTTCTTTACACGGCGCCGTCACTGACCCGTATATGTCCGACGTTTACAGGTCCCTGGCCTGTACGGAGAGCTCGTGTATCTGATACGAGACTTCAGCTACTCGGACCTTAAGGATGTGGACAGACAGCTTCAACAAAAGAAAGTCTGCGTCGGCGGTTCTGAGAGAGCTAGGTATAGTTCCGGTCACAGACGGGCATAGTTGTAACTTTAGAATAGGTTTATGTCGTAGTATAGTGAATAGTGAATTTATGTCATGTTTGCTTTATATTGTCATAATTTTACAGAGATCGTTGTAGCATAGATTACAGCTCTGACATGTCGCAGAGTATAGCTATGCTTAAATTATTTGAAAAATTCACACTCGGTCCTATTGTGTCTGCTTGGGCTGTTTTAAGAAAGAATTTCTCCATGAGCGATTTTCTTTCATCTGAAACCTTCTTCTGCAGCTTAATTTTAATTTAAGATAGTAGCATCTTTCTTGCCCGAAACTCACAAAAGCGTGTTAGTGAAAGTTGTAAGCTAATTACACAATGCTCAATGCCAAACAGGTGTTACCGACAATGAAGACCAAGACTGGGAAGCATAATTAGAGAAAGTGTTATTTGTACATCACAATAATTACAGTGTCTTACTTAAAATGTCACACTCTGCGTCCCTCACCTCACATACACTAGTTCACAGCTACATGTGTACAGCTAGCTATTGATCTTCACTTTGACCTGCACTGATACAATGTCCAGAAACAGAATTAACGAAGTATGTCTATTTTTGGAAAAGCATTTCGGCGATAAATGCCTGCAATTCGAGAAATGTCAATGATGAAAGCATAGTTGTTATGTAAAATGTCGGTGATGCATGACCATTTTGCAGAAAGTTCTTCTTAAACGCACTGCCAGCGACGGGCACAGCAGCCTCGGTCAGCCTGATGAGCGACATCTTGCGAACAGACGAGATCAAGGAAGAGCAGGAGGCTCTCTGGTTGACATCACTGGCTTTCCTTCCTAACCCGTCTTTGGAGGTCGTGACTGCTGCTCAGGTAAAGGACTGATCGAGTAGTTGTTAGCTGGAACACAGTCGCAGGACCTCCTTTTGTGCACTCGAATTACAAAATCTTACATAATTACAAAAGACTTTCTATAAAGAAATGAATGTGTTTTGAGATCCGCAATCAAGTTTGTTAACTGGTGAAACGGTTAACAGGTATAATGCTTCTGGTTATCGTTGATCGTAAAACTCTTGTAAATGACCTCATCAGATCAATGTTTCTCTTTTAGATGACTAAGATTATAATAACACTCCCATTCTGTTACAATATTACAAAATAAATGTAAAACTGAGGTAAGAAAAAAAACATGTGCATAAGCTAGATGGTTGCAGAACAGCTATAAAAGTGACAACATTTTTTGGTCGATTACATAACCGTCTTTCAACATTTTTTAATCTTTGAGGATGATTTTTTTTCTTACCTGGCGTCATGTGTGTTTGTCTGCCATATGAAGGCTTTTATCTCGGACACCAAAGTCAGGGCTAAAGCACTACTGCCTGTCTCGGCGCTGGTCAACAACTATTGTGAACATAATCCCGGCTGTCCGGATGAACCTTCTGTGGTCCAGTTGATGGCATCGCTGACTCGCACACTAGGTTCGGATTGTCGAGTTAGCTACGACAAGATAAAAGAGGTGATCTATGCCATTGTGATTGATTGATTGATTGATTGATTGATTGATTGATTGATTGATTGATTGATTGAAGTCACGTATTCAGCAGTGACTACGCTGTAATGTACTGAATGAACTAACTTTGCCAATAAGAAATAAGGATAGGTTCGTATTCTTGTGTGCTGTTGGCGTGGGGCGAGGGGAAGGCTGTGTGAATTTTCTGTTCACTAGAGATGTAATAGTTTACTGATTCGCTTGATTCACTATCTCTTTCAAGCAGATTATAAAATTAATCGTGCAAACAAATTACAGAATTATTTCGTTAAAACAAAATCGTAAAATTATTTCGTGTAAATTTGTTTTTCGTATTTTCTCATGTATGCACGTGATTCTTCGTGCGTGGGTGTGTATGCCTCTCATTCGTGTATATTCGTGTGTGTTCAGATATATTCAGGTGTACTAATTTCTCTTGTTGATCACCTGACAATAGTTACGCGAATGCTCGTAGTTTGGCTTCAGTCCGTTATTTAACAACGTCCCTTTGTCCTTTTCTTCCTCGTCATCCCCACCTGACGTCATCTCAGCTTCTGCTGACACTGCGAGCCATTGGCAACATCGGTAGATCAGAAACAGTGGCCTTGCACCTCGAACCTTGCTTCATCAAGAGCGGTCTGCCCATGGACATACGAGTAGCAGCGATGGAGGCTTACAGAAGGTTGCCCTGCACTGCCGACGTAAGATTTTCTTGACCCCATCGTTCTCACTCCTAAGAATAAAAGAACCACTAAGGTAGTGGTCTTTAGAGAAGACGAAAAAAGTAGTTTTTAAGAGAAACCGTCTTAGAGGTAGTCAACAGCTACGTACACTGAGGTTTTACTTTTACAACCATGAGTTCGTTTCAAGGGGCTAAACAGTTAGCGGTCAAGTGGACAAATGCCACATTTTACATAATTAAAGCCCTAAAAAATATAGACAAAACTAGCAGACAGACGTTTTTTAAGCTTTTTGATCCTGTAGTACAATCAACTTTTTATATGCATCTGAAGTACATGGGGTGCGGACATAAGGCACAATGGACGTTTCCAGCTATACCGATCTCACAAATCCACTCTCATTCCAGAGCTGTATTTTGATTATGTAAAAGTAAAAATCTTCAGGGATGATTTAATATGCTTCCGTCTAGGAGAGAGTGATTTAAATACACACAAAATTCGTTTAATACACGATAGGACAGAACACAAATGTCTTTTCTGCATAAATTTTACAGAGGATGAACCTCATGTTTTTTTTTAGTGTCCTAGATATGTAGATTTTTTGTACAAAGTATCTAAAACATGTCACCCCACACAGCGATAAACAATATCTTGTTCAAGTACGATAATTTGTAATAATAATCAGTGTGATAATACAGGAAGAACAAGACAACTAACGTGGTTTATCCACAAATGGTTTCAGATAAGAAGGGAGACAAGCGAACTTTTTTATGTTCAGTATGATTGATACCCCCTGTCCATGTATGCTGATGTTGCTCTGTATGTGAAATGTGTTTTGAATCATGATATCAGTATTAGGGAGCGGTCATAGCGAGTGCATACAGACTGCATATATGTATGTAGGAATGAGCTGAGAAGGGTATAAATGGATAGGTGATTGGATCCGTGGGTGAGTGAGAGGACTGGTACACTGTGTGTATACAAATTTATGTATGTATGATAGGGACGAGAGGTTTATGAATGGATAGATCATTGGATGAGTGAGATGATGGCTGTTTTTATGCTCACCCTGTAAGAGTGACAATGGCTGAAACGGCCTTAAATTAATAAAATATTCGTTTTCGAGTTATCTCTCTCTAATTACCTTTGTTCATATCGGTAACGTTGGTAATGCTCCTTTCTCAACTGTTCCACGTGTCAGTAACAGTCCGTCACTTCCCCCAGCTTGTACCTGTGTTGTGCACGTGTCTGTAACAGCCGTGTCACTCCCTCGTTTCTGTCGTCAGAGGAACAACGTGCTGCAGATGTTCCTTCGCGTGACGGAGGATGCGGAGCTTCGTATAGCCGCCTACCTGGCCGCCATGCAGTGTCCCACAGAAGGTGTCGTGCAGCAGGTGCGGGACGCTCTTCTTTCTGAGGAGGTGAACCAGGTCAGTAGAAATGCTTCCTCTCTCTCTTTTCCCTACATCACTCTCGTGTGTTTGTGACTGCTCCTTGTGCATGCGCGTGTTTGTTGTATTTGTACTGTGTGCATTATTGTACTTTATTACTTATGTATTTGTATGCGTGTGAGGAAGGTGTGTATGTGTGATTTCTTCCCCCAACATGAGCCATACGTAAGGAATCTGTTCTCAGAGAGAGAGAGAGAGAGAGTGTGTGTGTGTGTGTGTGTGTGTGTGTGTGTGTGTGTGTGTGTGTGTGTGTGTGTGTGTGTGTGTGAATCATAGTAGACATATTAAGAAGCCTCAAATTACTCCTTAAGTCTCCTAGCTTTGAGGGTACCATGGCAAAACAATCTTTCTACTTTCAGGTGGGTTCGTTTGTGTGGACTCACCTCACAAACCTGTTAGAAACCAGCAGCCCCGCGAAGCAGGCTATCCGGGACCTTCTGGAGAACGAGATTTTGCAGCGAGAGTTCAGCATGGACAGGCGGAAGTACTCGCGAAACTACGAAGTCTCGTTCTTTAATGAGAAGTTTAATCTCGGGGGCGTTTACGAGAGCAACATCATTTGGTCATCCAGTTCCTTTGTTCCTCGGTGAGACAGTGCACCATCGGCACTCTGAATAACTCACAAACGTCTTGATCCTCCTCCCCCCCCCCCACACACACCTCAACAAACTTACATAAATGACAAGAACAGATAGCAGGCATACGGTTGAGGAACGAAGCACGTTGGCAGTCAAATAAACGTATTCATCGTAGCATTACCACCAGGGGAAAAAGGAAGGCTTTTCATTCACGATATCACAAGAGTTTTCCATGGAGGTACCAACAGATTCCCAACCCTGACGCAGTATATATATATATTTTTTTAATAAGATTTTTGTGAATTTTTATTATTATTTTAGGTCAGCCATGATGAACTTAACTGTTGATCTCTTCGGACAATCCGTGAACCTTCTGGAGGTCGGCGGGCGTGTGCAGGGTCTGCAGTACCTGCTGGATTCCTACCTGGGCCCCAGGAGCAGGGATGCGGGCACTGAAGGGGGCTACGGCGTCTCCAGTGAGGTCAAGGAGGAAAAGCTGGCTAATGTGAAATCTACGGTAATATAGCACAGTGGTATGATGTCTAACATAGCACAGTGCATGACATCTAATATAGCACAGTGGTATATCGTCTGACCTCAAGTGGTATGACAGCTAATATAGCACAGTGCTATAACGACTTGTATTGCACAGTGTTATGACGCGTAGAAATGGTATGGGTTAAGTACGAGGATGAAGACACTCGAGTGAGTTTGGAAAATGCATGCATGCGTGTATGTGTGTGTGTGTGTGTGTGTGTGTGTGTGTTTGGTAATCACTCTACTCGTTGTTCACACGCATTCCCTCCACCAACCACCCACGCACTCTATCCTTATCACACACACACACACAGAAGTACACAGACCCAGACCGATGACCACTTCCTGGCTATTTCCGAGCACTAACGTCCTCTCATCCCCCACCTGCAGTACGGAGGTGACGTGAAAGAGGACTTGCGCGCGCAACTGTACCTGCGGGTCTTCGGCAACGAGCTGGTGTACTCCACGCTGGACAGCAGCGACCTTGAACGCGTGCGAGGCCGGAAGGGCAAGCCGTACTTCGAGGAGCTGCTGCAGCGTCTAGCCAAGAACGAGCAGTTCTCTTTCTCGCACAATGCCATGTTTCTGGACTCCACCCTGCTAATTCCCACAAGTGAGTGGATTTAATCACGTGACGCTACTCAGTTCCGATCGGTGAGTAGCTTTTGCAACACACCACGAGCTCACACAATGTACCTCGCGTCTTGGAATGATTACGTAAGACTGTAGTTGTAGTTTGTGGCGCGCCAACTTCCAGTACACGAACTAATTATGCAACGATTTCTGCAAACTGTCCCTACTTTCATCTTGGCCTTCACGGTTCGGCGGAGATCCTGTCGGCATAGAGTGGTGCTAACATGTGGATTACATTTCCTCAAAAAGCCAAGATTGTTCCAGAATGTAAAGGATCGACACTAGATTGCGCCCAGCCTTTGTGTGTTGTAGTAATCGAGGCTTTCTAAGAACAATGAAGATGTCTTACCCAGTAGTTTGCTGTAAAGCCTATACTTTAGATGATTGAGATATCGTCTCATTGCATTCAGATTCAATATTTTACTTTCCTTCCTCTGATTGTTTCATGACATTATTATAGTATGTGAAGATCAAGTACTGAAAAACAGAAAAAGGAAAGTCGATGAGAGTGTTGTGATAGAGATTCGTGTCTGTGTGTCTGGCCAGCTGTGGGACTGCCCCTCAACCTGACCTTGAATGGGTCTGCATCTGTGGAGGTGAAAGCGTCTGGCAAGGTAGACGTTGCTAAAATTAACGACAAGCAAAGAGCATTTGAAATTTCCGCTAATCTACAACCCAGGTAACGACTTCATGAAGTTTTATCTCTACCATAAAAGACAACTTTTGTCATCTGTCATTAGACATTAGACATTTTATTCATTTATCCCTTGAGGGGTTTGGAGAAATTGGCATTGGACACAAGAGCAGCTCACCCATACCATTTCACCCATAAAATTTCCTCGCAATGAATAAACGTACCTAGAGCTTGAATAAAAGTAAATATAAGATAGTTATATAAGAAAGGAAACCTTAATAATGTTGCTAAGGATGGCAAAGATGTTCACAATCTTTTGGAAAAGTTTTTTTAGTAAGTGCTTTTTGTGGAGCAGGAGAGACTATTCAATTTAACTGCATTCGGGTGTTTAAAATACAATTTAGGAAGATTTATTTTTCCTTCTTTTATTATTGAAGTAATCACATACTAGAATGTAATGAAATTCGTCTCCAATACCACAGGCTTTTCATTTAGTACAGTGTCGTTGTAATCTGGGTATATTGAAAAATCGTTCAGTCTGGACTGGAAGATTATTATTTAATAAAGTTCTAAACATAAAATATGCTACTCGGCCCTTGTAAGATAATTATCACAAGAAAAAGAGGCTTTATGGATTCTGTAATTCCAATATAAATCCCTCTCATAGAATTCAGAGAACCATGTTTATATATACATGTCAGACAAACATCTTCTGACCTTATATTAAAAAGGTGTAGGTACAGTTACCCTATCTTGACAGAATCTTTCAAAGCTTTTTCCCCATGAAGTTATATCGCACAGTAATGGTTTGATTTTCGTCTGACATTTTCTGTTGTCTGTGACTTATAAGGTCTCGGGTTTCTTTCCTAACAGCGGGGCAGTAGAGGTTGTGGCGACGATGAGCGTCGACGCCTTCCTGACGAAGGTTGGCCTTAGGACGACCTCCCGTCTTCACACCAGCACGGCTTTCCAAGGCCGCATGGATCTCGCTCGCGGCCAGGTTTTCAGTCTGACCTTTGACTTCCCGAGGGACCAGCTAGAGATACTCGACTTTCAGTAAGAGACGCTAAAGAGATCTTCGTTGAAAATGAACTTCTTATTCATATCTTTGGTTTGTGAAGACGCTCAACAAATCAGTGTGTGCACACAAATGTCAGCCACAATATATGACTTCTAATACAAAGACTGCTAATCAGTTCTCTGAGAGTTTTTTTTCTTTGTCGTTCAATTGCAGCTTTTTCGTTTTATTAAAATATTACTTCATCCAGCAATTATGAACAGGCGGCTTTGTGCATCTCACACCTCGACATGAACTGCTTTACACGTTTCACTTCTATAAAAATAGATAAAGTCCGACCTGTTTATAATCTCCCCTTATTTCATTTCTTATAAATGCTTATATCACCTTCACTGCACCACGGCACTACAGAAACTGTTCTGTTTCAAACTTTAACATTCTGTTTCACGTGATCCACAGGTCCAAGTTTTTCATTATACATGACTCAAGCGTGAAGGAACAGCTGCTTCTGGCAGAGAACCCCCGGACGGCGCGTTCCTGCACTGGTGAGAGTTTCTCCGAGTTGACAGGCATTGAGATGTGTGCAGCGGTCTCTTTCCCGAACGGGGCACAGGTGCCAGATGCCCCATACTGCCCCTTCACGGGACCCATCTCTGTGTCTATCACACTGAAGAAGCACGACCTACCCTCAGGGTACAGGCTGTTGGCAAAGCAAGTACAGGTGAGATGACGTGTCGTGTGTGCTTATGGAGTTGGAATTTTGTTTCCGGCGCCACGGAACAAAGCGGCTGGACTGGCTTGCTTTGCCCTTAGTTTCTGTGTTGTTGCAAAGCACCAGAACCAAATGACCTTCTGACAAAAATGAGACTGTATTGTGAGCAGCAATAATTTTGTTGTATTTTACATGATGTTATTTTTATTCATGCATTGTGATTGTGATGCGGCATAGCTTTTACGCTACAATAATTACTTACAGACAAACTCATCTTCTATGGCCCAAGTATTGCTGGAAACACCGACTGCTAAAATGGACCGTGCCACGTCACTGAGTTACAGCCTCAGCTTCAAAGAGAAGACGTTAGAGGCTGAACTCTTGTCACCATGGAAAAAAGCAAATCTGAAATGTGAGCAGTAGTTGATTTCATAGTAAATAGTATTTTACGTCATTAATTGTCTGCTTTCGCGCTCAGTTTATGAATTTAACGTTTAAAACACGAGCTAGCATACTAGTTGCATCATCATCATCATCATCATCATCATCATCATCATCATCATCATCATCATCACTATTTTCACCATTCTTCCCATCATCATCATCATCATCATCATCATCATCATCATCATCTTCTTCTTCTTCTTCTTCTTCTTCTTCACACACATTTTCTATTACGGCATAAAAGTATATGAATCATTCAGAAATGCCAAACATTGCCTCCATAGTGGCGCTGGAGGAAACCAAGGAGATGATGAAAGCGTTAGGGGAGGTCACTCTCACGGGTGAACAGAAGTATAGCGCGGTGCTGCAGCTCATCAAGGAGCTGCGCGAAAAGAAGAACGAGTCGAGTGCCAAGCTGTCTCCGACCTTGACTGTCACATCACCTGAAGGCACGCTACTGTTCTTTACGGCAAACGTGGACTACAAGCAGAACAAGCACCTCAAGGCGGGCTTGGAGCTGGAGATCAAAGATGTTCTCAGAAAACCCATCACTACAGACTGTAAGCAAATAGCTCTTGTTGACAATGAACTAAATAAACAAATAAATATTGTATAGCTTTAGAATCTTGAGAAATTGAGAACAAAATATTGCAAAATATTAAAGGGTATGCGTGAGAGATATAACATTTTATAAGGTAATTGTGTGTGTGTGTGTGTGTGTGTGTGTGTGTGTGTGTGTTTGCGAGGGACAAAAATATCAAAAGGGAATGTGTCAGTATAAAGTAGGAGAAGGTTTCACTACTTTACGACAAAGCCACTATTATGCCGGGGAAATATAAAATAAGATGGGAACTTACTTATTCAATAGAGAAATTAGTTGCCGCTCTATAAGGAAGAAAGGGTTAGAACCACAAAGCACAAAAACATCAACAATCAACACCATCACATAGTCATACCCACCACAGTAGACACACACCCATCCAATTACAGTTACCCGCATGTTATCAAATTCATTCACACAGCGGCGTTCAGAAGTCGCGCAGACGAAACAGCAAAAGACCAGAGCAGAATGAACTCTCCCCATAGGACATGTCTCATCCCATAGAATTTCAGAAACTTTTGAAAATGTTACACTTACAGTAACTGGAAATAATAACAAGATTCGTCAGACAAAGAGTAGCGTTTTCAGCATGAAAAGTAAGGGTGAGAATTTCAGTGACACAGGCAAGAAAGAGTCTACAAAAAAAATAATTATAAATAAGTAAATAAATACAGACGAGATCTGGAAGTTAATGCGTAGTGCTGATACAAACGGCAGAACACGAAGATATTGAGTGACAAAGTCTTTCTCTGCTGACATTCTTTTCTCTGAGACATGCTGATGAGCTCTGTACTTTCGCTGAATCATGTTACAGTCTCCATCAGCATGCGGGATCGCAAAGGGAAAATTCGCTACAAAGTCGACTTCAAGATGATGTCACAGTTCATCACGGTGAAAAGCTCCAGCCACATCTCCACCGACATCGGCCCGACCAGGAAGAAGGGCGCCCTCGTCACTGCACGCACGCAAGTGGACTACACTGTGCACGCCCTCTCCGTCATGCCACGTGACCAGCTGAAGCTGGGTCTGAAGGTCCACGACCGCAGCACGGCGTCGCTTCAGAAGTACAGCTTCACCATGTGAGTACTCTTCAGTCCACGTCCTGATAAAACAGTTGCATTTAGCGTTCAGAGTACGACACCATCCTAGCATTTAGTGCCGCTAAACGCTTTGGTAGTTCCTGAAATATATTTGCTGTATTTGTTTCTTGTGAGGTTCAGAAAATGTATTATATAAGAAATTGTTGTTGTTGTTATTATTATTGTTGTTGTTGTAGTAGTACTTGTTTGTAGCTGAAATCGTGTTAAGGTCGAAACTATTAAATGTGTACGTCCGCTTCAGCTGTAACATAAAATGTACTTAAAATCTAATTCTGCACTCAAAAAGCAATCGTGAACTCGTAAATGTAAGTCCTCTGTTCTTTAATGTAGCGGTAAAGGATTGGTGGGGTGGGGAGCGGGTAGCCGAGTACCTAAACCGTATACTTGTAAAAACTCTCGTTGCGCAGGAACATGGACTCCAAGTCGTTCCCAGAAGCTAGTTTGCTGGTGACCGGCGAGGGCAGCTACAAGGGCAGCCTCTCCAAGGTGGACGTCAAACTACGTCACGGAAAGAACGTTAAGCTTCTCAAGGACCAGACAAAAGAGATGGCCATCACCGCCAGCGTCAACCATAAAATCAAGGACTCGGAAGCGCAGGTCGCCTTTTCTATGCAGGCCAGTTACCCGGAGAAGGTAAAGACGGGTGTTGATGAGAACAGGAGGAGTGAATGAAAGCAGCTTGTACTGGTTAGCTTGTAAATTTGATGTCAAACTCTGTCGGTACATCAGGAAAGTAGGAGACAAAATAGAGGAGAGTGCTTTTAACATTCATATAATACGATTTATTTTTAGCGTTTTAGATAAGGATTTTTCCTTTGGACGAAAAAGTATTTTTATGCAAAATCTATCAGAAAGCGTTCATCAGATTAATGGCAATTAACTGTGAATAGTTGACCTAGCATTGAATGGGTGCTTGACCCTGTAGAGGGTTTGGGAAGAAACAGTGGCTAGCTGAAACAAGCCTAACCAGGACATAAATGCGGCCTCTAACACCTCACACACACCCCTCGCCAATGACCGACAGATCACAGGACTACCATTACCTTACCTTTTTGTTCGAAATTTGCACAACATCGTTCTCAAAACAGTGAGAAAAAAGTAACCTTAGAACAAAAAGGATGTCGGTCGGAAGGTTTGACTTCGGTCCCTGTCGTCACTGAAGCTCACCTGTTATGCCGCAGGACATCGATTACCACCTGAACGGTAAACACGAGCACAACAAGCAGACGGCTGAGCAGTACCTCACGGTGCGTTACGGTAAGGGCCACAGCGTCAACTACCACTCGCGACTCACCCAGACACAGAAACAGCGGAACGTCACCGTCGACCTCAGCTACCCGGGCCGTGATGTCAAACTGAACGCCGATCTCAGCCTCAAGGACGAGGTCAGTATTTCAGAGAAACTTTCTGCTAAATACTTCCTTTTACTTTCTTTCTCCCGTTTTTTTTATTCTTTCATTTTTTTATCTTTTTTTTCTTTCACATTCATTCTTTATTTCTTCCATTCTTCATTATTTCTAATTTTTTTCTTCCCTTCTTTCTTTGTCACCTCCTCCATCATTCATTTTCTTGTTGCTTTTCTTCGTGTCCTTCTTTTGATTGAATGGATGGAAGGATGACTGGCTGGCTGGTTTTGTTTGAATAATTTAGGAAGACCTGCAGCGTGTTCGTCATGTTTTGTCACTGCCATTATCAAGAGCACATGTATTTTTTAATTGTTTTATATTTCTGAGTGAAATATAGGAGAGAACATGACATCGACGTTACGTGACTTTCCTCCCACCGGTTGCCCCTTGGGGTCTGTAGTCAGTGTAGTGTGTAGGTCAAGCCATTATCGCTTATCTTATCATCATTCGGTTTGAAAACTGGAAAGTCTTTATTTAATTTTGTTTTCTTTGAGCGTTTAATCAGGTCAAAACTTTCCTGACTTTGGCTTTTAAGTGCTTGCAGTATCAGCTTTCTTCCCTTTTTCCACAAAATCTTAATGCAGCGAAAATCTGGGAAGCTGTGGATGACTCCTAGTAAGGGTCGCTGAGAAAGTGGGACAAAGAAGTCTATTTTCGTTGCAGGCTTCCAAGCACTACGTTCTCTCAGGACTCGCACAGCTTCAGAAGGGTGAAAAGAACTCACTGGTGGTCTCTTTCAAACGCCCAACCGACAGTTCCATCGAGATGGTCAGCGATATCAACCTGCACAACCTCGGAACTGGGAAGCTGGACCTCGCGGGTAACTACGCTCTTCGCGGAATGCGCGGCAGAGGGTCGGTGGTGTGGGAAAAACGAAATTACAGCGTGGAATACACGTCGGACATCCAGCGAGGACGGTACGGCAAGTGGACCGTGGACGTTACGTACCCAGGCCGGAGGATCACGGGAAAGCTGGAAGGCGGCAGCGACAGAGTCAAGGCAGTGAAAAGGACAATGGCAGAGGTGCAGTGGGATGCTGACGCGGACCCTACGCAGAAGGTCGGAGTGGCGGTGGAGATAGCTGACACTCTGCAGCCAGGTGAGGTGAACATCGGCGGTATGGTGGAGATGTTCACACCGCTGGAGGGCTACCAGCACTTTAAAGCGCAGCTACAGTTCGAGAACAGCACGCGGAGGATCGCGTGCATCGCCGAGGTTGTACCGGGCAGCGACAACGACCAGTTCTCGGTTAAGTTTGATCTCCCGCTACCTATCACCAAAAACAGCTTTGGGCTGACCACTTGGCTCAAAACTCCATTCAATCCGGTCAAGATTCTCGCGCTCGAGGCTTTGCACAACTTCGATGAAGCCGGGAAGCTAGTGGAGTCCTTGAGAGGAGATTTTAACCAGCACTTCCTGGAAGTCAAGCTCTCTGGCGCCAGCAAAGGGGATCTTGTGCAGCGAAAATTTGAAGGATCTGCCTCGTTAGCCTCCAGCATCCCGCAAGTGAACACCTACAAGCTTTCCTTCAACCATTATGACAATGGAATCCGGTACCTGACTCAAACACGGATGGACGCCAATGGAGACCAGTATTTCATTAACATGGAGGCATCCTTCACGAAAGTTCATGTACAGGTAAGAATGTTACTATGTCATTTATATTGTCTTGTTAATCTTTTCTGTCGTTTCTTTGTTTTTGTATCTGTTGCATTATTTTCTATATTATTTTTATATTTTGTTATATTATCCCTCAGACAACCATTCCTTACCTATCTCCTGCGTGCTCATAACTCCTCGTCTATGTTTCTATGTCCTTGGTGTGATTTTCTCCCTTTTTATCGTTCTTATGGACATTGGATTGTTTCTTCTCTCATCTTGCTTCCTGGGGTGTGAAATGAGTGCTTGTTTAAATATTACTGTTCTCGTGCAGTCACGTCCGTCACGCTCACGTGCTGTTTTGTAGTGCAAATACTTTACAAACTTATCGTTACTTGATACTCAGTTTGTTTCCAAAGATTTCCACAGATGGCTCCGTGACAATTCGAGTTCCACAGAGAGAGTGGCCTGTGACATTGACATGGAAACACAAGAACTCACTACACGAGCTGAACACCACCCTTTCCACAACAGTGTCACCGTCACAGACCGTCAAACTTGGTGTGGGTGGCCTGTTCAACGCTGTTACTAAAACGTAAGACTAATTCATTTTCAATATATATAGTTTCCATAGAGAGTTTGATGTCCTTGTTTATCTGTTTTTAAAACAGTTTGTTAGTGAAGGGCAGTGCAGCAGTACACCTGCTTCTAAGTTATTGGGACAGCCCAGAGTGATCTTCAGACTTTGTTTAACAGGTCGACACTCCTGAAAGTGTCTGCAATTCTACGCGATAACAGGCATGTCCTGTTTAGAGAGTTTCATCAACTTCCATCGGGCTGCCGATTCTGTGTACCTCCATGCAGACTGAGGCTGTCCGTTGTTTGGTCCATGCGACTTCTGAACGCTACTGTCTGTGAATGAATGTTGATTATATGTAAGCCTGAACCATGATTGTATGAAAGTCTGTTTGGCGGAATGGATATGAATGTGTTGTAGGAATCCCAGACACGATCCCCAGACACTTAATTCCCTAGACTTTTAATCCCTAAGCACTTAATCCCTAGACAGTTAATCCTAAAAATGTAATGTCAACTATAAAAATTATGAAGTCAGTGAAAAATTTAATTAAAATTCAAATAATTATTTTCATATAAACATCACAATAAGTTTGACAATTAAAAGAATATTTAACTTCAACGTCATTTCAACATCTATAACATTAGTTAAAGTTCATGTGAGCTATCAAATTCAATGTTCTTCAACAATATGATATGAAAATTGTTCTTAAGTGTTCGTGAGGTAATTGTTTTTAATCAATACGACAGGTAAGCTAATGGTTGTCAGCAAACCACCCTAGACCCTAATTGGGCGATTTTTACCTCCCAATAGAGTTACCACGCGACACATTTCTCTTACGGTTATAATATTTCAAATTCACAAAATTGCCGCTCAACAAAGAATAAAAATATTCTTACTAACTCAGGACTCGGTAGAGGCATTAACCCTCTGACTCCTCAGGGCCAGTTTCGTGGCTTTACTCCGCAACCGATCAAAAAATTTGTTTTATTAAAAGGTCATTTCTCTTTAGTTTGGAGCCAGTTTGAGTGTTGTGTCGCGATTTGAGGGCATTTTGAGGATTGTCAGAAGTGCCTAGGGATTAAAAGTCTAGGGGATTAAGTGTCAGGGATTAAATGTCTGTGGATTAAGTGACCGGTCACCGTGTTGTAGTATTGTTGTTTTGTTGAAGTGCTTCAGTATAGAGCTGCATCTACTTGCCCTCTAGGATAAATAGTCTTATTATTAGTACTTTTCTAAATTCTTTCTTTTTATGGTCTTTCAATTTTTTCGTCATGAATATTTCGTCAAGAATCGTCATAAAGCATAACAAGATTAAAAGATACTTTAAATATTTTTATACTTTATGAAGATTCTTTTTTTCCTTCTTAATCTGTCATTTGTGACGTTTTTTACTTTTTTAATTTAGCTTTAATCTTTCCTCTACTTTTTAAACTAATCGTTTCTTTACTTTATGTAAGAATAGCAGTTACGTATCGACTTGCACTGTGTGGCTCAAAATTTTGACAATGACGACGATTGTTTCCCTTTACTCCCATGCCGGTAGGATTTTTCTTTTTGTGGGGAGGAGGGGAGTTTAGGACAGTTTACACGGTCTTGCTGTCTCTGTAATATTTACGTTTGCTTTTTGTTAGATATTTCGTTTTTTGTGCTTAGAAATGTGCATGAGATTGAACTTGTTTTAAAAAAACCACCGCTGCTTGATGTCCTGTGTAGGGCGGAATGCGATGTAGCACTCAGTGGTCCGTGGGGAGAGAATGAGACAGATCACGTGACTGAGCTTCACTTCCGTCGAGAAGAGGGTAAGGAAATGATGAAAATATCCGCGTCGCTGCTGCTAAACAAAGACCAGTACTCCTTCTCGGACGAAAACGAGTGGTCTAAGACTGCCTTCACACGAAGGAGTAGTCTGTCCATGACTAATCCTCAGGTTCAGGTCCAGACCTACATGAACGTCAAATATGGAAAGTTTCCGATGTCGGCCACCGCGCATGCGCAGATCAACGGAGACAAGGTCCTGGATGTCAAAGGCGAAGTGCGCAAGGAGAAAGAAGACACCTTCAATTCACAGCTTAATTTTGCCCTAACGCTTGACGACGATGACAGCCACCTGGTGGCTGTCCGTGCAAACCACGACAAACAAGGGTCTCTGTGGGTCACGGATGGAAGCGCCACCTACAACAAGCGCAAGACTGTCAGCTTCAGGACGAGGATGGACCTGGAGAACTTCAGCACCATGTGGTTGTCAGTTGACTCTCCGTTCGAAGAAGCCAAGAAGATTGAAGTGGACTACACTCACATGGGAGAGATAGAGCGACAGTTCACGGGCCGATACAACCTGAAGGTCCTACCGCACTTTGACACCATCACCACAGAAATTGTCCTGAGCAGCGGTGACGTCATCAGCAGCAAACTCCGGGTGGACACGCCTTTCAATGAGGTCAGGTACATCGAGGTCAACTGTCACACCTTTGTAGATGACGGCCGGCGCCATTCCACGGTGGAGCTGGACTATCATCCCAAACAGGTATATAAGCTTGACACGGCTTACGTTTTGGATTTTCCCAAGAACGTGGATGTGGCATTTAACCTTACCACACCACTTCCGGAGCTTCCCTCCCTTGTCACCGAGGTAGGATTCAAATACACTGACTCTGACGTCACTGGCAAGGTGAGAGTGATCGGCCCGAACACCAACTTCGAGGAGTTTGCAACCAGTTTCGGCCATCGCAGGGATGGCAACTCTTTGTCAACAAGCATAGACGCAACAGTGCCCTCTCTAAGAAAGATGAATGGCAAAGCGGACCTCAGCTGGGAGAATGAGATAGACGGGACAATAAGCTTTGACAGCACAGGCCAGGGACAGGAACCCATGCAGTTTATATTGAGCCACCGGGGGTACACCTGGGAAGACTTCCGCACAAAAGCTGGTTTTCGCATGAACGGAGACAGATTGGAGTCCGAGATTGCATACTCCAACAAAGACGGCAACAAGGGTCTGTTTATGCTGGCTACACCTGATCCAGATATTGATTACCTGAAGGCCACCTTCCTTCACCGTCTGAGCGAGGATGACTACGAAGGAAGATGGACGGTCCAGTACGGAGAAAGTGCAAAACCCTATGAAGCTGGCATTAAGAGCACTTACTCTAACGACAAACTCGCTTTTGGTGTGGATCTGAAAACTCCTCACACCAAAGACTTCGTAATCGATTTGGGATTTTCAGGTGGTAAGAAGATCGAGACAAAGCTGTCCTGTGTGTATGGAATGGATAAGGTTGAGACCTTGATGAAGTATAAAATTCTCGAAAACTCATGGGATGTCGGCGGGGAGTTCGAATACCGTATCCAAGGTGAAGGCCGAGACATCGGTCTGACGTTTACAAGAGAAGGACCTCTGAACGATTTGAACCTTCTCTCCACCGGTAAATACATGGGCTCCAAGGTTCAAGTAGACGCTCATTATAAGGACGTCGGAAAGAAGATTGGAGAGGTATCCTTAAGAACAACCTTTGAGAAATTCAAGAACTTGGGGGCATCTTTTGAGCATAGGGGAGACGCCGATCAATTCGTTACACAGGGAACGTTAAGATATATGGACGGACAAGAAGCGGAGGGCAGCCTCGACTTCCAGAGAAGGGACTGGAAGCGAGTTAACATAACCGCCATTTTGAAACTTCCGATTGAAGATTACGAGGAAAATAAACTGACTTATGAACACACCAGGCGCAAGAGCGGTCTGTCGGCTCAGACGGTTCTCAGTCTTGGCAAGGGAAACACCATCACTGGTGAGGTTCTTTTCCAAGGAGACTCGAAACTAACCATGACCGTTAAAGGACCTTTTAAGGACTTCAGCACTTTCGAGGCCAAGGGATTGTTAGACGAGCAAACCAAGAGCTTCGACGGAGAGGCTACCCTAACGCTAATAAGCCAGAAAAAGCCACTGACTGCCAGCTACCTGGTTAAGGCTGACAATTGGCCGGTGATGATCAACGTCAAGGCCCAGACGCCGTTCCAGGATTGGGAGAACACGGAGCTGACCGTAACACACGATGGCGACCACAAGGCATTTACTACCATGTCCACGTTGAAAGCTCTGGCGGTTGGAACAGTCACCAGCGAGGCCAGCTGGACTTTTAATTCGGAGTCCTCCTTCGAGGGCACGTGGAGCCTTACGAGTGGCGTCTCGGGCGCCGAGAACCTCAAGCTGGCCGTCAAGAACTCTAAAGTCCGCGGCGAGTATCAGTCACAGGTGGAGGTCGGCTGGGAGCTGCTGAAGGCCGTACGTCTGCAAGGATCGTTCTCGATGGGAGATGAGCCGAGCGATAACACCTATGAGGGAAGCGTTTCCATGACGACGCCCTTCGACAGTTTGCCGCAGGTCGGCTTTTCATTAACCCACGCTCACGATGATTCTCGGATCAAGGACACAACCGTGGCTACGTACGACAACAGGAGGTACTTCGACGCTGACTTCGAGTACCTCGTCGGCGACCGACGTGAGGGAAGACTTGAGGTCCGAGAGCCTCGACCCATGGAGTTCCTCGTAGGAGGCAGATACAAGTTAAACGACATGGAAGGGGATCTGAAGCTTAACTGGGATAAAACTTCGCCGGAGATGAATATTCACCTCTCCGGAAAGTATAAAGATCAGACGGACGAGTTGGGAACTGACAAAGAGCTGAAACTGGTAGCCATCCATCCTGCCAGAACCATGGGCGTGGAGTACGTGCTGAAAAAGGCCGAGAAGGAGTTCCAAACCTACATGACTGTCACCTGGGATCGTGAGGCCGACGGAACTTTGGCCTACGACCTCCGCTACAACGACCGCAGCTCGCGTTACACGTGGTCCTACGACGCTTTGGTGAAAGTGGCCGTGCCCATGCGCAGTGTGCAGGTAGAGGGCGCCTACAGCGACACGGGGCGCGTGAAGAACACGCGCACGGCCATCCTGTGGGACGCTGACCGTGATAAAAACATGAAGGTGGGCATGAACGGAGCTTACGACGTGCGCGGCGAAACAAGAAAGGTTCAGATGGGCTTGGAGCTGCCGTTCATCGACAAGGTGAGTGATGCTTCACGGCGCGTGGATGGGCAAGTGAGTGAGTGAGTGGGTCTCTCCTGGCTACATAGATAGAAGCAAGCACAGATACACAAGTACATATACATAAAAACATGCACACGTAAATTACATCCATAATGTCTAGAAATACATAAATATATTCGTATATCATAATCTCTCCACACACACACACATATATATATATATATATCCATACTAGCTATGCATACACAAATGCACCCATGTGTCATAATTCATACATGCGATACATATCCATACGATTAAATACAGAAATCCGTACGACTCAGTGCCTAAATCCATTTGATTAAATATATTAATCCAGACGATGCACGCATATACATGTATACTTTCGAGTACAGCGCATTTAACTCGCCTTCACATGGGAAAATACTCTTCCAAAATTTTTTTATCATTACTATCCTGTATCTTAAATGCATACATATATAAATGCATAAATTCATACCGTAATGCATTCATATATCTATATATATGCTTACAGAAATACATACATAAAATACAATCATCCATCAATTCCATCCACAATACGTATAAATATCCATGCACACATGCATTCATGCATACATATGTACATTTCTTTTTTATCAGTTATTTTTACGCACGCTGTTTTCCTTGGTTAAAAAAAAAATGAAAGATGAATTCTCGACACAAAAATTTCTGTTTTGGAGGCTCGTCAGTACATTGATTATTGCAGCATTTGCGATTTGTTGCATGCGAAATAACCACGCTGCATTGTGCTCCTATGTAGATGCTGTTGCTGTAACCTTTTTCCTCTTAACGCTAGGAATATTCCCTGACGACAGAGACAACAGTCAACTCGGGTAACACCCTCGTGGACACCCGCACAGAGTTCTCGTACTCCAACGACCCCAGACAGCTCCTCGTCCTCACCACACGCTTCGATGATGTCTCCTTCGGCCGTGATGCCACCACCAATTACAGTCTGTCCTTAGGCCTCATTCATCCAATGACCAACGTCGACATTCACATGACGTCCCACGTCGGCTACACGGATCACCTCGGCTCCATGGCGACCAAGGTTTTATACGTGACAGCAGACAGGCAGAAGAAGAACTTAGAACTAAGAGGCCAGATAGATAAATTAAGGAAAAACATGGTACTGGAGGTAAGATATATATATATATATATATATCACAACTATACAACTAATGTTGATATTTAAAACAATAAACTTGATGAATGCCTTAGCGCTCGTTTTTCCATTGCAAAATGAATTACTCTGTGAACATAAAATTGCTCGATATAGAATGCTGATATGTTGTCAATGTGTTAAAACAAGAAAAAAATAAATTCCCAACGTCCTTCCGCGCCAGAGCCGTTAAGCTTCTATATTTTTAAAACGATTTGATTGTATTTTTATCTACACTTACCATTCGTTTTTTTATTATTAAATCTCCTTACAGTGAACGTTTGGTTGTGTGTTGCTGGCTTAGCTCACTCGTCAATGAACGTTCTTTTCTGATGCTAGCTCAAATCCCCCTTCAAGAACGTGGCTCTGGAGGGAAATCTCATCGAAAGCGGCAACTACAACTTGAGTTTGAGGACCAGAGAGGACGGGCTCCAGGGGCAGGTTACTAGTGTCGTCATTAACCCCGAAAGCAAGACTATGGACCTGACGTTCCATTACGACAAAGGCTAGTTCTCCATCTTTAGACCATTAAAATCTAAACTCTGTCTGTCTGTGTGTGTGTGTGTGTGTGTGTGTGTGTTCGAACCTTAATATGCAAACAGTGGATAATCATGAGGCATGCCTCAGTTTATTGTGATGATGTTGAGATCCTGTACAGTCCCCTCCCTTTATGTACCTAATGCTGATGCTGGCCTCCCATTTCAGATGCTCCACAGCAAGCGGTGAAGGTCTCCGGCTACCTTATCAACGGCAACATGCTGCAGACGGAGGTCACGCGCCTGTCTGGCGGTCAGCGCGTCAGCGAGACTCTCGTCACCGTGCGCCTCAACTCTTCTCACGTACTGCACACGCGCGTCAACTGGCGTCCCAGCATGCTCGTCGATCTGCAGGTAAACCACTCGAGACTCTGCGCCGTGCTTACCTCTCCGTTGTAAGGACCAGAAAGCTGACTGGTCGTCATTACTTGTTATAAAACAGTTACGATGCATCAAAATATGGAATCAAGGATGATGGTTACCATATTAACAAACGCACCTGGTACTCTTCGACAAGACTTCCTATATCTTTTAATCGGAGTGGGTGGGGGATGTGAACTGACACGCTCAGTAATTTTAACTGAGAGTCTGACAATCCTTTGCAGGGATTGGATGGAAAACTGCACCAACTAAACGTCGTCAGTAACAAAATACACTCAGACCACGTTATTTAGCCCTTTTTTTGGACCGGGTAGACTAAGTCTTCACATCTTAATGTCCATGCGATGACCACATGTTAGTCCTTTAGCAAACACATCATCAGTCCTCATTGTGCCGTCTGGCAAGTGAGGCGACAGCAAGAGACTTCCATCTGGTTCTGTCTGCTGCTGTTCTGGGGGCTGTTTCGAGTGATAGGCCTCTGTTCTTGAGGTCTTTTTCGATGGATCGCCTCCACGTGTCTTTGGACCTCCCACTATTCCTCTTTCCCTGTGGTGTCCATCGCAGGGCTGTTCTGGGGATTGAGTCTGGAGGCATGCGGCACACGTGACCTAACCATCGCCAGCGCCGCAGTTGGATCGCTTCTGCCAAGGTGCACATCCCCACCCTCTCGCGCAGTTCTTCATTTGAGATGGGGTTGGGCTAGAAGATCTTTTGTATGCGCCGCAGACACTTGGTTTGAAACACTTCTAGCTTCATGGTGGTGATCGTCTTGCCTGCCAGACCAGATAATGGTTTCCCCAGAGTTGAGTACCTGTTTTCCCGTACCTGTCCATCTGGCCTCTGCTACTTCGAGCATTGTGAGGTTGTAGCTGTTCATTTCCTTAATTGTTTGTGATAGCCTTCCTGTCTGGAATAAAGTCCGTACATTCCAGGCAACCAACTCACATATGATGTTTTGATTTTCAGGAGTTCCGCTGTCGGGCCAGAGACTTCCTTTTGGCTTTGATCCCTTGCCGTCATAGGGACAGTTTCCTGGTCTGCTTCACTCCTTCTACCAGATGAAGTTACTTCTCTAAGTGTCGTTTCCGTAGCATAAGGGTTTTTATGGGGTAGGGTTGCTAGCCCTATGCCCAACCCTCCTCATTTCTCATCCGGGCTTGGGACCGACAATGGCGGAGTTTTAGCAAACACATATGAGAATTATTTTTAAAAGGGCACCAACGCTCGCACCAACCACCCTTTGTTTTGATTTTGCAGCAGTACATCAGCACCCAACTGACAGTCTTCAGCTACGCCAGCAGCGAGGCCTTCAAGGCAGCGGCGCAGGCCGTGGGACAGGAAGTGGAAGCAAAGTATCAGGCCATTATGGAGGAGGTGCGCGAGGAGACGAAGCCAGTCGTAGAACACCTACAGGTTCGTGTTAAGCCCTCAAGACGTACACCTGGTTTTGTCAGGTCGCGAACCGTTAGAAGAACTGTTGTGCAGAATGTCACTACAGGTAGCCAGAAGTAGGAGACTGTGTGTGTGTGTGTGTGTGTGTGTGTGTGTGTGTGTGTGTGTGTGTGTGTGTGTGTGTGTGTGTGTTGCTTTATTTACTGCATAAAACTAAGAGCCGTGGAGACGTTGATTTCTGGATACACTGAATGACGTGCAGAGGGAGATCGGCAGTGTGAAGTCACAACTGGACATCATGCAGAGAGACATGCGCCGCTTTTACGTCACCAACGCGCTGCACGTGCGTGACTTTGGAGAGATCGCCAATGAGACGTTTACGCTGTTTTAGTGAGTTGCCTTCTCTTTGTTTATTCCAACACACACACACACACAAACACACATGGAATAGAATAAAAGGAACTTTAAGTCATTTTAAAAGGCCTGTAACCTGCATCATTATTGAAGGTGGGCCACTTAAAAGAAACCCGCATCCTATCTTATAAGTGGCCCACCCTGTAGTCTAGCTGCAAAAAAATAATTAATTTCCTTCTTTTTTTGTCGTTTCACCGCGCTTCTCTGTCCTAATTTTAGTATCACGTAGGTTTGGACCTGCCTGTAGCATTATAGGCTCGGCAATAAGACTCTCTATTGTATGTTCTCAGTGAGGCGGTCCGGTCACTAAGTGTTGAATACCAGCTCATCTACAACGACGCCCAGCAGGAGATCCTAGCGGCCATGCAGAGCCTGGGCAGGTACCCCATGGCTGAGAAATACGCGGAGCTGGTGGGGGATTTTGCTGCGGGGCTGCTGGTAATTGGCGGCTTGATGGCCTTATCTGACGTGTTCTTCCACATTAACAAAAAGTTAATTAAATCGAATTGTTACGTTTAGTAATCTCCACACGTACACAGTTCTGACAGAACACAGCTTGCGTCTTTTGCAATCGTTCAGTCATTGGTCAGCATTTAAGACCAGAATAATTCATAGGTTATAGTGGTACAAATCTAGTTAAATGCTGAACAACATTCTTCAAGAGAAACCGACTAGATTTTCGTTAGAAGTATATGATTTTCATTTATATGAGCGAACAACTTTGTTGTTTTTATTCATCATCATCATCATCATCATCATCATCATCATCATCATCATCATCATCATCATCATCATCATCATCATTTCCTCCACCACCACCACCACTGCCTATGTTGTCAACGGGTATCATCTTGTCCCTTGCAGAACACGCGAGCTCTGCTAGAGGGCGCCCTTGGAGAGCTGAGCCGACAAGTGGCGGAGCTGTCAGACGCTACCTACCGCCAGTACATCCTTGTATCCAGGCAAATCGAGAGAAAGCTTCAAGGTAATTGTTTGGGGGATGTGGAGGTATAAGGCTGTGGGTGGGTTTTAAAGTCTGCACGATCTTGACAAATCACACAATAGCCGAAACAACTATTTTTATGATGTTGTGGTAAAGTAGACATCAGTTTTAAAGTTGAAGCTTTATGGTAAGTGATTTTTCTTGTCATAGAGTGGTTAGAGAATGCAAAGAAATATGCAAAACAAACAATTCCTTTGTGCGATTGTTAACAGGTTACACAGCGGCACTCCAGCAGGCCACACAGTTTAACGGCTTCGGTAAGCTTTTCACTTCTTACCCAATGCTGGGATCCTACGACAACTACCGCCAGCTAGCGGAGGCAGCCAATGAGAAGATGCTAGCGGCGCTGGACAAACTGGGCCTCAAGGACACCTACCTGAACCTCGTGAACAAGAGCAGACAACTGCTGGTTGACCAGTTCAGTGACATCGTCCAGCGTCCCGAATACCAGCAGATCTACGTGATCGGCAACGAAATCTATCAGCAGGTGAGAATCTGTCGATAGTTTGGAGACCATTTCTATAGTGAACCTAAAGGGGGATGTTGATTTAATAACAGCACACTTTCCCTCAACTTAATGAGGCTCTATGAGCTTGCATAACAGGGAAAAGGTCAATAGCACAGGCCTCTGGACAGTGCGTGGATACGTTTATGGTGTTAAGGCCTAGGCCAATCGGAGAGCGATGAAAACACTTTAATTGTACATATCGTGACGTCACGATTGCGACTTTTTTTGTCTGTACGCATCCGGTGAACAGGATAGATATTCACTCAGATTTAGGAAAATGGTATCTGAGCTATCCAATCATTAAATGATATCAGAACTATACAATCTTTATATAGTATCACAGCTATCCAATCGTTAGAAAAAATATCCACCACACTAGTCCTTTAACATTCACTGACTTTTGGGACGCGGTACGCTCCAACCTGGAAAATCTCTGCATATTCATTAGTATCATTTATTTGTGTACAAACGTTTAGATTTTGAGATCTTTCTGTGCATGGGAATGTTTTTAGACGTGTATTTCGAGAACGAAAAGGGTATATCAACTTGATTTGGGGAAAATTATCTTATACTGAACTTCACCCAGTCACTGGAAACAAATTAGTATCCCCCAGTCCTTTAAAGAATCTTCGAACCTTTAAAAAAGACTATTCACACAACCACCACTGTCATTGTTCTAACACCACACGCTCGCGCAACATGAAGAAAACAGTTGCTTCAAACAGAAACTACAGAGACCACTTGTTTGGGTGAAGAAGGTTCTGCCCTCACGCACTTTGTATATGACGTAGGGCGTGTGGGCCTACCAGTACTGGCAGGTGGAGAACAACGCTCACATGGCGCTGGGGCAGATGCTGCAGCTGCTGAAAGACGTGACGCTGCTGGAGATCACGCGCGTCAAGAACGCCATCGTGGACCTCGACAAGTCTCGCGTTATCGTCTACGACCCACAGCACGGAGAACTGCAGTTTGAAGTGTACCTACCAGGTAAGGTGGAGTGTGCGTAACAGGTGTGTCAAATGTACGTAACAGGTTTATCAAGTGTTATTATCAGTAGTGGGACGTATACTACAAGATGCATGAAATATACGTAACAGGTGGGTGAAGTTTTATTGCCAGTCAGATGAAATGAAGGTGAAGTGTATTTATCAGGTGAGTGAAGTGCACCTTCCAGAGGAGTGAAGTATACTTACCCGGTAGGTGAAGTGCACTTACCAGGTGGAGGAAGTGTTATTGCCAGCAGGGTGAAGTGCTCTTATCAGGTGATAAAAGTTGTACTTACCAGATGAGTGAAGAATTCCTCACATCCGGGTGAGGTAATTACCAGGTGGTGAGCACAAAGGTTGCAAGCATTCTGCCGAAATAAGCTTCTTAATTCCAGATTCCTGGAAATAAAAAGGTGTATACATTCATACCCCTATGGTGTAACTGACCTAACGTTATCTTATATAAATAAGTTTCCGTTGTCGTCACAGTGCCGCTGAAATCCCTGGTAGAGCCACCCGACGTGCGCCTGACGAAGTACATCAACCGCATCAAATCCTGGGTGACCACTTACATACCCACACGCCGCCATTCTTTGTGGACGTCAATCAACAGCTACGTCCCCTTCATGGATACGGCTACATGGCTGCCTCCTTATAAAGGTGAACTTGCAGGCAAAAAAAATGGTGCGTGTATTGACGTGTTGTTAATATATTGTCCCCTCATTGTCAATATATTGTCCCAATATAACGTATCGTCCCCTCACATCTCACCAACCCCACCACGCATGGGTTAAGCATCAGTGAAGACATCGCCTTGCTTGGTTTCAGCCTACGGGTACGTCATGGGGGATCAGCACCTGGTGACCTTTGACCAGACGCACTACAACTTTGCCGGCCGCTGCAGCTACATTCTGTCACGTGACATGGTGGACGACCGTTTCACCGTGGTGGTCAACTTCAACAACCGACCGCGACAGCCGCAGATCCAGTCCATCATCGTGCTGCTACGGGGGGTGGCTCTGGAGGTCAACACGGACAGTAAGGTACATTAAGTCACCTGCGGTCCGTCTTTTACTCTCCCCTTTCTTGTCCTCACACTTCCACGGAGAGGCCTTGCACGTGTACTGCGTGGGATCATTGTATGCACACGCAGAGAAGGTGGGATGTGGATTTTAGGAACAGTGACATTTGGCAGTGTGGGTCTGTATTTCATGTCGAATTTCCAACTCGACTACAGACCGGTCAAACCATGACGCACGTGCCCGCCATGGACGTGTAGGTTCTACTGGTCTCTGTTATTATTTGACCTCTGCGTACACGCGTCACAAAACGCAGAACAATGGTTGGCTACTTGACAGGCCGCTAGTAGCTTAAAGAATCGAGTGACATTAACCTGGATGTGTTAATAGGCAGCCTGCAGATCATCACGTTCAATCAATCTATCATTGATAATTTATAATTAACATCCATCAATCTGTATTGTAGAAAATCGGGATACGTAAATCTACGGCGTTATAGCACACGCTCATATATGCATAGTTACTTTGAGTGAAGCCTTTCTGGAGACATCAAAATATTCTGGGGTGTATAGGTGAAGATCAACGAGCAGGAGAGAGACCTGCCCTTCTTCTCGGGATCGGTCAGTGCTGTGCGGCAGCAGAACGTGGTGAGGGTGCAAGACGGTGACGACCTCGTGGTCGAGATGGACGCACCTCGTGGTATTTACAGGTGAGGTTCGGTACCTTTGTACGTGTCAACCTTAGTTTGATCCACAGGTATAGCCCGATATCGTTGTCTTCAGCCTAGTCTCGCGCTTTTTATTAGTTCTTTAACTGCAAATGTGCACAACTAGGTTTTTACCGATACATGTGCACAATCAGGACTTGACTGAAGAATCAGAATAAAAGAGAAAAAGAATTAAAACATCAGATAAGTAACATAGAAGAGGACATGACCATTGACTCCATACCAAAACCTTGAAGCACTGCAAAATGAACTCCAACAGATCAGGGAAAACAAAGATGAAGGTATGAGGATCAAAATGAGTTTTTGAAAGAGAAAAGAACTCAAAATACTTTTGTAACTTGGTGAAAAGACACTTTGTAAGTAAATTAATAAAGACAAAAGAAAAATAAAATTGGGAAATCCTTTGTGATCAAGAATTGATTATAGGAGAATTTGAGACACATTATAAGGAATTGTATAGGAGTATGGATTCTAAACTAACAGAGTTTGAATGAAACTATCTGGGGAAAAGCAATTTCCCAACGCTGAATAAAGATGAAAAGAATGATTTAGAAGGTCTTATAACAGAAAAAGAAGCACGCAGAGCTCTTAGAGACATGAAGAATGATAAAAGCCCAGGAAATGATGGTTTCCCAATAGAGTTCTATAAATTGTTTTGGAAAGACTTAGGTACATTCTTAATAAGATCATTAAACAAAGGCTTTGAAAGAGGTAGCTTGTCTGTAACACAGAGACAGGGCGTTATAACTCTAATCCCTAAAGGAGCCAAACCCAAACATCTGTTAAGAAACTGGCGCCCTATTTCCCTATTAAATGAATCATATAAAATTGTCTCAGCATGCATAGCTCAAAGAATAAAGAGGATTATGCCATCTATTATTCATGAGGACCAGAGAGGTTTTATGCATGGAAGGTCGACTGCAAATAATATTAGACTAGTATATGATATACTACACTATAGTCAAATACAGAAGAAACCAGAGCTGTTGCTGCTAGTAGATTTTGAAAAAGCCTTTGATTCCATTGCCCACCCATTCATCCAGAAAGCACTTGGATTGTTTAACTTTGGACCAGATATTCTACGGTGGGTAAATGTGTTTTATAAGGATACAGAATCTTGTCTTATGGTAAATGACCGAGTCTCCCGACGTTTTAGCATAGAACGAGGATGTAGACAGGGGGATCCTCTTTCTCTGTATATCTTCCTTATATGTGCAGAAATCCTGGCTATATCACTAATAAATAAGGTGGATATTAAAGGAATAGCGGTTGGTAAACAAAGCATTCTTACTGACTCAATTTGCAGATGATATGTCATTGTTTCTTGATGGCTCTAAAGAATCTTTCGAAGCGACTGTGTGTGAATAAGAAAAGTTTACACTTTGGTCAGGTCCAAATATAAATTTTGATAAAACTGCCGCGATATGGATTGGTATTAATCGAGGCTGCTTGACACGCTCTATGACTCACTTAAAAATCCAGTGGAATCCTGAGGCTTTTACCGTTCTTGGCATTACATTTTCTCTAAACCTTGATAGGCTGGTAGATATTAACTATGACAAGAGTTTCACTAAAATGCACAAGATTATGAAAGAATGTAAGGCAAGAGATCTTACACCCATAGGAAGGAATGTTGTATTTAAATCCCTTATACTGTCTTTATTTACCTACCTATTTATTACCCTTCCTCATCATGGCAAGAATATTCTTAACAAAACTAGTCAGCCAGCTTTTCAGTTTATTTGGAAGAAGAAAACTCATAAAATTAAGAAAATCAGGAAATACTCACAAGGAGGGTTAAAGGTAATGGATGTTTATGCTTTTCATGATGCACTCAAGCTTATATGGATAAGAAAGATCTGTACATCAAATGCAAGTTGGAAGTGCCTGTTCAATTCATTCACAAATCTCAACTTTTCAGACATATGAAGGATATTTTCTGGAAAATATTACAGAAACAAACTTGTTTTGGAAAAATTTATTTTCCATTTATGCAGACTTTGCACTAGATTTACCCCTCCTCATTGGAAGAATTCCTGCATGAACCACTATTCTTTCATAATATTTTGTCTAAAAATGACACGCCAAAAGCAGTAGAAAAATGGTTAAATTATAATTTTGCAAAAATTGGGGATTTACTTGATAATAATGGGATACCTATAAAATTTGAAGACTTAAAACAAATGCATGTTGATAGTGTAAATTTTATTGATTACTATAGCCGCATCATGGCAGTTATTAAATATAAAAGAAAGATTTGTCACTTGTGGAAGGAGTCCAAGAAAGAAACTAAATGCTATGCACCGCTGTTAGCTATAACTAAATATAAAAAGGCACAAAGGGATATATGATAAATTGCAATATTCACAGACACCTCCTACATGCATGGAAGACAAATATTTGCCCACCCATTTAGTGTTACAACAAATACAAAACTGCAGTGGTTTCAATACTGGATTTTACACCGAGTCGTAGCTACAAACACCCTATTATACCAGATAAAACTACGAGATTCAAATCTCTGCACTTTATGTACACAGTCAAAGGAATCTATAGAGCACTTGTTCTTTGACTGTATTATTGTAACAAACTTTTGGAATGATCTCTTTACTATGTTAAAAGAAAAATGTCTTCCTTGCAAACACATTGAAGTAAACAAACAGCCAATCATTCCAAAAGGATTCTAAATTAGATAAGATACTCAGCCTTATCTTAATTATTGCAAAATTTTATATTTACAGAAACAGATGTCTAAATACGCAACTGTGCGAACTCATTTGTAATGGAAGTAAAAAAAAATACTATGCAGAAAAATATTACTACACAATAAATTGCAAACCAGACCTTTTTTCACAGCAGTGGTCACCATACAAGCAGCTCTTTTTCACATATTGAGAGATCTGGGGTGGGTAGGCGGGGGGATAAAAATTGGAACCCAGGCCTCTAAACAGACGTAAGAAACTTTATTGTCATTTTTAATACATATAAGTGTATATTTATTTATCTACTACAGCAAGCAGTTATATATATATATATATATGTTAAGTGCTAGCTCACAGACACTCGCTAAAATGAAAACAAAGTAAAGCAAATTTGTGAAACTTTTTTTTAATTTAGAAAAAGCCTGTTAGTATATTAGCAATCAACGTGGGTAGGTGGCACATAGAACAGCAATACGTGTTTTTACAGCATGCTTGCTGAAACCGTAAACACAGTGTCGTCTGCTTTCTGCAGCATCGGCATCAGCGGCTGGTACCACGGAAGAACGGCAGGACTTCTGGGCACGTATGACAACGAACGATTTAACGACCTGACCGATGCCTCGCGTAAGGTCAGCGACGCCGTTGAAGAATTTGCCAACTCCTGGGAGGTCAGCCCCAACTTCTGTCGCACCCGGAACACGGCCGGGAATGACGTCCTAGACGAGTCGCTACCGGAAGTGCAGGCGTGCACCGCGTACCTGAACAGCTCGTCTTCCTATTACACACCTTGCTTCGCACAGGTATAAGCTTTTTTTCATTGCAAGCACACACACTCTCCACGCACAATTGAGAAAAGGGCACTGGATTTTAGTTGAGGAAAGTAAAATTCAGCAACAAGCGGACATGCACAATCTTTGGTTAAATATATATTATCTCTGCCTTGTGACAATGTCCGAGTCGTTCTTGTTATCAGTTGTTCACTAGCATTATTAGAGATATAGAACCAGGTGAACGCCACACAGTCGTAGCTTTTCGTAAAATTACAACCATTTTAGTTGAATACTCTACAGCAGGTGTGTTATTAACGGGACCTCATATAGCTCCAATATTAGCTGCATTTTGAAGAAGAAATGGCCATGATAAAAAAAACACGTAACAAACGATTCTTGGTTGTTTCAACAGCTATCGTCAGAGCAGTCTGTGCGCGCATGCGTGGAATACGTCAGGTCCGGTGTGTCTCAGCAGAGGGCACAGTGCCGAGCAGGGGAGCAGTACCGCTATATGTGCCGCCGCAAAGGTGTTGTTATCGGCACGCCGGCAGAGTGCGGTGAGTTGGGCATCAAACCGCTTTCATGTCTAGCCTAATTCCGTCTGGTAGATTTTACCAGAATTATCTTCCTTGGATTGTTCCACAAGACTTTGTTCTGATGGTGCATGAGACCAACGTTGGAGCCTGTAAGTTTTTCTTCCCGAATCAAGTTCACAGCCCGAGTTTACTGAGCTCCACGCTTCCTGCTTCTTTCAGTGACCTGCGCGTTCCCCGACGGCCGAGAGGTGGTCGCTGCCTCCAGCGAGGAGGTACGATCTGAGGAGGGTCAGAGGTCAGCGGACGTCGTGTTCGTGGTCGAGGAGAGCGCGTGCAACGAGTGGGCCAGGAGTGGCCTTCCCCGCATGGCCGCCACGCTGGAGACTGCCCTGCTAGGACAAGGTCAGTTTCCTGCACTGCAACAGTCTGTGACATTTATTTGTTCTTTTGTCGATACACCTGGACATGTGAAATAATTTTTTTAAGTAGCAGATTGTCGAAAGGATCGAAGAGAGCTTAACTGCAGTTGCAACGATAATAATTGTAAATTAATTAACAAAAAACAGCAAAAATTTCTTGTCTTTTAAGAATCTACCTCAGTAAAATGAAAAGACAATGAAGATACAACCGGAGCCACAGCTGCAGCCTGTGATAAAGATTCTATATATGACTTATCTTTTACTTTGATGCTGGTTACCCAATTTGAGGTTTGCTTTGAATTGTGAGTCCGACTCATACTTTCGATATATTCTCATGTTCATTATCTTCTTGCTACAGGACTGCAGAAAAATCGATTTGGACTGATCAGTTACTATGGTAACGGCTCGCGCGAAGATCCTTTCGTTCACACAGTCCAGGGTCAAATTTTTGGTGATTCCAGCAACTTCCTAAAAGCCGCCGAAACTCTCAGGTATAACAGGCCTATAACAGGTCTATAAAAGGTCTTTTGCAACTGAAATCCTGTTGGTTCCAGTACGGTCACTGCTTGCATGTGTTTACATGATTTCCTTATTTCTGTGCAAGCTAATAGGCAGTCAGGTGGAACAACGGTAAACGCCTGTCACCAATGCCCAGGGTTCAGATGTCGTCTCGTTCTTTTCTCTGCATGTGGCATCTGTTGACAGGGCTTGCTGCTTTGCCGTGATATTGTCTCTCCATTAACCCTACTGGACCTGTCTGCTGCATTTGACACTATAGACCACTCTCTGCTTCTTCACAGACTCCACACCCTCTACGGGATTTCTGGACCTGCGCTCTCATGGTTCAACTCCTATCTCACTGATAGGACCCAGACTGTGTCAGTTGATGGTCAGACATCTCGCCCTGCTTCACTTTTCTGTGGTGTTCCCCAAGGCTCAGTACTTGGCCTTCTCCTGTTCATCCTGTATACTAAACCACTTTCATCGTGCATCCGGTCTCACCAGGTGTCTCATCAGTCCTATGCAGATGACACGCAGCTTTACTGTTCTATTCCACTGGCTGAGTCTCACTCTGCTATTAGCTCTCTAGAAGCTTGTATTAGTGATGTCAAGGGCTGGATGGTAAAAAACAAGCTTAAACTAAACGAGGATAAAACGGAAGCCCTCTTGTGCCATAGAAGAAGACATCAACCTTCACTAGTCAGTCTGCCCAATCACATCAAGGTGGGCGACAGCAACATCACCTTCACGTCATCTGTTAGGAATCTGGGATTTATTGTCACCGCAGACATGACCCTTGATAAACATGTTACAGCTGTCTGTCAGTCTGCCTACTATGAGCTCCGTAAGATCAGTGGCATCCGTCACTTTCTCTCTACACGTGCCACCAACACTCTTGTCTGTGCGTTTGTTCTTTCACGACTTGACTACTGCAACTCCTTGCTGGCAGGCTGCCCCTCATCCCTCATTCAGAAACTCCAGAAAGTACAGAACTCCGCTGCACGTCTGGTACTTAGAGCAAGGAAAGGGGACCATGTCACTCCTCTCCTTCGTTTTCTACACTGGCTACCCGTCCGTTCTCGCATCCAGTACAAACTGTCTGTGCTGTGTTTTAATTTCTTTGCAGGCTCCTGTCCTGATTATTTCTCTGAACTTCTCATCCCTTACTCTCCGGCCAGACAACTCCGCTCTTCCTCTAACAACCGTACTCTGACTGTTCCTGTCACCAGAACAACAACATATGGTCACAGGCCTTTTGGCTACTGTGCTGCAAACAATGGAACTCTCTTCCTTTCCATATCCGCCACCTTCCTACAATTGAATCTTTCAAATCTGCACTGAAAACGCACCTCTTCCTTGAGCACTACTCTTAGTCCACAATGCTAGTCCTTACCCCCCCCCCTTCCCTCTTGCTACTTTACCCATCACTATTTTTCTCTGTTCCTGTTACTTGATGCCTTTTGTTATCTGTTTTTGTCAGTACTGTCGTTTTCTTTCGTCTCCTGTGTTCTGTATCTACTTAGTCCACGTCTCTTCCCCGTTTTAAGCGCTAAGAGCATACTCTCTACGAGTGTGAATATGCGCTATAAAAATCTTCACTATTATTATTATTATTATATTGCCTTAGCTACTGGCTCGGCTAATTATCCCCACCCCTTTCCCATGCATGCTAACATACTATAGCAATAGCACCTCGAAATTTTAGCAGCCTGATAAAGATACATTCTTTGAAAAAATCTAGAAAAAGCTTGAATTTAATGAGGCTGAAATACTATAAAATGTACTTTGAAAATACTTTAATACAAGCGGTATTAATGGTGTGGTAATATTATAATTCTTGCTTGCTTTACAACAAAGGCCAAATTAATTTCTTTTAAATAAGAGAAAGAGATATGTCACACAATTCATTTTCAAACACAATCTTTTGGGATGACTTGCATGCAAAGCGTCTTTTTAAAAAAAAGTTGTATGTGTTTTGTCTGTTTTCACAACGAACCCTTCGTGTAGAACTTTTGCTATTTTTGTTGCATCGTTGTTTCGTCATCGTTGTCACCAAGGTGATGTGCCTGTGGTATTTCTCTTGTCCAGACTGGCCTCCTCTAGCAGCTCCGGGAACCCTGCAGGTGCCCTCCGGTCCGCCATGATGTACCCATACCGTGTGGGTGTGGCCAAAGTACTCGTGCTGGTGCCGTGCGCTGCGTGCGGCGGCGACCTGCGTGACCTGGCCAGCGTGCTGCAGTCGCACGGTTTTGTGCTGCACGTGCTGCAGAAGGAGGCGCTGATGGTGACGGAATCCAACAACCACAGCCCCGTCAAAGTCTACGGTGAGTGCGGGGCTATTTCTGAATCGGTATCTCAAAGGAGTATCTTTTCAAATGGCTTGATTTGTTTTACTGCGGATCGCTCATTCCTATTTAGAGAGATACTATCCTTTCCCCCCTGGAATTCTGAACTTCGATGGAATGTCAAATAATCTCCGTTTCCTTTGATGTTACAAACAAACGGTTGGTGTTACAACATGCCTGAGGGGTATTTGTTAAATGACATCACGTCGGCAGATAGGCCAGTTCACTTGTACTAACATTTCTCCTTCCTTCCGCTTACCACATACACCAAAACAAGACAATCTTCTAAAACAGGCACACAGATAACACAGATAAACAGATACAACACATCTCTGTGACACCTGAACGCGGATGTTACGTTCTATTATTCTTTTATTATCTATTATTATCAGCATCTGTAAGATCGATGTCATGTTTGACCCGTGCTATTCATGAAGACTAATAAGATCGGGCGTCAAAGTGTTGAAAGGCTCTGATTCTGTGCAGGCGCAGACCGGTACGTGGTGCTGACACGTCGGGCCACGTCCCGCAGCCTCAGCAGCCTGGCCCAGCACGTGCAGCTGCCGCAGGACGAGTGCGTCGTCATGGCGCTGGCCACCAACGGCTCTGTCTTCGACGTCACGCACATGCGCGAGCGCGAGCGGATCCAGCGCGAGTTCTTGGAGGCCTTCGCATCTCGCGCCGCCCACAGTGCCGGGCCGCCCCCCTGCCAGGTCTGCAGTTGCCATGACGACGGGGCCGGCGGCGGCCATGCGATCTGCCGTCTATGTGAGGACAAGACAGGCGACGAAAATGTAAGTCTGTGGATAACGTGTTCTTGTTGGCAGACCTCTGTGTTTGGTGAATAGGCGGGAAAAGAATCTTCTTTTTTTTCTTTTTTTTATTAGCTTTCTTTCTTTCTTTCTTTCGATATATCGATAGCAGATTTTACATAACAGCCAAGAATGAAAAGAGACGGCAGGAATTCGTAGGCATGTGTCATAAATGGTTACCATGGCACCCACCTGTCAGTAGTGGGACAGAGCATAAGAGACGGCTTACTTGACGCCTCAAGACATGGACTAGCGGGGTCGAGAAACTCTTTTCAAAAGACGACTTTACCTTCTACCTAATAGCATATCCCACTCTATCCCGGTGAAAGCACTTACTTTGCATTCTGTTTACAGCACAGTTCAGTCTGTCTCCTGTTTACAGCATATTCCCTTCTGTTTTCTGTTTACAGCATATTCCACACAGTTTCTTGCTTACAGCACATTCCATTACAACATAATCATTCTGTTTCCTGTTTACAGCATATTCCATTCTGGCTGCAGTCTTCCACAACCAGCGTCATGAGCGTGATCAATGACCTACACCACCGAGTTATGGTCAGTGCGCTGTGTAGCTGACCATCAAATGTTCCTGCATAGCGTTATAGTTTAGTTGAAGTGGTCTAATGAATCTAATGAATATAAACGTGTGTGTGTGTGTGCGTGTGTGTTTTGAAAGCTCAGTAGTTATAGGTCCAACAAGAGTTTAATGTTCATGACGGCCTCACTCTTCCCTCTCTCAACTCTCTCTCTCTCCATCTGTTTCACTTCCCACTCTCTTCCTATACTTGTTGTTGTTTTGTTGTTGATTTTGAAAGGGGGAGTGCTTCCACCTCACGGTGATTTCGCATCTCTTCTCTCACTCACTTCTGTGGGCCATTTTGTATTCAACACCTAGTACAATGGCTACTTATTAATATAAATTCTGTGCTTACAAATATAAATTTAACCGCTTATCTCTATGTATATATCTGTATGTGTACGAGTCTGTGTGTTAGATAGAAAGATGTGTCGTATAGATAAAGAGGTTATTGATGCTATCCTTCACGTTCAGCATTTTCTTTTTTCTAAGCATGTTGTCTCCCTTTATCTTACAGACCGCTCTCTTGGTTCCTCCACTTAACTCGACAACAGCTGCATGAAGCTACTGACACCATCCACCGCCATCTTCAAGAACAAGCGTCACACTTCTGAACACCAAACCCCGCCAGGCAATGCAAGACGCGGGATCACGTAGTGTCGTCAACGTGATCTTGCCATGATGCTGTATTTGTGCCAATTAGTGTACAGACGCCATTGTGATTGTAGGGAATATTTTGACATACCTGTACTTTTTTGCCACCTTTCCTTGAGTATGCTGAATTTTCATATTTTTTAATGTTACAATATATATATATATATATGTGTGTGTTTAGTCGCTGCTATGTCATTGTCGATGCTTGATAGACAAAGACTTTTATATTTTTGTTTAATTTTTTTTTATTTATAAAGAAAATATGGAGCAAATTTCAAAGAGCTCGTTTTCTGCTAGGCTGGCATACAAAGGTAGCTTAGAAAATTCTTCTACGAGAATTGTTCATATATTAAGTGTAAAGTATGTGTTTGTGTGTGCGTGTGAAGTTGTCGGCTTCAATCTGCTCTCTTCCCCGCAGGTTTTGGAAGAGATTGTTTATCAGTACAGAGAAAAATTGCTTCCACAGGTAGGCTAGCCACATAGCAGACATCTTTGTCAGTAACCTTTCGAATACTAGAATGGCTGAGTATTTAAAATTGGATGTTATATGTGTTTAATAAAGGCTTTCAAAAGTTGAAAAAGCTTTCACCAAGTGAGGAACCGTCGTAGCCTGGTGGTTAATGCACTAATAATTCAGTCAGAACTTCGTCGGTTCGATGCTCGCCTGGAAAACTAACCTGACCACATTTGCTACCTAATTAGAGGAACATGGAATACTAGTTTTTGTTCAGTTAGCTTTATTCTTCTTGTGACCATTCTTGAGAAGAAGTTTTGAAAAATATTGTCTAAAATACTATGACGTAGTAATGTGCCTTTTATCTGTAAGGAAATCAACTTTTATTTCAATCACCTTTTTGAAGCCAGAACGTTGAAGAGTGGGTTGGACATACAGATATGCAATGTTTGTTTTGTTTACTTTTTCTAAGCAGTAAAGTAAAATAACACAATGTTCAATTAAAGCCTAAAAGACTTTTATTTATATGCATTTACGTGTGAATGGCGACCTGTCTCTGGAGATGACAAACAGCTGAAAACTGAAAACTCCACACTTTTGAATACGATCATACGACATCAAAAACCGTGAATTCATTATTGCCACGAAACTGACTGACGAACAGCCTGACATGGATTTCAATCCACCAAAAATCCATGACCAGGATCATACATGATGATGATGATGATGATGATGTAAAAAGTTGCGTGTTTATTATTATTAATAACAATCATCATCATCATCATCACGCAACTTTTTACTGCCACATAACTGACTCTCGTAAGCACTGGACATGCGAAACTGAAAACTTCACATTTTCACATTTTTGATGAGGATCATACGAGGTCTATTATCCTGGTCAAAAACATGGAACTTCAAAAATAGCTGAATCGCGAAGGGAGATAACCTTCAATCTGAACGCGCAACTTTGTTTGCAAAATGTATTTCTTTGCTTGACAAGACAGTGCTACTGACGAAACACACGTGTATTTAAACTCAATTTACGAGTCCATTCATCGAGATGGATAAATGAAAAAAATCAATAGATGGATCAGTTTATGAATGGATGAATAATACTTGCATAGATAACTTCGGATTTACATCTTATCATTGTAGATTCATTAAAAGTGAAAGGAGTGTTGATGATGACAACATATGTATGTCTTCAAATTCAGTGTTAATATCCATTTTGGATTGATAGCTTATCATTGTAGACAAGGATTCCAAAAAAATATTAATTAAAAGTGAAAGGAATGTTGATAGATGTGTGTATATATATATATATCCCGCCATGTTGTTTAAGCGCATGCACAGATTTCACCCCTGCAGCCCCTTCTCTTGTCCGGCACAGGGCGTTCAACATGGCGGCGATGAGGTCATCGCGGGCCTTCAGAATCCCTTGTCCAGGAGAAAATCACTGAGTCTCTCCATCGCGTTGTAACACGCACCCAGCTGCGCGCCCTCTTCATACGCAGCGACAATGACGCAGCGGCTGCAGCAGCAGATGACGCAGCCGTGTCCGGAGGCCGCATCCCTGGTGACGATGATGCTGCCGCGGTTGCTGAGACGCGTCACGGTGTAGTGGCTGCCGCCCACCCGCAGCCCTCGCTGCCGCAACGCTGAGGCGTCCTGCAGAGGAGACTTACCTTCGTCAGCATCTCTAACTCCACCACCGACATCAGCAAGATGAATCACCACAGACCCAAAACGAGAATAAACATCCGGACTTCTATATGTTTAATTTTTACAACAATCAGTTTGATCGCTGATCCCTGATCTTTCGATAAATATCTTGTTGATGTTTTTGTTTTTCCTTTCTTTTATATTTTTTTCTTTTCATTCATTCATCTATTCCTTCTTTCTTTCTCATATGGCTTTATGCACCAAGTGAAATTAAAACACTGATAAACAAACCAAATCACGCGACACCCGACTGTTTCTAATTTGTCTTATTCGCTGACCTGCATGTTACCTGAAAAGTCGGGAGCCAAGGTAATAGATCAAAGAAAGGAGGGTTTGAGGGGTGGGAGTGGGAGAAAGAGGAACGCATGGTTTCCGGTGAAGATCTTGAGTCCACCTCGACCTCCACTTTTCACGACTAAGGCCCAATAAACTGAAAGCACAACAGACCACATAGCTTGAGCTTTTGTACCTCCGTCAACACGAAAGTTCGCATCGTCTGCTCTTCTTCTTGTTATTAAACCGAAAGTGAATTTGTGCTTTTGCCTCGTTCTAGAAGTTAACACGGGAAAATTGGTCTGCAAGCTGTCCAGAGTTATAAGCTAGACCCCAATTTCCGGCTTGCGCACGGCACTAAGAAAACCGCTAAATTCTGATTGGATGTTGTCAAAAAAGATAAAAGAAAGACCTTCATCAGGCTCTGCTCTACCTGAAATCCAGCTGTCAGGTAAGTAAACTCCTCAGGCTCAACTTGGAAGTGTGAACTAGTTGTTGCCCAAAGATGACCTCCCTTGCTGTAAAAGGCGAACTGGGTTACCAGCCCCTTTTCTTGCAAAATTCTTCCATAGTCTCTCCACTTATTGCACGTGTTGACATCTGCAAGCCTGCACACATAAGCCATCAGCATTGACAATTTTTTGCATCTTATTACGGCCATGGCTCTGGATGTTCGTGTCGAGTCAGCAGTTTTTGCGCCCGTAAGACAGACAATTGGAGTTAAGCAGTAAACACCTTGCTTGTTATGAGTTGGTGAGTATTCGAAAGTCCGCGGTTCATATTTCGCCTTGGAACATGTATTTCTCTCTTTCTTTCTATATGTGACAGCTGTTTACGACTCTGTGTGTGTGTGTGTGTGTGTGTGTGTGTGTGTGTGTGTGTGTGTGTGTGTGTGTGTGTGTGTGTGTGTGTGTGTTATAATTAAGTAATTTTTGTGAACACATTTCACAGCAAGAAGTCATATTAATTCGTTTATTAATCTTCTTGCGCTTTCGGCAAAGGGGAAGAGGAGTAAACCCTCTGGCTTATCCTTAGTGATCTCCTCTACAGCACGTTTTATGGCACAAAATAAACAATTTGTTTCCAAAAGAGAAATTAGCCATAATTTAACTTTATTCTTCTGCTTGCGAGGTCTTATTCTAATAAGCTTGTGGCATTGGTGCGAGTTACATCATCCACAAAAATTGTAAGCCCCATATCATGTCTTTTTTACCACGAGAAGGTTTAAGCACTGGTGGCCAGGGATAAAACCTGACCTTCCTAAGGGCCAAAGTATATCTGGATGTGCGTACGTATGTCCCAGAGTTCGGGAGACAATGTCACGTGACATATTTATGTCCGTGGGAGTGACGCGTGCTGTACATAAACAACGCCAGTCTGACAACGCCGACTGTAAACTCGATGAGGTGGGAATGGGTAAAAGTACACGGGACAAAAATAGGAGTGGCATTGCAGCTGTCGAGTTTGAAATTTGATTATGTAAGACTTTTTTCCTTTCTCGCACTCTCTATCACACACTAGTGACAGAAAAGTTAGTCACAAAAAATGCATCGTACTTCTGTTAGCTACAAAAGTCGAAAAGTCGAGTCACCAGTACACTCCACTTTCCTACCTTGATGTGTGTGTCGACCTTGAATTCTGTGGTCCGATTGTCGTTAACTGACTACTTTCGAGCAATCCAGAGGGTTCTGTGGTGGGTGGCACAGCTTGGTGCCAGGCCCCATTGCCTAACTCCATGCTTAATGTCAGCAAGCCAGAAAAGCTGCTCCTTGATTGACTGTTACAACGTCAACCTTTCAACTAGCGCCTCGTTGTGTTGCTGACCCCAGGAGCTCTTACTAAGCGAACAGCACAATAGGACATTAGCCAGTTTCCAGGCGCAGACAGCTTGACGCTGTTATTAATGCCACGACTTCGATTAGAACACCTTCCCCACTCTCTCTTTCTTTCTCTCTCTCTCTCTCACACACACACATACATTGTAGGTAGTCACGAGGCTTGTGTGGTTTAGCTAAAGATCAGATCGACGTAGCCATGCGTTACTATGGATCTACATAGCAACTCGCCAAGTTTTTATTCCCACCTACAACGAGTCTGTGCTCGTGAAGAGAAAGCACTTTGTGACTGCCGTCGTACTGACGAAGTAAATTATCCTTCAGTCCCAGGAGACATAACGCTGGCCGCCTGTCTTATTATCTCACCTCGGTGTAGCTTACCGTCAAGGTGGGTCGACTTGCGCAGAGGATCCTTCGGTTGAACAGGACAGAGAGAATATGCAGACGAACAAAATACAAATGATCAGACGATATCCAAGAGTGGACTGGCCTGTCAGTCAACGCGTCCTAGAGAATGATCAAGAACTGAGGACCATGGCGAGAGCCGGTGGTAAAGTCGTCAGGTCCCCCTCAGGACTAAGGGTTATAATGATACAGTAGTGATAAACACACGTGCGTTCGTCAGAGTTGAAACATTTTCATCGTCTATAATTACCGAAACATTTATCACCGCTTCTGACAAGAGATAACGAATGGCTGTTGTAAATAAAGACTACTACTAGCAGGATCTACAAAATCAGTTTGACACGCTCATACACGCTCTTTTGATTTCTCAGGTCGGGGTAAACTAAAAGCTCTTATCATTTAATGCCGGTACAGGTTCATCAAGATCCTAATTCTTTTCTACTTAGTCCTTGGCCACCAGTCGTCTTCCCCCCGAGCCCCCCTCCAAGAGCTAGGTGCCCGTGCCAATGTGGCAGGTAGTCGCAACAGAGTAGCTAAGAGACCAGCGGTATCAGCTCACAACAGACCATCACCCTCTGCGATAATGTTTAACACCAAACACGTCTGAAGATATGACAAGAGAGGTCAGCGCGTGCAGTTGACCGCCGACTAGAGTCTGATTGACTGCTTACGTCCGACCATCCACTTCTCTCTTTCTATGCCACTCGTTGGCGTAGTCGCAGTCGTAGTTCTCCAATCAGTGTCACCGACTGACGTCAGCACGTCGACAGCCGCTACCTAAAGGCCAGACAACGTCGCTGAATTTTTTTACTAAGCTTGGAAAAGTTGTGTGTAAAGGTCACAGTCAACCAGTTTCGGGTTTGAACGCTAGGGAGATCGGAACTTTGGTTAATAAAGGCCTTCAGAAAGGGAATTATTCGCGTGGCAATTACCCTGTTTGTCTCAGGGGGTAAAAGTTACATCATTAAACAAGCCGACCTCCCGTACAAATATCTACAGGCTCAACAGAGGGCATCAGGCAGGTGGAGATGTTAGTAAAGCATTTCTCAAATTCTCAAGGCCACACGCAGTGCAAAGTTCTACCCGCACACCCCCACCCCCACCCCGACCTCACACACCCACACACAAACACACACCCACACACACACAAACACTCTCACTCACTCACTCACTCACTCCCACGCACATATAAACAAATTGCGAAACAACGTCTGCTTAAAGAAAACTTTCATTATATATACATATGTCGGGGAGGGGAGGGGGGCGTGAAGGCTTTCACACTGACCTTCGGTGAATTTAGAAATTCGAATTCAGTCATTCTAAAAGGTGAGCTTTGCTTACAAAATGGATTCACCACCCAAATGTTTTAACAAAACAATGATAGCAGCTATATTCTGGTCAACAATCAACGACTTTGACATCAAGTTTCATCTTCAACTCGGATTAGTAGCTAACTGGCTACAAACTTGCTGAGTGGTGGAAAGAGGAAAAGACTCATGACTGTGGTCAAGGAGGAACAATAATGTATATGTGTATATGTGTATTTGTGTATTTGTGCATGACTGTGGTCAAGGAGGAACAATAATGTATATGTGTATATGTGAATATGTGCATGAAGGACAGTGAATGACTGTGCTGTACAGATGTATGTATAATGTATTTGTGCATATTTATCTCACTTAAAGTGTATGCATTACTCGTGTATAATATAATAACAAACCTGGCCGCACTTCACACCAACAAATGTTTATATATTATTTTGATCGTAACTGGGTAATAATCCTGTAACCTTTAAGGTGAGGAATATATTCTATAACGAGCAACTATATGCTTTTACCTGTAATTCCAAATAACAGTATGACAATTAAAATCGTTGAAATCTTTATTCGTAATATTCGCATTATAAGATGCAACTATCTACAGGCATGAGCGCAACCAAAGACAACACACAAGCTACAGGAAGTTAACAAAACTAAGTTTTTGTTCATGCTTCTGTGTCTCTTTATCTTTCTCTCAGTGTATACTCAAAAGCTTTACCACAATATAAATTATAATCGCCTGTATCTTGAATGCAGACTTTTCCCTACAACGGTTGGCAGTCGTCAAACTTTCTCTGATCTTGAGTCGAAAACCCGAAAAAAGATCGGAGAGAAGGTCGGTGATTTTTCTTCAACAAATTAAATATACTAGCAATCTAGAGAATCATTTCCCTTAGACTGTTGCGTGTAGCTTCATCTTCTCATTTTGCTGGGCGCCTCATGACATTAGTAAAGCGGATCATGGTAACCACTGTGACAAAATACATTAATAAAGATGATCATGGTAACCACTGTGACACAATGCATTAGTACAGATGATCATGGTACACGTTGTGACACAATACATTAGTACAGATGATAATAGTACAGGTTGTGACACAATACATTAGTACAGATGATCATGGTACACGTTGACACAATACATTAGTACAGATGATAATAGTACAGGTTGTGACACAATACATTAGTACAGATGATCATGGTACACGTTGTGACACAATACATTAGTACAGATGATAATAATACAGGTTGTGACACAATACATTAGTACAGATGATCATGGTACACACTGTGACACAATACATTAGTACAGATGATCATGGTACACGTTGTGACACAATATATTAGTACAGATGATCATGGTAACCACTGTGACACAATATATTAGTACAGATGATCATGGTACACACTGTGACACAATACATTAGCACAGATGATCATAGTACACACTGCGACACATTACATTAGCACAGATGATCATAGTACACACTGTGACACATTACATTAGCACAGATGATCATTGTACACACTGCGACACATTACATTAGCACAGATGATCATAGTACACACTGTGACACATTACATTAGCACAGATGATCATTGTACACACTGCGACACATTACATTAGCACAGATGATCATTGTACACACTGCGACACATTACATTAGCACAGATGATCATAGTACACACTGTGACACATTACATTAGTACAGATGATCATGGTACACGTTGTGACAAAATACATTAGTACAGGTGATCATGATACACACTATGACACAATACATTAGTACAGATAATAATAGTACACGTTGTGACACAATATGCTCGCTTGAGGGATATTCTAAAGGTAGAAATTAACACCACGCCCTCCCCAGGTGATATGACAATAAGGGAAACAGGGTAGACATCCACAGCAAAGTACAAGAGCTTTGTCCGATTCTAGAAAAGATTTGATTACAAAGTTCGCCGTAGACTGCCACGAAAGATATTGTGTTGCATGGTCTGAATCCCAAAGTTAAGGAGATATCGCACTGTGCGGGTAGTCTTACTGAAATCTATATTTCGAATGGGGTTCATCTCGGGATCTCAGAAACCTCTTTCGACAACAGAACAGCCGTGGAACAATAACAGACAAGTTACGTGGCGATCAAGCAGTGATAGATTTCAGTTGTCACTACAACTCGGACGGACTTACTATGTCTGCATGATCATTAGCGAACACCGAGAAATTAACGATGTCTCTATAAACTTTAATTCATATTTTTCTCTGATTTTGCTGAATATTCTGCCGGGTTCGTGCAAGTGTTTTAGGTTAGGTGACTCTTTAAAACAATCCTTTGTTCACTAGTTGTCATTCACACGGAAACATGCGATTACGTCTGATATGGTTCGCTAACTGTCCAAGTATATTTAAACCTTCCTCGATGTAGGAAGCTTCCTTCTTAATTTTAATGCACAGTTTGTATTTGAACAGCTGCTGAAGGACCATTTCAACCAACCACGCCTGATTTCGTTTGACCACGTTTGCTGTGACAGGTACAGAAAGTGGGGGAGGATACGACTCTCTCCTTTGGTGTGCTGAGTCCAAAACGTGGAGCTGGTCTGTCCAAGCGCTGTCTTCCCATCTTGATTGCTGCAAAAGGTGTTGAGGAGAAAGCGACGATCACTCTTCAGTCCTCTTCTCCAAGAATTAAGTCCATTCGTCAAGCTACCCGAGAACTGTCACTAGCCCCTCTCCGCTCTCTTCGTCTCTCCAGGTCACGTGCTTCGGAGGTCGCGGGAATGTTTCCAGTCTGTACGTGCAAGACGTGAGGGGGTCCCTGCTGCCAGATGGGGCGGTTGATTCTCTTCTGTCGTTCTGAAATAAAGAAACGTTTGGTCACGCCAAAATATGGACGATGACAAAAAGGCTTTTCAACCAGAGCTGCTGCTCTTTTGCCATGATGGGAAAACAAAAAAAAAGTAAGCTGCTGTATATGATTTGCTCACACCGCGATACGGGGAATGTAGTCTGCTAAACAGACAATGGCGGGTAACGATAGTAGAAACAAGAGGATGCGAAGTGGAATTCATTATTGAATGCTTTCAGCGGTCTAGTTTTCCAACTAAATTAAAGCATATTAAAACATAATATGGCTTAATAGAAAACTTAACTCTTTTTATGTCATTTGCAGTTTACTTTCTGTATGATTTTTTAATGTAATCTTGTTAAATAATCCACAAATCGGACACTGTACTCATCCAACAGTCTTACAGGCTGACAGCTCTTCTTAACTGGAAAAATCTTGTCAAATGTTTGGCCAAGAATGGCAAAGTTGTGTGTCACAGAAAGTCAAAGGAAACCAATGGTACTGAGCGAACGTTTGGGACATTAGAAGTTTGGTCAACTTGCCGACTTAAGTTCAAGCTTGTCTGTTAATACACTGCCAACACATTTGTCTTTGGGAATCTTACGAGGTTTGACACTTCGACACTTTGCCTGACTAAGAACGACCTTTAGTTGGGCACAATGGTCTGGACTTTTTTTTAAGGGGTACGTAAGAGAATAAAAGTGACAGCAAAAATACGGCTAGATAAATATTCATGGCAAGTGAATACATTCATTAAATGTAACTGATGTAAGACTGCGCCGATTGTTTGCAAAGACTTCCTCGGGATGTTGGTAGTCAGTGTGTAGAGACTGGAGTTTGTGATGATAATCCCGTGATGCTTTGCAACGCAAATTTCTCCTTGGATTTCTACTTAATAAGCTCGACTGCGTTTATAACAGTGTGTGTGTGTGTGTGTGTGTGTGTGTGTGTGTGTGTGTGTGTGTGTGTGTGTGTGTGTGTGTGTGTGTGTGTGTGTGTGTGTGTGTTTAAAGAGAGAGAGTCACCAATAAAAAGAAACTGCATTTTTACCTTTGGTGTCAAGACAGAAGATTGTGGTCGACGATACGAAGTCTTCTTGGCGCCGTTCTCATACCTGTCTGTTTTCCTCGAGCATTCTCCGAACGGAAGATCTGATCCCCCAGTAGGAATGATCTGATGATCTGAAGAACTAATGACTTGGTGTCTACCCCCAGGCATCCGTGCTTGGATTATCATCACTATCTCCGAAGGTTTCTTTTCAATCTTCTGGCCTACTACCTTTCTGCCTCTCATCTTGACCGGCTGTTTTTGTCACTGTTATGGAAGCAGTCTGAAGTTGAAGACATCAGTGCGCGGATTTTTCCCACTCCCTCAGGTAAACAAATTTGTCGTCGCACTTTTGCGATCTGTGAACTCGGTAAATAAGCAGAAGTTGCGCGCGCAGCTTGGTAGCTGACGCACTGCATGCAGAAATAAGTTCCGCGTCCTTTTATTTCTCTGAAATCCGTTTTTAGCGTGTTGTTATTTCACTGTCCTGTACTCCAGCACACCTCGGTCAACGGCCTGTCATCGACGCTTTCGCCCTTTTTCATCGCTTTTCGGACCGCCTTTGACTTGTTTTCGCCGGTGTAGAAATCTGGTATCAACTGCATCTGATGTCGATGACGCCAGATCGAAACAGACCACGTGACCTACAAATATAATCGCCTTTTTTTAAATCTCTGAACTGATTAACTTCTGCTGGTGAAGACACGCCGACGGTTGTTTGTGAACTGTTCGTGTTTATCGTGCTACCTTAGGCATGACATTGAAAAACAGCTTTGTGGTAAATACAGCTTTGCAAGTGCATTCGAATCCTTTCAGGAAAGGTTTGGCGACGGAGTGTGGGTGGGTTAAATGTAAGAGGGGGGTAGAATCGGCTATCCCTAACAGAACTGGTCGATGTTTTGCGTCTGGGCAATATTCCAACCAAATGTTCATAACTGCTCCAGAAGGCAATAAAGATTAGCACACAGATATATGGTGATCTTATGTCTAGAGACAACTGTAGGAAAACGCAAGAGGCAGGAAGGGAAGAGGGAGCACCTTGAATGCAATCTAAATGTTTACTTTTTGTTTTTCATTATAGTTATCAAAAAACATATTGCTCTATCATTTCTCTGTTACACGTGTGTTATTTCGGGCTCACTCGTTTGATTTAAAACTTCACAACAGACAAAACAATGTCTTGTAACTAGACGAATTGTTCTTTTGCCTTTACCACAACCATCTTTTGCATCGTTATTTATTATTAGTGTTGTTGTTGTTGTTGTTGTTGTTGTTGTTGTTGTTGCAAGAGGGTGTCAAAAACACTCTCGACTGCTGTGTAATAGTGGAAATGACACAAAACTAATTTCAGATCGATAATAAGAACAGACTGAACTCTCCAGTTGATCAGATCAACACAACAGTTGAACTCGACAGGTCGACGACAGAGCCAACCTATAGAGTAGAAGGGCGCAATTGACACCGAAAATAGATTAGCTTTTCAAAGAGTTCATTCCCCAGGCTTATCAAGGCTGCGCTCAAGAGAACTCATATTGCCGAGAAGCTTTTTACGTTGACGGCGTGAAGACTGCAAAGTAAACCCCTAGAAGGCCATAAAGGATCTCATTACACTCTCGTTCTGTTAACCCTGTAGTGCGACTGACGGACTACAAAAATAGTCCCTTCAAAGCCTGCTGAGCGGTGCCCGAGAGGTTTTTGCTGAACCTGTCAAGGAACACTCTTTGTTAAACGTGGTTCGTGTGAAGGAAGAGTTATAGCATTCATGAGTTGTTTATGAGCTCCAGGTACCGCGTATACCAAGGAAGCACTTTCAGCAAGCGTGAAATGTGAAAGGCTTTCCAACACATTATAGTATGGCCGTTCCGAACTCGTGCTTAGACCTCCAGTTGTTTCGACAGGAATTTTTTAATGTAATTCTACGCCCAAAGCTGACACTCTCATATATACACATCAGCCATCATATATCCTTTTTTTGCGGGTATTTTAATTATACTGGACTTTGCTTCTCACATTGACTTAACGTGTTATTGAGGTTCATAGTGACACATTTTTAGCTGAGTTTTATTAGGGAGGCATTAAAGGCTTATTGAACACAGATTAAAAAGTGAGCCAAAAAAGAAAATCAAACAAAGATAACATACAAGTACAGTACAAGCATACAAAATTTTCAGTTTTGTAATAAACCACCTTATTTTATGTGGTGTTTGTGAAGGCCGATTTGCAACAAACGTTTTGCAGACGACATAGGTACTAATAAGAGCTCCACGATCTTACCAGCAGACTGACAGACAGTTTGAACGCATAGAATTGAAGACCAGCACTTACAAGAACAAAGTTTGGTCATTGGCAACGGAAAAACAGAGATTTACACGACCGGGGTACAGCTCGAAGAAATAAGTAGCTTCAAGTACTTGGGAGCCATCCTCTCCAAAGACAGCAGTTCCACGACAGACAGCCATCAGGATCCCAACAGCAAAAGCGGCGATGGCTAAACTGGGAAGATCAGATTTTCCACAAAGTACAATTTGGACAAATAACTTGTAGTACCGATCCTGCTCTACGGATGTGAATAATGGACTTAATAATGGACTCTGACACGGAAAAATCCAGGTATTAGAGAGCATGTGTTAGAGAAGGCTGCTTCGGACCTCATTCAGAGAACTTAATGCCGACGACTTTTTTGTATTGCCACACTCGTAGGAACCTCTACTTGCAACAGTAAAGCTACGTAATCTTGTCTTTTATGGCCATGTGACCCGGCACGACTCCTTGTCGAAGACTATCCTTCAAGGTATTTTGGAGTAGTCAGCCTGGCGGTCCTGAGAGAAAGAACTGGCTTACGAACGTCAAAGACTGGACTGACCGACCTGTGCAGGACCTGCGCACTACCACCCAAAATAGGCTGAAGTGGCGGGCCCTGTCAATGTGCTACCCTCAACCACAAGTATCAGAATACTAGTGATATCATCACCTGATTGTGCTCTCACTTTATAATCGTAATGGCCATAGTTAACATTTATATTGACAGCCATAAGGGAGTGGTCATGTGGACAAAGTGATACCCAAAATATAAACGCAATCCTTTCATGTTGCAAACAACTGCAGGCATAATACACATCCATCATGTCTGGGCACTGTACAACTGTGTCCAGTGGAATACACACCTCCAAGGTAGGAAAGTTGATCACTGCAACCAGAAAATCATCATCACACAACTGAGCCAGTCAATCCTCAACGCAGAGCACCCAGCATGGTCGATATGATAGTCTGGAATATCAAGACCAATACGTCTCCATACCTATGTGACGTGCCCAGCTTAATTCAGGACTGGAGTATCTAGGTAACAACGTCCACACCTACAACACATGCACACCAAACCTCTGAAAATGCACCCACACAAAAAAGGCAATAAAAATGTGCACAGTAACTACTGCAGGCTTTACTTGATTCCATTCATAATAAAGACAAAATTATACACCATTATTGTGAATATGAACATTCATCAAATTATCAGTGGCACCAACTCCACAAGCAATTTTTTTATGTACAAAAATTTTTCTTTCAACAAAAAAAAAAAATGATGAATAAATCAAAACAGTCATCATCATTAGTTTTATTTTTTATTCAGCCTTTTCTGCTCCAAATATTTCTTTTTCTGCTTTTACGAATACCTCCTTGAATATTTCTTTTTCAGGTTACTTTGTGCAGTTCAGTGGCCAAACGGTTCAGGACTTGTTTCCAATACAGCAATCATCAGCTGTCCTGGATTTAGATCTCACCTCAGGCTCACCGCTCTTTTTCTCTGTGTGGCAACTTTTTATAGAGCCAGCTACGTGGCCATGATATAGCCTTAGTTGCTGGCTTGTCATAAAACATCCATCTCTTCTTCCTCAGGCTATGGTTACCTCCTCTTGTTACCCAGAATGTTACCTGAACTTCTGATGATCTTAGATATCAGTATTGTTACAGTCAATACTTTCTCAATTGTAACAAATCCTTCATTTTAGTAAACATTACACATGAATTTAACTAACACAGTAGCTTATAAAGAACTGGGGACAAGCACATGACATTTAAAGCTGGAAGAACAAGGCCTAAAGAATGTACATCTCAATGCTGATAAGAAGCAATCACAAAGACAATATCACAAATGTTTCCAAAAAAAAAAGCTAAAATATAAATATCTCAGATTAAATCCATCAAGCAGGCTTGTGATCAATCTGCAAAAACTTGAAATTGTATTTACAAGGTAATAAAGGGTTACAATTACTGGTTATCTCTCGAATGATCCAACAAATCCAATGTTTGCAGGGGAAAGAATAGTACAAATAAATATGTAACCATTTGAAATGTCATCAAAAAAGCAACAGACTTTTTTTAATCTGAAACTGAGAAAAAGAGAAAAGAAAAAAAAGGAATGTGAAGATAAAGAAGTTGAAAAAATCAGATCAAAGATCATTTATAACTCCACCACTTTAGAGATCATAACAATCAGCAAATATACTTTTTAACAACCATCATCCAATTTCCTTTTGCACAAGCTTTGCATTCCTCTAAGTATTGCCAATCTGATCCTAAAATATCCATGTTCTGATTGCAGAAAACTGGTTTTGTCCACCTCTCCATAATCTCAAAAGTCCTGGAGTATAATCACTCCGCATAAAATGGTGGGAGAAAGCTTCTATGTGCACACCCTGACCATGAGGTATGTACAGCATGCTTGTTCAAGTATGAGATACAAATATTTGTGTTAGCCACTGTAAACTAAAAGAGTTTATAAATTCTTTCTATGCAGCAGAAAACTATGCTGAGAAAAAAGTGTCATGGAAAAAAATGTCAAAACAAAATCTCTGTCCTTGAGTTTTTGTAGCACACAAGCTTATGATATCCATTGTGGGTGTGCACTATTCTTGTTCTTAAAATCCTTAGGTGTTTTTTTTTTTTATACAACAGAAAGCACTAAATTACACAGCATAAAATCAGGCAGAAGAGAAGAAAAAAGTCACACTAAGCATGTAAGAGCTCATCATCACTTTCATCAAAGTCCTCAGAGTCCACTTCGCCTTGTATGGCAGATCGACGACCACGGCACAAGACAATAATAAATCCGAGCAAAAAGGTCTGTAACAAAGGACCAATGAATATCATTAAAGTATCCTTCAGATGGTGAAGGCAAGAAAAAAAATTACAAGTGATAAATATGAATATCTAATTCCACTTTCTCATCCTAATTACAAGTGATAAATATGTGTGTCTAAATCAACAGCTGCATGGGTGAGAGGTGACTGTTCTCCAACCTACAGTTTGCTTTTTCTGAGTTTACTAAAGTGGTTGTTTTTTGAAATCTGAAACATAATTGCTAGTGCAGGTAGTGTTTCAATGTTTATACTTATTTTTCTCAACGAAACAGCTTAGCATTACATACTTTAGCATATTTGAAAGCCATTAACCTTGCACTAAACCAGGGCAAACTTTGGACCAACAGGCCAGTCTAACAGGACCTTCACAACCCTTCCACAGGGAAACAAGTATAAAACTACCAGTACTTACCCCTAGAAAGCCCCAGGTGCACACATAATAGGCAGCACCAAAGAACCACATTTTGTAGAAAAATCGTGTCAGCAACAGAGCCATTCGAGTAATTGTGCAATTTTCTGGAAATAAAATGGTATTATGCTTCATTTTTTCTGACATGCATTCAAGCTGTATCGAACACCCTGAAAGACAGGGTGGTATTAAAAAGTGCTAAAAAAAAAAGTTGCAGCCAAGGTACAAAGGTTAGAGATCCTTTTACTCTTGGTAATCTATTTACAGTGCACTCCCCTCGAAAGCATCTTTCCCTCCCCACCTCCACACACACTTTCCTGCCAGTTTTATGTGTATCAAAACAAGCCATGCTGGATCCCTTTACTATCCCATTGAACAATATATAATGAACTATATCTATGAACTGTAAAGCAGAATACAACCACAGTCGAGCTGATTAACACAAACACAGACTGAAGTCAGTAAGAACAACTGAGCTCATTAACTGTTGGAATTTTTTTTATTTTGTTTTAAAAACTCTAATTGCCTTGGTTCAATCTGGCCTTATCAATTTGCAGGCTCTCTTTACCACAGACTTTCAAGAAGATAAAGTAAATGTTGTATTTTAAATATTTATATAATTCAAAACATAATTTTAAATTAGCATGGTCCCTGTCTTTCTCATTCATATTTACATGTAGGTTTAGGAACCATAACAACAACCCTAGCCCTTGTCTGACAATCAGGGAGCAAAAATGAAACATTCTCAATGAGCAAATGTGACCATAACTGGAACATTCATATATATAGGTAAATCTTGGTATACAGAATGAAACCAAATTACTGTGAATGAAGTATGGTTGTAATCAATGTTTTAGTTCCAATGTCTTGCTTTTACTTCATTGTCCTCACCTCAATAAGCACCTCGTCAACCTAATCGACCTTAGAGTACTCACCTGAGGAAGCATCAGTACTGCAAGGCTCCAAAGATGTCAATGTTGAGTTGCCCAGCCCTGTTGTGTTGACCTAACCAAACATTCAACTGTGTCCATCAAATAAAAAGACAACTCCTGGTATAAAGTTTTAACTTATTTTCTTTAGCAGTTAAATGACCAGATTTGCTCAAGAAATCAGCCTCTAATAACATGTACTACACATGCCAGAAACTGAGGCATTGGTGAGAATGTCTATTTTCACATATTTCATTTACCAAAATGAAAAAAATTAGATCTCAAAATATTTTAGGCATCTCTTTATTAGTTATAATTTAGTAAGCATCCCCCAAAATATTCACATGCAGTTCTCTGCTATGTAAGCTGGAGCTGCAAATAATATTTAAATGATTACAGTCGGACCTCGCTAAGTCGAACTCAAAGGGACCCGAAAAAAAATTCGACTTACAGAGTTTTCGAGTTAGGGAAAATGGCGTAATAGGCGCAGGTTAATCAAGGACAATGTTTTTCCGACTTAATTACTGAATTATAACCGTTAATTATACAGTATTATCGTTTTATACGGATGCATGTACTGCCATTTCCGCGGCACGTACAGCACGCGAAAAACCACACCGACACAAACTCTATTCAGTGCTCGTCCCGATAAGAGACTGACAAAGTGTAGAAAACGTTTTTTTCACAGTGAGTAAGTTTGCGTGTAAACCACCAACGGTCCACTGGTCAAGTTACCACCACCACCACCTGAAAGGATGGTCAAGGCTTGTGGCCATAAATCTTGACCAGTGATGCGCGGCCCGCCGACTTGAGGCGGCCGTGGGAAAAAGTCTAGTGTCGGCCAGTTCCCCTGAATCGGTCAACTTCAAAGCAGGAACTGGTGTGAGAGTCAGTTAGTTGTCCACTGCGCAACAGAGCATGCAACGAACCTTTTACACAAAAGATGAAAGGACAATGGGATAAAAGTGTCTTTCTTGAGACAGTTTGGAACATAGTTTGGAACAGTTTGAGACATAGTTGCGTCTGGTTGGTGATGACTCAAAATTTGACTTATGGAGGTTGGAAGCCAAAAAATCTTTGAGTTAAGGAGGTCTAAAATACATTGTTCTTAAGGGAATTCGGACGGGACCTAACAATTAATTCGAGATAGGGAGGTTTTCGACTTAGGGAAGTTCGACTGTATTACACAATATACTTTTGGACCAATGTTAATAATATAATGATGCATATGTATGTAAAACCTCTGCTTACCAAGTAATGCTGGGAGCCAAAAGATGAATACTGGGGGGTGAGTTCATAGATGACAACATTGATGGCCAGCACAAGAAACATCAAAATCATGCAGAACATCAGCAGTCCCTGAGGCATGGTGCGGCGAGGTCGAACTTTATACATCTGTCAGGAAAGTAGTCATCACTACTGAGTATTTGTTCCATTGTTTATTTAATGTAACTTAAAGTCTGAAAATATTCCCCTCTAATGAGCAGCTTCAATCATTTTATTGCATTCTTTTCACTCAGTTTAAAGTAACTACACATTTCTGCCAAGAAGAGAAAAAGATTAAGCAAGCATGAAACAATCTCCAAATAATGATGTCCAAAATAACTATGTTATATACGCAAATAACATGACTATGCTAAAAGCACTATGGTGCCACAGCTATGTGCTAAAATACTTTATTTTTCCACGTGAAAATATTAAAACTTAAAGCTTTACACGAATCCAGAAGAACCAAATGCCTATCCGGCACACGCCTGTCATGGAGCAGAGGACAAAATATACAACAACACCAGTCATGAGGACGTAGTCCAGTGGGAACAACTGTCAACAAAAAAAAAAAAATCTTTAATCATATTCATAACTGTATATAAGATTATATCATCTGTTGTTAAAGCTCACTGGCACCTAAGCCAAAAATGAAATTTACAAAAAAGAAATGAAAGAAGTCACAATATTTGACCACTACCCAAATACTTAATTAAGATATATTACAAGAATTTTAACACATATGTCGCATGATTATTTGTAGAACACATCTATCTCAAAGCAGTTTTGCTTTTAGATGCTATGGAAGAATGGGAGACAACTAACCTTCTGACAAAAGACAAGGACAATGTCGATTGGGTTGGGCAAGTGACGATGAGGCAGGGCAAATCCAAACTTATAACCTAGGCTGTTCATTGCTTTATCGATACTGCACATCACAAATAATTATGAAGCAGTAAACATTGATAAAACTAGGCAGCAAGTGTCTCATAGTCATTAAGCATTCTTCAAATGATTTTCTCATCCCTCACTATCCTAGGAAAAGGCCACAGTATCATGAACAATAATGAAATATTTTATTCCATGGGGACTGTACCATTGAACTGAAAAAACATTACTGTTATAGCTTTCCAGACAGTTCACAGTCTCTTTATACAAACAGCTTCTAATCCTAAACTGTCTGACAAAAGTCAGCCAACAGTAGCTGCTTCTACGACAGATGATTACACACACAGTACTGGACATATTTTTGGAATTTGGCAAAACTGTAGTCATGATCTTGACATGTGAAGACAAAATTGTGGAAAATGTACACATCTAGGTATCAGATCTTTTTGTTGATATGGGGTGGCGTGTTGGCATAGTGATAATATTTATCAGTGGACAGTAAGGATTGCAGGTCATAGGTTCAAATCTTATCTATCGGTGTGGCAGCTGAATCCAGATCTGACCTACTTTGCTGATATAGCTTTATCTGTGACTTGGTGTAAAACACCACAAATATTCTTGTTTCCCAACATTCATATCTTCTTTCAGCTGAACAGCCAACACTTTTTGGCAGCAAATCCAAACTCATTTCCTTCTATTTGAATCCTCACAATCCTCTACATCTAGCACAAAGAAAATGCAGGATGGAAACATTTTCAAAAAACAAATACAATCATCTCACTTGGTTAGAAGTAGAGAGATGAAGACAAGTAGTGCCAGAAGGAAACACACCACTCCAAGAACAATCTCAAAAGGTCGGAGAAGAGTGAGACACTTCTGGCACCAGCTGTGCTCTCTGGCTGCCAGGTGTCGCTCCTGTCTTGTAAGTTGTCGTTCCTGCTCCTCAAGCTCTGCATTACGACGCTGGTAACGACCCGATGTTGGATGACTGAGTCCATACTAATCAAGAAAATTTGAATAATTACCTAGTTCAGTTTACCTCCTTGAAAGAGACAAGGAAAATGTCAACTGGAACAAGGTCAGAAGTCAGGAGGGTAACAGTGAGTGCAAAGATGGCTGTGAGTGTTGTTGACAGTTCACTATCATACTTGCTCATATAATAACGACCCGATGTTGGATGACTGAGTCCATACTAATCAAGAAAATTTGAATAATTACCTAGTTCAGTTTACCTAAATAACTACAAATATTAAATTTACATGAATGTAATTCTTTGTATTCACCATAATCTCCTAACACATCTAGAATGGAAAAACATTTGTGCCATAAGTCACCTGCAAAATGTTACTACACTTCCTGAAGAAACTAAATAAGGATAGGACCACGCTGCATGCAGCTTGACATCACTCTTCTACATTATTAAGATTGCTGTAAGATACAATAGTCATTTTAAAAAAATCATGAACTTGAATGCCCACATGATATTTTCTATAATAATTGTGCATATTATAAAAATTTTATTAGCAGCACAGCAACAAACCATAAAAAGATTGCCCTGTTTACCTTGGCTCTGATAGCTTCTCTACGACTTTCATTATCACTTCTGTTGCTCTGCACCGCCATACGTTCCTTCTTTGTGCTCTTTCTTCCTACCACCAACTCCATGGGTAGTGCTGACATCCCATAAGCCTGTGAATGCAAAGTAGAATGATGAAAAAAAACAAGTTTACTTGAAATTCAAAAGCTGTTTCAACTAGGGATCACAAGGAACACAGCATCATAGACATCTAAAGATCCAGAAAATGTTGTAAATGCATAAGATTTGAGCATGCCAAGTCAGGGGGAAAAAAATGAGCTGTTACTTTTACTTTCTACTATTTATGGTCTTGCAGTCTGGTGTTTTTAGCCATTTGAATCTTTCTATGAATACACAGTCTGACTTTGTGAATTTTTTTTTATTGGAAGCAGGGGGGGAAGGAGATTTATAAAATGCTGACCTCTCTCCAACCTATGCCTTGAACAAAACGTGGTATTTTTCATTTAAACTTTCCTTTTTCACTAATCAGATACCTGGGCATGATTTACACTACAGATAACTAATCTCCAGACAGCTAGGCTTCAATAGAAGGCTCTGAAGATTAGTGGTTAGTGTAGGACAATGGACAAGTATGGGCTGGACATGTGGCATGAATTCCCTAACCCCTTCACCCAGCTGAAAGGGGTATCCGATACATTGGGGGTGGGGGGATAGGGGAATGTGACAGGAAGGACTTCTTCACATGCCATGTCCTAAACATACTGAACCACTCACGTTCACGGCCCATTAAAACTGTTAAGGTATGGGAATATTTCCTCCTTTTTTAAAACAAGGCTTTAACTAAGAGAGTGGTGTCCCTTCACCTGACCAGTACTTTCTGCTCTTTTTCTTTTATTTCATGTAGTGCCTTTGGGTTTTTATCGTGTTGGGTGTTTGCTGACAACTGTTAACCCTCTTGGTTCAAGATAAAAATGAACATTACAATGACTGGCTTATAACTGAAGACTGCGAAGACAACAGTGGTGAAGTTTGTTTTTTTATTATTGCTGCTCTGAGATAAACATTAGACCAAGAAACCTATACATTTTTGGAAAAGAGAAAAGTTGAACTTTGCAATAAAAAGTAATGAAAATCGCCTTGCCCGTGCTACCCGGCAAAGCCATGATCATGGCTTTTCAAACCAAGAGAGTTAATCTGTGCTTTTTGCTGTGTTTTACCTGTCGCTGTTCTGGACTATTTTCTGAGCCTGTGCCTCATTTTTGTCTTCTTTATCGTCTAACAGTCATGAACGCCATATCTACATCATCTCGACTCCTGGATTTTTGCTTGTTGATTTAAATCATCAGTACCCTGCAGATTGCTCAACACTTTCTGCTCTACTTACGGTCCATTTTCCTAGCAACATTCTTTCTACTGCTTTAGATTGTGGATCTCCTTGAGTCAACAAGCATGGACTTGATTCTCTCATCTTGTCTACAACCCTGCCTCTTGCTTTATCTATTTTCTTCCCTGCCGCTGTGTTGATGTGACCTCCGTGACAGTCATATGTGCCCCAACAATGAACAACTTTATGTTTATGTTATTTGTGTCGCCACCTCCACCAGTACTATTCCACTGATACTATGACTACAAATCTGGTAGATTAACTGAGCTGTTGTGACTGCATCTATGCAGATGGCATTCGCTTTGAAAACACAAGGAACTCTTTGTTTTGAGACCATTATTATTCTCATGTCTGTGTGTTTATATTTTAAGCGCCTTGAGTCTGGCTGATGCTGGAAAAAGGTGCTATACAAATGTTCTATTTATTTATCATTATTATTATTATTAAGACACATAGATGCTTTGACACTGTAACTCACAGTGTATGTGATAAGTCCCAGCATACCAAGCAGGCTGAAGACACAGATAATGAAAGACAAAGCATCCTCACCACCTGCAAGATATTCAGCATGTTGTACAAAACAACAAAACTGCATTCAAATTTCACTCATCTGCAACAAAACATCCAGCAGCTTATAGACACTCCTCGCTTAGTGACCTTCTTGTTTAGCGACTGCACAGAGTTATGACCAGTTTTCTGACCAGCTAGTACTTATGCTGTACAAGAACTTTGATCATGGAAAACAGCAGTGTGGCAGGTCCATATTATGCATCTCATCTCACATCGCCCCTCTCAGTCTAAGACTCGTTCCCATAGTCAGTCAGTCTATGCCATACATATGCTTGGTCTATAACTACATACTTTTATTTTGCACCATCTCCCCCACTACCCACCAGTATAAAATAGTGGTGAAAAGAAAGACCATAGCTTCACCTGAACGAAGTGCTTAGAAACAAAGAAAGACTATCAATCCAATGATCAAAATAAAGATCATACAAGACCATGAAGCCGATAAGAAAGGTACTGTGATAACACAAAGCTTTTAAGTTGGTCCGCTTGAAATAATGGTTAAGGGTAATTTGTTTATCGATAACGTTGTAGCAACATAACTCAGCCACTAAGTGAGGAGTGTATGTACAAAGGTCATAAAACATGAATAGTCTTAGGATGGAAGGTTGAACTACAGTTATTAACACTCAGACATGTCGTTCAAAAGTGTCTTACAGCTCAGAGCAGCTGAAGTTACAGGGTTCAAAAATTGCTCATAACAGTAAAAATGTCAATGATCAGTTCAAAGAACCAAGTGACACTGGTGGACAGAGAGATAAGAATGCAGGCAAGCAGAGAGTGAGACAAAAATCATGAAGATAACAAAAGAAGAAATACCCACCATTGCTTGCCAGACCCTCAAATAAGCCCTTTATCTTCATCCAGTCAGTACTGTTGGATGATGGCACCGATTTCGTGGGCACAAAAGCTCTGCATAAAGAAAGAACAGCTTAAAAATTAAATATTAAAGCAACTGTATATGATAGTGTGGGGTTAGGCAGGCACTGACATCTATAGACACACACACACATACACATACATAAGTGCCACACAATGGAGAAGGTATCGGAAGTCTGGCGATATGGCCACCTCCCCAACCCTCCTTCTGGCCTCCTGACCCTGTGTCCCCTGGTTTTTCCAACCTCATGACCTGTGACCTGGGTTTCCCAGGTAGTGAGAGCTAGATGGGGGGAAACGGTAGATTCTAGGTTATTCTGGGGGAGGGGGAGCAATAAGAAAGTGAAACAGGAAGAGAAAGGGTTTTTTTTAAGAGAAGTGGCTAGTTTTCCAGGTGGGGCATCACCCTACTAAGGAGTTTAGAGATTGCTTAGATTGCCTGTGAATGGTTCGCCTTTGCTGGCGAGATCAACCATCCAAAGAGTAAAGCCCGCTCTACCCATGACAAAGTTGACTGTGTTGAGTATCGTGGTAAGACTGACCAAGCAACACGATCTTCCCTGTTACATCTATATTCTAAGCCTTATGCATAGCACATTCTCATCTTCTCACACTCATACAAGGTGAGGCCCAACATACAAAAGCTAAGACAGGAGACAAACATGTCCTCAAATCAGAGCAGGGGTGAACACATGATCCTGCTTCATAGACATGCACATACATGCCACTCAGGATCACCCACACAAATGCTACTTACTACTGTCCAAGAAGAGGCTAGATGAGTGATATGGTCTGGGTTGAAATAACCAGTGACCCAATGAATAAGCAGTCACATTGAGGAGGCAGTTGTAAAAGAGATAACATTTATGCAACAAAAAACATCTGCAAAAATTTTGGGGATTTTATCTCAGAGGGGGTCAACATTACAAAAAACTGGGGAGGAAAAGTGAGAGAAAATGGAAAGAGAAGGAGAGCGATACAAATAGGAGAAAACAAGACACATCTGCTGGACTTGAAACAATCTGCTTATACCCTATGAGTGTCAAGACGACTGCGATGATAATGAAGACAATCAAATACTTCAGGGCTGTGCAGGTTCGCTGTCAAAATATTAAAACATACAATGAAATGTATCATTAGCTCAAAAATAAGCAATATGCAGGAAAACATGTCAACATTAAAATATAACATTATAATGATCAACTACTACACAATTTAGTAATGTGTAATTACAGTGAAAATGTAAATGGAATGAATATGAAAGAATCTGCCCAAGTAAAATGAAAAAAAATAATAATAATGGACATTAAAACAATAAACTAGCCCTTAACAGCCATGTAAATGTACCACCCTTATCAAAAATTTGTTTGAGTTATTTTACAGCATGTTAAGGATTAAAAGCTTAACAAAGATATGCAATATTGATCTTTATTATATTTTTGTCTCAAAGTACCTTTAAAAATTCTTTATATATTACAAAATTACAGACACAAGAAATATACAAGCACCCTTTTAATTACAGTAAGTGTTAGTTAATGGGGATGCATCAGTATTAGAATACTCTGGTATGCTGGCTTCCTTAAGTATCTTTCCCATCTGTTCAAAGTTTTGCTTTAACTTAAAAATAATTAAAAACATGTAAAGTAAACGATAATCTACCATTTCACACACCAAAAATTAATTAACACAAATTTTCAAGAATAAACATAGTTCATGATATGGGAGGAATTTTTATCTATTGGAGATTCTTGTTACAAGTTCATCAAATGAACTACGTCATATATTTTTAGCAAGTTTCAGCATAAGGCATAGAATAAAGTGTAAAGAAGTCAAAATTAAATCCAAACAAAACAAAAAATAATAATAATTTTATTTTTCAATAAATTCAAGATGATGCATATGGCACTCTAGTCCAAAAGTGAGATGGTTCTTGTCTACGTTTCTGTCTCAATTTATTTCTCTTTTTCAAGATTTATCCAAATTAAAGGTTGGCCAATTACATGGTGTCCCATTTATGCAATTTTGTTGTTATTTTATTGTCTAGGAAAGCAAGAATATGCAAAATCCTCACAGATCTGCAGGTTGAATTTTCATCCTTCTCTTCATAGAAGAAATACATGAAGGGTAACAGAAGGAAAAAACAGACACAGATGATTCCATAAAGAGCTGCACATATTTTACACACACACACACACACACACATAAACAAACACATGCATGCACCCACACACACACACACACACCAATATATAAATCATTTCATGAATATTTTTAATAGAAAATAATTTAAATAAATAACATGCCTGTAATGGCAAACTCGTATTAAAGTTCAAGGGTTATTGTAACATGTTTAAATGATAGCAGTAGGTGAATTTTTTTTTAGATTTTACGAAGTCAGTTAAAAGGAAATGAACTGTGATTTATACTTTAGGCATCGAGAGTCATGTATTCAAAGTATTTCAACAAAAGTGTCAAAAATTTATAATTTTAGAAAATTAGTACTTACAATAGTAGGCATACAAAACGGAGTCTTCTAGACTGTTCCTGGTTGAATTATTCTTTGCCCAGTCCTGCAATGCAAGACAAAAAATTATCTATTATCTAAGTAAGATCACTGGAATAGCTATGTACTAAATGTAGACTTAAATGTGCTATAAAATGCATTTTGCTTATTTTTTTTATTTTCTTCATGGACAAGCCCTAAGGAGAGCTTAAGTCTGTACAATTGTCAAAGTTAATGCAAAAGTTAACATAAAGAATTTCATAGAAACCCTAGCTGGTAAAGTTTATACAAGACTGACTGTTTCAGTTTTATGTCAACTTTTAAGTACGATAAGAAAAAACTAAAGCTGGGTCTTGACAAGATTTACCAGAAAAAGAATGTTGCAGTAAACAGAAAAAGTCTTACTTTAAATGTTCCATCCTGATTCTTCATGAAAGAGACAAGGAAAATGTCAACTGGAACAAGGTCAGAAGTCAGGAGGGTAACAGTGAGTGCAAAGATGGCTGTGAGTGTTGTTGACAGTTCACTATCATACTTGCTCATATAATAGCGGATGTAGATTGCAGAAAATAGGAGAGTAAGCTGAAAACACATGCAAAAACATAATTATTTACTGTCTTCTGATATCATCTGGTGTTTCTTTAAAACATCATATACTGCTTTACTTTTCAAATGCATATAAATTTACAGGTAACTGCTGTTATATTAATAATAAATCTTTGATTTTTTAATCTATTTTAACAGATATTGCTGCCTGGATATCCTGGCTATGTGTAAGTTTTTAACATAAATTATCTGTCATCTGTAGTTGAAATTTGGAATAATAAACATTTTATTTCTGCACACATCTATTTTATTATATAACCTGTCCAGTAATGAAAGTTGCACATGTGAACCATGTTTATTATAAAATGTAAACTCTAACATTACAAACAGTCATATATAACGCAAAAGTAACTTTTATTAGTAACATTAGACCCTGATTTTGTCAAAGTATAGGCTTCCTGAGCAGATGTTTAATTTATAAATTAGGCAAATGTAAAACACATACTCAGAATGAGTGTTTTAGTACGATTTCTGCTGTGAAATCAGCTTTTCTCTTACTATAATGAAGGTCTTACAATTTTTATATTTAAAACTTCTTTTATTTTACATAAGCATCAGTATTCGCATACATATCTAAACAGAAAATATCAGTCAGAGGAAGAGTACTACCAGGAAGAATTGTAATGGAGAACACAATCCTCGCAAAGAGTCAAGTTCTAGAGGCTAATAAAACAATGGTGACGATATCAATGATAACAGGGGTAAACAAAAAAAATCTGTGGATGCATATATGCTTCAGTCTTAAATGATATGAAGACTAGTAACGAATATTATTAAGCAGATCATATGACTGACTTGCTATCATGATCAGAATTAATTATTACTACATTTAACTCCATTAATTTCAAAATAATAAAAAAACTCATTTCAAAATCTTAAATGTGTGGATGTATTTATATAATACTCACCACAAGGACCACAACAAACGGTATCCATCCTGCTGCAAGGGTGAAACTCAACGCCATTTTGTTATTTGTTTACGTTCTAGCTAAAGGGGCGTAACAGCTTTTCTCAAAGGAAAAATAACTCTGCAACCTTTACTATCAAAAGATGGCGGACGATGATATTGATATCGAAGGAGAGTTCGACTTCAAAAGCGAGTATGTCAGAAAACATATACAGGCTTCGTGTGTTTCTAATATGCTGATTGTGATTGATCAGAAGTAAAATTATTGCATTAAGAAAGAAACATTTTTGTAGAAAGTACATGATCGGAAATTTGCCATTCAAACAAATGTGTTTACAAATTTTAAACATTGTCACATTCTGAAGCGATATGATTCAATCGTAGACCAAAGAATTAGAGTTCTTTCCATTTTTCATATTATGGGCATTTTAAGTAATCCTTAAAATATTTTGTAGTGTATTTAAATACTGAAATTTTATTTCTTTGTAAGCATTCTTTTGAGATTTCACGTGATAGTGGAAGAAACGTTTGCCCTTTCTCTCAGGTTTTCTACCATTCTCTGGAATCAGCAGAATGACAAATCAGCCCATTCTTTGATTATTTCAGCCAGTTTATCCTTTAATCTTCCTGCATTTTATAACTGCATTGTACTCTGCAGGATCGTTTTTGGAGATTTCAATTACTCTTAGACATACTCATTCACTTAAGTTTTCATTGTTTCATTGTGGTTAGGAGATCTTCATAGGGCCCATTTCTTTGCCTTATTCTGTTTTGTTCTTCCTCTTCGGTGACACAAAAGCTTTTCATGTAGCATTTTGTATTATAAGATAGTTGAAAACTTGAGACAGTCTTTAGTTTGAATATTTGGGGTTAGTTTCTCTGACAACGACTCTCATCAGCACTAAACTGAAACCCATTTTGAATAACAAATCTGTCCATACCAGAATCAGGCTAATGTGTTCCCTGTACACATGTGAGACTTAAATCCTGATATTAACAGCATACAGCTTGTAGAGATACTGTCTCACATGTATTCTTTACAATTAATGAATTTGCTTTGTTTTAGAGTTGGAGATGGCCTTTATGACACAAATGAGCTACCATCAAAAAGTGCTAACTTGTTGCCAGAGTTTACAAATCCACCATGGATGCTAGAGCAGGTAGATATTAAAAATGTCTAATTTACATATATGTATATGCTTACAAATCTATATCTGCACCTTCCCACACTACTCATTGCAACATGTAAATACAGTGAAACCTCAGTTTTCCCCACAACTTATAAGCAGTGTAAGCCACAACTTTTTTCCCCAGCTTTAAACCCTGCAGCTTAAACAGCAAAGATTTTTCCAGATTGTTCAGATTCCAGTTAATTTTCAATAAGCTCCATGTTAAAGTGTTAACTGTTCACATTTTTAAATCAAAGCCACATACAATTAAAGCATTCAGATCAGTTGCTGAAGCACACACCCTCATCATGCCGTAAACAAGATGAAATGCTTATGATGCAGTTTAAAGTTGAGTATATTTGCAGTTTATGAACCAGTGGGGATTATTTAGGAAAATTAAGATTTCAAAATTTAGTGGGTTCAACTTATAAACAGATGTGCTTAATAAACCAAAATTTACGGTAGATGTAATTGTGTTATTAGCACTTGCAATAAATAAAAAAAGCACAAAAACACTGGAAAGCAATGGAATTTTTTGGCTAGACATGCAGGGTGATACTCACACAACAAGAAACAATGCCACACAAAGCAGGAGAACGCGTAGGTCGCACCTTGTTTGCCCAAAATTAGCAGTAAGGTCAACCGACGAAAACCAAGACAAATTTTTTGTGAAAAAATCGATGAAAACCGAGGTTTCACTGTATATTCATTCCAACATTATTCCTTCTTTCCAGAAATATATATATATATATATACTGTGTCTGCCAATGTTTGGTTGATGATTTTTAATGATACCAAAAATGCTGTATACTTTTTTTCCACTCGAAGGGTTGGTCACTGGATAACTGTGTGGATGAGAAATCAAAGGCCACAATAGAAAAGATGTTGCTGGAAGAGCAGTATCCTTTTAATATTATGGTTTACACTTGATGTTTCAAAAGTATTTTTGACCGTCTTTATGTATGACAAAAAAAATGCCAAAAATAAGTTTTGCTAAAGTTTAAACAACCAGTTATAGTTCGTTTCAGATTTACTTGTTATTTGCTGCATGTGGAATATTAGCATATATGATTTATGTTGACTATTAACTTATCTAAACCCAGACAATATTTAAATGGTCAGAAAAAAGGAAAATATATAGGAGTCAGCAAGTCTATGCTATTAGTGACCTCTTCACAATCTGAAGTTGAATCCCCTGCTAAAAGACAGTGGACAGAGGAAGAGAAAAAATTGTTTCTGAGAGGACTGGTAAGTCTGAATAGAATGCATCAAATAGCAATTCAGCTTAACTTGTATGCTGTTCTTGTTGTTTTTTTTTCAAGATACATAAACTGTTGATGAGAAAATGCAAATTTGTTTTGGGGAAACTAATTACTAGTAATAATTTAAATAAATATGGTCTCCATGCTTGCACAATATAGCTTGTTATCATGTATTTATTGATTTACATGAACAGAACTCTCACTCCAGTTCCATCTTGTTGTGTAGCTTCTTTATTGTAGTCAAAGCTACTGGTGTATGCATCAAGGGTTTTATGCCATCATTTATTACAAAGAATTATTGTTGCTACTCAAGCAACCAAGCATTTTTAGGAGGCTGATGACTTCGGAAGTAGGTGATTGAATAGTATAATATGCCACACTCTGTTGTCATTAGAAGATCAGCATTGATTTAATCATTTGAGAATGAAATGACACTGGTGTGCTTGTATTTACCTAGCAAAGAGACAAAATAAAAATATAAATATTATAATGTGTAACTATTGGCAATAGTGTGATATAATTTACCTAGGCCATCTGATGCAGGAACTGCATGGCCGAAGTTGGAGCAAGATTGCACAGCTTATCCCATCACGCACTCCCATGCAGGTGAAAAACTATGCACAGCAATATATGAAGAACATGGTGAGAAAACATTTATCATACGACACTCATTCTTCTATTCTTTAGTAATTATTGCTTTGAATATCCTCTCACACTTTGAATATCCTCTCTGTACTACCTAAGAAATGCCAAAATTAGAAGTGCCTTCATCAGATTTAGAACAGGTGTTTCTTCAATAAAAGTTCACACCTTTAGGCACACACGCAATACGTTATCTTCTGATTTCAACTGTCCATTTTGTACAGATTTGGAGGAAACTGAACTTCATTTTATGTTTATGTGTCCCAGGTATGCTTTTTCGAGAGAATTATATACCTGCAAAATTTTATAGAAATCCTTCAATGTTTAAGTTAACATTGCTACTTAGCAGCAGTAGTAGGAAGATAATATGTAACACTGCACTTTACATCTTAAAGGCATTAGAATTCCGAAACGATGCTCTATCATTCTATGAAGTCTGAACTTACTATGCCTATTTTTTGCATGCAGTGTAAAAATTATAATGTGATTACCACCCCTTGTAATACGGGCCGTTGGCCCAAACAAAAAAAAATAATTTTTTTTTTGTTCCTTTTTACATCTTTATCTGATGTTTAAGCAAATAGTATTTTAGTACCCACATAGATCTGCCTGAGAGGCAACAAAATATTACATTATATAACTGTATGCTCTATATATTGCATATGTTACAGTATATTTTTGCGTAATGCCTTAGAAATGTGCAAAGTCATCATGTCACCCCCCTGTTAAGGGCCGATGGCCTAAACAATAAAGTTTTGTCTTGTCTTGTCTATTCTTTAGTAATTATTGCTTTGAATATCCTCTCACACAAATGTTTATCTCAAAGTCAAAATGTGACAGCCCCAAATTTTCCACCTGAAAATTTCAAAATTTTCAATCATAATTGGACATGATTCAGAGTGTCAGTATGTTACTTACACCCTGCTGTGTACAGTAGTCTGAGTTGCTTTTCCCTTCTATTATTTTTTGTATACCATGGTCCTAAACATGATTGCGATAAGCTGTTTAATTTGTACACTCTTGCATCCAACTCACAGAAAATTGAAAGAAAAATCTCTCTTTTTTTTGCCCATTCAGGCCAGAAGAGCTGAGCAAAAGTTGTCAGAAGGAAGAGAGGTCTCATCTCTTGCCACAGCAACAATCAACTTCACTTCCATATCAGCATCAGAGGCTGCTGTAACCACAGCACAGCCAACCATCACTACACTACCTCATCATCCTTCTGGTCTTGCCATTCACAAGAAGAACAAAATAAATTATAGCAGATCAAAGCAGCCATATTTGCAGATTTCAGGATTAACTAGACCTGTCAGTAATAGTACACAAAATTCAGTTTTAAACCATGGAGCCACTGGAAATAAATGCTCTCTAAAGCATCAAACTCATTTTAATATCAAGAAGCCTAGCAAACGTGGGATCAGTTCAGCAAGCAAAGACAGAACCGTCGTAGCTATTTGTGAAGATCTAAAACAGGAGAAAGAAGACAGTGCTGGTGATGCCAGTGCTATGATCAAAGAAAAGGAGGAATCAGAGAATGAAGAGATAGACATTGACATTGAAAACGACGATGGAGATGACAATGCGATTCTCCAAAGTCGCTCCACATCTCCCAGCTCAGTGTATAGCAGACTGTTGCAGCAGGCAAATGAGCAGAAGCTGGACATGGAAGACCAAAGCAAGAACAACGACCACTTGCAAGGAGAAAGCAAAGAAGGCAGTTTACTCAAGCATGAAGGCTCCTTTGATCAAGAAGTAAAGAAACATGGTCATTCAGAGGAAAATGACAGCAGCAGCCTGATACAGATGAATGATGGAGCTGAAAACAGCTCCAGTGGAGAGACCGTAGAGAATGAGGAGGAGTTTCATGAAGAGGAGGTTTTGACCAGACAAGATGTGAAACCAGTTGGCAAGTGTCTCCATCCTATTTTGTATAACAGATGATTATTGCCACCATGATGTTCCTCTCCAGTTTGACTTTGAATTCCCTTTTTTAAAATTTATTTTCATCTTTATAAAATACAAAAGTTTGAAAGTGTAGGGATATTTGTTTAGACGATGTAATTGTTTCTAAATCTTTGAGAGAGAAATAAGATGATGGCAGCGCTATATTCTGTTTGTCAGCAGCTTTGACCTTTACTTCAAGTATGCTACGTCCTATATGGTTTAAATAGCCCCTTTAGTGAGGCCTAGAATTTACTTGTAAATATGTACTATTGTTTCATTTTATTTCAAAGCTACATCTTGGTAGCTCTACTTGTTAACAACCTCTTTAAGTTACTAAATTTCCCATATCATAAACAAATTTCAATAAACAAGAATGTTTAGCTTTGTGCAAGACTCAGAACTGCTGTTAAGAGCTAACTTGAATTTCTTATTTAAAAAAAAATAGTGAAAATTAGTGATGTGTGCTACTCTACAGAAAATGGAATTGTTACATCCAGTGGGGAACTGTTTGAGTTTCCTATTCCAAGTGAGGAAAAACTCTTGGCACCAAACACCATTCTTGAGGAGGAGAAGCTCGTGCACTCTGAGTTCTTTGATGGCAGGCCTTTGAAAACTCCAGAGAGATATCTGAGAATACGGAACTATATTTTAGATTGCTGGTAAACTGATTATTTTTGTTTTATACCATACTGGAAAGAGTAGGACATGGATAATACTTGGTGTGGTGTTTTTTATAATTTAATGATTACAAATCTTTTCTCCTCCATTATATCTCTTTCTAAAAATTAATCCTAAGTAAAATGTTCGAGCTAAAAAAGAAAATGTCACAAGAAAAGAAATGTGCGTTAGAATTTGTGTTTAAAGAGGAGGCAACTGAGATAGTATATCATAAAATAAAATGATGTCCTAGGAAGAAGAGTCAGCCAAACTACCTCAACAAAACATCGGTACGACCAGGTTTAAAAAACTGTGGGGATGTCAACTGCATTGGTAGAATACATGCCTACTTAGAGTGCATAGGTGCAATCAACTTTGGTTGTGGTAAGTGTTTTTTAAAGTTCACACATCTCCTTCATCCCTTTTCTGTTTATTTAGCCACATGTCTTTTTCTTTTGTTTTTTGCATAAATATTTCTGCACAACTCTTTTTCTAAGCACAGTATTTCATTGTAAACATGCCATTTGTTTAAAATAGTTGACATTTTCTTTCTCAGATCAAGCTGCTTACAATAACCTCAATCGAGTTGTCAGCACGTTACATAAACCAAAGCAGGTTGGCAAGGAGCTGAAACAAATGCTTTCAGCATCAAAGTTAGAAGCAATGGTAATGAAAACAAAATTATACAGCTTTCTTTTCGTTTTCTGTTTTACATTGTTGTCTCCCCTTTCCACTCATTTCCTCATTCCGCACATTTCCAACCATTTTCTTTTGTTCCATCATTTCCCTCTCCCTCCTGTTCCTTTATCATCTTTACTCAGTCATTGCTCACCTCGTCACATTTCTCTCCAGATTTAATGAAATAGCTATTATTTGCAGATATATAATCTGTAGATACTGTTTATTAAATTTACTTTCTTATTACTTTTACATTTGTTTATGGCAGAGACCCAGAAAAAGAAGAATACGTGATTCAAGTGGTTTATGGGTAAATGAAAAGGAGCTGGAAGGAAAAACTATTGAAGTGAGTACTTTAGTACTGCATATTTGTTATGTCCCCATTATTAGTAAATATTTATATACTATTATATATTACACTATATAATATATATAACATCTTGATAGTTCCTATAGTGTGATGTTTGCAAGGTTAGTAATATGTCAGTGTTAAAGAACTACATGTGTTTCAGACTTTATGACTATAGTACAGCCCTTGCAAAACAATTGAGCTAGAAAAAAAAGCAGTTGTGTGTACTATGTGATTTCCATATTATTCAGCACAAGCCAGAGAAAGAAGGGTCAGGACAACCCAAGACTGGTCGGACTCACAAAGTCATGTACGACCCCTTCAAGCTGGTGCCATGTCAGTTCTTTACTGAGGAAAATCAGGTATCCAGGAGCTTGTTCATAAGTTCATTAAGACATGTCATTTCATTGCCCTTATTTAGTTCATTTTCTTGGAAGAATAAGACAAATACATTTTAATTTGGCATATGCTCTAGAGGATGAGAAGAAATCTAAGGAAGGATGTTAAAGGGCAACACGAGCGCTCAGCGAAAATCGCTGGAAGTAAAGCATAAAGTATCACAAAAACATGTTCCCATGGTATTTTATGACGAAGAGACATGAAAAATATTTATATTCATGGGGCTTTTCTTAATCACACCTGGATTTGTCAAGAAAACAGGAAATGACAAAAGGGTAGTATTTCTAAAAATAAAAAAGGTGTTGTCTGCATGAGCTAAATATTCGAAGAGGAGAGGAAAAATGTAATCCTCGGTAAAAGAAAACAGACCAGGATACAATGTGCTGTTGCTGAATGTTCTCTTCAACACTCAGACGAAAAAGATAAATGCCAGTGGATTAACTTTGTCCAGAGATCTGTATAATTTGCTGAAAACATTTAAGAAGTGATTGTTATCCAGTCACTTATACAGTACTGGCAAGTCTTGAACTTAGTTAAATGAAGAGATCATTTTCCTACAGCAGTGCCAACTATACAAAAGCATGAGGTGTTAAAACCAACTACAATTGCTGGTAAAAAGCTTAAACAAAGATCAAGCACCAGATATGCAACATGACTTTCTGGTCTACAAGTAACGTTGTGATGCAGTCACAAGCCCATCATCAGTCATATCGTTATCCAGCATAATGCTAAAAATAACTGACAGTGTGAGGGTACCGTTGACGTGTGTGCTCGGAACTGCTAAAAAAGAATTGGGAGTGACAAACGTATGAGGAGCTTAATGGGAATACGTGCAAGTAAGTAAACAGTAAATTTTGCATGCAGCTAAATGAGGAAGAAGTAAGTTTTTACATTAATAAATGTGTATACAATTTTTATGTTATTATTCTTTTAATAGTAAAAAAACGTCATCATCAGCAGTCAGTCGTAACTACAAAATAAAATTGCAGTGCTGGAAATTAACCATCTAACGAAAAAATTACAAGAGTTTATCTTAGACAAATGTTATTTGAAATGGGTTTATATGTTATTAACAATAATACACATGAAAAATTTAACTCAAATGTGCCCACTTAGTAACAGAATCAATAATAAACGTAGACTGCAATAACCGTGATTGTTATCCATTAAATTTTGATCTGGAGATTTACTTACCAGTCTGTTGAGTGAACTCCATTTGGACCTTTTTTTTAACTTCAGTCAGAGCTTCTAAATAATATTCAAATCTATAGGGCAATATTCCAAAATTAGCAGTTTCATTTTCTGGGCAAAAAATTGTTTCTTGAACATGACAGTCTGAGTGATGTTTCATCTGAGTATAAGATGTATAGATTTGCTAGACTTGCTGTTACAAATACAAGCTATACACGATGGAACTCTCCAGTGTAGGAGAGTAATTTTCTTCTGCTTTCCTAGTGGCAATTGAGAATAGCAATGTTTGAAGACTTATATCTTGAAAATTAAATGTAATTATGTAGTCATAATATGAATATAATTAAATATATAAAAATATTATTTTGGGAATTATATTAAAATGAACTTAACCCGATTATAAAGAAAATAATGTTGCACTAATGTTGCCCTTTAAAGAAAAAAGAGAGACGATAAAAGATTTATCTGCAGTTTTTGTGTACGTTTTTTTTTAGAAATAATTTTTGTCTTTTGTTTTTTAGGCTCCCTTCACTTTAGAGGTTTTCAGCACAGCCCTAGCTGTAATGGACATTCATGCACACATCTCACGTACTGAGGTGATTGGCATGCTAGGGGGACAGTATAACCAGGAGTCTTCGCATCTGACCATCAGCATGGCTGTCCCTTGCAAGAGCATCAGCACTGGGATGCAGTGTGAAATGGACCCTGGTAAGAATTAGAGGCTGGACAGAGTTGATAGCTGTCCCCTTTATTTCTTTTTCATTTAAAGTTGCACTCTCATTAATTCTTTATTGTACCCTGTAATGACAGAACCTTTCACCCTAGTGGTACCATTTGTTCCAACATCTCTTTTTGCTGTACAGTCTTTAGGACATAGCTGCTGTTACACGGGGAAATGTCTGGCTCAAACTACTTGTGAAGAAGTCAGATCTAGAACATCAGATAACAGTTATATTTTAAAGACAAGGAAATATTTTGTCCACATTACAGCCATTTGCTTTGTTCAATCTGAAATTCACAGATAGGACATTTGCTTGTTAGCGTTATTGTTTACTATTCATTTCAACCCATAACAACATTCAATTTATTTTTTAACAGTATGTTAAAATTTCTTTAGTATATATTAAAATTATTTTTGTTCTCCTTTTTCTCAAAGTGTGTTTTATGATCAGTGTAGCCTATTGGACAAACTGTGAGTAGGTGTGCAGGAAACAGTTGCAGGTAACAAGATAGACCAAGAGAAGTGTTAGCTTAAGGTTTGCACTTTGTCTTTTCTTTGTGGTTAGTATCACAGACTCTTGCAAGTGAGCACATCGAAGATGTTGGCATGCAGGTCGTAGGCTGGTATCACTCACACCCCACCTTCACTCCCAACCCATCTGTACGGGACATAGAAACACAGCAGAAGTTCCAGGCAAGTATGAGCAGCTGACCAGCTCTTTTTTTCATCTAACCATAAACTGATGATATCTGATGTCTAAATATAAACTTTGACACCTTTTATAACTCCTCAAAATTCATGTTATTATCAATGTATGTATTTATGTAGTGGGTCTTTGCACCTTCTATAATACCTGAGCACAAACATTCTGCACCTCAGGAAAAAAACTTTAGATCAAACTAAGGCTTTTAATCCAACATTTTATACAAGAATGGCTTTTTTCCATCTTTTTTTGCAGTACTGGTTTGCTAAGGGTGGCAGTCATTTTGTTGGCATTATTATCAGTCCATACTGTCCACATAACAATAGTGTTGTGTCAGACATTCGATGTCTTACCATCGGACAAGACATGGTGAAGGAATTTTTCTGCCGTGAGTGTGTATTTCTTCTTTTTTTAACCTATTGTGTTTTTGGGAGGGATGGGGGGATAGGCACATGCATGCATGCGTGGGTGTGCATGTGGAGCTTAACATAGTTTTCTTAATGAATAAACATTTTGCACATCATGGAATGTATTTTTCATTTACTTGTCAGTCAATATGTGATATCCCTTCGTGTTCTTTCTGAACTCGAGAATCTTTTTTGATTCCTCCCTCCTACTTTGAAATGTTGCAGATACTCCTTACCAATTCAGCTACACTGTCCCCTACAGAGACAACCTGCGCGAAATTTTGGGTCCTGCAAGTGAACTTGCAGAAAAGTACTCCACTTATCCAAATCGGGTGGCTCTCTCCAGCATGTACCGATCTTCTCTGGGAATCACTTGCCTATCCAAAGTGAGTGTGGTAAAGAAATATTGTGGATAAAAGAAACGGTTTTCTGTTGACTGTGAACGCAAATAATTTTAAATGCCAGCTCCTTCAGATTTGTGGCTAATCATATGTACTCCACAATTCTGATACTCTTTACGAGTGCATGAGTATGGGATTGTAGCAGGTAGGTTTTGTAATGAAAAAACGTAGTACAGAGCTGTAGCACAGGCGTTACACTTATGGGATGTATACAGTTCATACAAACGTACATCCATATGAACGATAAAGGGGGCATTATGTTGAGGAACATCTATTGAGCAGTGTAGAGATCAGCCAGTGCTAGTCAAGTAGTGACCATTAGGTGTTCTTTAATTATCGGTCCGCATGGAGCCAGTAGTGCGGGAACTTTGGAGAGTCCTGTACCTGGCGCAGACACATTAGCTCATTGTTGGCTTTTTGTAGCGAATCAGAATCCTGTCTGTGGTACCTGTTCCTTCTGTGGTTTTAAGAGCTGTATGAGGGAGGGAATTGCGATGGGAAATGGAAAACCAGAGTGTCTATCTGTCCATGAGGTACTAGATAGTTGTAGTTAGTTACGGACCAATCTGACTATGTGCATGGGTACACTTGACCAATCGTGTATAGAGAAAATTCTGGGGTGTGAAGAGACTCTTTTGCTTGAAGGGTACAATTCGTAAAGAGAGGCTTTGACAAGGCCAGATGTAGTCAAGTTTATGCTGTGAGCATGGAGTCCCTGTTGCCCGACAAGGGTCTTGGTATAGTGACTGCTCCAGCACGACAAATCCAGAGGTGTGCAAGCATGCTCTGTAACAGAGTGTTGAGAACTTACATCTCACCAGTGGCTATATGTTCTTAGCAGATTCTCAAGGCTGGTGTGAAAATTTCTCTTTTCATGTCTCAAGGCTTTGTTCTGTTCTGGACAATAGTTAATGCCTAGGGTTGACAGAAGAGGCCTGTGCTGGTACAAGTGGACTGCTCACGCAGTCAGGCGACTCAATACCTACACTAAGTATGGGTGTGAAGCCATGAAACAGCAACAAGGGAATCATTGGTCTACACATCACCAGGTTCTTTAGTGAGCACTGGGAGAGAGGCCTCTTTGTCATAAGAGACAATTGTTTATAAGCTAAGTGACAGATGAGTGACCGAGTGTAGTGTAGAGTGTGTTATTTATGGGTAGGAATTACAACTCTCTTGTTATTTGGTTTAGCAGTAGGAAAGATTAACATGAACTTAAAGAACTAGCTGAACAAAGTTCTTTGATGTATTACTCCACAGTGTAAATATTTTTAAAGCCCTTGACCGTATGTGACATATACTGGGGTCTCAAAGTCAATTGTGAAATCATTAGTTAGCAGTTTAGTGGAACTGTATTGTATACATACATACATGTGTCAGTATTGATGGCAATGTAGTCGAGAGTGTAGTTAGCTGGAGACAAGTGCTCAGTTACAACACTTGATCCATTCCACGTGCCTGTTCCCAGAGGCTCATGACCTGTTCACATAAATGCATCATCCATTGCCAAAGAGCAACACCAAGAATAGAAATACAAACGTAAATGATGACTCATTCAAAACACTATGATGTTATATAGCCTATTCAGACTTCAGGAGGCTAGCATTTTTCATGGTTAGGTCAAAATATATATAGTGGTCAAACACAAACAGCTTTAAATCTCAAATGTAACAGATTCAGCTGAAGACCATTTCTTTCCATTCCAAAATGTCATATTTTTCATTTCCTTGTTATTTTGTAACACTTCTGATTGAAATAGCATAGGTAAATCGATCTAAAATTGGCAGTGACAAAGTTTGAAAAATGACTCACAAGGCATGAAATTTGAAAAAAAAATCTTTTCATCTTATAAGCATGTGAAACAAAAATGATTAACATTTGACTAGAAAAAAACAGAACTGAAAAAATCACTTACTTTCATGTTTTTCTCAGCTTTTTACAGAACAAACTGATGTTCAATTTAGCAACACAGAGCAGTCTCTTGCATATTTCCCAGCAGACTACTTTTCTGCTACTTTCAAATAGAAGAAAATATCTTATAGGAATGCTTTAAAGGAAGAAAAATTATAGCAAATAATGATATGTATGATGCAGTTTCCCCCCTTATTCTGTTTTACTTTCTACCAGAGTAGCAACATTCAAGGAAACCATATCACACAGCAATAGCATTAAGTCAAATATACACTAAACAATTCAAACATGTTAATGTTCTTGACGTCTATTTATGACTCTGGTTCATTTTTTTCTTTTTCCTGTAGATGCTTCAGTCAGTAAAGCATCACCTGGAGCCCCAGGACTCTAGACAGTGCACAGCAAACAGCAGGCGGAAGGTGGAGGACATTCTTCACTGGCTGGAGCAGATTTTTCTTGAGAAGTTCTCATTGTCTCCATCACAGTGCTTACAGTTCCCCAACGATGCTGATGTCATCACACCTGTGGATTCCGAAGACCCTTCCTTAGACTGCAAGGTGCAAGTTTAACAGAAAGTCTTGTATGTGTCAGGGAAGAATCGGATAACATTTTAGAGACAAGGTGCTGGTTTGGAATTTACAATCATACATATCTTGCATGTTAAACCACATAGATCTGATGATTGGTGGACCTTATGAAGCAAAGGCTTGAAATGCATTTTAATACCATTTCACAAGGACCATAAGTAATGCATGTGTGCAGCAACAAACCATTATTAATGAAAAATATTGGGGATTTCTTTTCAAACAATAGTGGCCTTCAGTTCTGGCATCAGAATCTGGCAATATTTTAGAACCTAGTCTCTCAAAGAGAAGCTTTGAGACTCAAATGCGCTTTTTGTAATTTTGCAATAATCTGTGGAAAATTTTGTGCTAGATATTATTTTACAGTCATCCAGGTGATGATGCCTTTTCTGCTGTTTTATTTGTCTTCTGTTGTAATAGCTTCTCTACAGCCTGAGGAGAGAAACAATTTTCTATCACTGACCAAAATGTGCAGAATTATTTTAACCTGCAGAATATTGCTGCCATATTCTGCATGTATATAAAAACTTTGGGCATTATGTAAATCATTAATGAAGATTTTTCATTTAAGGGTGTGTGTCTAATGACTTCAATATTAACGTGAGTGAGAGAGAGAGAATAAAGGACTGGCAGTTTTATTTTCCTTTTTATACAACAGTACATGTTTTACTCCTCCCCCCACACCTACCACACCTTTAGCAAAAGCATTCCAGAATCATTTGCTCTTCACCATAAAGTACCAATCCTGAGGACATGAGAAAAATTTGAACACCTCTCACCTTTTCTTTTTTAATGTTAATCTCTTTGCTGACAAAAATGAAAGCAGATATTGAACGAGGGCAATGTAACAACTTTAACAGAATTCTCTAGTTTGCATAGGGTTGTTAATGAACATATGGTTCATGTTGTATCACATATTTACTCATATTTGTTCAAGTATTTCAGCACAGACAGTTGTTGGGTTGTTCTGCAGGTGGCATGGTACAAAACATTCAAGACGCCCATAAATAATTTTATATTATGTCACCATTTACAAAATGTACATCAAAATCCCTTTCAGAAATATCATGGGATAATTATTTTCATTGTGCTAATATCAACAGTTCCTTCTATGTACACATTTTTTTAAAAACACCCATAATAGCTTAACTCAAAAGCAGGGATGGGGTGGGAGGAGTAAGCTTGTCCATCTCCTTTTACATTTTTAAACGTGCCAGTTTGGAGATGCAGACACAAATACTTTAACATCCAAGCTCTGCTTGATCAAACATTTGCAAAATTTGTTTCACAGATAGTAGTGATCTTACTATTAGGCTTCAATAGCATGTTTGACCAATGTGTCAAGAAAGTACTATGTATAAAAATAACAAAGTTGAATTATTATGGGTGATAGGCATTCTAGCATGCCTACATACAAGACCCCAATGTAAGTCTGAGATGGCGAAACACAAAAGTATTGTGACAGCACTTTACAAATGCATGCAGAAATTTTACTTGTGCAGTGAAAAACACAATTTCTGACAAATTAGCAGAAACTAAAACATGCAGATGTAACAATTGTCAGCATTCATTATAAATTCATTACAGGCAAGTGTCAAAACTATTAGTAAACAGTTGTGTTTAGCATAATGCTGAACCAACAAAGACAAATGCCAAGAAAACAAGTTATGGCAAAAAAATCCCATGTTTGTGCTAATATACAACATAACTGTGCTTTGGAGATCATTTTTTAAAGGGGATAATACAAACGATAGGTATAAGAAGACTCACTGGATTTCCCAATAAAGGAAAATACCAAAATCTCTTGAACCAAATGGATATCAAATATATTACCTTGTACAGCCAAAATTATTCAGTGGTGATGCTCAGATGACAATAGTTACTTATTTGTTTCTAAGAACTTTGAGAAACTTGAATGTAAACTATACAATGGAACACCTGGGGGGGGGGGGGTTCCAATCACTCCCCACAGCCTTGAAGTCTTTTCATGGGAGTAGTGTGTTTTACAAGTCTCCTAAACTTTGATAGGTGCAATTATTAGAGATTTCCATGTCCACCCCCATCCCCCAGCTCTTCAAGAAAAAAAATTTAACTTAACATTTCATTCGTGTCAGTTAATCGAAAAATTGTCCACCCAAAACTGAATGGGTACCTGATTTGTTGGTAGTGGGTAAAATGTGACATTTGAGCACTAGGCTGTGCTATTCAAATGCCATGGCCTTGAGATGGCTAAACACTTGCATTCACTATCCTCCTGATAGCCACAAGGCTAAAGGATCTTTACTTTTAAAGCTGGCTGTTTCCCATAAATTATCAATGAAGTGGACAGAGCCGCAGTTTGTTGATCTGAAGCCAATCTTTTCCTGTCTATCATGCTATTGTATTGCACGTCTTTTTTCTTTTGCCTTTCTGGGTGCAATTTTAGGTTGTTAAACTAGTAAATTAGGATCTTTAAATTAGATTGTGATGTAAACAAAATTATATTAACATGTTAAAGAAAAATGCAATGGCTTAATATCCTTAAGTTGAACACAGCAAGATGTAGTTCGGCATCAAAATTGTGGAACACATTAGTGGATAAAAATAATGAAACACCCTTTTCTTTTCTGTCACATTTTAAAATCTTTGAAGAAAAAATTTGTTATCATCATCTTGTGAGATTTCTTCTTAGCCCTACATCACTCTTCCTGCTCTCAAAACACACACAAGAATGTATACTTACCCCTCGCTTATTCTAAACTTGTTCTATCTTACAAGTTCCTTAAAGGTTAACATTAGTAAAAAATTATTTTTAAATGAGCTAATTGAATTAGTAAAAGATACTAATTTCAAAATCTCGGTTCCATTTACAAGATGTAAGCCTTTCAGCGTCATAATTATAAACTAGATTTGGAAGGAGGTCAAGATCTTATTTACTACGACATCATACAAATAGGTAACTGTGGCAAGTTTTCACATTGCCTTCCCTGCAACCTTCAGTGAAGTCAGTAGTTTGATTAAAAAAATAATTAAAGATTAATTATGTAATTTTTTGTAACAAACAAATGACAGCTCAATATTCTGTCAACTTTCCTGGAACTTTCAGTTTAACATCATGTCTGGATTGGTTTAACCAGCTATAAATCCCCCCTCCTTCATGCTCCTTTCCAACCATACTAATATCAAAAAAACGTTTTTGGAATATACATATGCACATACATATCTAAAAATGAACACTGGCACCTGAATAAAATGAAAAAGATTGATAACATCTTCCCATATGTAAACACAGTATACAATATGGGGAATTCAGCTCAGACTAAAAAAAAACAGCATGATCATAACTTTTGATATGCTCAAATTAGCAGCAACAGCTATTTGATAATATTCTTGTAAAGCGCATTAATAACAAGAAAAATCTGATGTTGCTGTTCACTTACTGGAGAAAGCCCAATAAGATGTTGCCTTCTTGTTCACCTGCCTCTCGCGAGCAACAAAGGCTGAGAAAGAAGAGATGCAGTTTCCAATAAAGTGGTGGGATTTTCCCAGAATTATCAAGTCTATCTGAGGAAGCCAAGGGTCCTGGTGAATAACTCTGACCTAAAAGATAAAATGAATATCTTTTGCATAATTATTTGCTTCCAAGATATTAATGTAAACATGTTAAAGAGTATCCCAATGTTTTCCTTACACATGCAAAAACATTCTCTCTCTCACACACACACACACACACACACAAATACATGCAAGTCACTATCAGTCAACCACTCTCTTGTGCAAACAATAACTATCAGGGGATAAGCTGCAGCATTATCTTCTTTAACAAAGAAGTTCAGTTCCGTTTTGCAAGATGCACATGAAGTATCAGTGACGTAAGACATTACCTTGTTCCCCAGGTAGTTTGTTAGCTCCTGTAGCATGGGATCCTTATCTGTTGCTACATACACCACGGTGGCACTAATTGACTCCACTATGTCTTTTGTCATTCTAGAAATTGAAAAGTCCCTTTTCTAAATATAAGGTAAACAAAGATATTTCATGAAATACAAAAGCATATCTTGTAGCCTTATTTTAGAACATAAGCTAAGCCACTAGCTCCATCATCTAGATCTCTAGACTAGAATTCATAAAGAACATACAATATCTGACTGATCTGTTATCTCCCTTTTTCTAATTTAAAAAAAAATGATATGGCCTTTCCAGATATAATAACTGTTTAATTGCCCAAACAAGCAAAACAAAGCATTAAATTAAACATTCTCCAGGAAGCATTATACAAACATGAACATCAAGGACCTCAGTTCTACTTCCAAAAGGATTAAAGAAAGATACTCATTTGGACTGAAGTCTTTTTATAATATCACTATTTATTTGTTTCTGAAGCACTCACGAAGGAAGAGATTTTATGGGTGCTTTAGAATTTAACTGTAACTGGTTAAGTCCAGGATTGATAAACTCTCTCTGTGCTGCTCTTTCTCTTTTAATGAGGTACAGCCCGAAGAGGTAAGCAGCTTCAAATACTTTGGAGCCAGCCTCTCCAAGGATGGCAGCTCCACGCCAGATATCAGCATCAGGATCGCGACAGAAACAGCAGCAATGGCTAGGCTAGATAGGATCTGGCATAGCCATAGTAGTGCCAATCCTGCTCTACGGATGCAACACATGGACTCTGCTCACCGAAACGGAAAGGAGAATCCAGGCTTTCGAGAACAACTGCCTGAGGAGGCTTCCTGGATCTCATACAAAGAACACAAAACTAACAACTTTGAAAGAAACAAGATTGCCACACTCGTAAGACACCAGGAACCTCTACTATCAACAGTCAAGCGATGTAAGCTGGTCTTCTTTGGGCATGTGACCTGGCATGACACCCTGTTGAAGACTATCCTTCAAGGGTGGCCAACGCCGAGGTGGCCAGAGGAAGAACTGGCTTACGAACGTCAAAGACTGGACTGGTCATCCTGTTTTGCCTATTTTGGGCAGTAGTGAGTAGGTCCTGTCAGCTCAGCTACTGTGTCTATCCATGTGCTCCCACCGACAGGTGCCGGTAAAGGGACGACTGACTAACTGACTTTCCTTTTTCGCTCCTGTGTGCATATGCTTTCTTTCTCTCTCAGACACATACAATGCACATAGCAATATCAACAGGAAAAGCAGACCATCTATAAGTCTTAAATGAATTACGTGCTTTGATTATCAGTACTGAGAATAGCTGGGAGATGGCACCACATAACACAAAATCCTTTAACAGCAATCCCAGAGTGTGAAACAACACAACACAGTTAAATACCTCAAGACTGTCGCTGCAGAAGGCAGGCAGAGTTCTTTGGTCACCACCTTATCCCTTGAATACCCTAAGCATTGAGGAGAAGCCATAAAACTTGTCTGATCTTTTGCCATCTCACATGCATTTTCCTGACAACACAACAAAGAATATTAAAAACACATATTGGAAAAAGAAATCAGCGATGATGATGATGATGATGATGATGGTGATGGTGATGATGATGATGATGATGATGATGATGATGGTGGTGGTGGTGGTGGTGGTGGTGGTGATGATGATGATGATGATGATGATGATGATGATGGTGGTGGTGGTGGTGGTGGTGGTGGTGGTGGGAATATGAGGAGGCTGGAAAAAACAGCACACCAAGAAATTAGGCAACCTAATGAGCAGCCAAAACAAAAACAAAAAAATCACCTATCATTCTATGACTGGACTTATGGCGTGAACAGGAACGTTTGCAGCCTGGATAAGTTTTTCAAATGATTTGTGCACAGTGGAGCACCTTGCTAGATATCATTTATACTATCTCATCTGGCATTCTCTGGACAACAATACTGCATGTTATGTTGCGTCCATCCATGCCTGTTTTTTTGGGGGTGTGGGGGTGTAAAGCGCCATGAGCCTGTTCATAGGACCAGGATATGGCGCTGTACAAATTCACTATATCATTATGTTATTATTAAATGCAGGTAACAACTGATCTATATAATTTTCTTATTACATGAAGAACCTAGGCCAAACAGCAGCACTATGTACATGGACAACATTAAATCTGTGCCAGACTTTTTCCCCTTAACCAGAGAGGTCAATTTATTCATCATGCCTGTCATATTTACAAATCTGAATGTCAACCAGGTCTGCCTTTTGAACACATTTATGGGCAACTGCCAAATTGTTGACAAGTGAATGGTGAACATATTCAAGGACATGGCATGCAAAACAAGGCAAAACAATGGCGGCCTGTCGCAGCGCACTTTGCAATAAAATGTACAGACCTGCATGTTGAACAAAGCGGTACAAGTGAAAGACCCAGGTATATATAATATACATATTCAACTACCATGCTTTGCATACCAGAAAGACCAAAGGCAGATTTGTTCACATACAAAGGCACATACACACATGTAAAACTTACCCAATCTGGCCCATTCCGTAGATGGATTCCTACAAAAGTTTCTTCGAAAAAGTGTTCCTTTATATATTTATCAGCCTCCATTTCCATCTTTGCTGACCACTGAAGATAATGCTGTAGGGGAACAAACTCTTCTTTGACAGGAAAATTTGCTGGGGCACCTTTCATTGCTATCACAGGATATTTATGTCCTGGGTACCTAAAGAAAACCTTACACATTTTCATCTGAATAATAATAATATTATAATATAATAATATATTATTATTATCCTCTGAAATCCCCATTTTAAAATGTTTATAAACATTTTTTTCTGTTTTCCCATTTCATATGACCATAACAACCTTTTTATAGATCTAAAGATCACAGATTTTTAAAACTAAAATGTGTACGTAATTATGAGATAGTGAAACAGATAAATCCACTTAAAACAACCTAGGCTCATTTCATCCCTAAAATGTTCATGCAAGATAATATGTCATTTATTGAAAATCAGTAATAGAGACATATATTTACTCTTTTTGCCACTTTGATGTTTCCTCATACCCAAAGCCATACACGACATGACTATCAAAATTGATACCAAGTCCATCCCAGAATGGCCCAAATGGATTTCCTAAGCAGACAAAAATATAACAATATAACTATGAGAATAATGTTTACCAGCACCTGTTTCTTATTCTTCAGACTTAAACCTTATGTTTGCCACAATGAAATAATTAATCTTAAAAACTCTCTTTAAAAGACATATCTCTTTGAAATTTGCTGCAGCAATTTGCTATTACAAATGAGAATTTTCCATCACTGCAAGAAAAATGTCATGGCAAGAAATGACAAGCTATCGAACTTGCCTTCTTTCATGGCGCAATAGTCCTGGGAACCATCTGAGCTCTTGGGAAGCCAACACCAGCCACTACGCTTCCCAGGAGGCCACAGCGTTGGCGCCAGCTCTTTCATGAATTGTTCAGCAGTAATTACCTTGTGATATTGCTGTACTGAATCTACACGGAACCACTCATCAAAAGGCACATTCTTCTGTTAACAAAAGCAAAAAATTATTTTTTATTAAGTGCTTGTGGATGACTACACCATAGCACAGCCCGCACATTAACCAGCCCACTAACCACACTTTCTTCTTTTTTTTTAACATAAGTCTGCAGATGCACACACATGCACCATGCAAAATCGCAAGAACATTATTAATATAATAATCAAGTAATGAGGGGGAAATTAGTGTTTTACGCCAAGCCAGCAGCTGAGGCGATATCAAGGCAAGGCAGCCAGCCCTGTAAATTCACATGCAATTCATACAAATCAAGTAATGAACAAAATACAGAGAAAAAAGAATATATACCTCCTATAGTTACTAACTACGCTACTGTATGACACTCACGTACGTTCTCCACGGTGGGAGAATCAAGGTTCGATTCAGTTTCTTGGCAAATCCAAGCGATCCCAAAAAATGATCAGCCTGATTTCCAAAGCGACCTGTTACAAAAAATATCGTATGACTTCATGCTTGCTGCATTTTGCACATTTCTTTTATTCAAATTAATAATCTGCAATAAAACGAAATGAAGAAACTATTTACCTACCCATACATGGGCAATATATAATGTATCCATTTGGATCAATGTCACTTTTCTTTTCAGTTTCGTCTTGAAGTTTTCTTATTTGTGAAACATTTGACTCCTGTTCTGTGATTTCGTTTGCAAATCCTACATTTCTGCACACTGCAAACAAATCTGAGCACAGCGTTGTTACAATAACTACCAGAAAAACAAAACGGGTTTCGTTTAGTTGACTCATTAAAATAGAAAGAACATAATATCGTCTGCCGTCAAAACTCTCAGCTGGATTTCGAGATATGAGTTTTCGTCTGCACCTTTTTTTCAGCTGGTTGTGTGCGCTAGGGGAGTTCACTGTCGCAAAATTGACTTTGCTGCAAGGAATAGCTTCCCGTGTTGATTGTGCTGTCTGCTCCTCATTCACTATTTTAGTCTTCCTAACTTGTTTCTTACAATCCCCTTACGTCAAGTAGTATATGCACTTCTCTTCTCGTATGTAATTTATACTTGTGACTCATTCCATGATTGTATCACCACCAGACTCATTCACTGTCTCAACCCCTAATTGACGGCAACGGACGTTATTCGCCCAAGCGCGTCTTGAAACCAGTACGAGGCCTAGTGGGCTGATGTAATAGCTACCGAAACATATACAGTGTATATCGAAAATTATGTACTGCTGCAGTTGGAATTCACTCCCTCAGAGCCAGCGCTAGGATGAGTTGGGGGAAGGGCGAGCAGGGGCGACCTGATGGGGGCCCCGTGCTAACAAAGTGCACCGATGGGATGAGACCTATAGCTGCTATCAGTGCTAGGTGTGTTGTGGAGCACGAACGTTGATCAACGTTCATGGTGCCAGCTTCCAAAGGCCCCGCAATTTTATTTCCCCAAGGATATTTCCCCCTAGCCGGCTCTGACTCCCTGTTCCCATACTCACAATTAAACAAGAACAATCTGATGCCGGATTGTTGCTTCAGGTGCAAGTTCTCTTTTATGATACAGTAATATGTTTGCATGAGTGCAATACCCTGTTTGTAGTTGGTAGCATATGATACGAGTGGAGTTTTTTAGTGTGAGTGGGTAATACAGCAGATTATCAAAGTAACATTAGGGTTACCTTCATTTTCTCCATGTCTGTCATCACATTATAGAACGGCACACAGCAATACCTGTGTTATTTATTTATTTATTTATTTGCTCCAGGCATTCTTCCTATTAACCATGATGTCATTAAAACCTCGTTTAGGAAAGCGAGAAGAGCGCGGCGCTTGAATAGAAATCATTAAGAAAATCACACACAACTCTCTACTGGCAGCTGGACTGAATAATAATTATTACTCTCTTCTGGTCGTATTTCAAAACATATGAAATACACTCAAGAAATCATTGCTATAAGCATTACATACAAGCACACATGATCATTCAACCATCACCAAAATTTCATGTGATCCATCGGTTCATGTGCAGGCATTTTCACATGTTACATAAACATTTCACCTTCATATTTATCATTAAGTAATTAACACTAAAAATAAATAGTTATATGAGGTGTTTTTGTCTGCTTCCTACAACTGAGAGTATATTGACGTCCCTAGCAAAAGTTAAGTGTTTTAAGATTGGCATTATGATTGCCACCTTGGGCCAATCGTGGCCCACATTGTGCGCGTGTTTCTTTGTGAGCATGAATACGCATTTTTTAAGTCATGAAATTATTGTTTATTTCTTTTTCTTTTTCGATCTTCAATGTTTTCTTCATTTTCTTACACTTTTTATACTTTATTTTAAATATAAGGATAGATGTAGACACAGATATGGGGATAAATATGAATCTGTATAGAAGTACAGTATCTACCTATAGATGTGATGACGAATAATGTCTGGACGAGGAAAGTCGGTTTTGCTGCACGTTAACTTGTGGCGAGAGGCATGGTTGATATTTGAGGTATATTGGTGAGATATAGAGAAGATAATGAGCTGAGATTGTATAACGATGGAGTATACTGTTTAATAATCAGGAAATGGACCTACCGGCCTAAATTTTTACAAACATCAGTTTTACTTGAATCAACAGTCCTCCTGTACCTTTCCCCAACAAGGAAATTACCCCTTAATTGTTCCCATCGATGAAATAACTTATTCTGTCCTAAATTTCATGTTGCCCATATGCCCCTTTCATTTTTCGTCACCGTGAACAGCATTTCCTCCTTGGTCGCTATCCAAAAACGTGACACGGTGAACCACTTACATATGCGACTGCTAGACTGTGGGAGTCCTTACCTTACTGTTTTACATGTATGCTCGGCAGCGCGTAGGTCTTATGTGCATACGTATGAGGCACTTTCCATTAATAGACTAGCAATCATTCTAAATCAAATTGTTGTGATTGCGTTTTGCCCAAATCTCACTTGAAGTGTTCTTTCGCAAAGACGACAAACGAGTTGGAAGTCAAAGGGCACCTAGTAAAACGGGACCAGATTTCTCCAGCCGAGCAAACACTGTTTGACAAACGGACAAACTCTTGGCACCTTTTCTCTCAGTAGTTTATTTGAACTGACTGCTAACGCGACTTGACTACAGACGTACCCGCGGCCAACAAATGAGCAAGTTTGACAGACACCTCCACAGATCCCACCCTCCACCTACCACAGGACCGTAAAAACAATCCCAGCAGATATCCACGCACCGTCTCCCTCGCTGAGAGGCAAGGAATTCTCGATTGTCCTTGTGGCCGGGTGAGATCACAGACCTTCGATTCATATCGCTTTTTCCACGGCTCACCCATGTCACGGCCTTTGTCGCAGAGGTCCTTACAAAACCCCGTATTATCGTGCGGTTTGGGCGTTTCAAGGGGTCGCGCGGGACTTCACTATGTAAGTCCTTTGTCAAGGTTTAAACTCTTGACGGGTTGGGTCAAATCGGTGCAATTTCGACGGTACAGACACCGCGTATTCTGAGACAAACTACTCGATCCGTCCTCGCGATGTAACGGCAACACCCATAGAAGGTCTCAACTGCCTTAACATGCATAACCTCACGATGAACATTGAACTTCGTTTTGATATTTTTTTTTTACGAAAAGAAAGGCAAACAGCAAACCTGACGTAACAGACCATTATCCTTACAATATTTCAGTTATTGTTACCCTTCTCCATTACCCTGATAAAAATGACTTAAATCCGCCAGTAAAACTTTTTTCCCATTTCCATTCTATTCACCGTAGACTGCATGACACCACGGACCTTCATCTACTGGATGAGTGTCTCTCATTCGTTGCCTCTTTGCGCTATCACAGGAGTGACCAATTGTAACAAACCCTACAATGTTAGGTTTTCACTTCCGTTTCCGATTTCAAAATGGCGGGTTTTCCTAACGTCGAAGAAATTTTAGAAGAAATTAAGCTTTTCTGTCATAAGAACCTTGTTAAAGAAGACTGATTGCAAAATCAACAGTAGTATTTTCTGTAAAATGTATTTTGGTTGTTTATAGAAAACGCATGTGGGTTTATCGTCAATTTTATCATATAAAAACATCGTCACAACAGATGCTATTGACTTGCTCTACCACTAACAATTTTTTTAAAAAAGCATTGCTTTTGATTTTTCGGACACAATTATATAGATTATTCTGTTACAAAAAGCCTAGACTTTAAGAATTAATTTAATAAATGCCACATATGAAGGTCCGTGGTAGCACTGAGTTCACGACAACGCCATTTACTAGCAGACGACAATAGGGAAGTCCCCCGTTGCTAAGGTCGGTTGGTATTGTAAGCTATGATAGCGATGAGGATAGATCTTTACTTTTTGTTGAGGATAACGACATCTCGCTTTATTGGTATGACATCCAACAATGGAAAAATTTGCACCTGTCCAATTTTTTTAATCCATTTACGTCTGCAAACCACTGACATTTATTAAAATTAAATGAAGGTCCGTGTCTCTTCGCAACAGCAAACCGGAACCGGAAACACGGGCGGGCTGATAAGGAAAGCCGAGACTTACACTGGATATAAACCTGAGACACTTATCCAGTAGATGAAGGTCCGTGATGACACTGCTAGTACGACTGCGCCTGTGAGGAATGTAAGCACTGCTCCAGGAAACACTTAAGAAACGTTGCCAGGAAGGCTTTCTTGGTTTACTTATGATTGATACTTATCTAGCTAGCTTTGTAGACTGCAGATAGGATCGGTAGGCTATTGGATGCTCGCGCTCTCCTCGATATCTTTATCATTCTTTGGTAATCTAGGCTTAAGCCCAGGGGCACTTAATTCTTCGCGAGATGAGATAAACAGATCCCTGCCTTGACATACCAAAACCACATTCTCAAACAGACACGCAGAAAAAAATCTAGTTATACATCTGCTCCGAAAAATGTAGTTGTGACAGCGTTTTCTTCTTAAATATTGGGATCGCATTTTAAAAGACAAAATCATATAAAGAAGCAGTTTTAGGTGCACAGAGACTAAGCCTAACCACAGCTCATCGTCTCCATGAAACTAGAATTCAGACGTTCATTGATTTACGACGGGGCTACGTTCCGATAAAACCATCGTAATTTGAAAACATCGTAAGTCAAAAATGTCATTTAATAAGTGTAGCCTACCAAACATCTTCGCCCAGCCTATTTTAAACAACCCCTGAACACTTACATCTGTCTGTATATGTAAAATCATCTGACACAAAGCTTTTTTATAATAAATAAGTGTTGGATATCTCGTGTAATTTATTGGATACTATACTAACATTTCCATATTTGAAGTAAATTTTCTACTGAATGAGTTTCGCTTTTGTACCTTTGCAAAGTTGAAAAATCATTGTCGAACCACCGTAAATCCATCTGTATCTCTTACTGACGATTTGGCGGCGTTGTCTTTTTCTTCTTACATCATCGCCGTCATAGTCGTCGTTGCCTATAGTCGTTTTCTAAATGGCTGCGTTAAAACTGAGATGAAACGATATGGTACATTATCGCTTTTGGTGTTGCTAATACAAAGACTGCTGTTTCGTTCAAACATATAAACATTCTTGAAAAATATGGAATCGCCGAACGTGTACAGAAGACAAACTTCAACAGAACAACTTTTTCTTATTTTACACTCTATCCAAATCTTCCCCATCCATGGCTTCCCAAATCAGTGGACAATGGGGGTGTCTCTGTATGTGCTGCTCATGGCGACACTATAGCGAGCTGTGATGGTCCATTTGTTCCGCTAGCCATCGTCCTGACTCAGCATCCGTACAGTTGACGTCGTTGTAACCAGCAGTAGGCGGACCTGACAATGACATACGAATCAAACAAGAAAGAGGTTGTGGAGATGTTGAGTAGAAAAACATTGTTACTTCCATTCGCGGACATCTCCTACCAGAACTGTCCTCACCGTCGAACGAGTGACTGCATATTTCACAAAGGACAAAGATTTTTTAAATCTAAATAATAACCTAGAAATAATCAAGTATTTCGCTTTAATAATAATTATAGTCTCCGATCTGCTGTTACAAAGGCCGCAAATACTGAATCGACAGCCCCGCTTCCCCCAACCCCTCCCCCCACCAAAAAAAAAAAAAACCTGCTGAGTTCAAGGGCAGGTCATGTTCATCGTGTGAAGATGCTCTTGCCTCTGTGTTCTGTGACTGTTGACTTGCCTTTGACAGCTGGTTGTTTGTCAAGAACTCTGCTGCTTGGTGCCGCTTTTGTTGCCAATTTTTTCTGCGTTTTTTTCAGGCCTCAGACAATAACCGGTTCTTTGCTGAAGAGACACTGCGCCATACCCACTTCTCCCCGACAGGAGGAAATAAAACATGGCGGGGGGGGGGAGAAGATGAAGGAACACGGTTCTATAGTCTCCTTTTCCGAAAGGGTAGTGAACTGTATGTCTGACGCAGCCTGTGGAGGGCAATGCACATTGCACAACTATCGCCTTTCGCCATATTTTACCATCTGTGACGGGTATGCAAGGGAAGGGTAGGGGACAGTCTTGTCACAAGGGCTGAGTGAGATTAGAACTCCTACTCCTAAGTCAAGCGCAATAATATGAAACGATGAAGGAGTGGGATGGGGTCCATGTCTTAAGACGAAGAATTTCATCTTAAAACGCAAGGAAACCTATCACTATTTTAAGACACTGTTGAAGACATTGTCCATCTGCTATTGCTGTCCCTCGATTCCTGTTCTGGATAATGATCGAAAGGTGGAGCATCAGCCAGCACTGATTCTGTGACACCCCCCTCGTTTACTTTTTTAAAATAAAGTCCCAGCCTGTGGAAAATGCCTGCACAGGTCGAAGATCAGCCGAACAGCCTTGAAACAGATTGCTGTTGTTTGCCGTCTTTACTATTGAGCATGATATTTCTTCCGCTCCGAGCAGATCTGGATAGTGTCACCACAAACAACGCTTATTTCTTTACAAACAGTTGCACTCGAAATTTCAGGATTTAAACGCATGTATATGAAAATAACCTTTTGAGGGGTACAAGAAAGACACAGTAAAATACAGTCGAACCCATGGTGTGGTGACAGCTGGTTCGTACAGCGTTCCCAGTCGTTGTTTGTTCAGACATTCTTGTTTGAAGAGAACTGGGATAGGGATCAGGGTCAGGGTTTATTACACGTTCATTACGCCAGAAAGGTCTCGCGAAGGCCTCCAGGGGTCGCCCCGATCGCTTGTCAAGAAGCTGCTGCATGTATCGACGTGAGCAGAAATGTTTGGGAGCCGCCATCTTAGTGACGGATTGAAAGGGTTTAGCCTTGTTTGCTGAACGGCTTGGGGATGCGCCGCGTCACAAGGGAGCTATCGTTGACATCCTAGACGTTTGGGCCGGTACGCCTAGTTCCAGCTAATTGTTGGCTGAAAATCTGGGTCATAGTGGGTGTGATCTCTACTCTCTGCAGCTTGACACAAGAGGAAAGTGGCTCGGTCATCTCTTGGTGGTTAGGACCGTGAGGCGAGAAATGGCCGTAAATTTGCATCGGATAGTCAATGTGACAGAACGCGGCGCCTTGTACGCTCGAGGATGTCGTTTCTTTTGGGGTGAAAAAAAAAGTGTGCCAGTCCACACGAAAGGGTGGGGCTTATCTCCCTTGAGAAGCTTACTCGAGTGGACCCTCTCAAAAAAAAAAAAAAAAGGCTTTTATGCCTCCTGTGGCTTTTCGCGGAATGCATTTGGTGGCACTTAACACGTGTGACTAACGCGAGAGACGGGGTTGGCGAGATAAATTAACGAGTTGTGACTGTTGATCCGTAGCTGTACATGTAAAGAGACATCAGCACCAAGATATAAACGATTCTGACAGCATGTGCTGGCAGACGTGTGTGCGTGTTGGCCTGCTTGTGTGTGTGTGTGTGTTCACGCACGCACGCACGCACGCTAGAAAAAGCGATACACAGGCAGACAGTCGGATGGAATGACAGAGATCGATGAAGGCCATTGACAGAAGACTATCAAGGGGAGGGAAGCGTGTTAGAGCCTGCGCACAAGAGGATGTGAACTGTTTGAACTGATGGGCGGACGCTTCCCGACTTGTTGACAAAAAAATCATGTCGCCTGATTTTTTCTGCCTCCATTTTAGAAATGCTGCCAGCAATTTGGTTCGGGTCTCGATCCTCTTCTCCCCCCCCCCCTCTTAGGCGGATGATACTATAATAACTTGTAGCGCTACACTGTGGACTATGGAAATTACCAATAAGACGAAAAGGAAAAAGGAGGTTGAGCTGAGAAGCATTAGAAAGCCATCTGAGAGTTGCAAAGCTTGGGGAAAACTTAATGTCAACTATCTCAAGTTAAAAGCCTTTCTCGTTCTTGAAACAAGCCACCCCCCAATCCTGCCTTCTAGTCCCTTTACCCTAATTTCAGGAGAAATTAAAATATATTTTGAGCTTTATAGTAGATAGTATTTTTATAGTCCTTCGTATTTAGGGCATTGGAGTAAATGTGCCGTCGACTTAAAGATCCATCAGCAAAGTGACGAAAGGTTGCCGAAAGAAGGTACAGCACAGCATAACTGATGTCAACCTCGGTGTCCTATATAAGCTTTGCCTTTTTCGCACACCAATTCACCTGTATGGACGTTGTGGCTAAATTGTCGACACCTGGCTGTACGATCAATTCCCGGCTTTTCCTGTTCCGTAGCGCTGCCGATGTCATACTTTAAAATAAATCAAGCGGGATAAAATGTGGGTTGGGGATAAAATCCTGTTTTTGTTTCATGTTGTTAGGATCCCGTAGTAAATGGGTCGCATAGGCAGTTGTGTCACATCTTTAACTACAAATAGTCTCCCTGAACTGTTTGGTAACTCGCACTGAACTCTATCTATCTATCTATCTATCTATCTATCTATCTATCTATCTATCTATCTATCTATCTATCTATCTATCTATCTATCTATCTATCTATCTATCTGTGTCTCTGTCTTTTTGTCACTCGGTCTGTCTCTTTCTCAAGAGATCTCGTGACTGTGTGTCATCGTTGTTTGCCGACTATTTGAATGCTGATCGGGGGTGATGTAAACTACCGTTATTAGCCAATCATGAAAACACTGCAAACAAAGTTCGTAAGAACCTGGAGCCAGTCGTATAAATTATACAGCAGACTGTTCTGCTCTCACTGGTGTCAGCAGACGGTAGCAGCGACATTCACCCATGCTGAGCAGCTTTAATTTTCCAGCGATTTTGTGAAAACCTTTCATAGAATTTTTTTCCCTTTTCCCATTCCTCTCCACTTAAGTCATCACTTAATTTCTTTCAGCACTGCCATCTTGTGTAACACTCACGGCAGAGGAAAAGCGAGGGAACCCGAGGTCACTTCAGGAAATAACTCATCTTGCTGCGATAAGCTCAATGAATTTGGAAAAAGATCGTAAGACATTTTAAAATTGATTGAAGATTCCCTGTTGAAGCAGCCATACCCTTTATGACAAGTAATAGCATTGTCGATGTTTATGTTGTGTTACGTCTGTGCTGTGCCTTGTGAGCTGACTCAGGTCAGGTGTTCTTCATGTTGCCATCAGAAACTGAACTGCGCGTTATGTTTGTCGTATGAAACAAAATATGGTTATAAGTAGGTGAAGATGTTGCGCCTTCTTCATGCCTTTTAGAAGGTATAAATACAAGAATTGTATTATATTTCATCGCTTTTATAAATGGGTAGTGTTAAAGGAGGGGGTCGAGTGTGTACGCGAATCACCGTCTGCTCCCTTTTATTAAAATGTCGTAAAACTAAAGAAAAAGCGAGTACATTTATTCATAGTTTTGTAAAATTATTCTCTTTTTTTCAGTTTGCTTGTCCTGCTATTTCTGGGGCTTTACGACAATCCGTAAACGTAGACACACATTTCTAACGCTTACTGTTTTATTTTAACAAAGCGTTGATCAGCAAAATTTAACAGGGCGTCAATATAACTCTTTGTATTGCCCACAGTCTACATAAAGACATGCAGAGCTGACGAACCATATCAATGATATGGCATATATTGCCAAACATATGAAAATGAGTAAGCGTATAAAGGTAGGACACATGACGGGAAAGTATAATCTAGATCTTGTTTGTTGTGCGCTTATAGCCTTAATACCACCTTGAAGTTTGTCGCCCCTCCTCCCCGCTTGTTAGCGAGATATTTGTATGATGCTAAGAGATCATTTAAGTCTATTTGCTTTCTACCTGTGTGTTCTAGTCTGTTTTCTACGGAGTACCTTCTGAATAACAGTAGTATGATCAGAAAATCGGAATAAATGAGTTGACGTTTCTATGGACGTACACTTAGTTTACATTGGTCCTTCAGTCAGTCAATTTTCATGTCCATCGGACCGACCTTAGATCATCGAAATCAAGACAGTTCACAAGAAAGGCTCTGCGCTTTTGAGAAACGTGAAACTTGCATCTAGCCATGACGAGATCATCGCAGTATAGTGCTCTGCCTATTCGTGAAGTTCTTATTCCGAGATGTGGCTGTACCAAGTCCTTTTATTGGTCACACTAAAGGACCTTTATAACAGGCAAACACTGTCAAATATTTGACATGTCTGGCATATTTTTAAATGGGCAAATATAATCCAAATACAGTAGCGCCCTCGGCAGTGTGGTATTTCGGGGCAGGGCTCTTTCAGCTTTTACAGTCAATGACCAGACGTTCTGCCATTGAAGGAACGTTAGGCGCGCGTCACGGTCAAGAACTGACCAAGTCGAAAGTGGATAGGGAGCAGCGCTAACACTTCACGTACTGTAGCGACATTAGCTGGAGAAAGAAGGTAAAGGCTCTCTCACTCACACACGCACACATACGCGAGCGGACACACACACACACACACACACACACGCACGCATCCTTACCGTCACCTGAGATCGCTGTTGACCTAACATTCCTTCCTTACTCAGGGACGTTTTCCATGGAGCGGGTTACTCACAGGTTTGATCCTTTAACATCATTTTTCCTCATTTACTAACCACTCACGTGTAAACAATTTTATGTCAAGTAGTGATGTAGATAATAGTTCACTTGTCCTCATGTTCGCAGTCTATATTTCGTTACTGAATGAAATGTAAATATTGACAATCGAATTGTAAACATATTATATACTCGGATACAAATTTACGATTACAGGGGCCTGGAGAGTCGTCTGTCCCGGGGCCCGAGCTGGCTCTCGGCAGGCCTGGTCATCTCCCCCCCCACCCCCCCCCCACACACACACCACGCTGCTGCTAAGAGTGGCAGGTAACGGTGATCGGGACACAGGTAAGCGCGGCACGCAACCTCCTACTGAAAAAGAGGGCACGCGGGAAGGTGACTAGGGAGGAGAGAGGTGAGTTCAAACGTTCATCGGCATACCTGTGTCCCTCTCTTTCGCGGTGAGGACAGTTGTAGGCAGTTCGCTTGCCGGGGATAGCCTCGCGAATCACTCGCATACCTGTGTAGCGGGGCAGTTGGGAAGTTCAAGTGGGAGAGATCCTTCCGGCCAGTAACCAGCCAGGGGTATGTGTACGTACGGTCGGCGTTCCCTTTCATCTTTACCTGTGGATACCTGACACAACCTACCTTTCAGGCTCACCTGACCATGCTTCCGTTCAAGCCACGTCATGTTACATGTGTGTGTGGGCATTGTTACTTGAAGGCATCGTCAGTACTGCCGCTTGTCAGGAGACCAATGGTAAGTGTTGTGAAGAGTTATAGACCTACGTACCTAGCTAGCGCCGTTGTCATGACGCAGAGTTATGGTTACCCTCAAGGTTATCTGTAGCTGTAGACATATATACCTAACTAGGGACATTGCCATGAAACAATGATAACTGTACACCGGAAACACAGACCAAGGAGGTGGGCTGATGAACTGGACGCCCCCGTGTTGCGTACAGTTCGCAGCTCTGGCTGCAAAGGGGTTGACAGGGCTAAAGGACAAAGAAGGTAAAGAAAAGCTTGGGTTACCTCTGCTTCCTGCTTCATAACTTCCGTCCTATGTGGAGAATAGACGAACATTGTTCTTTCTGTGCTAATTTTAGAAACGTTAGGTTATGTGTGCCATTATCATATCATGTTATTGTACCACGAGTAAAGGCTACAGTTATTGCACTGTGAGTAAAGCCACAGTGGCAGTGATTGTAGTAAACTCATCAGTTTCTCTTACAATGGCCCACTTCCTATTCTCGCGGTATTCCCCGTGAACGGGAGTAGGAGCAGAGCAAGGGAAGGGTGGGAGGGTATAGCAGGGTGACTGGATCACAAATAGAATTTTACACTTTTTTTTTTCGGAACACCTCACTGAGACGAAAGACAGTCCTTCTATCAGATCACTGAGGTGAGAACACCAAAAGTCTCGATGTCTGTAACGAATGCCTGTCCATTCATTGGCACCGTGTGTCAGACCAGGTAGATATGCAGGTGCATCGGCAGGTTCTTTAGACGAAGTCATGTGGATGTATGCCGAAAGTTGCTAGTGTATAGTTCTTTTTTTTTTCTTGAGTGTATTGGTTTAGTCTTTCTCCTACCACAAACTCTTCGCATTTACTTGCCACTTGAGTTCACGTCGCTGTTTTTAGCTGCTTCTGGCCCAGCAACCTACAGTGCGAGGTGTACGTAGATGACTGGGAGGGGTGGAGGTATATCAACGGTTTTATCTGACACACCATCCGTCACGTTTTCTCCGCGCTGTGACACAAGAAGTCGTTACACTGCCTTAGGCTCCGAGCACACATCTCGTCAATTCCCCCCCCCCCCCTTCATTTTGTACTTTAGTTTTTTTTTTCTTAACGCTTGATAATGTGGTGCAAAGATGACACAACTAAAAACAATGTTGCGATAGCAGAATCGTAAATCTCAGTGAAAGGTAAGTTATGGTGAAGGATCGGGAAAATTTAGTGTTGGGGGGAAAAAATAATATAGGCGACCATTGTCTTTGTTTGATGTGATTAAACAGGCTTGACTGTTTCTGTCATTTACCCATCTCTCTCACTCCATCTCTTTGTGATTCTGTTTTTTTTTTAATTTTTAGATGTTAGTTGGAAGTCAGTAGTGCTGCATTTTATTTTTCAATGTTGAGACAAAACTACTGGTGTTGAGGCTCTTGTATAGCTGTACCAGTGATTTAATTTTTTTTTCTTCAAGTTCCTTATTGCAGTGGACTCAGGCCGTGGTAAACAAGCCTACTCAATAAGGGAGTCTCTCTTTCTCTCACACATACCAACGGAACGAGCTAACGGCATCTGTACTGACACAGATTGCTTTGTAAGCATCACTTTCTTTTTATTTATTTCCTGGTGAGCACCAAACTCTGACGAGCTTTGCGGTATCCTAGAACTGTCACTAACGGGATTCTAGAACGTGCGTGTTGATCTGTGGAATGTAAGAGACTCCCTTTCCTCTTTCTCTCTCTTTCTCTCTCTCTCTTTCTCTATTGTGTGTGCGCGGATTCACACGCGCGTGCGCGCCCATGTGTGTGTGTTTACGCTCTTCATGTTCTTACACATTGTACCTGACGTGTAGTACAGTACACACACCTGTGTGTCTGCAGTTGAAACCTATCTAACTTTATTCCAACGGGAAACCGACAGTCATTATTATCACATTTTAAAGACAAATGAAATCATAAACAGAAACTTGCATCTTTTAAAGGCTACACTGTCGGATAATTCATACGAGAAAGACAGTCAACGACTGTGGCCAAAGACTAAGAATATTTGATAGACACCTTGCTCATTATGTTAACGTTAATCCTATCGCCGTTTCTTTTATCAATGCGATCACGTGATTGGAATTTGGAGATCAGCAGGCTGTATATCATGTCGTCTCACAGTGCCAGAGAAACTGATTGCTTAGCGCATGCACAAGGAAGCAGCTCAGGTCGACGCCTATTACGCTGGTGAGACCTTGCATGTTAGGAGCGTTTCACCTAACTGCTTCCTTCAGGACGAGCCTAGCGACCTCATGCAACTAGCCCCTTGTTTACACGACCCTGGTAAGACCTGATCGATCAGCCATGTCATCAGAAAGGAATGTATGTTGACGTGACGTGTGTGTGAGACTGCGCACGAAACTGCTAGACCTCTGACCTGTAACGTCACGAAGCTTGCGCTTGAATTAATGATGGTCGTGGCCAAAGATCGTCTACCTCCCTCGCTCAGCACCGGCGTCCAGTCGGTGGCAATAAAAACAAACGCTATTGTTCCGACTAAGTATCCCGGTCTTCCAATTAACGGTCTACCCCCTAGGCACACTTCCTTTTCTGAGTAGTTGTTTACTTTTGTAAAAAAAAAAAAAAAAAAATCTGTTGAATAAAATATTTATATTTAGCTCTACCATGTGATAGACTCTGGTGGTCACCATTCCGAATTCATACACGTTAACCGCAAGTGCCTGAGTACATTTCCTACTTGCAAACTTTTGGAAAGTGTACTTCAATAAAGCAACTCTGGGGGTCCGTATCTGGACGAAATAACAATAACTACGAATGAATAAAAAATAAATCATTTGTTTTTTTATGAAATAACTTAGGAATATCCACACACTTCCCGGAACCAGCTTGATGTTTTTAGTAATAGTGAAATAGCAAGTGAATTTTAGTTTTATGAAAAGTTGTGCTTGCATACTGTGGTCTTTTTCTGTTTTCTTTGTCTTTTTTGATGGGAGAGGTCTCTATGCGATGAACTCCGAACATGAAAAAACGTGGAATATAATCTACCGAGGCTATTATCGAGCAGAAATTCTTGAGAATTTCATGGTATGACCTTTTTAGCACAGTTCATCAACGTTTACTAGATGTAGGATAAGATGAGATCGAAGGCGGTTCGTCTACACCCCCTCCGGCGAAGCAGCACTTCCCTCCTCCAGGCGGTCAGAGACTAACGATGTCATGCTTGGGTGACCAGCGTTCGCAGTTAGGCCGACCGTCCTGAGTGCTCGATACGCTTCGGTGATCGACAAACACGCGCACAGTCAGTCTACCTGACACTTGACAGATGAGTGCAAGTAGCGGCAGTAGTGGCCGCACAGTGGGAGCAAAGAGGTTCGAACCGTTTTGATTAGAGCAAGAGGAATGCTGAAAGACAAGATTTTGTGGAGGGCTGAGCAGTTTGCAGCAAAGAGGATAGTCTTTGGTTTGCAGTATCGTACTGGTGTCTGCACTCTCATGTCGTGGGGCGAGGTAGTAGACTTTTTTTTCCCCCATTCTTTTATGTGGCATCAGCGTTCGTAAACTTGCTTAGTGACACATAAGAATGAACCTCCTAAAGCCTTATCAACAAAAATGTGTTTATGCAATTATTCTATGTTTATACGAATTGTTGTAACCACCCTGTCTTGATGCTGGAAATGGTAGTAAACAATGTCACTCAGGCACACAAACACATGCACGTACGGACGCCCACACACACAACCACTTGTGGCAAAACTTTCAACCCAAGACGTCACCATAAATGCGAATTCCCTCACCACTACAGCAAGGTAATGAACACCTTTCTTCCCACCCTCCTATCCCCCCAAATCACGTTTCGGTCTCAGTGCGCCTTATCGAGCCTTTGAGTTGGGTAATTATTCCCACATCACGTGTCACGTCACGTGAATCTCTTCAGGTGGTTATGTCTCTAAGGGGGTGACCACCGCGTGCCTGCATACCGGTAGTCGCGAGATGTCGGCCAGATAACAGCACGTGCTTCCTCGCGGTTGGCGCCGGGTGACGTTTCTATGGTGACACTCGCCACCCCCGGGACCGTTCGACGCGGCACATGTGACGCTTGAGTGAGGGTGGGGTGGAGGGATACGCTCCTCGTCTCCAATCAAACGCTTTGTTCGCCTGTTGAGTGTCGGAGCAAGGTCGGAGGCTGCCTTGGTCATCTCACCCGAACAAAGAGCGCACTTTGTTGAGAGCCATTGTGTGAGGATACCCCAGTTTACAAGCTGTACCCTTAGAAGTTCGCCTCTTTACGGTGCACATGCAGACCTTGAACATCTCCATTCAAGCCTGGAAATCGGATGCTATAGTGGACTTCATTGCCAGTCAGGTAGATGAGTGGTCCTTCTCCGCAGGGGCCTGACGTGCTGCTAAACCTTCTGAGCCACATACCATATCCGAACGGAAGGCATATTTTCGATGACTGTTTACAGAGTTGACAATTCCCGACCTTGGACACCACGTATAGCTTCCAACTATGTTGTGTGTAAGCAGACCGGCCAGTGTTTTGCTTTGTTCTCTTTGCCTTGTTACTTCTACCTTGGCGCGTCCTTGCAGTTCTTAGCCTTCAAGTAATGATTTTATATCCATAAGACGGGACGGGGGAAGAATATTATCTTTTCTACAGTTGCGCAGACTATTGCTTGCTATATAAACACGAATATGACATTTTTCAACCCACTGCAAGTGGGGTTTTTTATATGCCATTTTATTTGTTTTATCACTATGGGGAACACAATAAAACATAAAAATCATGAGAACGGATGGACCAAAGCACGAGCGTCACATATTGACCATTTTTTACCAGTTTTTTTTTTAAGTTTAAGAGACTAGTTGACTAACACTTTGTTTTGTAATGGTCTTATAAAGCTCAATGTAAGACGCATTTTCCCCCCAAAATCTGGATGAATATCCCTCTTCCGTTCTCGAGATACAAACATCCCTTGCACGTAGAAAGGCCAAATTTGTGACGTCACGTTTGTACACAGGTGCTCCTAATTAATGTATGGTCAACGTCCTTCACGCCGTGAACAGATCCATGTACAGATGTCTCCGTATTCATGACGTCAGTGTTGTTGACCTTAACCTTGATGTGTGTCTCCAGTGTTCACCCAGATTTGAGGAAATAGCGTCTTGCATTTGCACTTGTACAAATAATTAGAAAAAATGTACTTCTCTACTCCTTTAATTCGGTTGTACTGCGCTTGGAGCTTCCACTGTGATGGGCAGGTGATGTAAATTATCATTGTTATTATTATTGCTGTTGCTCTTCGCAACATAAACAAAAGTTACTACAATAGAAGCACCAATGGCAATTAAAACGAGGCATCTGCCTCCCCCCTCCGCTGCCACATTTAAAGCCGGCGTTTCAAAGGACATAAAATGGATGCGACGACAAGGCCGGGCAGGCAGAGAGCCGGGACTAAAACACTGCTGGTGTACCCAGAATGCTACAGAGCCTCCCCCGTTCCTCCCTCCCCATTCTCTGCTGCTTGGCGCCTTGTGTTGTCCCCACACCCTTAGGAAGCGTTGCCGTGGTCCTTAAAATGCAGATAAGGGGCAAGAACTGCCTAATGCCTCTTTAAAGTGTAAACGGATGGGCCGTAACCCCCTCATAAAAGCAAGAAGAGTTTATGTACAGAGAGTTTTTTGCGCGGCGATTTTTTTCCCCCCGTTCTTCATCTTTCTTTTCCTTCTTTTCCTTTCTCTCACTCCCACGCCCATCGCCGTTCCTGTATCGCTGCAGCATGACGGGAACGTGCTTCTTTTTGAAAGACAGCGAACATGAGTGATGACATGAATGAAAGATGGATGTCACAGGTGACACCGGATACAGTATGTAACAGCTGGGGCCGGACTGAGGCCTGCATTGTGCCTGATGGATTTTTGTTACCTGAACGAACTTTGTGAATGGGGACATAGGTCACAATCTCACGACAACAGAATGTTAGTTATAAAAATGCTCGCAGTCCTTGTTACTTGTTCCTCTTTGCGTTTTCGATACTTGTTTTTTATTCATCATCGGTACTGTTGTTTATTCTTCCGTAGTTCATATGTTGTTTGTTTGTTCTTCTGTCCCTCGTATGTTGCCCATGTCTCGTTCTTCTTTTCAAGCGCTAAGAACATGCTCCTTAGGAGTGTGAGAATGTGTTAGACGGTATACAAATTTTGCGTTTATTATTATAATAAAAACACGTTGGTGAATACGAATAAAAGACGTGGATGGGGAAGACGTTGAGGTGGGTGACAACGAATAGATGCACGGACAGACAGATAAATAGAAAGACCAACAAAAAGGTCGATGAACGCATAACGACAGAAGACAGGAAGCAATGACATCACATCAGGAAATGCACCTAATGAGAGAATCTCTTGCCAAAAGGTGACTCCCTTGGCCCTTGTATAGCCAAGAGTAAACCGTGACATGTAATGACTTTTGGATTTAGATAAGCCGCCCTGCTAATCCGAAAGTCGAGCCGCCAGGCACACTAACCATCCTCGCTAATCCCCAGCCGTTTTCTCTGTTTTTTCTAGGCAAGTCAAGGGTCATTTGAGCTGGGCAGGCGTCTCCGACATTCGACATCCTTCGGAAGTCTCCCTTCTTTTCATCGGATATTGCTCCACAAAAGCTGACTTTGTCCTCCAGACGACATAAGGATCCAGAGAACTTTTGGAGTCGAAGGAACCATTTGCAGAAGGAGACACAAGCTGATTAGAGCAAGAAAAGCAGCAACGAAAGAAAAAAGTGACCGTTCAAATCTAACTGGGAGCTTGGTGACGTATGTGATGTATAAGAGGGCTGACCCCTGCTCACCAGCATTCCACTCGCTCCACGTGAAGCATACAAGAACACAGCCCGTCTTGGCGCAGACCTGGACGTTAGGCGTTTCAAACTGTCGCTGCCGTGGCTACGCAGTTACTTTTGGTTTTATCTTGTAAATTTTTATATTCGCTAAGAATCATACTGTTGTGCGACAGACAGTCCATGTGCGAGTCATATAAGAACAGCCCAAAGTGCTTGTAAATATAGGGGAAAAAATGATCGAAAAGATACAACGAGGGAGAGTCTGACATTTGCCCACCTTCTCAATCTCTTGTAATCACCATCCCAATGATGTCAAAGATAGACAAGAATGTTTAACTTCTCCAAGGTGTGACTGTTAAAAATGTGGGAAAATATGTGTTCTGTTCGAAAAATATTGCTCCACTCCACCTGGAAAAAATTGTGAGATCATGGATTATTATCATTAGTGTAGAGCCTCGCCTTGAGTGACAGACAAATGGCAGTGGTGGTCGAAGAGCAGCATCGGTCTTTATTTCAACGGGGTCGTTTTCGCAGGCCATGTAAGCATCAAGCAGAGAGAACAGCTGCAGGGGTTGGAGTTGAACCCTGACCCCAGCTATGGGGTCGAGCAAACCACATCCTTGCTTCGTCCTGCACGTCGCCGTGTCGCTGGTGACCCACGTGGCGGAGTTGCTAGGCAACGCCGTGCTGGCAGCAGCGCTGTACTGGACGGCCGGCTACCGTGACGTCATTTTCGCGCTGGCGGTGGGGGTGCTGCTGTTGCCACTGGTCACCACTCACCTGCTGTCGGCCGTGCTGCTGCTGCGTCGGCGGGGGGACAGCATGTCGTGTGGCCAGGCTGCGCTGATGGCCCTGGTACACGTGCTGCAGCTGGGCTTCATCTGGCGCCACCTGGACCTTCTCCGGGGCAGGCAACTCGTCGCGCTCCGCAAGGACCACGACCTGGGCGAGCTGCTACTCCTACGCCTGACTTTCACTTTCGCGGGGGGTCTGCCGCTCTTGCTGCTTCAGCTGTATCTGCTGTTGCTGCTGCCGGCGCAGCTGTATTGGCCGTGGGCGCTGCACGCAGCTGTCGTGTCCAGCACCCTGTCGTGCGTCTGGGCCGTGGCCAGCTTCCGGCGCTGCAGCAGTCAGGAGTCGCAGCTGCTGTCCTGGCCAGGCTTCCTCTTCCGGCTGCTGTGGCGAACTGGAGAAGTCGCATCGAGAGTTATCTCCCTGGCCCTCTTCGCCAGACTGTACCACGAATGGGTCTTCCTGGTTCTGGCCTTCCACTGGGTCATTATGCTCGTTTGCCTCAGCGTTCCGCAGGCCGTGACTGAAGGGTGCCCGGGATCTACGCTAGCTCATCGAGCTGCCGTCTGCGTCGCCACGTCCTACTCCTACGTCTTCTGCTACGTGGGAATCTGCGGTGCGCGGTCGATGGTATGGTACACACTGTACTACGTCGTCATGTTCCTCGAGAACGGTACCCTCAGCATCGTGTGGATGACGAAGGCCGGCGCGGGTTCATTTGTTTCTGGGTACCTACCCATCTGCATCTCCGCGCTCGCCTTCCTTGCCGCCATGGGCAGTCTCGTCGTGTACTTAAAGTTTTTCCACGTGACGTCACCCAGCGACTGCGCTCACGAGAAACGAGACATTAGCGCCGCAGCGAATCAGCTGAGCTGCTGTCACCACCACGCTAGCGTCTGCGCGACACACCATCGAGGTCTGGAGGGGCCGCTGAACTGTGTCTGGACCGGAGAATGTGGTTTGCACGGGGGTCGCACTTGCAAATCAGCGGTGCAGGGAAAGCTGTCGATGACAGGTGAATCCGACGGTCAATGCCGTCTCCGGGATAACTATGGTCGCTGCTGCATCCACGCTTCGGTGACGACATGCCCCCACAACCAATCCGCAAACAGCACGGACAGTAGATCGGAGCTAACGGAGAGCACTTCCGCTTTAAGCCTGGGCGGTGCGAACGAGAACTTACGACACGATGGGTCAAAGGACACGCAAACGTCGCTACCCGTCTGGCTGCCGTCTGGAGACAGTTTCATCGCCGAGCACCTGCTGACAGACGACTGGGACCAGCCGCGTGAGAAGGAGTGGCGCTTGCGGCAGGAGAAAGATCTGCAGCAGTGCTGCTGGCTGCTGCGGCAGGAGGCACAGCGATGGCAGCTTGACACTGACGGTGCCGTCCTGCGCACGTGCATGTCGACTTCTGGTCTGTCCGTGGATCGCAGCGTCGTGGACCTGCGCACAAAAGAGTTCTGCACTTACTGCTGCCGGGAGTGTTCTCATGCGGACTCCGAAGTTTCCTCCATCATCAAGACCGCAACAAGGGAAGAAGGTTCAATCAAAGGAAGCCCCGACGAAGAGTGTGGCGCTTGGCGTGAGAAGCCGTCCATCGCCTCCTTAAACTTCCGGGAAGATGGACTTCTGAACTTGAGGACAACGTGTGTGGGTTTACCGGTACGTCGACCGCCGGATCGGAACAAACAACAGCAGCACAGCGTGTTCATCATCGCCGACGACAACGATACGTCGTTACATGCTGCTGCACGCAAAGCTAAACAAATGACGGTGCATGCGGCAAGTTTCCACGATGAAATCAGTTCGAACAACTCGAAGGCGAAAGTTAAGAGAAAAATTGAGCAGCACAGTAAAATAAGTCGAAATATTACAGATTTTCTTAAAACACAGGCTTCCGTGTCTAATCTAGAGAAGCCGGGATTAAAAGTGGAAACTGTCGATGAAAAGGATGACGTCGAGAGCACACGCAGACACAATGACAGTGAAAGACACAAAGTTTCCGGGAATAGAAAGACACTACCGCCAGGTGTTGCGCAATGTTCAAACCGTAGCTCAAAATTCCGGGCATCGTCACCAGCGTCGTCTTCTCAGTCATCGGCGTCGGAACACGTGTACGAAAACGTCTGGAACACCTGCATTCAAGGTAAGCTCTCCACGAAGAGTGAGCCGGAACTGCAAAAAGAGACACCAGGCCGTCACGTGGTAACGGGTACCAAGAGGAGACAGCAACAGACGCAGCGAGCTGTTTTGAAGGATTCTGCGGCCCCCTGCCTAAGCGGGTCCAGGCTGAAAGAGCAAGGAGGGAAGAGGTCATCCGGGGGCAGCAGGACGCTGGAAGAATGGATGGCGTACAGTGAGTCAGAGGACAGCGCGCTGCCCCCGGAGACCTTCAGCTCCAGCAACGACTGCTTCACGGCGTCCGAGATGGACAGCGATGGCAGCCCCGAGTTGGTCATCTAAGTGGCGGCAACCCGGTCTTTGGTTGGGACCTTGCGCTGACCAGTAGCGGAGGGTCGGCGTTATCTTACAACGTTTCCCTGTGAGAGAAAAGTGTGTGTGTGTGTGTGTGTGTGTGTGTGTGTGCGTGCGCGCTTGGGGGTGGGGTCTTCTTCTGTCTCAGAATATGCCGCCATTATCATCCCAGTCCCTCATCATTTATTCTCCTGTTATCGACACACACAAACACATGACGTAATCAAATATCGTAACAGTACAAACCAGTACACACGAGTGTCTACGTTCATGTATTGATAATAACTGCAATAACATGCATCCATGACTTGATGTGCGATTGTGAGTAGGTGCGAATGAGTAAATGTGTGTGCGTGCACGCGCGCTCTCCTGCTTGCATATTGGTGTGCCCCCGTGTGTGTGTGTGTGTTAGTCAAAGAGAGTCCAAAATAGTTCAGTACTGATGTATTTAGAAACAAAATGGCATCTTTCTCGTCCAGTTTGTAACATAAGTAGCTGATGAAATCAGTTGTGGCTCTGTCTGTGTGTTATTGCGCGCGCGCTTGCATATAAGTGTGCTTACGTGCGACATGTGTGTGTGTGTGTGTGTGTGTGTGTATACGCGCGCGCTTGCAGATGGGTGTGCCTCCGTGAGTGTGCGTGTGTGTCTGCTTGCATACGGTTGTGCCTCCGTTGTGTGTGTGTGTGTGTGCTCACGTTCCCTCTCGTTGATGCGCGCGAGTGTGGCATTAGTTTGTGCATGTTAACTGGTGAGTCCACCAGCTGGCATTACGTCACGCTGGTGACGTCACTAAACGTTTCTTGTTCCTTGTCTACCTCGGAATGATCGCTTCCCGTGAAGTTGATTGGACTGTTTGCATTAACGTTCAATGTGACCAGTGCATTGAGCACTTACAATCTGCACCCGTGTACTAGATATCTCTGCTAACCAAATAGTCACTTCCACACTTCTGATAACAGATACAAGAAGTAGATATCCGTACTAACTGAGCGATAAATAACCCCTTTGTTATATCTGTCATTAATCCGCGTTTTAAATTTCTTGCTTGCACTGTGATTCTGTTCCCCTACCAAGGCACGAAATCAACAGAGGGTGAAAAATCAAAAACTTGTAAAATCTCTTCACTTTGTGATAAAATACTCTTAACAATCCAAACGAGTGTAATTGAATTTTGGCATACTTTAAAAATATAGCATGGTCTTCTCTGGAAACTTGTAGATTTAAAACCTCAGATGCTGACACTGCGATTTCTCATAATGGAAATTTCCAGAGAAGTGATATGAAGGGATTTGGACTGTGAAGAGGATTACAAGGCAGACCTCGTTCCATAGCCTTTTGTGCCCAACAATCATTATGAGGAAGAAAGCAGGGTATCAGCAGGTACCAAAGTTCAGGCGCTCTCATTCCTCTGCTCCCTGTTTGTATCCGAAAGAAAAGAATCTAGTATAGAAGCTCAGAACCAGAGTAACAGAAATATACTAAGGCGGCTTCTTTCTTCGTCCCACGTGATTTTCTAGCGAGCTAGTCAACATTTTCTTGACAAGATTCACATAGAAGGTGTGTCGCGGGAACCAAGGACACACCACGACCGTTAGTCTCACCTTCCGATAATTTGCATCTGACTATAAAGGATTTCTGTATTTTCGTTCTGTACATCAAGCCTTTGCCCTAGGACAACCGAACAAAGGAAATTTCTTCCCAAAGCTTGCAGTAGTCAAAAGCCAAAAACCCTTTATTAGTCGAATCAGCTTTTAATTTGATTCTGTTACAATAGTTACATTAAAATCTTGACGTTTTCTTGGATATATCAATATTGACTAAAGATATTGAATGAAAGAAAATAACATTAATGATATGGCTCTCTTCTACTGTACATTTTAAAACTCGGTGGTGTGGGATGGGTATGTAAATGGAAGTGATAGGGAAGAAGATGTTGGAATGCCCGTATCCTTTCTGCTCTCACCCTATTCTGAAGTCTCCCCTTCGCGGTGCAGTTTATCCTCAGGGTAATGTAATGGATAAAGTCTTTTGTCCGCCTTAAAGCATTGTTACACTTCCCCTACCTCACTGTTAATGTTTTAAATTTTGAGTTGCAGATGTGATGAGTTTGCTGTGTGAAGCCTTTTAGAAATGGTTTGAGTGAGAGATTTCCGTTTTATGACAGAGCGACAGATATAAGGTCAAAAGTAGTTTGTTTTTTAGCTGTGAGATAGACATATTAGGGTATCATGTAATAAACAATAAACCATTTCACTGCCTCTGTTTTCTGTTGTGTGTTTATATATATATATATGAAAGAAAGTCTGGCACAGAAACATTCATTATATATATATATATATAAAAGAAAGTCCGGAATAAAAACATTCTTACAATCGTCTGCAGATAAAGTATTCTTCATTTTGTAATTCTTGAGGCTATATGGGACCTGCTCATTTCTGCTTGCCTTGGTATGCACCTATTTTTTTTATTATTATTTTAAGATGTAGAGTTATTTGGAGGTTCTGCTTGTGGTCACAAAAGGTCAAGAGCTTTTCGAAGCAGGTAGACCGTTTGAAGCTACGTGTGGGCGGAATTTACACCTTTCTGCAAGCATACAGCGATTTAGAGTGGAGGTATTTCACAGGGACATGGGCAAGTTCCCTTCCCCTTCCCAAATTCACCCTGACACCTGTGATACGAGAACACTGTACTGTGCGCACAGCTAACACTGGGTTAAATGACCCACCACTTAGTTTCGTCAACTCAGTTATGTGAAACCACTACAGAGTACCTAAATTTTTATGTGTTCGGAGTTGGGGGTGGGGAAGCTCGTAGCGCTGATTTTGGGTCTACACTATGTTGATCTACATTCTACAAGAAAGGTGCAGTGGACAGTAATCCACTATTTCACTACATGAATGTTGGTTAACTGTTTAAATCTCCATCCGGCTAACAAGTTCAGAAATAAAAAAATCCTCAGCAGTTTCTTCTCCTTGTGTCTTATTTGTGCGTTTGGAGGGGTAGACTATTCTCACGAACACCGCCACCAGCATGCCATTCGGCGCAAAACGTCCGTTGTTGCATCCCACCGACCTGCTGTGACCCCCCCCCCCAACCTTCCTTTGACTTGTTGCTGTCTCCAGACTTGCCCCTCCCGAGGCTTATTTTTGGTTGTTTCTGCCTCCACCTCCCAGTGAGTGAGAGTGATGTAGTAACCTTCTCACCTATGTGACTGATCATTAAGATGTAATCTACATTTTTGAATGTATTGAGTCGTTAAAAAGAGGTGCAGTAGAGTTTCCCATTGTAAAGTGATTTACCTCACGTTATATGACAAAGTCTGCGTTTATAAAATATTTAATTGTGTTGCACCAACAACGGGTCTAACGAATATTTAATTAAAGTCATAGCATTAGAGAAAACGGACATCGCCTGTACCAAAAATGTTTGCAGATGGATGAATGTTTTCTATTTGGATCTCTTTAAGAAGACGGTTCCCTTACTCTTAGAGTAAACACAAGATCAAACAAAACAGCCATCGTAGCTATTTTAAAGTATTTATTATCTAAAATTTCAAAACTGATATTTATTTTTAAACATCAATAGAATTTATCCCAACCACAACCTGATAGACTAGCATAAAACAAAGCCGATATTTGCTCTAAATTTCGAGCTGATAGTTTCCTTGGAGCTTTAGGAAAACTTTTGAAAGTTCTCGTTACTAATACAATTTTGTTAATGGGATGCTTAGTGTGACATATTCAAAATTATTAGTACATATCTGACAACTGGACGTAATTTCCCGTATTCTCACATAAACCAGTACGTTACATTACAATTTTTAGTCCCGTGGCAGCAGTTGATACATGTATTCAACTATTGGCTGCTACTGTGTATTGGAAGAAAACTGGGCTCCACAGGTGCATGAGAATAAAGTGATAAAACTGCTTTCTTGAACCAGATTTCTTTATCCAGGACACGGCTGTACCCAAAAGTTGTAGCAGCGTGCCATCCCTCCATCAATCGACACGGGGAAGCGGGTAGCTGAGTGGTTAGAGCACCGGCAGCGCGCCTATTCGATACCCGTGTGATGGGGGAGGGGGGGAATGAACACCACCCTCACAAAAAATAGTCCCCAGAGTAGTGTAATCTCCAACACGTCACCCCTAAACCTAAAAGGGGTTAAAGGACCTTCTATGTCTTCCATCCCACCCCATTTATTTTTAAAAAACATCAGTCACCATAGTTCTCTTGAAGACAACTCAATTCTGCCGATATTTAAGGTCTTGGATTTCCTTTTTCATAAGTGAAAGAGCCCGTCCACCTTTTTAAATTAAAAAGACTTTTACGTATTCAGAAAAAGAAAGACCATTCGTGAAATCTAACCCAAAATTGACTCAAGCTGAGAGGTGTGCATGTTTTAGCATGTTTTTGCTCTCGATGAGTAACTCTGCGCAGTCTGCTCGCCATGACTTTTAGCGACGACTCCCAGTATTTGTGGTACGCGCACGGTGTGTGTGTGTGTGACAGAGAGAGAAAGAAAAAAAGAGCAGGTGTGTAGGGTCTTAAGGATGTTTTTAGATGTAAGACTACGTATAATATTTGTTCTGTTTCAACATAATTGCATTTTCCTTCGTCGTTTATGTAATCAACAACACTACAATAATCAATAAGGAGGCCAGAAAAAGCGGAACCTAGGGATGATAATGGAAAGTAGGACAAAAGGGAAAACCACGAAGAACCTGTCAGACGCAAAGAGGTGAAAGGGTATCTGAAAGGAATAAACTTTGACCTCCTTTCTTGGCACAGTATATCAGAGTTTGACCAGCAAACTCGCTGTTCCGTGTGTGTGCGGACTTTACATAACCTGGACTGCTGACAGTCTGTCGAAACCAGCGCCTAGCCTGTCGTGAAGTGGTAAATGGTTTGGTCTCGGTGAACCATTTGAAAGCCAGCATTCAACACCATTGCCGTTCGAGGACTGACCACGCCGATGTTCTCAGTCTCAACAGAATACTTACGCTTATTTTTGTGTTACTTTTAAAATTTTCCTTTTGACAAATGTGATCAACTTCCTGAACCCCAACTACCACGAGCTTAGAGTTTCACATCACAACAGACCATAGAGGCACTTTTGGGGAAATGTTGTCGGACGCTGGACCAAATTTAGCAAAGTTGTGTGTGATGATTACAGGAAACCAATGTTTTGGGGCGAACGTTTGGGACATTGGAATGTTAATCAACTTGATGGGCTATATAGTTTAAACGTGTTTGCAAATACATTTGCCACTGCAGTGGGACTTTGAGGGTACTTAAAAGTTTTGACCCTTTAGCACTTTGCCCGGCTAAGAACGGCTTTCAAGCTGTACATTTTATACCTCTGTCAACACGAGAGCTCGCATCGTATGCTTTTCCTCTTCATGCTGCTGGCGAAACCGGAAGCTCATTTGCGAAAGCCTCATTCTAGAGGTTAACGCGAAGTTTTCGTTTGCCAGCAGTTCATTCTATATACAGTCCTTGAGCTAATTCAACACGTGGCTGTAAGTATCCTGCCTCCTGCTGACAGGTTAAAATAAGATATATTGACATTCTGTGGCCTGTATGACTCATTCGTCAAATATGACACCACAGAGATGGTGAGCGACAGGTGGGGCGTATCTACATTTTCATCAGACGATGGTTGGCAGGCAGGGAATTAAAAGATAGGGGTGGGGGTGGGGGTGGCGCATATCCCTTGAGGCTGTCGTCATAGTATAATGATCAGGAGAGGCTACTGTAGTTGGAGGTCTTTGGCGGTGTGTGTGTTTTGAGGCGTGTGTGCGTAGGTGCGTGGATATGTTTGTAGCGTGGGAAGGTAAGAGGTGGGGGGAATCGTGCAAATATTTCATATTTCACCGTCAAAGTACATTTCCTCTGCATGACTTATCTCTTTTCCCTTTTGGTTTGCGTAGTACGGCACTGACACCATGCTCCCACACCACGCTGAAATCTTCTCATTCCGAGATATTCTTTTAAAATATCTAACATTAATTAGCAGCTGTATGCTTTTATCATTGTTGAGACCCTTATTCTGCGTCATAAAACGTTTACCTGCAATGTCAGAGAAACTTTCTCTAATTGCGTGCTAGATCTGACAAAAATTCCGGTTCGCAGGGCGGAATGAGAAAATGGAGGGAGGGACCGATATTTTCCCCCAGGCTGCGATGAGGTGAAGTACGTGACCGCAACAATACAGCCGTACCTCCCCCACTACTAGGAGCTCGTCTCCAACTTTCCTCCCCTCTTATTGAGGCGATAGCCTCCCTTGAGACCCCCACCGCTCTCTTTCCCTCCCCCCCCCCTTACAACAATTGCTTGTAATGATTGCAGCATTCCAGTGCGGCAAGGTCGCCAAGGTAGACGCGTTGTCGGAATCCGTTGTAGAAACGAAAGCCGCCTCCTGAGACCTGTCCCGTTACTTTAGGGTTTCTAAGCAGTGGGAAGTGCTTTTTTGCTTTGCCTTTGAAGTCCACAGGGTCTTTCCTCAGCAAACGACTAATGCAATTAGCGCTTTGTTCTGCAGGTGGCACTAAGGTTGGTTGTAGAGTCTTGGGCGTTCGAAGCAGGAGTTTGGTATATAGCAGTCGGTCCGACAATAACGATTTTTTTCATTAGAGATTTATCTAGTATTATTATTGTATAACAGTTTTTAAGACATCCGAAAAGGTTTGTGTTGTATTCTTAGTGGTAGACAGTGCTTTTAACGACTCAATACATTCAAAAATGTTGAAAATGGGACGGAACAGATTTTAACCGTCCCACATACACTTGACAGTTAGTCCACATATATGGCACGTCTAGTCAACTATTATTGGTCATTTAAAAGGTCACTGCACCTACACTGCACCAAATGACGCCACATACACTAGTTCACGTGACAGAATTAGGAGGCACAGTTGACTGAGTGTATTCATGTGTCACATCACAAGACAAGGTCGCAAGAGCCGCACGTGTAAGTTCATCCGATGAATGCCGGTGCAGGTTCACGGATTGATGTCAGAGACAACTGTCATTTACAACGCTTGGAGCGTGGGTGACCACGACTAACAGAAATACACAAGTCAACGTCGACATTCTGTTCACTTGACATGAATTTTATTAAACGAGGGTGTTACGCTGTGGTCGAATCTTGAGTAAGCTTTCCCTATGAAGAAGATTTATTTTCACTTTCATTCTCCTTATTTTTAGCCCCCCCCCCCACTCACTCCAGTTCCCATTTCATTGTATTTTCAGAGAAGTGGAAAGGGGAAAAATTTTGTTAACGTGGCGAATTTCAGGATGATTTGAGTGAACAAGTGTAGTGGTGCTCAAGAGTATGCACAGAAGAGAGCACGAAAATAGTATCTCTCTCTCTCTCTCTCTCTCTCTCACACACACACACACACACACACACACACACACACACAGTACACAGGGTGCATGTGGTGTGAGAGAGACACACACGCACGGAAATAAGGGGCAGGTAAGCCTTGTCTCTCCGCCACTTTAGTTTTCTCTAGGCAAAGACGTTTTCTCCCCCTTTTCATTTCAGCGGAATTAAGGCTATAACATAGCAATTACTTTTTTCTTTGAAAGTAAAACCTGACTGTAAAGACAGGTTAAGCCTTAAACTTGTACGTGGCATACATAAAATTTTGTTTCTTTAAAAAAGAAACTAAAGTGAACGATGGCGCTGGTGCCTGGCATTCATTTCTAAACTCAAACCCGAGGTCTTACATTAAAGGGGAAGCAACTGCTATGGTGACAATTTAGCAGCTTCAAGTGAAGTTCTCTCCTCTTGTCAAGAGGCAAGAGGTATGCAGCGGTCTCTAAGCAGATACGTTATTTCGATTCCAGCAAGCCAGGTAAATTCTCATGACCAGGTGAGCCACGAACTTGTATTAGGTGAGCACTAGCGCGAAATACCTGAGAAAGAATGCGCGTGCTTTGCTGTGGCAGGTAAGAGACAAGAAGGGATAACAAAAATTAAAAAAAATAAAGCGTTGGCATCACCATCTGGTATATCTGCACAGGAGACAGCTGTTTATACGAGGGAAGATCACTGCAAGTGCAAGGAACGTTAGAGCGGAATGCCCTCGTGTCGGTGCTATTGCGCATCACCAAAACATGTTAGTCTAGAACTGTTGTCAGGAGCTACAGGGTAGGCGAGGTACACAACTGTGGACTTAAAGAGTTACGTAATTATGAGAAGCCTGGAATGTCTGTCGGGAAATTTTGTGCTGGCAGTTGCCTCATTGTCCGCTTCGCAACTGAACTTCATCGCGAAACATTTATTTTTTTAAGTTGAAGGATAATGACAGCGAAGCACTGGCTTCCGATGCACACCACGCATGCAGAAACATTTAGTCGTGTGGAAAGGTAATTTTGTGTACTAGTCTGACTCTGTCAATTCTCCATCTCTCTGTCACGTACAGGTACGCGAAACACTCGTTCAAAAACGAACAGATTCCCAGAGAGAGAGAGAGACATTCACACACACACGCACAGACTCCCACACAGAGAAATGGACACGGGGGCGCGCGCACACACACACACACACACACCTGCTGTGGTGCAGGCTCATTTATACACAATCACACCACATGGGCAAACAGAATGAGATTTGAGAGAGTTGAGATGGCTGTAGGCTGGCTGTCTGTTTCGCAAATTTGAACGTGTGCCTTGGCAACTTATGATCGCGAATAACATGTCTGACTGTGTCAGCATGCCTGTAAGTCTCGATGAGGACGCAGTTTGATTTCCTCAAGACTTCCTCAATAGGGCCAGGATTGTTGGGCGTGATACTTTTTTCCACTGTTACTGCTGATTTCATTGCCCCCCCCCCATTCCCCCACAAAAATGGCAAGCAACCAGTTTCTCCAATAAGGTGTATTTTCTTCAACGTCTGCAAACAAATGCTATATTACTTCATACAATACATAAGGCGTAAAGACTCACACAACAGCCCACTCAACCGCACACCCATTAACTGTACCCAGTACACACATATCAGCGCGCGTGCCCGAACGCCTTATTCCGATCCCTATTTTTTTCTGACCGAAAATCGTGCTAATGATCACGACTAATTTTATCCCAGATACTTCACACAAGGGATTCACACATGTCAAGCTGAACAAACGGCAGAAAAGTGTACTTTGTCTGAAGTTTACGCTCAGACATATGTCCACACTCCATGTCAGCCCCAGGTTCACCCTCCAACAACTGTTGCCCTGTGTGAAGCGTGTCAGCGGCGGAAGGACACGGCGACCGAAAGTGACAGTCGAAGACAAGGGTTCCAGTCAAAGGTGTGGAAGATGTCTCGCGTATAGTCACTCCGTTTCGATCCCTATCTGCACGTTCAAAATCCCCCTGTTTATCCCGATAATTCTGCCTTTTCGTGCGAGTGCTCACCCTTGTGCGCTCTTCTGCTTCGGGGCAAGGAGTGGAGATGTGGCCGGAAGTTGACGAGAAAGCGGAAGTGACGACGGAGCCTGGAGCTCTCGCCTGACCTTCTTCTGCGACCTCCAGGCTGACGTCATCGCACACGCTGTCCAGCCACAGACGCACGGCGTCCAGCGCTGACAGACCTTCGCGGGGGAGGATGACGTCATGGTCACACGTGCCCGGCGCTGGGGGTTTTCTCCTGGGCCACGTGGCCGCTCGCTCGCTCTCTTTCGCACCCCTCGTCTCTGAAGGCCACCGGTAGGGGGACTCCTCGCTGGAAGAGCTGCTGGTAGATAAGGCGTACTTTTCCGCCGACGTCTGTAGGCTGTCCAGGGTCGATGACGTGCTCCACGTGAATTGGGGGCTCGGAGCTTTGTGGTTCCTCAGTGACTCTGACCTCGACTGCCTCAAGCCGGGCGCGCCTTTGTGACGCATTCTGTGAGCGTCGCAGGAAAACCGTCGCGCTTTATTACGGCTGTCCAGTGATCCGGGTTCCGTTTTTCTCTTTTCGACGACAAACCTCTCCGCTTGGCTTGTGCTCAGCAGGCCAGCTTTCCTCATTGCTGAAGAAGTTGAAGTAGCCCGGTCTTCGACTTCCTTTCTGCGAGGAAGAGATGTAACGTTTACCGTCGTTTGCGCATGCGCTGCCACCTCCCTGTTTCTGTATCTGTTCACCGAAGCGTGGCTGGACATGCTTGTATTTCGGACACGCGATCTGTTAGCTTGAAGAGCTGTTACATCAACTCCAGAGGATCCAGAACTTTGTAACCTGCGGTTTTCACCAAACGACGTCATAACACGGGAAGCAGACAACGGGTCATCAAACAGACAGCAGTCGAGGTGGTCGCCATCCGAAGGCGAAGAGAACCTCCGAGGGGTGTAGCTATGGAAGAATGTGTTGACGACTTCTGCCAAATGACTTCGATTGTCCCCGTGAAGCAAGCACCTGACTGAGTTTGCGCACGGGCCGTTGCTGCTCGGGCCTGTCTCTGACCGAACAGTGTTCGTCCTTGCAGCAGCTGCGCAGCTGCCGCTGCTGCGTCCTTTCGACGTGGACAATGTGGGAACGTCGGACACTAGCGTGGACGTAGTGTGTGACGTGTCCCACTGCCTGCAGTCGCTGTAGCGCCGGCAGTGATGGGGCCGACGACGATGGTACCGGTGACTGAAAACATCGCCGCTGTGAGAACTGATGGTCACCACGGACAGGCTCCGCTTGCCACTGCTGCTGCTGGCGTTGACGGTGTTGAAGCCACTGGCGTTTCTCTCCTGCCCGTGGGGGATCACGTGGCCAACCTCTCCAGCCTCCGCAGAGAGGCTGCGGCGCTGGAATATGGACGCCAGGTCCACAGAGTCGGAGACAGGGTTGCCCCTGACCCGTGGGTCAGCCACCAGACCGCAGCTGGTGAACTTGACGACCAGAGCGCACAGGAAGACCACCAAGAGCCCCACAACTACCAGGAGCTTTGCGATGTACTCCACGGGCGAGAAGAGCAGCCACAGGGCCATCATGACGACGTTCTCCACAAGCATGGCAGCGTAGAAGGCGACGTAGCGGCACTGCAGCGACCGGAAACCCACCTCAACCAGTTCGAAAACTTGAAGGTAGGACAGGCCGACGCCGGCAAGAATTATTTCCCACATCGGTGTCTGCCGCCATTTCTGGCACGTCTTCCGCCGAAGAAACAGGAAGTGGACGGCCAGGAAAGCAGCGAGGTGAACGCTGGGAAGCACGAACGCCCAGAAGCTGTACTCTGCCGCCATTAGGACCAGCGCCGCCAGCCGAGTCGCCAGGCAGAGTAGCGTTCCCGTCAGCAGCAGAAGGGTTCCAAGGTACCGACGAAGTTTGCTGGCTCGCAGCTTGACGATGTCCATCAGCAGACTTTCGTGTAGGTGGTGACGTAGTGCATAGGCGCACAGCGCCACCGCCGAAGAGGCAAGGGAGATCACCAGCGAGGACACGGCCAGCGGCTGGGGCGGCACGCTACCGGAGGCCAGTGGACGGCCAACGATAATCACGAAAGGGAACGTCTGCAAGGAAACGTGAACCAACCGGAGGATCCCAAGGTGGAACAGGTTTCGCTTGTCGTACCGACAAATCAGACGAATTACGCGCCATGCCAGTCCCAGCTGAACCACATGCATCCCACCACAGAGAACGAGAAGCCGAGAGCTGCCGCACCCGGGCTCCCTGCGGAATCTCAGCTCCAGGAAGAAAGACGCACAGTTGCTGGCCACGAAGGCGGTGGCGATGAGACACAGGGTGACGAGGACTACGGGGAAAGACAACACGCTGTCCGCGTAGAAGCTCAGCAGGACGTACAGCTGTAGTCCGGTCTCCACGTAGTGGCTCAGCACACTCAGCGCGCTTAGCGCCCGCACCGTCATCCTGGCGATGAATCACGTGACCAGCATGGGCCTGCGTCGTCATTCTTTACGTCAGGTGCAGCATGGGAGATGGGGTGCGATGACGTAGGGGGCCTTTGTCTGAGAGTTCTGCTCACGGTTCTCTTCAAAAGTGAACTTACTGTTCTGTTCGTCGTGCCACTGCTCGCTGGGCGCACCACATGAGGCTTACTCCATGCTGTCTACCGTGAGCATGCGCGGACGGCACTTCCTGTAGCTTGTGTTTCAGACGACAGGCTCATTTTTTAATTTATTTTTAGCCCTGAGGTCATTCAGCTTGCACGTTGCCACATTGAGCCACGGCGACCTCGTCATCTACCATCTGACATCATCTGAAACAATTCGTTTAAAAAAAGTCATCTGTCCGGTTTTACAACGTGTCGTCTGATCGAACTCTATACTACACTTTTATTTTGAGGAACATAGGTTGTGCACCGCTTGTATCCGCATAGATTCCTCTGCAAGTCTGCTTTCAATTTTGCAAACTTATGAAAGAAGTTCTGAGATGAAACCAGCAACATTCTTCCTTTGTGTAAAAATAAAAAGGCAGGTTGCTTTAACTGCTTCAGCCTGTTACACGTGTTAAACATTAAGTAGTTACAGAAATCTTTTCCACTTGAGGCTCAAGCTTCGAAATGAAACTCACAGTAGTATTGCCTCAACGCCTGAGCATGAGACAAAAGGAAGGTTACTGCCATTGGCCTTAAAAACGAGTAGCTGCGGATGGAAGATAGTGACTATGTGCAGTGACCGTGGCGCTATACTCTCACCTTGAAACAACAACAACAAAGCTTTTATGAGAGAGTTGTATGGCCGACCCCAGCATTAAAGCCCAACCCGATTGCTGAGCAAAAATCGCTGGAAACAGAGCACAACGTATTACAAAAACATATTCCGGTGGTATTTTATGACAAAGAGGCATTAAATATTTTCTGTTAATATTTTTCTCTTAAGCACACCTGGATTTCTCGAGAAAACAGGAAGTGACGAAACGGACGTATTTCTAAAAATAGCGCAGTCTGCACAAGCTGAAGTCGAAGAGAAAAGATGCAATCCTCGGTAAAAGAAAACTGACCAGGACACATTGTGCTGTTGCTGAATGTTCTCTTCGAATGTTCTCATTATATTTTTAATTGTAAAAAAAATCCTTATCAGCAGTCAGTTGTAACTATAAAATAAAAATGCAATGCTTGAAACCATCAAATAAAAAAATTACAGGAGTTTCTCTTAGACAAACACTTTTGAAACGTGTTTTCATTTTATTAACAATTATACGCATGGAAAAATTAACTCAAGTGCGCCCATTTAGTAACAGACAATCAGTAATAATACAACGTAGACTGCAATGACCGTGATTGTTGCCCATTAAATGGCAGGTGAGAATCCCGATGTTTGAAGGCTTATATCTTTAAAATTAAGCATAATTATGTGCTCATATTTTGGCAATTACTATTTTAAAACGAACTTAACCCGATCATGAAGAAAAATGTTGCGCTCGGTTTGTCCGTTAAGTTCCTTCCCCTCCTGTCTCGGATCTTCCACACCACCATACATGTGAGCCCAGAGCTCAAAGTGTGCCGACAGGTTCGCAGCGGCTAGCAGTAAATTCTACAAGAATATCAGAAAAAAATATGAAAATAACAAATAAAAATATATAGTCGGGAGCAGAGAAGTGATGCCCACCCCACCCCCTTCCTCCCAATCCGACAACCGAGGAGCGAGACCTCGCGCCAGGAAGACTGTTTTGCTGTCTGACAGATCGTCTTGCTGTCTGACAGTCAGTTAGCACACGCGCCTGGGGTGCGGTTAGCGTGCGGGGGCTGATGGTTATCGCCGTCTGACACGGGCGAGTGAGCACGAGATCCGCAGGCGGGCCGAGCACAGCAACATTCTTAGATTGCATGACAGATTATTATTACTATGATTTTTATTATTACTAATACGAAAATTCTTAATTCTACTGAATTTAAACAAGACAATTCTGCAGCTGCAGCAGCAACGGCAGAGGGTACTCCCATCACCACCAGTTTCCACGACCACCACCACTGCTTCTACCGGGTCATTTAATACAGGAGCTACAGTCTTCATTGGTAACACTATTACCACGAACATATGACCTACGACCTTGAGCACTCTTTCTCTTATAGTGCTACAAAAGCCATTTTATAAACAATGATAAGAAAAACACATCTTACTCTAATACGAATTATGTTTATGCAATTCATACGAGTATGCATTAAAAATTAATACGATAATAATAATAATCAATATATGTACAATGAACACTATTTCGTTTTCTACAGTTACTGTAGTACTATTTATATTCATAATGTGTAATACGTTTGCAATATTATATAATCATCATTATGATCAGCAATAACATGATCGCCGTTATTGCCTATACCTGTTGATTATCATGCTTTAAGGTCGAACTAGTAGTTCACGGCGGGAGAGAATGGGTCAGCCGAGGTAAGGAGCAGACACAGTGCCGGCGACCCTAGCAGTCATTCTTCTACCCCTCTGGTCATTCTTGGTTAATTGCTTTCATGAGGACCGAAAAGTACCCTCCCCTCCCTCCGCCGGATCGACCCCATTCTTTCCTGCCGGCTGATAAAAATTCGATATTTACTTGTAGGTAAGCCGATAGCATCCAGGTATTCTGGTTCCCCCCCCCACACACACACACCGGTGCGCGGGCTGTGTGTGTGTTTTTGTGTGTGTGTGTGTGTGTGTGTGCGCGTGTGTGTGTGCGTGTGTGTGTGTGTGTGTGTGTGTGTGTGTGTGTGTGTGTGTGTGTGTGTGTGATACGAGTCATTTCTTCAACTTTTGTAGGCACTATGGTTTCATTTTAGTACCAGTCGCTACAGGCATCTACAGTGGGAGCTGTACAAATGTTCTAACAAACAAGAAAGAAAGAAACGTTTAAAGGAAAGATACACTGGATAACAAAATACAAAAATGTTCCTTCACGATCTCATTTCAAAGCATTCAGATATCTACACAACATAAGCTATCGAGCCCCTAAGGTCTTCACACAAGACAACCCTTAAAGGGCACGATATTCTGCGGAAAAAGAGCAAGATAGACTTGTGACGCCTAGGGGTGTCTACTGGGGGTGGACTGAGACACAGTGACCATCGCACCGCCTAACCTCCCAGCTTACTCTAGGTTTGTTCAATCGCAAACTTTTTGGCAGCCAGTCGAGTAAAGCTCGAGTGTATCACGCCCGTTAATTGGGTTAATTGGGTTAGAGATGATGCTCTAATTATCTCAGGATAGTCATCGCAATATTCAGGAAATGAGCGCAAGGAATCATGTCAGTTTTGATGAAAACAATATTTCGGTAAAGGGTTACCAATTGTTTGAATTTCTCACACATAACCAAAACCGTTACTACACAATAAAATTCTAACTTAAGAAATTCGATTAGATCTACCTACCACGTCGTGTGAAAGTAACATATTTTTACACTGTTTGTAGCATCTTTAATCATATAAAATTGATATGATTAAATTTAAAGTTAAAAGCCTGCCCCAGTATTTAATAGCACGTACAAATGTGCCAGTCACAATGAGAAATCTGCTGCACTCACCGAGAACTACATTTTGTTTTTTATTCAACACAGTAGAGTTTTATGTGCACTCTTTCCATTTCTTCATAACACTTCACCACCAATACTCCTGATCTGTGAAGAAATATAGGCTTTATCTTTGTATCATATATTTTGAAGATTGCTTGAAAAGCTTTCGAATCTGAAAACAATTTTCTTAGTTCCCTCAAGCGCTTTCAATGTTTTTTCCAGCCAGATTATCGACGCAGTTAGTCCCGTTCACAGTGGATGTGAAGATAGCTCTCAAGTAATTCTTGATTCAATTTTTTTTATAAGCAGAGTACCACTTTTTACCATCTTTAATAAAGTCACTTTATTTAAAAATGTTGTTGTTGCGTAGTCTATAATTATTCACTGTAATGTCCCCATTTGTTACAAAATGACCATGCCAGTGAGTCACAAGGAGCATCTACATAATATACTCATTGTGATAGCTCTGTGTCAAGTTTATAAAGAAAGATGGAGAAAAGAAAAGGACTTAAATTATAACCTTGTTTCACTCCAGACACATATTAAAAGTAATCTGCTATCTGTTACTCACTATACATTATACACTGCTTCTTTAAGCGAGCGTGTGTGTGTGTGTGTGCGCGCGCGTGTGCATGTGTGCATGCGTGTGTGCTTGTGCGTGCGTGTACGTAAGTGTCAGTATGTTGGTGCGAATGACACCTTCTTTATCTGTGCTCGTGCACCTTTGTATGTGTGGGTTTTCACGTTAAGCGATTTGAGTCTGCCTTCAGTGTTGAGAAAAGGCGATATACAAATAAGCAGATACATGAATAAACAGTAAAAATGCCTTATTTTCTCTCGTGGTTGTCCTCCTCCTTCATCATCACCATCATCATCGTGTCACTAACAATGTCTGGGTGTACTACGTCAAAGACATTGTATTTGAAACAAAACATCATTATCGTCAGCAGCAGATTTTCTTCTTCACGACAATAACCACTACTACAACAAAAATCACAGATATCTCACCTTTCATTTTCAATCTCATTCACTGTAGTTTACCATACAGATTTTCTGATTTTACCCCCCCCCTCCCCCCATAAGCTGCTCGGTAACAAAGACGAGCGACTAGTAGCTGACGTTGTTGGTTGTGTTTGACTTAAAACACGCCAGCCAGTCCCCACCCAGTAACATCAACCATACCCGCACAAACATAATAAGCCTCCTTAACCACAGAGCTCTAGCAGCACGCTTTTGACGCGCTTAGTGTTCCATACAAAACCTACCTACTAACTACTAACTACTAATTGACAAAGTCAAATGTCAAATCTGCCTCTGCGGCTACTACTCACCTGGTTTGACTGTTGATGTACCCGCACGATCACCTCGCAGCACATCGAGTTCCCACGAAGCTGGCAGAAGTCGGGTGGGGGGGGAGAGATGTTTGGGATATGAGTGGGGTGGGGGGATGTTGTGAGGAGGAGTGCAAGAATGTGATGCAACCATTTAGCTTCAGAAGCAAAGGGAGTAACGGCTCACGAGGGAGAAAGCAAGCCGCGCTACGTTCAGTGCCGCGGAAGGTTTCTTTATCACGTCTGTGTGCAGCTTGTATGTAACTATATGTAACTATCGCCTCGACCCGCTGGCAGCAACTGGCGAGAGTCGAACAGCAGGGTTCACCACATTTCTAAAACCCGGAATGAAAACCTTGTCCAAAAAACAATTCCCATACAAAACATGGCCAGTTCAAACAAACAACTGCTACACCTGTTGCGTGCGAGGAAATATTTATTGCTCGTGAAGTGGGTGAAACAGGGCAGACAGTTATTCAAAAGGTTGCGTGTGAACCAGGCTACCCACCCCCCCCCCCCCAAAAAAAAAAAACCGTTTGTTACTTGTGCCACTTGTGTAGATTTTTTGCTTTGATAACTCCCCTCTGGACGCGAGCTCACCGCCGCCACTAGGAGGTTTGGCTCCGGGGTAGTGGAGCTATCAAGAGTTAAGCCGCATGAAGAAAGGGGAGACAGTTCGATACTGAAAAGAAGTTATTTGCGCGGATAAGTCGCGGTGAAGGGTTGGATGTTTAGTCTTGAGCGCGAACAACATTCGGAGACACGCAGTTGACAAAACGATCTGCTTTGTTTACTGAGCACAAAGAGAGAGTCTTTAGCTGTGTATTGAGCCATCCCATAATTTTTATCACAGCTGTCTAGAGGGCCGCTGTGGCCAAATGCCTCTTAAATGAAGTTGTCGGCAGCCGTGAAGCCGACCACATGATTGATGCGTCGATGAAAGACCGGTTATATCCGTGGGGACTTGGATCTCTCGCAACGCTGACATCCACAGGCTCCCGTGGGAATTACCTTCCCTTGGAATCCGAGAAAGTTAACCGCTTTCTTGACCCACGCGAATATAAAATTTTGGCTGAGCCAGGTAACATGAAGAAAATAGTCACAGTCACACAGATATGGAGCTGGAAGAAGTGGAAACATGAGTTGCGTATATGAGTTCCGTATGTCTTTGTTGTTCGGCACATGTAGAACATGGACTGTTGTTTGCTCAACAACAACGGCGTGCAAAGACTCACTAAGGCCGGGGATTATGTGTTGAAAGACACATATGACATGATGTTCTTTTCATCAATTTGTATACAGTTTTTTTTTTCATCCACGCTTAGAATGTTTTTCTTATCCATGGTAAGAATATTGTCATCCGGGCTTACAATGATTTTCTTATCCATGCGAAGACTTATTTTGTCATGATATGTTTTTCTTATCCATGGTAAGAACGTTTTTCATCTCGACACACGTTTATTTTAATCTCATCCGCGATTTGAACGTTTCTTCTATCCATGCTAATAAAGATTTGTCGACATTCTGTTCTCGACATCTCTGACTGACTACCATTCCGAATGACAAGCAGTAAAGACCATCCCATCCAGAAAAAATTGCCACTGTTAAGGCGAACTTGACTCTTCATACACGTGGAAAATCACCAACAGCTCTGGGGCCAGTTGCACAACACAATTCTAATGCTAAACACGTTTAGGCCTTGGGCCAGTTGCACAACACAAATTCTAAAATTGTGGTGTGCACTTTAAACTGATTATCTAAATAAAGTTAAGGGGCCAGTTGCACAACACATTTCTAATTTTAAACACTTTTAGGCCTTAACTCTGTTTAGATAATTAGTTTAAAGTGCACACCACAATTTTAGAATTTTTAAAACTAAAACTGCTCTAAGTTCTAAAGTTGTTTAAGTCTGACTTTCCGTCCTGTCAGTACAATTTTTTGTATGTTTTTCTGCAATGCATCAAAATGGCTAAGAAGTGATTTTGCTTCTTTAGAACAGTTTTAAGGTTTAGAAACATGTTGTGCAACTGGCCCCAGATGTCTTAAGGACTCCACCGAAAATTAGAAGGCGATCGGCAGTGGGATCCAACAGCGGTTGGACTACTCCATAAAGGCCGCTCACCGGACAAATATTAGCAAACATTTGACCAGTTTTGACAGGTTTTACAGGACGACGATATAAACACTTCGTCAAAATTGTTGAGACAACAACTGGACTGTTCTTGAACCTAAATTGTCGCCCTCCTCGAAAATTTATGAGAAGACAATTGTTTTTCTTCTTCTTATTTTTTCTCTTCATTCCATGCACACCGCTAACCACAGCTGAGCCTCCACGTATGACATATACTTAATATGTATGGTCTCTCGCTCGCTCGCTCACACACACACACACACACACACACACACACACACACACACACAAGCAGGATCTTACAAGCCTGTCTGATCGATCTCCCTTTCCACCACTACCCCATACCCCTCCCCCCATTTCTGTGCTATTCTAGAACATTCTCTTCGCACTTCATCTTCTCTTCTTCCCATCTACCCGATTCTTGCGTTGTCAGACGGATATCAGCTGCAGAGGAGCTCGCTACCCAGTTTGTATTTCTAGAATATTCCTGCTCTGTCCATCCCTCATGTATTAGCACTCTCTAACCTTCGGCTTTCTATTTGTTATCTGAGAAAAGCACGCTAGCCACGTCAACAAAATCGCTGCCTTTACCTGTAATACAACCCTGAGCAGCAAAACGTGGCTTGCATTATATGGTTGGACAGCTAAAAAAAAATAATAATAAAAATGAATGTGTTAAATGTAAGAGGTGTCTCGCTCCCTTTTGCCCAGCTACCGTCAAAGGCTCAGTGTGTTGGCATTCTGTAACATTCAGCGGCAATTCAGAATTCTTAGCCAGCTTGCAAATAAAACACTCAGGCCCGCGATGTCCCCCTTTTGAATCCCTGCTCCAGGAAATAACTTCCTTCCCACCTTCAGGGTACATTTTTTTCGCTTTTAAGTGGCGTCTGCTTATGACTCCACTCTTGTCCTAACGTATGTGGCTTCAAACAAACCCCGTTCTTATCAAAATGGTTGGAGCTTTCGTCCAGATTTTGTGTCTTCGGGCTAATAATGGCCTCGATTTCCTGAATTACAGCTCAACCACACCTCCGACTATTTCGGGTTTCAGACTTAGAGTTTGGGGTCAGGTAAGAGATGTCTCGTGTGTGAAATGTCTGAACCACGTAGATAAGAGTTCATATCTTCACGAATTCTTACAGTCACCAGGATCTCTATTTTTTTTTTATTTTCCCAAACCCTTTCTGTTTGTTTGAGCTTGTGGGATATATGACAAGCGTAGATGTGACGAAAGAAACAACTTGAGCTGTTTTGAAGGTGGAACTGTGGGTCACCTGGTACACTTTTACACTAGCTGTGCACACAAAGCACATTATTAATATCACCGAGCGAGAATTAAAGACTTAAGGTGATTAGCACATTAATGTATAGTAAAGGGAAGAATTCATTCGCATAAACACAAATAAATTTGAAACACACACACACACACACACACACACACACATATATATATATATATATATAATATATCTTTCAATAGCTGTTTCATTTCAAATATATAAATATAAATTATAACTACGAATTATTTAACTACTCAGCGGCGCTTTAATGTAGCCGAGTCAAAAAATCTAAAGACATCATCACTAAGCTACATATCGCCCGAAAAAAACAGAGCCACGAGCGGTTGCTAAAACAATTCCGCCCTCGTTCGTTCCTGCATAAAAGCGTACATATGGTTACTTGGTCAAAAACACAGATTGGAAGGACTTATCCTCCCGACCCCCCCCCCATCTCCACCCCCACCCTCATCTGGAAAGAACAAAGTCGCTCACGCACATCACCACGTATTGTCTGTGTCAGCCCTGTGTGATGGACACGGAAGACTACTTCAAATCCTTTCAGGGAAAGAGAAAGTATCGCATGCTTGCTAACAGGAATGTGTAAATACAGATTTTTTTCTGGTTCCTTTCAGACTGAACAAATATATTTTTTAATCTTCTTGATAAATCTCTCTGAACTCGATGAAAAGAGTGGCAAGGGTGTGATAGGTTTGGCGATTTGGGTATTTTATCTTTTTTATTTTTTAAGGGTTTTTTTGGTCCAATTTTCCGTTCACGATTAAAGGAAGACTGGTATTTGGCCAACAGTTTCGCTTTTTTTAAACTTGGGAAGTGTGAATGTATTAAAATTTACAGTTCCTTTTTACTTTAGTATGCAATCTGTACTGATTGCAACGCCTAAGATCACAACTATGCAGATAAACAACAATAACAGAAAGGCGTTTCTGTCCTTAAAATCCACAAACAACATGTGGACATGCATTCAAACATTTCTTTATTCTTGATTTGTTTTCTTTACTCATTCACTCCTTCTCTCACAGACAAGAAACTCTCTCTCTTTCTCGTCCTAAAGCAACACACACACACACACACACACACACACACACACACACACACACACACACACACACACGAAGCAGGGGGAACGGAGAGAGAATACGTGGGGTGAGGAAGACTAGCACACTTTCGTGCTTTGCATCTAGTTTGGCGGCCTACCTGAGTTATTGCCCCCTCGGGCACAACACACTCACCGAACTTTTTCATATTCAGTTTGCCTGCCGGTCTCACAGGACGTTGTAACTGCTGTGGCAAAGATTTATTTCAAGAGTATGACTTTAAGAAAGCACGAAAAAACAAAGTATTGTTCTACCATGTGAGTGGTTCAACGTTTCTAGGCCATGGAGCATGGACATTAGACCTCATCCCTCTCTTCTTACCGACTTTAATTCCACTTATAAAACAGGCACACCGCTAAAAGAGGGAATGTTTTCAATCGATATAGGTTTTCCATGTAACAAAAAAGTTGGACCACTGAAAGAGTAATAATAATGAATCATATTCATAAAGCGCACCGGCCAGGCTCAAAACCCTCTACGTGAATACACACAGGTGCATGCAATATTAGACAAAGACACAGGGACTTCGTAGAAAGGTATGTGAGCAAGATCATTCTCCTCGCACACGCACGCAACCACGCACATGCTCTCTCTCTCTCTCTCTAACACACACACACACACACAAACACGCGAGTACGATGGCTGCGAGGAGTGAGCAAACGCACGCTGTCTGGTGTTCACGTTGACCCACAGTATTCACCACACCAATCACTGTCACTGCAGATCAAATATTGAAGAATCTCAACAATAATAATAATCATAAAAAAATTTCGCCAGAAACAGAGAAACGTTCATAGTAACCAGAACGTCCGCAGTCACCATCAGAAGTGGAAAACGTGCAACGTAGACGATGGTGATAACCGTCACTGTGAGCCGTGACCACAGATCAAACAACTAATCGAGTTATTGTCTGAAGATTAAACGAAGTCATCCAGCATACGAACAATACACATATAAGGGCGGAACTTCTTCTGGGTGGTTTTTTAAATGGTTTCGGCCGGGCCAGGGAAGGTAGGAGTACCCGCTGTCAGTCTTCCTTACCCCGACAGGTAGGTCGGGTACATGGAAATCACAGGCGGTGCCGACTACCCTAGCAATCAAACGTCTTTCTCACCTGACCAGCACCTGCTGTTGGGGTTGAGAAAGCTGAAGTGAAACCGTTTTTAAGTGAACATACTGTCAGGGTGAGGACTGACATTTTTAAATGTATTCTCCATAAAATCAGTAAAGAGAGAGAAAAATAAAGCGAGAAGGACTAACAGCGGAAATGACACAAACATAAAAACAACTGAATTTTTAAACTTTATTTTTATTGCGTACTCACGTACTGGCTAACAATATTCAACATTTTCAGTTCATTCCTGACAAACTACATCTGGGTTTGGGTGCAATGTTTGTTCTTTTACAAATGGCCAATAATTCACGCCTGTAACACAGTTTCTTTTCACCATCTACAAAAGCGGCCCCACGGTCCTTTTTCTCTTTTCTAACCCGACAATTATACCGGGTGGAGGTCATCGGTACTTTCATCTTCCTGAGTCGACAAGGTTGCGGGTCAACTGAGAACAAAACTGGGCGGGGAGAAGGTTTGTACGATCAAAGGGTTAGGACCACTTTAGCACCCGTGGTTTTGTTCGTGTGCCTGTCTTCTCCATTGTATATATTTAAAAAAAATGAGAGAACGAGAAAGAAGACAAGGGTGAACAGCACAAATGACACAAACATAAGGGCAATTGAATTTTTAAACTTTATTTTTATTCCTCTCTTGTATTTTCTTTATTCGTTCGTTCTCACTGGTGACAGTAGTTCTGATGAAGATTTGAAAATAAATAACATCATTTAAATAACAAAATCATTGATAAATAAGGAAATAATTTACCATCAATGTTTGCACTTTCAAAACCGAAACGATTCTGTAAAAAGAAAAATATCTCAGTGAATTAGACTGTGCGGAAAAAATAATTTTGTCGACTAGAAGGAGAAAAGTGAGAATAAAATCAAGATTTAACAGTGGCTGCACGTCCATGGTCCTACAACCACGATGTCATGACAGTTTGTCAAGATAAGTTTGCATGATTTTTATACAGTAATTCTGCTGTATATATTTTATTAACACGACTTGTCTTTTTACATTTTTTTTCTTATTTCTTATTTTACCTTGCTTGCTTGTATGGATGCAAGTGGGTTGAGTTAGTGTTGTTGTAAAGCTTAAAACAAAACATTCCATCACGCGAACTGTTCTATCTATAGTCATCAGGGCCACAGTCACGCTTGGTTTGGTCTGTAGGCGGGACGGCAACGGAAGAAAACTTGAGTGGATAAGCTTGGCACTTCTATTGTTTGATAGGAAGGATGCACATTGAGCCAGGTTATACGTGCTAATTTCTTTACGGTTTGGTTGGCATTGTCTCTTGACTTGCAGAATGACGATAAATACTTTGGCTGCATGTGTGCTGGCGAATGCAAATCTGATGAGTCCCGAGACAAACTACGACAATCATTCATGGTAATATGTAAGTCTAGGCTTATTGTTTCAATTTTTAGTTAAGAAAATAGACTTAATCCTAAACGTATAATTATTCCAATATTTTTGTAGCTAAATTGTTTGCTTTTAGAGGAAGAGTAGGGGGGGAGGCGCAGTATTTGTCTTTCCCCTAGGGTCCAGCACAGCCTTGTGGCGGCCCTGTCCATGTGAAAACAACCTCCAAGGTAAATGAGTGGATTATCGTTATACATGGCATTTTAAACCTGTCTCGAGTGCAGCACTGGCATCTCACGTTAAAGGTAGGCGAGGTATGTGAGACATGCATCGTGATAAGTAACAACACGAGGAAAGATTACAGTCTGGGGGAGGTGGGAAAGAGGATGGCTTGCGGAAAGGGTATCACAACCGTTCGTTGCGGCTGACGAGGAAGATTTGCACATGACTCTCTCGTCCACCCCAGTTCTCCACACCTGACCCCCCTACCCCCCGCGCGCGCACGAGCGCGAGGCATATCGACATGATCTGTAGGCTCTGGGTAGGTAAATCCTCCCAGCACAGGTACTACCTCTCGCCGGACGCCTGTCCCAGCTAGACGCTTACTGCCCATACCTGTGCACAGCCTCTGCTGTATGTGATGTGCATACACATGCACTGCAGTGATGAACGAGCATGCGCTTGACGTGTGCATCATTCCGTCCCCAGAGCGCAGGTACGCAATGGGGGGAGGGGGTAGTGTTGCAGCAGAGCTCGAGAGGCAGAGTGTGCCTCGTGAATACAGAAGCGCATGACTGAGAGTGAGTGTCCACCTCATGTCAAGATCGTACGCCTCAGACGAGGGGAAAGGCTGTGATGGCTCCGACTCTGCAAGAGTTGTGCGTCTGTGGATGGACAAAAGACGCAGGTACTCGCAAGACAATGGCATCCACTTTCAAGGTCCCAATCTTTCGCCCACAGTGATTCTACATAGGTTGTTAACTGAATATCAGCGTTATCTGTAGATAGGACCACTGACTTATAAAGGTGAAATGTTTTTACTCAAATGTGTCGTCCCAAAATATCAGAATACAAACAAAATTCTTGCAAGATGAACTACAGTTGATAATGCCGTTGATAAATATCGCCAAGAACTATGTTTTAGCAAGCAGTCGGAAACTTACCTTCTGACCAATACGATGACCTATCTTCATCATGTTACAGCGAAACTAAATGCAGGTTAGTTAAAAATGCCAGTCACGCCACCTTGCGATTAGAGGTCGTCCTCGTGTGACCGATGTATCAGTAGCGTAGCAGTAAAAAATATATATATATATATATACAACCCGATGAATAACCTTGATTGCAGAATAATGGAATTATAAGTAGCAATAGGAAGAAAAATTCATTACCAGATGTATAAGTGTGGTAACAGAAAAGTAGAAGCATATAGAGACAGAAAGACCATTAACTACTCACGCACTGTGTGAAACGCCACGTCACAGCCTCATACTGTACGTCACACACCGGACACTCGAAAGTCAGCCTCAGCAGACCACAGATAACAGTAGCGACATCATTGTAGAATGTTCTAGTTAAAAAATCACATTTAAACAAATACATTAAAAAAAATTAGTCCAATTCTCGCCGAGATACGGGGTTTATGGAAATAAAAACCTTTCAAATATAAAACCCGAAAATACATCAAATGGATCAAAACTAGCGAGATGTTTTGCTACTCTAAAAGCTACATACGTGACTGTAAGAGCACATAATGTCTGTAAGAGCTACATACGTGACTGTAAGAGCTACATATGTGACTGTAAAAGCTACATACGTATCTGTAAGAGCTACATAATGTTTGTAAGAGGTATATACGTGACTGTAAGAGCTACATACGTATCTGTAAGAGCTACATAATGTCTGTAAGAGCTACATACGTATCTATAAGAGCTACATAATGTTTGTAAGAGCTATATACGTGACTGTAAAAGCTACATACGTATCTGTAAGAGCTACATAATGTTTGTAAGAGGTATATACGTGACTGTAAGAGCTACATACGTATCTGTAAGAGCTACATAATGTCTGTAAGAGCTACATACGTATCTATAAGAGCTACATAATGTTTGTAAGAGCTATATACGTGACTGTAAGAGCTACACACGTATCTATATGAGCTACATAATGTTTGTAAGAGCTATACACGTGACTGTAAGAGCTACACACGTATCTATAAGAGCTACATAATGTTTGTAAGAGCTATACACGTGACTGTAAGAGCAACATACGTATCTGTAAGAGCTACATAATGTCTGTAAGAGCTATATACGTGACTGTAAGAGCTACTTGCGTATCTGTAGCGAAAATCTGCTTGTAACATGGAGAGACACAACAGACAACCAACCCTTTCCTCTCTTTAGCAGGTAAACGTGTTTCGGGAATTTTGCAGCTGGGTTCAACTTTTCACCCCAACGATGAGTCTTTCTGTCAGCAACTGACTGTCTCCGCCAATAACCGACATTCGCCCCAAGCTTTCTCTCTCTCTCTCCGTACAGAGACAATTCACAGCACTACCTGCACACACCTGGCGTTGTGCCACAAGAACAGTCAAGCCAGCGCTTTCCAGTAGACGCATCCAGCAACCAAACAAACTCACACAAAAACGGAAACTGCTCACATACCTGAGCCACAGCACGTAAATTATCCAAGCGAGACGGCATGTCTATACCTGTTGTCTGATGAAGGCATTCAAAAATCGTGGGTTTAGTTTTTTTTTAACACTTTTTCTTTGTTTACTGCGTGCGTTGGCCTGTAGCGGGCATCATGACCAAGAAGAGTATTACGAGTGCCCTAGGTTTGATGTGTTTTGGCGGCTGTTGACTGGTTGTAATCTTGACTGACATGGCTGTAATCTATAGCGGCTTGGCTGTAAATCTATAAATTCTACCGATACACAGAGGCCTGTAATCTGCGGTCTGCTCTCAGCTGACTCAGCAACCAGCTGGAAACCGAGAGACGGGCGATTATTAGTGTGTCTCGCAGTTTTACGGGGGTCGGGGTATCTTTCTACACTTGGCTGCGAATGAAAGACTGGCATCTTCAGCTTGCTGTTGCGTGGCAGCGGCTGAGGATACACCCGGGGTGCCAAAGGAAGGGAAATGACATGAAAATGACGACTCGTCGTGCAAAGTCCGTTCAACGTGTCAGGTTTCTTGTTATTAATACCAGGAAAAGGTTATGAGGGCGATTAAGACGACGATAAGAAGAAGAAGATTGATGATGATGATGATGATGAGGAGGAGGAGGAGGAGGAGGAGGAGGAGGAGGAGGATGATGAGGATGAAAATGTACTTAACAAGAAAAAGCGTATCTATTTTACCGGCGATACCCTGGCAAAAAGATCTGCGAACAGAGATGTAAGGGCCGCGATCAAAAGAGCGAAAAGAGATTATAAAGACAAGATAGAACTTCGTTATTGTGCCGGTGACCTTCGTTATGCCTGGCAGGGGATGAAGTCCATGGCTTCTGTTAATCAAAAGATGGTCTGCACTAGAAAATCAGTCAAACTCAACGGCGTGAGCGACCAGGACTTGCCAAATGTTTTAAATAACTTCTATGCACGCTTCGACAACCATGATTTTTCTGAAAGAGTTAGGGAACTTAAACAGTCGCTGGTGTTAGATAACAACATTGTAATTTCTCAAGTCGGTGTGACGGAAATGCTTAAGCGGGTCAAGGTCAACAAGTCACAGGGGCCTGATGGGATTTGTGGGCGTGTCCTGCACTTCTGTGCTGTTCAGTTGGGAGGAGTGTTTCAACATCTTTTTCAACTCTCTCTCGACTCAGGGCACATTCCAGCACTCTGGAAACTGTCTAACATCGTCCCTCTCCCTAAAAAAACCTAACCCCAGCCAACCCAATGATTTTCGGCCAATAGCTTTAACCTCCCTTGTAATGAAAACCTTTGAGAAAATTGTAAAAAGTCTCATCTTAACATCTGTAGAGAGTAAACTGGACCCACTGCAATTTGCATACAGGAAGACGAGGGGTGTTGACGATGCCAAGTTATTCATTCTGAACACACTGTATAAACATTTAGAAAAGCCCAAGTCACATGCCAGATTACTCTTCGCAGATTTTAGTTCTGCATTCAATACAGTGCAACCACACCTTCTGGCTTCGAGACTGATTTTTGATTTTGACCTGCCACATCAACTGGGTTTATGGATAGTGGATTTTTTGACTTGTAGACAGCAGAGGGTTTATGTTAATAGTAAATATTCTGACACAGTTTTTACAAGCACTGGCTCCCCACAGGGTTGTTGTCTGTCACCCTTGTTATTTATCATGTACACTGACAGCTGCAGAAGCATGGAGGAGAATAGCTACCTCATCAAGTTCTCTGATGACACTGCATTGTTGACTCTTTTACAGGAACACACAACAGATCATGGCAATGCCTTAACGAATTTTGTACAGTGGTGTGATGATAACTTTTTAGAGTTGAATGTAGATAAGACTAAAGAAATAGTTATAGACTTTAGGAAGATCAAAGAGGATTTTGTTATTCCCAGTGTGATTCATAGTAAACCTGTTGAAGTTGTTAACTCCTTCAGGTATCTGGGAACTATTTTTGATAGCCAGCTCAAATGGAACTTAAACACCGAACACATTGTTAAACGTGGCCAACAAAGAATGTATCTTTTGCATAAATTAAAGAGTTTTTCAGTTAGTCAAGTAATATTAGGCCGTTTTTACCAGTCATTCATTGAGAGTCTTCTATCTTTCTCATTTGTCTGCTGGTTTCGCAATCTCTCTGTCCATGATAGGAATAGTCTGAACAGTGTTGTTAACATCTGCTCTAAGATAATTGGTATCAGACAGAGGGATTTAGCCTCTTTTTGTAACCAGCAAATAGTACGGAAAGCCTCATGCATTTTATCATTACCTGATCATGTATTAACAAAAGAATTTTTATTATTAAGCTCAGGTAAACGTTATGCCATGCCTATATGTAAGAGTAACAGACACCTAAAATCATTTGTGCCATCTGCAGTCCAGCTGCTTAATGTTAGATGAGCTGTCAGTGGTGTGTGTGCGCGTGTGTGATGTTGTATGTGTATACTTGATTTCCCTGTAAGTTTTTTTTTTTTTTTTTTTTTTTAAATCTATATAGAGATACATGTTTTGTTTTTGTTTTTGCCACTCACTGTTGAACTAGAGCACATGCCCACATTCAAATTGCCCACTGGGATAAATAAAGTTGGTCATTGTCAGGATGAGGATGATGAGCGTGTGCTTTACATAGCGCGTGATCATCCTCATGCTTTCAGCATTTAAGACAAGAAAGATACATGAACAGCAGACAAAGGATGGAAGAAGAAACAACTGTGCAGACAAGTAATAAAACACAATTATAGAAGACGTAAAGAGGAGTCAGGGAACAAACAGTAAAGGTTGGGAATTGTGGAAATCTGCAGATGAAGACGAGCAGACGGACTAGTCTATATATAAAAACGAAAACTGAAAGAAAGTGGAAGATAAAGGACTATCATTATGTGATTTGATGTTAAGAGTAATGCTCATGGAGCACATGCACGTGTTTTTAGTGGAAGTTTAAAGGATTCGACACAGTGGGTAGTGGCGGATATGGAAGGTTAGAGGGTTACACTGGCAGCACAGTAAAAATGTAGTGACCATGTGTGGTTGTTCTAGTGACAGGGATGGTCAGCATACAGTCATCAGACGAAGAGCGGTGACATCCAGACCGAAAAGGGCCAGACAGTGATAAATGTTGATGTGATCATCGGTGTGCTGCTCTTCCTGAAGAGCTACCTGAATTAAGTCGGGAAGACCGACTTCCTTGAGTTTCACCGGACCAACCCCATCTGCTCTTTTTTTAACCTCCACAAAAATCCTCTCGTCTGCACGTGTTTATTATGTGGTTTTTGCGTTTTGATCTTCATAACTGCATCCTTGACAAGCTCAAAACAGCGCCACTCGCACTGACTTTATAAATGCAGCAAAGTTGACAGTTTTACGCCGCCCCTCAGCGAACTGTGTTGGCTGGCAGTTGGGGCTCGCCTCGAGGTCAAAGTTGCCACACCATTCTTGCTTTCGGGGTCTGGTTCCAGAATACCTGTCTGAAAGGTTGGCCTAGTTGGTTGCTGCGGACCTTTTGCATGGTCCTCTTATCAGACCGGGACACATTTGAGTTCCGCTCCTTTTCTTTCTCTGGGTGCAGTGTCTGAAATGTCTTGCCCCTTGCCCTTATCGCTTCCTACAGGGATGACCTTTGAAGTTTTCAAGGCTAATTCAGCCTAACGGCTGTCGTTATTAACTTTGCCAAACTGGATCCTTCATCTGGCCACAATTTTTTAAAAAGCGCTATTAAGAGCCATTTTGTACATAGCTTCAGCAACTAATGGTCTCCCACTTTACTCACCATCTCTCCTTCTCTTTATTTTCGTAGTTGGCAACTATGCTGTTGTATTTGTTTCTTGTGTTGCTCTTTTGTTTAGATGATGATGGTGAGGTGGAGGAGGAGGAGGAGGAGGACGACGACGACGACGATGATGATGATGATGATGATGATGATGATGATGATGATGATGATGATGATGATGATGATGATGATGATGATGATGATGATGATGATGATGATTTTCAGCTACAAGCATCCCCTTCCATACAAAGAAACAAACAAAAAGAAAAAAAAATCACTTTCCAGCTAGCTCGATATCTTTCTTTAAAAAAGTCTTTTGCTGTGACAGAATCCATGCTGTGACAGTGTTACAAAGGTATAGGTGGTAAACAATCGACGTAACTGGTTTTTATTTTTCTTTAAAAAAACAATTTTAGGATCTTATCAGAAAATGTGGCTTCGAGTGGAATATTTGCTGCTATGTTTACCTTAATTATATTTTTAATTGGAAGTACTATAGTGGGCAATACTAAATTTTACTTCTAAAAGACTTGCTGATATTGCGATCATCGTCGTCAACAATATATTTGTTATATGCATATATATATAGATAAAATTGTAAAAATAACAGTTGTTTCTTCTTCCATACTTTATTAGCATTTTCCGACTCATCATCGCTCCTTTCGTCCAGATGGACCCTTGGAGAGATTTCGATCTGACCACCTCTTTTCATTTTTCTCATTTGAGACTGATGCATTAAAAGACATCCAGTCCTCTTGGGTTTGTCTCCCCATTTGTTTTTCTGCTTTTACTTCCCTTTAGTCTCCCCGCCACTGTGCATATCAGGGGAAAGAACTAGTCAAGGCTGCACTGATTTAAGTCCCGTGAAATTATTTCCCTTACTATATCGGATTAAATCTTTCCGTAAATCGCTTAAGTGAGATCATTACAAATGAGATAAATGCAAAGATCTGCGTATACATAGATTTCCTTTGTCTTCAAAGAATGTTTGAGAACCAAGAGAGATGCATCGGCTTCAGGGTTAATCAGGATGATGACAAAGAGGTCGCGGTCGCATGATGGTTAGGAAAAAGCAGGTGATCGCGCGCACACAAACACTCACACACACACACACACACACACACACACACACACACACACACACACACACACACACACACACACACACACATGTGGTCGTTGATTCCGGCTGAATGCGGAAAAAGGTGATGTATAATTATTATTATTATTATTATTATTATTATAATATTTGCCCGCAGGCACGCAGACTTGATTCACTACACCACATGCTTGATTAGGGTCACGTGGAGCAGACTACTGTTCACAGGTTTCACTGAGCAGTCCTAGTTGACACCTTGTTTACTTGTACTACTTTGCTTTGAACTCGCAAAATGGACGCTTATCCGCAATCATTAGTTCAAAATAACATCCGTCACCGAAAGTAGGTTCTGCAAGTCAAGACTGTCACTATGGCAAAAGCCATCTGTTACCAGGAACTTAACCTAGAAAAATTTTAAGTCATGGCAGGCCAGTGGCTTGACCCGAATTTTCCAATCGATCCGTAATACAAGAAGTTTTGAAATCATCGGCACTAGGTGCACATTTCTCTCTCCCCCTCCTCTCCCTCTCCTCTTGCTGTTATCTTTCTTTGAGTACACTGGAAATTTCAGGTCACGTTATATTTAAATACATCATTCAAAAATTATTCGTGTGGCTGTTTAATTATTGAGTGTTCACCTAATGAACCACCAACTTACATTTCTACTGTACCTCTGGCTGAGGTCACGAGAGTCAAATGAGTACAGCAAATACTGACCTACTCAAAACACACACACACACACACACACTTTCTCTCTCTCTCTCACACACACTTTCTCTCTCTCTCTCACACACACACACACACACACACACACACACACACACACACACACACACACACACACACACACACACAAACACATTTCTGTCAACAGATATTGTTTTATACAACACTCTAACGTGAGTGTTTTAAGAAAAGTCTTCATGTCTTAAGTGTTTTAAAAAGACTAGTGGAGTGCAATTTATTTTTGTAATGAGTGCGTAAAGTGATACTATTTTCTGAGTGAACATACCCTCCCCCTGTTTCGTTCTCGGGATAGACGCCTACAAACATCATAATGCACAAGGAAAACAAAATCGTGACTTCAAAATCGTGAACAGATTCGCCTCGTAAACATAATATGTTATTATGGGCCCAGTTATGGTCCCAGCTCTTCCGAGGTCTTTTATACGATGTTTTGTTTCAATGTACAATCCTGACGTCAGAGAAGGGGTAGGATACTACAGAACGCGCGAATGAAAATGACAGGTTGCGGGCATATTTAGCCTCGTCTTCGTGAGGCTTTCTCCAAACAAGGGTCATAATTAGTATGACTGGCGACCGCCTGTCATCTGCACGCTTACCTTGCGCCATTTGCCGAGGGAATCGGACATTTTTACGCGTTCATCTCAACCCACTCACCCTTCTTGGCCTCTCTGAAACACCCACCCGCTCAACAACCACTCAACCACCAATCAGGAGGAGAACCATTTAGCCAGCATCTTATTCTTCTTCTTCGTTTCTTCTCCTCCCACCTCCTTCACGTTTACCCGGGGGTGGGAGGCAAACGTCACGTGGCCGCGTCTGTTGGTCACGTGCACTGAGTGGCGTTTCACCACTGCACAATGTTCCACGTGCTGTCCTTGGTCACGTGTCACGCAACTCTAGCCGTATCAGCGGCTCTAGACTGCTTTTGCACCCACGGTCATCTTGCTTCAACAATGAGAGACGCACAAAAGCAATTTTAGCAAAACACAGACGAGAGAAAAGACAGAGGTCACACATCATAACACCCTTTAAACCCCAAATCTGAGCCATTAATAAAAGTAATCAAAACTATATTCTTTAATTTTAATAAATAATGAAGGTATTATACTTCGACAATGTGTTTCCTCTTTTGGACCGTAAAGCGTGAAATGAGTTCACACTGCACCTGCCGCATTCACTCGTTCTTTCCGTCTTTCGTTTCTTGAATTGTTTGATATAATTAAAACACATTTCTCATATATCCATGTGACTTGTAATTGCATTTTTTTATCCAGAGGAAAGGAAAATAAATCTGATATCCAATTCCAATGTGTAGGCAGGAAAAAATATTCACAAATAACTTTACATTGGCTCTTATATTACATATGTATGATATTTCAAGCGAAATTTATATATTGCAGAAGAAAGAAAAACTGAAAGAAAAAGAGAAGTATTCTGCAGCATAAGTTTATAAAGAATTTCTCCCTATGATCGTGACGATTTCCACTTTACACATCCGAGTAACACGTCTTAGAATGTAGTGTTTAGAAATGTGATTATATGATCAAAATGAATCTCCATCATTACGTAAAACAGTGAAGGTTAATGCTTGAGAAATATGGAACTGTGGAATTGTATGTCAGGATGATGATGATTTTTATAGCGCATTTCTCTTCCGTAGATTCAATACGCGTTCTGCAAGTAATAAAAAGAAAGAACTTCTAAATACAGATGAAATCTTCATAGCACACGTTACAACTCAGACCAAACATAACTAACAAAAAATATGGAGAGACGTGTATCCACCTGTCTGTCTTGTCCGTCTTCCTGTCTGCCAGCCGTAACTGTGCATTTTATATCTCTTGCCGTCTCACTCACTCCCTCACTCACTCACTCACTCACTCACTCACTCACTCACTCACTCACTCACTCACTCACTCACTCACTCACTCACTCACACACACACACACACACACACACACACACTTCCCTCTCTCACTAAAGAGCGAGGCATGAAATATTGCCGAACAGACGACATAAAACTTGCTGAAACAATTCGACACTGGAAATAAGACCCGCTTAAACTCTTTCCAATAAAATCGACCCATTTGTCAAGTGCATCCAGAAAAAAAACAAGGAGCAGTGCTGTGATAAGGCTAGCTTGGTGCACCAGTCTTTCAAGTGCTTCACATCATTGCATTCGCCAAGCCTTTCATTTACTGTTCGTCAAAACACTCATCTCGGATTTCCGCTGTCTGGGAGGTGCGTAGACACATGCCTCGGTTGTTGCATCGGGGGTAACAAGAAATCTGTTGTAACATCACATCAGGGACTGTGGGGCGACTAACTTTAGTAACATGCGTCAAGGTAGCGCCGTCTGTAAGTAGTCCGTGGCTCACAGGTGAGAGAGGTGTAGGCGGTGTGAAGGAGTTAGTGGGTGCGTTGTGTTGACGGCTTGTACCTACACACCCAGCCAACGCCTCAAAAAGCTAAAATAAATTCTGACACTAATCTAAGGCTTAAACACTAACCTAGTCTCACAAAACAACAAAGTAGTGTAAGCTTGTGTGAACACGCACGCACGCACGCACGCAAGCAAACACACATACATACACGGATAGAAAAATCGTTACTTGTTATCATTATATATATATATATAAATATATGTATCTCTCACATATAAAACACATTTATATCATATATTTTAACTCCAAGCTTCTTTCTCGAGAAGATGGGCCATTGGTGGAACAAGTCCTGATCAAACAGACAGGTGAATCCCTTCTTTGGTCTACAGATGCAGATTAAATATTTCTGCGCATCGAAGTAGAAGCGAGTAGAAAAAGTATAAATTCATTTAGAAAAAGATGGCATATGCATACATTTATATTTTTTCTACTTTATAAAGCATTATTGCACTGTGGTGTCAACTACTGTCATTAAAAACAATTATACCGTGAAAACTCTAATTAAACTGAACACCGACAGAATATCTGCCCTTGACAGTGGTGATGTTTCTGTCTTACTTCTACTGGACCTGTCTGCTGCATTCGACACTTTCGACCACTCTCTGCTCCTTCACAGACTCCACACCCTCTACGGAATTTCTGGACCTGCACTAGCGGAGTTCAACCAAAAAGACTAGTCTATTCCCTCTGGTTCAACTCCTATCTCACTGATAGAACGTAGACTGTGTTCGTCAGACATCTCGCCCTGCTCCACTTTTTTGTGGGGTCACCCAAGGCTCAGTACTTGTCCCAGTTCTGTTCATTCTGTATATGAAACCACTTTCATTTGCATCCAGTCTCACGAAGTTTCTCATCAATCATATGCTGATGACATGTGACTATACTGCTCCATTCCACCGGCTGTCTCACCAACTAGCACCATAGAAGCCTGTATCAGCGATGCCAAGGACGGGATGGTAACAAACAATCTTAAATTCAACGATGATAAAACGGAACCATCCTATACTCTAGAAAAAGAAATCAACCTTCGCTCGTCAGTCTGTCCAGTCACATCAAGGTGGGCAAAACCAGCAACACCTTTGCAGCTGTCTGTCAGTCTACCTATTATGATAAACAAGTTACAGCTGTCTGTCAGTCTGCCTATTATGATAGTCTACCTATCATCCGTCACATTCTCAACTCTCTTGTCTGTATATTTGTTCTTTCTCGGCTTTATTACTGCACCTCCTTGCTTGCAGGCTGCCCTGAATATCTCATTCAGAGACTCCAGAAAGTGCAGAACTCCTGTTGCCAAACAACATCTGATCACATGATTTGTAGCTACTGTGTAGCGAAACAATGGAACTCTCTCCCTTTCCATATACGCCACCTACCAACTATTGAATCCTTTAAATGTGCACTTAAAACGCACTTCTTCCTTGAACATTTTACCGAACACCAGTTCCCACAATGCTAGTCCTTTTTCATACTCTTATCCCCTTTTCCGCTGATAGCTACCTCCCTGCTTGTCTTCCTTTTGCAAAACCATGATACGCTCAGTCCTTGTTACTTGGGTCCTTTTTGCGTTTTTTGTATTTGTTTTTATTTATCATCAGTACTGTTGCTTCTTCTTTTGTAGTTCAAATGATGTTTGTTTTACTGTCCCTCGTATGTTGCCCATGTCTCGTTATTGTCCTTAAGCACTAAAAGCATGCTGCTTAGGAGTGTGAGTACGCGTTTTACAAATTTTTGCATTTATGATCATTAAGTACAACGCGTGGAGCTAAGAACTTAGGCACGAAGCAATGTTTTGCTCAGACTTCCGTCACGAGCAACAAATGACGACAATAAATACATGACGTTATTGTATGACGTTTATTTTCCACAGACAACGAGCTGTGTGTCTGCTGCGGGAGTCAGCTTTCTCCAGTTTTCACAATACTGTGGCGCACTGAGCTATAATTTCAAGCAGACTGGAGGCGATCCGTGTCCTGGGATCTTCGAGTGACCCTATGAGTTATAATGCATGAAAAAAACAAAGATTGCGTCAAAGTGGACTCTAAACTTTGATGCTCACGTGAGTTCTCTTGCACCGTGGGACCTGGAAAGTTCCTATTAGGTGAGAATCTGACAGCTAACGTTTAACGTTGGGGCAGGAGAAGATGGCACCTGTGGAAAGTTTTCTGATAGAAGAAAGTTTAATCGAGAAAAAAGTAGACAAGATGGAAAAGTCAGATCAGAAGAACTCGGCACCTGGCACGTCCATTAAGAAAGTCACCTCAAAGATGCGCAAGTGTGAAGGTTCGGATGGCATCGAACTGAAGTCACTGAATACCGAATCCACGAAAAGAGACAGTATCGAGGGAACGAGCTCAGACAAGATCCCCGCATCCCCTAAGGACTGGAAGCATAAAGGAAAATACAAACGGTCTGAGACCTTTTCTACTCCTGAAATGCTTAGTGAATTGAGCGACGACAACTACGACGAGCAGGAGGAAACGACATCGACGTCATCGTCAACGTCAATGTCGATGTCGACCTCGACCTCGGGGCGATTGTTTCCTCGGGAATCGACCGCTTTAGAACAAATGCTGGAAAAGTCTCTGTCTAAGTCTTCCCTCGGAGCAAGCTCCTGCTTTAGCAACGAGGAAACATTTGATCATGATGAAGAACCAGTCTCGTTCCCCACCCTGGCGCCTTTGCCCAGAGGCTCACTCACCATGCAACGGGTCTTCGAAGAGGTCAGGATTTCCCTTCAGACATCCGCAAAGGAAGAGAAAGAAGTGGAAGAAAGGGAGTCAACGCAGTCCTCTGAGTTGCCGCCATCACGATCGTTTGACCGCCACTCTACCATAGACGAAGACAAAGAGGCTACTGTGACAGCCCCCATGTACTTTATGGGCGCCAACCCCATTGCTGTACACCCCCCAGGCCATCATTCACGGAAGATCTCCTGGGCAGACGAGAAAGGTTTGGCCTTGACTTCTCAGTCTCAGTCCAGACCTAAAAACTCTTCGACCAATAATTCGATGTCAAAGTCATCACTGGCGCTGTAAGTGCTGATTGGTGCGACTACGCTCTTCCCCCACCACCACACACCCCCCCCCCTTGCAATTCAGTCACTTCTTTAAATGGATAGAGAATGAGCACGGGACGGGGATTAGATGATACAATGATGTTATTTGCACTATGTGCGTTGTGGTGATCTGTCCTACACGTCCAACGATTTAGTGGGTCTTCCCTCCAGGCAACATTGTCCATTGGCTTTATGATCTTTTTTCTTTGTTTCTGATTTAGATTATATTGTTACATTTAAATGTATTTACACTAACCCTAAAACTGGTCTATGTCTAACTCCAAACTTTGCCATCTCGGCAACTACTGTGAAGGTACTCGCCATTTCCAGGAGACACTGGACATCACGAGATAATGTGATAAGCGAGAAAGAAATCTGTATTCTAGCAAATTCTTGTAAAATAGACTTTAGTTTTTTCCCTTTAGACTCTCCTTTTTTCCTCCCTCTTCGAGATTATTTATTTTATTTCATTTTTGCTTATCTTGTTTTCACAGGATTGACATGTCAGGTGTTCGGGGGCACTTGATGGACATAAAATGTCTGAGTCAGGATTGGTTCGTCCTTAGTCTCATGATGGTCTCCTGTTCTTCTCTGTCTAGTCTGTAAAGTGTGTCTTAGCTACTGTAGCTGGGATGCTGTTGGTGCCATCTTTTCTTTCTTGGCATTATTGTCTTGGCCGCAGCAAAGCTGACAGGAAGTGGGTCTTTTGAACCAGTCTCCCTCTCTCCTTGGCCAGTCTGTCAGCTGCCTCATTGCCAGAGATATTGCAATGAGAGGGAATCTACTGTAAAAATCCTTTTTTAGTGGAACATTGCAGTCTGCTCAGGGCTGATGCAACGACGTTCAGTTCCTCGTTCCTGCTGTTTGAAAAAAAACCTGCCAAGATTGACAGAACATTGGTAAATATGATAACTGCTATGTATCTTTTCTCTATTGTCATAGAGCATCCGAACAGCAGTATGCTTATCCTCAGCTTTGGCCTTATAGTTTGTGGAGCCGTTGCCTGTCGGGATCCAATTCTGGAGGCTTTTCTGTCCCTTAGCTGAAGTGTGACACCACCCCCTCCGTTTCTGGTGGCCTCTTCAGCTGATACCTTTGCGAATGCATTTGTCCATATTAATGTGGGTATGATACGCATTTCATTAAAATTTGGAGCTGCTTGAAGTGCAGAAGCTGTTCCCATGCAGATGTAAAAGCATTCCTTTGTTTGTTATTACGGGTGTGATGTTTTCTGCGTTGTGTAAACAGTGGGGTAAGGTTATGTGGTTGACTATCTGACGTTCCTGAATATTTGATGCTCTTCGCACAAATAAATATAGAAAGCTTTTATTCATTGACATAACTGTGTTGTCTTCATGCTAGTGCAATAATGTTAGTATTTATGCACGCATGAGCGTTCGTATATGTGTGAACGTGTTTATAAGTGTGTGCGTGCGTGCATGTGTGTGTGTGTGTGCGTGCGCGCGGGCGGGCGGGCGTGTGTGTTCTGCTTTTGGGCATGCGTGCTTGCGTGAATGCGTGATTCGTTTACCAATATGCACTGCAGTTCTAGAAAGCCGAACGACCATTTTGAAGTGCGGTTGTAGGTGCGTATTTGCATGCCGCTTAGCTTTCGTCCATTTGTGACCGTACATAAAAATGTTTTTGTGTTTTTTTACGAGCGATGCAAATGTTATGGTGTTTAGGGAGAGGCGACGGTGTCTTCGCTTTCGGAAGTCATTTCGCCCACCGACCCTACCCCCTACCTACAACTCCTACAATGAAAACACGCGCTACCGTTATCCTGCGCATCGACAAAAGTTGCAGTTTATCGCCCTGTTGACAGAAACTATAAAAGCAGTTCGCAAATATCGCTTACATCAGGCTGAATGCCAAGTAATAGAGTTGTCACCGCTTGACTCGTTGCAATTCTTCTCGTTTTGCTTCAACATCCCGCTTATGTCCGGCTGTGACATTAATGTAGTTTTTTTTTGTATTGAAGGAGTAATTCTCACCTTTTCCTATTTATTGTGGATCATTAAGAGAAAAAATCGCTTTACCATCTTTCGAGCTAATAAAATGTTTTATTAGGTGTTTTTGAAGACACTATTTTCTAACTTACCCATTCATGACTCGATTGATGATTAGATCAAGGAACTAAAAAAAATACTCACCGTTACCAACAGGAATACAAAACACAATTGCCTGCTCAGAGACTGAAAGGATGTCAAGTATGTTGATGTTTTAGTCGAGTCGCAAGTCGCTGGAGTTGTTTTTCTTAAATAGGAAAACGCCATTCACTACGGCAGCTGTATCCGATGGATGCCATTGCTTCTTTAGAGATGTAAGACCGCAGCACAGAAATTGACATTCAAGAAGGGCCAGATAAAGAGGTGGAGAAGGGGGGTTATCTTCATGGGGGGGAGATAAAGAGGTGGACAAGGGGGATTTGTGATCATTATAGATCGGATGGGGGGGAGATAAGGAGGTGTAGCCCATCAAAGAGGTGAAAAAGAGGGGACTTGATCACCTTGGGTTAGGGCAGATAAAGAGGTGGATAAGAGGGGTGTATGATCATCTTTGGGAGACGGGGGAAGATAAAGATGTGGAGAAGGGAGGTAAATGATCATTCTGCGAGGCCATGAACGTGACGTCTGCTGTCTTCATCAGACCGTGTGGATGCCTCTCTGTTCATCATTCGCATCGTCAGCCATATGTCATTCCAGGTCTGTCGTCAGCTCAATAACGCCTGCTCTTTGTCATCTCCTTCTTTGAGAACGCCATCTGGTGTCTGTTTTGAGAGGAGGGGGCAAAAAGTAGTCCATAGCCGCCAACTTTCTTTGCGTCGAGAATCGATTAGGCCTAAGGTATTGGGAATGCTTTCAAAGTTGTTTCACCATCCGTGCAAACCTAAACCAGATCCACGGCGTGTTACTAGGTAGCAGTCAGCATCTCGTCATAACTTTAATTATCAACCTGTTAGCTGACCAGCTCGCGTTAGTCCTAAAGCGTGCGCGGCTGGATCCTTGTTGTCCTTGCGACAGACCACAGAAACTGGCAAATGAGAAACTGGAGGCTGTGAGAGTGACCTCGTCGCTATCTGAAAACAGTGCAGGAAGGTCAGGACAACAGGGCTAAGTGCTTCTCAGCAACCACCCAAAGTTAGTGCCGGGCGCTGGCCCTCAACAGGAGAACGTCATCGAGTCAGTCGATGTTCATAAAAATCAGCCCCTTGTTGACATGTTCTTCAAAATATTAAAATGCTAACTAGTTCTGCTAGGTTGTTGGAAACCTCCGCCACCTCCAATTTCAGTATTTTCCGAGTTAAGCCTATGTAACAGTTATCATTCCTTTATGCGTTATTAATAAAGGTATTTTATGAACTGTTTAATATGACTCCAATGAGATGATTTGATGTCTTGATCTCATATCTTTGCGTTTTTAAAATAATATTTTGGCAAACGTGGAAATTTCTCACATCACTGATTCTAGAGATGGTAGCAGGCTATCGAGGTTCTTCGTGCACCCTCCGACTTTAAATTGCACACGAAGTAATAATGACAATAGACGCAAAAAATTGTATTCAAGTATTTAAGGCTAAAGGTCTACGTTGTCTATTATGACAAAGATTTACATCCTGTGTGCAGAGGACAACAACATTATTTCGTCTAACATCTGTTTCTCGTTGTGCATGTCAGTGCCCCACACGTTCTGCCTGCTTGTCTGTGCGTAAATGTTAGTTTGCCACAAAGATCTATCATGCCTCATCGTCTGCTTACATTTTTGATCAGATACCCTGCGTGTATGAGCGTGTGTATTATGTTACGTGGGCGTACTGTTGTTCTCCCCAAACTGATGACGTGAGCCACACCCGGGGTTTCGTGGAAAATGGCGATGAACGACATCCACTCGATTACTGGTCTTCCTATACGCGACATTCCACCATCACTAGAGACAGAAACTGCCGCGCGGAGATGCAGGACGGGATTCCAGTCAGCACGCGAGGTTTTTAGCACTTAGCCTGTCATCATTAGCTACAGCGACAACGACACACTGAGAACCCTGCGCTCATGTTATTGGCGGTATGAGGACAGGTGAACACGCCGTGTCCTTACACCGCTAATAGCATTTCTTTTGCATAGTTCTATTTGTGTCCAGATGAGCTTTACTTTTCTCCGTCTGGAAATTGAGTATATATTTTTTAACATTTAAGTATACAAATAGAATTTCAAACTGTCAGAAGATAGATCAATCCGGGATAGACAATGGTAAATTAATGTCAGTACTGTGACTTGTGAGGGGGGTGTTCGAGACCGCACTTAATATCGTGTTCACCGTCACTGCCCAACCCTTTTAAAGGGTCAGATACCAATTCAACAGCTTGGGTGCTAGTTGGGGAGGGGGATATACCCTGGGCCACCCGAGTAGCAAATGTAAGCAGGGCTTCGGCCTCGTGACAAGCCAATATTCTAACCACTTGGCTAGCTACTTGCCAACAAAGATGATAAAATGCAGGACAAGGAGACCGACATACAAAATCCATAAATCACGGACTGCTGGCGGTTTGCCAGATCATTTCTAACTCTTAACGAAGTCGTAGGCTCTGAAGTCTCTGGGACCAATTGGACAGTTAATATCTTAATGCCAACAGTGTTAACTGTATATTTGTAGTAGGCTTGTTGCTGAGCTACTATCCGATTGCTATCTTTGTTGCAAAAGTCGTCCACAACCACTCCCCCCCGCGGCTTCGACCCAGTAAACTTAGAACACAACGGACCATACAGCTTTAGAATTTGTACCTCCGACAGCACAACAGCTCTCATCGTTTGCTCGTCATGATGCAGTGGCGTAGGAACCGTGGGGGCAAGGGGGGCAGCCGCCCCCCCCCAAAAAAAAAAGATGCGGGGAAGGCAAGAATGTGAACGTTATTCATTGTCAGCATGAAGCTTCCCCCCCCCCCGCAAAGCCGAGCATCTTCCTACGCCACTGTGATGTTAGTTAAGTAGGAAGCTAATAACCTTATGGCCTTGTTCTATAAGTTAGCGTGGTAAATTTGTCTGCAAGCAGTCCACAGATACACCTCCGTGCAGACATGCGGAGAAATTTCGCCATTGATGGGAAACAGAAGAGCAGAATTTCAGAACTGTCAACGCCGCTAGCGCTTTCGTGCCGCCCAGAACTTCATCGCAGGTGTGGCGACTACACGTGAGAAAACAGGAAAGTGTAATGGGTCCTGATTTCGTGCAGGTCTTCAGAGCTGACAATTATCAACAGACTGTTGACGGAGGAAGAGTGGTGTTGATGAGGCCTGGGGGGGGGGGGAGGAGAGGAGTGAGCGACTCTGACGTGTTTCGTGGTCATGATGGAGCTAACCCCGTGTGTGTGACGTCAGAGATAACGGCCAGGTTACGAGAGCTGCGGCGACAGCTAATCTCTAGCACTCGGCCTGTTGTGTGGACAGTGGAGGTTCCAGAAGCCAAACGTGGGCAAAACTACGTCATCGCAGTTGGAGAGATGTTGGATGCTAGTGTTTGTCTCCCCCTTGCTACCTTCCCCCTCCCCTCCCTGTTGTGTTCATTATCCCGTGTAACTTCATATTCTAATATCAAAAGAAACACGATTTGCTTTATACAGGAAACATGATAGGGAACACACAGGAACACACGAAAACGAAATCAAAGGAAGATCAATATGCCGACAGACACTAATCAAACTACATTTTTGTAAGGATACCTCACTACATAACAAACAAACAAACAAAAATATGAGAGACCAGCGGGAAAAGAAAAGAAGACCTCAAAATAACCGTCAAACAGTCTTAATTAAATGTTACCGTCATGACCCTTGCAACAGTTTATACTTTCAAAAAATACACCTGCACACAATCCAATGCACCACACACACACACACACACACACACACACACACACACACACACACACACAAACTCATTTACATTACTACTAAAGATGAACTGATCAGCTGTAAAGTTCGTCTTCTCCTTTGTCATTTTTGCCCTGCTTGTTATCTTGACTCATCGCATTCCTGCCAACAGCAACTACCAGACTGGAACACGCAAACGCAGACCGTAACTGTGTGTGTATATCGATATAGACCTTACAGAGTTGCAGGCTTATGAAATCAAAAATCTTTAAAAATAAAAACGGCGGAAAGACAGGACGAGTTGTCGCGGCTTGCAGGCAGCTGTCGTGTATGACGCACACCTATGACTGATGTACTTTTGCCACCCTCAGAACACACCCCGATAATGATGGCAATGACACTAGTGAACTAGTCACATCGATCGTGCATTGCCGTCTCCGAGGAGGCCTCCCATCTCATTAGGCTGAGCAGTAAACAGAGCAGATTGGTCCGTTACCAAAAATAAACGGGCTGTCTGCACGCGTATGTGCGTATAAAAATAAATATTCTATTATGTAAATATGTTATTAATAAAACAAAGCGTCGTTATGTGCGTGCAAGCGTGTTTGTGTGTGGAGTGGTTGGAGGTGGGGGAAAAAAAAAAGAAAGAACGAAAGAAATTCTATATTTCAGTACTTCCTTTGGTATATCCAAGGTTGAATATACAGCTGGAATAGTTAGCAGGATAAATTAACCTGGGAAATGCTAGGTACCCCCGCTATTATGTAAGAGAGAGAGAGAGTGTGTGTGTAAAAATATTAAAAGTGCATTTCTGCGTATTCTGAAGCATGTGCGTAGAAAAATACGATGTTGTCTGAAGTACGTTTGCAGGTAAAAAAAAATCTCTCTCCATGATTCCAGTAGATTAATGACGGCGACAGGAAGCCGGATTACTCAGGTGACACAGACAAGACCTTTAATACATTTGTATTCTCATAACTGCAGGCTCCCATCGTCTTTAAACAGCTCGGCTCCTCTTCATTCCTTCCTCTCCCAACCGCTCCCATCGTCTTTAAACAGCTCGGCTCCTCTTCATTCTTTCCTCTCCCAACCACCAGGCACCCATCCCTTCTTGTTCTTGGTATATTTTAAAAATAAGATTTTGTAGAAGAAAGTACAAATGTGCCAATAGACCTGTACTTTAATTCGAATATTCGCGAAGCTGTAGCTATGGACTGGAGACAAGATGCGTACTTTAACTCTGCAAATAACAGGAAGAGAGGTTGATGAGAGGTTTCCAGCTGTCAGGAGTGCAGGTCACTTTTTGCGGAGAAAACCCTTCCAATTGTTACATTATTGAAAAAAAAAGAAATAAGGAAAAATCCAAAAAATCTTTGGTCTTATAGCCTTGTCATCATTAGAAGTGACGTTTTCAAAACTGAGATCGATTCTTCCTTTATTTATATATATATTGCCCATTCTGTTTGACAATAACTACAGTTTTCGTTCACAAGCCTCAATGTCTCCAAAGCCGTGTCGGTGATCCCTCGTTACAGGACTGCTCCTGATGCTGTCAGAAATCATATGACCGTGCATGCTCCACTAGCTCACCATCTTCATCTACTCGCTATTAAAACCTTCAGGTTTACTTAACCAGCCATTGAAGATTAGAGTTGAAGGGTGGAAGCGGAAGTGACTTCAATGAAGGATTCCCAGTAACAATGCACATGGCGACCTTCATTTACCTAATGGATTAATTACTCACTTCCCCTATTTGCTCTCACTAATGAACATTCAAACAATCGGAAATGCAGCTTTCATTGAAGTTTTTTCCTTACTGGTGGGATTCGTGGCGACTGATGTATTTTTCATCAGGATGATTAGCAATGACGATGCTTCATATCACTCAGATGATATTCAAGTTATGCTGCGAGAAGTACTCTGTAATGATTTGTGTTGTGTGCTGTTACACGCGTTGTTTTGTCGCGATGTGTGTGTGTGTGTGTGTGTGTGTGTGTGTGTGTGTGTGTGTGTGTACTTGGGTGCGCGTGCCATTGGCTGACAACACGGCACATGAGGAAGAGGTAAGGAGTAGATGAAGAGAAAGAATAGTGAAGTGGGGAGGGAGAGAGAGAGAGAGGGGGGAGCAGAATCTGCTTTAGATACGAAAAGTGAACAATGGCTGTTTTTTTCATCCGTGTCTGAGCATCCGTTATCAGCCTATCGTTTCGTGACCGATGTTCACTGTTCACTGTGTGCTTCTCACACACATCACGAGAGTTCACCGAAACTAAGGACAGATCTACTTCACTGCGCAGGTGCAAGAAAAAACCTCTGTTCATAAGGCTGTTAACTGTTCGAACTGTCAGTGAGATATATAGAAAGATTCTCTCCTTCGTCGCCATATGAGATACGCGGATTCAATTTGTCGGTTCTACTATTTGTTTACAGCCCACTTCAGGTTAACTTTGTCCGTAGAAAGGTGTAGGTAAGAGGGACTTGTAACAAACTCGCTGGTGCTCCATTTACACCGTGATATAAAAGGTCTGAGAAGGACTGTGATGTTGACACAACCTTGCGAATGATTGCGATTGTAGACTTGTTTATACATGAAAACAATTATTTCGACAGTTTTTTTTCCAAGTTGTGAAAACAGCAGTGAGTTGGTTTATAAATAGATGTCATTACCAAGGATAGAAATCCGGCTTATTACCCATTTCAGCTCTTGCCACAATCTCGAAAGATTAGTTGAGGCAGAGAGTTGTAAAGTGCATGCAAGTACTTTTATAACCTTTTCAGGTTTTCTAAATTATAAAAAAAAAATTCCAGAATGTTTTCTGAACCTCGTGGTCTTATGCGTCAAAAGGTTTATATAGTACACCTTGAACGCCAGAGCCCTAAGGGATCACGTGATTGCTTTTGTTCTAGACAGATCGTTTGGTTAACAAACCTGTTGTGCGTTTTGCATGCAGTTGTTGGTCCCCATTCAAATAATCGGGGAGGCGGATCAGAAAACCGGTGCACACTAACTGGTTTGGTACATTATTTTTCTCTCCCTCCCTCTTTCTCTCACTCACTCACACACACAGAAGAAAGAAAGAAAAAAACCAAGGAAATGCATGTATATATATATATATTAAAAGTCGTTCAAAACAATACGCATAGCTTGGTGAGGTGGACTGACTGCACGAAATGAACTCATGGTTTTTGTAAACAAAGATGGCGGCGAAAGAGCTTTTTCAGATGAACAAATATGGTCAATCGTCTGACAAAGCTGGGTAAGCTGTGTGTGACTGTCACAGGGAAAAAAAGAACCAAACATCTTTGAATATAGAACTTTGATCAACATGTTAAATCTAAACTTCTTTGTCCCAAATTAGCCAAGCTTGCGAGCCCACTAGGGATAGATTTAACAACATCAAGGCCGTTACAGTCGCAGTAGGCGCCCTTGTTATTGTTTATCACCGTCGAGACCGCCGGCCACAATTCCCGTGCCTGAAGCGTGCAAACGACACCAATTATAAATCAAGACCTCGTGAAATAGAGATGCACAAGAAATCTCTGATTCATTTGGTCGAGGACAGACAACTCATGAGTTTAACAGTTTGAAGGTAGAGTGGCACTTTGCAGGTTGCGAGTTTTTGAGAAAAAGGAGCTAAACTTTACTACATTCTCTGATTAACGATCTGTCGTCTGGCAAACCATTTTATTTTATATACTCTGATTTTAGAAAAACATCGAAGTTCCACTCTTTTTGATATTTTGGGAACAGAGAGGGGGATTAGCCGACTTGTAAATAAATAAATATAACCAGCAGGTGATCGATCTAGTCTATAGTCTGGAACCTTTGATAAACAAAAGTGTGACAGTTGTCCCCACCTTCCCACAGAAAAAGAAAACTAAAAAGAAAGAAGGAAAGAAAGAAAGAAAGAAGAACGTAGAATTGAGGAAGTTTAGAGGCTTGGTGCTCTGGCAACCTGTTGGGATGAGAAGGCCGGCACAGAATAAGTAGTACCAGCTTGTCGGAAGTTGTCCTCCCTGGGATCATGACTTTTCTATTCTTCGACTTGTTATCTTCCGTGCTCGCGTTTGTCAGCGTGCGGCCTATTGCGTGTGTGCCTCTGAGCATGGCTAATTTATTTTCTTAACAGCTGTCTTAAAATCTGTTATTTTGTTGTTTTTTTTCAAGAAGTTACTTCTGTATTCGATGGGGGAAGGGGGAGTCTGGTGGCGCTACGGTTAGCGCCTGTCACCAATACAGTGAAGGTTGGCTGTCCTGGGTTCAGCTCTCGTCTCGGGCACTCTGTTCTTTCTCTGCATGGCATCTGTTTATAGGGCTGACTACCTTGCCGTGATATAGCCTTAGTTGCTGGTTTGGCGTAAAACACCCATTCCCCGCCCTTCCCTGTATTCGATGTCTTTTTCAGAATCCAGCCTTCATTATCTGCTGGTCGAGATTAAATAATAACGTCGATTAGAAAGCCCGTACAAAGCACCCTTAGTGAGTGCGGACTTTAACTTTACTCCAAGACAAGACAAGATGGAGTATGTTTGCTCTGTGTCATCTCTTGTACGAGTGACGCAAAGAGAGTAATTCCCATGCTAATCACACATCGCAACTGCAGTCGTTTATTATTATTATTATTAATTTTGTTTATTACGTGCTTGTGATAACAAACGTTTTTTTCGTAGAGTAATAAAGTAACATCTAAACGAAATGGCGTCATTGTCTGAAGGGGTTCTGACAAGCTGGCCTGTTGTACCACTCCTACACAAGGTCGATACTGACGTCTGATGGCGAGTTTCAGCAGCGCGATGGCTGAGTGTGTGAAAGTGTTGAAGGTGGCAAACGTGTGATATTTCAATCCTTACTGGATAACGGGGAGGGCGTGGGTGAGGTGAGTGCTGATGTGTCCTTGTCGTTGACGACCGTTAACCTTGGTTTTCAAGGTTAAAACATGTACAGTTGTCAATCATACCAGTTATCCTTCCCCGCACCCTTTGATGATATCAGCACCGCTCCCACGTCCAGTCTTTGCTGTGTCCTCCTCATAATAATGTTGTTCACTCACGATTTGCCTACCTGTACCCTATCGTCAGCACCACTCCCCTTTCTCGTAGACTGCTCGGATTGTTAAGCACTTATCTCCCGTGCAGGGCCTTCTCTAATCGCGATTGTAAGTCGCGAGATCAATCAGACTTTCTTACCTATTCAAGAACTTTTGAAGCTTTTTTTAAGAAAAAAAGTCTGACTGGTAAGACAACTATTTGATAAGTGGATCATCGGAATCCACCTTGGGCCTACATCCACGTATAATATCTCAGTATACAAATCATCGTCATCATCAATTTGGTTGTTGCTGCTTTTATTGTTGTTTTTGCACGGTCCAACCCACAGTTTCAGCTGCACTTACGCTCCCTGATTTGTGAGGTGCACCTACCTAATGAGCTGGCAAAGGGACTTCTCTCGTCATTGGGCGTGGGAGGGACCCGCACACAGCACCTTCTGCTAAGATTGCCAAACTGTGAACACTGCCAGAATACAAAGCCTCGTTGTTATTAACAACATCTGCGCTCGTGTTTCGCAGTTGCCTCGATTCATGCACATTTTGAAACAAAAGGTTTGTCTTCACCTCTCTGAACAGACTGTAAACATGGACGCATTCTCGAGACGCCGATTCACAAAGTTTGCACTGCAGCTTGGTTGACGATGACTGGACCGAAAGTCTGTGTCTGATATGTGTTGCTGCGCATAGCTAAGCTAGTGCGTTTAGATAAAACAAAACAAAACAAATAAATAAATAAATAAATAAAATGGCGGTGACTACAATTGTTTTCGAAACCTTGTGGTTAATTTGACAACGGTTAAAGTATCTGAACAGCCTTGAGAGATATAATTACTTTTAAATTGCGACTTGGTATGCATTGGCCAGATTTTCTTTCTGGTTCGTTTGACCTTTATGATCGAAAAAGGTCAAACGGTAATAGCAACAAAAGGTGAAGACTCTAGTCGTGCGTCTCGCTTCACTGCTGTCACGCTCGGAGAACGTATGGTCTCACCCGAGCGCGTGACCCCCAGCAAGCATACTATTTTTGGCTCTGTTGCATCAGGACGGCTTGTCATTTGAAACCCTATCATAACACTAAGAACATGCATAGGAAGACAGACAACTGGGACCGAAGCCAACAACAGATCTTCAAGGTCTGACATGTCGGAACGGGCAAGAACCTTTCATTGAGCTTATGAAACGTTGACCCCCGATATCGTCATACTAACAGCAGGGTTCGTATCAAAGCCAGGTGCTTGAGCACAGTCACGGATCGCAAATAAGGCAAAATTCTCTAGGCGCAAACAGGCCGAGAAATGACAGACCAGGGGCCAGTTGCACAACACATTTCTAATTTTAAACACTTTTAGGCCTTAACTCTATTTAGATAATTAGTTTAAAGTGCACATCACAATTTTAGAATTTTTAAAACTAAAACTGCTTTAAGTAAGATAAAGTTGTTTAAGTCTGAGTTTCAGTCCTGTCAGTACAATTTTTTTGTATGTTTTTCTGCAATGCATCAAAATGGCTAAGAAGAGATTTTGCTTCTTTAGAACAGTTTTAAGGTTTAGAAACGTGTTGTGCAACTGACCCCAGAAGAAAACACAGAGGTCCCGTCTGGTTTGCGGTCTTCATAGCTAAGGACTCAAAAAGGTCCGTGAAGACTGGAGTATCACCCATAAAACTGCAGCATGCTGGCACAAGACAAAGCCATTATTACTTTCTTACAAAAACGTTCGGCGATTTTAAAAGAAATCATTCGTAGAAATGTTTGCGTGGACGAAACTAATTCTTACTTCTGCCATCATCAAAGGCCGCAGACAGTGCGATAGCATTGCGCATTTCCTAATGTTGTTCTATCAGAGAGCTGTAGTTTGTTACGTCGTAAGAAATAAATTTCTTCATCCTCTTCACAAAACCCTGTTAAAAACTGCAGTGTCAAAAAATGTGTTCAGTGTTCAAACTTTTGTGCATCTCATGAACATACCTGTTTCATTAGCTCAGATTGAGGAAATAACTATCTCTTAATGAATGATAAACTAAACGAAGTAACGTTTTCAAAATAATATTTCATCCAATATGTCCTTTAGCTCGATAAGGTCAACTCCCTTTCTCCATTAGTCGCCACATTTTGGCTATATTTCCTAAAAATTTACAAAAATAACTTTATGTTACAAAACTATAATTTTGAATTAGTTGTAAGTATCATTTTAAGCAGAAACGAACTGTTTTACCTTTAGGAAGTGGTTTGTTTTGGTTTTCTAGAAAATCACATATATCAGCATACCCAAAACTGCCTTTCACATTTGTATTTCGGAAGAAGAGCCACAGTGAATACTTAGTATGTACGTAAAAAGTTCCAGTTATTAATACACACAAGTAAACTTTTTTCATCCTAATGTGAATACATATTATCCAGAATCAGGAAAATCACAAGATACACAGTAATTCAGTTGATTTTCCCGACGAAACTGACAGAAAACAAGGGAACACATACCCGTGAATTCTATCTTGATTTGCTCACTATACCACAAAGAACTTAAATTTGAAAAAAAACGGGATGTCTTGTCATACAAAACAAGGAAAGTAACTTGTGCTATATTTTTGTTTCTGTACCATTAAACATTCGCAAATTAAAAGAATAATAATGAAAGCACTGTACAGGTGTGTACGGTGTGACAAGGCGAACCATCGGCTACATCTTGCCGGTGCGATCTCAGTGAGTTTTAATAAGAAACCTCGTTCATAGCTACGCCCAAAAGCGTTAACCTGTACTGTTACACGTACCTGCTACCTTACTTTTTCGTTTCATCCCTAGTTGGACAACTTGCTGCATGACATACTCTAAAATAAAACAGTGTTCGAAGATAATGTATTTAGTAATTGGTAAACAGATGGTAAACAGAATCAACAACCAAATTTATTCTTAGAACCGAACGTGTTGAAACAGACTAAAGGTAACAATTACAGGCGAGTCGATAACAGTTGCCACGAGTAAACTGATCTGGTCAGTAATTGATGTGGAGTCAGGTATCACAGTTTCAGGTATTGTCCTATATCATTCAGAAAGTTCTTTGACACGACCCCAGCGAAGTATATTTAGTACCCACACGACCCTGGCGAGCTAAATTCGGTAGCGGCAGTCTATTCTTACTCCGCTTGTTTATGTAACGGATGGACGCCTTGTATTTTATTGTTTTCCCTGTCTCGAAGTGCACTAATGTCCACATAATTCCATACGTGCGTGTGTGTGTGTGTGCGTGCACGTGTGTGTGTAATAGAGAGAGGAAGAGAGGGAGAGATACAAATTGCTGTGAAGAAAAAGATTTGTTAATGCACCAGTGCATGCACACACACACACACACACACACACACACACACACACACACACACACAGACATGCGTGAACAAGTTCAGTAACAATTCTAAAAATAGCAAATTCCTCTAAAGCTGCAGGCAGTTTCTGCAGCCCGTCATCAACAGGTTCTCAAAGTCGACGTTGGATGATAAACATGGAGGGGTGGGGGCGTGCTGTTGACAAGGTGTGTGTTGGCACAATGCCAGGCAAGCTGTCTTGCTTCAGGGGTTTCCAGATTTACGGCTGCACTTTAGGGGCGCGTTTCAGACGACCGCGGCCTTCATCGATCATGGTATGGAGGGTTGCCCTGCATTGACGATGACCTCAACAGATGTTGATCGAACACCCAATTCTTTGTACGAAGCAATGTGTGTCATTCTTACTAATATATATATATATACACACACACAATGATTTATGTTTACTTGCGTTGATATTTGTGAATTCATGTACATGTGTGTGATACTGTATTTTATTATCCCTGTTTAGGAAAAAAATAGTTCATTACCTTCACCCTTTCCTTTAAGTTTTTACTTTACACCATTATGTTTTCCTCAGAAACCAATAAACTCTCCTTCACTCGTATCGATTTGTTGCTGCTAATTGAAAGACGTGAGATTTACTACAAATAATAAACATGTCCAATACTTTCATTTGAAACTTTATAGCCGATTAAAATGTCAAATGGTCAACCGCGACCTTTTTTGACATTTACATTATTGTTTCATTCCACACACCCTTTCAGCCTGTAGCATCTACCCAAGAAAGAATGAAATAACCTATGCTTAACATTCAAAAGAAGTTGAAAAAAAAGGTAATTTAGCTTTTAATGAGCAAGCAGTGAACAAAGTTCAATAGGAAGATTCTCGAGCAGTTTAATCTCAACAGCTTTCGCTCTGCCACAAAAGCAGTCAAATGATCTAGAAAGTTCCTGATGCCATCGACCTTGACATCCCAGCGCTCTTGACAATAAAGTTATTTCAATTACTCACACTACAGACCTCATAGTTTATCACTGTAAACCTCCAAACAGTTCCTCGAATTGCCAGCACATTTGTCTTTTTTTATAGCCATGTTTTTCTAATTTCTAATACTGGTTTGTCCTGTCAAGATATCCTGTAAGGGATAATTCTTCTAGAGAATGCTATAAAGATAAAGAGATGCAGATATAAATAGATGGGTAGACTGAATTAGATAGATAGATAGATAGATAGATAGATAGATAGATAGATAGATAGATAGATAGAATGAAGTCTACAGAGAATCTATAAATTGGCATTGTATGTGGCGTGGGAAGAAGAACGTATTATGTTTATATATATATATATATTGATATCTTCATATGCATCCAGATGATTGTGAGTCTGTGAGCACTGAGGTCTGAGTTCCAAGCCGTTGTAGGTCTTTGTGTCAGCTTACGTTCACAACAAAACTTTATATTATTTATTGGTATTGATGTTATTAGGATAAGCAACAAATCGTGTTCAACTAGCCCAGCAAGTAAACAAAAACTGCAATTAGCAGACAGAGAAACTGAGTGCGCATCCGAACCTCAGGACCACCGATCCTCCGTTGATGACAAGCGCCAACAAGTGCTACCCTTCTGTAAACGGCTACCCACCCTGTGCTCTCCCCCAACAGCTCAATGCTACGTGCATAAATATGTATGATTATTCGTTTTGTTGTTTAAAAAACCTGCTTTAAGTTATTGGGAGTAAGTTGTTATCTGACAAGTTGTTACAATATATAGATATTATATTACAATATCTGATAACTTTAAAGAATAATATAAATAATATTTTGTAATGTGTTAGACATTTAGGCACTCCGAAAATTACGATGAGCAAAGCAGAGTGCCAAAATACCGAACACATTAAAAACAAATTATTTATATTTTTCGAGAAAGTTATCGCACTAATTCTGCAAACTATTCAAGTCAATCACTTTTTTTTTTATCCCCCCGGAACAAATTGAGCTCGTACAGAAAAAGATTCCTGGATAAACAGAATGCTGGAACATTCATATAAATGACTTGAAAATACTTGGCAGATGGCTTCGTCGCGAACTTTCTGTTGCTTTCAGTCTCTGCCCACACGAAATTAAATTCCACGCGGGCTTCAGGAAGTGGCAGAAGGCCTTACTTTACTTTAATTTGTAACGACTAGAAGCTGGGGAATGTTGAGGTAAGCAAATGGACTTCCTTGGGGATCAGTTAAGGACTGGAATCGAAAAAGCTCAAGTAAATGTTCTGTCGAGGAAAATGGATGCCACCAGGAACCTGCCATTCTGTCGCGAGAAAATTACAGTTTTCTTAGATAAACTATAAACTATTTCCTTGCGAAGCGTTTTATAATTTATTTTTTGCAGTTTATGATGCACACGTCTCGTGGACCATCACGTGACTTACCTCTCATACTTAAAAATAAATTCATGGAGCAGCTAGTTTTGGGGACGGGGGGGGAGGGGGATAAGGAATTTTAAAAAAATCGACTTTTGGAGATTCTTAGATTGCACAAGATTTCAAATAATGGACTCCGTGTTTTAGAAGTAACCGGCTTTCTGCCTCTCTGGCTTTGTTGAATGACGATCATCTCTATAAATAGATCCTGAAAATGTGAAAATGGCTGGAATGATCTTAAAGACCAACCTGAATGGTTTACGTTCTTTGCAGATAATGGTTCACTAGCGTGACGTAGTACACTGTTAGTGGTCCTCGTTGATCGCAGGTGTGAGTCGCGTACTTTGCTAGCAGATAATTAACGGATGGGTTTTGGAGGCTGAAATTTACAGGTTAGGTTTATATCACCTATATCTACCGATATCTGCAAAAAACGCAAACCATTCAGGTTGGTCTTTAAGTCATTAAAATGCTCGATCTCTCTCCTTTTCTCTCTCTCTCTCTCTCTGCCCGTACTGACTGTTAGATGGCTGGTTTATTTGATAGTATGTGCTTCCACCTGGTAGCGATTTCGCACAATGGATGTGATGGATTAAGAAGGAGGAAACCGTAGCATCCGCGTAAAATGCATGTCTCCCACACAAGATTTGAACCCCCAACGTTACAATTACCACAGATCGTCTCTGATCCACGAGTCAGCGAGGTCAAGTAAAACCAAGGTTTGTATACTGATCGACGGGAAATGAAATTAAACATTCTTTTTGTCGGATAAAGAAAGTGATACTGCGAAGACCACGTACTCACACACGTAAACAGTAAAATGATTTTTTACTGATTAAAATGACCATAGAATCTTCGTTCTCGACATTCAGATAATATGATATTTGTTGGTCTTTAAACCATCATCTTGCCAAAGAATCAATTTTTTTTTCATTATGGCGATTGTTCCATGCTAAACGTCCTTACAATAACTGATTTCAGGGTAATCTCAAGCAGGCAGGTGCATGCAAACACACGAGCGCGCTCACAAAGAAGTGTCCAAACAAAAACGTGAGCAAAACATATGTTAATATGTGTACCTAGCTATCACTCCCTTAGGGGGTCTACATATAAAGGTATTTGATTTCACGCTACATGCCATCGATGTAGTCATCACACCCGCTGTGGCATTGTAAAACCACGGACCTTCATCTGTGGTAAAACCCTCCGACTCAGCGTCTTACCGAGGTCATGCGCCATGAACATTCAACATGACCTCTCCGTCCTGGTGACACCTGTTCTAATTATGGTCTTCCTCGCGTGACCACTTTCGACCACTCGGAGATCATTCTGACTCTCTCTCTCTCTCTTTCTGCAAGAATAGATTAAAAATAAATGATCTGCACCCGATAGGTGGCTGACGCATGCGCAATCAGCCAGAAAAACGTCAAAGTCTCTTAATGGGGTAGCTATTCCCAGAGACGTGAACAAAATTAAGCTGTCTCGTGGTCGTCCCTTTGCACGACCGATCATTGCTTTTAAGATCTGTCGTCTGTTTTTAAGAACAGATAAAATGGACTGTTATAACATAGAAAACCAAGTATCGTGATCAGTTATGTCGGTGCTGTCTAAGAAAAAGATGGATGGAATAGAAAAAGATGGAGTAGGATTACGGAGACGATTTTGTACACGTCGTCTTGGTTTATTTTGTACGGATTATAAGGATTTATTCTGTACACACTATTGTGGTTTATTTTGTACATATTATCATGGTTTATTTCAGCTTTATAGAATTGCTGCACAATTGAGATAACGACAACAAACTGGAAAGGAGCTTGACCGATCCAGCTTTTTTTAAGAACTGTGGAGGTTTACTAGAATTAGAGCAATTTTTGAGCACACCTGGAGAATCTGTAGAAATATCTAGCACTGAGTTACATAATAAATACACATCGATCGATGTGAATATCACAGGTAAGTTTGCGCAGAAAATCTCACATGGTGCAACTGCACTTCCTCCACTATAGATAGGAAGACTGCAATCTGTTCCGTTCTGTTTCTTTTAGAAAACATCTCTGACGCTTCTTCTCTCTCTCTCTCTCTTTGTGTGTGTGTGTGTGTGTGTGTGTGTGTGTGTGCGTGTGTGTGTGTGAATAGTGAGTGAAACATGTTCTTTTGTATCATAAGTAACAAGTCTGACTGCTTCTGAACAAATTAAATCCAGATAATGACTGGCGCTTTCTCAGCTTAGTATACTATTATGGTTAAGAGGACTAAAATATTTCAAATATTTCATGCTTAGTGTTGACCCTGACCGAAAGGGTGCCAGGCTGACCAGTAGTCATAAGATGTTTTGAGGCTCTGTCACGTGAGAGGGTGTCATTCCGGGGCCCATTATGTGGTTATGTGGTTAAGCGACATCGACTACAGGCAGACCCCTGACGAGTGACGTCAGCTCCTTTTAGAAACAGTTTACAGGGAGTTAGGTCGTCTAAGGTTACAACCACCTGAGCACGTGAAGTGACAGTCAGGTGAGCAGTCTGCTCGAGCAAATCACTTGTGTGTGTGTGTGTGCATGTATGTGTGTTCATGTGTGTGCGTGTACGTGTATCATCGTGCACGTGTTTGTGTGCGAGTGAGAGAAAGATAAAGAAAAGGAAAGATAAAAAGGCTCTTGAATAAAACTTCCTTCTCTTTAAAAATCACACATCTGTCTGTTTAGTTTAGCATCGACTGCAACCCCTCTCTTGCAGACAACAAGAAGAGGAAGTCCATGGGGGAGGTGGTGAAATCGAACAGCATGTCGGTCTGGAATAGAACAGAAAGATCGCGTACACAGGGCAGCCATCAGGCTTCCTAGCCTGCCATCCGGTCTCGAGGCTGTTTAATTGTCTTTGTCTTGGTCTGTGATCATGCAGAGAGTCAGAAAAGGATGCAGCATGTGTACACCTAGCAGTATGCTTCCAAGAAAGATGAAGTACATGCGAACTGCATAAATTCCCAGCCAGGGATGGTGACTGTGTTTAGTGTTCTTCCCAAATAGAAACTGGAAATTTTTTTAATGCCAAGTTACACACACACACACACACACAGAGAAAGAGAAGGAGAGGCTGTATATTGAATATAAAATACCTCTAGGCTGAGCTGATTCTTATTATTACAGTACTAAAGAAAGAAGAGAAGAATAAATTTGATTAGTTGCAGCAGGAGTAGCCTTATTGACGGTCTATAATTTCTTGGTTGGAGCGTGTCAGACAGGGAGTATCGGGGAATGCCGGGGTCACAAGGCGACAAGAGAGACTTGAGACAGACAGAGACAGGGTCAAAAAGCGAATAAAGAATTGGAAGCGAAATGAAAGTTTAAAAAAAAATGCCTACAATGGTTGGTCTGTGTAATGGCGTCTACAGCGCGCCGCCAGCATGTGCAGGTCGATGCACGTGTCCACGTGCCGTCAATACCGAGCCCATTCTTTTCTGCACCAGCCAGGACTTTCCTGCCAGACCCGCCAGTACTTCCTGGGTTTAATATAAAACTAAGCCCATACATATAAGGCTAAGCGCATACAAAGCATTCTCTAGACAGTGTGTGGCTTGATCATCTCCTGCGTGTACCGACAAGCGCGTGCAGCCCTCAGCACGTGCGCACGCCTGAGAATGGTGCGCTGCAACATGTTTGAGTGTAGTCTGCCTTGACCGGTGCATATGATCAGTATAGCGGCCTACTGCACCAGTATGTCGGTAAAGAAAATAATGCCAACAAAATCCATGTTAATTCATCTCCAATCTTCGCCGTCTTTCTTCATCTTTAAAGATCTTTATACATGTCACGAAGGCTTAGTTTTCTAGACAGCTTCCAAGTCAAAGGCAGTGTTGATTTACAGCTGACCGAGATAGGGATGATGGGAATATTTTTGTCTTCTCTTGATAGTTCTTATGATTCTGTGTGTGTGTGTGAGAGAGAGAGAGATTATCGTGAAATACATTATGTTCCCTTTCGGTGGGCATTCTCCACCTTTTCTGTTTATCCTGCACAGCATCTAATCTTTTATTCCAGATTTGGAACAAAATAAATAATAAGCAATCCACAGTATCGCCCTTTTCGACCCTTCCTCACGCATCCCGCACTCATGCGTCACTGTTCACATCAACATCTCCTATAGAGGAAACCCGGTTAACTCACAGACTTCTCGGTTAACCATTGCAAAATGATGCAAGAGGTATCTTCTCTCTATATAAGGGCTTAGTGAATTTGGGGCAGGGGATCATGATTATGCCAACGTGCATTTCCGCGCTGAAGCCACACGCATTGATGCTTTCCTCCAGCCTTTACCCTAACGCAAGGGTCTCCAGACTTCATCCTTACTGATATATTCAATCGTCTGCTATCCTGATTTAGGAATTGTCTTGCATCGAGTATGGCTGCCACAAACGACGCCCGGTGACGATTGGCTGATGATGCACAGAAAAAAAGAGCGATAATAAATGACTTTTTTTTTTTTGTATACCCGGGCTCCGCTAATGCTAATGCAATGTTTCGGCCTTGACGCCGTCCGCAAAATCCCTTCGCTAGGCTTCTTATCTCTCTTCTTCCTGGACATCGACACTGACACCACTGGTCCGCCGGTGAGAGAGATCAGAGGTCAAGGAGCGTGCTGACGTGGCAAAACATCAACAACATTCAGTGACCTTGAATGTGTTGCCCAAAACGTTGTACTGATATAAAAAAAATTGATACGAAAAGTCCAACTGGCGTTTATATTAAGTAATGCACAAGACAAAGAAAAACGTTTGTGTAAGTTACATGTTTGAAAACCCACCCAAGTGCAAATTTGGTTAATGACTGGGTTTATATAGTTTGTTGCGAGATTTTAATTAAAAAAAATACGTACAACGACACAGCCCGACATGCTTTTACTGGAGGGAAACACAAACGAACTCGGTTTGTTTTTTTGTGTGTTTTTTATTTGAAGAGTTCCAGAAAAACTGAGCTCTGTCTCTGTCCACAAAAAAGTAAAAGCAATTGAAAGTTCAAAATTAGACCTGCTCTCTCTTTGAACTAAAACTTCAGTCATAATTTACTTGAAATATAAATTATTTTTCTGTACTTGAGTTTTTTTCTATCCTTTTTCTGGCACCTCGTAACCATTGTGCACTGCTTTGTTTCTTTGCGTAAGTCCTATCCTTTCTTCTTGCCACTCCTTTCACCGGAAATGGTGCGTGCGTACATCTGTGTGTGTGTGTGTGCGTGTGTGTGTGTGTGTGAGATCCTGTTGATCTGGGATGTCAGTGCAGGTCATGTTCACCGTCTGTTGCTGCATAACGAACGTGACTCAAATCGCGTGGAACTTTCCGGAAAAGCAAAAGACCGGCCTCGCCGCCGAACAGGTGTCAGCGAGGAGCAGACGACAATCAATGATAGCAAATCGTGAATTAACAACCATCGAGACCAAAGCTCGCAGTCAAACACGCGCCCTGGCAGCTAGCCAAGGAACTGCTCGGTTGATTCCGTAAAAAACTATCCGGGGTGAATGACAAACAAGCCTCGACGCTACCGCCATCTTGTAGAAGAAACACGCAAAGTCGAGTAGATTGATATTTTAACAAACTTGCAGAAGGTCGAGCTGATTTGCTTTGGTTTTTTTTTTATCTCACCCTCTCTCTCTAAGCAGTTGCTTTTGGGGAAAGAACAGTTACTTTGTAATTACAAATAAGTAAAAAAAAAAGAAACTTGGTGAAATAAGGATATTGTCAGAAAAGAAAACCAAAGAGTGTAGAAAAGGCAACACAGTTCTCTTTATCGTCAGATCGACTAATATCAAATTTTTTTAAGTACAGCTTTTAGCTTTGATCATTTTGACATCGACGAAAGTTAACATAAATGCTGTTGTATGTAAATTTTGCTGGTTTTTTTTTTTAGAACGGACATCTTACAAAAAAATACACATGCATTGTGTGTGTGTGTGTGCACGCCCGAGCGTGTGAATGTGTATTTTTTTCTTTGTGTGCATGCGTGCTCGCATGTCTGACGGTGAACATGCGTGTGTATGTGTGTATATGCAAACTTCTCTTAGTCCACGTGTGCGTATGCACACATTGAAAACCGGGAGTAAGGCTCCTACAGAAACCATGCAGCAGTTAAAAGAAAGAAAATAAAAGTAGATGCCATCTATAATCAGTGGATTCTCGGGAAATCGGGAAATTTTGTTTTCAAGAAATCACGGGAACCACCCGCACGCCCTCATCAGAGCCTGCTACCACAGACCAGATTCTCCTCCGACCGCTGACTGCTTGTCCGATGTTCTGTTGCAGAAGCCGATGGAGCAATACACGACGCACCGCCAGCAACACACTCACATCTTTCTCTCCATCCTTCCGGGACATCACTGCAAACATCAAACACTCACCGCCATCTCCAGCATCATCAAAACCATCACGACTATCCCCAGCATCCAGCCTAAACGGTCGTTAAAGTTCTCCGAAACACAATGTGGCTCTGAAAAACAACAGCAGGGCGTCGAGCGTTCTGAGTCACGTGGGCGCCAAACTAGGGCGATGACGTAGTGGCGTCGGTTCCCGGCCCCGCGGCGCGGCGGCTGCCGTCGCTGGTGTATAAAGAGCCAGTGCGCACAACAGCCCGCAATCAATCTCAGATATTTCGACAGAAGCCACAGACGGTATCAAACAGCGATCTGCAGCAAGCGCGGTGACTTTAAAAACTCACCACAGCGACAGTTTGCCTTCGAGGACATACGACCAACTGCCTGTCGATTTTCCATCATCATCACAAACCTACAAAAATACGGAAGACATTTAGGGCACGTTTTCCCCTCGCAAGGAATTGCAGACGTTCTGTTGTCGAAATTGTCGCAGCTGTACGGAGCATAACGTCCAGTTTCTTGTTTATATTTAGCCGAGAGGCTACCTGGTTGCAGATTTCATAGCAGACGACTAGTCATCTGCATACACGCTGCTCTCAGCTTGCAAAGCATCCTCGTTGTGTCGCTCCTACAGCGTTAATGGCCCCCACGTGCGAGACGTGCGGCAAGAGTGACAGCGCGTCAGCTGCAGCAGCCGCAATGCAAGAGTCGTACTGTGACGTGCCCCCTTTCCACGGCATGTTCGACTGTGATGACGACGACGGCGAAGACTTGATGTATCAGGTCGGCAGCAGCATCAGTCTTTACCCCACCAACACCGCTCGCAACGTCATCCCCGAGGCGTCGGAGACGTTTCTGCGCGTCATGCGGCAGCTGGACTCTGCGGAGGACGACCTTGACCCTGAAACCATCCCAACCAGCAGCAGCAGCAGCAGCAGCAGCAGCAAAAACAAGAACAACAGCAGCGGCTGTAGCAGCGGAGGGACCAAGCCAAAAGAACTAAAGTCAGCAGTCAGCGCCTTCTGCAAAAAGCCAGGAGAACAAAAGTCAGTCAAAGTCGTGAAGAAGTCGGCGTCGTTTTCTTCTCAGCACTCGTCGCTGTCCTCCTCCTCCTCTTCTTCTTCCTCCTTGTCGTTGTCGTCAACGGCAGCGTCCTGCGACCGCAGCAGCAAGAAAGACGGCGCTTCCAGACGCATGTCCGTGCCATGCACACGCAGCGAAAAGCACGTGCAGTGGGCGGACCAGGTAGGCCCCGGAGCGCAGCTGGTGTCCGTTCGCCTCATCCGACCCCGGGTGGAAGCGAAGGAGGACGACAAAGCCGCGTCATCGACCTCCCCTGCCAGGTCCATCTTGCGGAGGCTGGGCGTCACCAAGGACGACAAACCCGTGTCCGAAGAGCGATCCCTCTTCCGACGTCTTGGTGTCGGCAGACGCTGACCGGAACTCGTGGGGTGTCCTCCTCTTTGTAAGCGACTAAGACGACATCGCACGCTCGTTCGTGTCGCAGATTCGTTCTAAGATCGACTACTCGAGACAGCAGACGGCAACTAAGAACAAAAAGCACTTGACCGCTGTTCCCCACCAGGGCATTCGTCCCCTGCAGCTGAGCCTTGTCTGATGAAACAGCGCAGGGACTTGTTGCGGTGACGAACTGTGTGCTCTTGGCCCAGAGTCTTTGATTCCGACAGCTGCATGCAGCCGATGACGGGTAACATCATCCATTTCCTGACATCATATACTGATGCTAACGTACTAGGCGTTTTAAAAGAGCAGAACGGCGGGGAATTTTTTTTTTTAAACACAGTATACACAACGCATGTTCATAATTAATATTGGGAATTGTATCAGCTGGAACTGTAAGCCGTTGGTTTTTAACCCACGGTTCTGTTCGTGGTCTTTAGGGTACGTGTGAACCCGATTAACTTATTGTTTGCATCAGCATGCACTTCGTTTCGGAGATGAAAGGTGCGATTTTTCTTCTATGTATTCGTATGAACGAAAAAGTTCATTAAAGAGTTAAAGCTAGTTATTTATACTGCCGGCAGGACAGTTAAAACTATTTTATGTTACTTATAATGCCGGTTGAATGGAATGGGGCACGGACATTGTTAGTCCAATGTGCCACAAACTGATTTGTATGCGACAATCCACCTTAAACCTACTTGGCCTCATGAAGTGCACATTGGGTGCGCGAGAAAAAGTATTTCCATTAAAAAAAAAATAAAGTGTTCATGCATAAGATAAACAAAATATTGTTTTATAATGTTAGTACATATTACACATTAAATATATACATGTAGTAGTTACCTATATTTGCAGAATTTTTTCAGTTTTTGAGGCGTCTACCGTTGTTCGTCCATCATGCGTGTCAGCTGGACGTTTTCATTCGCTTGTTTCGAAATTTCGCCAGGAAATGTTTTCGTCGAACAAGCGGAGAGCACACGTCTATAGTTTGATTTTTTAATTACCAGTTTGATTGGTCGAAATAATGTGTTCGCATGAAGTTTTCAATCAATTTAAATAAGTAAATAATTTTTTTTATATATATAAAGACTAAACGCCAAAATACTGGACTTTCCCCCCCCCCCCGTAGCCCGTATGAACCGTGTACATGTTTGTGCTGGCGACTCGCCAGGCTGGACAGGGATCGACGGGGTTGTCAGGTGCACAGTTGCGCCGAAAGCGATATTATGGGATGGCGGCAAATCAAGGTCAAAGTTGACGAAGGTGCGTAGCGTTGGAGTAATCAGGCAACACAAGCACTTCTCGTGAGCCTGGCTCAATCAAGTTGAGGGTGTCTGCAGCTCTCGTTCTCATTTTTTCTCAGCTCTTTAGGACTGCGTTTGTGGTATTTGGTAGTTTTGTGGTTTTTTTTTTTTTTTTTTTTTATCTGCCGTCTAGGCTGTGGCTTTTCATTTTACACTGCGTGACCTGCTTTGAACGTCACACCAGTCAACATTTCGAAATCGTAAAAACATCCGACTTTTTTTTCTCCCGGACACTGATAGTCTGTTGTTTGAAAAAAGCGATAGGTCGGTAGCGTAAGGCGTCAGGCAAACAAGTAGACACCCACGTAGTATTTGAGTCCTGTAGAAGAAAAAACACTAGAGACAGGAGAGCTCTCCAAAAATATTTTGCTTTAATCACTGCCTTCGGCTAAAAGTCTTGTCGAGTACGATGTTGAGCCGGACTGTTTCCTGCGACTCAGAAATGACTTGCATTTAAATGGAAACAACATGGCTGTCTAGAAAAAAATGCATTAAATGCAAAAAATCAACCATTAAAAATGGCAGTGCACCGAACCAAACAAATTAGCTGCTAGTTTTTTTTATTTTTTTGTAGCTGGTCATGCAACATGCTTTCATGTCAACCAAACTGTGTAGTTAGCACCCTGTAGCCCTTCCTCTATCCCTACTTTACAAGCCATTATTTCTATGTGGTCACATTTCTACAAATATTATCATTTTTGTTGCTATAGAGAAATATTTGATTTGGAATAGCTTCTTTTAAAACTTGTGGATTTACTTCAGTGTCCTTTGCAAATGTTTATATGATAATACCATTCCAAAAGTGTTCTTCAAAGTCTGATGTGTGAAGTCTTTTACCTGAGCGAATGCTGAAGCTTACAACTTACTGTATTGTGGGTTTAACTGTGTACAGCCTAAAAATGTAATGCTTTTCATGTCATGTTTGTCTGACATGGTGCTGTACCTTCAATTAAGGCAAGCTGCAATAAAGTGCTAACTAATTTTGTTTTGGTTTTATTTTTGTTAAATTGAAGCATTGAAAAGGCACACAGAACTGTTAACATTCTTCTTGTGTCATGGCTTTTTCTTTATCTTGTTTGTATGCTTCACTGTCAGCCTCTTCTATTAGTGTTTCTCTTTGAGTGTATGGTTTTTGGTTTTTATTAGTAATATCATTATTTCTTGAACAAATCTGAGATATGATTTATTAGAAATTATCTGGTGACTACACTGTGTAACTGATCAAAGCATAATATGAAGCCAACTTTAAAGTACCCGGTTGCAAATAACTTATACATTTTGAAAAGATTTAATAATGGGACTTGTTCAGTGCTCAGATCAATCCTGATCACAAACCATGCCACTTGAAACACCAAAGTGGGATGGATAATGAAGGATGGCTGGCATGACAGCCAATTTTTTATGTAGTTTCCCAACCCTTTTTTCTTGTGTAAAGGCAAAATGTTTGACCCACAAGAGGTCAACACCAGGATCACCAAAGCCAACCAAGCTTTTGCAATGCATAAGCCCATCTGGAGATCCACTGGCCTCAGCAGCCATACAAAGATCAGGATCTTCAAGAGCAACGTCCTCAAGTGTCCTCCTATATGGGTCAGAGTGCTGGAAGACCACAGCCTCCATCGGGAAAAAGCTAGAAGTGTTTCAAACCAAGTGTCTGCAGCGTATACAAAAGATCTTCTGGCCCAACACCATCTCAAATGAAGAACTGCGTGAAAGGGTGGGAATTTGCACCTTGGCAGAAGCGATCCAACTATGGCGCTGGCGATGGTTAGGTCACGTGTGCCGCATGCCTCCAGACTCAATCCCCAGAACAGCCCTGTGATGGACACCACAGGGAAAGAAGAACAGAGGGAGGCCCAAAGAGACGGGGAGGCGATCCATCGAAAAGGACCTCAAGAACAGAGGGCTATCACTCGAGACAACCCCCAGAACAGCAGCAGACAGAACCAGATGAGGTCCCTAGTTGTCGCCTCACATGCCAGAAGGCACAATGAGAACTGATGATGATGATAAAATATACCCTCTTGGCTCACACACTCAAATTTCTCATGATAACAGAAGTACAAATACACAGATGCAAAGTTTAATTGATCCAGTAAAACCACTGAATCCTACTGGTCTCCTTCAAAACCCTGCTCACAGTGCGATGACCAGAGAGTACAAGTACAACCGCACTATTCACGTGAACAGCACCACTGGAGATCAACTTGCAAAGGGAAGGCACTTTTGCTTAATTATGTAAGCACTCTTGTATTCTCTCCCTTAATCGCATTTAGACAATGTAAACGTTACATTGACTGATAGTTGTTTTGTACCTTATTTTCTTCAGGATTTACACACTAGACGGGAAAATAGAACAGTATGGAAGTAATGAAAATTTATACTTTATACTTCTTTCTATATTTGTTCACTGTACAACATTTGTTCCAGTCCCACCTACAGCTGCACAATCATACAGAAAATAACACGCGTCTGGTTTATCAGCGAGATAAAGAGGAGCTGTTCAATAAAATAGATAGCATTTACTGGATGGTATATATGCATGCATGTTTGTGAGTGTGCACACAAGTGAAATGACTTAAGCATTGCTGCATCAAACTTTAACATACCACATCACACATGCACATGAAGGCTTGTGAAAAACACAAAAACGAAAACAAAACAACCAAAATACACAACTAATGCTTTTGGTTGATCCGAAAAAAAGGTTTGTTAATCTGATGTAGAAATTGAATACAAAACCACACAGACAGATGCTAGAGGCCGCTTGCGAGAATGATTGTATTTGAACAAAATAAATCACTCTTCTTATATGCTTTGTGCACATGTTGCAAAGAAATTCATTAAAATAAATACTCAGTGATTAAATATTTCAAAGAAAAAAAGAAAACCAAGAACAGGACCCACTTATTCATCTTGTAAAATCTGTTTACAGACAGTTCATACTACCTCATCTAGCAAAACAGACTCATCTAGATCATCAAAATCATCCTCTTTATCCATTGCACTAGCTGTTGAAGCAGCTGGTGCTGTGACATCTTGGAAATTTGATTTGGGATTTGAAGCAGTGTCAGACTGCCTGTCTTTAGAAGGTGGTGGCACAATCTGGACAGTACGCGGTGCTTGTGGTGTGTTACTGTTAATTTTATCTGCAATAATAAAAACAAGGAAAATGAAGTAAAACCAAAATAACATAAATTAAAAACTTGTCATTCTGAAAATAAGAAATTCTACCTACCTCCTACTCCAAGAGTAAAATATAAGTTTGTACCTTTGTAAAGTCGTTTGTAGCTTTCTTCAAAATATTGGTTTGGGTGTTGGAAGCTGACCTCCACATCTGTAAGACCTCCAGACAGTGACCCATGAATCAGCTCGAACACTCGGGCACAGGCCACTTGATAATGGCCCCCCTTCACATACTGCATCACCTAAGAAAATAACTGCCATTTGTGAAAAACACACATCATGTCCAGAGTTGTTTAGAATGAAGGTGCATGAGCTGGATAATGCCTCTGTCAGTGTCTTGCTTAGTTTGTTGATTTCATTTAGAATACACTTCTGCTTATGCAGACAAGAGGCGTTTGTATATTTATATAGTCCTTGTCTTTAGTGGGCCACATATGGTACATACCTGATCAACACCTTCCTGCTTTAACCCTTGACCAGCAAGCTTTTGCCGAAGAACATCAGGATCTGAATATTTGAATGGGCAACCTAATAAGAAAAACAAGATCACATTAAAATTTATTTCAGACTAACAATAAGATTATTGAGTATGCTGACATCTGTCGTGAACATATACTGCTCAATGATCACATCTGCATAACAGCAAGCAGAACAGAGGTCATTCATTCTGGAGAAACTAGGCAGTTCTCCTAGTTTGCTGGGTACATTCAAACACCTCTTTATTCTTGTTTTCAATAGTAATGATAGCAGAAAAATTCCTCCCCTTTTTCCCCAGTTTACTCCACGAATCCATAAAAATTAATTAATAACAGTATCAGAGAAGGCTTTTGTAGCCTTTCTGGAAATGTAGTAATGTATTTAATCAGGGTTTCTTAAGAGCCTTAGAATGTTGGGAAAGGAAAGGCTACAAGAGAGATGGAAATCAACTTCAGCTGGCCCTGAAATAAGTGTGACCTCTAACACCAAATTCTCGCAGGACTGAAGGGCTACCGGCCAGATTTACTTTTATCTTAGAACAGTAAAACTTGAGGGTCATACAGACTTCTTGTAAAATCTATGAGGAACAATACAAAAGTAAACTTTTTTCCGCCTTCTCTTTACTACATATTCTTTTTCATATATCTAAAATAAAAATAAACAAAAAACTCATGAATTCTCACCATGAAAGTCACCAACTCCTGGGGTATTGGTAGTAATGATCTTGATACAACTGTATGGTGTGTAATCTGTCTTTTTTCCCTCTTTACCATAGTTGTGGCGGATGGCATATGAATACTGCTTGTCAAACTAGGACAAAATTGTTTGAGAAAAATCCAATGCAAAGCAGCATCCCTAATGAAAAATTTCATTTAGATTAAATGCTGTTGATATAAATGATTTTCTTATATACAATCGATATTTATACCTCTCCAGCAAATCAGTCCAGAAGACTAAATTCATACTTAGAAAGTTAGTCAAGCCAGTACTAATATGAGACAATTTAAAGATTTTTCTTCAGAAAAATGGCTACCACACAGTATTTTCTCTCTAATTTTGGCTTTCCTGCCAAGCAAGATCAGTCACGTCTGAATGCATTCTCCTGTCCCTTTAATGGGACATATAAGTCCTCATAAAGGGTTTTAAAGTAATTAAACTATTATCCAACTAATGGTCACATATAACTAATGGACAAATATAATTCTAAATTAGTTTTAAATATAACATTTAGCAGAAATGAAATTTTTTAGTAAGTGGCATTTTTAAAAAAGAAAATTCATATTTATCAGCATACCCAAAACTGCCTTTCAGATTCTTTTTTTTTTTTTGGTAGTAGCACCACAGTGAAAACTTGGTATGTACGTAAAATGTTCCAGTTATTGATACATGCAAGTAATTTTGTTTTCATCCTATTGTGAATATATATTATTCAGAATCAGGAAAATCAGAAGATACACAATAATTTGGCTGGTTTTGTTGTCCAAACCAACAGAAAACTAGGGGGGAGGGGGAGGAATCGACCTGCGTATTTTATTACATTTTGCTCACTATAACACAAAGCATTTTAATTTGAAAAAGATGGATACACTTGCCTACAAACCAAGGGAAGTAGCTCAGAGAGAAACGATTCAGCTTTAAAATGAACTATTTTTTGTTGCTGTACCATTAACCGTTCACAAATTAAAAAAATAATAAAAGCACTGGACACGTTTACAGTTTGACTTCTTAAACAAGGTGAGCCATTGGTGGCAGATTGCTGGTGCGACCACAATGACTTAATAAAGTTGGTCAGTGTCATTGTCACACTGCAGTTGTAGAAGTTCTGCGTGCCCTTCAAAGCAGTGTGAGCTGGGAGAAAAGTGACCTTTTCCTAACCTTGTCTCCATCCATGATTTTGCTGAACTCTGATTTCCAGAACCGTATGGCCTCTTCCAATGACAAGCCGATGCCCTTCAAGAAAAGTCCATACTGCATACGGCCACCATGTCGCAAGTGGTGGTTTGAACGAACAGCTGAATGTAATTGTTGCATGCAAAGTGGGAATGAAGTCTTGGAGAGCTGGAAAAAGAGGATTAAGCACAATGTTTGTTTCTGTATTGTCTTTAATGTGATTAGTTCTAGCATCCCATGAAGAAATCAAATAAACAAAAATTAACATCTAGTGTTTTGTTCTTTAAACTCAAGTCAATAGGTAAGGCTATATCACAACAAGTGAATCCAACTATGTAAGGAGTGACCAGATATATGCAGAAATTATGCAGGATAGACATGATATCTGGGCCCCCAACTAACCTAGGATTCCATACAGTTATTAATAAATTATTAACCAATCAATAATAATTTTTTACTCAAATATTAATAAATTATTAATCAATCAATAATTAGTTATTAAGGCTATTGCCAATGCAACACCTTACCATTTTAAATTATAAAATCAAATGAATCTTTGCAGGCAGAAATGTATGCAATGTTAAAGAGAGATGAGCTTACACAAAACAGAAGATAAATAAACAAAGAAATAAAGAAGGTAACTTTATAGTCATGCCATTCAGTTTCCTAAATTAGTACACAGGAAGAAATCACCCAAGCCACTATCGATCTTTCTCACCATATCAATCATGTCAGCTGTGATTTCACCAACTGGTTTCTTGTTTGCGTAGTCTTGACCAACATAACGACGACTGAGACTGACTAGCATTGGCAATAACCTCCCATCTTCCTCCAGGTGTGGCAAAGCTCTGTAGGTTACCTGGACAAAAAGCCATAAGCCTGATAACACAAAAAGAGCTCAAACAACTGTATAAACATCCCAAGAAACTTAAAATACTATAGAAAGGTATAGGTAGCTGTACTGCTCCCCTGTGGTAGAAAAGGAAGATACGATGAAAGATGGCCAACTGAGCTATCTCACTTACCGCCAGGCTGTGTGAAAGCTGCATTCGGAACAATGTCAGAAGAATGGAAACCAAATCATCTTGTGGTACATATGCAAAACCATGTTGTACAAAAACTCTGCGACTTCTAACTAAATCTAGAGCTTCTGTAAAAGGGACCTGAAAAATGATTACCAGAAAAAAATCTTAAAGTCATCCCCCTTATATACAGCAAACATGAATTTCTGCCTTTGTAATCATAAATGTCATATTTTCAACACAACTGATACCTGCATGTGTAACAGCAAAATATTTTTTAACAGCTAATTAAATCGCCCCACCATACTTGCACAATGTGAAAAGGAAACTACAATAAACCATGATCAACTGTACTAGAACACTCAAAGCTACATTATATGAAAGATGCATTTGGAACAACGCAAGAGAGTAGAAACTACACAGATAAAACAGAATGTTATATTTAAATACTAAGAATAAATAAAATTTAAACACTGTGATTACAAAGCTACTAAGCCATTTAAAATTTTTGTCTGTATTATATTTCTATCATGTCCTTATGTAATACCTTGTAATGCTGAATATTCTCTATGGCTAAAGCTTCTTTGCCCTCAGAATCTTGCAAGTTTATAAGAACTTCTTTCTGCTCTTCTGTATCAATCTGTTAGCATCATAAAAACATCAAAGTGTTGAATGTTCAGATTACACAACCATATAGTAATTTCAACAGATAAATAGCCAGTGATATCCAATTAAAAAAATGACACAAACCTAAGAAACATTCTATAATTAATATAACTACTTTTCCACATTCTTAGTAGAGAAAAATTATCAAAAAGAACTACGTGTTTAGCAGACATTGTATATGCATAAAAAGCTTTGTATCACTTTTAAGAAGAAAATGTATGGCTAGCAGACTAAACAGATCATAGACAGCAACAGAGCAAGCTGGAATAGTTTGCAGGAATTGGTATTCATATTTATAAGAAAAAAAAATAAATGAACCCTTCATTAGATTTTAACTGCATGATTTAGCTTGACCTTTCAACTTACAGGTTTGTAGCCAAGGTTATTTATCTCCAGAAATCTTGCTCGGCTTTCTGTAGATTCTTGTTGAAAACGGAAGCGAAATAAATCAACTTCTTGCTGTATAAACCATCGTCTAAGTTCCTCTCTGCACAATTATTAAATTAAGAAACATAACAACAAGGAAGTAACAATATTTATCTATGACTCATTTAGAACGCAAATATTATTTAATACTTTGAGTATAACAGGAAACTGTCCAAATTTTAATTCTGCCTTTACACCATAACACGTTTTTAAATGACAGTCTTGACAATCTTGATGATCTTGAGAAGGATTAGGAAATAAGCAAAATTAACTTACGATCTGCAGTAGGCTAGCCGAAGAATGAAGTGAGAAATATTGTCTCGCCATCTGAGAAGTTGTTTTTCATCTTCATCTAGTACAGATTTCTGTTTCAAAACATAGGACACAAAAATTGTATTGGTACTACCAAATGTAAATCATTCAACTTGTAAAATTACAGTATATTGTCACACAGTGTATTTTTCTGTTGAGTGTATATATATATATATATAGTACAGTCTTCATTTTATCAGAAATAAAATTTATGCTTGATTTTCTTCAAAGAAATTTTTAAGAAATGTCTGCTTCACAAACAATGATGAAGTGAATGTCTTGGTCAGTTTTTTTTCTACGGGAATTTATTATTTTATTATTATTTAAACAATAAATGCTTCTACATTTGGAGGTAACAGAATATCTTGGTTATGTGATATTTTCTGCTATGGTTAAATATTAAAAAAACAAAAAACATTTGTTTTGACAACTCATATGATCTACAAAAACAAGAAAAACCTGCTTACTTCAAAAATAGACCTCTTCAACTTGCTGTTTTTTATTTCTTTCTCCAGAAGACTGTTGTAATCCTGAGAACCTCGAGAACATCGCACTCCAACTGTTTCAACTGCCCTTAACACTGACACACATAAGACATAATAAGTGGTTATTAATGTGTCGAAAGGGGTGTTGACGAAGTGCTCTTGAAGAATGAACTAATGTTTACCTGCTATTGCCAACCTTTTGTTTCATTCATTACAGGGATTTCTATAATAGGTACATCATTCTGATCACGCTAGAGAAATGCCTTAATTTAAAATTATACGAAAACTCCAAAAACTGCAGTATAGTGGTCTGATATAGATTGGTGGCTAACCCCAGCGTCTAGCTATGTGCTACATTAGTTTCTATTTAAAAATTCGCTGTTTGCTCTAAATGGCAGTTCGGTGATACGGTATTCCGTTGAGCTGATGATAAATGGCATCATGCTAAGATCATTATTACTTATAGTGTGACTACAGCTGTCTGTAACTACAAGTAACAGGTTACCTTTCAGACGTTCTACTGCCAGCTCCTCAAATTCTTCGAGCGAAATTGTGCTTGTTGGCGGCAAGGTGTAGAGTTGTACGCAATGTTCATAAATATTCGTCTCTGTGCCATTCACCTTCTTCTGTATGCGCTTTGCTCGTAGTGTCGCTGTTTTGCGACGTTCAAAATCCATCTTCTGTCGTGTGTACAAGTTTGTGGTGTGTACGAGACGAAAACCTTCTAAACTCCCGCCAAATGGGCAACGGTTGGGGAATTACCTCCCTTTACAAGTGTCGCGACTACGGGTGTGTCTCAAATAATGATGAGAATAATGTATCTCAAATAATGATGATAATAATAATGTATCTCAAATAACGACGATGATAATAGTATATCTCAAATGCATGTGATAGAAGTCGGTGGTCGCGACTCTCATGAAGACTATGTGAATCTGTAGCTATACATTTGTATCAGAACTAAGTAGGCCTAAATAAAGTGCCACACGCCTCCTATAAGATTTATTAGCCACTTGCGGTCCCTAGTCACTGCCTATGAATAATTAAAAAGATAAATCATTGGTCATGACTGAAGTGCGTTTAGTCACAATAGTAATGTAGAATGAGGATCCTTTTTGGTACTGTACCTATGTGGTCCGGTAAAATTGTGGATACTTTGAGAAAGGAATACGATCACGTTATGCAACCCAGTTACCCAGGCCTCCCGTGAAATTTTGTGCAGGAAAAATGTGCTCATACCACCTAATGCACAATAAGTAGCTTTGGCGTTGCTACCTCTAGGTTTTATCATTTCTTTAAGGGGGACCAGGAATTTGGGAATTTTCTTTGGTTTTGCTGAGGAATCTTTACGACACCATGGCTCAGTTTTGTATCACAGGTCCCCCTTTTTATTTTAAATAAGCTTATGTTTTGTTTTTCATTTCTCTTGGAAAAGCTTACATATTCCATTCATCAGCAGCGTAATTTCAAATAAAATGCAAAAGGAAAACAAAATAATTTTAGAGACAAAACTCTTTATTCAGTTGTAATATTTTCTAAACTGCAAGAATTTCTGCCATTACGTTGTCCACACCATGCCACCTGGATCGGTCTAATGCCTCAAAGAAAGACTGCAACATAAATGCCAAAATGATTTAAATTCACCTTTTGTTTTATAAAAACAACCTGAACGACAATAAATGAATATTTTTTTAAGAAAAAAACAAGATCTCTCATATTTTATTTACAAAAAGGAAGTCTTCTTTATGTTTTTGGACACCACATTACTTTCATAAAATATATTTTAGGAGCATAATTTTATTCCATATACATGCTCTCTTTTAGTTGCTCTCTCTCACACACATATTTTTAAAGATTATCTTAAAAGCAAAACTGAATTCAGCATAAAAAGCAAGTGTCACTTACCTCACTGGATTCAATGAACTCTCTGTTTTCTTTGGCTACATTCACTTCAAGGCAAGGGTCTAAACACATGACAGAAATAATAAATTAATGCTTTTGTGTGAAATATACTAAAGCTGCTATTATTTATTAACTGGTGTGAAATATGTGCACATTTACTTTAAGAATAAGAGTTCCTACCTTCTAGTACTTCCATATCCTCATCATGAGCAGCAGCTGGCTGTTCTGGCTGAAACCAGTGAAAACAATGAAACATAAATTTATGCCTAAAATGAGCTTTTTTGGTTGCTGCTGCTTATGCAAATCAAAATTGAAATTATGCTTTCTATCAGTGTATGTGAATAAACTTTATCTGAAGATATTTGAAAGTTTCCTTTAAAGGACAACACAAGTGTGCAACGAAAATTGCTGGAAATAGAGCATAAAGTATCTCAAAAACATATTCCAGTAGCATTTTATGATGAAGAGGCACAAGAAATATTATATTAATGTTTTTCTCAAAACAGGAAGTGACGAAAGGGTAGTATTTCTACCATCGTCTGCATGAACTGAATTCGAAAAGATGCAATCCTCGGTAAGAGGACACAGACCAGGACACTATGTGCTGTTGCTGAATATTCTCTTCGACACTCAGATGGAGTTAGTTTCCATTCACTTATGCAATAAAGGCAAGTCCTGGACTTAACGTAAAATGAAGAATGGGCATGTTCCGAACAGCTAGTAAATAGTTAATTTTGCATTCAGCAAAATGAGGAAGAAATAAGTTTTACATCTATAAATATGTATTAAATTTTTATAATATTATATTTTAAATGGTAAAAAGTAAGTTCAAATCTGAAGGGCTGTATTCCAAGATCAGCTGTTTCATTTTCTGGGCAAAAAATCGCTTCTTAAACATGACAACCTCAAAAATGTTTCTTTAATTGACTCAAAGACATGCACAGATTTGCTGAACTGAGCTACACTCACTGCTACAAATACTACTTGCATGCAACAGAACTCTCCTGCATAGGAGAGTAATTTTCTACTGCTTTCCTAGTGGCAGGTGAGAATGCCAACGTTTGAAGGCTTATGCCTTGAAAATTAAGCATAATTATGTACTCATATTATGGGAATTATTATTTTAAAATAAACTTAACCTGATCATAAAGAAAAAATATTGCATTCGTGTTGTCCTTTAACAACTTCAAATATTTACAACACATCCAAAGAATGTAATGGCAATAATGTGAACGCCTACTCAATCAATAAATGAGCACTAGTAATAGCATGTCCTATATCATAAAAACACAGAAAAGGCACGTTTAACTCATTCAAGCACTTCCCATTATTTACATGCTACAACAAAATAACACTTAGCTGACACAGACTTAAATTGTAATTTGACTTTTTGAAGGACTTCAGAAGTTGTGCACATAATATAATAATAGTGAAGATTTTTATAGCGCATATTCACACTCATAGAGAGCATGCTCTTAGCGCTTAAAACGGGGAAGAGACGTGGACTAAGTAGATACAAAACAAAGAGGACGAAAGAAAACGACAGTACTGACGACGAAACAGAAAACAAAAGGCATCAAGTAACAGGAACAGAGAAATATAGTGATTCTGCCGAGAAAGATGGGTAAAGTAGCAAGAGGGAAGGGGGGGTAAGAAGGACTAGCATTGTGGACTATGTTAGGAGTAATGCTCAAGGAAGAGGTGCGTTTTCAGTGCTGATTTGAAAGATTCAATTGTAGGAAGGTTGCGGATATGGAAAGGAAGAGAGTTCCATTGTTTTGCAGCACAGTAGCCAAAAGTCCTGTGACCATATGTTGTTGTTCTGGTGACAGGAACAGTTAGGATACGGTCGTCAGACGAAGAGCGTAGTTGTCTGGCCGGAGAGTAAGGGATGAGAAGTTCAGAGAAATAGTCAGGACAGGAGCCAGCAAAGAAATTAAAACACAGCACAGACAGTTTGTACTGAATGCGAGAACGGATGGGTAGCCAGTGTAGAAAACGAAGGAGAGGAGTGACATGGTCCCTTTTCATGGCTCTAAGCACCAGATGTGCAGCGGAGTTCTGCACTTTCTGGAGTCTCTGAATGAGGTAGTCAGGGCAGCCTGCCAGCAAGGAGTTACAGTAGTCAAGTCGTGAAAGAACAAACGCACAGACAAGAGTGTTGGTAGCGCGTGTAGAGAGAAAGTGACGGATGGCACTGATCTTACGGAGCTCATAATAGGCAGACCGACAGACAGCTGCTACATGTCTATCAAGTGTCATGTCATCAGTGACAATAAATCCCAGATTCCTAACGGATGACGTGAAGGTGATGTTGCTGTCGCCCACCTTGATGTGATTGGGCAGACTGACGAGTGAAGGTTGACGTCTTCTTCTATGGCACAAGAGGGCTTCCGTTTTATCATCGTTTAGTTTAAGCTTGTTTTTTACCATCCAGCCCTTGACGTCGCTAATACAAACTTCTAGAGAGCTAATAGCAGAATGAGACTCAGCCGGTGGAATAGAACAGTAAAGCTGCGTGTCGTCTGCATATGACTGATGAGAAACCTGGTGAGACCAGATGCATGATGAAAGTGGTTTAGTGTACAGGATGAACAGAACAGGGCCAAGTACTGAGCCTTGGGGAACACCACAGAAAAGTGAAGCAGGGCGAGATGTCTGACCATCAACTACCACAGTCTGGGTCCTATCAGTGAGATAGGAGTTGAACCATGAGAGGGCAGGTCCAGAAATCCCGTAGAGGGCGTGGAGTCTGTGACGAAGCAGAGAGTGGTCTATAGTGTCAAATGCAGCAGACCAGTAGGGTTAATGGAGAGACATCCCCACTGTCAAGAGCAGATAATATGTCTGTTGTTACTTTAATAAGAGTGGTCTCGGTGCTGTGGAAAGGTCTATATGCCGACTGAGCTTGTGGGAGAAGATGGTGCTCTTGTAAGTAGGCCCAGAGCTGTGTCAAAACTATTTTCTCTATGATCTTAGAGAGAAAAGACAAGTTGGAGACTGGGCGGTAGTTGTTTAGCACATTGACATCAAGCGTGGATTTCTTAAGGAGTGGCCTCACCACCGCATTTTTGAAAAAAGATGGGAAAACACCTGACGACAGGCTGACATTTACAACATTTGTGGCTGGTGGGCATCGGATCTAACTCGCAAGTTGTTGGTTTAGCTTTTAGAATAACTGCTTTCACATCGGTCTCAGAGACTGGTAGGAACTTGGTCATGGAGCATCCTGGAAGGACGTCACAGGAGATGCTGTCAAGCGCCAACACAGAGTCTAAGGATGATCGAATGTCTGATATCTTGCTGGTGAAATAATCACTAAAAACTTGCGGCAGCAGTGAAACAGGGTAGGCAGTAGGCAGTGGTGTTGCTGTACGAGATCCAGTCATTTGATTACAAATGGCAAAGAGCTTCTTGGAGGAGGTGCAATTAATTATTTGGCCCTGAAGATATGATATTTTACCCTCATAAATGCATTTTGCAACGCTTCGCTTTGCAGCATTGTAAATTTCTTTGTGGATGACGAGACCAGTCTTCCGCCAAACACGTTCAGCTTGCCGGCGCGTGCGCTTCAGGTCACGGAGTTCGACACGGATGTGTGAATACCAAGGCGCACATTTAGACTGGCGCATCAGACGTCAAGACATTCATGCATGATAATACACAATGCCCACATTGTAAGCAGTTGTGACTCAGAGAAAGGGAGGAATATTCAGACATCATATCCTTTACTGTTGTAAATTTGTAAACTGTGAATTTTGACATTTTAAATAAGGTCTACCTTTATTAATAATTATAAGATCTTTGGTTAAATATTATGCTTGTAAGAAAAGCCTACCGAATAATCAAGAGGAGTTGGCGGATGCGCATTCTGGTAATGCTGACCATAGTGGTAGTAATTACCCCAGTTGTAATACCCACTGTAGTGAGAATAAGGGGCATACATGTAAGTACCCCCATGTCCACTTGCAGTGTATGAGGAATTTGAACTGTCATATGTCTGAGATCCATGGGATCCATACCTGCACAAAATTATAAATTATGATAAATTAAGCGTGCAATGATTTTCATTTTCTGGCGAAACTAAGAATTCTCTGGAACTTCACAAATCGTTCTTATAAAAATGCATTTCTTCACCATTTTAAAAACATCACGTACAGTAGATTCATTTACAAGTTTTATCTAGCCCTTTCATTTGATTCAGAAAAGGTACAGTTACATAAACAAAGGCATGCATGACTCTGACAAATACAGTCATCAAGAGTTATCATAAGCACAGAAAGCATTTGCCCCCTACCCCTTTACCCTTGTTTACCGTTTTGGTGCAGCCAATCCAACTTTTATTGGACGGCGACCAATGCCAGCCACGTGCTGCATTTCAACAAGGGCTTTTTGCTGGTCACTTTCTTCAGAAAATCTCACAAAACCAAACCCTTTGCTCTTGCCAGTGCTGTCAAGGACAACTGAAATTAAACAGGAAAAAAATTTAAAACATGTTCAGGAGCTTTAGTTTACTAACCACTATCAATCTAGCATCACATGCTATGGCAAAATTCCAAAATTCAACATCGAAGGCCTTGTCCAAGTTGTTGAAGCGCTGTATAATAGCTCAAGTACAGTACTGCTGAACAACCAAATAGGAGCTCACTTTCGCACCACAGTCGGGGTGCCTCAAGGATGCCCTGTATCACTGGTGCTGTTTAATATCTTCTTGTAGAACATCATGCATGAAGCTCTTCTCGACCGTCATACTTCCATTTCAATTGGAAAAGGCCAATCAGCAACCTACGCTTTGCAGATGACATAGATCTGTTAGCCGGTAATAACAAAGAACTTCAAGACCTCACCAACAGACTGACAGACAGCTCAAATGCATGTGGAACGGAGAACAGCACTGAAAAAAGCGAAGTTAAGATCAATGGCAATGGAAAAGCAGAGATCTATATGAAAATGGTACAGCTTGAAGAGGTAAGCAGCTTCAAATACTTGGAAGCCACCCAACTTTGCCGATGACATTGCCCTGTTGTCACACCGCCACCAAGACATGCAGGAGAAAACAAATGCCTTCTCAGAAACAGCTGGAAATCTTGGCTTGAAGGTCAGCACAAAGAAAACGAAAAGTATGAGAGTGAACGCCAGAGTCCAAGAAAATATCAAACTAAATGGAGAAGAGATTGAGGAAGTTGACATTTTTACCTATCTTGGGTCCAAGATGTCAAACACCGGGGATGCGGAGGTGGAGATTCGAGCCCGACTGGCAAAAGCCAGCCAGGCCTTCGCCTCACTCAGGAGCACATGGAAGGCAAAAAACATCAGCCAGAAGACCAAGCTGAGAATCTTCAAGTCAAATGTGATCAGCACCCTCCTTTATGGATCAGAATCATGGAAGATGACCAAAAACATCGGTAACAGGCTTGACGTCTTCCAAAACAGATGCCTCAGGTGCACACTTAACATCTTTTGGCCAAACACCATCACCAAGGAGAACTCCACCGAAGAACTGAAACCGAATCCATCACCACGCTGGTTCAACGAAGGCGTTGGCGATGGATTGGACATGTGCTCTGCCAGCAGACCTCTCCAGAATCGCCCTACGATGTACTCCAGACGGCCGAAGAAAACGAGGCAGCCCAAAGGAAACCTGGAGAAGAACAGTGGAAAGGGAGATGAAAGGAAAGAACTGGACATTGGGTCACCTGGAGCGAGTTTCAGCCGATCGACATCAGTGGCGGGCTTTGGTTGAGGCCTTATGTGCAACTAGCATGAAGAGGATTGATTGATTGATTGATTGATTGATTGATTGATTGATTGATTGATTGATTGACCCTCTCAAAAGACAGCAGCTCCATGCCTGATAGCATCAGGATCGCAGGAGCAAGTGGCAATGGCTAGACTAGATAGGATCTGGCATAGCCACAAGGTTCACTACCAAGTACAAGCTGTATAAATCCCTGGTAGTGCCGATCCTATCTAAGGATGGGCCATGTGGACTCGTTCGCCGGAACGGAAAGGAGAATCCAGGCATTTGAGAATAGGTGCCTGAGAATGCTGCTCCGGATCTCATACAAAGAACAACGACTTTGTATGAAACAAGATTGCCACACTCATAAGACACCAGAAACCACTACTGTCAACAGTGAAGCGACGTAACCTGGTCTTATTTGTTGAAGACTGTCCTTGAAGGCACCTTGCAGGATGGCTGACGCCACGGTGGCCAGAGAAAGAACTGGCTTACGAATGTCAAAGACTGAACTGGTAATCCTGTACAGGACCTGCTCACTATATCCCACAATAGGCAAGAGTGGCAGGTCTGTCAGCTGCCGTGTCTATTCATGTGCTCTACCCAACGACAGGTGCCGGTCAAGGCACGACTGACCGACTGACTGATCTAGTTTTTTTTTTTTTCTGGCACAGTCCTAGACCTGCCAAACACGGTTCAAACAATTTACAGAAGAACTTCTTACCTTTTGCTCCTCTTACAGATCTGTAGTTCTTGGCAAAAGCTGAGTATAGGATATAGTCATCTACTTCTGGTGTGAGGTCTCCAATGTGCAAAGAAAATTCTGGCCTGGAAAATATTCACCAGTTGCTTTTAACGTTTTAATGTTTTTTTAATGTTTGATTTTTAATCTATCAAACCAAATTTTTGATTACTTCTCACAAAATCTAACCAATGCAGAAGCGCATTCTTGTACTTAAATTATGGCTTATGTTTTGAAGATGAAGAATAAAGGAATGCCATAAGTCAAACTTCAACAGCTTGAGCAAACAGAATGAAAAAAGACAGGAACTCTTTCTATTGTTCACAACAAAAAAGTCTTGAATTTACTTAGGGAGGTAAGGAAGGTGAGTAAAATGAAGGGACTGTGTGGGGTGGATGACAATGAAGAAGATAAGAACAATAGCCATTTGTGCGACATTCACCATTCCTTTTACCTATGCACACCTGTGATTCTGCCTTTAAAAACTATTACAATAAAGTAAAACATAAAGGAAAAATTGTAAATGCTGATGACAAACATGGGAAATTAAAATTAATTCATAAGAATACAAGATAACCAATGACAATAAATCAATATTTTGTGGTATATGTTAGTTATTTGCAAAATACCTTACTCATCTTTGTGTTTGGTGAAAAGACTAATCAGAATATTTAATACATGACATTTATTTGTGTGCAATGTATACACATAAACTACTCACAAAAGCTGCTGTTCTTTGCCAAAACTTGCTGGGTGAAGTTTAAAAAGCTTTGGCTGTAAAAATAAAAATGTTATGATATATAAGAAAATTTATGAATGTAAATTTTTTATTTTATTATTGTTACCTCTTCCAAAATAAAATCAGCTTCTGTGTGTGATTAATATGATGGAAGCTAAAATTAAAAAATAAAAAAGTGCCTCATTATTTTATGGCCATTTTTAAAGTTATTGCCAAAATGACTTCTGTCATTTTTATTCAGATGCCTCATTCAGACCTATTAGTGATCTGACATGTTTTCAGCAAGTAAACAAAAAGATAAGTCTTAAAAAAATTAAATACAAAGTTCATCTACTCTGAATACTTAGCCCTGCCTATAATAATCATTATAATGGAACAAAGTTTTCAGTTCACATTTCATTCCATGTTGTTACAAACAAAATAATATTTTATAAAATTATATATATATATATATATATTCATATATATAGAGAGATACTAATATGTGACTAGTGTGTATATTTAAAGTGTTTAGTGTTATACGATTGGATTTTGCTTAAGTCTGTATTAACTACGAATGAGATCCACAGATAAACAGAAGTGACATTGTGGATTGTATTGTGAAATAACTGTTGGGAAAAAAAGAAACAAAATGCAGATCCATCTGAACCAGAAGCTCAAGAACGTTATCTATATCTTTATTCCACTTTAACAGCTTTATTCTTTTAGACAAAGCAGGAAATTAATGATATTCTGTATATATATATATATAACCAAAGCTGTTTCTTAACATATGCATAAAAAACACATTACAAATACTAGAACTTACCGGATGCGTGTTTGGTATAGTTTTGCCGCTTAGTCTATGAAGTGCATGTCTTGCTTGATCAACATCTTCAAAACCCACAAAGCAATATGGTGTTTGGCTGTCAAGAAAGTCATTTGCATTAACAATAATAATGTAACAAAAAGTTAAAATACACAATTCTAAGTAACTCAGAGAATAAATTATTTTAAAGCCCAGATGTGCAAGACTTGAGGTGTATGTTTCTGTATTTCTTTTTCTGTGTACCAGTTTGACTCTGTGAGAGTGTGTTACTATTGATACATTTACTTACAAGAAAATTACTTGAGAATATTCATGCATAAAAATGAGCTATAGGCATTTTGTGCTTATACAGTTCCACGCAACTATTCTGATTATTGCTTTAAGCCAAAAGCACAATTTTTACTCAGTTTCTTCAAGTTATTCTCTTGAGAGAAAGAGCCAGTCATCTTGACGGTTGACTGCACTAACAAAGAAGATTCAACCACAACACAAAGACAACTCAACCACTACCAAGAACAAACCGACCAAACCAAATCCAAGAACTAATCAACCATTACCAAAAGACAACTTAGACACTGCTTAAAACCAATTTGATCACAGTAAAAAAAAAAGAAAACTCGTGTGCATCAACAATCTTGGAACTTCATCTCAGTACATTTTAATAGGGATGTCTTCTTGTAAATATGCATACATAAAAAAATCTGTGTGTGTGTGTGTTTAATAAGAAAGAGGAACACATCAATCATATGTGATAGAATTATTCCATATCTAGATTCGTCTTAAGTTAGCTGCACACCCAACAATCTCACTACCAAAAACATTTACTTTTGTTTTTAAAAATGTAGCCCTAGGAAGTTACAAATTCTTATTGAAAACAGTAGTTTGTCCTGCTTAGTTCCAATGCTTTAACAATACATGGTTAGGATGAGGTGATCAGCAGCGTTAGTACTGAGTTGTCTCATGACAGTGGTCAGGTCATATTTTGGCAGTTGATCTGGTCATGGCATATGCCAAGCTGTCTTCACGTCTTGGTCAAATCATCCTTATTAACTTAACCATCAGATTGTCGAGTGATTTTTTTTCTTAATATATCTCGCACAGTGTATTTTTAGCAACTTTTAAATGGATGCACTGGTCCACAAAATTGCACTGCGTCTATGATCAGTGCACTTACAAATTAGCTAGGTCCAAATGCAATTAATCACATTGATGAAGACTGACTTACCCAGGGTTTTTGCTCTTCATAATCTTGACACTTACAACGTTTTCTCCATAGTGCTGGAATGCTTGTTTGATAAACTGTTCATTCATATCCTCATCCAGCTATAGATAACCAATATCCATACCCATATCAATGTGTGAATAATAGTTATAATATCCGTCATTATATTTGTGAACTTATATAAAAACAAGAAAATAAGGTCAACAGGTCAAGTATTATTTTTAAAAAAATGACTAAGAGGGTGACAGAAACGATGATGACAGCGATAATTAACTAAGACTAAGAGAATGAAAGAGAGAAACAGAAACAAATTTCCCTTATATGGGTTTGATAAGCGCGATTATCTGAGGTAGGCCTATAAAGTGGATTCATTCTTGTGATCTCCTATTCAAGAACAATTTTACGACAAAAATTAAAAAAAAAAACAAATAACAAAAAAAAAAAAACAAATGAAATAATGTGACCAGCAGCAAATAACTGAGTGGTGAGATGATCAAGTGGCAATAAGGTGAAAAAAATCTAAAATCAAAACAAAGCCAAATTTCAAAACTAACATTGCCCATCCATAAAGAAGGACTGAGATACATGTCGCAACGTGAATCAAGTCCAGTTGCTGCCGTCATAATATCGATAATTCATCAGTAATGGCCAGTTTGGTTATTTTTTTAAATTAATTTTTCACACAGTACTTCGTGCTATAGCCGCGGCGCAACAGCACTTACTGAAGGGAGAAAACTCAGCTCTTTTACATTATAAAGAGTTTGACAGGTTTTAGTTTGTAGTTTTATATTTATTATATCTACCTTACACTTTAAATCCAACAATGTTTAATAAATATATATTTATTTCTTAGCAATGTTTTGTTCTATAAAACGTAGAGTTCTTTATAAAGCATGTGTTTTGTAAATTGTCTTAATCTTCACATGGCACAGACCAAATACTGTCAAGAGAACAACAACACAGCACGTGGGGTACAGCGAAAATGGAAATAGTTACCGGCACATATGAAGAATTGCTGTTAGGCTACACACTTGTAGAAGAAGAGGGGGTAAGTATTAGATCAAGGAATATTAATTATCACTGTTGTGACTATACGTAAAGTTAATTTTACAAGAGTAATTTGTGCCAAAGTTTTTGATTTGTTACGTGACTATACTGAAAACAAGGTAATATTTTTATGATACACAGTATGTTAAGTTACATAAACCTACAAAAGAGAGGTAAACGAATAGTAGAAGAGAAATGAAATTGACAGATTCACTTGTCATTCATGTCACTGTCAATAATGTTGCAGGGCTACAGTCTGCAACAGACTTTCACGGATCATTCACACACAGGGTGCATCAAATGTGTGGCAATTTCAGACAATAAGATTCTTGTTTCTGGCAGTACAGATGAGATAATACATATTTTCAATTTGCGAACACGCAAAGATTATGGGACACTTATGCAACACACAGGTTTGAGATTTTTGAAAAATTTACAGTTGTATGCCAACGTAAAATAGAACCTTACTAATTAGATGTATTTAGCATCAGTTTACTTGCAGCCCAGTTTTTCAGAATATGAATTGATCAGAAATGCGATTTTGTCCTGTCCTTTCCAAAATTTCTGTCTGCACACATTATAAATATTCTACATGGATACTATTACCAATTTATACATTTCAGCTAGCTAAGATTTTAGGTTGAATGTTCCAGTCATAATAATATGAATAGTTCCTCATCAAAATAATTTTCAAAAATGGGATCATATATAAATTTAATTGGTAAGAAAAATAATTTTGATTGGAAGCCGTCAGCATTCTATTGCGCATCAATACTGAGCTTACCTTGAAGAGCCTACTTCATCACCGTTGAAATTGTTCTTAAAATCACAGATTTACTGACCTTATTATCACTTCAGTAATTTATTTTTTATAAATTCTTTAGGTTCCTTGACATGGCTGGAATTTTTCCAGAATTCTCACCTGTTTAGCACTGGTGAAGATGGCAAGCTTTGTGTGTGGAAGGTAGCTGGTTGGGAATCACTGCGTACTTTCAAAGGACACAAGTCAGTAGAAAGAATTTTTATTGTCTTTAAAATTGATATCATTTGGTAATTTGCATTTGTTTATGAGATATAAAATAAAATTACTTAGCTGATTTTGGTTTGTTTTTTTTATTTAGAGGTGCTGTCAACTGTGTTTCCATCCACCCAAGTGGAAAGATGGCTTTGACTGTTGGACAAGACCATACACTTAAGACATGGAATCTTGTAACAGGGAGATCTGCATTTACATCCAATATCAAGCATGGTAACTATCCCAATGCATAAGTATGCTTATGAAAGGTATCTGCAATCCTTAGGTGAAAAGATGCTTGTAGTAAAGAAAAATGTGCCAAAGAATTAGTTTGATATTTAAATTATACATAAATGTTGCAAGCTTATGTAAAATATATATACATAGAAACAATGCTAATGCAGAGGTAATTCTAGGCTGCGGCCTTGCGGGATTCCCGCAAAATTTCGCTGAGGGGCGCATAGTCTGAAAGTCAGCGCGACCATACGCCCGCAAAAATACCGTGTCTGGCGCGCTTTTGAACACGCGATGCGGCACTTCAAAAATAATTGTTGTCATTCTGCTTGTTGGTTTGAAACCGACCCACTAGAATCGATGCTAATGACTGGACAGTTTTCAAACTGACGAGTTGTTATCCATCTACAACCTTTTGACGCGCCCACAGCGAAAACATTGGGGGCGGGAGAGATCCAAGGGTATCGGAAGCAAGCGAGTTGAAATCGAAATGAACGCGACTGTCAACTCTGACTTTTCGTTCGCGACAAGAACAGCAGAAGATGCCCCGTAAAGTAGAAATCGACAAGGACAGGAAGAAACAGAAACTCGTCAGAGTGTGCCGCACACATTGTTGGAACTAAAAATGTAGACAACGAAATAGAGACTTAACGTAAAGAAAAACACGCATCCAGAGAAACTTTCAGTGTGAATGGCTGAAGAAATGGCCTTGGCTAATGAACAAGGAGGAAGGCATGAGATGTAAAGTGTGCATAAAACAATAAGAACGTGTTTACAACCCCGGGACCGAGTGTGTTAAGTACCGAACGAGGACGCTGCAGAGACATTCAGACTTCTGACAACAGGCACTCTTTGGAGGCTGAAATTCTTCAGAAAGATTTCAATTTTCAAACTATTTTCAATTCTAATTTATTTCTGTCCTCATGACCTTTTCGGAACTTATGCTGGCGGTATTATATAACACTTAAAAATAACGTGTTGGGAGCTTGATACAACATCACAGGACATAGAAGCTATCAGGGTTGCTTTTGCGACAATCTGTGCAAGAGCATTAATTACAGGTTCCCAAAAGATGCAGGTGATATTGCCTCTGGATTTTTGAGTTCTTTCCATGCGCCCCATCTTTTTCCTGTCTACAGAAGACATAACACCCTATGGAGACAAAGAATTAAATATCTTAACAGATTTCTTTGGAAAACCAGCACAAGTGGGCAGCAACTTCAGTAAAATCTTGCTTGACAAAGCAGCATGTTTAGAGGAATGGATTGTGGTCAAAGAAACTGTAACGCAGAATGCATATGGGAGAGATTCGACAAGCTGTTTAAACTGTTATTTGACTTTTACAGGGATTCATTTCCCAATTTGCTGGTTCTTGGAAAGCTGTGCCTCCTTATGCTTTACCACAATGCAGGCTAATAAAGTCTTCTCGTAGAAGTTGCCTTGAGAAGCATTTAAACCCCTGGACTAATGAGACATATGAAAACTGTCTAAACATTAGCTCATAGCCCAATGAGATGAACACAAAGACTAATTGGTTTGCAAATTTAGGATGGTATGATAAACTAATGATGATGAAAGATAATTTATCGATATAGAAGAAAAAGATATCTATGTGATTAATCTTCAATTTCTTGTGATTAATAAGGTATTTTGTTGTATACCAAATATTTATCGGAAAAAGCAGTGAAAATGTGTTTGTTGCGAGGGACCTCTTGTTTCATTTGAAGGGCCCCTTTTTTTCCATTGAGAGGGCCCCAGGGCCCCTCTTTTTGAAATCCTAGAATTACCTCTGCTAATGGTTTTTAAAGCCAAAACTCACATACCTAAACCATGACACATTTAGTGAATTTAGAATTCTATGGGTTTAAATGCAGAAGCTATAACAAAATTTGATTTTAAAATGAACAGAATTTAATACTTAATTGTTCTACCTTTTCCTAAGAAGATCAGTCCAGAAACTAAGAAGGAAAGTCTTTTGAATGGCTTCTTAAATTGTTCATTTGCAGTGGCAGACCATGTGGTGTGGTCTCCAAGTGGAGACTGCTATGCTGTCACCTCAAACAACATCATCAGCATATACAAAGTCGAAGTAAGATGATTTGGATCAGTATTTGAAAATAACATGTCAGCATGTTATACATGCACATTGACTTTTTTCGGCCAATGTAACAGGTTCAGATTTTGGTTTTGATTTGCCAATACTTTTTTTTCTTCTCTTGGGGCAATTTGTGCATCACAGGAATGACCTACTATCATTTCCATTTATATTGCAAGTCATCTGATTGGCTGATGCCTTTGTTTTGTCAAGACTTGGCTACTGCATTCCTCTCTTGTGCAGCTGTCCTCTCCATCTTCTCTGCAAATTCCAACAGCTCGAGAACTGTACAGTATTACCTATACTCCAAGTATGCAAACAAGTTCATCCAATACCTCTTATCAATATTCTCCACTGGCTTCCCGTCCAGGCTATAAATAGGCTACACTCTTTACAGGCTCTGCTCCTTCTTACTTTCTGATCACCTCACTATGCCCCAAGCAGTACACCTGTACTTATCCAAATATTTGTCTCCTTTCTCTTTCCAGAATTAAACCAAAAATCTTTGCATGTTCATATGCATCAATATCATCAGTATGTTGGAACTCCATCCCTCATGAGATATGCAATCAGCAAATGATGGAGTCTTCCAAACATGCCGTTAAAACACACTTGTTCAAAAAAGCATCTAGAGTTTAGGGCCACAAGTTTCAGTCTAGCTATTGTTTAGATTTTTTTGTTTGCTGTACAGTTTCTACCATTCATATCAAACTTCAGTGATGCTTAGAACATGATCCTAATGCTGTGGTAAAGTGCTATACCTTTTAATTTTTTATTTTTATTAATGTATTTCATTGAAAATATTTCAAAGCATCTTTAGCAGCATATCATGCTCACTACATTCATAAGGATTTTTTTTGTTTGTTTGGTAAAAAAAAATAAAGTAATAAAATAATCTTGCAGGACTGCAAAGTTTATCACAAGATTCAAGCAACTGGTCGGATCTGTGCACTCACATTTCTTACTGTAAGTTTGTAATCTTAAAGGGTTAAAGGGCTAGTGGGGTGCAACATTTTTATCTAATATGTGGACGAGGGCAGTGAATGAGAGGAGATAGTCTGTGCACTCAAAAGCTGGCCCAAGATAAGTAGCAGCTTTAACATCCCACACTCCTTCAACCCTACAGCCAGGGGACTACCTTTATCTTTTTGAATCTTTTATTGCCAAGGATCTACATTTATTCATGATGTGAATCAAATAGTCTTTTACTCAAATAGCATCATGCTGGGAAAAAAATACTGTTAATTGTACTTTGACATACCGTTATGTACTGGAATGCTACGAGATGAGTTTGGTGGTTTTCAAATCTGTTTTATAAGATATAAATAAAATATTGTGGCTTTCAGGCAGAAATACTGGCATATAGTGGAGATGGAGGAATCATTTACTTCCACGATGTTAATGGAACAGAGCTTCATCAGATAACAACTGATACTAACAGGTAATGGTAGTTTTTAAACTGTACTAATTTGCGTTGTTAGTAGCCATAATTATGAGTCGCTGTTTATTATTTTATTTTGTTCACTATTTTTCTTTTATCTTTTCTTTGGCAACATTTTTTGGATGTTTTATTCTGCCCTGTATGTTGGTTTGATTTCTGTGAGCAAGCAACATTAACCATGGAAGAAGTTACATTTATATATATGTAACAGAGAAACTGGATTTTTTTCCTGTGACTATTTTTGTTTTAACTTTTCATGCCAAGAAAAAGAAATGCAAAGTGTAGAACAAATGCCTTGAAGACATGACAGTTGCACTGTATAAAATGGTTGCATATCTAACGCTGTACTTTTAGTAATGGTCAGTGATTTTATTTTGTTCCTTTTTTCTGTTAAAGAGTTCGGGGACTAGCCATTAGTCCCCCTCACACACAGCCAGACAGTGGGAACCTGTGGCTAACATCTGCGTCAAGCGATGGTCACATCAAGGTCTATAGCATTCAGGTTAAAGAGGTATAATTTCCTCCAGTTACTTTTAAATGTGTGTAAATAATTTTTAAGATGTTCTTTTTATCCTTGCATTTATGACATTGAAATGATATCTGTTTAGTTGCTGAGCACGTCTTAATTAATGGGTACCCATCTCTCACTAAAGGGTCTGTCCATTAAAGCCTATGATCATATTAGAATTTTGTGTGTAGAAATATACCTGGATGTATACTTTTCATGATGTGATTTTTTATGTTTTCTCTAGGATACAGTCATTTCACAGCTTCTGGTGTCCCATGACACTAAGTTTCGGTTAACATGTGTCGCCACATCAAGACCACCCAGAAACCAGAGTGACAAAAGCGCTGAAGAAATGCCTAAAGCTGCAGTTAAAACAAAGAAGCCAAGGCTTAAAACCTCTGGCAGAGAGCATGTTAGTGAAGAGAACCAAACACTTGACATTGCCTTATCTGAGCAGAAACCTAAAAGAAATGCAAACAGTGACAAGAGCATGAAGAAAAAACGAAAGGTTATTTCTGAGCAGGAGTCCTGTTCAAAGAAAGCCAAAAAAGAAATCGACCACAAGTCATCCAGGAAAAATAGAATCAAGAAAAAAAAGTATAAGGCCAGAAGTGAGAAAAATAATTAACATTTGTTTTGGAAAAGTTACGGATATTTTTGTCACACTCTTGTGGTGATAAAAAATGTGTTTAAGCGTGTGCACGCTTGGTGTGCATGGTTTACAGATATGTATCTTTAACATGCAATGTATATTCCTCTTGATCATGAAATCTCTTTGAATGAAAAGTAATATTCTGCTGTTGCATTTAATAACTCAATTAAAAAAAATAAAAACAACCAAGATTACCGTATCTTTATTTCATCGTGGAAAAAATCTTGCACACAAAATTGCAGAAGCAGAATACTTTTGACATACAAATTAATGAGCTATTATACGAGACAAAACTAGCACAATTTTAAGGTCTCTTAATATAAACGTTCACATAAAAGTTACATTTCCATTCTTTTAAATCCTAAGAAAGATGCTTCAGACATATCACCATTAGAAAAAGACCACATGGCCATGCTAGCTGAATGACATTGTGTAATTTGTTTTTTGTCTGCCAAAGAAGAGTTACTGTTGGCTCAATCTGTACCCAAACCTCAACACCATCAGCAAACTGTAACACAAAGATTATGGCGTGATTGCAAGATGTGAAAACTTAAAAGACATTATCTACAAAAAGTGTAAAAAAGCATATTACAGGTGCTGATTTAATGTTATCATCAACCCTAAACCCCAAGTTGAAAATCTCCAAAAGTTCCCCCAACTATAAGGCGCACAAGATGCTTGCATTTGGAATTGCACATTTTCTTGTTAGCTGGATAGTTGATACCAGAATAGATTAAGGTGTATGAAAAATGTGTGTTGGTGTGCTTTAAAAATGTTCTTTTAGAGGATTTTATAAATCTTATCTTTAAAAAAGCTGATCATTTTCTGGTGAAGGCAAAAGAGAGAAAAGCTGCACCTTTGATTGAGATGTTTTGACAGTGCGAAGACAAAAACTAACAACTTGCATAATCTGATGTCTTGAAACTCATCTGTAAAGTCTACAGGAAATATTTTTTAAACTCTTAGAAGTTAGCGAGAAATACTTTGATATACCTCAAAGTGCCCACCAGGCCTGCAGGCATGAACTTGCCAGAATTAAAAAATCTGTATCCCATTACACCGGTCAGGACTGCAGAGGTAGCTGCATAGACGTTTTTATAGAACATGCTTCACTTGATACCAAGACACATGACTTACCCAAAAGCTTAAATGCTGAATTTATTGCACAAAACTGATGGATTTTTTTATAAAGTGGAAGATACAAATAGGTGTTAAAGAATTTTGTTTTGTTCTTAACCCTCTTGGTTTGAAAGGCCACGATCGTGGCTTTGCCAGGTAGCACGGGCAAGGCGATTTTCGTTACTTTTTATGGCAAAGTTCAACTTTTCTCTTTTCCTAAAATCTATAGGTTTCTTGGTCTAATGTTTATCTCAGAGCAGCGATAATAAAAAAACAAACTTCACCACTGTCGTCTTCGCAATCTTCAGTTATAAGTCAGTCATTGTAATGTTCATTTTTATCGTGAACCAAGAGGGTTAAGCCAAACACAAAAATTAACATACACTGGTGAAGTTTAACAGAAACCATGCAATATCTGCAGAAAAACTTCACATGGTTCACCTCCAAAATGCTTACCTAAAGACAATGCAACATTTCTGGGGTCATTTGTTGTTTGGTAGGCACCAATACACATTAGTCCACCGCAAGCCAAACCCATCACAAGGGATGGCAGGCTACCTGTGAAAGAAATTTTGAGTCCAGCTGACATCATTTTCACAGTTAAAAAAAAAAAGCATGTTGATTTTGCCAATGAGCAAGGAGGCAAGCAGTAAAGTGACTTATGCATGCAACAGGGTCAAACTGAAGTGAAAACTCCTTTGTTACAAATACAAAAAAAAACCCAAGCTGGCAACAAAACAACTTTTGAATTATAAACACTAATAATTAGCCAGGGTGTCCATCTGGATTGATTTCTTCCAGTAACATTTCAGCTGTGATTTTATCTACTTTTATTCAGTAGCTTGAGTTGCTTATCATGCATGGCGTTGGTGTGGTGGAATAGTGAAACTGTTGTACTCCTGATGTCCCTTCTAAAACTGTTACTTTGCATTCCTTGATTAGGTGAAGAGGCAGGACATGACATTTCAAAAATAAAAATCATGGCAATGCCAGTAACTCTTGCTCTGTCATTCCTCTCTCTCTGACTGCTCCATTTCCTTTGCTTTTATAGTCGTGCGTGCATGTGCTAGAGATTGGGCAAGTAGTTAAAATTTGAATGATAGTGTACAAATTTCAGAGGTAATTCTAGGATTTCAAAAAGAGGGGCCCTGGGGCCCTCTCAATGGAAAAAAAGGGGCCCTTCAAATGAAACAAGGGGTCCCTTGAAACAAACACATTTTCACTGCTTTTTCTGATAAATATTTGGTATATAACAAAATACTTTATTAATCACAAGAAATTGAAGATTGATCACATAGATATCTTTTTCTTCTATATCGATAAATTATCTTTCATCATCATTAGTGTGATCATAGCATCCTAAATTTGCAAACCAATTAGTCTTCGTGTCCATCTCATTGGGCTATGAGCTAATGTTTAGACACTTTTTATGTCTCATTAATGCAGGGGTTTAAATGTTTCTCCTTGAGGAAACTTCTACGAGAAGACTTTATTAGGTTTTGATGGCTGAAGCCCCCTCTCACAGCCTGCATTGTGGTATAGCATAAGGAGGCACAGTTTTCCAAGAACCAGCAAATTGGGAAATGAATCCTTGTAAACATCAAATAACAGTTTAAACAGCTTGTGGAATCTCTCCGATATGCATTCTGCGTTACAGTTTCTTTGACCACAATCCATTCCTCTAAACATGCTGCTTTGTCAAGCAAGATTTTACTGAAGTTGCTGCCCACTTGTGCTGGTTTTCCAAAGAAATCTGTTTAATTCTTTGTCTCCATAGGGTGTTCTGTCTTCTGCAGACAGGAAAAAGATGGGGCGCATGGAAAGAACTCAAAAATGCAGAGGCAACATCACCTGCATCTTTTGGGAACCTGTCATTAATGTTCTTGCACAGATTGTCGCAAAAGCAACCCTGACAGCTTCTGTGTCCTGTGATGTTGTATCAAGCTCCCAACACGTTGTTTTTAAGTGTTATATAATACCACCGGTATAAATTCCAAAAAGGTCATGAGGACAGAAATAAATTAGAATTGAAAATAGTTTGAAAATTGAAATCTTTATGAAGAATTTCAGCCTCCAAAGAGTGCCTGTGGTCGTAAGTCTGAATGTCTCTGCAGCGTCCTTGTTCGGTACTTAACACACCCGGGGTTGTACACGCGTTATTCTTATTGTTTTATGCACAATTATAGATCTCATGCCTTCCTCCTCGTTCATTAGCCAAGGCCATTTCTTCAGCCATTCACACTGACAGGTTCTCTGGATGCGTGGTTTTTTTACGTGAAGTCTCTGTCTCAATTTGTCTATTTCGTTGTCTACATTTTCAGTTCCAACAATGTGTGCGGCACACTCTGATGAGTTTCTGTTTCTTCCTGTCCTTGTCGATTTCTACTTTCCGGGGCATCTTCTGCTGTTCTTGTCATGAACGAAAAGTCAGAGTTGACAGTCGCGTTTACTTCGTTTTCAACTCGCTTGCTTCCAATACCCTTTGATCTCTCCCGTCCCAAATTTTTTCGCTGTGGGCTTTGAAGTGCCGCATCGCGTGTTCAAAAGCGCGCCAGCCAAGGTATTTTTGCGGGCGCATGGTCGCGCTTTCAGACTATGCGCCCATCAGCGAAATTTTGCGGGAATCCCGCAAGGCCGCAGCCTAGAATTACCTCTGAATTTGATGCCTCCTGATAAGTGTGTGCGTTGCTTTATAAATAATTATCATTATTAAGAAGTACATTAACATCTGGAAACTTGTTACACGCTCTAAGTACCTCTTGTATCTCCCACACTGCGACAGTCGATTAACTGGAAGGGGGATGGTCACTTGGACCCAGCCATATCGACATTCACCTAGAGTCAAATCGACCCTAGCCAAGTCTAAATTGAGCTCCTTAAATCCAAATCGTCTCTACATCAACCCATGCCCAGAAGGAAAACTGATCATCTATGACACAAGAAGCTTTTCACGTCCACTACTGCCAACAGCGCTATACGTTGTTTGAGCACTGTACATTTGGCGAAACTTATCATATGTGGTGTATGGTCAAGAAGACTAACATGTGAGAAATTAGTACAAAAACCATAGGTCAATAGAAAAGCATGCAATTTATCTGTATAAGAAAGCCAAGAGAACGATTTAACGAACTGAAGAAAAAAGAAAAAAGAAACCCTTCAAAATAAAGTCATCGCAACTTCAGCCTCACCACAGTATTTTACTATCCAAACTTGAGTGCAATGTCCCGTGACTCTACTACAGAGCCAAGTAGCAGATTGAAGTAGTCAAAATTACATAATCTCCGACATGATTTTGACTCGAAATAAATCAAAGATAACTAATTATACATCCGGATGTGATCTGAAACCTTCCATTACCCGCTTTCACAAAACCGAGTATCCCTCCGGCAGCGAGAGTCGAGGCATACGCAAAGCTGAGAAAATCTACTGCCATGTTTTTCTGTGAAGCTAAACGAAGACAAAAGTAACCCTGAGGGTAAAAACGATAGATATGTATATGTTAACTCTGAAACAGTGACGAATTAACTATGGAGCTAAAATTACTTCCCAGTTAATTATAAATCCGCCATAATAAACTATCTATTATTTAATGAACGATCCTGTTCGATATGTAAATAAATTCTCATTTTTTTAAAATGCAGAAACGGAATGAGTGGTAAGGCTGGAGGGGGGATCGGAATGGCGGGAAGCATGGAAGGGTGTTAGTCTAAAAGTAACCTTCCCAAAACTGACCTCAGTGTTGTCACTTATTTTAAGAACGCATCTTTACTAATTATTTCTTCATGAAAATGGTCAGAAGATACGGGAAACGAGCTCAACCAGAAGGTAATAAAATCTGATTTCGACAACTTTAAAAGTCACTATCACAGTTTCCAACGGACAATCACATAGGCCTATAGAAAAAAAAAAAAGGAGTAAGAATGGGTAAAAATAATTTCATAACTGATCTGTAAGTAAGTTTGATCACCACATTTGCTCATCCCCTATACCTTAGAAAGTTGCTGAACTAGGCAATACAAAAGTGTAGCACACCGATACCTCCATACAAACTGTGGAACTTACCGAGTATAAAGAATTTTAATAGCGTTACTTAAATACGAATTTCCATTAGAACTAATTAAAGAAATTAAGAAATCCTTTGATAAGTGAATTATCCATAACTGTTGTTGAAGGAATGCTTTTATAAATCTTGATATTTTGCTTTTGGGGGCAACAAGTATGATAGTGCTCTGCAGAAGGATTAGTGCTGTGTAGTAGGAATACTGTAATACATAAATAATAGTTCACAGTTTATATTTCAGCTGGTTTTCTGAAGACACAGAGAGCAGTGAACAGAAATGAAAAATTGAAAACTGTTGGATTTCATGAGTTCCCAGATGCAGCAAAGACACTTATCAGAACAAATTTATTAAAGTGGTATGATGAGAATAAACGAAGTCTTCCCTGGCGACATCAGGTAATTCTTATTTCATAAACTGTTAAAAGCTGTGTGCTGTTCGAATAGCCAAGTGGCTAGAACACTGGTGTCTGAACCGAGAGGTGTGCTGGCAAACTTCTCCAGTTCACCCAGCTGTTGGGAATGAAAAATGGGTACCTGACTACATAGAGGGTTGGTGAAGGTAAGGCAGTGAGGGAGAGGAGATGGACACTACCTTAACAAAAAGCTGGCCCTGAGAAAAGTAAGATCTCTAATACTTCACTCCCTAACAACCTGTAAAAGGTAAGGGGACGATTTTTACTTCTGCTATTATGAGCAAGCAGAAGGTCCAGAAGAGGATGTCATTTTAGCCTGTCATAATTTCACTCACTATCATATTATTAACGTAAATGTTTCATTTTTTCCAAATGAAAACTGTATGCTGAAAATGAAACATAGTACTAGAGGCATGGCTGGTTTTGAGACAGTAGTCACACCTTGCAATTATGCTCTGTAGAAAAATGGGTGGGCATGGTGTGGGGAAAGAAAAGAGAGACAAGGAAACCAATATCCCCAAAATACATCCATGATAAAAGTAATTAGAATAACACTCATCTGTTTGTGTTGTGTTTAATGAGATTTTATTATCATTAGTAATGTTTCTTTATAGTTTTTTCCCTCTATGTTTGCTTCTTTATAGTTAAAATGTACTAAATTTTTTTTAATATATGAGCAAACTCTCCACTTTATTTTGATTGATAATACGTTTAGTTTGTTTGAACAGTAATTTTTACATTAGTCTTTTGATTATTCACCAGTGATAGTTTACATAGTAATAATATTTTGTTTATGTCTGTCTGATTAGAACAGTACAGAAAATGTGAACCAGAAGGCTTATGCAGGTAACAATATCTTTCAAAAAAACAAATGTGTTGAACTATTTTGTTATTATATAATGAATACTGTTATATGTTTGTATGCAAAAGCCTAAAATATCCATTATGTACATGTAGATATGTACACGTGTCTGCTTGCACAATATGTAGCTGGGATTTTATCAAACCACTTGTGTCCAAATAGCAGGACATTGAAGGCAATCAGTTTTTGTCTTTCTGCATTAACACCCTTCCCACTCTCACCAATCAGGGGCACTTGAAGGAGAATTCTTGAGTGGTTTGTGACCAATACAAAACTTTTTTTTTAATATGGGGGTTGAGAGAGATAAAGCAATGAGGCTAAGGGATGAGTTCATTAATTAATCTTGCACGGTATAGAAATCCTGCATCTGATAATGCTGCTTGTATTGTGAATGCTTTCATGTGTTGACAGTGTGGGTGTCAGAGATCATGCTTCAGCAAACTCAGGTTGCCACAGTTATTGATTATTACAACAGATGGATGAAGGTATAACTCACTTTTGATTTTCAATGTTGCACTGTTTGATGCTGCTGGGTTCATTGTAATCTTATGGGTACTGAACACATTTTCATGTTTCTGGATTGTGCTAAATAAAATATTATGAATGGTGCTGTTTGTATCTCACAGAAACAAAGTTGCCAATAAGAGCAGTTTTTGAAGTCCAATGATAGAAACACTGCCATAATGTGTCCTTCAAAATTTCAGGGGCTAGCTCAAGTATAGGTAAGCTAAAACTGTCTCTGTTAGTGAGGTGAGGATGCACTTCTCAATGATTGTCATATTTCTATTTCAGAAATGGCCAACACTGCAAGAACTTGCCAAAGCTAAACTTGAAGTAAGTTCATGACTCGTGTCAAATTAAAATATTTGGTCTTTGTTTTGTTTTGTTCTTTTCTTCACAGTCTTTGTCTTCATTTTTCTTTTTGTTTGCAAACTTTACAGTCCCATTCTTAAGCTATAAAGATACTGTTGAAGTTCCAGTTTTTATTGCATTTGTGTGTGTGTGTGCACGCAGGAAGTTAATGAGATGTGGTCAGGTCTTGGATATTATTCCAGAGGGAAGCGTCTACATGAAGGAGCAAGGAAGGTAACTAGTTATTACATTCCTTGTAAGGAAGTTTTATTTGACTTTTATAAAGAATTCCTTTAGATAATAAACGTCTGATTTATTCCTGATTTATTTGATTATGATAGTAATTTAGCATTTATATCTGTTCAGCATCATTTATTTATTGTCAGATACATGTCACTTTGGCTTAAAAATCAGGTTGTGAATGAACTGGAAGGGCAAGTACCAAAATCAGCAGCAGACTTGGAGAAACAGCTTCCAGGTGTCGGGAAATACACAGCAGGTGCTATTGCTTCCATTGCATTGGGAGAGGTGAGTTGTTTATTTGTAGGCAAATAGCAGTCTAATGCAATCTGCAGGTAGAAATCTGCTGTTTTCAGTTTGGTTTCCTTTAGTTTTGTTTTATTTGAAATACCATAAATTATTGCCCAGAAATGCCTCCACATATCTGAAAGCATTTATTTTAGGTGAAAGTGTGTCATTGAATGATAAATGCATTATTATAACTTAGTATATTTGAAAAAAAAACTATTTTTCAGAAAACAGGGGTTGTTGATGGAAATGTCATCAGAGTTTTTTCTCGACTAAGAATGATTGGGGCAGATGTCTCTAGTCCGGCAACTATGGATAAATTTTGGTACTTACAAATTAAATTTGTTTTTAATTACTTATTTAAAAGGGAATAATTTGAATAAATTAAAATGCATGAAGCATATAGAATTGTTAACAAACATATAAAGACAATTCAGAAAATTTAGTATTTTTGTCTGTTATTGCCATTTAACATTGCATCCTATAATTTCATGTCTTTTGATTATTTCCATCATTTGCATTCAGGTATTCTGTTGCAGAGGTGGCTTGATAAAATTTAATCACTTTAGTGCACGACTGAAAAAGGTTTGCTATATTACCATTAATTGTCATAATTTTGTGTCTAAAATGTCTTGCATAGGGAACTAGCAAATGAACTTGCAGACTGTGAGAGGGCAGGAGATTTGAACCAGGGACTTATGGAGCTAGGGGCTATGGTGTGCACACCTAAATCACCAAAGTGTTCTTCATGTCCCCTTCAGGAAACATGCAGAGCTTTTGCAAAGGTGAGAACCCATCTCAGTGGGCAGGAATTAAGATGATGGTATATCACTGGGATAGATCATAATGCACCAGTGAGTTCTGTAATATATCTGTGTGGGTGGAAAGTGCTTTTTTAAAACCCCTTTTTCATACATTTATTCTTATTGATAACTGTAGTATGCTGTTTCCTGTCTTTCCAGTACTCGATTTAACTGTAACCACTTTAAAAAAAAAGTGCCTAAATTTCAGATGAGAAATGAAAGTGTAATAATTTTTATGGTCTTTAAGGTGACTCTGGAAAAAAAGCAGGCAGCAGGACGACTAATGTCTACACAATCTGACCAACCCGGCCTTCTGGACATAGAATGTTGTGAGTGCTGTTATTTTTCATGATCCTTTTAATGGCATTTGTTAAATAAATTAGTGCTTAGCCATGTGCAGAAGTTTTGTATGTGAAACAATTTCTAAAAATAAAACTGTTACTACATTCTGACTTTACATCCTCATGGGACCTTTAATTTAGCCATGTATGCTAACTTACCACAAACTTGATGTCACATTGAGAACGTTGGCAACTAAAGGGATGAAACTAAGTGTATTTAGGGACATCTCTTTGTTTCATTATTTCCCCTCTTCCACCTTTTGGCATCCAATCCCTGTTTTTTTTTGTTTTTGTTTTTTTTTTTGAAAGCTGTGGCAGTTGGGTGCCATGTTGGAGATACCTCATTAGTTACCCTTTCAGACAGACTTGTATCACCAACAGTGAAAAATACAACATGAATTTAGCAATATTTAATGCCTTTTCCAAAAAAAATTGAAGTATTTTATATATTATCATAGATAATCATAGAAGCAATTAAGGAAATAAAGGTAAATCATGAAACAGTTGTTTGAAGAACTGTGAAATTTTGTATTTTGAAACGTCTCAGGCTTTGTACTAGCTTTGGCTTTTCTCATACTGATTTCTGTTTCATATACATTTCTCACATCAGTGGCTGATGCCTGTCAGTGGTGTCTTCCTTCTGATGAGCCATGGGACACAAGGCAAGTCTTGAAAATAAAATTTATCCATTTTTGTTTATAATACAAGTTTGTAGACAAATTCAAGTAAATAACTCATGTGGATATTCATGTCCTTTGTTGTGCATGCATCCTGTTTGCTGGTTGGGATGGGGGTGCGAGAGAGAGGTGGGGAAGAGACCTGCTGCCAGCCTTATGAAAAGCATAATTTTTGAAACAATTAAAGGGTCAGTATTGTGATGTTGACTTGCTTCTTACTTGAAGCTTAGGAGTACAGAACCTTCCACGAAAAGCAAAGAAGAAAGCACCACGTGAGCAGAGGGCTGCTGTGACTGTTGTATGCAAGCTGGGCAAAGACAGCCAGCAACAATTTCTGTTAATGAAGCGTCCAGAGAAAGGTCACCTATCTGCTCTCAGATTGCTTCATGTTTTTTTTTTTCCTTTTGCTTATTGTCTTCATGTCTTTTCACATAGTCTTCTAGTCTTATATAGTCTTCATATCTTGTCAAGTAGTCTTCTAGTCTTATATTAACTCATTTTGTCTTGTCACTTTTGTTTGTAGTCAACATCTTTTTTTCTTCTGCTTTTGATCTTGTCTCTATATTTCACCCTATGGTTCAAACATATAGATGACATTTGTAGTTAATATTACTAAAACAGTATTGCTTTTTTAGCTTCACTTTTCTTGTTAGATTTTTCATTTTCTTAACTCTTTAAGTTCACGAAGGACAAGTATGCCCAACACCTTCAGCAATTATTAAGGCTACTCATGTCAATCGTATCAAAAATGTTAACTAAAAATGTTAACTCCAAAAATATGGAAACAAAAATGGAGAAAACCCAATCATTTAACTGGGCAAACTCTACTAAGTTACACCCTTTAACATGGGGACAGGAACGTTGATTTGAAGATTTACATTTTTTCTATATACGCTGTCTTTTCATGAGCAGTTGGTAATGCTAAGCACACATAAAGATGTTTAGCATTTGTTCATCATTTTCAAGCCTATTTCTGATACTTAAGTTGTTTTTCTTCATCATAAATTTTATTATCTTCTGAATGCAGTACTATAGACATCACAGTTACAATCAATTGTGCATAAACCTGTGCTGAAATTTTCTCTCTTTTTTTGGAATACAATGGATAAACTTAATTTCCTATGGATTTATAAGAAGTATGGTTCAATGTAGCAATGAGGTGTGAAAAGGTTTTTTTTTTCCTCTCCTGACATTGAACTTTAATTTTAATTTTGATGTATCTTCCTGCTCTGTTTATTTTTTTATTTTTTTTAATTCTTTGACTTCTTGTGTACCTGGGTGTCAAAAGTCAAGGTTGGGACTCATAGAGTTAAGGATTTAATAAATGATTTGTACAATTCACACCTAGCAAAATCAGAGAATAAATGATATATGAAAAGCTGATTTACTTTAAACTTTGCACAATGTAATCTTAGAACCTTATGTTACTTGTCACAAAACAGGTTTACTGGCTGGTCTCTGGGAGTTTCCAAACTTTGAAGTCAAGGAAGAGGCAGAAATCACCTCTAACACTGAAGACATTCTGCAGAGACTAAAAAATAACCATTCTGTGGAGGTTGCAACTGCAGAAAATGTGAAAACTATAGGAGATGTATGTTAGAGCTTGAACAATTTGAGACAACTTCCTAACCCAAGCTTACATCAGAAATAGTTCAGTACTTATGCCAGAGAGCTAATCAGTAAATAATTTTCTTTGTACGCCCTCCCCCCAACCAGAAAAACAGAGTCAACAAAGGGGTGACTTCATACTGATTATTATTAGTGACAGTTAGCTGACTTTTGTTCTTGTTGCTAAATGATGCAATTATGTTAATTATGCAGTTCATGATAAGTGCATATTTTAGAACTAGAGGGCATAAAATAGACCTGTCAGAAGATATTGAAATATTACTAACATACATAACCAGATGTTGACATTGTTGTTCTGATCAGGTCTTGCACTTATTCTCCCATATTCACCAAACGTACTGTGTCACACTGGTAAGTGTAACAGACCAAAATATCAAGGTGACCTCTCAGCGAGCTTGGCAGTGGCTCACAAGTACAGAAGTTAATGAAGCAGCCATTCCAACAGCAATGAAGAAGGTAGAAATGTGTTCATTCATCCACTGTTTGTGTTTTAACAAGTTTTTTAAAGTAAATAGAAAACTCTTTTTGTTGACTTGGTATAGATGCTTGGAAGAGTGTGAAAGTGGTCACCTTGGGTGATCCTACAAGAGTAATAGTTGCACAGAAGAATTCCTTGAAGGCTATAATTTGTATCAGTAAGGGTGGATAGATAAATAGATTGATTAAAAGCTGAATTTATTGATGGTTGATCTGTCAAGCAGGTAAGGAGATGTAATGCAATGTAAATTTTATCGTGTAAGGAGAAGTCTAATCATATCTGTGCATCGGGCCAGTTAAAAATAGCTCGTGATCCATAAACAGATAGGGGTTTTGTTGCTTAGAATATTTTTCCATATTCTTTCATCACTCAACTTTAGACAATTTCAATCTGTTTTTAGAGGAGTTTCACTAATCTTAATATTTTGTAAAATTTATTAGGTGTTTTGTTGTCCTGGTGGCATTCTTAAATCTTCCACAAATATAACATTGTTCACTGCAGTACACTTTATACTTTTTCAGGTGCTCAGTGCATGTATAAAAGTGCTGGAAGGAAGAAATGATATTCAGGTAAAACACTAGTCTGACCTCTAACAAGGACATTAATAGATTTTTGTTGCCATAGTTATACAGTGAATATTTTGTAGGTCTCTCTGTGCTAACTAAACAACTTTCAGTGTAGTGAGTAAGAGTAGAAGCCATTGCTCAACTCAAAAAAGCAATTATTTAGTTTCAGCTCTAACTTCAAATATTTGTTAAATATGTTTTCAGGGAAAGAAGCGGAAGAGAAATGAAACTGGCCAAGGTGATGCAAAGCAAAGATCAATTGACTCTTTCTTTAAATGTAAATAAAGTTATGAGTTCAAGAGAGGTGGGGTTTTTTTTTTTTGCTATTTTTTATAAAAACGAGATTACTTTTGTACATAGACAGCACTTCAGCTTTGCTCATTTTGAGAGTCCATATTAAAACAAAGATTGTGACATAATAATTGAGTTGTATTTTGAATTATTTCTTTAAAACAGCTAAAGTGTGTTTCATTGTGAGAGATGTGATCTTATTCTTGGCATCTGTACTAGATTTGTTCCCTCTCCTGTATCTTATTCTTGGCATCTGTACTAGATTTGTTCCCTCTCCTGTCAGTTATCATTCTTAAGTTAATCATTCTTTTTATTTCAATTTTTCATCATGTCATCAATTTACAAGGGTTACGTAGCTCATAGATGACAACATACTTTTGAGTTAAAGATTGGAGAGGGGAGTACAATCTAAGTTTTCATATCCCTTTCTTAGAATTAAGCTGTGGCTTATTAAATAGTGATAGTGTATCAAATGATTATAGGGTAATACACGTATTGCAAGTTGCAGTTGCGGCCAAGGGATAGATTGGTACTGTTGATTGATAGCTGCACACAACGTAACACAAAACCATTGTAAAGCCAGTGGTACTAAAAATAAATGCATTACTAAGTTTTCAGCACTCATTTTTCTCTTTCCATAGTTCACGAACAGTCTAAAGTGTTTTAAAGTTTGTTTTTCTCTCCATGGTTGTAGCGCATAGGGATTTTATTATTGTAATTCATCATTGGAGTTTTTTTACAGTTAACTTTTTATAACGTCTTGCTGTTTGCTGCTTGGTACCAGCAGAGAGGTAAATCAATGCAGGATGGTCTCGTCACACGCTATGTGGAACTAAAGCTAAGTGTAGGCCGGGCGAGTAGACATGTCAAGGCCATTCACATCATCAGTGGGGGGAGACCAGGAGACATACCAGCGTCCAGCAGAGCGAAATTGATGTGTCGACAGATTTCGCTGGCGGTTCTCTGCAGCAGAGCAGAAATCACATGACTTTGAAGGATGGGAGAGGGGAAAAGCATTTAAAACTTTGTTTTACTGTTGATGGATAGATAGTACAACTGCCAAGCGTCAGAATTTTTAGCTATTTGGCTATTTTCAGCCTCATGTTAATGAATTTCGATCAGATAAAATTATCCTTAAACTTCAGCTAAAGCGGAAAGCTTGTTGCTAAATTAGGAACTGCTTTTGTTTCATGATTTTATTCACTTGTAAATAACCTTCAGATTTTGTGCAACCCTGTCTTAATAGCACACAATTAGCTATTGCTAATATGTCGTGTAATCTGTTTCATCGAAAACATTTCCGCCAGCTTTTACCCTGGCTGTTTGAGGCACATAAAGTGTGTGTCATCTGTGGATGTCAGGCTAGAAGTTTTTCGTAGTATCTGGCTTTTCTACTTCTGTCAAGAGCCAGGTTTTTTCTCTCTCTCTAATCTGGCATTTCTCTGCCATGTAACCAGTAATTTGTTATTTCGGAGTGCTTCCGTGATGAACTATACACAAAAGCAATATTCTGCTAAATACACTAATTAATTTCCTAATTAATTAACAAACGCAGCTGGATCCTATACATGAAAGTAGGATATTTGTGTGTATCTTAGAGAAAGAACAATGCTGAATGGGAAATCATTTACTGCTTTTGGAAGCTGACAATCGCGAAACCTCCCTCACTTGCTGGCTATACACGTCCAGCCATTCCTCCGTCCTTGTGTCCTTCCCCCACATTCCGCGCCCGCACCCTCCTGTCATCTCCGTATTTTACGTCGCTACGGGATTGACTACGTGGCCCACTAGCCAATTTCTAGACATTCAATGCCTCGTTACGAGACCTCCTTGGAGCCAGAGAGACACGTCTGGCACTACCGCCAAATTCCATTTGCCGTCTGATTGACTGCTTTTTTGACACGATGGTCGTCTGTTCCGCCAACTTCGCAAAGCACCCCGTCCAGCCTCCTAAAGCCGCCCAAGGCGAAGACAACTCGGGATGAATCCGTTAACGCTCTTGTTAGCTGCTTTCTTTATCAGCTCGTCAGAGGTCGATGTTTTCACTATCCCAGCTTCCCTCAACCTCCAACTCTTCCGTCTGTGCACTTCGTACGAGCCTTTCAAATTGCAGGTGATCGTTCAAAGTCTAAGCGGAGGATCGCTCCATTGGTCTGCAGTTTCTCTCCCATGCGATGACAAGTTCGTTTTGCCAGACTCGTCTTTTTCCTGGGGGAAAAGGGTTGTTTTTGTTTTATTTTGTCTTGCTTATTGGTGAAACGGGGTTGTTTTTTTATAATTCGTGATAAAAATGAAAGAGTTTGACAGTTCAAAAGCCAAGCCGACACTAGGACTTCAGTTGTTTATCGTTTGTTTTTCCATTTGTATACTTCCTTAAAGGAAAAGGATGACAAAACTATAAACAGATATTTTGATTAATGCATTTATTATGCATCTCTCACCTCAGTCTCCATGATTAGTCCACAATATGAGCAACCCCTTTTATGCGATTCAAGTCTATAAGCATCGACACAGGCGTCCTTCGAGGCATTAAAGTCTACCCGAATCAAACGAAATTAATCTCAACAGTTAACGCTATCAAGGTAGAAGAACGTTCAGATGGTTTTTTGTTACAGAATGTGAATCATCCATTAATTTTTTTTAATTAATCCAGTAATATGTTGAGAGAAAACATTGCAAACAAGTGGATTGACGTAAATTCGTATGTCTGATGTGACTGAAGGCCGTAGTCAGTGCGACAGCTTCGAGCACGTGATGGGACATTACCCAATCGGCGAGCCCACATTTGTGACGTCATAGAAATATATTTTCCTTCGCTAGCCGAAACTCAGGTGAGAACTTCAACGCTAAACGACTTACATCTAGTGAACAAAATAAAAATTGTTCAAATTTAAGGAATTAGTATGTTTTAATGAACGAAACCCTCCTATTTGAAAATAAGGCAGAACTTTCATATAGGACAGGTGGTTTTACTAGGTCACGGCGGGCTGTGCTATTTTGTGGGAAGGGAGACCGGGTAGGATCGATATTTGAGAGGGGTGTGAGGTTGGGCATTGGTTGGTGTTGTGTGTGATTTATGAAGTGGGGTTAGGGCTATGGGTGTGGGGTAGGGGTAGGTTTTATTGTAGAGGACAAATGTTGAGGACTGGTCGAGTGACGTGATGGTGATTGACATGGAGGTATGTGTTAAATTATTGGCTGGTTTTAGTCATTAAATTATTGGCTGGTTTTAGTCATGTGATATTTAGCGCAGAAAAGTTTTGGTTTGATGTGAGCAGACGATAGAAATTCGAGAGGATCGAAGATGGCGAGTGTGCGTGGAAATTTCGCGAAAATTTGTGGTGCAATTGTGGAATTCAAGGAAAGTTTGAGAGGTGCAGAGTGTGGAAAGTATAGCAGAAAGAAGTTTAGGATGGATGCAGAAGTGACAAGGAGAAATTCTTTATATTTTTGGATATTATTTCTCGGAAAAAGTGGAGGAAGGATTCAAAGAAGATGGGGAAGGCGACTTCAGGAAAAATTTTGTTCATTTCTGGATATTATTTCTCGGAATAATTGAAGGAAGGATTCGAAGAAGATGGGGAAGGCGAATTCAGGAAAACTTTTGTTCAGTTCTGGATATTATTTCTCGGAATAATTGGAGGAAGGATTCGAAGAAGATGAAGGAGACGATATCAGGGGAGTTTAGCGAGGAGAGAGAGCAGAAGATGAGTGACGTAATAATGACGTCACTAATTTGCATAGCTCCGCCTACAGGTAAGCCATTTTTGTTATGGCGTCGCAAAACCACCTATAAGAAAGCTGTTCCGAAAATAATTTTGCACTCTGGTTAGCCTTTAAATCTCAGGTGATGCTTATGTCTTCGTGAGAGCTTATGCGAATAGAGTTGTAATGCCTTAAGGTAAACACATTCAATCAGCATAATGTTTGGTGTTGGGCTACCAGTATGGTGCCATGAACGTAACTGTCAAAATACGTCATCTATATATATATATCGTGGGAAACGATGGCTACAGCAGAAATGATGTTCTCGATCTCTAACGATACCGACATGGCCTTGAGCCTGCTGTCACCGGAACAGGAAGTGTGGGAAATGTAATGAGCAGAACCCTGACTTCCTGTCTGCTGCGCGAGGGCACGAGGCCGTGATTGCAGACTTCACGAAGTTATCGTCGAGGTTTGAATGATGGCCAATCAGGTACCGGCTCGGGGCAAATGGACTAATCACCTGCCAGCTTTGGGGGACTTGACCAATTAAAGCTGGGATTCACGTCAAGCCTGTGAATATACAATACTTGTATTATTACTATTATTAAAAATAATACATAAAAAGGTCACAGAATCTATTGCGTCCATGCCAGAGGTACGCGTGAGTTGAAGGCTTGACATGACTTTCAGACCACGTGCGGACTGGCTGCTTTTAGTGTCAGCTAGTCTGACTCGCAGGGGCCGCCACTGAAGAGATGTTCTGGTAGTGATAAGGATCGGACGATCCCGGTTACATGTTATTCTGCACTCAGCGATCGCCCATCCTTCAGTTTAGTTCCGTCCTCATTCAGTTTTTGACGCCTGCCCATCGCGATGCACGTGTCTACAAGGCTTGTGTGCATAACTTGTTTGCGTGTATATCGTGTGTGAGAAAGTAGTGTATGTGCATGTGTGCGCGAGCGTGCGTGAGAGAAATAAAGAGAGAGATGAGAGATAAAATAGCAAAGAAGAAACACCCTCACTCAGCCTTTTGTATGCACGTACATTATGAGCCGAGTGGCGTCCGAACTGAGAAGCGTTCCTGTGTACCTGACTCCAAAGAGAGTTGGGACAGAGAGAGAGAGAGAGATGGGCACCGCCCTTGTAAACCTAGCCCCGAGAAAGTGAGATCTCTAAAACATTTCTCCCTAACGACACGAAAAAGGACATAGGGGGACCATTACCTTCGAACATCATGTGACAGCCTTGAATTAGTTTGCGAGCACAAATAAAATTCCTAACACTGCCATTGCAACGATGCAGTGTTATTGAATCTAAGGTCTAGCGCGGGGGGGGGGGATGTGTTTCTAGTGACTAAATAAAGCTCAGTGCAAGATATCATTTCTCAAGCTATGGTCAAGCTACAAGCCTACAAACATCACGATGTGCAGTAGATAAAGCTCAGTGCAAGATATCATTTCTCAAGCTATGGTCAAGCTACATGCCTACAAACATCACGATGTGCAGAAATACTTCGCGGCCTAATTAACATATGATCCTAGTTCTCCCATTGGCTGAGGTAAATGTATCCATATACAATCTTGACGGCAGGGTTTACATGCTTTCTGTGGATGATGCTTGCAGGCAGATTTGAGAAAAAAGTATTTTGAACTGACCTTTACCCAGTCATTAGGAAAACAAATGTTGAGATTGGAAGGGGGCTTAAACTCCGACTTAGTTTCCTTTCTATGGCATTATAAAGACAACATAATTTTACATTTAACAACTATATTCCTTCAGGATCATTTTGCATGTAGTTGAAAACAAATTTAAAGGTCTCAAAAGAAAGCAGAAGTCATGGCCACATACCAGGCTTAGCATCAAAGCCCAAATTAACAGCAAATAAAAAGTTTCGCATAGTAGGATTTTGAGTAGAAAGTTTCCTCGTCTTTAAAGCGGAAGGTGTCTAAGATTTGTCTTTGCATTCGCATGTTAAAATGACGTGAGTTTGTTTAAAACGAATTCTCTAAAATAAATCATGACCCAAAGCGGATTTGTTGGTAAATCTCTACCATCACCAAATATTCGGTCCCACGACGAAAGAAGGGCGCGTGTACATAAGAAGATGAAATCGTCGCATGTATGACAGATCCTGGAGGGCACTTTCTTTCATCATGAAAATTGACGTTTAATCTACTGGACAGGAAATTGCTCTCTCGCGTAATCTGGCGAGCGCGAGATTTCATCGAAATTACGGTGTTAGGTCCTCGTCCCTGCACCAACTATTGCCCCTTTTTAAGGCCCACCTCAGCAGAGCTGCTGTTTGTCTTACTGATTCTTCCACGTTCTTACAGCTCTTCCATTTGGAGATGGTTGGCTGGTGATGATGGTGAGAGAAAGGAGGTTAATACCTTAGCCATACGATGATGTGATGTCACCTCAGTGACCAGCCAGTGACATAGTCATGAAGCCGATGAAGTAGAAGAAAACCCCATTCCACCGACAAGGACCAGTCTTAACATGCAGGTTGTTGCATGGAGGTCTGGCTCCAATTCTAGAAGGAAGAGGAAACTCGGAGGTAAAGATGCAACATTTGCGCGGGTTCTAGCAGTGGGGACCCTGCCCTCTCGCATCGCCCAGACATCTTATCCCCCTTTTCGCCGCTCTCTGGAGTCTTGGCTACGTGAGGGGATAACTCCACGCAAGGATGGATGGTCGTGGCGAGCGCAGAAGTTACCTTATCTTGTTCTTCGCCATCTTCGCCGAGTGCCACGTAAAAGTGAGTGCTAGTCTTGAGTGTTTTGAGGCCCCTTAGGAAGTTAGATTATCGTTGACAGCACTGGGCTTAGGGTTTCCTTATGAAATTTTGTTGCTATTGACAATGCTGTTTGGGGGTCTTCTTATGGAGTCTTATTATTGTTGACTACTGCTTAGAGTAAGATAAAATTGCTTACGAGGTCCATTTTCTGCCCTAACAAACAATGGTATAGGAATGACAAAATTTACAATGTCATAAAATCTGCTTTTTTTTCTCACTTGCTGTCTTCTTTTCTTTGAACTGGCAGTTATCTCGAGAAAATGCGTAGCGCTGAGAACGTTTTCGATCTACAAAGTGAAGACAATACTCTATGTAGACAGACGACACCATCAGCAGTTATCATTTTTTCACATATTAGCTTTTTAATAAATTTAATAATTTTCCTGAATATAAATGTAAGAAATCTGCATGTAACAAGTTAAACTACAGCACACTTTCAATGGCAGGAACAATCGTTCGTTGTGTTGGTTGCGGGCGCAGCGATAAACCACGCTAACAGAACTGGAGTTTCAGTCATTCATCTGACATGTATTCTGGCTTTGCCACGACTCAGTTTTATTCAGAATCATTCCCCGTTTCTTCACAGGACTGGGTGCTTTGTTGTAATAAAGCATTTTGTTGTTGGTTTGAGCATAATACGATTTTCGCCTACCGCATGTCCATGTCCTAATAGGATTTGGCATGCTTTTAATTCTTCTTTGATGATTAACTAATTTTGTAATCAGAGCACAACCTACATGCATGGCATACCCTCGAGCTTTCTGTTGTCGTGATGCCAGGAGATAAATCTATTTCTAGTGTGCAGATACATTATACAAGGTATACAGATAGAGTACATCAGATACTTCTTGCGTTGTAGAGTGTACTCATATGTCGGTGTGGTCAAGTTATGGTTTTCATGATCGCAAACAAGCACGATCATCAATCACCGATCATCAGTCTCATAATTCTGTCACCTGTCTTTCTTCCATTCGGTGATCTTTGTCATTTCTGTCATCTGGAGTTTTCACCGGTTTTGTGTGTTCGTCTGTATCTTTTCTGCCTTTTGCTGTAGATAGGCAGGTGTGTGTGTGTCTTATTTTCGAAATTCGAGTATCGGCCTGCCCTTTAGGACTGCCTCATTTTCGTGCTGCGTAAAAGTTGGCGACACCACAGGGAGCTAACATGAGGCGTGGTATCGATGCTCACGAAAAACAAACTCTTCAGCTAATTAGTCACCTCGTTCCTTGACCAGGAAATAAATGAGAGAAGCAGCCTACAAACACGCCATTTTCAGGAGGTTCTGAGCTGATCTGGATCTGCGTCGTGTGGTAGATAATGTCAGTCAAACGATCTTTTTGCTGCTTTGAAGAGACTGAGTGTTTGCTTGGCTCCTAATTATGCTCCCAAAACAAACAGTTTATTGCTTAATCTCTTACATGCTCAACACAGACATTGACACAGAGTGACTTGAGGCTGGCTGGCTGACAAAATGACCGACTGACACTGACACTGGCATCAGCAATGCCATTGTCACTGACACCGACGTTGACATTGCCACGGGCGCGGACATTGACAGTGACAGTAACTGTGAGGTAACTTTGATTAAAGGACTGTAGAGAGAGAGAAAAAAAAATAATAGACCGGCTAACATAAGAGGTCTCGTTTTCTGTCCTGAGGTTGTTTACTGTTTTATTTTTAAAAAGTTGAGCTTATCTTGTTCTAAACGTGGGAGGAGTTATAAGTAGATATGGGTGATGTGTGAGATGAAGACATTTTGCAATTTACAGGTGTGGTGACTGCGCTCAGTAAAAGCCAGAGAGCCTGTCAAACATAAAGGTCCAATCTCACCTGTGTACCTCAGTTCATCGTTCTTTCCTTATCTTCGGCTGCTTGTTATGGCGTCCCAGGCCTTTGGTAGGAAGCAGGCTCCTCTTCTTCTGTCATCAACGAGCTAAAGAACGAAAGTTTACGTCGATAAAGAGGGTGACGATAATAGCGATTTACATCGACGCGCACATGTTTACTTGTTCCCCGCTTTTGCTTCAAAGATGCTCGCTCGCTCGTTATCGCCCCGCTCAGTTGCCTTGATATGGTCTCTAGGGCGGCTAGACGCTGACATCGTTCATCACCACCTCGGCAAATTTCTCATGTCGAGATATAGCGTGTAAATCTCTCTTATGCCATGCAACATTTTTCAGCATGAGCTTTAGAAAAACAAAACAAAACACAAAAACCGACTGCTTTGAGACCTCGCCGGGAAGCGATTGACGACTAAAAAATGCTTGATGCATGTATTCTGCCCGCTCTTCCCTTCACCACTCCACTCCACCCCTAGCTCCCAACCTCTACGTTGCCTTGCTTGGGCTTCACACAAGCAAAGGTTGATCATACCTCAGTCTGGTCTGGACGGAAAAAAGATTCCACTATTAAGACCCCCACTTCAATCGGGTTCCAGAGAGTTTCCTCCTCTCTTTTTTTCCCTTTCCTTACTTGCCATGATGTGCTGGCGCAGTTCCAGAGTATCACGGTGCCCCCCTGGCAGAGGCCAAACAAGGCCAGTGACAGAAGAAACATAAACTTGACGCCACCAGAGGGCGTTCGCTCTCCCAAGACATTTAAGAGAAGATGTATTCAAGTCACGCCTGATGCTGCGGCATTGTATTCTCGATGCAGGTTTTAAAACCCGGGCGTTTGTTCCTATCTGACTGAAAAGTTTCTTGAGGTCACTGTTAATCTCATTGAATTGCTTTGTGTTCGGTGGACATATTTGGAAAAATAGCAGGATGTGTGTGTGTGTGTGGGTGTTTGTGGGTGGAAGCTGGAGGGGGGGGGGCTGAAGGTTAGGGGTGGGTAGAGGAGGTAACCGGAGAACTGTTACAAATAGATAAATGGTTTCAATTGAGCCAGAGATCATTGTAAAACAAAATTCCTTTTCCTTCAAATTATGTTTAAGGTAATCATCCAAAATCTTTACTCGTAACTGTACATGTTGATTCGTGCCACATATTAATAGCACACATTCTCTTGCCTGCTACTGAAGTTAGAAAGCTTCGCCCTTAGTTAATTAGGCCTTCCCACTCTTTCTTTCATTCTCGTCTCGTGAAGCAAAGTGTTGAAGCAAATCATGATAGGCAGATCTGACTGGGCAGGTAATTGGCTTGAAAGACGCCGTGAGAACAGAGGGAGCTGCAGGCATAACTGATCGAAAACTGCTAGTTTCTTTTTTTGGTGTGTTCTCAAATATATTTCCCCTCTCCTCCATCTAACTCCCCGTGGTTTAAGTACAAAATGCAAGTACGCGTCACAAACAAGCACTTTTTCTCGACCTTTCTGCAGAACCTGATCGCTTTGACAAGTCTCCACTCACAGGTACCAACAGGTGGAGACGCCCAGTGCCCCAGTCTACCTTCTACCACAGCAACTCGTTCAAATAAAATCTGAGGGGAGGACGGCAAGCTTTGCAGGGCTCACCTGTCGGAGACGATCTTGGGTAAGAAGACTGTCGCGCGAGTCGCTGTGTGCAGTGCAGGAGACCCGTTCAACCTCCCGGGGCGGGTCAACTGCTGTGCTAAGAGGTGCGCTCGTTCCTTCACGTGACGTGACGTAATTATTCTGCTGCGGGTGCCTCCGAGGCCGACAGGGTGTTTTGCTTCTGGGCGCTCAAGTGTAGCTTCGCTACAACTCGTTTTGCTGGTTGTGTTTACGTCGCGCGACGCCGGTGGTTTGAAGCTACGCACATCACACCGACCCACAAGGTACAGGGCGAAAGTGAGGAGGGAGATTTATTGCCAGGAGGGGTTAACGGCAGCAGACCAGAACGGATCTTCGTTTGTTAATACTGACAGCTTCTGTCTCTGTTGATACTAATGCACTGAGCCCTTGTTGTTCGCCTCGTCGGTCGATGTGATAGCTTCGTCGCTGCAGTGACAGGACTAATTTTCGTCTAGCATCGTCCAGGTGTCAGCTGTCAGTTTCTGCACGGGAGGAGAATTCATTTGGTGTGATACTGGAACTCTGACCCTGAGGTAAGTTTGCCGTTGAAGCCTATGAGTTACGACATTTCTGTGAGACGCGAGTCGACAGGTATGTGAAAAGCTGCAAACAGTTGTAAACACCTGTAGGCATACCACAAATAAAATAAAGTAAGAGAGGGAAGACAGGTAAACAATTAAACAGAAAGAACGAAATACACACAGAGGGACAGAGACAGACTGGGACAGCAGGTAGACAGACCAAAATTTTTTATTACCGTTCTGAGCAGGATTCAACTATGTACATGCTTTAGGGTAAACTATTTCGAATTTTTCAGTCGCCAGATCTTTTAAACACCTACATAGCGACCTCTGTCAGAACATTGGCCTTCTTTACCCACCCACCCTCGCTCTCTATCTTGCTATCTAAGGGAACTACCCGTATTTCCAGCTATCCAACACCTCTTCAGCTAGTTGTGTAAACATCAGTTATGGAATGATCGTAAGATGTAAGTTATAAGGACTTATAAGATCCGCGATAAGGAATCGTGAAGTGTCAGAAGACCTTATAAAGGGTCATAAGGTAGAATTGAAATAAATAAGGATTTACACTGTGGGTTATTAGCAGTTCTCAGATATAAGTTATAAAGATTGATAAATTCTGAGTTATAAGACATCATAAGGTAGAGGTTATGAGAACTTACAAATGATTTACAAAGAGCCATAAGGCATACGTTGAGAGCTGTAAGGAGTCTTAAGGTATAAATTATGAAGTGGAATCTATACATACGGTAGAAAGTATAAAATGCGATCTGTAAGGAGCCATAAGGTATAACCTATAGTAATGAAAGCATTCATCGTCAGGCTGCTGCATTATCTACCCCATGCACCGTAGCACCGTACAAGCGAGTGCACGAAGGCAGATTAGCGAGAGGCACAGAAAACCGTATGTTCTTACTGCAGGTCAGCTGCATGTCAGCCAGCCATACAATACCAACCCATTCTACTCCTGCCTCATTTAGTTTCCTAAGTGATTACATTTTATGCGATCGCATCACAAAAGAAATATTCTTGGGGTGAACAAAACCCCAACCAAACCCATTAACTTGTCTGATCCCCATTGTTATGGCCTGAGAGGCATGTTCTCTAAGCTATCTTAAAAGGCGAAGAACGCTTAAATACTGCGATTGCTGATTTATGGGTCCGGGAGGAGAGAGCTGTTACTGCTGCTGCGTCACAGGCCTGGCGCACGTGCAGAGGTGTTCATGATGAGTTTCCAATGAGTTCTTGCATCGTCTTCCACACAGGCAGCTCCCGCCGGGGCGTTCGAACTTAAAGATCGATTAGGGTGAAGTTTATATTTTTTCATCTTCTGATAAATGGGTAAATCTCAGAATCTGGGTGAACACCCGCCTCCTGTTCTCGAGAGACAGACCTAGAGATATCATAATGCACAGAAAGACGTCATCAAAGCTGACGTCATGATTGTATTGTATGGTACATTTCCATTGTCAAGGCTGCAGCCAGGGGGGGGGGAGATGGGATGGCATGACATCGCCTCTTTGTTCAAAACGTGTAGCTGCCATTTCCGAATCATTTTCACTATCCGACGCTACCTAACTCACGAGGCAGCCGTCAAGCTGGCCGCTCCTCTCATACTCTCCTGCCTGGACTTCTAAACCTCTCTAGCTGATGGCCTTCCGATCGCGCGACCCCACGACCTTCCGCACGAATGACCCCGACCGCCTGTCGCTCCGGAAAAACGTCAGATCACGTTACGCCCCTCCCTCGTTTTCTTCACTGGCTGCCTATCACGGACCGTATTACTTACAAACTGGATTATCTTTGCTACCAGTATCATCACGGTGTTCCTGATTACCTTTCTTCTTGATTCGCCGTCCAGACTTTAACCTGCGCACTTTGCTCCGCATCTGATACCCTTCAGCTTCGTATCCCCCGCACCAGAGACTCTGCTGGAATACATCTTCGCTTATGCTGGTTCGCGTGCTTGAGACGAGCGAGACTTTTTCGATGGTTTTGAGAAGCAGCTTAAAACTTCGTCTCTTTATAAAACTTTAGTATTGTGCAAGCACGTTAACAATGTCAAGAACAGCTTTATGGGATCAGTGCACTACACAAATTTCCTAATACACGTATCAGTCTATTAGTACATGTTAATTAGGTTTATCCGTAGACAAAGTTGACCTCACGTTTGACCTCCTTCTGTGCATGGGGATGTTTGTAGGCGTATCTCGAGAACGAAAGAGAGTTGGAGTTGGGGGATAGAGGAGGGAGGGACACATTATTTTGCACCTTATAAGAACAAACTTACACCCAGCTAGGTATGTCGATTTTAGGACACACGAAAAATACGGATCCCTTAGACCTTGCTTGTGATATTTTGGCCAAAAAGAAGTTGTCTCTCTCCCTCCCGAGTGGGGGAAATGATCTAAAGTTGTCACGTGATCGACCATGTGCGTCACAAGATGCCGGATGTTTGCGTCAGCACCTGAAGCGCCAAGTTATTCCACACTTGTCGAATCAAATGCTGCTTAGAAATATCCGTGGCCAACAGGATTCTGTTGTCTTATATTTCGACGTTGGTGGAAAGCACTTTCGCAAGTAGTTTTGAGAAGTGTGCCCCCAGGTATCAAGTTCATCCACACACGCATCGCTGGATCCGTTCAGATAGGCAGCCAGCAAAGCCAATAGGCAACTAGCCTGCCAGACTGATTTACACCCACACCCACATGCACGCAAAATTCCACAGAAACGTAAAAGCAAATTTGATGTATCGAGAAAAATGTTTTCATCTACCCAGTGCTTTTATCTCCATCTCGGCTAAAATTTGTTTTTGCGGTATCCTGAGGTAATTGATATTTATCTATCTGAGCCAAGAGAACATCAAAGTTTTTTGCTTATTTCTCACTCACTCTACCCCCTCACTCCGACACACACACACACACACACACACACACACACACACACACACACACACACACACACACACACACACACACACACTTACTTCACCTCTCTCCTACCTTGTGACGGTCAAGCTCTGTCAGCGAATAATCGCTTTGCTCTTTTTGATGACGTGACGTCACTTCCTGGCTTGCCTTACAGTCAAAGTGGTTCTGGACCATTTTGAAAAGGTATCGTTTTTTTATCGGTTTTTTATTTCTCGCAAAAACAATTAACGCGCTGGTACAAACGGCTGTCTTTTTTTATATCATGCGATGCAAGAGACTGTTTCTAGGTAATTATTTTTTTTACCGAAACACGTTGAAGGACTGTTTTGGTGATAAAATATATTGACATTGTCATTATCACCCTACTTAAATGTCTGTGGGAAAACAAAAAATCACTCAGCAAACGCTATAGTGGTGTGAGTCATAGCACAAACAGTGACACAAAACGTCCTTTGAACAGCTGTATGTGCATAAACAATATTTGTGCATTTGGATTTTTTTAATCAATGCTTGGATTAATTTCAATGGAAGACAAAAATTATTCTCTTTCTCTCATTCCCTACCTCACGAGAAGTCTATAACGTCGATAGTAACACCACAGCGTTCTTTGTAAAATCAGTTTACAGTCATGCGACTATTAACGATATAAAAGATGTTATCATTACAGTTCTGAGAAATGCGTCGTTAACGGTTTTGCAGCTGTGCGAACATACTAGAATTTACTTGATCGCAATGTTTATGACAATCATCAAGAGTCATGTCCTGTACATACTTGTATTTGCTATACTTGTATACGACTAGTAGCGCAGTAGCCTTGTTTAAACCAGCAGCACCGCAACACACAGTAATGCCTTGCACCATGAGGCCATTAGACGACAGGAATTGTTCGTCTCCATTATTATTTTACAGGACCACTGTTGGCCATGCGGTCCTTAGTTGATCGAAGCGTCGTTATTCAGCGCTTAACTGTAAATATTTTATTCGTTAGAAAGTTTTGTGTCTGTTACACGTGCACATGTTCTACAGAAAAATGATGGCTCTTGTAATAGTAATAAAGGGAATTTATATATATTTCCCGACTTAACAAAAGTCTCAATACGCTTTAGAAGAAAAGTGCTAATAAATGTGCATAAGACACATAACGAAAGGAAATGTGGAGAACGGAGGAGCTTGCAGCTCTTGCTGAAGAAAAGAAAACGATGCCTTTGGAGTCCGGCTGAAGATTTATCGTGTTCTTTGGATTAGTCGGGCAAGTCAGTGAAAGGTCCTCATGTCGGAAAAAGGGGACACAAAACCGAGGAGACCTTGCGATTTTTCATTTACAAAGAGGACACCACCCAGGCTCTTACTCATTTATCAAACCAGCATGCCCTACAACCACAGGTAGCGCTGACGCACTTACAGAAAAATTGTCTTCGTGAAGAGTGGCTCTCATACTTTCCTCACCAGGCGAACAAAAGAAGAACAAAAATAAAGAAACAGTAATAAACTAAAGTTTCTAGAGATTTTTTTCAAAATATCTTTGACCTTTTCAAATGAAATTGCAATAGAAGGGATCCGACCGTGGGCGTGACAGCCGTTTGAGGCATGCTGGGATATTCTTCTTGTCGCCCGTGACGGCAGGCTTGACGTTGGCAAACTTACCAGCAGTGCTCGTGATAAAGGTACATTTACATTCGACACCGGCGCAAGAATATTTTCTTTTTAATCAATACATAGGTTATTTAAGTTTGAGCTAAGGGGAATTCGGGCAAAGACAAAATCAGCAATCGTCATTCATTACACAAAACTACTTTTTCTTTAAAATAAGGAATAACAGTCATTTGACAAACTGGTCTACAAGAGTATCTTTAATTATACGTCTTGGTTACCAAATCTTCGACATTTTTTAAGCCTAGCTGTAATTTGTGTATCAATTTTCCTCGTTAATTGGTTTCTGGCTAAGCCTATCGTAGCGATATCTAGGTTAGAAAATTATGGCACTAAAAATGGAGCGAAGCTTCCTTTGTAAAGTAATTATCTTCCTCCGCTGGATCTGTCTGAATATTCTATAGCTACCACGGACCTTCATCTACTGGATAAGTGTCTCAGGTTTATATCCGGTGTAAGTCTCGGCTTTCCTTATCAGCCCGCCCGTGTTTCCGATTCCGGTTTGCTATGCCAAGAGACACGGACCTTCATTTAATTTTTTAATAAAGGTCAGTGGTTGGCAGACGTAAATGGATTCGAAAAAAATGGACAGGTGCAAATAGTTGTATTATTGGATGTCATACCAATAAAGTGAGATGCCGTTCTCCTCAACAAAAAGTAAACATCTATCCTCGTCGCCATCATAGCTTACAAAAGCAACCGACCTTAACAACGGTGGGGACTTCCCTATTGTCGTCTGCTAGTAAATGGCGTTGTCGTGAACTCAAGTGTTACCACGAACCTTCATCTGTGGCATTTATTAAATTAATTCTTAAACTATAGGCTTTTTGTAACAGAATAATCTATATAATTGTTTCCAAAAAATCAAAAACAATGCTTTTTTTAAAAAAAATTGTTAGTGGTAGAGCAAGTCAATAGCATCTGTTGTGACGATGTTTTTATACGATAAAATTGACGATAAACCCACATGCGTTTTCTAGAAACAACCAAAATACATTTTAAAGAAAATACTACTGTTGATTTTGCAATCAGTCTTCTTTAACAAGGTTCTTATGACGGAAAAGCTTAATTACTTCTAAAATTTCTTCGACGTTAGGAAAACCCGCCATTTTGAAATCGGAAACGGAAGTGAAAACCGAACGTCTGTAGGGTTTGTTACAATTGGCCACTCCTATGATAGCGCAAAGAGGCAACGAATGAGAGACACTCATCCAGTAGATGAAGGTCCGTGATAGCTACAGATCCGTTCCCTATTGTTAGCATTTACCTGTAGTCAGTTATTCTTAACTCTTCTCTGGTCACGATTCACTAGGCAACCAACGTTCTGTAACAGTTTTCTTGGGACAACACAGCTAGAAAGAGATAGGTGTCGGTTTTCAAGGCAAAGGATGATAGATTAAAATAAATGCCAGGTGTGTAAGTAGCACTACATGTCCCGCTGTGTACACCTCGCAATCTATAATTGTAATCTCTTGCTTTTGTCACACCCTCGTTGTCTGTCTCAAGTGTCTTTCTTGTTATTTTTTTCCTATACCCCAGGTTAGAACGAGTGGGGAAGGCATTGGCTTAATTAACGCCGTCATCGAGACTGCATGAGGTGTCTGCAGAGGATATTTGCCAGCAAAGCCAGCTTAGTGACACGAGAGACATCGCCGGTATAGCTGACTGAGGATTCATTAATATCTACTGGTGTTACCTCTACAACAATCAGCACCGTCATCGCCACAACCGCAAAAACCTGTGCTCTGTTCTTTCCGCGGCGCCGGTATGGATACTGAACCCGCCGCCTCTCCACCTACGGAGGACACGATGTCCAGTACCCCTTCCGGTGAGCACCCGGCGGGAGGGTTCCTGTGGCAGAGGCGAAGGACCCGGCGTGTCATGATCCGGCTGGCCTCGTTGGATGAGGTTCGAACTTGCCTTCTGGAGCAGGAGCAGACCGCTGATCGTCCACAAAGCCTCTCGCCGCCCTCAACGCTTTTCTCACCTGGTCGCCGGCTGTCGTCGACAGGGACAGAAAGACAGGTGAGTGTACGTCAACGAGAGGTGATCAGAATCTGTGTGTAAGGGACTTTAGGTTGGGTTACGGTGGACCAAGCAGAGACGTTAGGGATTTCATCCATTTCTCGCATCTTGAAATGGGTGTCGGCTTATGTCCAGATGTAAACAGTTTCCGCCTCTCTCTTTCACACACACACAAAGCTTCTCTCTCCCCTCTCACCAACGACCGGTACCAGTCAAAGGACCAGTTAATTAATGAAAGAAATAATATGGTTAATATTATGGTTATCGAGTGTTTCCGAAGACAAAGAAAGCTTTAGACAAACTTTGATAAACATTTATTGCCATGACAATATGAGAGAGAGTGTGTGTGATGTGAGATTGTGAGTGATAGAGATAGAGAGAGTTGGAAGGATGCCTATTTGGACTAATTAGATTCCAACACTCCGCTTGACCCTTACTAAATACTACCTACACAAGAGGTCAGCGTCAGCGCTTTGACAATCACAAAAGGGGAGGGAAGCCTAAGAAACTGTATCTTTGTACAATAAAACATCTTGGCCAAGGGACATAACACGAGTGGACGTCCTGTCAGCCGCACTAAAGCCGATTAGCCTAGTCAGGACGACAAATGACGACACGATGAGTACAGAAGAGTAACAGCTGCCGGGGCACGCGGCGTGAGACAGGTGCAGACCCCGAGAGAGCGAGCAGACGTAAGAGGAAACTACACGCGCGCATCCCAGGCTCAGGTGCGTGCGCAGAGTTCTGCGCTTCCTGGGACAAGAAAAGAGGACGAGAAGATGGGAAGGCGAGTGCTGGACCTTGATCAAAATACACCACAGCTCACGTGCTGAGATCGTTTTGATTAGCTGATCTGTAGCACGGGGCTGTCTCCAGAAGTGGATGACCAGTCTGGGCGTCGGATCCTGTCACGATTTGACGAGGAATTTCTGTTTGTTAAGCTCTAACAAGTAGGTTGTATTGGTCACTATCTGACGAGGAGAATACATTCTTTTCCAGCAGTTGTTTCTGTTTTTCTGCGATCTCTACTTGTCCGTCTCTTTCGCCACCGTCGACGACTGGATGGTGTGTGTGTTGTGGGGGGGGGGGAGGCGGGGGGCGGGGATCGTGAACCTCGGGGAATGGGTACGCGAAATAGACAGAGGTATCGTAATCGACCCACTACCCTCGGCCTGATTATGCTCTCGATGCCTCCGCCACCCGCGCCGACATTTACGTGTACGCGAAATACTTACACAAAATTGCTATAAAAAAATAATCCAATCTGACTCTGAGCCCCAGCGTACGTCCCGAATAATAAACTCAAGGCAGTTTATTGTGATAAAGAAAATTATTATTAAATCGAGAGATTTTTACAGCAAATTACAAAGATACAATAGCTTCAACATTCTTCTTGAAGATTTAACTAAAACTACAGGAACGTGATTGTTGGAATGAACAAAGTACACTGTGAGCAGTCACTAAATGAATATGAGTAAATGAAAAATGTGTATGGAACAAAGTCACTGACCTATTTTATTTTAACCCATATCTTGGTCTACCGTCGAGTGGCAGTAAAATATTGTAGTCCATTTATGAATCGGGCATGATGAAAACAAACAAACAAACCGATGACAGTTGCAGAGGAAACAACCACAGACTTCCAGGGAAACACGTACTACTAGGGTAGCAAAATGACAGACAGAGCCTGGTTGCTGATGTGTTTATCTCGTGGTTACAAACGATGGATTGTCTGGGGTGGGAAACCATTTTTTCGGCCAAGGGCCATTTAAAAATGTATAACATTATTCGGGACCGTGCAAACTTATCAATATAAAAGTAAGACTTATTTGGTAAAGCCATAGTTTAAATACAGTGTTTTAACACTTTTGTAATGTGTACAAAGCCTGCCTGACACTGACTTTCCTCTGAGTCACCGCAATACAGGCCGACGGACCGCAGGTGTGGCATGTCCCGATGTCTGGGATGGAATGACCGTTTTGGAATGCGCATAAAGACAACTTTCCTTACGGTTCTGTACATCACATCCACATTAAGACAAGATTTAGACGACAATTTCCATGCGTATGGTGATCAGGTTTTGCTTTCTGTGAACAGAAAGACCAAAGAACTAATTCAACGAAGTACCAACCCATTTCCGTGTTCCCGCTTAATTCCAGCTCCCCAGTCATATAGTATGTGAGAGTAGTAGCTGCCCCGACAGGTCCATTTTTTGTTTGCTCTGACCTACCATCTTGGCACCTGACAGTGAATATCAGTTATCACCCATCTTCTGCCGTGGTAATCGTAATGAACTTCTTTACAGCGGAGAAATGGAGATGAATGCCTAAGTGGGGAAAGTGAACTCATTCACTAAGCGTTCATTGCTAGGGCAGGAAAGGGGAGGGTTATTATGTTTTGTTGGAGGTGGCCGCAACGTGGAACAGTGCCAAAGTGAACAAAGCACTTATTGTAGTGGGGTGGTTTATGCATACTGAAATTTACTTAAGGTCAGAATAATGTCTCTCAGCCATGACCTACGCAAGTAAAGAAAAGCCGAAATGTACAAAGATATGCTCCAGGAAAAAGGGTATAATTAATGAAACAGTAACGTCGAGTTCCTGGTAATGTTTTCATGCAGACAGGAAACATTAATTCCGTGTCTCAACCACAAAGTCGGACTAAATTCAACGGTTCTTTTTTGTTTGGAGGGTGGTGGGAAGCTGATAGCAATTGGACTGACTGCAAAGTTCTTTAAAGGTCTGTTAGGACATATTTTTTTCTAATGGTTGGACTTAATGCGAGACAACATTTCTCTAAATCTGTTTTACACACACACACGTGCGCGCATGCACACACGCTAACACACACCCAAAAGGTCAATAACACAAACTTTGGCATTGTACAGGAATATATTTTTCTTTGTGAAGGTCTCAGCCAATGGGAGAGCTGGGGCCCTATGTTAATTATGTTTATCTGTGTATTATGTCATTATTTTGACATTTTTCTCTAAATAGTAATGTTTGTAGGCGTATATCTCGGGAATGTCAGGCAGGTGACATCATCCAGGTTTGGAGAAACAGTATCTTGCACTGAGTTTTACCTAGTCATTAGATAACAATTTACACATCACTCGACGTTTAGGCTGAATGGTTTTCTTCCCATTTGCTGCTGCAGTTTTTTTCCTGTTGCAGAGAATCCTGTCTTTGCTCCGCTGTCCTAAAACCCTTAAGTTACTTTTACGATGCGGTCCTAGAGGTTTTCTTAAAGGCGTAGTAGAGCGTAAAATTGTTATTATTGTTTGGCACATAACGGATAAGGCCTGATTTCCAATCCTGTGAAGACTGAAAATCAATTGCACGTCTCTCTTTCTTTCTATGCGTGCGTGCGTGCGTGCGTGCGTGCGTGCGTGCGTGCGCGCGTGTGTGTGTGTGTGTGTGTGTGTGTGTGTGTGTGTGTGTGTGTGTGTTACGGAGGGAGTGGGAGTCGAGCGTTATTCTCTGTGGAAAGGGTCATAAAGAATAATTATTTTGATCTTGAGCTTCATTTTGAGCTTGTCAGTGATATTCATAGGCGGAATGTTACTGACGTATGGATCATGGTATCAAATAAATACATGATCTAAGAACGCCAGCTAACGAATAAAGCAGAGAGAAAGAGAGAGAGAGAGAGAGATATGTGCGCTTGGCATTTTTTAGGGGATTGCTGCATCGCCTTTCCTTCACCTGTCTGAAAGTTTTAAATTAAAAGCGTTTTAGTCAAGAACCAAGGGGCCAATGGGGAAAAAAGCTTTAAAGCAACTAGTAGTCGTCGAACACTGAAGTCGTCGAGAAGAATCCAGCCTCCGGGTTTGGAGAGCAAGTAGTTCGTGGTCATTTCCGGGTCATGCAGACGGAGCTTAATCGTCGGAATGGCGGCTATTGATTTTGTTACGGCCGTTCCATTTTCCTCCTACCGATTTTATGCCACTTCCAGTCTGAAACTTTAAAAAAAAAGAACAACTAACGAGGCAATGCTTAGATGCCGTCCAGGAGTAGAGTACTCCGCCTTGGAGGTCACCGAAATGGACAGAATCGATTGAGCAGATCTCTGTCTGTAATACAGTTCTATGCGCTACTTGTGGTCTTGAGGCTTCAGCAGGTCACAGAGCATTTCGCCACATTATTCAGTTTGAAAATGCGCCTTTATTGTGTGACCTGCTGGTCAGATGATCCTGTGTCATACTGTGTCATATACTACGGTACACGTAGCATGGAATAGAAATCTCATCAATGTAGCATGCGATGCATGTCTTGTGCGTCTTATTTCTTGCTAATTTTTTTGTGGCGACAAAAGTGGCTGATAAATGACAGGGAAATATTTTGTAACAGACCGCGCGTCATAAATATTATTGGACACACACACACACACGCACACACACACACACACACGCACGCACGCACGCACGCACGCACGCACACATTTTCTCTCCCTCTCTCTCTCACTTGGCGATGTTGAGGCCAGATGGCCTTAGCAATAAAAATTTCGTTCGTTCGTTTCTCTCTCTCTCTGTCTCACACACAGCACACTAATTCACATGCATATACAAGCACCCTTTCCCTCACCCACCCTAATAGATGGAGGGAAAAGAAAAGAGGAACAGAGAAATTTTCTTTTTCATAAACTATTTACAACTTCGGATTCACTGAACGTTGAGTAAAGTTTCGTGGGGGGTTTTCCGACTGCAAATAATCGATGGAAGCGTAAAGAGTTAAGAGGCCTCCTTGGAGCTATGAATCTCCGTCTCGTGTCTGGAATAGCTTGTCCAGCACAGATCGTATATCACACAACTTCGATCGCCAAAGTGCCACGCGCCATGCCTGCGACTTGCCTAGGATTTGACATTGTGAAATTACTGAGCTCCTTGAAAAGGCTCAATATCTTACTACCTATAAGTCGTTCATAGGGGACAGCACGTGGTGCAACCTTCTCCTATCACTTTTTACTTTTCCCGATAAATAATTTACTCGTCGATTGATGAACAGAGAGAAGGAGTTTTCCATACCACTGCCCAGGATCGAAGAACTTCGAACCACTGACATACTTTGTATTCAAGTCTTTAACAACAGTAGGGAGCAAATGCAGGGAGGGATGGGGGCTGGATGGAGAATTGCGTACAAAATTGTTGCTGTGGGAAACAATTCACATAAATAACTAGCAAAGTTCCCCCCGCCCCTAAAAAAAAGAAAGAAAATAAGAAAATCCCATAACGCACATGAAAGTCGGCTCGCCTAGCCGCAAGGGAAATGAAAGCAAGCAATTACAAAGCAAGGAAGGGATACAATCGTTTTGTTGGTGGTGGTCTTGGAGCAGTTTGAGAGTTAACAGTGCTTTCCCTTCGATTGCGCTATAAATTTGCCGTCGCTAGTCTGTCGACCCTCGCGGTGCGGTTTCCAAGTGTCGCAGTTGTTGGGCTTTGCGCGAGAATCTTTCGGCAGGCACGCGCTTGGCAGATGGCGGTTGTCGTATCAGTCTCGATCTTTAAATATTCATGTTCAAATCGCATCACAACATATTTTTTAAATATGAGTTTTTGTCGTCCGATTCTCCTCGTAGGCGTTTTCTGATGAGAAGGGGGCGGAGAATATGACAGCATGGCCGCTGTATGGGGAGGGAGGGGGATAATTTGCCGGCAGATAATGTGAGTGTGTGAGTGTACGATCGATGTGCTCAGAGATCAACTGCTTGTGACAAAGGCATGTACTTTCCCATTATGTCTCTTTTGTCTCTATTCATTCTATGGTCACTCATTCTCTCTCTCTCCCTCACTCCTCTTACTTCAATCATCATCCCTCAATTTGGCCCAATCTCTCCTTCTCTCTCCTCCTCTCTGCTTGTGTGTGTGTGTGTGTGTGTGTGTGTGTGTGTGTGTGTGAGCGTATGTGTGTGTGCCATTGTGCTTCTGTCTTTGTATGTGCGTGCGTGTGTGCGTGCGTGTGCCTGTATGTGCGTGCGTGTGTGCGTGCGTGTGCCTGTGTGTGTGCCTGTGTGTGTGTGTGTGTGTGTGTGTGTGTGCGCGCGCGCGCAAGCCTCGATATTTTTGTGCGTATAGAAGCGTGCCCGTCTGCGTTTATGTGTATATATATATATATGTCTCTATCTATATATGAATGAATATGTCTGTGAGTATGTGTTTATGTCTCTGTTTATATCTCTGTATGTGTGTCTGTCTGTGAAAATATGTGTATGTCTGTGTGTAAATACTGTGTATGTCTGCATATTTGATGTACGACCATGAGTATGCGTGTCTCTGTGTATATACATACATACATGTATGTATGTTTGTATGTTTGCCTCTCTCTTTGTGTGTGACGGTATATGTAGATGTGACTATGCCTGCCTTTGTATACGTACGTGTGTGCGTGTGCGTGCGCGCCCTAGACGTTGTTTTGCAAGTTCGGATTAACAAGCATCGTAAAAAAGGATATCGCAGCACCGAACTCTGTTTGTTCTTCTGGTAGACTGACTGAAAATGTCTGCGCTACTATTGAAAGTATGAATTATTGACCTGTTTACGAAGGTACGACTGTATGCATTTTGAAGAGGACCGTTATTTCACGCGCATCTGGCACGCACGCACACATACACACTGAGGGAGTGAGGAAGTGAGTGAGCAAGCGAGCGAAAGAAAAAAAAACGAAAAATGAGACAATCACAATGACAATTCTTTAATAACGAAGGTGGGGATAGAATAAAAAAAATAAGCTTAACTAAATTACTAAACTAATATAAAGTCAGGTAAAACATCAGAGAGCAGATTGATAATATGTACGAAAGGGGTAATTATTGATTCATATTTACAGGAGGTTCTAGAGTCTGGAGGTATCTCAAATATTTTAAGGCTTTGAATCTGTAAGCACACCTTGGAGCTAGGCTCACTAGTGGTGGATAAGAGGGTTCAGCAAATGATCATAAGCTGTGGTGTAGGTATTTCAGTGATTCTTGTTGGAAGAAGGTTAGAGAGTTCATGTGCTGGAGATGGAGGGGGTGGGGATTGTAGAGCACGCTTCCTGTGTTATTCAGGCTTGATTTAAGGAGGAACATTTTTGTAATAGGGGTATTTAGTTTAAGAGAAGTTTGTGTATCTTGTGAAGAATATTGAAGAGTCTTGGGGACAGTTTACCCGTTAGTATTTTAAAACTGAAGATACTTTTTCTGTATTTTAGCCTATTTGTCAGTGGAAGGACTCCCAGAAATGTGAAATAATCAGACCGTGTTTTCGGTTTTAGTAAAACTGCTTTAACCGCTCTCCTTTTGACACTTTCAAGAGGCCTCAAAGGGTGGAGATGTAGTCAAGGGCTGTATAGAAGCGTTTTCTGTAGTGAGGATCTAAGAAATATTTAATTCTACACAGCTGGTAAGTTTTCCTGGAAATATTTTAACTTGTTGCAGAGATATGCTGGGACCATGACACGTTATTGTCAATAGTAACACATAAGTCTGTAGCTCAATCTGTACTTCCATTATTGGTTGAGTGCCGATATGGATACTTGGAAATTGGGTGGCTAGATTTGGTCTCTTCTGCCTAGTTGTTAGAAGCATGGCTTACGTTCTCTGGAGGCTGAGTGACAAGGAGTATAATGGACCTTATTCACGCAGAGCTCTTCAGTCTTTTCAAAACGAGGCTTCATGTGCCTCATAGTTACGAAGAGTGCTCGAGAGCTTCACAAGGAGAGTGAAATCATAAAAGTACTGCGATGTGTGCCATTCTGTACAAATGACGACAGATATGATGTGGGGTGGGGGCAGACTCTCCTTTCATTCGTTTGTAAGTGATAAAAAAAACTTTGAATGCTTTGAACTTTAAAAACTTGGGAAGACCATAACACATGCTCTCAACGTATGTTTTGTGTGTATGATAGGTCTGCTATAATTGAAATAAAGTTAATTTTTTTTTATAATAAACGTATGTATATGACAGATGGTAAGGCAGGCCTTTATAATGTATGAGCATTTGGTTAGATTTACACATGATGTAGAGAGTAAACAGCATATCTAAGTATTATTATTGTCAAGTTTTGTATTTCTTTCTCAGAAATACAATGAGAAATCTTTACTTCATCATTTGTGAATACATTTTTCAGATTAAAAAGCAGACAGTTCAAAAATTTTAACAGCATGACTTATTTGCCCTGCAGAAGTGCCACCACCTATAAAAGCAACAAAAAACCCTTTGGTAGTGTCACGTTTACTTTTTTCATACACGTGATCTCGGGGGATGAAGTCATGGTAAATAAGGAAATTACTACCATTTTTCTAAAATCTGTATTGTATCTATAATTTATTTTGTCGTGGTGACCTGGGGGCATCAAACAGGGTTCTGGAGACTGACGGAGTCGTTTCAGAAGATTTTGGCATAGTTTTATTTCTTTATTACTCTACAGCTAGCCTAAGTGGATAGCAAGGAAAATAGAATGTGAAAAGACTGAAGCTCTTTAGCACTCAGCTGTAGTAGGTACGAAAGTAGTCAGTCAGCCTGTGATATGGGTGTCATCTGAAAACATTTCACATGCTGGGATATGTGGAGGGAAAGATCATTAATATGAACAAGAAATAGAAGAGGTCCTAAGACAGAGCCTTGTGTAACATTTCATTTTATTTACAGAGCGGCAGACATTTAGCTGTTTACAGCAACTCTCTGAATTCGATTAACGAGAAGAGAGATAAGATTTTTGCTGTTTCAGCTTCCTGGTCGGTTTAAATCTTGTTTTCTGATGAAAAGGTTATTAAATAAGACGTCGAAAGCTTGAACAAAGTCCACAAATAAGGAAGCAAGAAAAAGTAGCTGTTAATGCTGCTTAGCCATTGTTCGTGCTGTGTGGCAAGAGTGATTGGGTATAAATCTGAACTGGTTAATATGGAGAAGCTCGTGGTTTCTATCATTAAGTGTTCTTGTGTTTAGAGAGTGGTGATATGACTGAGATTTGGCGATAATTCGTAGGGTCGCCTGGATCACCTGATTTGTAAACTGAAATATTTTTGGTTTCTTTTGGTGTCCAGGAAAGTCGAGTTGTCAAATACACAGATTAAAAAAGGCTACAGAAGTTAAGAAAGAGAAAGAACGAAAGAAAAAAGAGAAAGAAAGAAAATAAATAAAATGAGAGAAAGAAATAAAGAAAAAAGGAGAGAAAGAAAATAAGAAAGTAAAAAAGTAAGGAGCAGAGACATAGAAGGAAAGTTAACGATACGGAAGAAAGAATAAACATAGAGAAAGAGAGAAAGGGAACGAGAGAGAAAGAAAGAGAAAAAGTTATAGAGGCAGAATGACAAAAAGAGAGAGAGAGACAGTGAGAGCGGGAGAAAGATAAAGGAGGTATGGTGGTGCAGCTAAAGAAATAAACGTTCACTCGGGAAAAAACTGATAAAAATTCCGTGACCGTATCGCTCAATCTCCACTCAAAATTCCATTTCCGCTGGCGTTAAGTGAGGAAATCGAATACTCTTAGCCAAGAGAAAGTCTTCAAATGGATTAATTTGCAGTGAAGACATAGCTTGTAAGGCCTCTCCACAGCGTGTGATGCCAACCACGGCATGCTCGGCAGACAAACGTTTGGAACCAGGAGCACCTTTGGAAGGAGTCCCACTGTTTAGTCTGCCTGTTTGTGTGTCTGTCTGTCTTTCTTTCATCTATTAAAGAAAGTAGGAAAGTAGGAAATTTTAATATCTTAACATAAGCACAGTACTACATAGTTAATGAATTAATTAATTTATTTTTACTGTTGATTTCTGGCAGGGAATTAAGAGGTTAGGAAAATTTTAAAAATGTTTGTTTTTTTAGCTGAGTGGACCACTCATGAGACTCATAATGGGACCATTACATACGTTTGTTAAAGCTGCAGGATTCCTGGCCAATATTCTTTCACCTGTTATGGGAAAGATAGAACATCATATAATGAATCACGCTGACCTATGACAATGCCATCTTGACTCGGTCGAACGGCTCCTCGCTGATGTAACGGTCATGTTCAACGACTTGGACAATGAAAGAGGATCAAACGTATAAATAAGAGATTTGAAAGTGATGCTATCCCGAAAAAATACCAAAGCTTTCGCCACAAAGTACTTCACATACGAGGGCAACTACTACAGCAAAAGGAGCAGCCATGGGATCGCATGTTAACCCAATAGTTGCCGGTCTTTTCACGTAGGACCTTGAGGAGAAGCCTTAGGCAACTTCCTCCATCATCCTCGCTATGTCCATTCTACACAAAGACTAGATGGTAAAGTTCACACACCATCTGAACAGCAAGAATCATAGCATTGCTATGCTCGACACCAAGATTCTACAGGCTGGTCATCAGTGTCTACCACAAACCAACGAAGGGGCGCCCGGTAGTGGGGTGGTTATTACACTCGTTTGTCACCACTACAGTCGTGACACCTGTCCACAGGGCTGGGCATCGGGGATTTTCTCCGGGTACTCCAGTTTTATCCCCCTCCCCCTCCCCTCAGTGCGAAATCACCTTAAGGTGGAAGCACTTTCCTACTATATAAACCAACCAACCAAACGACGCAAGCCGATGAGTACCTCCAGTTTGATAGTCATCAACCACTCCAACATAAACTTGGGATGATTCACACCCTTCTTCATCTTTGTCATCGACCATCTGCTCATCGAGCGAAGCTTCTACGCCCGAGGGGAGTTTTCAGCATTGCCGGGTGCCCGAGATGGGCATGGCATCAGGTCACCTGGGAGCATTAAGATCACCCCACAAGTCTTATTCAGCAGAGACCCCGCGGTACTTCAGATGTGTCACAGAAACCGTCTCTTGTAAGGTCAGGATGAATGAGATCACCGTCCACGCCAAGCCACACAACAACATCCCAGCAGACTAGCGGCACCCAAAGACTGACTAGCTGGACATGTCAAGCACCATCTACCACAGTAAGTGTCATGACTGGGACCAAGTTCATGTGGGGGAAGCAGAGATAAAACTAAAACTAATTCTGAAAGAACATGCAAGAGAATCCTAGCCGGTTGGAGAATGGACATTAGTAAAATAGTGAACATGTCTTCTTTCCGGTTGAACCAACATCTTGGACCTCGAGGATCGATGGTCCTGAGAAGAGTGAAGGAAGCTATTCACATCGCGGGTACAAAACCTTTCCTCAACAGAGACCGAGGGCGATAACACCTTCCGGCAGCCTACAGCAACTTATTCAGTCACGTGCTCTGTGTTCATCCCAGGTTAGTGTGCACTGCACACACCGGTCACTTGTAGTTCCTGAAGAAGGCGTATAGATACACGCGGAAAGCTCCGGTGAAGACTGCTTTCTCCGTGAGTGTAATGGTTTAGTTTTACTTCTACTTTGCCAAAAACCGCCTAAAATAAGCGAAAGAATTTTTGAATAAAGATCTAAATAAGGGATAAAAGGTGTAGGTGATAATGATGATGATGTTACTGCGAATGAAAATGAATACAAGCATCTTTATTCAGCCCGCCCTTTCGTTCATGTCTGTTCCTAACAATCAAGCCACAACACCCAATTCTCATGATCAAAGTTCACGTCCGTAAAGTTGACTTTTCCCTTAGCTTCGGAAGCCAAACCATATAAAGGTAATCCTATTAAAGAAAGCACGTGTGTGATCCTATTAGGGGGTCACGGGTCAGTCGATATCCTATTAAAGGGCATAGTGCAGACTTTATCGTATTAGAGGTCACATCAGCGGTAACCCACGCGCTTGTGCATGCTGCCATATCGACCTGTCAACACTGTCAGCGAGACTGCACCCAACCTGCAGGATTCTCTGACAACAACATGCCGAAGGTGCCCACTTCATTTGGGTAGCTAGTGACAGAAGAGAAATGAAAGGAACACATCCACACATGCATGCATGCACTCAAGTAGAGGGACACAGACAAAAACGCCCCTCCCCCCACACACGTGCACACTCTCTCACTCTCTCTCTCTCTCTCACACACACACACACACACACAGAGGCACAGGAACAAAAGGTCACTGATTTGATAAAGTTCACCTGGGAGACATTTCACCTGGAATTGCGTAGCTCTTATTAACAGTCAGCTGGCAGCTTTATCTCCGACATTAACAGGCGGAAAACGGGCGAAAACCTATGTCGGCTATAAATGTAACACCTTTGCACGATAGTAATTAAAATGCGCAAGCCTTGATGCACCTGGTTCCCTATTAATCTCATTCCATTCAGCATCATCTAATTTGCACCTGTGCAGAAGGAATCGGAAACGACTCCACAACAAATACAAGGAATTTTTTTTTAATTTTCTGGTTGATTTTCAGCAGACGTGGATAATGAGACTTCCTTAGTCTGGTAAATATTTTTTCTTCTACATTTCTGGGGGAGTGCTGGTCCTGCTAGTGGCTGGGGTGTCTGTTGTGTGTGGTGGTGGTGGTGGGGGGAAAGTTGAAAAGTGTCGACACGGTGATGGCCGAGGAGAGCAGAAAGGACTAACAGTCGATCCCCAAGTGATCAAAGTTCGAGCATCTTACACATCTGAAGACTTACCAGTCTTATCAACAGATTTATATCAACAACAGTATATCTTTGGAATAAATTTTCCATAACTTCAATGCTAATAACTCAAAGCTAAAAGAGGTGGACTTTTGTTTCAGATGACTTAAAGGTCGATATACTGTTCAACATCTCATGCACACGTACACACACGCACACGCGCACACAAAAAGGGAAAGATCGAGAAAGAGACAATATTTCTCATGATGTACCTCAAGAAATGGAGCAAATACTGTCTTAATTTACTGATGAATATACTATTCAAGGTTTGAGATTTACTGAAATATCTTTTCAGTATTCGTTTACTCACGACGAATAAAAAAATACACGAGAAACGTTGATCTTAGGCTACTAACAGCAGGCATAGTAATGCGACTATCAAATAAACGTAAAATTCCCTTCTAGCGACTAATACAAGAAAAAAAGCAAAACCAAAAAGTCATAAATAAAAAATAAATTCCGTTAGTCAGTTAACTGGTCGCTAAGTGCGAATGACTGAACAAGAAAAGACAATTCTTGACCATGTTAAAAACTAATCAACAGGGAATGTGCGAAGAGACATAGGGACAGGGTGAATGTGGTCAGATTCAGCTCATTTGCACTTTCCGTCCAGCATGGTTGCGCTCTTTAGAAAGAAAAATATCGACAAGAGTTTTCCTGCAGTGTGTGTCTAGCTGATGAGGCCGCACATCTCTCATTGGCGCATTCCTGACACGAACTTCTCCTGCAATGTGTTCTTGCTAATTGGTTGTGTGCGTTCGCCAGGAAGGTGTTAGTCTTATCAATATTGAATGGGTAGTGGAGTTAACTTTTTGTTGTTGTTGCAATCATCGGATAAATATCAGTGCAAGATATTATTTCCCCAAATATAGTCCATTTTCGGGACATACACCTACAAAAATCACGATCCACAGAAAAAGGTCAAAATCGTGACATCATGATACGGCTCATTAGCATGTATTCCCAGTTTTCCCACTGGCTGAAACCTTCTCGAGGTAAAAATTTCTATGAACTATCCTGGCGTCTGTGTTGACCACTTTCTGTGCGTAGTGATGTTTGTAGAATTGTAGGAGTGTTTGTTGATAACGGGCTGTGGTTGGTTATTCTTTTGGGAAATATTGCACCCCACTAGCCTATAAGTTGATATACCGATTGATAAGTTGCAAAATGTCGTTGTACGAAGGACGTTTGTACAGCCAACATGTTTTGGGGACCTTCCTTTGCTCTCTCTCACATACACACAGAGACAGAGAGAGAGAGAGGGGGGGAATTCCGAAACACTTGAGAATATATTGAGAACACCCCGCCCCAACCTAAGCTCGTCGTTAAGGTCAGAATCTAGAGAGGTATGCAAGAAAGACAAGCACTAAGACCAAGGCTGGAAGGTCAGGGCACCAGGACGTAGAGGTGGACGTGCAGTTGGCAGGGGAGACAATCACTAGGAACGCTGAAGATGATTACGTCAATAAAACGTGCGCTGCCATTTCGGGTTCATTTTACACAGCAAGTCGCGGGGAAACTCAAAACAGAAAATAAGAAAAGGACAAGGATAGGAAAAACAGGATGATGATAGGAAGAAGAGGATTATCGAAATAGGGAGACTTTTTTTTTTTTAAAGCAAGACAAATTACATGGACCGTTGTATTTTTAATTTATTTTCTTTTGAAAGCGTTGCCGTTGCTGGAAATTGATTGCAGTCCCATCCCTGAAGGCACATAACTCTGTTTGCATTTACAATCAGGTTTCTGGCTGAAGCGAGTTTAAAGTGCTGGGAGATTTGAATGATAAAAGTGAAATATTCAGTCGTCATCGTTAATCATAAAGACACCGAAGAGTTTGTCTTCGTTATACTTATTATTATTTTTTTGCGGGGGGTGGGGGGTGGTGTTAAAAAGGCTTAATGGTTACTGTTGACCGGCACTGTGAAACAGCTAATGTCTTTTCGACACAGCTAACTGTACTAAAGCCGATGCTACATTTGCGCTTCCTGAACAATTACAGGATTCGAAACTATGGAACATTTGGAACATTCAAATTCTCCGTTTGCATTTCTCTCTTTCTGTTCTTCTCTCTCTCTGTGCGCGCTAGGGGACTTAGCCGTCAGTATCAGAATACTAGCTGTAACCAAGCTAAAATCAGCTCAAAATGACATCCAGAAAACACTCTGACCATAACATTCGTCGCTGCTGTCACGAGAGGCCACGGTCATTTTCATCAGAACGGTCGTCAAGACACACGGGTCGCTCGCCACTGACGAGTCATTGTAGAATAATATACTAGGGGGACCTCCCCTGATATTTCTACTGGGCCTGGAAGCCGTTTCGCCGCAGCACCAAGTATAACCAGGCCAACAAAATCATACTTTCTCCCCACCACACGTACGTAAATCCGTCATCATCTACTTCAGCCATTTTGACCTTCTCATTTTTGTTTCCCCTCTCCCTCACCCCACCCCTCTCTTTCGTTTTGGTCTTAGAAGAGTATAAATTAGAGCCTCTAGGCTTGGCAGTCTGCTGCCGCGAAACGGAGGGAAATTGAGGATGGGGACTAGGAAGGGGGGGGGGGTAAAGGACAGGGCTGCGGGCGCAGCGAGTTCAGACAGGCTAAGGCTGTGTGTGAATGTTTTGCTACAAGATAAACGGAATAGAGTTTTCTTTCGTTCTCTCTCTCCGCTTGCTCTGTATCTGCGAGTGTATGTTTAAGTTTCTGATCGCCATGGATGAGGTTCCCGCTGGTCCACACAAAGGGATGCAAGACACGAGAGAAGTGTTCTCGAGGAGTGATGGCGGGTGTGTGGGTGGGTGAGTCAGTGGGTGAATGGGTAAGTGAATGAAACAGTGGGCGTAAAAGTGTGAAAGGGTGAGTGGGTGATACGGTTGAGTCATAAAGTGGGTGTATAGGCAAGCAAGTGGGTGAATGGGCGAGTGAGTGATAAGATAGCTTTGTACGGGTAGGTGAATCATATGGTAAATGATTAAGTGACATGTAGGGTGCGGGAGAGTAAGCTATGTGACAAGCTGGCGGGTGAATGAGTGAGAGTGGCTAGGTAGGAGAGTGGCTGAGTGATATGGAAGGGCATGAGAGTGAGTGGGTAATGTAGATGGTTGGTGAATAGATGAGTGGGTGATGGATGGGTAGGAGAGCAAGCGGGTGAGTAGTTACATGAGTGAATGAGTGATCTGGTGGGTGGATGGCTTGGTGAGTAAGACGATGAGGGGGTGGGTAGGTATGTGAGAAAATATGGTAGCGGGTAGCCGAGTGGTTAGTTTGCTGGCGTCCGAACCCAGAGGTGCGCCGGGTCGATACCCGTATAGCGCAGCAAAATTTCCCTTTCGACCCTGGTGTCGGGAATGGGTATCTGGCTTCATAGAGGAATGGGGAAGGTAAGGCAGGGAAGGACAGGAGATGGGCACCGTCCTACGAAACCCTGACCCCGAGAAAAGCGAGGTCCCTCACACCTCACTCCCCAACGACCTGAAACAGTACGACCTTTACCTGAGTGGATGAGTAGGAAAAGGAATGTGGTATTTACGAGATAAGAGGACGAGTAGGTGAGTAAATGAGTAGGGCAAGACAGAATGACGAAACAAGACAAGGAAGAATAAGTGAACGGGTGAGTGAAGGAAGAAGGGACTAAGGGAAAACGGTGGAGAGCTGTTTCGAAAGCTGGTTAAACTGGTTGCGAGAGTACACGTTTGAAATTGTTTCTGGCGTAAACATGTAAATGAGTGGAACTCGGAAAACAAGGCTAGCGAATTAGGTACACCACTGTCTCCCACTCGCCCAATTACATTCACCCTTCCTACTCAGGTACAATACTTTATTGTCATCTAATTTATTGGAAAACGTCAACTGTAAGGGTGTTCGTGGTTGGCTCCACCCTATAACATCCTGCACAAATTTTAGTCTCTGTGCTAATGTTGGCAGTTTTTCGCACATTCGTTGACTATTCGTTTAAGTAGATTAATTGAGACATTGATGTGAAACTAGAGTGTTAAAAGTGTTTATCTCAAGAACTCCGCGCAGAGTAGGAAATGTTAGAATCGGTCCACCAGGCTCTGTAAGTGCAGCGCTCGCTCCTCTCGGGAGCTGTGGCCTGCCGCAGGACATCCGGCAACTGTAAACGCGCTACAGAAGAGTGGAGTAGGAAAACACCGATTGTGTATTTAAGGAGAAGGGGAAGTGATGGGAAAATATTAGCCGCGGTCATGTATTTGTTTGTGTGTGTGTGTGTGAGAGAGAGAGAGAGAGACAGAGAGAGAAAGAATGAGTGTATCTGTCCGTGTGTGTGTGTGTGTGCACGTGCGAGAGGGAGCAAGTGTGAGTACCTTTTTCTATGTGTGCGTGTGTTTGCGCGCATGCGCGCTTGAGAAATACTTGTCGTTAATGCTATTCTATCATGTATGAATAATATCTTCATATGTTTTTGTATGCATGTGTGACTGTATGTGTGCAAAATTATGCCTACTCACACAGCACCATGCGGCGAGAGTCAAAGGTCAGCCGCAAAGCCCCCGTGACCCCGCTGCTGACTGGGGAGAAAAAGCGCAGGGTGCAGGGGGCAGCACACCCGCTGTCGCTAACCCCTGCGACAGGAGCTGGAGACGAAACAGTGCCGCCGATGCCTGTGTGTGGGAGAAGGTAGCTGTGGCCGGACAACAACAACAGCAGCAGCAGCAGCAGCTGCAGCACCAACACCACCAACAGCAGCAGTCTGCGAGGGTCGTCAGGCGACACTTCAGCTCCAGCGATGCCATGGCGTCTCAGAAACGGCCGAGCCAACTTCACGTCCCCTCCGTCCACCACGGCGGGCTCCCCATCATCTCCCTGACGGCGGCCGGCATACGCAAGAGCTACAGGTTAGGTGCAGGTTTTTTTTCCACCTCCTTTTTTTTAAATGCCATTCCTTCATATGCAGCAGTAATGCGTTTTGGTTGGTGCTCATATCGATTTCAGCACTGAATCGTGGTGGCAAGCACTGTACTCACCTTGGTCGCACACCCAAGCAGTCATCGAGTTAGGTTTTGTTTTAGCGCATAGCTCTCCTTCTCTCCCGCTCTCTCACTTCATTTCTCTCTCTTCCTCCCCCCCCCCACACACACACTCTCTCTCTCTCTCACTCACTACATCTCTTTCTCACCACATTTCGTGATCTATTTGCCTCCTGCATGTGTATCTAAAGTGATCTCTTTTACAGGTTGGCTGGAATCCTTGTTTACTGTTCTCTTGTTAGTGTGTATGTCGCTTCCGTTTTAACGATATTTCTACCACCTGTTGATTTTTTTTTCACTTGCGGGATGATACAAAATGTACATTGTTTGCGTATTGTCGTGTAAAAATTACTACTTCTCAGCAGTAGTTGAAATAATGAATTTATTGGCTTATGTGTGTGTGTGTGTGTGTGGTGGTAGCAGCAAAATATGTTTGGCTCTGTTAGACTGGGGCTATGCGCTGGTTTGTTTATTTGTGCGGGCGTGTGCGTGCGCATCGTAGATCGTCGGTGTGTGTGTGTGTGTGTGTGTGTGTGTGTGTGTGTGTGTGTGTGTGTGTCTTTATCCCTTAGCCGTCCTGCTCTGAGACTAAAACCGCAGGCAGTAGAATAAGCTGAGGTCGGACCATACTCTACTTCCATACCGACACTGTCATACAAGGGACATCACTGCTTTCGATTTAACTGTCTTTATTCTTTATGGTAGTCATTACGTCCTCCTCAACATGTACGTGCGTGCGAGTGTGTGCGTGTGTGTATGTATGTCCGTGTGCATGCGTGCGTGCGTGTGTGTCGCTTGGTCAGGCCACTCATTTCCGCTGACGTTTTTATTCAGGTGATTGAGGCCGACCTGAGATGATAGCAGGATGTTTTGTTTTATGTAGATTTCCCTTGGGCCCACCAGGATTAATAAATTCGAAAGAAGACATTACAGACATTACAGAATACAGACTACTTTGCGGTTGTTATATGAAAAAGACTGTATACTCTAAAACTAACAAGAATAAGTCTGGTTTGATCCAAAATGTAAAGAAAGCCAAAAAAACGTAGAAGCTTAAAAACTTTCCATAGAACCCATCTTGACACAGAGTATCTAGCGAAAAGGAAGAAATATAAATGTCTGTTATAAGTTAAAAAAACCAGAAATATAAATTATAAAGATAATACATTACAGATTTTAAAAGACATCATTCAAGACCCTAAGGAATTATGGAAGATGATGCAATCACTGCTGAAGAAAGCTTCAAGACCTAACAATTTCTCAAAAAGAGTGGTATGATTATTTCTGTAATGTCTGGAATTCATTCCCTGATTGCCCCTATGAAAATACACCAATACCAATACTAATCCAAATACCAAGCTGGAGACGGACTTGACATCTAACTGAACTGACCCAGGGCTTGAAAAACTAAATGATCCAGATATTGATGATAGCATCATGAATGGTCCCATAACTGACGAAGATATTAAGCTGGCAATAGCATCTCTAAAATCTAATAAAGCCTCTGGACCAGATGGTCTTATAAGTGAATCATACAAATATTCATGCCAGCACATTCTACCTTTTCTTATTGCAGATCTTAATTACATGTTAGACAAAGGGAAATTTCCCGACTCATAGTCAGAAGCAATAATCCAACCACTACATAAGAAAGGTGACATTTCTCTACCACAAAACTATAGAGGCGTATCCCTATTAAATATATCTAGCAAGATATATACACACATTTTAAATAGTTATGTTATGGATTGAACAAATTGAACTTGTGAGTGAAAAGAAGCTGGTTTTAGGAAAGAACTGAGAACCATTGATCCTATATTTTGCACTGATGGGTATAATACACAGTTAATACAACAAAAAAACTCTAGGTAGCTTTCATTGATTTCCAAAGGGCTTTTGATTCTGTTGCAAGAGACAAGCTTTGGGATGTGTTAAGTAAGAACAATATATCAGGTAAATTACTTGCATCAATCAAAAGTATGTACGCAGTAGTTAAAGCAAGGGTGTGAACTGCAGCTGACTTTACAGTTTATTTTAATTATCCTCGTGGCTGCATTATTTATCAATGAACTAACTATTGAAACGCGGTATAAGGGCCGAAATGGAATCCAGCTAACTCCAGATTCATTAGAATTATTTATCCTTCTGTTTTTTTTTCAGATGGCATAGCATTGTTTTCAGTTGAATATACTTTCTGACACGGCCAAGCGTCTTGATCTTTGTATAAACCAATCGTTCTCCTTTCCTCTTGTAAAAGCTTTTTGATACGCTCATTCAACCTGTCCTTCTATATGGTTCTGAAATCGGGGGACTGCGTTCTGATACAAAAATAATTGAAAGGTTCATATCTTTGCCTTGAAAAAGTTGCTAGTGGTATCTGTGAAAACACCAAATATAATGGCTTATGGAGAATATGGGAGTTATTCTTTATTTATTAATTGTTACATAATATCTTTAAAGTACTGGTTAAGAATAGTTCCCCTATCTGAGAATCTGAGAGAAGGCTTTCTAAAAAGGTCTACATAATGTTAAATAATAATCATGTAAACAAGAAGAGAACATGGGTTAACAGCATCATATGATGGTTCTCTACAAATATGGTTTCGGCTTTGTATGGGAGCAACAGAGTGTAGGAAACGCTAATGTTATTTTGAAAGAATTTAAACAAAGATTGATAGATTGTTACAAGCAAGAATGGAGTGAGAGGCTAATTAGTTAACTAATAGTGACCGCTTTTATCCCTATCGTTGCTTTAAAAGCAGTCTCTCCCAGTCTTCCTATTTGCAGAATCTAAATTATTTAAAGATGAGAAATGCCCTAGTCAGATTTAGACTAGGTATTGCTAACTAAAGTGCCATAAATTAAGGTATATAACAGACTCAAACATTAGTCAAAATTGTCCCTTCTGTACAAATATTGAAGAAACTGAATTACATTTTTATTGTGTTGTCCACAGTATACTACATTACGGGAAAAATTCATCCCCTGCAAATTCCCTTTCCCACTTTTTAATACTCATGTCAGATAACCAACGTAATGTTACAAGTTGTCTAGCGAGCTATATATATATATAGTACAATGAATGTGAGAAACTCCTCAGTCAATAGTGAAATTCTGTATTATGGCAATGTTAATATGTTTGACTAGTTTTAATTCATTATCAGGGCTAAGATGCTAAGCATGTAGCAATATTACTTTATGTATATTATATATACATCTGACCATATACTTGCATGCAAGCTGATGTGTTATACTAGATACATCTAGAGACAGGTATACATTCGTTCTTCACCAAAAGGTGTATATTTACAAAAGTTTAAATAAACCAGGGATTACAATGTGGATGCATTTATTATTATCTGTATTTGGAACTGTAATGCCAACTGGGCTAGTTAAAATATATATTTAAACATGCTTTTATATTTTCTGTGTTTTTATGTTCACCCTCTTCAGTAATGGACCATGGCCCACACTTTCATGTCGCTGTCTTTACCTCTTTCTTTTTCCCCTTTATGTCCCTTCCTCCTGTCTTTTCGTGTCGCTATCTGTTCGTCTCTTTCTCTTCATGCCTTTGTCTCGACTTTATTCCTCCACTTCTGTCCCTCTTCCCCTTGCGTTTGCTACAAAATTCTTTTTTTCTGCAAAAATATACCAGCGTCTCTCAAACTTAATATCACTATTTCAAGAAATGACCCACTTAAGTCAAAATGTGACCTATTTAAGTCAAGCTTGAAATATTCTTGGAGCGTACTGGAGAACACCCTCCATTCTCATCTCCATCACGTGACCTCTCTAAACTGCTTCAGACAAACATTACTGAAATATTTGGAACAAAACCTATGACCATCTGTTGAGGCCTATTATCCATCATTGGCGAGCCTAGCGCCAGGATATCCACTCAGCGTGCATATAGTTTTAAAGCTTTAAAGTTTTTGCGATACTTATTGACAGCCGAACCATCATGTAGATAAGAGCTAATAACGACTACTTGTGTACATTTTCTTGTTATCCGCAAGTACACCTTTTATGCCATGCCTTATTATTGTAATAGTCTAGTAATTTAGTATGCTCTTCCCCTGTATAGGGGAGGGTCAGATAAAAAAAAGCGTGTTTTGTTTATCCTACCGCCCTCGTAAACAAACAATTGTCGTTCTCATTCAAGCGCAGTTGTGTCTTCTCCCGTGTTCTTTTTCTCTGTCCCCTTCCTCCACTTGCTTGTTTTTCATGTTGCGCAACCTTCTTCTCATCAGGTGTGTAGAAAGGTGAGGTGTGTTTGCACTGAATCAGGGATGAAGGCAGGAGCAGTAGATTGCAGAAACTTCGCCGAAGACTTGAACCGACGAACCTCAGCAGATCTTGCGAGAATCTTGCCCAGGATCAGAGCCATCAGAGCTCTGATTAGCTACTGTCCTTCTGTCTTCAGCCCGATTTCCTGTCCTGTCCTTTCAGGGGGAACTCGTCGTCTCACTCAGCTAGTCTACAAGTGGAAGAATGGTCAGTGCTGGCGAAATCGAAATCGGTCGTCTTTCGAAAATATCAGGGATAAATAAAAGGCTACGAGGCGACGTGGTTCTGGTGGAACCTCAGACCAGCTTTCCAACTCTCGTCTTCACCTAGAACGCACAGACTTGTTCGTCCATGTTACAAAGGGTCCCGTATCTTTACTTCGTTAAAAACAGTGACCTAAGATGGTGACGACCTTACGAACTTATGAATACAGTCAGGGTCAAAAGACCGCTTGTCTGGCTGTAGGCAGAGCAGACGTTAACGGCTTGACTTGCCTACAGGATTGGCATCAATTCCAGCCCTGTAGGGCCAGGTCTCACTTACGTATAAGAGGCTTGACTTTGATGTAGTGAGTGATCCGAAAGATGTGATTGCCTTCCAGTTTTTCATACCGTCAAGGGTCTCATATGTATTATAGTTTCTTAGATTTTATTCCTTTGTCAAGCGCGTAGCAGAAGTAATCAATTGGCGGTATCCAGTATAGTACATCGTCTCACTCATTCTTTTATACTATGTTATGAACGCCTTATTTCAGTATTCTTGTATCTATGTTATCAACGCCTTATTTCAGTATTCTTGTATCTATGTTATCAACGCCTTATTTCAGCATTCCTTTATCTATGTTATCAACTCCTTATTTCAGCATTCCTTTATCTATGTTATGAACGCCTTATTACAGCATTCCTTTATCTATGTTATGAACGCCTTATTTCAGCATTCCTTTATCTATGTTATCAACTCCTTATTTCAGCATTCCTTTATCTATGTTATCAACTCCTTATTTCAGCATTCCTTTATCTATGTAGCTACGAACGCATTATTTCATCATTCCTGTACCTATGTTATCAACGCATTATTTCAGCAATCTTCTATCTATGTTATCAACACCTTATTTCAGCAATCTTGTATCTATGTTATCAACACCTTATTTCAGCATTATTTTATCAATGTTATTAACACCCTATTTCTGCATTTTTCCCTGCTCCCTCTTTCCTGTCTTTTTACCCATCCCCACTCCTTCACGCAACATCCCACGCTCTCTCTCTCCTGTCCCCTTTCTCGAAAGGGAGACAAATGCCTTCGTTCATTTAACCCTTAGATTTGCTTTTCCACTCGACTAACAATCGCTGACAACCGCGTCTTTGTATTTTAGGATCTCGTTGGGGGGATGGGGAAATGATAATTTATAGCCGACTTACTATAAGCTCGTGGAGTAACTTCACAACGTGACCCTTTTATGATGCAAAGACTGGCTCCCAGGGGAGACCAGCACGAGCTTGTTTGTGACATGTCTGTACAGCTTGATGCTTTGATAATTTGTCGAAAAGGAAAACTTTTCTAAAGTATTACGAAGTCGGCTGAAAGGTTCTTGTCGATGCAAGGAGTTGGAGAAAGATTTTCGAAATTCTGGCTAAACGGCTTTACGGGTCATGTGATACGTAAAAGACAACGTTTGTTGTTTTGTTTTGGTGGGGAATTCGATGGTTTTGACATGGGTTATCTTTGGACCGTGAAGGTGTAATCTGAGGCAAGTAATTTTGAATTTTGTGACGTGTTTCCTTGTTGTTAGGCATAAGTTGTGTCGGTAAGGATCCTTGATATTCCTGTGATGACAGAATGCTCACAGCACTGCAGGATTAGACAATGCTTGCAAAACGTACAAACAAACAAGCAAACAAATAAACAAAAACAACAACAAACAAACACAGAGGGAATATGTTTTCTTGTTTACAAAAAACTCAGCAATATTACTGAAGCTTGGGAAGAAGGGTAAATAGTGCAACCATCTCTTTCTCTCTGCTTTTTCTCTCGTTCTGTCTTTTTGTCTGGCTGGCATGCTGTCTGTTTCATCTGTCTCTGTCTGTGGTCAGTTGTCTGGGGCTATTTCAGGCTGTTTGATGAAAAGCTTCCTCCTTGCTTTCGAGTTGTTGCCTTTGGAATCTGATCTCTCTTTACTTGTCACTCACGTGATCCACCCACTCCACAAACCAATTAAATCGCCGTAAAAAAGTAGACACGCAAGACACTTCTTCTCTTCACCAAAGTCCAGTAAACCAACTGTCAATCCCGATATTCTGCTTTTGTAAGGCCTGTCAGTCCTTTTATACGTACCACTTTATTGAGGTTGTCAACCCTTCTATAACACCACTTCTGTGAGGTTGTCTTCAGTTTTACTTTACAAACACAGGGACTGACCTGATCACTCCACATGACTTTAATCTACTCGGTCAAGAGTTTAAACAAATACTAAGCCTTTTTAGCCCATTCTTTTAGAAAGCTAGGTGTAGGGAAATCAGGTACTTCACATATGAACTATAGAAGGCATGTTCGCCACATAGGAGACACCTTAGATCAGCTGAGCCTTCGCGGACCTCTTCAGCCCTGACTTGCCGAGCGACAAACTTAACTTCATTTTATCGCCGTGAATGAAAGAAAGACGACATAACAAAGAAATGAAAGTCGTTCCTACAATTCACGTTATCTTCTCCGGAGCCTAATCTTCCTTTTCGGATATCTGAACAAGGATTGTTCACATCGATGCTTCTTTGCCAAAGACTCCAAGAGCACGTCTTCACTATCTTCAGCCGTATCGCTGTAATATTTGCACGAATGAGAAACAGCAAAAAAAGGAAAGGAAAAAAATGAATTAAAGGCATAAGAGATTAATTCCATGCGAAAAGCATCTGTATTTCAATCTGCATCCACATCCAGCTTTTTGGGGGGTTGGGGGAGAGGAGGACGCGAAAAGGGCGCCATAAATGTCGAGAAACAAAATTAAGGCACAGAAGACATGCTTATCATGAGTCAGCCCATGCCTCCTCTAGCTCCGACTCTGTCTCTCTTTAGAGAACTTGATCACAGTTAACAAATTGGTTTCCGTTCTGCGTGCACGCATGCACAGATGAGACTGATTTGCTAGATCGAACGGGCTTACAGAACGAGTTGTGGTCGAGCTGACGAGGTGGAGTTCTTTCCGCGTTGGAAAAATTCTCATGAACAGTAAAGTGTTTTTTTACGCGCGAAATTTTGATCTCCAAAAGTTCCGCTTCTGTCACCAAATACTTGTCTTGTCTTAAAATATTGCGCTTCTGGCGCCAAGTTCTTATCAAGACTTGACATGTTCTTTTCTTGGCTCCAAGTTCTTTTTTTAATATTGAAATATTTTACGTGAGGTTCTAATTTCCGGTTTGATTTGCTTAAGAACTGCGTGCACTTTTCTCGAAATTTTATTGAGATAATAAAGCTACTTGAGTATCACGATGCCAGACATCGCTAATTTAAGACTTTTCTTCTATTTCTCTTTACTGAACATTTTGTTCTTGCTGCAACACGACCTCAGTACAAGTGTTACAGTGCTAGAGTGACCATTCTAGACGACGCACCTGTTGACAGTGATGACCCTTTTCACGTGCTCTTCATTTTCCCAGACTTCCCCCGAATCCGACGCACTAGACTTCTCATTGATTCACCGAATGGTGGAAAGCTTCAGGTCAGATTACATCCCCAGACAGCCGTTCTTATCTGGAGTCCCTGTACCGCGACACCCCAGTGACTGGGTCATCAAATTAATTTATGTCCGAGCCGGGATTAGGAGAAGGAGACAAGAGGAACAAAGGTACAGACCTCGAGGTGGGAGGGCGAAAGTGTACGACCAATAAACAAAGAAGAAAGAAATGAAGGTAAAGCAAACTGGAAGCGAAGAAGCCTAAAAAGAAATAATACAAAATATAAAATCCGGGTAAAGCACAACAAAGAGCACAAGATACCGAACCAGGACAGAAAAATACACGTTAAATAAATAAATCAATCAGCCAGAAAAAAAATATAATCGACCATCAGTTATGTCCAGACAAGTGGTGAATCAGTTTTTGTGTTTATTGACGAGCAGAAGGTTCGTACTTAAAATGCAGTGCCCGTCATTGATAAGTACGTCTTAGTTTAAAATCTTGTCAAGCGTTCGACTTCGTTTGAAATTATTTCAATTTTTAATTCGAGCGTAGTGGCAGTCTTGTCAAGGAAAGGAATTTATTTTCAATGTAGCGGGATTTTCCGTTCGATATAGGCGGTTTTTTAATTAAAAAAAAACTAACACGATCTTAATTATCTTCCCACTCTAGCAACAAGGCATTACTTTATCTAATTAAAAGTACAAACTATAACAAGCCTATACGGATTTAAACCTGATTCTAGCCACAAACTCTAACTTGATTCATTGCCTAACCCGATCCTAGCCACAGACTGTAACCTGACTCATCGCTTAACCCGGTCCTAACCATAAACTCACAGACCTCTACCCCTTCCCTTGGCTGATATTACGATGTGTTTTATGGCTTGGATTACCCCTGATAACATGTGGAATAATCAAGAGGAACAGGCTCTGTGTTCGATTATGAAAGAAGTGGTTTGCTGTGGACTTGGCGTGTCACAACTTGTCAAAAGGTCTACGAAGCTAAAAACGTACCTTGTGATCAAAAGACCCAGTGGCAAAGGAAACGGCGCAGAGGAAATAGAGGAGGAATGTGATTAAATATTTTTGTTGAAGAAGAGACGCCTAGCAATTTTAATATTGGGTTGTAAAATAAAAATAAACCAAAACAAATTGGACACAGCGGGTCCCATGTTTTCCAGGATTCTCCCATTATCCGCTAGCAAATCAATCGACCAGACATGGCGTGTCATCAGCGATGGCATTCTAGATTCCTTCTTCTTCTTCTTCTCAGTCCTACTTCTCTACAGGAAAGGTAAAAAAAATTCATTTAAGAGAAACTGTAGCTGAGACGTAGACTTATTCTAAAGATTCCTCCGCTTTCCTACAGCTTGTTGGCAGACATGAGATAAGGATTCTACCCTCCCCCTACTTTCCTCCAAACTGTATTTTCTGCCAAGTTTGGTAGTGATAGACAGACAGTGTGCGTTTGAATCGGTGTCAACCTCAGATTTTGACGATTTGGGTTTCTTTCTATGCCTGCTTGTTTTTGTATATAGAAAACGGAAGAGGGATATTTAATCACATTTTATAAAATAATATTTTGCACTCAAGCTTACCCACTCATTAGGAAAGACATTCACATCAGTAAACCTTAAAGAAGCACATAATGGCACTACGGGCCGCCATTACAAGGCTTACCTATGATTTGTCTTTAATGTGTACAGTCTTCTGCTAGGTCTGCTCAATTTTCTGGCAATTCTTTTAAGAAGCCTAGCTCTTGCTTGAGCACGCGATCGGAGTGTGATAGGGAGCTACAAATTTAGAGTAAACCTGTTTTTGAATCCTGACCACGCTCTTTAAGGATTCATGTCGAATCAGCTCACAAGTTTTTGAGGGATCGGTGATTGCTAATGAAGTGAAAAGTTCAAGTTACGGTCATTGTAAACACTTGATCATTTTGTCACAGTTTTTTTTAGGTGCATGTATATATCGGCTTAGAATTTAGTTACGATCACTTGAAGACTGATTGTTTCGCTCTGGGAAGGCAAGCTGCGCAAGGCGAATTCAAAGTGTCAGTTGTTTTCCTCTACAACAGTTTTTGGTCGAGTTGGATGAGGTAATCTTCCAGCACAGTTATGGGTTAGGACAGCGGGTTATTCAAAGACGGCAGCAGGCGGGGCTGATGGCCGTTGAATGGAGTCTAATGTGCAATCTCTTCGTAAGAAGCGAATTAATTTCAGCGCTTAAAAAGAAAAGTGTAGCTGTGTTGTATTGATCAGCTGCGCCCGAGGAACGGAAACAGAGGTGAGGTGAGAAAAGCTTGGGAGGTACCGCCATGTATGCTCAGAGTTACAAAAGGGAAGTAGGAGGAAATGGTGCTGTGAAAATATGAGGCGAGCACACAGACAGACAGACAGACAAGCCACTGTTACTCTATTACTATTACTGTGTTAAAGCATACTCATATAGAAAAGTTCCCTTAAGAGCTCAAGGTGGCTTACAGACGACCTTTACAGTCAACATAGAAAGAAGCGAGCGAGAGAGAGAGAGAGACGGGGTAGCGAGGGGGCCTTAAAAAGAGAATGAGAGGATGTTAGAAAAAACAGTGTGTGTGTGTGTGTGTGTGTGTAAGAGAGAGAGAGAGAGAGAGAGAGAGAAAGAAGGAGGGAGTGTAGTCGAGATCGTGGATAAACAAGTACCGTACCAGAAAGTGTATCCTTTGAAAATACCAGAAAATGGTTTTGCATTTGCATAGAAACGGCTGAACTGAGAGAGAGGGAGCAACAATATCGAGAGGAAATGTAAGGCCTAAGGAAAAGAAAAGCAATAAGCAAAGCCCGTTAGGACACTAAAACATTTCTTACAACACCGAATAAGTGGACGAACTAAAAAAAAAAAGCCAAGAAAAACGTTCTAAGAAATGCTGGAGTTGTCAGGGTTCAAAGAACAATTTCTGTGGAGTAAGCCTCATCGCGAAATTGAAGTTCGATACGGTGTCGAACACGCGCTCTCTACCAGCTCTTCAAGTCGCGAGTGAACAATGTACGGACTTTGGAAAAGTCGACAGATCCATTTGTCACGACAGGCTGCGGTTTGGAGAGATTGTGCTCAGAGTTCCCTCCCCTGAGAATTATCGACGCTTGGCGCTGGCAAAGGGCGAGAAGACTTCAAGTGCAGCCCGCGTGCGTCCCACGCTCTTTGGAGAAGAAAGCGATGTAGATGTGTTTTAAAATCCCCCTCTTTTCGCTACCTGACTCGCTGTTAGCCTCAGGGCGGTCCTGTGACGCAATGGTTAACGGTTGTCACCAATACAGTGAAGGTTGGCTGTCCTGGGTTCAGCTCTCACCTCGAGCAAGCTGTTCTTTCTCTACATGTGGTATCTGTTTACAGGGCTGGCTGCCTAGCCGTGATGTAGCCTTAGTTGCTGGCTCGGCGTAAAACACCAATTTCCCTACCTCCCCTCGCTGGGAGCCTCGCAGCCGGCTGCTGCTCGCTCGGTGGACCGTGTCTGGTTGACTGGTCAGTGATGTGTAGGTGGTAGATCTGGGAAGGAGACGAAAAGGGTAGTGGATGGGCAGTTGATGGTTTTCTTGATGTTATTAATGCTCAAGTTGCAACAATAATTTGAAATTTTTGTTTATGACCCGTGGTGGACATCAGCAATTTCGTGTACGTGTGCGTATAATTATATATATATACATATGCGTGTGCGTGAGATGCTGGCCTATTGTGTTTACTTTTGAACGCAATATTTAATAATAATAACAACAGTAATAACAACAACGACATACTTTTCAGTTCAAGAAGGCAAGGGAAGTGCACAGAAAGAGCAAGTCGCAATCCCAACGGACTAAAGTCAAACAGGGAGACTCAGATAAAAAAAAAAAAACTTAAGCAGCAGTACACAGGAAATACGCAGGAAAAATAATGATTTGTTTTGTTGAAATCATCATCATCATCATCATCATCATCATCATCATCATCATCATCATCATCATCATCATCATCATGCAGAGCATTAGTTCACGCTCCTGGCTGAGTTCTTATCACACTTAATGTACAGATTAGTGTATGGCTCCTTAATATGAGTTAACATTGTCATTGGTAAAACTGTATCACCCTGGATTCCAGTTTGTGGTCCGAAGTGGATAGAGGCAATAAGAAGCAACTCTTTGTTGTCTAGACACGCAGCAGTAGTCTTCTCTTCTCCACCCACCCACCCCCTCCCACCGTTTTGAGCCAAATTAAAATACAGATAATCGTCTACTGAAATGTTCTTATGACACGACCCAGCTTGCTGACAGGTAGAGTTCCTGAGAGTTGGTGGTGGGCGAAGGTTTCTTTACACAAGGAACAGTGACTATAAAAAGTTTTGCTGTGTTCAGAGGTTATGGTTGGTTTTATCGGACTTCTGGGATAAAGTCTACGACAAGGCCGGTCTTAAAATAACGCCCGTAGACCGTAGGTGTCAGGAAAGCGTGAATAATGTCGGGCACTCGCACTCAATTTTCCTCGCCAGTGAAGTTAGGAGACAAGTGACCTCGAAAATATAACATCCTGTTAAGCAGACACTTAATCAGGCATGTGGGGTTGTGACAGTAGTTTCCCTAGGTGGAGTCTGCTAGAACGTGGAAGGGAAATGCAGACTAGGCAACAGCTGCTAGTAGCTCTCCTTTCTTTGTCCCTCTTGATCCTTCTTTTCCTAAGGTAGAGGACTTCGTATGGGTGTGGTTGTTGGTGTGCGTGTGCTTGGATGGGCGTACTATCATATTATCTTTGCTTTGTGCATGCGTGTGTGTGTGTTTTTGTGTGCGTGCGTGCTCATATGCAATTGCTCTTGTCAAAGAAAAGCAGTCTGATTCAAATCTCTTCCTTCTAGATGAAGCCAAGAACAGAAACCGAAACTAGAAAACAAAACAAAACAAATAACCTCTCCCAAAACAAAACTAAAAAAAAAAAAAAAAAAAAGCAAAAGCAAAAGCAAAAAAAAAAAAAAAAAAAAAAAAAGCAAAACCTCTCCACAGAGAATAGATGTGATAGGAGATGACAGCAATGTTGACTTTGGAAAGGATTGTGCCTACCCTGTCCCTTGGGAAGTGCTTGCTTGACCTTTTGAAAAACCCTTTTTCTCTTTCCACCATTTCGGCTCGTATAAACCTCTATAAATTTGTGCCAGAGATTCGGCGAGAAAGACCCGGAGGTAGTAATTCGATTCATACCATGATCTGAAAGTTTTCTGAACATGAAGTAAGAGAATTGGGAAAGAGAAAGATTTTAACTTTTTTTTTCAACAGGCACAGACACGGATACATACGTACACGTGCATGAATGTGCTGTGACACACACTGAGGCCCAGAGAGAATTGTAATCTGTAAATGGACTGTCTTTTTATCATGCACGCATATAAAAAAATCTTCTCCTTAATAAACCGTAGCTCTTTCTCCCTCAGGTTCTTTCTCTCAATTTGTCTTTGCATGGTTGCTTGTCTATCTCTTGTTCTACGTGCGATGGTCAGCGCTGACGGCAGTAAAGCAAAGAGAAAATGATGCTCATATCCATCCTATATACTACAAGCAGTGATTTGTTTGTGGGAAAAATATTTTCTTTGTTTACTTCGACTAGACCCTGATATTTAATTATAACAATTTCTGTATATTTCTTCATTGATGTTTTGATACTTTTAAGTAAGTTTTCTTAAATTAAGCTTTCTCTAAATTCTTGTCTTAATCATTCTTTACCTGAACCCGGTTTAAGAGGATCAGCGATTAATGTCAAGCTCAGTGGGCTTTTTTAAAATTATTATTAACTGGGAAGAATGGATCTTTACACACCGGTTGAATTATGATCGTGAAGCAGGCTGAGGATGGAAAATAGATCCTACAACATGAAATGGGAATGTCGATCTTTATAGCTGACTGGCTGAACTCTCGTGTCGAAAAAACAAAGAAAGTATTCAGTTTGAAATGATGAACGGGAAGTATTTTTTATTTTATTATTAAATTCTTTATGATTGAGCCGCCTTGATATCTTTGGTACCTTATCTTAGTGACTAGACAATTAAGACACGGGAAAAACAGCCATTTACTCTGTGACATCCATTTACCCTTTTAACAGCCATTTACGAGTCTTCAGTAATAGGTATGGGCAAATTAAAGGAATAGTGAGATAGCTTGAAACCTACATCGAATATTATAATACCCTTATGTCTTTAAAAGTACTGTTTCTGCTGTGTTGATTTTGTAAATAGATATTCTCAATGCTAGCCAAAGAAACCACCAGAAAAGAGGCTCAGTTCATGCTAAAATGGAAGGCTACCTGGCGTCTCAGAAAATCTTGTACGCTTGCTCAGTGGTTGATAACTAAAGCATCAGGTGAGCTATAGTCAGACTGAGCTCACGATCGAGTGAACTTGGTGTTGTAAAATGCGTTGTGAGTTAACACTAAAGCTACTAACAACACTCTGTGACTACACCCCATTCACTACATGCTACTCACAACACGCTGTCTACACGCTACTCACAACACGCTACTAATAACACGCTGTGACTACACGCAACTCACAACACGCTGTGACTACAGGCTATTCACTACACACTGTGACTACACGCTACCCACAACTCGCTGTGACTACACGCTACTCACTACACGCTACAAATAAAGCCGTGACTACACGCTACTCACTACACGCTACTCACAACTCGCCGTGACTACACGCAACTCACAACACTCTGTGACTACACGCTACTCACTACACGCTACTCACAACTCGCCGTGACTACACACAACTCACAACACGCTGTGACTACACGCTACTCACTACACTCTGTGACTACATGCTACTCACTAAACACTGTGACTACACGCTACCCACAACTCGCTGTGACTACACGCTACTCACAACTTGCCGTGACTACATGCTACTCACAACACGCTGTGACTAAATGCTACTCACTACACGCTACTAATCGCTGTGACGAAACGCTACTCACTACGCGCTACTCACAACACGCTACACACAACACACTGTGACTAAATACTACTCACAACACGCTGTGACTAAATCCTACTCACAACACGCTGTGACTAAATACTACTCACAACACGCTGTGACTAAATCCTACTCACTACACGCTGTGACTAAATCCTACTCACAACATGCTGTGACTAAATGCTACTCACTACATGCTACTCACAACACGCTGTGACTTCTCGCTACTCAAACAACCGTAATGGTGGTTCACCTCAGAATGTTCAGTACCACATTTACCTCTACAAAGTTTCCATGGTAAAAGAAAATGTGAACATTGGTTAAATGAATTGAAAAAAAGAGGTGAAAAGGTGAGAATTTCGAGAGCAACGCTGCTTGCGACTCTTTGCTGTTATGATGGTTTACTAAACAATTTCCAGGATTATTTTACGATTCCTTCACAAAATTATTTCTGTGGTCTGTAATAAAAGCACATTGAAAGTAATTCTATTATTTTATTTTTGTTTATAAATGGATCTTTCTTAAAAATTACGAAGTATTACTTGCTTAACATAAAATCACAGAGTAACTTCAGGTGTATTGATAAAACAAAGGATAAATTAGTTAAATAAATGTAAAATACGATAATGTATATCTGTGCAGAACAGGAAAGCTGCTTTGCATATGTTCAACAGTTGAAACAAGAGTGTTGGTAAGGACCAGCTACCGATGTGCTGAAATAGTTTTGCTTTTTTTGAAGTGTTCATAGACTGGCAATAAATAAATAAATATAAATAAAAACAGTTTAGACAATATTTGAGTTACACGTGTAAAAAGTTTGAAGTATAATATAAGGATACAGTTATAACGACAGTATCTTCTGTGATGATCTTTCTGTGTACTGCTACTTTGCCATGCGGTCCATGTCTTCACCATGAAGCCGTTATAACCACTTTCTCCGCAAATCTAAACACAGCGCGAGGCGTTTGTTGTAGTGAGGATGTGCCCTGTTGTTTTATGACGTATCACGCGAAGAATTTAACAGTTGAACAGAATTAATATCGAAGACTGCGGTAAAAGAAAGCGTTTTGCGTGGTGGCCACAGATATTTATGATCACTGCAAGGTGCGCCTGATGCTGATGTCACGCGAGCGATATCCGGTTAAGGATGTCACGCACGATTCCCGTTGTTATGGCAGCCCCTTCACTCGTGAAAACGTATCGATTCAACCAGGTTTTAGAGAATAAACACATTTGTAGTGACGATTGTGCAATAATTCATCTTGGAAAAGGAAAGTAAATGGTTGAAATTTTATCATGACAATGACTGGTATGTCTATTACGCGGTTCAGACCAAGCAAATGACTATTTTGCGTGAGAAGTGGTCTCTCAATGGCCCTTTAAGAGTCGACAAAGACAAAGCCAAGTCGTGGTTGATTGACTTTCACTTCAGAACGAACCTCAGACGGGCCTAAACCAGGCTTAGCCCGGGAATGATTGTATGATTAGAACACGGCTTAACCTGCAGTTTGTCTCAGATTCGTCACTGATTGCTTGGAGAAAGAGCGATGTTGCTGGCCTTCGTAGGGGCTGGTGCATATTGGCCTTTTAGGGTTTTTTTTTTCCTACGAGGCTGCCAATGAATGAATGAATTCCCCTGGGGTACAACCTCGCATAACATAAGCATGACACACACGGCACGAGCATGACAATGACACAAGTGGCACGAACATGACACTAGTGGTAGGAAATTTTAACTGGTCGCGAGACTTGGGCTAGGTGCTAGCTGCAAGGCTAGAGCAAAGCATTCAGCTAACATAATTCTACTCTATAAGTAGAATGAACGAGTGGCTCAGCCGACTAAACCTCTAGCGTGTCAATAATTATTGCACTCCCGAGCCCTGAACTGCTTCCCATCCATTTTGTGCTGCTGCAAACTCGAGTTCTTGTTGATGTGGACTAGTTACCTTGGATGTTATCCTAATATAAGCTTTAATTGCGGATTGCTGAGCAAGCTTCTTTGGTCCCCGTACATTTGTACAGCTCCTATGACAAATAAAACATGGCGTGCGCAGCATATTTATTGAAGGTTATTTTTTCAAGTTCTCTGCTCTCACCCTCTGTCTTTCTTCCTCATTCTCTCAAAAATACTGAGCCCTTCCTAGCAACAAAAATACTGACCTGTTTTCTGTCGCATATTTTATTGTGGAGGCCGTTCGATGGGTCGATACACTTTTTAATTGGGAAAAAGTGTCCCGAAGGACTCTTACAAAAATGAAATACTTTTTTTAAGGAAGATTAAGATTTTGTAGAATCGACTTGTATCATGCAAATAAAATTTCTCCTGGTTTGGGGGTTCTTTTTGGAAGGGGGGGGGTCTTGCTCTCCTCTTTGTGTCTGTCTCTCCCTCAATCAGCTCACTCAGTCTCTCTGGTGCCGTCTCTGTCGCTCCATCTTTCCGTAGCCTCTATGACTTAACGAACCGTCTCAAATCTCATCCCGTGGCGGGTTAATAACGACCTTTCGTCACGTGCTTGAAGCGCAAGTTAGCTTGGAAAAGACCAAGGCATCAGTGAAGTTCAATGAGCGAGAGACTGCTCCAGTCAAAGCTGTTCTAATAGCAGGCACTTGAGGCCAGACTGCTTGCAGGACTTCTCTCTCTCCCTCTCTCTCTCCGGTTCCTGTAACGGCCATCATTTCGTTCAGTCTGTCGATGGCTTCGTGGACGCCGCCAAGCCGCTACGTAAATAAACGATGTGAAGAGGGGAAACAATTCTTTGAGGGAAATCTTCCCCCCTCTCTCCGTTTCTTGCCAAGGACTTGTTAAAAGTAGATGACCACGAAAAGCGGCTGGCATTTGGGAGACCAATTTTCGCAAGAAGAGTTGTAAGGATTTTCCTCGGGTCGCTTTCGTTAAGGAAAAGTTTCACTTGTTGTAAAATTCACTGCTCTCTCACTTTCTCAGTCTCTCTCTCCCCTCCTCTTCTTTATTTTTCCTCCATTTTTTATTCTGCCTGCCTATCTTTCTCTTCTATCTCAGAGGGCTGGGCTTCAGTGGCACAGGGATGTAGTGTTCATCACTAAGAGAAAACTTTGGGTCGTAGATTCAAAACTCGCCTCCGGAATATATTATTTTCCGTTGGAAGCAGTACTTTTTAACAGCTTGTTTGGATTGGTCTGATAGGCGCCTCAGTTGACTCCAAAGATAACAACCCACAAACCAGCTGCACCTCTCTCCTTCCCTAAACTCTCCCACCCCCACCCTCTCTAAACTCTTCCGTAAGAACACAGTTGAGGATCTATGTAAAATACACATCGTGAAACCATTATTCTTCAGAATGCACCATTATGATGTCACAACAATACGCCAGGAGTTTGCTCAGTTTTAATTGATACAACTGTCCCTAGTAAAGTTGATCAGCTGCAGGATAGTGGCAATGATAATAACAGTGATAACCATAGTTGTTCTGAATAGTTCTTTAAGTTTGATTATAAAACTACCCATTTTCATACTTATGTGGGGTTTTTGTGGGATTTTGTTTGTGGGGGTGGGAGGAAGAAAGATATTTGGAGAGATAATATTGGACCATAAAGAGAGACATAGAAAAGGTTCGACCTAGAAGAAAACGTGCACCTGGGGGAAATTGACGAACTCAAGCCTTAACGTGGTAACATGGAGAAAAATATTGTTAACGACAACGACAACGAACCACGTCGGTGGTTTTACAGAAAAATGAGCAACTTATAAAGGCCGCGGTTTTGGTTATGGGAGACAACTCTGTGAATGTCTTGAATGTGGGCAAATCGCGATCACGTCCCTTACAGCATTGATCATGTTTTTCGCGAGACCGGAGCTCTCCATCCTTTGAAGAGAAAGAGGAGGAGTGGAGGATGAAGGGGCACCCACAACTTGAGTTACTCGGGTTTTTGCGCCTAAAGCACTCATAATATATGTCCTACTACTTGACAACCTTCCCCAAATAGTCTGGTTTCTGACCCGAGAACGTAGCGTTTATGCAGCCCTCTTTCTTTCCTTCTCTCTCTCCTTCCGTCTGACTCCCTGTTCATTTGCATTTCGACCACACCCGTGACCAGCTGACGTGTGACTTGTATGAAGTATGACACCACATTATTAAATTAAAAAGAAAGAGCTTTGAGACATTAGCGATTAAATGCATCACGAAGACAGTTGAAAAGCGAATCTTTTCATAAGACTGTATCTGTGAGTGCTTAAAGCTCAGGCACGGAAAAAGGATAACAGGACTGACGTCACAATTGTACATGGGTAAGTCTACGCTGTGAAGATCTCAGCCAATGGGGAAATCCTAAATCACAAGAGATGTAAACATTTTGTTTTTCGCTTAATAAGATATATATGACAGCCACATACAATGCTGAACACATGCAAAAAGATTTTAAGACAATTTCATGGACAGCGAGGTCATCCAATCAGTGTGTCCTTGACCCCATGATCGAGGTCCTAAGCATGCGTCGCACATCATACGCCCCTGGTGTACAGAGTAGGTTAATTGAAATGAACATGTTGTCATGATACGCACCCGATCTCGAAAATTCCTGGTTTTTTTTTTTTTGTTTTTTTGTTTTTGTTGCGAGGAAGCAGCTGACGTCTCCCCTCCCGCCCTCCCAGCTTACAGCAATCGCTGCCATACTGTCAATGAGATTAATGGCAGCCATGACAACGTTCTTTTAGAGGCATCTCACGTAATGGACTTTCCCTGGTGTTCTCTAATAAGATTGACTTGGAGATCCGTGTCACAAAAGTTGTGGAGGCCATGTGCAGAGTCTGGTCTACCCAGAGAAGGCCAAGGAGTGGTCTTGACCAGATGTTCCTAAAAGCACAGCGACGCATTAATCATATATATCTGACAACACCCATTAGTATTCGAAACAAATGATGACCAGGCTTGTTGCTCAAGGGGTTTTCCATCCAAATTCCGTTCCTGCTTGCTACAAAATTGGGGAAAAATGAATTTCAAAAATCCTGTAATATAGTCTTCCCATCGCTTCGACTTGTCCTCTGATTTATAAAACCTTCAGGGAAACGCTCTGTTCCGCGCGAGTACGACGTAAGGCTAGCATCAGCTGCTACAGAGACTGTCTCATCTCAAAGAAATGGCAGATATCAGGTGCTCCAAAGACTTGCACCATGTCTTAGAAATGAGATGCCCCAGTTTCCCTGTCTTAGATATGGCGGTCATGAGCTGCCGCAGACAGTGTCACCCTGTCAGATGGCGGCTACGAGTTGTCCCAGACAGCGCCACCTTCCCTCAGGAGTACACAGCCCTTCTTCTAAATGTACAAATGCAAGAGTTCAGACCAGTCACTGACCTACATCCAAAGAATAAGTTTGTAGCATGTCATAGAAAAGGGAACGAAAAAATGAATAATTTTTCTGCTGGTCAAGGTCAAGGCTTAGGCCCACAGAAGACATTCTTCAGGGGTTCCTTGGTGGGACTTACTGTCGTGGGAGTTAAATTGTTCCTATACTTTATTGTGTGTGGCGGGAACCAGGAATAAAGTATTGTCAATGGTTACCAGCATAAAACAGAGTAAATGAAGATCATTAAGTCTTCATCATAGAGAAGCGGAAAATGTTTTGGATTTCTGCTAAAATTGAAATTGTCAATCGTCCCGCACTTTCGACAGACACCTTATTAATGATTATGAAAAAGCGATAACAGCTTTCTAAGAGAATCAACCCATTCTCTCTCCTGCTCTTTCTCTCTTTCTCTCGCTTTCTCGTGCGCGGACTAACGTGCGTCCATCTTTCTAGAAAGTTCCTCAGACAAAGCCTCGATCGTAGGCGTGATGCCAGTCCGCGGAACTGAGCTCTAGAGCTGCGCACAGCCCCCACATCAGGTCCCTGTGGAATATGTCGCCCAGCCAGGACCTGATTGACCGTCAATCGAATCTGATCAGAGCCAGATAAATCTTCACCACCTCTGACGACGTTTGTATCTCAGTGACAGGAAGAAGCCGACACGTTGCTACCAATCAACACGGGATACAGAAACTTACAAATGTGCTGTTCAGCACACCGTACTTACCTTCGCACAGGGATGCTACCTACTCGAAGTTTTTGACTTTTTTCTTCCAGAAGTACAAGACGCTGCATTTCGACTGCTGCAGGACACACTGAATATCTTGAGCTGTTGCTAAGGTTCAGGATTTTGTTTTTATTTATTTTTATTATATTTTTTTGAATGGCGGACTGTGCTGCTGGCTTGGGTGACCTTTTGGTACTAAGTGAGAGGTCGTGTGTGTGTGAGTAAATGAGAGGGTGATATTTCTCTTTTTCAATTCAAAGAAGATTTACTTTGTTCGATATCAATCGCTTTTGTCATTCATCGACTTCTGATGGTAAATTTTCTGCTGTCCTCTGTTTACTCATATTTATATCTTTGTTCCTCTATTACATCATTATTTCATGAGCTTTTATACTTAAAGGACTAGCGGGGTGCACATTTTTCCTAGAGAAGAGGTCAGCAACACAGACATCAGGATTGCACATGAATGTGTTTCCCTCAACACCTCAGAAGTGATTTGGCCATATTTTCAATTAATTATTTATAATATGTTTTAGTTATTATGTCTGTCTATGAACGTAACCATTTTTTTACGTATCTTGAGAAGGTGCGTGTCGGGGAGATGGTCTTCACTCCGTATCTTGCATTGAGCTTTACCGAATTATTAAATAATGAATGTCCACCCCACTAATTCCTTAATGACAGTCTCATTGTTTTCGTTAAGTAATCTAGTATGGGTGAACGATGCCATTGTATCTGCCGATCAACTGGCGGTCAGGAACAAAAAGGGTGCCGATCTCCACAAAGACAGTCTGTTTAACAACACTAACAAAAATCGAGACACAAGAGCAACATCTGATGTACATTTTACATTTGCATCTATGTGGACAGAAAAAACATAATAATTTACGATGTTTCAAGGGAAATAAAATAGTCCATAGTCCGCAACTCGTTCGCAGGTTCTTTAAAATAATGATGGTGCCCCGGAGCTGACGGCGTCAACGCTTAATGGCGTCGCTGGAGACCGCGGGTGCAGGCTGATAGCGTGAGTAATGCCCCCTGCTTTACAGGCTTGCTTCCCTTGAGGAAGAGGAGCGATTCATCGTGCAGATAGGGAAGGTCAGTGTGCTGAGGAGAGTGAAGCGACATCAAACAGCGATAACATACAGAGGCGTGCGATGTGTCCAAGTGTCCGGATGACTTGAGAATCAAAGACTAAAATGTCGGACGATGTGTTTTCCTGCCTTCTTGCCTGCATGCCGGGTTTGGTTGGCTGTGTCTGTACGAGGTACACTTTCATCATCATCATGTCCCTAAGCCTCCATTCGCCGTGGGGACACCTAATGATATTATCGCGAAATTCTAATCATCTTTCTCTGATTTCTGCCGGGTCATGGACACGGTATTAACGTAGTATTAAAGCTAAAGACACAAGGTATAATCAATGCAGGCTAATTATTTTATCAGTAGTAAGGGAGTTAAAAAAAAAAACAAGTCAGAAGGTAACTGACTACTGACGTATGAACAGACAACTACCACCAAACATTTTACCAAAACAGGCAGAGCTATGTGGGTAGGGGTGGATCAGAATAACAAGCAACATATACCTACTTCCCTCCCTTCAGGGATAACAAACATTAGCCCTGCAGACACAAAAAACCCCAGGCGTTGCTCAAACGAAGCTACAGGCCAGAGAAGTCTGTCCCCTGTGACGTCACTGGTCGTTTGATCGCTTGACCGCACCGCACGTGAAGCTAGCGTGAAATTGCTTGAGAGAACCAGTGTGAGACTCTGCTGTAGCATGCCAGACATGGCTGTGTGTGGGGGTGGGTGGGTGGGGGGAGAGGAATCGGAATCCTGGGTAGCTGTAGCGGCTTCATTGCATTACACTTGTATCGACTTGATTGTATCAAGCGCCCCAGGAGACTCGAGTCACACAGGTTCAATTTTGAAACATCTCAGACTTCTGACTCCATGTCCTAAGACGTCCTCGGGCGAGCTTTTCGGTCCTTCCTTTTATTGTCGTTCATGTTCTGGTGATCATGTTTGTATTCTAGTGATCGTGTTCCTGTTCTAGTGATCATGTTCCTGTTCTAGTGATCATGTTCGTGTTGTAGGGATACTTTTAACACTTCTGCTCTTGTCTTTGTTCTTTTTTTCCAGCCGTTTACCTGGTTTTGTTATGATTTTCTTTCGTCCTGTTTTTCTTTCAATATGATTTTCTTCCTTCTTTCTGCATTTTTCTTTCTTTCGTTTTTTATTTTTGTCTTCTCTTTCGTCTTTTCTTCCTTCTTTGCTTTTGTCTTTCTTCTTTCTTAATTTTTTTCTTCCTTCTTTTTTCTGTTTTTTTTCTTTGGCTTAATCTCTACTTTTTTTTTGCTTTATTTGTTATTTCTGTATTTTCTTTTTCACTTTTTCTTTCTTTCTTTCTTTCTTCGCTTTATAGTGCTTTGTTTGAAGATCTGAAATTCTTTTCTCTCGTGATATGCTTCTCTCTTTCTTCTTTCTCCTCCTCGTCATCAACATCACCACAATTCTCGCCTTTCAAAAACAAATCCCCATCCCAGCCTGCCTTTACGTCCATTCACCCAATTATATAGACAAGGTTCTGTGCGAGGGCGGGGGCCTTCCCAGCGTTCATTGTAGATTGTGAGTGAGAGTCATCGGACCCGGGGATTTAGAAGAAAGCCCAGGGCCTGACGTCGCCACGTGACCGGCTAATGTAGCTTTACCAGTAATGAACGCGTTTCCAGGCTGTCGTGCTTGAGTGTCAGGCGGACTCAGTGACAAGCCGATGTTAGCCTTGATGTAGTTTACAACAGCAACGTCTTCAGTCGCCCCTCAACGCCACTCCAGACCCAAAATATGCTCCAGCGGCTGCCCACGACAGGGCCTGTTAAAAGCTGTCTTAATGCTGGGTCGCTGTCTCCAAGAGTCCACACTTATTTAAATCTACGTTTTTTGGTCGTGGTGATATCATGTTTGGCAGTCTTTGCCTTTGAGACTGCAATTATTCTGGCCTTCAGAGTAGAAGCAATTACAAGCCTGACATAAGGAAAGATTAAAGACAGAAGAAGGAAATGATCGTCCCCTCTCACATATGATTAAGTCCCCTTTCACATATGTTTATCTTGACACGTTGAATCACTTACATTTCACTGCCCACTAGCTGCTCTCTCTCTCTCTTTGCATATATTCTCACAAGAAATAAACATTTTCCTATTAATTCTTCTTAAAGAACTTGATGTTGGAATAATCAGCTATCAGCCAAATTCAGGCTGTTGGGAATGTGAAGACCAAATTCCTTTGTCGACCCCTAAAAGCTCTAAAAACCATAGTCTCTTCCAAAAAAGCTGAGTACATGTGCCAATTCGACTGGAGCACAGAGAGCAGACACGTACTTCCTGCTCCTTGCCGTTAGCCCCATCAACACAGAGTTGTTTTTCTTTTATCTCGTTGAAAGTTTTGACATAATTAGAGATTCCGGGGTGGATGTTCGGGAGCTAAATGGGTCAAAAGGTCACTTGGAACTAATCACCTTTGGTGGTTTTTTGCCCACTCACTCCTGACCAAGGGGTTTGTGTCAAGATCGATTCGTCTTAATCAGATCTTCCAAATCAGTCGGCTGAGCAGATGTTCTCAGTTATTTGAATCGATTATCTTCCGCACCTTGTTTTAATAAGCAAACGATTTTCATTTCAACCCTACCCGACCCATTAGTCTCATGTCATGGGACAACCTCCATTGAAGAGCTTTGCGGTCTCTGGCGTGTAAGATGGCCGCTCCTCGTTGTGCAGCGTGCAGGACAATTTTCTCCCCAATATTCTCTGAAGTGTCTTTATGCAAAAATCTTCATGTAAATAGAGCTCACGTTGAGCGGAGCCGAAATTTATGTAGCTTTACGGTATGTAAGTTCTTATCTTGTCTCGAGTCACATACTTTGGATGTGAATGCTGCTTATAGGGCTGACCACTAGGGATTTTCTGTGAGTAGGTCCATTGTGGAAAGTCCCCACGACACTGAAACATTTTATTCAATTAACCAAGCAGCCCACCAGCTATAACTTGTCACCTCAGTCATTTTTACGTAAGGAGTGAACAAGAACTGAGGAGATTCAAAAGCACTAAAAATAACTGTCGCGGAAACTGCTTTTCTGGCCCACAAAAATCTTGTTCAATGGTATCAAGAAGAAAATTTGAAGTGAAGAAAACACAGACAGCCCGGCACGCTGTATGAGAACCAGGACCCTCCTCTGTCCCCCCTCCCCACTACATCTGCTCACGCTGTTGTCAAGATGTATTTTCATCATGCAGACTCATTAACTTCTAAGACTACTGCACTCAGCGGTGGTCATGGTGACGCCGGGTTACAACAGAAGATGCTTTCGTGGCGCGCAGACGATAAAGAGAAGCAGAAGTGCATGCAGGCGCTTGGGGGATTGCAAACGTGTGTGGGCGCCGGTGTTCATTGGCGAGTGCAGCAGCGAGTGTTTGCATTCATTTACATTTGTTACACCCCTGTCGTCGGCTTGCATTTGCAGGCATGTTTCGTGCACGCGCCAGTTTATATTAATAACTCTGTGTGTGTGTGTGTGTGTGTGTGTGTGTGTGTTCTCCTTCTTTATGTGCTAGTGTGTATGTATATGTGTTTTGTCTTTGTGAGCGCGTATGTGTGTGTGTGTGTGTTCTCCTTCTTTATGTGCTAGTGTGCATGTATATGTGTTTTGTCTTTGTGAGCGCGTATGTGTGTGTGTGCGCACGAACTTGCAAGGCTCTACATGGCTCCTTCTTTGGATGTATAGTGTGTGTGTGTGTGTGTGTGTGTGGACGTCGGAAAATTCTGAAACACGGAATTGATTTAATTTTCTATATTCATAGTCATTGTGTTCTTAATATAAAAAAAATCAGCGAAGGGCCATAGGAAAATATATCTTTACAAAATGACGCCTGATTCAAGACGTTTTAATACTGCGAAAATTTAGAAAAAAAATCAGTCAGGAAAAATAAATTTCAAGAATGTGTATTAAGAAGAAAATCTACAAACACGAAAAATGTTTATTTGTATTCAGAAAGAAAGTGCAATCTACTTGAAAAAAAAACAATACACTCATGCTCACAAATATGCAATATTTGTCTGTGTCTGGAAATAACGCGCAGCGGTTGTGGAAGTAACGGCATCAAGATAACTACATGAGTGGGTGCTGCCACCTGTCGATGTAAAGTGTAGGGTTCGTGGCGATAACGTCGGGTCAATTTTTACCCTCCCCACCCACACGTCCCACGTTAAGAGAGAGAGAGAGAGAGAGCAGCCGACATTTTTCTCCAACTCAAAGACGCGTGAAATATCAATGACCATCACAGACTGCCACCTGCGGCACATGGCACGTGAGTGGTGCAGCTGATTGTGACGAGTTATTGGTGATGATAACTGTGACGCTTTATTGGTGACAAAAGCAGCATATTAGTGTGATTGTGTGACAAGTTTGTTTGGTGATAGCAGGGTACCTTGTGGAGATCCTGAGTGTCATTGGCTAGCAGTGAAAGTATGACACGCTGGGGATGATGTTGAGTGTGACATGGTAGAAGTACGAGAGGTTTCTGGTGATGCTAAGTCTGACACGTTTCTGATGACACTCTGCGATCCTACATGTTAGTGGTAATGCTCTTTGGATTCAAAAAGTCTTGAGCAACTGCAAGAGGATCTCTCTCTCTCTCTCTCTGTCATACACACTATCACTCTTACAGAATCACATTTATATATTTTTATTTATTTTATTTTGTCTACAATATCATTCGTTAATAAAGAAATATAAATAAAATACACGAAGGACAAGAATGAATAAATGAACAGTTTATTAGCAGCTGCTATGAAGAACTAATAATAATAAAATCTATAAATCGCATTCCCCGTTTGGGCCGAAACTCAGTGCGCTGCACACGAAAGGCTATAGACAAAGTCCACCATACAACAACCATAAGAATCGGCAAACAGATGACACCATGGCCAACAGAAACTAAGTTCAAGGATAAAGGAGCGAGCGGAATAGTGCAATTAAAGGGCTAGGGAAGAGGTGAGTGAATGGGGAAGTTAACGAAGACACGAGAGACAGAGATGGTGTGAAGGAGCGGAAGAGCTGACCACACCAAAGAGCGTTCGTCGCCACCCGAGACCAGTCGGCCAATAATTGCCAATAACGAGCAGAACTCCAGCCTCTCAGTTCCAAGGGACTTGGCTGGTGTCAACCTTCACACGTCAAGCAGAAGCCTGGAAACTGAAAAGCACTAAAACAAAGACACATTGGAGCGTGTTCCGGTTCTGCAAGATTTCCTCCTCCCACCTTCCTACCCTTCCTGTCAGGGCTCCACAGCTTGCGATGACTGCCGACTGCCCTTTCCTCCTCAGAGCCCCCTGGCAGTCTAGACACTTATCGCGAAGTATTAGACACTTGTGTAGACGCTTGCCGCTCCCTGTAGACACTCGGGAAACACTTCTCGATGCTAAAATCGTTTGGAACGGTCTGAGGAGCGTAGGAGGCGCTACGGTACAACTTAATTGGTGTCAGGACAGAGATCCGGCCTGCGACTGCAGTTATTAGCAGGCGTACCTGACAAAGCAGAACCTCTGGCAACAGGTGACACCGTCTAGATACATCGCGAGTGAGAGACAGCGACAGATACAATAGAAGGACAAAGAGAAAGAAATGATCATGTTTTTTTGACATACGCACGAGAAAAAACCTCTTCTTAATTAAGAACCGTTAATTGCTTCTCTTTGTGTTGCCATCGGCAGGAGATGCAAACTACAAACCGTTTAGATCGAATACTTTCCGGTTTTTATTAGCTCTTTTCTGTCGCACCCCACCCTCAAACACTCTACCCTAGCCTTCATGGAGAGGGTAACCAAGCCTTTCAGTTAGATATTAATGATTAAAACACGTTTTATTTAGTGTTTGAAAATTAGAACTGCGAGTCGTTAATTCGAATCTACGGCGAGGTCGCTAGGGAAAATGTTGACATAATGTGATGAAGTTATTTTAACACAATATGATTCATTTGATGTGTGTGAGAAAGAACGAGACTTGGTATTTCAGTGGAGAATAAAATCGGAGAGTTCCTGGTTTTTTCAAGTGCCCACTGCCAATGGACAGAATCCGACCCTCAGACACAATACTCAGATCTTAAAGTCCCATGCATCACGGCAGTGGCGGTCTCTCGGACAGTTCAGCACTTTAGCCTAATGGCGGGTGCCATAGGCAGCAACGAACGGGGGTGGGGGAATCCATGTAAATGTATCTATATATGTGTGGAGTAAAAACCGGGGGGGGGGGGGGCGGTGGGAAAGGGGGCAAGGTGGGATGGAGTTTGCTCCCTCAGAGCCGAGCATCTTCCTACGCCCTGTGTATGCGTGGTGACCCCCACCCCGTACCATCCCATCTCCCTCATGACCACTGTTCTAGTCCCCACCCTCTGTGAAGTACAGTGTGCACCCCACCCCACACACCAGTCAGTCGACTGCCGGGTAATTGACGTTCCGGTACCAAAGAGCTGACGTGCTGCGTGGTCACGTAGTAAATCCTGCCACAAGTCCCGACCGTTAGGACGAGAATGTGTTAGTTTACAATACTCGGTGCGCGGCGTTGATAGTGTGGCTGTTTTGTGGAGAGAAAACATATTTACAGGACATTTAACGTACGTGAGGATGAAAAAAAAAATAGAGAAAACAACATAGGAACCAAACTGTTGACGTGTTGTGTCATCCCATGTTGTGACGTGACGTGTTGTGTCATCATGTGTCATGTGCTCCGGTCTCGTGTTATGTGACGTGATGTGTTGTGTGTCGTGTTCTGTGAGATCTCGTGTCGTCCATCTTTTTCATGACCCATACATGTTGTTATTAGTTGTGAGCGAGACCTACGTTAACCTCCCCTTCCCTTCCGTCTCTGACCCGTTATGACCCCTGTGCTGCTGTGATGTGACAGTCCCCCTGACACAGACCCGTCGACGTACTCGTCCACACTGCGCGCGACGCCAGTTATTTTCTCGCTCCACACCATCCTCCCCTTCCCGCTCAACACACACACACACACACACACGCACGCTCCTACAACTTCTTTACTGCCTGGTGGCGACTGGAGTGGCTCGGTCGACTTTCCTCAGATGTTGATGTCGGGTCTCGGCGACTGTCACAGCGATTAAAACAACAACAACAACAGCAACTACAACACCCGTTACTGAAAACGTGAACGGCGAGTTGATATCGATCGGGAGGTAGTCACTCGGCGCACCTTTCAGAGAACCAGTCAACTGCCAGTCACAGTGTCCGAGCCAGCGGACAGTCCCGCCCGCAGCCCTTTCCCCGAAGCTTTTTGTGAAAAAAAAGCTGGACAGCATCGCGAAACGTCACAACTCGCTGTCGTGGTACACGATACACCGCTGAGCCACCACGGAACGTACGGACATGATTCAAGTCTAGTGTTTGTGGGTGTGAGCACGCATGCACAGTGTACACACACACACGCACGGGCGCGCACACACATGCGCACACTTTACTTCCGAGGCAAGCGGAACTGTCAGTGCCACCGAATGTCTCGACGTCGAGGCAGCAAAGGAAGATCCCTCTTTTTAACGCCGGACGTTGTGGCCAAATCGTGAAAAGTTCAGGAAGTGACTGCAGCGCGACTCCAACCTGCTCGTTGTTGATGTAGAAGCTGGTTGTGACTGTGACTGCCACTGCGCCAGAAGTGAAATTGTTTACTTTGCCAAGACAACGTCACTCCAGTTTGTGTTCTCCCCCCCCCTCTCCTCAAACTAGCATCTTCGCGCCTCAAAAAAAAAGAAAAAAAAAGAAAAAAGAAGAAATATTCCCCAACCCACTTCATAGCAAGATGGCAGAGATTTTCCTACTACAGGAATGGTTAAAAAGTGGACTAGGATCATTTTCTGTCCTCAAGAACCTAACGAACGCTTGTGTCCTGAGGCGAAGCTCGTCATTAGCAAATGTCACGCGCTGATTTCAAAGAAGGCGGCGTTGTGAGTGACAGAGTGAAATCAACAACAACTCGGGGGGAAAGTGACACGCGGACGTGGGAGACTAACAAGCACGCGGACGAGCTGACAAGCACACGCGTGAATAACGCAAAGATTGTGCAAAAGACAGGCGGAGATGCTGGGATCATTGAGCAACCGTAACGAGCAGGAAGGGTCGTGACGAAATGTGATCAGACACGCAAGTTGTAGCTACCTTTCAATTTAACTTAACCTTTCAGTCGTTTGAACGGAAATCGCGGCAAATGCCACGGCAGTTAACAAAGTGCGACTTCTGTTGCTAATGTCACACGGTGTCTTCCTCTTGTTTCCTGGAGAACTTTCAGGAATACTCGTTCACAATCCGGGTTTGACGAGTACTTGAAATAAGAATAACATTAAAAAAAAACTTTTATCGTCAAATACTTCGAAGTCAAATCAGTGCGGGATATATTCAGCGTGTTTGCAAACTCCAGCCAAAGGGACCAGAAAAATATTTAAAAAAAACTATTCAGAAGAAACAGTCTTTTCCCCTTCATGTGGAGAAATTGAGCCGACGTGTAGCTTTGTCTGGACCAAGTTAAGCCGTGGCCTTGTAAGCAGGTGATTATTGGAAGAAACTTTTTTTTCCTGTCCCACCCACCATGGACGTAGAGGGATATTATTCTCTTCCCTTTTCGGTGCAGTTCCTGTTGACCTGTGGCCGATTATTTTGCAGGCCGTTCTTTGGAGGTTATGCATAATACTGTGATTTGTTAAAAGCGTTTTCTGATACAGGCGTACAGATATGGAATATTTCGTCAATGCTCTGTGAACAGTGATTTATGCTCAGCTCTTGGGAGCCGCGGATTCAGGCAGTGTGCTCGAAAAAAAAATATTGTTCGTTTCTTTTATTCCTGGAAAAGAATACAAACTGCGTGGATGTAACGTTAGGGTCGAACAAGTTGTGCCTCGCGGCCTCAACGCTCGGATTAAACATATAACAAAATGCACATGCGCTTGTAAGTTAATTTGCTTAAAAGGTTTTACTGTTGGAATAGTTCACCAGCTTTCTCAACTGGCAAAGAGCCGTTTGGATTTTTTTCTTTCTTACCTGAACTAAATGAAACTTTCAAGCAGCATTGTGCTTGGCCATGTAGCATCACTGTGATGCTGATTTCGAGTCTTCATACAAAAGTTCCCTACTCACCCAGCTCGTCCGTGTGTGTGTGTGTGTGTGTGTGAAACAGCAGGAAACAATTTGCTTGGGGCACATCAATTAACCCTTTTTTTCTCGCTCTTCACTCACTCACGCCGCCCGCTTGAAGACAGACTCTCTCTGATCGATAGTCAAGTCTTTCCTTGGAGTCCGCGATGACGCTCTGAGACAAAACATGTCCGCAGATCGAGGCTGTTCTTAGAGCAGGGCTCTGTCAAGGTTGAGAACTTCACTTTTGCTTTGTTTGTTTCTTTGTTTGGTTGGCTGGTTTTAACGAAAAAGAAGAAAACCCTTCTTGCGAGGAAGCTGGCGCTTCTAACTTGATGATCGTGCAAGTCATCCGCGAAAGAAGCGAGAGAGCAAACGGTGTGTTAGAAAAATTACATCGATCAGCGTGCGTACCTGTGGCAGGCGCGATTGTGAAATTTGTGGGCGATCGCTGAAGGAGAGAGAGAGACAGGCAACGTGGATTTGTCGGCACTTGGCACTTTGTGGACGAGGCTACGTCGTGTTTGTGTACTTCGGAGTCTTACTTTGTTTGCAACCACTTAACCCTCTGGAGTTGCTCGCCGCCTGAACAAAGACCGCGGTGTTAGGCACTTCGAGAGTCTCTCTACACAAGCTTATTGAGTTTTTTTCACGCAAGTCTGCTTTGTCGGTTATATGTAAGTCTCCGATGTTTGGCACTAACGCCTACGATATTAGACACTAGACTCGTCTTCACTAGTCTACTGTGTTTGTCGCCTCACACACCTGTGTCATACTCATTAAGACTACGTTGTGTGTCTTTTGCAACGACTCAAACCAAGCGTTGTTTGAGGGCTTTAGGCTGAGGCTACGTTGTTTCTACGTCGTTCTACGTCGTTTGGCGCTTCGGCAGAACGCAAGCGTTGTGTTGACATGCTACTGGAACCCAACGCTCCCGAGAGCCGTCGAAATATTGGTTGTAACCCCTCTGAGAGGCAACAGCGTCCCGTCAACCACCAGAGCATCCACTTCGCTCCCTTTCCTCAGTAGACTGTCTCCGAAATCTGACACCAAACCATTTTCACTGCGTCGATTGGTTCTGAGCTGACCTGACCTGTTTCTAAAAGGTAAGCTTGCACTGCTCCGCCCTCGGAAGAGCGTAGTGCGTCGCTGGCGCACGAGAAAGCAGAGGACAGCGAAATGTGGGAGACGAAGAGAACCAGGTGATGAGGTGAATCGTGATTTTTGTGGCGAGGACTATTGTGCAATACATACCCTATCACCAGCATCGCTGGCGATTACGACATACTGACAGGTGAAACCGTCATTCTGTGACCCACCCCTCCCCCATCCAGCATCTGCCGGTAACCATGTAGTGCGCTGGCTGCCCCGCATCATCGACGATCGTCTGAAACTACTCGAAGGTAACAAGCATCCCAGTTCTGCTTTTCCCCCTCGTCTTCGAGCTGTAGTGTTCCGCCATTGCGTCATTGCGACAAACTCATCGTCACATGGGATCGCAGCATCCTTGCTGTCTTTCCCTTCAAGAGGATAGTTTGGGACTGTTGTTGTTGTGGCTGTTGCCTCTGCTGCTGCTGTTATCTTCGTCGCTGTGAAACCGTAAGCTGTCTCACCACATTCTGCATTCTGCCCGATGTTGTGCAGTTTCTAGTGATGGAGCCGAAGCAGCGTCGGAAGAAACAGTTGTCGTCGCCAGAGTCGGCTGTACTGGCACGAGAGAGCTCCGTCATTCGGATGCAGAATGAAGTGATCTCCCCTGCTACATCCCCCGCCGGATCCCCCGTGCAGCACCTGTGGGCCAGGCCCAAGAACCAGGCTGGCAAGCCAGGTAGGACCAAGTGGTCCCAGAGTCAACCCCTAGTCAAGCGCCGACTCATCCTGGCGAAGCTCAACCATTTGTCCTGGCCGGTGGCGTCCTCACGGTAGGTTCAGTGAAGCGTATCGTTACTTGTCCTTTTCATGTCGGGGTGTGAGTGTCAACTGCTTCACAACGACCGCATCTGCTATCATTATTTTGGGGCTCTCTTTGGTCTGTGCCATGGCGACATACTTTCGATAGATACAAATGTTTGCGGTTTTTGTGTTCGGGAGTATTACTGACATGTTATCTTTGCTTGCGGTAACCTTTGGGAAACGGGGAAAAAAAAGATAATGGTGATAACTAGGCCTGATTGCAGTTGTCGAGACTCGTTTGTAGTTATTGAGTTTTTCCAGACAAATCAGACTGCACCTATATAAAGGTTACAGAGAATGGCACGCATAGTAAATGATGTTTTTATGGTGCAGAACATGGTGGAAAAATGTACCTTTGTGTCCTTTTCACACGCATGCAGGCACACACACACACACACACACACACACACACACACACACACACACACACACACACACACACGTGTCCACACCCACGCAGAGAAGTTTATCTCAGTATGGTTCCTTCATCATCACACTCTTATCAGTAAGTGCTTATATATGTGTGTGTCCATCCTTGTGTCCACACAAGCCCATGCACCGTAGCGCAGTGGACATCTGCTTGCATCCTCAGTGTTATCATGCTTATCTTGACTGTTGTCTCTGTCTGCCTATATTTATCTTTCCTTTCAGTACACGTCATATGATGTTGGCTGGTAGATAAACACAGTACCACTAATGCAGTATTTTGGGGTTTCGTCTCGCGCGTCCCATTTTGTGCGAATAGTAAACATGAAGAAGGTCCTTTCTTGCGGGTTATAAAGCTGACGTGACTAACACACTTCTTTGAGAGGAAAAGTCGACTACTCAAAGCTTACTGAGTAAGCATGAACCATTTCAAGGGGGAGATGAACCACATTTGCTGTTCTGGTATTGTATTCTTCTTTCAATACTCATACTACTATTGCCATCCTCTCAGCCAACATCGGCAATAATCGAACAGATCGACTCAGTAGTATTTTCTCGCTCATCCTCCAGCTAGCGTGAGGTAGTGGACATCCCAAAGTGAGAAGAAGACTGACTTATAAGGCTAATTACATCTGTCTGGAAAACCGAATGTGGGGGTTATAATTGCCTTGGCGACGATTTTGTATGCAGGAGCTGGATCGAGTCTATTTTAACCACTGGATGGGAGGCTTTATCTAAAATCTGTTAGTAGCTGTGCAAACAAAAAAGTATAAATAATTAAAGATAAGTTCCAAAGCGACACCTGGTTAATATCTGGTTTCTCAAAGACAGCGCAGCAGACACCGTACTTGGCTATTTGCTGCTGAGGATCTTTGCGAGGTCTTTATTCTGTTAAGTATACTGGTAGTTGTGCATGATGTCGGTGTACTGTCGACTATGCATGATGTCAGTGTACTGTCAACTGTGCATGATGTCAGTGTACTGTCAACTGTGCATGATGTCACTGTACTGGCAACTGTGCATGATGTCGGTGTACTGTCGACTGTGCATGATTTCACTGTACTGTCAACTGTGCATGATGTCGGTGTACTGTCAACTGTGCACGATATCAGTGTACTGTCAACTGTGCATGATGTCAGTGTACTGTCAACTGTGCAGGATGTCGGTGTACTGTCAACTGTGCATGATGTCAGTGTACTGTCAACTGTGCATGATGTCAGTGTACTGTCGACTGTGCATGATGTCAGTGTACTGTCAACTGTGCAAAATGTCAGTGTACTGCCAACTATGCAAAATTTCAGTGTACTGTCAACTGTGCATGATGTCAGTGTACTGTCAACTGTGCAAAATATCAGTGTGTGGTCAACTGTGCAAAATGTCAGTGTGTGGTCAACTGTGCACTATGTCAGTGTAATGACAGCTGTGCAAAATGTCAGCGTACTGTCAACTGTGCACTATGTCAGTGTAATGACAGCTGTGGACAGCAAGGTGAAGAAAGGTCTCATGTTGACACACGTTGGTAAAATCTCTTCCAAACGTTAACGAAGGCAGCATGACCATGGCTTATATTGGGCCCAGGTTTAACAAACCGTTGTAAACCAGACAAAAGCTGAAGTGTCAAACATTTGGGGTGCCCTAACATCCCACATATTGACACACATATATATAGATATAATATTATTTGCACGATATTGGCACAAAAGGTTTGGCCGTTGTTAAACATGTTGACTAACGTTTTAATGTGCCGAGCATTTGCACCCGAGACCATAGTTTTTTCTGTAAACTTCACACACAAGTTTGCAAAAACTGCTCAAATGTTCAACGACCTTTGTCCAGTTAAGAACGGTAAATAAATGTACGAGAGCTTATGTAATCCACGTCTTAGACATAAGTATTCAAGCCGTCAAACAGACCTACGAATGGAGAACTTGTGGATGTACGATAACCGTTTTACTAATTTTGTAATGGCGGAAATAGAGCAACATTTATAATTTGATGAAGACTGGTGAGAGCTTGTCAAGAAAAAATATACTAACAACAATTCTAATGATACCTGAAGCAATTGTCAGTATTTTCTCAAGGGTAATTTGACTGTTGTAGGAATTTAAAAATTTGTTTAAGGAACATCTGACGAAATAAAGGAAAGCGATTTGATTTAGCGGATGTTTTAGTCAATATTTCGTCTTCATTTAGAGCTTTGTCATATTTTTAATGTCATAGAACACACACACACACACACACACACACACACACACACACACACACACACACAACACATTTATGTTTACTTGACTTTCTCTTTGTGATTAGTACTGTCCATAGCTGTCCGTCCAAACTATTCTTTTCTAAAGACTGCCTTAGTCAGTAAGTCTGTCTGTCTGTCTGGTGTTTAACTAGATTTCTTCTGTACGTGCATCAGTTAAAATGCACTGTATCAACCCTTACCGAGCTTAACCGTAGAATCTTTGACTGACAATGGTTCCACCCGCATCCTTCCTTCCTGTTAAGAAAATAGCCTCCCCTTACTCCGCTCTCTGTCCTCCCTCTGACGTGGTCGATGCTGTGTTGCGCAGGATTTTCTTCAAAGCGACCGAACATGCTCCGGATCTCACCGGAAGTTGCATGCAATCTTGTCCTATCGTGCCGGGTTGCCATTCGTTGCCTCAGAGAGAGAGAGAGAGAGAGACACCCACAGAGACAGAGACAGAGAGAATAAACAACATCGAAAAAGAGAAAAAAACAAACAAAAACGAAAGACCGACATAGAAGAGAATTGAAGCAGTTCAAGTATGTCGATGAACGTTGAAAGTTTGCCTGATGGTGCGGTGAGTGACGTCACGTAAACACACTAACCGTAATGACGTAATTGACGCAGTGTATGTGTGTGTGTGTGTGTGCGCGCGCGCGCGTAAGAGAGAGATGGGGTAGTGGGGAAAAGACTGTGCACTGTGCCACTTGATAATTAGAAAAAGTAATCGATTTAAAACGAGATGCTAACATAACTACCGCTAACAAGCACTAACATAACCATAAACACACTCAACAAGTGCGCGCACACACACACAAACACAAACAACGGCTCAGAAACATTTTATCAGACGCGGTTCACAGTAATGACAGCTGGAGCAGCTTTGTCTTTCGCCCCTCACCTCCGTCCATGCTTTCACACTTTAATTTGACTTCAATCTTCAATCTGACCTTAAAGGTCAAGAACACTCACCACGCGGGCGACTTGGCGCAGCTCGCTATCATTTATCTGTAAATACTCTAGCGATTTGATAAAGGCGTATTGTATCGTGCAGTTTGTCACGCATCGCTGCTCGTTCTTAAAAATCAGCCTGCACCAGCTGTGCACATGCGCAAGGTGCTACCACAAGGTCCGATAACTCTCACGCCGATTGCCAAAACAGCGTGACGACTAGAGGGAGCTCCCTTTATAGCGCGTCTGCTTTGTAACTGCCTCATGTTATCCCAACTAAGGGACAAGCTGTGCGCCGATTGCTAAAAAAAAAAAAAATCTTCCCAGAAGTCTCCGCTGTTCTGACGGTTCACGCTGGCGTTCACCCGCCAATGGGATGAGAGACAAGCGGGTAGTAATGTCTGTCCGGTGGCGACTTCCATTTTTGTGGTGAATGCCAGAGGCAATGCCAGGCAATAGGAGAAGTGGTAGTGATTACATCTGCCCTTCGCCCAGATTCACACAGACAGCAACGGAAGCCACCGCGGCCATCGCGGTCATAAAACTGGTCCCCTGCCACTGCTCTAGCAGACATTCCTTTTTGTCCGCGTTGCACGTGCTGCCCAAAAGATGAGAATGGCAACAAGCGCGTTTAGGTTCGAATTGAGAATTTTAGCTATTTCTCAACAGTTCTCTCAGTAGGAAAGCTTATGAAATGTTTAGCTCTGAAACTACGCATTTTGCTGTGGATTTTTATTGCCTGTTTAGGAAAGTTCACTTCATGTGTGAAATATTTAAGGAGTTACAAAGAGCCCGCATGTTTTCCTTGTGGCTTTGAGAATAAATAAATCTATATATATAGAGAGAGATTTGGTGTTTAAGCTTTCATTAAAACCAATATTATGTTTGATGCTAAATATTACCATCGTCGTCGTATTATTATTATTATTATTATTATTTGTAATAACAGAATTTCTAAAGCGTATTTCCCCGTGAGAAGGCGAGCTCAATACGCAGTGCAGGAACAACTACACACGAACCGACAGTCAACCCAGAGGAGAAATACAACCGTCAGCCAACTGATGACACCGCAGTAAACTGTTATAGATCAGCAGTGTAGACAATAGGGGTCAACGGGAACATAGATAAAAATAGAACTAAAACACGTGTGCATCCATGAGAAAAAAACAGATTGCAAGCTCGACTGATTGTTTGAGTGAGTGGGTGAACGATCGAGTGCATCTTCTCCCATATTTGTCACCGCTGTGGGGATTCAGAGGAAGCAGATAGCCGAGTGGTTAAAACGCTGGCGAGCCAGCTCCATACCCGGGTGAAGCGGCAAACTTCCCCCAGTCGACCCATTTGTCGGGAATGGGTGAAGTAAAATTCGTCCCCTAATCATTTTTTTAAGGTCGCTGGGTAGTGAGGAAGATAAGAGACCTCACTTTTTGTGAGGATGGTGCCCATCTCCTGTGCCTCGCTGTCTAACCTCGAACCCTCTGTGTTGTTAGGTACTTATTCCAGACGGCTGGGAAAAGTTTGATGCTCTACACGGGTGTCAAACCGGCATGCCTCTGGGTTGGGATGTCAGTGCCCTAACCACTCGGCAATCCGTTTCCCCAAAGGAATAGGCATCTGAGGGTTGGGTAAGGTAAAACAGCGATGGAGAGAAGATGGACACACGCACACACACAGAAAGAGAGAGAGAGACAGTTCGCCCCGAGAAAAGTGTGGTCTCTAACACCTCACTCCCTGATGACATTGAAAAGGTTAGGGGATGACATTTTTATTCTGATTCGTATCTTTTTGTTATTCTGGCCAGTGAGGGAATAGAAATCAAATTTGAAATTATTGTCGCATCTTGCGGTAACCAGTATGTGTTTGGGTTTCTTCATGGTTTTTTGTAATGATTGATGAAGCCAGCTTCACGCGCCTTATGAATGACACCACAGTATACGGGTGTGAATTTTGGTCTGTATAACACCGGGGAATATCCTTTATAACGTTTTTCCGATTCCAGTGCAAAAAGGTCTTTCATCCGGGAAGAAAACGTCGATGCCAGGTCGATTTCGTTTCATCCGGACTCGTCTAATAATTGTGCAAGAAACGCCCCAACCCCTGTCACCATAACAACGAATATGTGATCAGAAGCTGGCATTTTTGTAAACCTGCTGCACGTGACTCTCGTACAAAAGAATACGCCGAATTTGAGATAACCAACTTTTCCGTCTAGCCTCTTGGCCGTTGCTAACACGAGAACCTCAGACGTGTCCAGATAACAAGTTATTGTCAGTCGAGGAAACATCATCAGAAGTAAAGGCGACCTAATCGGGCTCTAGGATCACCGTGAATTTTGCCCTGGCCGTCCGATAGTTGGAAATGTGGTGTTCAGTTTACATCAAAACCATGTTTTAGGATTTTTACATTTTCCTAGAAAGCAATTATTCAAAATTCATGGTCCGACATTAAATCTTCCCTCCGGCGAAGTGAAGACCTAAAACTTCAAGCAGGGGATGAGGTATAGAGCGTGGAAGGGTCCAGCAATTCTGAATTTTTTCCATAGTTAAATGATTAGTGGCAAGTTTATACGCATTAAGTGCAACTACGGTGTTTGGACTTCTCTTACAACATTGTAGGGGGAAGTACAAAATACGTAAATTAATTTTTACTAAACCACTTTAAGTTAATTTTTCTCAAACTGTGGATTTTGCAGAAGTGGGGATATTGGAAAGTAAAGTCACTTTTAATGCACACCATTAAATTTGGAAGGTGGACATAAATATCATTTCTATGTTCAGTAAGGTACACAGAAATAAATGTCTGTGTGGAGCGGTTGGCTTCCTAAAGGTTTGTTATTTGCTCCCACCCCTCATTTAAATTGTGCAATGCAAATCTTATAGAAAGTCACAAAACATTACATTTATATGATTAAACAAGACAAATATATACGATTGAATTGTTTTCATGTATTTATTTAAATTTATGCTACTAGTATATCGTCACTCTCCACCATCACCTCACTAACCACGTTTCGAAAAAGACTGAAGACCCATCTGTTTATTTAAGATGGACTTAAACTTAACCAATCAAGAAACACTTCCGTCTTTATTTCTTACTTTCCTGGTGTTTTATCTATTTATTTACTTTATTTATTATTGTTATTTTTTCTTATTTTTTCATTTATTTTGTTTTTGCTGCGCAATGAGCATTCTTCTGAATGGATAACCGCATTACAAATGGACATCATCATCATCATCATTATTGCAGACCGAAGTTGTTTACTTTTTAGCAGTGGCATAGAAACCGGGGGGTGGATGGGGGACAGCCGCCCTCTCACAAAAGACGCTGGGGAAGCAAGACGTCAACGTCGTTCACGGTCAGCATAAAGTCCCCCGCCCCGCCCCTGCCACTCCCGAAGCCGAAAAACAAAATTCACCTCCAACTCTTGTTTACCATTCAGGACTTACTGTTGGTGAAGAAAAGCCTCCGTGGCAATCTTTTTTGGCGTCTAATCAAACCCTACCGATAGGTCAGCAAATAGGGGTAAAAATATAAAGGAATTGATGATCACCTGTTTCGTTTTTATTTAACTTTGTCGGACTGTGTGAGTCACACAGTGTGACGCGACAGGCGGTCCGGGGACGCAAGGGTTAGCGCCTGTCGCCAACACAGTGAAGGTTGGCTGGCTGGGTTCAGCTCTCGTCTCGGGCACACTGTTTTTTTTTTCTCTGCATGTGGCATCTGTTTACAGGGCTGGCTGCCTTGCCGTGATATAGTCTTAGTTGCTGACTCTGCGTAAAACACCAATCCCATGTGTGGTGCGACCTTTAGAAGACAGTTCACATCATGTGTAGCTTGCACGCTGCTTCAAGAGCTTAGGTTTTATCGCTGGCTGAACGAGACCCGTCATACATCAGGGATTTCGCAGATTTTTGTCGCGACTAATTAATAGAGAGAGAGAGAGAGAGAATTTGCTGTCTGGCTGATTACACTTTCTAGCTTAATGCGTTGTTCGAAATCTTATTAAAATGTCAATGATCCTTTTACGATTTAGTCTAGCCGGCCCCAGGGGACTTTTACAGCCTGACCGATCGAGGGCTTGAACTGAATGAGTTACAGGTAATTGCGTGTTAATGGTAATGTATCTGGTAAGTGCGGTTGTCAGGAATACATTCTTCTGACTTTTGTTGCCTCTTTCGGCTGAAAACTCGCCGAACACTGGCGATTTACTGCCTCATTCTGACCGCTGTTACATTATCGTGGAGTGAAAAGGTTGGTTGACCCTAACGGTCGCACGCAAGACCCAGAGAGACTTCGCAGGCCTGAATCCTTTTGGACCAGTGAACGCATCATGAACACATACATCATATATATATTTCTTGGCGACACACACGCCAGTTACTGATTTGAACGAGTTTGTCTACAAAGAAATGGTAGATGCAACGTTGGCAGTAAACTCTCACAAAGCTAAAATATCCAGTTGCCTAGCAAACAGTAGAAATGAATATTGGATGCTGCTTTACACTCATATATCCGTAGAACAGGTTACGGGTAAATGCGGCTTGACAACATATATTTACCCCTGAAGAAAGTCTACTAAGCGTTGTGTCGGATACACCATTTCTTACAGCATTTAAAAAAAAAACGGCAGGTTTGGGTCTGAATCTGTGTCTTGTCTGCTCATTGAGAGGCTTCGGTGACGCACCACTACGAGAGGCGCCTCTTGTGTGTTTGGTGATTGAAGAAGCATCGAACTTTCAATGTATTGTTAAGAACACCATCTCATGTTTTGATCTACTAGCGTGTAATGTCATGTAGGCAAAGCTGTTTAAAGTACATTTCTAAAATAACTTAAACATCTAGTGCAATGGCTTCAAGGCTGTGAATAGAGTTTTGTCTTTTATCTGTTACTAGCTGTGTTTTAGACGACAAAAGGTAATTTTATCGCGTGTCTGGCCAAAACAGTTACAGGTAGCGGCATAGTACACTGTTCCCTGTACTTCAGCAGCGTTGAGCCTTGCGCGATGATTACAGGTGCAAGACGCCTTTTTTGGCTGCCCTGGTCGTGATATATTCATTACCTGAATGAAAGACTTTAGACAAAGCAACATTAAACACACCTTAAAACTCCCATCTGCGTTTAAGACATATTTTAAACATGCACCAAACATACAGTGGAAAGGTGAACAGTGGTGGTGGTGTTGGTGGAGGGGTGTAAAATGCAAATAACATAAATATACAATTGTAACTGAAGAAAAATACCACAACCAAATTACGACCCCCACAGAGGTGAATCAGTTGGTATTCAGTCCAATGAATTCAATAACATTTAGACACAAGCCATTTTTCACACGCCGTCTTTCATTCCCTTGATCTACGATCACTGCTGTAACATTACAATAGGGGTCAGGTCCCTGGCCTGAGCATCCTTCCTCCCAACCGATTAGTGTCGTTAATTAACCTATAAGCGTGCGCAGCAAGAGGCCACGGCTAGACCCGAGCGTCTCATTTGCTTCTAGATTTAACTAAAGTTAGAGTAGGGCACGGGTAACTAGGACACGGACTCGAACTTCCCGGTTTGAAGACGTCAGTGGCGTGTGAAGAAGGGTCACGAAAGGTGAAAGACGAAGGATCTCCTGGCGGTGTTTACAGAGAGCGGAGAGCGGCATAAGGTAAGCGGGGTTCCGCTGGGTTGACAGGGTCCTTCACAGGCGCTGGATATTACAATGTTCTCTGGGTTCACGGAAGATAATGTTGCCTGACAAAAGCAGAGATCCAGCACAGGAACTAGCGACAGGGCAGATAACAAACACAGTATTATCGAGTCAGAGCAGCGGATGAAGACAATGATCCGCTTTCTAAGGTAACAGGTGTACGCCACTTGGAGTCGTCCTCGTGGGTCACTCTGTTATTCCCTAGGAAAGAATCTGTAACTCTTGAAGTTATAATTTAGTACTCAATTCTGCGGTGCTTAAATTGCACTTGTCCTTAACGAGACATCTCGCTTCGGCATAAATCTAACGGCCACATTTTCCCATTCTCAAATAGTAATAAACTTGCGGCAATTAAGCTGGTTTGCCTCAACGTTTATGCAAATTCTTATCACACAAAGAGCCAGACACAATCACGATTTGCATTTATCTAAGTAATACACAAAAATTAATAAATCACACGTCATCACGATTTTCATTCATCATCTCTACCCGTCTGTGGCAGTACAGCCCATTCCTTTTTATGTAGAACAGAATATAACTTGTCAAACAAGTTTAGGTCTGGCAGACATAAGCGTCAAGTCGTAAGACGATGTAGATGACAGATTATCTATCTATTGCCGATATCTATCAATTTGTGGAGACAATGCCAGCCACTGGAGGTTATCAGTAAACTGTCTTCCTCTGCGATCAAAGTACTTGTGTCTCTTGGCTCTCAGTGATAGTGTGAAACAGGCGTCACTTGCTGTCGTCTTTAAAAAAAAAATAATAATAATAATGGCGGTAATGATAATGTTTGCGCGCATCCCCATCACTCAAATTTACAAAAATACGCCGGTATACACTAGCATGGCACATGATCACACAGTATAGGTAAGCTTCAAATGCGACTTACAAAGTCACACTCTTATAGACACACTGAAACACACACACACACACACACGGTGGAGAAGCTGGAGTAACCAGAGAAAATTACCGATGGTCAGACATCTGAACAAGTGTCACAATCCACAGAGAGAGAGAGGGGGGGGAGTAAAAGCCATTCTCCGATCCTATGACCCCTGATTCTCACTGTTCTAATAACACAGGCTTAACACTTTATCAACGATCCCCGATTGGGATGGGGTTACACTGCGACTCTACGCCTACTTGGAATTAAACGAGAATCATAATGTCAGTGGCGTTTTTTGTATTTGTCTTTCGAGATGACTGCGCTTAGTTCATTGCACTATTTAATTGTACAAACTGGTGGCGACTAAGTCACGAGACAGCCGCACGCGGCTTTTAATATCGTAATTTTTACTTTCGTTTTGGAAGTAGGCCAAGAGTTCAAGTGTTCACAAGCGCACTTTCCTCGCGACGTCACAAAAGTTGGTTTGTTTCTATGGCAACGCCTTAGTGCAGACGCTGTGCCCTTCAGTGACGGGAGTCATTACAAATTCTGTCAGTCAAAGTTATTTTCAGAGAACAAAATTTAAAAGAAATCACTATGCATTTGTGTGACAAAATAATGACAGGGCTTTGGTTCTTTAATCTGTCAGCATCGAGGAGCTATATTTCTTCTTTGGCTTGGGACAGTCTTTACGAGTGAAAGATTACGATCCCGCATTTGTTTTTAAACTTGTAAACGAATTATATTTTCTTCATTCATTTCCTCCTTTAATATTTTTTTCTTCCTTCCATACTTTCTTTCCTTTGTATAGTCCACTTCCTAGTTCTCTCTATATTCCAGAATCTTAGTTACAATTTATGGTTCTCTACAAAGCACAATTAAATTACAAAAAAAAACCCGGAAGCCAGTCGATTCACCGCATCCTGTTGGTATGCCAGGTTGTGTAGGTTCATACCCGGCCTACCCTATATCATAACACTTTTATGTCACACCTAAGGCTCAAAGAGCTTCTTAAACCAACCTACTTCTCCCTCCTTAAAAAAATTGAAAAAAACAAACAAAAGCCAGCACTATATATTTAAACAGCAGTCCACTTTTGTGGAGACGAAAACAAATTCCCGGGAAGTAATTTCTCAAGATGAAGTGAGCTTAAGTGTGCGTAGCAAGCGAGTGAGTCGTGTGAAGCCTGGCTGTAGACAATGCACCCGCCTCCAGTTCTTGTATTGACCCTCCACCCCCTCCAGCACACACAAGACTTAACGTCCTCAGGAAGTGCCGAAGACGGCCTGCTTGTCAAGGCCTCGTTATTACCTGGCGATATCTCTGAAGTACCAGCAACTCCACCAGCAAATCTGTTGTTGCTGCTGCTTCCACGAACATTGCGTTGATGCCAAGATGACAGCAGTCTAACGTTGATGACACGGCCTTGTCGCCTCTGTCTGGTGACCGCTGTCAGCTTGACAAACTACCTGAGCCGCATTTATTAAACAAATCATCATCATCATCATCATCATCATCATCATCATCATCATCATCATCATCATCATCATTCTAGTTGTTGTTCGTTACCTGTATTACGTCTGATTGGGGTGCAATATGAACATTTAAAGATCAGTGCATGAGTCTATCCCCAAATCTGAGAAAGTCCTCTTCCATTCTCGAGATGTACGCCTGCAAAAATCACAGAAAGCGGTCAGCAGCCCTTACGTCATGATTGTACATGGATACATTTGCGTTGTCAACACCTCAGCCAATGGGAGGGCTAGGATCATACTCGTATGTTCATTACAAACATTGTGTCACGAGTTTGACTTCTCCAGAACAGAAAGGTGTTGTTTAACATGTTTTGGGAATTATAATCTTACACTTAGCTCCCATACCGTCATTAAAAAAGAAATTATTCCCCACTACACCTTTAAAAGAAAGACAAATTTGTGTATTGTTTTCCTTGCCATCGCCCTGACCATTGCACTGAGTTTCGGTTATCACGTTGCAACGATAATAGCTGACGGTTTCTGGTGCCTAGCGCTGCTGGACTCAGCGACAACGTCGTTGCTACGACGACTAGAACTGTTCGCACAGAAAAAAGCCTCCCCTTGGTGAACTCTTTCTTTTGTCAACGGCCCCTTGTCACGATTACTTCCCTTCTCCGTACAGTACAGAATGGCAGGAGCGAGGCGAGGGCGACTAGAGGGGTGGGGGTATTGAGACCAGGGGAGGAGTGGTGACGTCATGCTGCTGATCTAATAACGGATGAAGCCTGCAACCATGGCGCTGTGTTTTAGACCTGCGGTCATTTCCTGTCGTTGTCTCCGGACCCGCCAGTTGGAAAGGAGAAGACACAGTTTATGTGGATCAGAGTGTGGTGGGTTAGGTAGGACAGGTGTGCGTGACCTGTCCTCCAGGTTACAGTCAGTGTGTGCGGGTAGCAGGGTGACTGCCCCGAGGTCTCACCAACCAGTGCATGGCAGCACAGGGCAAAATCCTTGGCTGTTAAAGAGTATCTTCTCCCCATCTCTGCCTTCCTCCCTACCTCTCTTTTTCACACACACACACACACACACACACACACACACACTCTCTCTCTCTCTCTCTTATACACGCCACACGCACGCACTCAAAGTCTGTAATTAATCTAGTAAGATAATTCTTCCTCCTTTCAAAATGAGTATTTCAAAATGAGTATTTCACCTTTCCATTCTCCCTCAGATTTTCCCAACTCTGTATTTGACTAAAATTACTGATGTGCGAAAGGGTGGATTTAACATAATCGCAAAATGGAAACAAAGTGATGGTTTGACACGTTTGACATAGGTTCTAGAACATAGGTTCTAGTTCTTGACATACACCTGCATAATAAAGTCTTACTGTAGCGCATATTTTAGACTGACTTCGGTTCCGACTTAACATCCACTCCTACTTAACCTGTACACTGACTTCATGGTTTACATCGACTTCTTCTTGACACTGACTCATTTTGTACGACAGTACGATAAATTCTTTAAAAATATTCTCTCAATAAAGCAGGAAATAAGATTTCTGTCATTTCCCTTTTCTCAGCCTCACCCTTGGGGGTTAAAGAAAAACGACTTCAGCAGGTTGCCTGCAGTACATGGTTCCAGTCTAAGCTGTTGTGCTGCTTAGTGGGATGTAGAAACCTTCCTTCGTGTCCTCTACATTTCCTGTCTGGCCATGCTAGGGATTCCGGGGTCTTTGTATTCATTGTCTCCTGTAACTTTGCCCCCTTCTCGGCTCCTTTGTGAACAGCTGGAGAGACTCCAGCAGAAATGTAAGCCTCTTTGTGTTCCTTAACTTTTTTCTTGGGCACACCGTCACAGAAACGGTAGATAAGGTGTGTGTGTGTGTGTGTGTGTGTGTGTGTGTGTGTGTGTGTGTGTGTGTGCGCGCGCACTTGTGTTTGTTTGTGTCAACAACAGTCTAAAAATTGTGTCAGTCATGTATTATCAATCAGTGTGCTTATTTCTCTAAGGCTCTAAGACCTTATATTTTCTTCGAAGTACCTTCTTGTAAAGCATCGAATATTAACAGATTCTTTAAATCTTTGAAGTTAACGATCAAGTTTTAATGGGAAATTGTTCAATTAGTGCTTTATGAAATGTTCAATATGAATAGTAAGAAATGAAATGTTATTGGAAATGCCTCTATTCCTAATTGTAATTCTGCATGCGTAAAATCTTTATTTTCCTAGTGTGCGGACCATGATCCCACTGTAATCATAATTTTACTCAACATTAAAAGAAGACTTATTAGAGACATTTTATTGTCTGCAACTAATGTCTTTGCACTAAGTGTTGTTTTATCAATCAATGCGATTTCTGATTTTTCCTGGGGTTTTTTTGTAAAACAAAACGGCGACAGTATCCATGTGTCTTGCTCTCTCTCTCTCTCTGTGTGTGTGTGTGTGTGTGTGTGTGTGTGTGTGTGTGTGAATTTTGTGGCGATCGTTCAGCATCATGAGTTATCAAAACGAAAGGTGGCAAGTCGCCATAGATTGCTATAGAAAGGCATGTGAACAGGGAAGACGCAGAAAAGATTGAAAAAAGGTGGTGGTGGTGGTGGTGTGGTGGTGGTAGATTGACAGAGAATGAGATACATTGCACAATAATGACTATTTTACATTTATTTTTTATTTAGACGGCTACTGAATTTCTGTAAAGTATTGCCTGTGACAATTTTAGTGCATTCATAATTTAATTACAGTTGTATCTCTCTCAGATTCCCTTTTAATTCATCTGTGCGCCTGCGTTTAAGTTGGTATGTGTGTTTCGCACACACACACACACACACACACACACACACACACACACACACACACACACACACACACGTGTACGCTTTTGAAACAAAAGAATTCGAGTGTTGCACCGTAATGTGCTTTTCATCTTCCTGATATTGTCAACATCATTGTCAAAGAACCTCAATGCATAGACAGCATAGAATAGATTGTCTTGATTTTTGGTTTTCTTTCTGGTAGTTTTTGCTCCCTAATAAGGAGTGATAACCGAAGGAAGACCAGGGTCGATGACACAGGCGGAGTATGTCGCCAGCACGGCCCAGAAGATTCTGCCGCTAGATGTCGCCTGCCTAAACCCCTTCCTTAATTCTCTCCCCCCCCCACCCCACCATCTCCTTACTCACCTTCGTGTGGAGTTGACGCGAGGGTAGCGGCGAGTGTTTCGGGTGGTGGAATCTGTGTCACCTCAGTCTGGTACTATCGTGACGTCAATGGTAGCCTGCGTGAATCGATTATTTTACCACGAAAGGTTAACTGATGACATAAGCCCCTGACATCGCCACCACGCCCGCTCACGACACGATTTGTTTGCGTGTGCATGTGTGTGTGTGTGTGTGTGTGTGTGTGTGTGTGTGTGTGTGTTGGATTGTGTGCGTGTAAGAGTTGCTTTGCATATTTTTCTTTGCTTTTGCATTTAGATGTAGGGGATGGGGTGTGTTTATTAAGAGGGAGATAGACATGGTATTAGTTTCAATCTAGGTAAGCTTCACAGCCCCCCCCCCTTTAACATTTTCTAGGTCATGAAGGAAGCGAGTTGTTAGAGATCCTACTTTTCTCGGCGCCAGCTCTTCTTTGATGGCGATCTCCTATCTCTCTCGTTGCTTTACCTTCCTCTTTGGAGTCCGGTACCTGTTTCCGGCAGCTGGGTCGACTGGGGGACGTTTGCTGCGCCAGTGAGTATCAAACAAGAGTCAAACCTCAGTGGCCTAATTACTCAGCTATCCGCCTACATGGTTAGGAAGAGCGTTCTAGAGGCGAATATCACACACACACACACACATGGTTTTGACTGCTATTACTGACGTTCATCTTTATCACCAGGTGAGCAATATTTTGATATTTCTAAAGTTATACCAAAAAAATGTCACCGCAGGAATTATCTTTATCAGACAGAAGATTTGAGAAGATAGTTGTTAACTGTTTCCCGTATGTTTTATAATAAAGCGAAAGGCTTAGCTCTTTCAAGGGAGGATACAACAAACAAAGCTTACAATCGTTAGCAGGAGTAGCCTCCCTTGCATTATCTGCTCTTTTGGTGGCGATGGTCGCGTACATGTTATCGCTTGCTCTAGTCACCCTCGCATAAAAACTACACGGTACCTTATACTATCATCAACCACACTGTCCTCAAAGTAACCAACTGCCAAGTCTGCGCATGACAAAAGATCAAAGGGCACATCATGCACGTTCATGGATAAAGTGAGTTCAGTAAATGTCATGAAACGTTTTTTTTTGTTTTTTTTAAAGCAAGCCTGTTAGGAAGTTCTGGAGATACGGCAGCCTTGTGGTTGATGCCCTCAACTTTGTAGCACAAGGTCACTGATCTGAAGACACGCGCGCGTGTGCGTGCGTGCGTGCGTGTGTGTGTGTGTGTGTGTGTAGGATTTTTCACCGAGGCAGCTTTTATCGGCTATATCACGACAAAGCAGCTAGCCCTGTAAACAGGTGCCACATGCAGAGAAAGAACCCCCAAACAGCCAATTTTCACTCAGCTTGTATTTGTGACAGGCGCTAACCGTTGCGCCACTGGGGTCGCCGGGGCTGGTTCGAAACCCGTTGTCTTTTGGTCTCCTCCTGCCATCAGCTGTCCAGTGCAAACCAAAACTTGATTTATCAGGAGAGGTACAGTTGGTGACAGATTGAGAGTGTTGGGTTATGCCTTCAACATACGGTAAACCACTTCGATGTTTATCTTTAGTAGCCGTTTCTGTGAAGGTAGGCTTTATAATTACCCGTGGGCAAAATGGGGCAATCAAAGAAAAACATCTTATCTCCATAGTTGCCATGCACTGTATAGATCCTGCAGATATTGTTTTATGTCACTTTACCCTGAGCAGATAGCCCAGTGGTTAGAGCACTGGCGTCCGAGCTGAGAGGCGCGACGGTTCGATACCTGTCTAGCGCAGTTTACTTTCCCCCAGTCGACGCAGTTGGCTGGAATGGGTACCTGACCACAAAGAGGATTGGGAAAGTAAGGCAGCGAGGGAGAGATGGGCACCCCCCCTCACGTACAGCTGACCCCGAGAAGAGTGAGATGTCTAACACCTCACACCCTAACGACCCGACAAAGGTCATGGGACGACCTTTACTTACCCCAGGGCATATTTACAACTGATGTGTAACTACAGTCCCAGGGATAAAGCAGCATCCACTTAATTTGGACGCCGCTTTTCAACTACGTAGACGAGACATCTGCCTTTGATTTACCATGGGCAGCGACTTACCGTTGCTTCGTGAATACGTCCCCTAACTGGTATTTCCTTTTTTTGTCGATGGGTGCACTTGAAAAGCATTTGCGAGTCGGGGGGGGGGGGACGGGACAAGAGTATCAGCCGTCGTTCACTGTCAGCATGGAGTTTGAACTTCCCCGCCCCAACTTCCAAAGCCGAGCATCTTCCTACGCCACTGCACAAACTCGGGGTCCAGTGTCAGAATGTGTGGCACGTTTTCTTTGCGTCGTGTCATTAGCACAAACAGGGTAATATATAACTGGGAGAATGCTTTAAGAGGATGGTGCACACAAACTCGACAAGACTGCAGCAAAGCACTCGCAGTCGATAGGAATTGGAACTGAGGGGCACAGGGAGGGAGGAGAAGGAGAGAGAGCGTGGTTGGGGGGCGGGAATAGCTTGGAAAAATGAGTATTACAGATGTGCGCAGGAAATGATCATGTCCTCGTAGTTCTCGTGTCTTCATAGTGCTCGTGCTCTCATTTTGTTCCACAACACCTGACGGTTTGCGTCTGGTTCTGCTGCACCGTTGGCCTGCTTCATCCTTCTACCCTGTATAGCTACGGATCAGTGACGTGAAAATCACGTGAGGTCCTTTGCCTGACAGGTAATTGTGCTTGCACTGACTCGGTTACCGCAAACCTCGTGGTAAGTCCCTCCTCCACCCTCCTTGCATCCCCTCACCCTATCTGCTCCCCTCCTCCTCCCCCTGACGTACACTTTACCTCAGCTGACAGAGCGTGTCCCCTGGCTGCCTCGGAGCCTGGTAATGCGTGACGCAGGAGCACCCACTTGTCCTGAAATTACCGCTATTGTCAAGCTTTCGATCGGATCTTAGGGCTATTTTTCACACAGTCACCAATCAGTCGAGTTTACACGCGTTAATCTTGGTTCAGTTTCCTGACTTAATCTAGGCAGAGACAGGAGATCAGAGAAAAACAGGCCATGTTCTTTGCTCTCTGTGTGTGTGTGTGTGTGTGTGAAAGAGGAAGTCAAAGACAGAACACCAGCCATACAGAAAGACAAACAAACTGACGGCGAGAGAATAAGTAAAGGCTGTGTAGGTTGTACGATCCAGTCCCTTATATTTCTTGTTTCTCGATGTCATATCAATGTTGGCGACCAAGATGATGTTGATGTTGACGATGACAGTTAAACTGACCAAAACAAAGGGGAAGTAATCGGCAAAGCTGGCTACGATGGAAACGGACAGTGATGACGTAACAAGACTAGGAGGCCGACCTGACGAGGTTCATGACGTCATCATGTGTTGATATCAAAAGGGAAACCCCTAATGGGGCTGCCACCGTCCGGCAGTGTCCTGCGAGGCCGTTGAGGTCTCACCTCAAGCACAAAGATGCCGCTCTGCAGATGCGAGGGCAAATTTCGTGGAGGGAGTGGCAGCTCTCTTACAGTTCGCTATCGATCTCCCTCCCGTGGTCCGCTGGAGGCAGCGCCATGAAGTGTCAAGAGTTTTTGCTCAACCAGGGGATATAGCCGGGGAGGGGGACGTGGAAGGGTATAGAGGGAGACGGATTTTTTAAAAAAAATCCACGAATGAAAGATGATATGCACGCGCACTGTGATACACACACTTCCATCGCCATCTGTCACGTTTTATTTTACCCCGTTTTCTTTTTAGGGGGTGGGGTGGGGGAAAGAGAATAGTGGGGAACGCTGCTTCACGCATAGTCTGCCTCCATCCTTCTCCGTTATTCCTCATCTCATTGCCTCCATCCCTGCCTCAGTTTGTATCTCTCCTTCTCAAGCCCTCTTACCTATATATAACTCAAATGAGCCAAACTCACGCATTCACATGCGTGTACACCTATCGCATATGCGCACCTACAAAAGAATGATTTTTTAAAAAACCTAAATGAAAGAAACATTTTTTCTTAGCTCAAGCGATCAGGGCACACGCAGCGAAAATGGCGCGCACAGAATTCTTTTACCTTAACTTCGTATTGTTGTTAATTATGTGTTTATATTTGTGCTAATGTAAGTGGTGGTATGGAAATGTTAACTGGGTAATCCGAAAATATACCGCATTGGAATCACTTTGGCCTCTCGCCATACAGCATATCCACGGTTCCCCCTGAGTTCCGAGTACTGGGATGGGGAAGAAGTCGGTCACCTTCCGCAAAGGTGACGAGAACAGGTCGCCGGGAATGAAGGAGTGTGTGAGTGCTGTGGATTACTGCCTGCTGTCTGGAGTCAGACAAGAAAAGCTTGACGTACTTTAGACACATCGCCAAGCAGACTAAAGCGGCATAGAGACGGTACCCTTCCCACCTGACACAGCCTCGTCTTCCAGTGTCGCCTGATGTATGCAGCGCGCATGCGCGATAGTTAGAACCTTCCTGTCTGGCTTCCCTTTCGCAATTGGGCTTCCAGGAATCAACACAAATAAGTAAAACCAAACAAAACTGACCAAAACACCCGAAACAAGCACTAGGAAACAACAAGAAAAATAAATACATGCAATGCCAACATTAACGCCACTGAACCCAGGGGTCGGTCTCTCAATGAATGCGCCATTGTTGATGTTGGATGAAGAAGGTTACACGAAATCCGGTGAAAGTAATGTGAAATCAATCAGCGGGTCTTGATGGTGTAAGTTCAATACAGTGCCTAGGTTAGCATCGACAGTCGACAGGGTTAATGATTCATTCCTCGCACCAGAATGCACTCACAGACCTGGGTTGTCAAATAAGTGTGCGCGCTGCACCTGACAAGGTTTTCCTGAACTATGTTGACACTACCTACCACTTTACATTCACAAATGCTGGGGACAGCCATTAGTTACGGGGTGAAAGGGGGAGTGGGGCGGAAGTCTTGCTTAACATGACCTTCGTACGATTGACCTGTCTAACAATCATGAGTTATCGCCTCTTTCCATCACATAGTTGTCGCACCTTACCAAGGCTAGAGGCGTTCAGGTTGACAGCCCCCCCCCCGCCCACTCGTAAATGGCCGGGAGGGTTGATGGGTGAGGTGGGGTGAGGGAAATAGTTTCAATTTCGTTACGTCACACCAGATTTTTTTGCCCAGTAGTTTACGGTTATGTGGCTGTCAGCCTGGAATAGGCAGCTGAGCTGCCTCGTGCGTAGCTGAACTAATCTCCTTCAGCCCTTATTGTGGGAACATGTCAGTCATGCAGGATGCGCGGGAGTATAATTCTCATAAACTTCGCTGCTGCTCAAAGGGGACGCACCGTGTTTCATTTTCAAGGCTTATCTGTGTTTTCAATTTTCGACTCAAGAAATAGCTCGTCTGTTCTTGTTGACTAATCAAGCATTTTCTCTGCTCAGTCAGACTAGCCAAGTAACATGTCTTCTCAGTTAGACTAAGTAGCTTGTCTGCTCTGTTTGTGTCGTCTGTCTGTATAATTCAATAGCTTACCTCATTTGTTTCTCTAATCAGGTTAATGAGTAGTATGTCTATTCTGACTGAATAACCATGTAGCCGTCTGTTTTCTTGTATAACCGAGTATCGCGTCTGCGTTGTTTGACTAACCAAGAAGATTGTCTGTTCTGTTTGACTAATCCGGCATATCACTTCTTTTGTCTAATGCAGTAGCTTCGGTACTCTGTTTGAACAATCAAGTAGTTTTCTTCTCTGTTTGAATAATCTAATTAACCTAGCTTGTCTGTTCTGTTTGACTAGCTAGGCAACTGTCTGTGTTTTGTCTGCTCTGTTTGACAAAAGAGGATTGCAAACTTACTCTGGCTCCTAGTATGGTCTGTCGCTTCTTGTTTCTCTTGAATCACTTCTCCCAGCGATTGTCTGAAAAATTAATCAGCTGGAAATGTCATATATTCACAACAGGATTCCGACTTTATCAGTGTTTTGAATAACAGTCCCATTGAAGGATGCTGCCTGTGTTTGTTTAATTATTATACAGATTCAAAAGATAATGAAAAAATTACCTTAGTTAACGCATGGATGGGGACAAGAAAAGGACACAAAGAAAAAGTCAACAAAAGTGACATACTGACTCAGAAATATGTCATGCTTGCTTATTTTGATGCCATTAAGTACATGACAATGTAGGATACCTAGCAAACCAGCGCTTTTTATGAACGTGTTAACCGGCGAACTAACGCACGCACGCACGGACATATGCATCTGTTAACTGCTTTACTTCATTTTTCATTCTTAAAAGTGCCTGTTAACATGTACAAAACACTTTGAAACTTTCACACTGTCTTGTGACTAGAAAAGATATGAAGAAATCCTTATGAAACGCATCTCTAGAAAGTAAATTAAATAAAGAATAAAGAACCTGTCAGTATTCCGGTTTCGGAGAAGGTCCCTGTGTTCCACGTCAGATAACAGAGTCTGGCATCGAACTAATGTGAACTTCACCAGATTCCCAAGTGCCGTTGGAGGTTAAAAAAGAAAACCATAATGGCAAAGCTCGGCTGTAATGGGCAAGGGACACTCCCCGAGACGGGTTGCAGGGCAGCCATTGGCGCAAAGGAAAAGCAGCAGACGCCGTCAAAGGGTTGCGTGCAAAGTGTTGGCCTGTTGACATAAATTTCAGTCCTACAGGCCCCTTAGGGGACTCTGGCGGCCATATTTCTGTAACAGACGGAGATTGAGTTTTAGAAAATATTAGGTTGCCTTTGCGTGGTGCTTGCTTGGCCTCGGCCTTCAGTAACACTTGAGGTGGATGGCGCCGTCTAGACACCAAGATTAAGGATCTCTCGAGTGAAGACTGACCATCATCAAGGGAGCGAAGAAAGTCGCTGGGATGGAAAGGAGTGGGGGGGGGGAAGGAAGGGCAGTGGGAGGAGGTGTGAAAGCGGTTTTGAATTCCGTTTGTGCTTTGTTTTAGACGAAGGAAAATTTGTGAAAAAAAATATTTATTTTGTTCTTGTTCTTCATGTCACACACACACACACATCGGTAGTGTAGGAACCAGGGAAGGGCAAGGGAGCAGCCGCCCCTTCAGAAAAGATCCCGAGGGGACAAGAATGTGAACTGTCAGCATGGAGTTTGCTCTTTTTAGTGCATTTCAAATATAAGTGCGTTAAAAAATCTTTATTTTAAACTTTTTAGTCTTTTTGAATTTTGTTATCGATTTTTTTGTTGTTTTAATTTGTGACTTTATTCCCTTCTTAGAGGCCGAATTATAGGAGATAACCTACAGTTTGCTAGTCCTAGAGCAGAAGTTATCCATCTCCACTAATTCGGTCTGTAAGTTTTCATACAAAATTTTGAAAATTACAAAATATATTTTAATACTTGTGGACTGCTAGACATGATTTAGAATGGCATTGTCACTGGAAATGAGTAAATGGAGAAAATTTCAGACCTCTAGGACGATGGGAAGTGGGTAAAAAGTCGATTACAAAACTTGAACCTAACAGACAAACAATAAACATAGTAAGTTAAAAAAATGTTTTTAAAACCTCGCGCTGTCTTTATTGGCTGTAATAGCTTGAAATCTTGGAATTTCAGCCTTCGTAAAGCATTGGAAGTTAGAATTAATGTAAAAGTCTTTTTGCGAAAATGAGTAAAATGACGGAGAGAAAGAGAGAGAGAGAGAAAAAAAACACGAGAGGCACAATTTAATAAATATGTGAAATATAAGAATGTGTTGATATAATTTAAATGTAAATATATCCATAGCGAACTATAATAATAATGAAGAAAATGTATTATATTTTAAGCAAACACTGTAAAGAAAGTAGAACAAAGGGGGAGGGAATGAGAGAGAGAGTAGGTGGAGGGAGAAGAGAGAGGATCTAGGGTAACATATGCCCTTCAAGACGCCTGTCATCATTCACGACATGAAAAGAAGACTGTCATTTGTCTCTCGGGCTTTCTGATGACATTTTTTTTTCAGACGAAGAATGACAAACAAGAAATTAATCAGAAGGCTTGGTAGTTAATCCACTGGGGATTGATAGGTCCTCGCACATCAGGACACGCTCCCTTACACGCACTACTCTCTCTTCCTCCCACCACCTTCTCTCCGCCCACCTATCTTCCCCTCGCTTTCCATATTTCTTCCTCTCCTCCTCCTTAGCTCTCCTCACTCTCTCCTACACTCTTTAGCTTCCACACATACACACACACACACACACACAGATGGAGGGAAAGAAAAGATCAGAAGCAAGGCAAAGGGAAGATTAATAAGGATAAATACGGTAGGGATCGATCAGAAAGTGCGTCAGTGGTGGACTGGGGAGAAGAAGAGGGAGGGGGAGGGGATGGGTAGGTAGGTAGGAGAGTTATGGTTGGGGGTGGGTGGGAGAGACGAAGAGACAGAACGGTAAAGGTGGGCGGGGCTTGTAAGACATGACGACCACTACACTCAGGCAGACGTATCCATCTTTGAGACACGACGAAGACAGGTGGCGCCCCTTCATTCAAATTAATCACCCACTTCTGCTACCGGGTTCGCTCCAGCTTTCATGTTGCTCTCGAATGGGATGTACAATATGCACGAAGGATTATAAGTTATTCATTGATCTGCGTTCCTAATTGCTTGATGAGGACGAAATATTTAATCGTAAATTGTTAATTAAATTTAATTTAATGTATAATAATTTAGTCCTCGGGTGTCAACGTGGCATGTGCAAAACGTACATTTCTAATGTTAAAGCATAGCGAATTAACATAAAATTCCGGTTCGTAGAGGTTCACTTTGAGTACTTCTGTCTTTGCACCGCTTTTACTGTTTAATTTATTTACCTGCAATTTGGAAGAGCCAGCGAATGCAGCCCACTTAAAAGGTTACTGATATCAAACAAGTCGTCCTTAAAACTAAATATTCAATAGTTGCTGCCTATCTATTGATCTCTCATGAGATCAGTATCTTGTGATGGCTACTTTCAAGAACAGTTTTACATCTTAAGAACATATTATTTGCCTTGGTACTACATTTTCCTTTTTTGCCTTTTGTGTGCGATGCAGTAGAAACCAAGAAAGATATTCTACGAGATAAATCAGTCTGACTTAGGAATTTTGTTTTTTTTAAAAAATGAGTCTGATTTAGGGCTGCCAGAGTGCGTCATTAAACCAGTGAGGATTGATTTTTCAGGTAAAATCATTTGCACAAAATTGAATTCACCTCACATAAAAAAATAAATAAAAGAGGAAGAGAGAGGGAGCGGGAGAGAAAGATAGAAGGATGCTAGAAATGTATGCACCACAGGCCAGAAGCGGATATTTTTCTGATCGATTACGCAGATGGATCGAAAAAGTAGTCAAAAAATGTCCTCTGCTTTTTCGGGTGGTGGGGTTTGAAAGGGTGGAGGGATGGGCAAGGCATTAGGCATGCAAATCCTCGCAGTCTTCTGTGAAGTATCAGCGGAGGCTTTTACTTGCTCTGCTCTGGGCTGTAAGACTTCAAGGGACCCTCCTCCCTGCCCCCCCCCCCACTTCCCCACACAGACAACAGAAAAAAAATTATTGGAACTGCTTAGCAACCGTTGTTTTGACTATTTCATTACGTCCTGGCGTTCTCTTCTCCGTACCTTCAGGTCTTCATTATCTCCGCCCAGTTTGCCAGGTCCATAGCTAACTTGAAGGTAACGCTATAGCTAACTAGTAGATAAAGTTATCGCTGTTTCATGGCTGCGACCCCTGCTCGATTTTTCACAAGGAAAAGGTCTCTGAAGCAGCGGATGGTGCTGTGCGTGACGCCTGCTATTTTTGCATTTGCTTGTCAGGGGCGTGCGTGTGGAAGGTTGGTGCATGCGTGCCTGTGCTCTACTTTGTCCCGAAGACGTGCCTTGCCGCTGGTTGCCATGACACTAACAAGTTGTCGTCAGAGGTGCACGTGCACGCGGAACGAAAGTCTTTGAACTTCTACCCTTTATGTTTTATTTATTGTTTCCTTTTGCTTTAACTAGTTCATTCGATTAAGATTTTATTTAAAAAAAACTGTAAGGGAACTATTTTCTTTGGCATGTTTCCACGGAGTACAAATGAATGCCAGCGAAATTAAGGCCTTTTAAAAATATTAGCGGAGGAAAGGAAAACCAGATGCAAGCAATCCCACGTTGAACTTATTCTGCATCAACATTGTGCGTGGCTTTGAATTAAAATAAATCGATATTATATTCAATTTAATAATTGAATTTAGTTAATATACAAGCGAACGGAACCCAGTCTTGTAACTGCAACATCTAAAGCATAGTTAACTGTATTTTAATTTTTGAATAATCTTGTGACCCGTGTATAATAAATAACAAAAAATCTAAAGTTTGTGGTCAAAAGCAGCTTCAACTGATTCTTATAGTCCGAGGCAGTTACAGTGCGTCCCGCTATTCCTGTCTACACCAACAGCGACAACAGATTAGCAGCGATAGCTCGGAATCTGTCAAAATGTTAGAAACGAGCAGAAAGACTGGCGTCAATGCGCAGTGCAGCGTGTACGTGACCTGCACGTCAGTGAGTGAACGGCCATTCACAGTCAACTGTGACGTCACTAACTGGCGTGCTATTATTATGGCGTCACTCAGGTACTTCCTGACGTCAATCGCCCAGGCTGCGCTGCTTGAATTGCGTTTAGGACAAAGAAAGGTGGATTTGACCCTTATTTACCCTCGGGAGAATCTCGTTTCACGATCGAGTTTATTGATCTCATATCCAGCTTCCCGCGAAAGAAGATAGAGGAAAGGGTAACAGTTTATGGCTACTGATGTACTGATCACATCTTTGTGTGTGTGTGTGTGTTTGTTAAAGAGACAGGTAATATACCTATAAGAAAGATATATATATATATTGAGCGAGACTTCGGTTCACGACTAATTTTTTTTAATTGTATTTTCTGTATGTGCAGTGATTAAAAGGGCAAAGTTAACATTTTATAAACAAAACACGATTTTCAGCCCATTATTATACTTCAAAATTCCTGCTTAATATCATTACACGAACATTCTTCAGTGGCAGACTGCAAAAAAACCATCCCGTATCGCTGAACTACTAGGTTCGTAAGATTCAGGGGGAAAATAATAACATGTGACGCTTAGCATAGGTCCATCGTTAAAACGATGCTCATGAACTCCTCATTTCCCCACAGTTTGTTTGGTAGGAGGCGGGGGGCGAGAAGGCTTTTAACAAAGGTAGTCTCTCTTTGTGGGAGCTTACATGTGAAATCGTACACCCGCAAAAGGTCACGACAAAATGTCAGACGAAAGGTGACGACACAAGTGACAAACACCATCAGGTTCATGCTCTTCGTGTTCCCGTCTGCCTGCACGCTGTGTGAAGGAGGTACTTTGGGAGGATCTTCCTATTCATGAGGCTCGTGATGAGCAAGTCCAGGCCACCACTTTTTACTTTTAAAAAAACTATTGTGACGTAGTGACTAGTCTGTCACATTCTGAGCTTGTTGAAGTGTCACCGAACTGACCCAATGCCATGAAGTAAACGAAGGGGGAAAAATCCTCAAATTATATCAACGACTTTCAGTAATTTTGTAAAATAAGGTCTGATTCAGCTAAGGGTGACAATGTGTTAAATAATTTTTATGTTTTTTAACTCAGACGTAGTGTTCGAAAAGTGACATAGTACTAATAAAAATGATTTGTATAGGTCTTTTCCAATGGTTTTTTCAGAGCGCTTTACATAAATAATATACAGACTGAATTACCCACAACCATGCACCCATCATCCATATTCGCATATAACAGACTTGCTCACTTCTACTACATTTACTCACTCATACACAAAGTAAATTCCAGGCACACGTTATGCACGTTCGTGTCAGGACAGGGTCACAGTGAAGTCGTCGTTCGGAAAAGATGCGTCTGAAGTTTGGACTTAAAGGTGGTTAAGGAATCGGAGTGTCGAAGTTTGATGGGTAATCCGTTCCAAGATGATGGGGCTTGGTAGGAGAAAGACCTCTGTCCATACGTCTTTGTCTTAGGTAGTGGGACTCGCAGAAACTTGGTGTCAGAAGATGAGCGAAGAAGTCGTTCGGGCGTTTAGATGGAAATGAGTTCGGAGAGGTACCGAGGACCAGTGCCACAAACGGCGGATTAAGTGGAAAGTTTGTAGGCTGTACGATACACAATTGGCAGCCAGTGAAGAGGGCGGATGATGTGCGATATATGATCACATGTAGATGGTCTGCAAATGAGGCGAGAAGGGTTATTCTTAATCGTTTGAAGTCTATCAAGAAGATATTTGTAAATTCCAGCTAAACGAGAATTACAATAGTCCATCCTCGACAGCACAAAGGCACAGATTAGAGTTTTAGTTGCATCAGTGCTGAGTTAGTCACGAATGGTACTGATCCTACGAAGTTCAAGGTGAGCAGTTTTGGTGACATGAGAAATATGCTGATCGAGAATGACACCCAAGCTGCGGACAGAGGTGGAGAAAGGAAAAGTTGAGTTGTTTATAGACAGAGACTGGGGGGGGGGAAGAAGGATGACTCAGAAATTTCTTTGGACAAGTAAATATCAGTTTAGTCATATCGTCTTACTCCAGTCTGTGTCCTTGACCTTGAACAGCTGGCAAGCTGACAGCAATCTGAACGTTTTGAGATTCAAAGAGGAGAGAGAAATTGCCTCATTGCGACAAATTTCTCTATCCTCTACAGACATAAAAAAAGCCTTCTCACATTAAACTTGGCAATAATATGGTGTAGCCAGGTCCTGGGGCTTTTAATTGTCCTTGCTGACAATTGTTTCCTCTGGCAGAACTTCCGGCTACCTGGTCAATGACGAACAATCGTTTAGATTCATAACACGATCACAAACTAAATATGGGGTGATGGGAACAAAAGTCTGGCTTATCCTGTTTTATCTTATTTAAAACAGTTTCAGTTTAAAAAATATAAAATTGTGTTGTGTATTGTGTGATATTAAAACTGATTATGTAAACAGATTAAAGGCCTAAGCGTGTTCAAAATTAGAAATGTGTGGCGCAACTGGTGTCAGACATGTGATTGCATATAAACAAGGCACCACTTTGGCTAAAACTGATGGACTGGGGTGTGTGGGTGGATGGATAAAGGCACGACAGCCGAGGGAAGAGCCGATAGGCGGCTGATTGGGACTTGTTCCTCACACCCTGTGGTTCTCCAGGGGCCCAGTTCAGATCGTGAGTGGTGCAGAGGCGGTTGCCAGCTTGATGAATATTTAAGTTTGGAGGCGGCATCTGAGAAAGAAATATCTTTCACGTGTGAAGCTTGTGCAATTGCAAGATTCCATCTTCATGTAGTGAAATTTCTCTTTTCTCACCCTCATCCCTCGACACTATCAGTCTTTCCTCTCATTCACTTTCTCTCTCTCGCTCCTTCTTGCAGAAGTTGCTTTCTTTCTATTGATTTGTCATGAACTCGGTATTTTGTGATGACTACTAATGAGATATCTTTAACATCCTAAGGAACACATTATTTAGTATTAATTAAATATTTACCCTCTGTACGTAAGAGTGCGCGTAAATATTACTCATTTTGGAATTTTCACACGCCTTGTTCTTTTTCTTGAATGCCGTTTATTATTGTAATGATGTAGTACTTTAGAGTGAACGAAAGAAGCAAAACGCATACTAATTTTGCTTATCTTTCATCTTTGTACATTCTCGTTCTATTTTTCTTTCTTTTTTCCCTATCTCCATCTATCTTCTTTTGTCTCTTACTCTCATTCATATTGTTTTTGCTATAATTTAATGTTCAATTCGAAAGACAATTATTTTGTTTCCAATACTGCTCTGTCCTTAACGATGCGTCTAAAGCAGGCCAGTCTTGTAATAAAGAAGTTCACTTTAAGACTGGGGAGTGCAGTGCTACACAGGGATGTTCGTCTAAAGAGCTTAAAAAGGTCTTAACGGGTCTTTACCCTGGAAGTCTAGGACCGGAAGTGCTGGCACTAGTCGCACGAGTTACCTCGCTTTATCTCTCTTACGTCATGGTAAGCGGCGTGTTATGCCAGACAAGTCTGACACAAAGTCGATTTCCTGCTGCACAGCGGGCATTGACATCGTCTGAAATTCCTTACATAACTCTTTCTTCCCCCTCTTTCTCTCTCTCAAGGTATAGTGTTCGAGGGGTTTCTTCTTACTTTCCCTTGTTTACTTTTTCCTTGTTTTCGTCGCCGTCCACCCTGCTGACTGCTGATTATTTTTCTGTAGACAAACCGGCTTGAAACAGGCAGCAGAGATTTTATTGTCTGACTGAAATTTGTACGTGAATGTTTATGTATTCTAGTGTGAACGCTTTGGACTGACTATAAAATAGTATGAACTGTCTTTGCTAAATAAGTGGTGTCTGAGAAAAGAATGCGTTTTATATTAGAGAATACATGAATCTATTTCAGAAAGTATTTCAAGTAGCTTAAAAAAAATAGAATATGTATGTTTATTTGGAAAAAAAGAAACGGGATCAGGTTTGGAAAAGAGGAAGAAGAAGATGAAATCAAAACTGTGGCTGATAAAACTTGGCTGAGACATTAGGATGACAAAGGACCATGCAGATATATGGCTGTCAATACTGATGGCGTTAGACATGTTGCAGTCTGCAAGAGGCTGCCTCAACATTCCACTGTAACAAGTTGGCCTTACGCCCTCTCCGTTGTGGTGTTGTAGATAATGTGGGCTGCCCACTTTACGATACTGCAACACTGGCCAGTTGTCCTATTGCGTGTACAAGTGCATGAACATACACACACGCATACACGCACACACGCAGCTACACATGCAAGTACAAAGCAGTAAAAGAGAAGGCGACAAGGGCAGGAACAGAAAAAGATAATTAGCATGCTGGAATGGCCCTGAATTGCCGTATGTACACGTCAGTGCCATTGTTCGTTTACTTGGCCCACTAGAAAAACTGTATATTTCGAAAACCCATTCTATCATAGCGAAATTATTGTTTTCAAACCGTTTTCTACTGTGCACTGAAATAAAATTACATTAATACAGAGGAGAGAGGTGTTCCCACCGACTTTTCGGGCACGTTACATTGGTGAGCTAACCATGAATACTACAGACATTGAGAGAAATTATATTTATATGAAGAACGGGAAGGAAAGGGGCTTCCCAGTGGCAGGTCAGGAAATTTGCTGGGCCAAGCACGAGAGTCATTGAGAAAAGTTACATCGATATGGAGGAGGTGGTGTTTTAACTTTTTTTTCTCTCTCTCTCTCTCTCTCTATCTCTCTCTTCATGCACGCGTATTTATCATGGCACTGTCGATATGCAAACACACGACAAAGAAAGGCAGCTCTCACAGTCTTCCACGAACTAGTTGCCCAAACCACTTGTGAGTCGCTGTCGCAATCAGTGCAGTAAACTTAACTCTGAGTCCCGCTTGGTTTCCTGGTGACAGAAATCACAGCCATAATGACCTGAGTGTGACAGTTTAACAAGTCTGTGTGGGGCTTTTATAATACAGACGTCGTCGTTGATTTACAGCTGACCAGTGCACTACAAGTATTACGCGCTTGTAATCAAAGGTCGGGTCCTGTGTAAAGACCCCTGTCTTACTGTGATGATGGTGGCAAGGAGTGTTAGCCAAAGAAGCTCTTATACACATCAGCCGACTTGTGATGGTCTGTCAACACGCTTTAGTTGTAATCCAAACTTAAATGACTTTAGAGTTTGGGCTTGGAAAGCGGGTAAGGGAAGGGGGTGCAAATAATGCCAAGAAACTTTATTTTCCAGTTTTGGCGCGTTCTAAGGAAACTTGTCACGTGATTTTCAGTCTCTAAGCCAGAGTAGAGAGTGGGTTGATGATCACTTTTGTTTAAGGGAGAGGGAATGAGCAGAAGCTAAGAGCTGATGACCTCACACAAGAAAGGTCACCGACGAGGACAGAAGTCTTTCCTGGGGTGTGACCTGGGCGAGCTTGTTGCATACAGCGCTTAGTAAAGGTCTCGTAATACGACTCGTTTGCTGGTGATGTGACGAGCTGAGTATGACGCCATAGCAACTATTTGTTGTCTGGCTTCGATGGCTGCCTTGAGTTTTCAATTATCTTCGTTGTCATCATCATCAGCAGCAGCAACAGCAGCAGTAGCATCTGCGCTTACATAAATTAAGCTCACACATGACATCTTGAAGCCAGGCAGGGCGGGGAGGGGAGAGACAGTGCAGGGGCAGTCAGGCATGGCAAGGTAGGATAAAGCATGAGAAGATAGATCAATAAAGGTGAAGCTTGGCAAGGTAATGTTGGGCACGGCATGGCAAAGTATCAATGTTAGGGAAAAAATAGCAAAATAGAGCAATGCTAGACAAGACATGGCAAGGAAGGGCAAGGCATGATAAGAAAGATCAATATAGGATAAAGCTTGGCAAGGTGATGTTGGGCAAGGCATAGTAAGGATCAATGACAGGGCAATGGATAACAAGGTAGAGCAATGCTGGAAAAGACATGGCAAGGTAGGACACGACATGGTAAGGTAGACCAGTGTAGGGCAAGGCGTGATATGCTAAGGCAAGAAAGCCAGGAAAAAGCTGACAGAACAGTTCAGGTTATCAACTTATTTATGAAATCAGGGCAGATAACGATAAAGCAGGCATAGAGCCATGCAGGGATTGCAGGCAGTCAGCAACAGGCAGAGGTCTACACAGCGGAGAGAGACCAAGAGAGGTCATCGTCGTCTCTACGTTTGAAGGTGTTAATGACAAGAGCCGAAGAGGGCGTCGTGACGAGGCTTAATGAGGGTCCCTGGCGCCACATAACTGTCCATGCAGCTTTAATGTGACCGTACTGAGTAGGGCAAGTGAATTTGTAGAAACATCACACGTGGGGAATGGAAATTGTATTGCCATCCAAATGTTGCGCTTGCATAATTGAGGTCATCCTCTCCTGCAAATAGGAATGCAAGAACGATGCAACTGCTTGTCAGAGTCCGTGTACAGGAAAAAAGGGACACAACTCTATAATCTGACAGGAGGAGAGGGAGGGAGAAGGAGGGAAAGACTAAATTAAGAGAGAAAAAATGATATATAACGGGTAGGGAACTTTTTGCGTCCTGACAAACTCTTAGGCTGTGACGGAAAATGTAGGAACCGCCACGCAGTAATTTTCGTAGGCCCTCCCTCCATCCCTCCGCTCTCTGTTCTTGTCCATAGCTCCTGTCTCATTCTCCCCTCTCTCTCATTTTCAATAGTTCCTTCTCTTTCATTGTCCATAGCTCCTTTCTCTCAAGGTTCCATTTCACATGGCTCCTTCCCCTCTCGTCTCTTCCTCTCATTTTCCATAGCTTCTCTCTCTCTCTTTCCGTAGCTCCTGTCTCTCTCTCTCTCATTTTCCATAGCTTCTTCTTCTTCTCTCTCTCTCTCTCTTTCCATAGTTTCCCGCTTAAATACAGAAGTCAAACGAGCACACACTTATCACTAGGAATTAAATGTGTCTCACAAATTTATTCACCTTCATTCAAATGATAATCAGTCTTTCTGTCTAAAGAAAAAAAAAACACACACACACACACAGTGGAGAAAACCGAAGTATCCGGAGAAAAACCACCGATTGCCAGCTCTGAAATTATCTATCACATTCAGAGAGAGGTATATCGGAGCGAGGATACGAACCTACAACACCCGATTCTCATTGTCGTGGCGACAGACGCTTTAGCCAGTACGCCAACAATCGCTTCAAAATTATATTGACACGCCTTTCTCATTCTCACGCTCACTCTCTCTCTCTCTCTCACTCACACACACACACGCCACTTTTTTCTCACACTGTTGAAGATGAATAGGTATGGGACTGGTCACATTGTGTGATGTTAGACGGTGAAAACCATACATTCACTAATTACTTAATCAGTCGCTTTTTGCACCTCGTCACTGTCATTTACAATGATTAGTCGGCACAAATAGTCCAAGCCCTGTTATTATCTATCCCAGAAGCCCTTGCCACACCTTATAAAAGCTTAGAATCCATAGATTGGTCAGTAAGGTGATGAAGAGTGTGCCTGCTTGACAGACATGGGGTCCACAGGTGGCTATCAACTGATCTGCCAAGTGTTGGCATCAGCCCAACCAGCCACGTGTCTTGGGGTCAGTCTGTACACCTTAACTCATAAACAAATTGATGGTGGGGAGAGGATGAGGGGGTTGGGCAACAGGCCGCGACACACGATCGACTTTGAAAGCCATTGAAGAAAAAGTCATGACGACAGGTAAAACACAGTAAGTAAGCGAATGGCTTTGCACCTACGCATTGCAACGCAAGAATACAGGCGGAGACAATGACATAAAGAAGTGCACGACATTTACCATGGACAATTCAAATGTCGAGTTTGATACGGATTTTTCTTTATATTTGGCTTGCATTATTTATGGAGGTATATTGCGCATATCACTCGTAAGCTGTATATCGATACCATCCTTGTCGCGTGATTCTTCTCCTCCTCCTTCTCCTCCTCCTCCTCATCATCAATGCATTCTGCCTCAAGAGCGTGGAGACAACTCGACAACTGTTGTAACGACAGTCTGGTGTTCAGGGTGACGTAGCTAATGGCTCACATTTTTTCCTCCAACGCCATTTCCTACTTGTTTGTTGTTTTGTGTTGTAACAGCACTACCAGTGCCATATATGTCTACCCCTCATTTCTTCCTCAGCCGGTTCCTGACACGCTTCGCCTATAATCGTGTTGTCATTCCGCAAACTCTTTGGCCCGTCCTGGCTTGTTCGTGCATGCGTGATCCGAATACATCGCCTGCAGGGCCACCTTTGGCGCGAGCACAAGCTGGTCTGCCCGAGAAAAAACGTGGTTAAAGGCCTACTAGCGTGCACACCTATTTTCACAAGGCTAGGAATTGCAGCCTACACAATTGGTATTTCCTGGGCCCTGACCCGAATAACCCCTTACCTTCTTTCATTCCTTTCATAAGGTATACTACGACTATATCACTTAAAAATAGGTTGAAACTAAGATTCCTTTGTATGTGTGAAAACATTCTATAAACATATTATGTGTGCATGTCTATCTAAGGATGTAACAAATTTAAGCGTAAAGTTTGTGCGTAGTTGTGGATATATCCGTTCTTTGTTCATACTAGTAGATTTGCATTCTTCTAAGCCTTTAACATTCAGGTGAGATGTGAATGTCGTTGGATGTTATGTACGGCCGCTTGGGCAAAGTGTCAGGCCCTGCTGGGAGTTTTGACTCCTTAAACACACACACACACACACACACACACACACACACACACACACACACACACACTATGTATGGACGCACACACACATACATATTCAGGCACAATACACTCTGCTACTATCACAGCGCACACACACACACACACACACACACACACACACACACACACAGGCACACTTCCCTGTACTGCTATCATCTGTCACACGGGTAAATGTATGAAGTTCAAGAACATTGTTCAAACGCGCTCTGTGTATGCGTGTGCGTGTGTGCGTGTTGCACTCATGATCCTGGCGAGGCAGGCTGTTTCAAGCGGAGGAAGTTAGGTCATTGCGAACTGCAGGTCTTGCCCACGCCACACAGTTTTTAACCGTCGTCTGCGCTGAACCAAGTCCTGGCCTGTGTGCTAATAACGCGAGTCGCTATTCGGAGGGGGACCTAGAGGAGCCAGGCTGCTCATCTGCCAGGTATGCTCACAGCTCTTGTGGAAACTTGCGATTCTAACCTGCCCATCAGCAAAGCTGGCGTCTAACACGGTTGGTTGCCAGTCCCGATGACGCTCTCAGACAAAGTCGGCTGGCTTGATAAAGATCAAAGAGCAAAGCATTACAGGGAGGTCGAGCGTCAGGTAAATCTCTTGATGAAAAGTAGATAAGGGGACAGCGAACCTGTCGACAAAAACCGTTTGCGCATGTCAGCCTGCAGGGTCAGCTTCCGCAGCAGACTGTTCACACCCGCTCTCGGTTGCAGTGAGGGACTTGCAGGACAGGGCGTTGAGTGATAGTTTAGTGATAGACTCTGTGGACTGTCGTCGTTGAAGTGGACGGCGTGTTTGTGGACTGTCGTCGTTGAAGTGGACGGCGTGTTTGTGCGGCAATCACCGGCTCGCGTCTGGCTGCACAAGTCCATCGACCAGTTTCCCCGAAGCACTGACGTGGAAACGCGCGCGCGACTACTGGGGTCCGCCGTTGGCCACATTCTTCTGCAACCACAGATCCAAGTAGAAAGAGAGAAAACCCCACAAGCAGTTGTTCACAGCGTTTGTACGTGCACGCCGTTGCCGTTCTGTTGGCGTTTTCTTGACTTTCTTTGCAATTCTTCAGTTTTAACTCTCGTTCAGACCTCGTCTTCGACTTGAAGACCAGGAGAGACAATGTATCTAAACTTTTCTGGCCATATGTATCGAAGCTGCGTCAAAGAGTTTGCCTGGAAGTGAATTTTCACCACCGTCAACATTGTTGGCTTGTTAGGCCGCGCGTGAGCTTGTGTTGCATTTGTTAAACTAAAGTGCACCTGAGGCAACCAACACCTTGGCAACCCTATGTTTGCGCTTGGGCAGCCCTAGTGGTCTACAACCCTGTACCTCTTCCCCACATCCTCCCACTACCCCTCCGCGAACCCCAAGTGCAAACTTCGCGCCACCGGGAGAAATGTTTTCTCACGTCGATAATAGCACAGGGGGCTGAGCTCCACGCAAAATCCCCTCTTAGTAGATTGATTTTTTTTTTTCGGCGTCGCTTCCCCTTAATGGTCGACCAGAAAGAAGGTAAAGTATTTCACGAAAGCTTTGGGATATAACTCAGCTGGGTTTGATGCTGCACGTAACGAGCTCCAAACGGATTACGCCTGGCTTGGAAACCTATTTCCTTGCAAAGCAGGAAGTTCGGGTGGAGAAAAGACTTATACCCGTTATAGATCTTCTGCGCTTTTTGTGGGAAACCTACCTGCTCTTTCTTCGTTTTCTCTAAAAGAGAACAACAAACTATGAGTTGTCATGGTGTGTAAAGACTTTAACTGACATTCAGCCTGGAGGAGTCGGACAACTTCGTCAAGTTTGTGTTACCTGGTAAGCAGGTTTGTCTGAAGGTCATTCACAGCATTACGATATAAATTTTAATGTCTGTTTTCATTTTCTACCTTATTTTCAAATTACATTCACTAAGATAGTTTATAGACTAATACTAAAGTCGTTATTTAAATTTTATCTTTACTTTTAATGATTTAGTAAGGTGAGAAACATGCCTTTTCGTTACGATGGGAGATAACTGTCGGAAGAAAATAACAGCTAGGAGTTATCGATGGTTTTTGTTGCTGTTTTTTTATTTTTTAAAACGCTAGAAGGAGCTATTTGTTAGATCATTCCCCTGATAAACGTTTGACAGCCAGTCCGCTCGACGGTATCCGCGATCACTTTGCGAATCGCGAAGGTGTTTCAACAAGCACTTGCAGGCTGCATCAGTGCCCTCCCTCCTCTACCAGTGTGTGTGAAGTGTCACGTGTGGTGCGACTGTTATCTGCAGGTAACTGCTGCCTTCTTGTTTTTTCGGTTTTTTTTTCCATCTGAGTGCTTAATTCTCAGCTAAAATAACGCACGACATCCGTTTATAGTCTCTCGGGTTATTTGTGTCAAGGCGGCCATCAGGCGCGGGTTTTCCAGTTATTCCAGCAGTCGTCTGTTTGTTCATGGTGTCGTATGATAAGCCAGTAGGATTCACGTGGTTACCTGTCGCGAAGAGAGAAGTTAAAAAAAACGAGACAATCTCGGAAGCAGTTGATCATACTGATTGTGAACCTGCGCTTCCGCCGGCATGACACTACGACTATGGCGGGTATTGTTGGGACTAGAACGAAGGACCTGCTTTCTTCTTGAAAAGGCCCAACATTATATTACATCAGCTTCACCTCACCAACTATAAAAAGTACCCGTGTTATCGCTACTAGTCTTTTTGAATATGTTGAGTATGTCTTCGATACCAGGACCTGAAGGACCTGACGGGGTGTTGGTCCATTGGCTGCAAGGACGACAGTGTTTGGGGGGGGGGAGGAAGAGACACCGGCCTGTTCTCAGGGCAAGCTTAATGGAAGGTCAGCTGCATGACTTGGATCAAGATCTTGGTTTGGAGACCCCCCGTGTTGTTCGCAGTATATGGTTTCAACTCTTGCCTCAGAGGCTCCATAAATATGTCCTGTAGACATTACTCACCTGTTCTTGTTAAAACTTCAGTGAACGGGGACCCCGGTCTTGTTCAGGTGCTTGAATTCATTGGGCTCTGGCGAAGCAATAAACGACTACTGGTCGTCTCCTTTTACAACCATGAAATGTTTTATTTCCTATTTACTTAGTTTGAACATGCGTGTATTGCGAGTCGCCTTTACGAAGGGCTTAGTTCTGCAGTGAGCTTATTTGATGACCCTTTAAATAATGACCTTTGGTTTAGTTGGTTTTTTTCCTTAAACGTCTTTTTTTGTTCTATTTTATATTTCGTGGTTTTCTTCTTCTTCTCTTCCATGTTCTTGTTCTTAAGCACAGCTGACATGTCAATTCAAGCATAATGTATTGACAAATGTTCCAAATAATAATATACGGCTATGATTAATCTACAATACAACTCGATATTCAGCTGCCGGTCTCTCTCTCTCTCTCTCACTTGCGGAAAACGTGAAAGTTTGCGACCCCCAGTGAAATGCACCTTTGTGCACCGATGTCCTCGTGTAAAAAAGCTCGTGCATATCGACAGGTCAGGTACTTGACGCAGTTACTGCTGGCCTTGAATCATCGGGCGGGGGGGGGGGAGGGGAGTGTGAAGGAGAGGTCACGTTGTTTTTGCTCTTTCACCACAGTACTACTCCAGAAGAGAGCACCTGTTGTCCTTAATTCTGAAATTCCCGTCCAGGCTTTAATTCACTAACAAGCCGCGCCAGGCTTTATACAGACGTGATAGTACCTGGGGAGGGGGGCCAGTTAATGTGCACCCCTGGCGAGCACACACGTTGAGCTACACAAATCTGGTTACCAACCACCTCGACTGTGTCATAATGTGTCTTTAGGTTCGACAGGACTTGCAGATTAGATGGATAACACGAGGCGGCGCTGAATCACTAGAAGACTCGTTTCGCTCAGCATGCTATTACATTACCACGGGATGCGCCTATCCCCCACCCCCGCCTGTTATAATATCATCAGGTATCGTCGCCTGGGTGACTGACTTCCTGGGAAATGACCTTAGTGCTGTCACATTTCCTGAGCATCCCACGTTCTGAGACTTACATATAGTTCTTCTTAAGTAATCACATGCCTTATAATACTTAGTGCTAAAGCATTGTTGCATGTCGCCAGTACATTTTTAATGAGGCTGTTAATTACTTAGGTCGTTTAATCCTGACCATCCCAACCCATGAACAAGTATATTTACTCTGTGGGTGGGTGGATTTTTTAAAGTCACCTCATCAGTAAATAGCGGCATTTGTCTCATGATCATTGATCAAAGAGTAATTCGGTCTATTAATAGCATTATTAAGATGTGTGCTTGTTTCATGGCAGTTAAACTCATAGGATGACAAACAGTTTTTCAGCTTCGCCGAGTTTACGGGGAGATAATTATCTCCTGTGTCATCGCCCTTTTATTTTTAACGGTAAACGAGGAAACATGTCCTTTGACCTTTGTTGGATGATGGTTACCTGTAGCTGCCACACAGCTTCCTGTCTGGCAATTTGTGTGACGTCGATATTGTGGGAGGAAACACTAGGGCCGAGCACATAAATCTACCCCACGCTGACGTCTGAAAGTCCCCCCCCACCACCACCTCCATCAGAATAAATATCGTTTTTCCCTCTCGCTTTGGCGCATTTGCGACTTTTTGAGTCGATAGAATGATCGATCTCTCTCTCTCTCTCTCACACACACACACACACACACACACACGCACGCACAGACACACACACAAAATGCACTTTCAGAAGGATTTTTCTTTCTTTTCTGTGTTATTGCGTCACCTGACAGCATCTGCTCTTAAGAGACCGAACACTTTAACCAGCTGCCGCCCCTTTTGCGCGACTGTCGTGAAAAAGTGGCAAGAAAAATTATTGTGACAAAACGTTCAATACACAAAGCTGCTTTAATTAAAGGTTAACCCGCCTTAAACATGACATTTTAACTCAAAAGTTCTAGAACTGTCATTAGTTTGTCACATAAAGGTGTCGGGGTTTGTTTTTATAGATTTTTTTAGTTGAGGAGTAGGAGCAGATATGTGAGATGTCTGGGGCGGGGAGAGAAGAACGCGCTGATTGACCTATACTTTATCTTGTGACATAACTACATGCAAGCAATAAAAGCAATAAAAGATTAACATAACAGTGCGCCTGCATTTATGATCTCACAGAAAAAATGTTGTGAACGAAACAGTGATATTCGCTCAGTTTGGTAAATCAGTATCTCGTAATAAACTTAACCCGGTCCTTTGAAATAATTTTGCATCGGTGTAAGCCTTTAAGACTCCATTGTCTCTACCCTTTGTCTGAATATCAGCATTTAATCAGCGAAAGGCGCCTCTCGTCAGTGTTTGGAAGCATCGAGACAACGAGCTGCTGCTGCTCCATTGGTCACCGTCTTTCGACGTCCTTCTCCAACCGGCGTATTGTTTACTGGTAACTGGTGGGCGTCTGTTTAGAAAGGGCGCTAGTGTCTGACTTTCTGCATCCGTTGAAAAAACAAAATAAGAGCATGGGAACACAGATGTGTGGGTATTAAAATGTCAGAACACCACGAGGCATGAGACAATTTCCTGATAGGAAAAGCCTTAAACCGACAAAAATCACAATAGGCTTACGAGTATCTACACCGACAATAGGCAAGAAAGCCAGCAACAAAGAGAAAGAGAGATAAAGTTTGTGTGTGTGTGTGTGTGTGTGTGTGTGTGTGCGCGCGTGCGTCAGTGAAGGCGTAAAACAGTGAAGCCAATGATAAAACAAATCTGCGTTCCCAGAGGTTTTTAATCGTAACTTTCCAAATGTGTATGCAATTTAGTATTAGGCTGTAACAGTAGTACATATAGTGATATATATATATAATGTTTTTTTCTGAAAGGAGTAGACTATAGCATTATTTCTTGTTTCACCGCCCAGCCTTTGGGATGCGAGACAGCGTGTCACAATGTAGTTCCTCAGAGGCCACTGAATCTAAGTTTGGCATCCACAGACCAGGGAATGATTGCACGTGATGCGCCAACCGGTCTGACGGTCGCATTTTGTGGCGCCTCCTAGAAATGGCTGAGGCAGAGCAGACCTCGTTTTGCTGCGAGTTTCACCCGCCATATCGAGCCGACCCTCGGGCGACATTGCCGAGTGTACGATCAACAGAGTAATGTGCTCCTTCCACGCTTGTAATTTAGCAGCCTGATTTGGCGATTTTCGATATCACTTTTATCCTTCTTGTAATGCTATACTGTTCCTCCGGGAGGAAAAGTATTAAAAGGCAGAGAGATCCTACGTTTAAACAGGTAAACAAAGAGGATTTTATGTAAACGCTAGACCGCACTTGAACTCTGTTCCAAATGTCGTGATTTCTACATAATAAACCCGTTTACAAAGGAGAGAAAAAGGGATAAGCGCGTATTGCACACGATGGACGAATGATAAAAGTCTGTTCCTACATGGTAAACTCGTTATAAACGTGTGTTTGCACGAAATAAACGTACGTGTACACGTGATAAGCATGTAATAAGCACAGTTTTACCCGTGATAAACGCAAAATAAACGTATTTTGTTGACGATAAACACATAAATGATTCACGCAAAATAAACGCGTTTTTATGCACGAAAAACATGTAAACGACATGATAAACACGCAATATTACTTTAACCGTGATAAACACTTGATAGTATGTGTGTTTTAACACGATGAACGCTTGATAATCATGTGTACACGCATGATAAACCCACTGTAAATATGTGTTTTCCTTTAGTATAAATGCACGCTGACAGGACAAGGGCGTGTGCGCTAGTGACGTCAGAGTACGGGAGTTGGCGAAGGAGCTTTGAGGGCTGAGGGCAGCCACATCAAGGGACTTCATAGCAGCTATGGCTCGTAAAAACTAGACAGAGCTCGGGACTAATGTTATTGATGTGAGCAAGAGAGGGGAGGAGGTAGAGAGGGAAGAGAACATCAGGAAGCAAGATGAGAAGCGAAGAGAAAAGAGAAGAAAGCCTATTTTTCCAAAGGCTGACAGACAAAGCATGTGAGGGAATAGCATTAAATATATTTGAAAACCTGGCACACAGCCACCAGAAGTCGTGACAGCTGTACAGTGTTTTGACGATGATTGTTTTGTTTGTTTGTTTGTTTGTTTGTTTGTTTGTTTTTAAGCCGTTTATGCGCAATGTTAAGGCAGTACGACCTTCATACCTGAAATTGAGAGAATGAGAGAGAGCAAATTCTTTATTGTGCTGGACAACGGGTACGAAAAGTTGTAACAAAATTTGAGTGTTTTAAGCAAACCAGTTATGCTAGTCAGCTGATGAAAACAGTGTCTTATATATATATATATAGAGAGAGAGAGAATAAAGAACCGATTGTCTTCGTCTTCCTCATTCTCGTCAACATCGCCTCTGCCCAAAGCTGCCATAAGTACTGGCTGCAGATGAGAGAGCCGATAACACAGTATTTGCATTCTCGGGTCCTTCCGCTCCCTCGTCGACGACGGCGCTCCAGACAAACTGCGTCAAAGCACCCCGCGACCTTGACCTTGGCGAAAACGCAAGTGGCACCAAGCGTGCGTCACGTGCTTGACGTCAGCGTGTCCGCCCCGTGTGTGGAGGTCGTGTCCCTCTTGCGGACAGACAGCCTGTTGGTGAAAAGGGGGGTTTGGAGCAATTACGCTGGAGCGGGGGGAGGCGAGTGGGGGGGGGGTAGAAAAAAACAAGACACAGCTGATAGCAGAGTGACCTGCCGCTGAGTGCAAAATACTGGAGTCCGGAAAAACCAGATTACGCTTGTTGACTTGTGTTTTGTTTAGGAAGAGGCAAACCACACATCGTGCATTTACTAGATAAGGAAATGTGTCAAGGGAGTCATTGTAAGGTCTTAATTTCGACTAAGAAGATGCTGCATAGAAGATAAAGGGGTAAATATCTTCCCTATAAACTCTGTGCGTTGCCCATTGTGGAGTGAGCTGTGAGGTGTTCGAGACTTCTCTTTTCTCTGGGTCAGGATTTTTTGTGAGGGCGATGCGCATCTCCTCTCTCTCTCGTTGCCATACTTTTCCCCAACTTTCTGTAATTCCCGACAGCTGGGTCGACTGGGGGATGGGTGAGAAAGTCACTGCATAACACAGGTATCGAACCTGCTTGCGTCAAAGTTCGGACGCCAGCGCTTTAACCACTCGGTAATCCACTTCTTTTACATAAAACAGTAATTGAACTTTGTTAGGGAGAAAGTGTAGTAACTGTATTAATGAAAAGTAAAAGCAAGTAAACTTAAATCCCATGTAGTCTAAAACCATGTCCAACAGCATGTCATTTTGTAACGTGCTGTTGTCATTAACAAAGCGGATACATTTTGAGCTTTAACAGAAGCAGCAGTGAATGCAAAAAAAAAAACAAAAAACAAAAAAAACAACTGGCGATATTGTAGTTGAGAAAGTTTGGCTGTCGTGAAGCCAGTGCTGCATGGACATGTATTGGCAGCGCCAATAAAGTGGTAAGGAAACAGCGCCACCATTCGGCTCAACAATTGAACCATTTTATGAGCGATAAACCCGAAGCGAGGTTGGTTTTTTATCAGCACCAGGCAAATCGATGTCTTGTAGCAAACTTGTTTTGACCAAAACAAACATTCTGTTAATGATCGCTAGAGCAGAACACCGACATGTATGTTTTTCAAAAAGTTAGTCTTGTCAATTATTATTTTTTCTAAAGTAGTCTCACCCCCTATCGCATTAGACTTATCAAATTCGTCGAATCGGAAAGCTATTTTCCTGAAGGACTTTATCTAGTCTGCCTTCTAGGTCGAATCAGTCTCGAACAAAGTGAAAGCGTTTGTATTTTTTTATTGGAAGTCTATAAGTTTGGAATAAATAAGTAGAGAGTCTGTAAATAGGGAATATAGATATATAAGTAGGAAACCTATAAGCAGGAAATCTACGAGTCTATAAGTAGGACACTGTGAGACCCAGACTTATTTTTTCCCTTCTGTCAGAGCATATCACTGCACTAAACAGTAGGGGGGGGGGAGTTTCACGAAAGCTATCACGTTATCAAGGGAGGGGACAGACTTCGGGATTAGGAAGAAGAACAAGGAAAACATTTGTTTCTCTTCATCGTACCTTGAGGAAAGGACTTCGTGATGTTATTAACAATACAGACCTTAAGGACGTAATGTGTAATGTGCACCAAACATAATAACATTGGTGAACGAATTAGAGCTGGTTATCATGTTTGTTTTTTTGTTTGTTTTTTTAAGACGGAGGCAAGTTAGAAGAGTGTTGTGTAGACTTCGAAAGTCTCACTAATTCGACGTTCGTTTGATTTAAAACTAAAAAAAATACCGTCCTAAATCATTTTCTTCCGAGAAGAAGACAGATAAGAGAAAACGCACGCAGCTTTACGAAGGCGTACACTGTATAGAAGTCTGTCAAACAAGCTGTTGTCGTCGCTGTAGGGGTGCTGACGCGATTGGGAGGGAAAGCCGGCAGCTGCTTCAGCGCCCCGCTACCCACTTGTTTGCTGTGGGACAAAGTCTGACGTAGAGCTGACGAAAGGCAGCGGACCATTGACGCTAATCTGACGTGCAGATGGCAGGTGATAAAACCTGCAAACCGTAAGAGCGCCAGACTCACGTTGATGACGTGAAACGGGCGAGCCTGCCTCCCACCCACCCTCTACACCGCACCCTACAGCCTAAACTTACATTGATCGCTCATACCCTAACAGAAGGAAAACAATCTGTTTTTGAGGTGTTGTGTTGCATGTTTTTGCTACAAGAGTAGTTGTTGAAAACATTTCATTTATAAAATACCTTCACTCTTGATCACAGAATAATCCCAAATGGCGAGGAGAGCTTAATGGAGTAGGAGGTCCACCCAACCATCCTCCGTCTCCCTCTCTCTCTCTCACACGCATACACACACTCTCTCTTCTCTCTCTCACTCTCTCTCTCTCACACACACACACACACATATATATACACATTTTTTCTCTCTCTCTCTCTCACACACACACACACACACACACACTCTCTCTCACACACACACCAGCTACTCCCAAGCCTCTTTGCCTCCTTGGTGTTAAGGTCGTCCCACGTTTGCAATCTTTATTAGATGCTTCTGCGGCATCAGTGACTATTGAATCGAGAGACTCGATGAAAAGACTGGAAATGAAGCTGTGTGGAGTTCGCACTGCCACTAATAAAATCGAGTTTTGGAATAGCATCGATCGGTGCTGTCCAACACCAACAATAACTGTATCGCTTGTCGTCACGCAGAATTATTCTCGTATAAAAACTCGTTATAATCTCGGTTAATATATACAAGCTGCCATGTTACCCACATAGCTCTTTTATATCGCTATCGTGATCTTCTCTTGCTTACGAACTCTTATCAGCAGATCTGATAATATTTTTACTTACGTATAACAAAACACATTGTAGATACCATGTGTCTTTTGTTGTTTTGTGGTTTGTAAACGACTTTTGAAAAGGAGTATTCGAAGGAACGTTTTTTGAAATAGTCTTCTTTTTCTCAAGAATTTAGTAATTCACCTTTATTGTTATTTATTTATATTTCTTTTGTTAAGTTTGGTTCTTCAGTAGTATAATGTGATTTTCCTAATAAGTTGTTCAGGGGTGGGTTTTTGCAAGCTAAGAGTTGAATCTGTATAATTTCGTCTTTACTCTCTAGGAACGGTGTCCTCTTCGGCCCACGATTTGCATTCGAAAATTGCCTCGACGCCAGGCACTTAGTTCACTGGTTGAATCCTCTACGGCAGGCGGAATGTCCTTGCAATCGGCTTTCCAAGCACTCCTTGTCCTCTTTGTGGGAAAAGAATGGAGGATAAAGACACTTAACAATCCCTTTTGGTGCAGTTGTATTAAGGGAAAAAAGATTGCGGGTATGCAACGAATGCGAAAAAGGTCCAGAGCTGGCGCACGCGTGTGTCTTCGTTAAGAGGATCATGTAGTGGTCCCGCACCTGGCGCGGTGTGTGTGTGGTGTAAATGTGAAACAGGCTGAACGGCATTTTCTAGCACTGCAAACCTCGCGAAATGAACGAAAATCACAGAAAACCGGGGAAGAAGAGGAGAGAACTTCACAGCTCGTGTTGACGTCCCAACTCAAATGTGCTTTTAAGAAGGGTGGGCCGTCTTGTTGTGCTTTTAATGTACGCGCATGGGAAAATAAGTTTCTCTGATGATGATCTGCGGCTGGTCTTGTTAGGTATCACTCATGTACCACACAGGCTTCACCAGATGTCAGCGGTGATTGTGGTGGTGGAGGGTGTGGGATTATCCTTAAGATCGGAGCAGCGTATGTGGGTCTTTGGTCGTTTGTTTGTTCACCTACTGTTTGGCTCTACCATCTTTTGAATATTTGTGTTTTTTGTTTACCATTTTACAGGCAATTCATGCACCCTTTAATGATCATTTTCGTGAGAGAAATCTCAGCTGTCCGCCATGCGCCAGAAATGTCATCCACTCATCGCCATAATCATCGTTGCGTTGATCATTATTATCATCGTCAATCATTTGTCACCATATCTGTGTCAGTATTGCAATCACTGCAGCATTTAAAGATATTTTGCAGTCTTTTGCCAACGATTCGTCTTTTTAAAGTCTTAGCATCGCTTGTGTATGCATTGTCACCCGAAGCAGAAGAGCAAAGAACACAATAATTACACAAAAATACTTTAAAAAAAGAACAAAGCAAATGAAAAAAATTGTCGGACAGCAACACTTGGCCATAGCGGGCAGATGATGTCATTAACAGTTAAAAATTCTTAATGCGTTTCTCTTCTCGCCGCAAGCATTAGAAGGAGTCTCTCTACCTCTCGTTAAGAGGTGCAGAAAGTGTGAAAAAACACGAGAATTGCTGCTTAAGTGGAGAAATCTGTCACGACGACCACTTTAAACTGTTTTCTTCAATACGTTAGAAGGCTTGCCTAAAATCTAGAGAGTGTATTTTACTTAAAACTGTTATCCTGCATTACGTCTTGCCAAAAGAATTCATTCCGCGTCACAAAAACAAGAAAGCTTCTAGTCTGTAATCTAGAAAATTCTCCGTGTGGTAGGTGACGTGGTAGGCGTCAGGGTTCGTCACGTGACCAAGAGGGGAAAGAATCCTGACATGAAGTTACGTCACAGGGGGCTTACGCCAAACCGTTTGGCCGAAACCCTGTTGGGAAAATCAAAAGCCTGCAGCGAGAAAGCTGTAGGTAACGACTTTACCTTGAAACTAGTCATGAGTATTCTGGGGACTGACTGGCATGAGGTAAATTATGGGAGATTCCTGTGCACGATTTTTGCCCAGCACTTTTCAACAAGGTGTTGCATCACTTACAACTCACTGTCTAATTACAAGGGAAAAGATTTTTGGCAACAGTCGTCATAGCTGAATAACGTTGGTGTTTTTGATGTCGAAGCAGGAGTTGTTTTATAATCGTTAGTCAGTTTTCTTTCATTCCTTGTCGTCTCTTTTTTTTCTTTTTAAAAATTTATTGTTTCATTCTTTCTTTCCATCCTTTTTCCCCCCAACAGTTTTTTTCAGCCTCGGTAATTCTGAGCAATCGAAGAAGGAGTGTTTACGCTGGACAGCTTATTTTCTGCTACAACTGTTTTTCGTGGCAGACAAACTCTTGACCTGGGAGGTAGTAATCTCTGCAGATGCACTGCCCGGCTGACATGTCCACAAACAATATTCTGCCATCCTCAGCGTGACTGAGTGGACAGAAGGTCAGAACAAACGCACTGCCATGGTGTACTCGGACAAAAAGAAGCTACATGGAAGCAAGGGTTGATCTGTCGCCAGGGACAACCGAGTGGAGGCAATCGATCGACCGTATGAAGCGGTGGAAATATTCTTGTAGGAACAGAGAAACAAGAACGAAGACCTCTCTGTCTTGGATTTAATTTACTCTTCATTTATCTGGTCTCTGTTGGGCGCCACTGTTTCCGTTTTAAATACCTTCGTCTCGCGGGGAATATAATTTCTATTATAATGCTTATTTAAAGACATTTAAAAACGCAAACAATAGATTCCTTGCTTCATTTTTTATCGCTTTTATTCTCACAGTATTCACCAGCAGTCAGCAAGTCCTGGGTTCCAAGTCTGACGATTAGTTGACATTTTTTTATGACTGTGCCTGCCCTTTCTTGTCTCTCTCTCTCATCTTCCGTACTGTTTTTCTTTGTGGAGGCGTGGGGGGTGAGGGGGATCGGGAGGGAGGTCGTGGAATGTGCTTGCCTTGCCGATCGCATGGTTTGCTTCTCGTTAAGCGCCTGGCTACTGGGAGGGTGAGACTCAATCTCATCTCGGGCATTAGGGGACGTTAAGTGTCTTGTCACGCCAAGAGCCACCCAGATTGGTGCGATCCAGAATGTCAGGACCAACAAAATCAAAAAAAGGCAACAGAGAGCGGCAGAAGAAAAAAAAAACACAGGAAAGAAAGAAATTGGGAAATCCTCCTTATTCTCTGGTTCATTGGGGATTTCCAGAATGCCACTGCACTTCATCGGATCGTGCTGTTCTGGGGGTTAAGATTCCGATAAACAGCAAAGCATAAAAATGTTTTATTGTTTGCGAAACTCTGCTGTCACATTCTTCTATTACTTCTTTTTGGTAAGCGTGGTTATGTCGCCTGTCTTTACCCTCTTTTAAATAGATTTTTAAGTTCAATTTGAGTTGAAGCCACCGGGTGTGTAGCCTCGAGGGTAGGCTATCATGGCAATATAATAACAATTCTCTGGGATTCTAGGCACAGTAAATGCTGCCCGCGTTTCTGTCAAAAGTCATCATAGCAGCCATCATTGTCAGGTTTCTTCACCTTGTTGTTCTTGTTCTTGTGTTTTTGTCTTGTGTTCGTTATCAGGTTTCTCCACTTTGTTCTTCTTCATGTTCTCACTGTTCATCTTGTTTGCATCATGTTTTTGTTCTACTTGTGTGTTTTGCTATTCCTTTTTTGTTTCTTGGTCATGGTGTTCTTTTTTAGTTTTGTTTTGTTTCTGTTCTTGTTCTTGCTGTCTTTTTTGTTTTCGTTCTTGTTCTTGCTAATCTTGTTCCTGCTGTTCTTCTTCTTTGCCACCGTCGTCGTCTACGTCATCGTTTTTGTTTTCATCTCCGTTACCATGGAAAAGGATTCCCCCGCTTACTGAGATGTGTCCGGCTCCTGGTGCGAGCGACCACATTTTCTCGTTGCGTAAAACTCTGGGAGACTTGTCTGTAGTCGACGAATTCTGGCCTTCATTTTCGTCGACAGACACGACAGTATTCAGTGGAAGTGTTACTTCCCTTGTCGTTCTTCAGAAATATTACTACTCTTGTCGTTTATCCATTTTTTTCTCGGACACAGTGGTCATCACCAACCTTTGCAAGACAATTTTGCAAAGAACACATAAACTTCGGCCACCTGATCATGCAAGTTGTTATTTGAACTTGATAGATTTGCAGACCGAGAACGGTAAGCAAGGAATGGTGACGTACTCAGCTCTGGAATCATTGCCGAGATGATTAAACGCTCTCAGCGCGACACACAATGTGCTTTTCAGAACACCTGCTGCGATGCCGCCTCCTAGCTACGAACGACCTCTTCCGTCTTCTCAACTGCTGCAGATTATTCGGCGAGGCACCATTACGCCTCTAGTCTGAGGAGCAGCGCGTACAGTGAATACAGCTCAGCCCGCACTCGAGGGTTCACGAGGAGTTCACGCCACAGAGAAACTCTAATAAAATCACTGATAAGAACAGAATGCAGCTTGCACTACGCATCATCTTGTAAAAGAGGAGTCATTTTCTCACGAACCTTCTTGTAGTCAAGCGTCTCTGGGTGAGGGGCTAACAGTCAGACTAACAGCAGACAATGTAACGACATCCCACCTCGGGTTCGTATAGCGTGTGATGCAGTTTTTGTTGTGACGTCACGCGTGGTCCTTGTGGTAGCTCACACGGAGCGGGTCACTGTGACCTGTGTCTGCGACCGACGGCGACTTCGATCAGTGGCATCTTTGTAGCGCCAGTATCCATAACATTTTCGGAGATAAAGCTCTATTATTCATTACTTGTCGGTGACGTGGATGTATTATTCATCACTCGGTGACGTGACTCTGTTGTTCATCTACCTCCACCCGTGCTGCGTTTCTGCGGGTGGTGGCTTGCTTCGATCCCTCCCCTCTTTCAATCTACCCCTCCCCACACGAGAACAAGAGGGAAAGGAGGGGGTCTTTGACACTACAGCCATGGCAATCCATTATTTATTACATCTGCGAGGCTTTGACCTGCAGGGGTCCGCGACATGGAAAGACAACTGCTATCATCAGCACGGCTGGTACGTCATCACTACTCATTTTATCGGTCTGGTTCATTGCGGCAGGAACTCGATTTCTTATAAAAAAAAATGTTAGAAAGTCCAGAAAGTTTTATCCCCCTTAGAACGGCGGAAGAATGCATGGTGTGATGTCACTACGTCGTCCTCCGCGGGTTCGAGGGCAGTTAGCTTGGTTAGGTAGCTCACCAGTTAGCTGGCATCCATCTGCAGTTATAACTGTCCAGAGTTGTGATCGGGTTGAGGAAAGGGGTGTGAGGGAGGATTCGAGCAAGCGAGTGAGTAATGGTGACAATTCATTATTTGCGAAGGTGACTGGATAAGCGAAACAGCCCTTTTCCCTAAAGTATGCTCAGCTGCTTATTACTACAACAATGAGACACCCGGTAGTGAAGTGGGTAGACCATTTGCTTGTCACCACTACAGTGAGAGCTAAAAAGGTCCTGGGCTTAGATCCTGTCATGGAGCACTCTATATATGACATCTGCTTCAGGACTGGCCGTCGGAGATTTTCTCCTGGTATTTCAGTTTCCTCCGCCCCTCGTTCCAAACCCTCCATCCCAACAAACCATGAAATGTACAAAGTAATTATTAGTTGAGTATTTACAAAATGTTAAGTAGCCACCACAGTTTTCTTAACATTTATTTCCAGTGCAAGTTCGTTAGCCGGGGGTCTTCATGCGTGATTTACAATGGCAGATATAAGGAAATGGGTGAGAGAGTTGCAGTTGACGGGGAGTGAGTGACTGAGTGAATATGACTAGGTAGGCAATGGCTGGAATAATTAGTGACTGGGTGAACAAGGCGACGACTGATTTTTTTTTTATTGACGACCACTAATTTCGGTCTTTGACATAATATGCCATTTTCTTTTTCTTTTGAAGCTGAATCAGCACGTTCCGCAAGAGCGATCGCTGTCATAAGGCAATTTTTTCCTCCGGGTGTCGCAGGCCATCCATTTAATGTTTTTTTCTTCTTCCTTCTCCATTGCCTCTATTGATTGCCGCCCCTTTGGCGCCTTGATTGCTTCGCGGAAAATCAATTGACTGTTGCATGAAAATGTGCAATTAGCTAGAACGCAGAACCAGAAGACACGGGAGGGGGCTACACTAGTGGCTGGAAGAAAGGCAGCTTGGAGACCGAAATGATTCGACAGCGAAAAAAGTCGTCACGGTCAGGTGCACTGCATTAGGCAGATGGACCGTGTCATTATGATTGCAAGCTAATATTCTTTTTTAAAACCTGTCCTCTTTTCTTCTTGATGGAAAACATATTATTTTAACTTTTACTCGAAATAATGATGCTGTCGACGTCGCAGAAGAAGCATAAGAAAGCATTGAGCTAGTTTAATAGAGGATGAAAAGCCGACTGCAAAAATAAACCTCTTCATCCGTTGATGAGAAAATTAAAACACCATAAATGACCAGATTACTGGGATGTCCTCTTCATTTACTCATTTACTACACTTTTGAACCCATTTTATCTGTGTGTGTGTGTGTGTGTGTGTGTGTGTGTGTGTTACTGTCTCGGAATCTCTAAAGCTCATGGGTTCACGAGTTGTTGCCCTTGCTTTTCCTGTTTTCCTGTCTACCGCGATTTTCAGCCTCTCCGATGGCCTTGCCCTTCTTGACACTCAAGTAATATGAATTATTTTTCTCAGAAGGATGTCATAAATTTTAGCCGATGTTCTTTTTTTATTGCGATATAAAAACGCAGAATAATTCATTTCGCGTAAGCGTCCTTGCAGATACTTTGCTCTCTCCCTCTCTCTTTGTGTGCGTGTGTGTGTTTTGTGTGTGTGTGTGTGTGTGTTTGTGTGTGTGTGTGTGTGTGTTTGTTGTGTGTGTGTGAGTGTGTGCTGATGTATGCAAGGGAGAGAGAGGGTAAAAGAAAGGGGGTAGCACAGAAGTAGGTGCAGATAGATTATTTCACTCAGTCGAGATGTTTCTTGTCTTGTTTAAAAATATACACGCGTAACCGGTACAGACATAGAAGGAATGCTGTCCTGGCCTAGAATTTTTTATTTAGCTCAGCAGTAGACACAGAGAGGTCAAGAAAGCTTATTCCGAGCACGAAAAATGAGCACGTGAGGGCAGTTCTGACGTCAGTCTTGGATTTCTAAGCAAAGAGAGACATTCACTAGAACTGGTCCTGCTGGATAACTAGGATGTAAAGCAGAGCACCCACGTGCTGACGGTGATAAATATGCGATTTTTTGATGAATACTTTTACATTTTAGCTGTCATGTGCCTGCTTACGGATCTAAAGAGGCTTTAAATTAGTATCTTTGCCTCTTCGTTTTGTAATTTTCTTGTTGCAAGTGACTCAATAGTCCTTTGAACAACAGCTTCACACTTGTAAAGTCTTGGCTAGTCTCCGTTAAATATTGCGCCAAAACGTGTTCTAAAAATACCACAATTCTGTTGTTGGTTCCAAGACTTGTTCTTTCTGCATTTTTTGTGTCATTTGCTTTTAAGAAAGGAAAAAGTGAAAAAAGAAATGGGTTAGGTGGTTGTAGGTGAAGGACATAGTCGTCCGCTGCGGCGATTGGTTAGCTCTACATGACCCTTGACACCGTGTGGCTGCATCAATATACATAGAGAAATAACACGATTGAGAAATAACTCCCGCGTTTTACTCAGTTGATCCTGTCAGTCTCTGTCTACAGTTTTTGTTTCTACAAGAAGTACCCTGCGTTACTTGGGTGCCGAGTGGGTTGGTGTTTGCGCCGCCGGATTGGGACGAGGGTGCTCACAAACTGTTGAGCTGTCTGCTTCCCAAGAAACCACGTGATCTTGATCGCTCAGAAAGTCTTGTTCTTTATAGTTTCTCGAAGTTGCCAACAGAAGACAGAAGTCGTGTACTTCAAATCGTCTGTAGGGTGTGAAGACATAGCGCTGGGGATCCACAAATCTAAGCTTCGTACTGCAGACAGTACAACTTCTAGGCTACAGCAGCAAAGCGTGTGTACAGGTGAAAGCCTAGAACTTCTGTAGACGATTCAGACTCTATTTACAGGTAGTGAAATCTCCTTTGCAATGCCCAGGGTCAGGTAGACAGCCAGACAGTCCTACAGCTGTGTAGGCAGTCCATAGTCAGGTAGACAATGTCAGGTGAACAGTCCAGATGTCGCGTGTCATGAGCATGGACTACTCGTGCTAAATGATGACAGTCCAGAAGTCATGCCTCACAGGCTTCGTCCTCCTCTGGCAAAAGACACAGAAAATTTGGGCAATCTAACCCTTTTTTGCTTGGGAACTCTCGTGTTTCAAACATCCCCAGAAAACTCTGAAATATCATGTCAGTGACACACACAGCGGCTTTGTATTCTTCTGACACAAAAAAGCGCAGACCTACAAATGAGTGGAAGCCACTTGGCTTATATGATGTCCGTACGTGTACACTAAAGTGCAGCACGCATGAAATCTAATATGTTCAATGGTGGGCTACCAGCACAGGGAGTTAGTAAGCAGGTGCTAGATCATACCTGGGCTACACCACCAGGAGATAGTAAGCAGATTATACCTGGGTTACACTAGAGTATAAGTGCATAATGTGCTTTTCTAATGCGAATGGAATGTGTTTCTGAAACATAATAGTTCAATATCACCAGACGTAAGGGTATATTATTTGCAAAACATCATACTTACATATCGTTAGACTGAAAAGTATGCTATTTGCAGAATATAATAATCAGATATCATCGGACTGAAAAGTGAATTAGGATGTTTTCTCATCACGGTACCCAGTCTCACGTGGGAATGCAGACGTGAATTAGAATGTCTGCTGGAGGTAAGGGAAGATGAGGAGACGGTGAAAAATCCTTGCTTTATTCAGAACGTCTGTGCAAACCAGATTCAGGTGAGAAGGCCTTCACAAATCAGCATTCCTTCAGAGAGAAAAAAAAAGGATGCGCTGCGGAATGCCGGCTTCGATCAACTTACTTCCCACAAAAAAATGTATTCTCTGAAGGGAAAGTGTGCTGCAATCAGAATATTTTTTTAGCTGTACTTAATCTACAAAAAATAATATCCCGGTTAATCAATTTCTTTCGTGTTTGTTGAAGACACAGTTCAGGGAAAATGCTGCTCGCGAGGCCTGGGGTAGCTGTGGCGACTGCCAGAACGTTTGCCCGCAGGTCGACAACGTCGCTACCCAGACTCGCCTCCTTGCACGCAGCCTGCCTCACGGGAATACCCTCCATTGCGCACGCGCTGAGGAGGAAGCAGGAAAGTAATCCCAGTGTTCTTCTGATTTTCTAGGCAGCGTTGCACTCAGACCAGACGTTTTCAAACTCGCGTTTACCTTCTTCCCCCACGACCTTTGGAGGTATTTTTAACTTTTGCGATCTGGCGCTGATATCTACGGGGTGGCGATCTTGGCTTGAGACCTACAATGAAATTCACATCAGGGGTGTTCATCTGAGGTCGACAGAGCACCGTTATCCAACTGTGATCCCCGCCAGAAAAGCCACGTTTCACAGATGCTCTCTTATGTGTTTTTCTTCCTTCTTTTCATGTTTTGCTTTTTTTAAATTGTCTTCCTGATGTGAAACGACTCTTTGTTCTAGTAAGTAAGCCCCTCCTTGGCATTGTTTAACCAAGAGATAGCAGGTTAAGGAAAGAAAGGGGTGGGACATGGCAAAAAAAGAGAAGTTCTTTCAAAAGAGTTACACAAGAGAGATGCGTTTGACAGCTAAGTAGCTTTAGAGGATCAGGAGTATGTAGTTAACTCGGAGGTAAGGTTTCCTTCGGTACATAGATATGGGTGGAAGACGGGGATTTTGAGGGTATCTGATGACCAAGGCATGCGCCTGTGTGTGTGTGTGTGTGTATTCTCAGTCTGCTTCTGGAATATGTCTGCCTGAGGTAGCTGCTGCGAAAAAAACCCTTGGAGGTGCGTGTCTGGTTACGCAACTTAAGTTCGTCCGTCTGTCTTTCTATCGACTTTATAAAATGTTACCAACAAAAGACAAACATCCCTGCTTAATTGAAAACGAATCTCGATTCTCGTTTAGTGCAAGGCTCAAAGGCCACTCCATAAAAAAGAACATGTTATGCATTATTAGCAATGGAAGGGTGAAGGATGAAGAACCTGTATATATGAATTATGGGATAGAGGGGACTGGGTGGAGGAGAGGGGTATGCTGTAGGCAGAACAGCGAGAATTGATGAATGACAGGTCAAGGGATCTCCTCTAGACTGACAGTAATAACTCTGTAACGCTGAACTCTACTCATTCCGCAGAAAACGAGCGGCTAGCCCCCCTACCCCTCTTCCAAATACCCCCCCAGTACCACCACCACTCCGTCGACTGAAAGAAATGATGCAGGTTTGCCAGCGATTTGGAGTGGACGGTGAGACATGATGAAGGAGAATATAACGAGGTGGGACTAAAACTACAAGAGAAGGAAAAGAACACTGGAGTTGCAGGTTGATGGTAACACGCACAGCCTTGCGCATCCCCATGGCAGCTCTCGCCATCACAGATCTCGTGCTTCTCGCAGACGTTACACTCATCGTTGCGCAGGTTGGCATCGAGTGTATAGACAAATACAAGACATATGCCTGGGATCGTCTTTTACGTTTAGTTAACCTTTTTTTACGCGTGATAAACTAATTTTCCTCTTGGTAAACCTATATTTACATTTGATAAATTAGCACTACTTGCTTTTTTTTTTTTTTTTTTTTTTGCTCGCTGTGGCACTTGACGTGTAAAATTGTCTGCTTCTTTTACAAGAATTGCGGTGTGTGCGCATAATAGATGCGCGTGTGCTCATGACATAGTTTTGCACATGTAAACCAAGTTTGCGCATATTGACCTGCAATGCAATTTTGTGCAAACGCACAGTCTTGCCAGAGTTTTTCTAGGATCCTGCGATCCAGTGCCGCGGACTGTGGTGTTGTTTTGTGTTCTTCACATTTCTTAGTGTACTCAATGGAAAAAAAGTTATACACGCTCACAAAACTCCGAAACTGGGATCACAGCTAATTATTTATAAATTTTAAATAAAATAATAACAGTATAAAAATACATAAACTATGAGATCAGACTCGTACAGAATGTATTTGCAGTCGTTTTGACGGTGTGCTTCACTGACAACTGCGTAGATAATGTCATCAGAGTTCTGTAAGATGTCCGCCAGACTTCAGATGCCAGACGACAAGAGAATCTCGCCATGGATTCTGTTAGACATCCGTCAGAAGTTTGTCCCACTTTTTAATGTTGTCGGCAGGGCAGTGGTGGTTGACTTTAGACACACTCTGACCTGTTTCCTTTTCTCGCAGATGTTAGTGACCTGCTCCCAAGATACACAAGTTTAAGTCTTTTTAGGCTCAATGTACTCTGACATTTTTCTATTCCTTGGCTGAAGCTTTACATTATCGAGTTTCCTCCAGCCTCTTTCCCAGTCAGACACAGCTTCCCCATCTGTATACAGATTGTGAGTGATTACGGACCAGTCTGTCAGTGTTGTGTCCAACAGTAATTTTGTGCCGAAGTGTTTGCGACAAGCAAAAGCCTAGATAGGCTTTCCTGCGCATATTTCAAACTTTGCTCTCTCTCTTTTCTTTTGTAAAAGCCAGTCAGTACTTTAGAATGTCACCAGAATTTTTCAGTAATCTGCACTTTCTACTGTCCTTACAAACTCATGATTAATTTCTGTGACGCATCTGCCACTTGTAGGAAAAACCAGGGCATGATAAGAATCAGGGCTAACTGGAATTTTCATTAGGCTCATATTTCCGTGTAACATCCTTCCGATCTCGTTGCTTTAGATACAAGATTACCTTCATCATAATCCCCTTCTTCATGGGCTATACCACTTGAACTATCCACTTAATCATCTTTCCTTTCAGCCTCTGCCCTCACCGAGGTCTTCCCTGGTCTCCAGAGGGAAAAAAACAATGAAGAGTATCTCTGCGAACAAATTGAATATTATTCCTCTGCCCGCTGTTTTCTCAGTTCGGCATTAGCTTCTCTCGTGAACTCTCGCACTCTGCGCTCTGCTCGCCATCAAACTGGTTTTACCCACCAGTGAATATTTTAGCGCTCATATTACCTTACGGACAACCCTCTACGATCCACGCAGGAAACCAGAGACGACCGGAGACTCCGCCAGCAAACTGATTGAGAGGCCGGTTCTGAAAGACGACTGATAGGTTGATTGTTGTCGACTAACCTGCTGTTCTCGACATCAACGGTGCTTGGCTAGTGCTTGAGTCACACCGCCCCTTAAGCAATCAAGATTGGGTTTCGCTGCGTTGATTGGACGGGAGCAGCACGCAGCGGGATGCCAACTTGTAAGTGGACTGTGTTTGCATACAGTTGAAGAGTTGTGGTGATAGACTATTCCAAACAGAAAAATAAAGTGCCTTTCTGTGTTGACGTGAAAGCAATGTTTTTACAACAAAGTTTTGAGGGGTTTTTTTGTAGAGGGGGGAGCGGCCAAAAAAAAAGGAATTCTCATTCATCATGATCATTATTGTCGTTGTTGTTAATAAGGTCATTGTCATCAACAACTTTCACTTCTCTTCTTTCACGACCTCTTCAACCTCATTCCTCTCCACTTTTGTATTGGTCAGTTACGGATATAGAAGATATGTTATCTGAAAATAGTTGTAGCTGAACAAATGAGCCTGATGCATCGGGAAGAAGCTTACTCTGATCTACTATTAGTAGTCGCGGCACGTGAAAGTTTGTCATTGTCGTTTGATCATTCCTTCTCTTCCTCCCTCTCTCTTTCTCTTCTCTCACACACACAGTTTCGCTTTTTTTTAAATACTTGCTGTGGAATGCGTATCAAAATTGCACGACCAGATCCTATTCGACCCCACTACGGACAGGTTTAATCTTCACATGCTCGACATCTTCAAAACTATAACTCAAAGGTCACAGACCTCTTCTGAGTTTCAGATCCATACACTCGAATATCACTAATAAATAGCGCTGGTAGACGAATACCCTAGAGTTGGCAAAACAAGAGCATTCGATCCCAAAGGCGCCGAGCCAGCCATGAAATGAATATCTGACAGGGTAGAGAGTTGTAAAATAGGTACCTGGCTATACAGAGTTGTGGAATGGGTACCTGACTGTAGAGAGTTGTGGAATGGGTACCTGATTGTGTTGAGAGTTGTGAAATGAGTACTTGAAACCTTCAGGTTACGAGCATTCAGAGTTTATTTTATTCTGACTGGACAAACACTGTAGTTATTACCAGCTTTCCAATAACCTAAAAGAAAATAATAAGCCAAGGGTAAGACGATACAGCAGTACAGTAAATAAGTGCTCACAGGAAGGCTAGACAGCCGTCATCTTAGGTGTTCCTTGGAATGTTTGAACGAACTATTTTTTTTTTAACATTTGACAACAGATGCTCGTGTGATTTTTTAATTTTTTAACCTTAACGTTCAGGATGTATTGACGCACGTTCGAGCAAACTGCAAAGAGTTAGCTTCTGTTTAATTTGAGAGTCAGCACATACCTAGAACAGAGAGACATGACCATAGACAGACAGACAGACAATAGTAAGCAAAACAGGGACAGATTTGCTTCCTCGACTTGCTACACGACTAAAGCTTTTGTCAAAGAATATTTGCACAAGCAGGTTTTGAAAACTGCTATATGCGAGGATCAACATGCACAAAGGACAGATCAACAGTACCGCGGAGACAGAGGCATGGGAACGGTACAGACAGAAAAAAATAAGATGGACTTTTCCTGCTTTTCCCGCCCTTACGTGACTCCATTAGACTTTGAAAATTACGCCGTTGCCAATTGCAAGCGATGCATCAGAACGTCCTGATTACAGATGAAGACCTACCCCGAAGACACTTGCTGACCCCGCCCACCCTTCGCCGGGTCGTCGAGCGCGTTCTTGATGTAGTTTGACAGCTCCATCCCTTCGACGCGGACTCCGCTGAGTGGGACGCTCGTAGAAAAGAGACTGGAGAACATGACGTGGACGCGATAATCTTATCTGAGCCTCGATTGGGGCTGAGTGCGATGACGAGTGTTCTCCCTTGTTTGCTAAGCGTGCCGTACGTAAGCGAACGACTGTAACGGTTTGTCTGGACGGCCAGCTGGATGGTTTGGGGAGTGGTGGGGTGCCACGGTTGGAGGAGAGACTCTTGCGTCCGTCTGTCGTCGGTGGCAATGGCTGCACGTGCCGAGCGCGGTGTTCCCTCGTTAACCCTCCCACCCTATCTCTCCTACATCTCTCTTGCTCGCTTTCTCTAGCACCGTCTGCCCCCGTTAACCTTTCCTATCTCTTTTACATCTCTCTTGCTTGATTTCTTGAACAGATTCCCCCACCCTCGCCGTTAAACCTTTTCCGTGATTCCTTCGCGCTCTCTCTGTATACAACTCTAGCCGAGTTTCGCTTTAGTTCGGCCTGAGTCTAGCTTCTATTCGAAGTGTAGGTCAGGCAAGAACTGCATCAATATTCTAGTCACACACAAAATTCTTTTCCCGCCTCGCTGTCCTCAGCAAACTGTTACCTCTCACAGCACGCAATTACGTAAATGGCTAGAGGTGCCGAATGTTTGCAGTGAGGTCGTGTTTGCAGTAGAAGGGGTTTACTGTCTCACCTGTACACCAGAGTCGTACAGGAAGATGGCGCGCTTTCTCTTTCTCACACACACAAACAAACCAAAGGGCGCGCGCAAACACACACACACACACACGCACACATAGATACACGTGTCCTATGTGATTCTCTCTCTCTCTATCACGGTCCGAAGTATGTGGGTGTGTGGCTATGAACTTCACATTATAACTATGACCTACATACTCTCCTTTATTTGCAGTTATAACACTCATTTCACGACCTTTATCCACCCTCCCCTTTCTCTTTCTGAAATGGTGTACTACAAACAGGGCCGCCGAGAGCCAACACGGGCCCGGGGCAGTGGACATTCTGGGCCCCTTGCATTAACCATTGACTGTAATCGTGAATTATTTTCCCATTATATAGTAGTATGCTTACAAATTATAATTAGACTGGCAATATCTACATTAATTACCTTTAGAACCGTTATATAGTCAGCAACCAACTAAGATTTACACCATTCGCGCACGAGATGAACATTTTAAAGTTGTGTACGCGTCGGTGGTCAGTAAATAAGGAAAAATGACTGCATTTTCAGCCGTGTTACTGTATTTGTTTTATTTCCTCGGAGATTTACTTTTAAAAAAAAGAAAAATATCCACTGTCCAGGGCCGGGCCCCCTTCACACCCGCGGGCCCGGGTACACCAGACCCCCCTGTCCCCCCCCCCCATCGTCAGGGCTGACTACAAACTGGACGGTGCACGGCAAACCTTAGATAGGATCGCGGAGTAGCAAAGCGAATGGATTGCTGGCTGCAGTCACGTGATCTAATACGCCAGTGTTGGCGCAAGGTGCTGGCACTGTTCTCTGTACATGCACCTCGGCTGATCTGCCCAATCGATCGACTTCTAGACAGAAATACACAGATTTTCTTTCAACAGAATTTGGTTTCTATAAACATTTCTATTGAAAAGCAGTGTTTTTGTGCCTCTAGAACTCTAGAACAATGTTAGGTTATGTGTGCGTGCACGCAGCACACCATCCATCACACCACACACCAGACATGACTCCAGACACGGTACATGATACCACACACACACCGTACATAACACCATTCATCACATTACACCACGCACACCATACATCACACCACACACCATACATCAGATGCCACGTCTGTTCCGGAACCAAATGCTCACCTGCATGAAAGGGATTTAAAAATAAAGTAAAACTTAGTCATCCACCTACGTAGATCCAGGTAAATAGTGGATGCTCTGTTGGTCGCAACCTCATTGAGCAATGAACGTTCCACATGAGTGTACATGTGAGGTTATAAGTATGTTTTTTAGACTCACTTACTGACTGTTGATAGAGCTTTGCACCTTCGTTACCGCCTTCACTGTCCTGAATCTTGTCGTCTTTCACGTGACGTTGACGTCATCACTCCCACCTGTCTTCTTTTCACGTGGGCATAGAATTTGGAGTACAGGTGTATTCCTTCCTTTTGATTCCGATTTCAAGAAGGGTATTATTACATTCTCTATCATTTACCGTGTTTTAAATGTCAGCGTAATGTCTCGTAAGCGCTGAATGCGCTGAAGGTGGATGAGGTTTGTGTGAAAGGTTCTATTTGTGCGACAAAGGTTCCTGGAATCTCCATAGCCTTCCACCGGTGGAAATGACAAAGACTTTTTCAAAGCGAACTAAGATCCGAAAGCATTCAGAGATAAAGTTCCACTCAGTGGGAGGCAACAGTGCAAAGCTGCGATGTTGAGGTAAGGACCAGAGTTTGTACAAAGCTTCTTCCTGCTTGTAAAGGTTGATTACGGGAATATTGTAGGCAGCCGGAACGATTCTTGTTTTCCGTGTCTTGTTTATAGCTTCTTTATTGCTTAATTAATCCTTTGTGACAGTCGGAAATCAGTTTTGTGCCCGCGCGATCGTGTGTGTGCGATAGAGAGAGAGAGAGAGAGAGGAAGAAAGACAAAAAAGGAAATAACGAGGAGACGGATATCGATGTTTGAATTTGTTAAGTTTTAAATATTTTTAGAACAAGATGAGAGAGAGAAAGAGGGAGTAAAAAGTGTAGTGCCAGAGATTTCGTGTACACACACCGTTGCGTTACCACGGGTGGCGCAACGTACTTAACCTCCCCCCCCCCGTCGCCCCAGCTGACCAGTAATGGAATGGATACTTGACTCTGCTGAGAGTTAGAGAAGGTAAAGCAAAATTTGGACCCGAGTTAAAGTCACGAGACTATCTTCACGTTTATTTATTTATTTATTACTATCAACAAATATCCATCCGTCTCACGTCATACTTCATTCGAAATTTACAGATCAGGCGAGCAGACGCATCAAACAAAAAATACATCGCTATTACTTAGTGCGATGGCGTCTGTCACGTGTGTGCACGAGCGGGCCAGGAGTGGTCACGGCCTGTTAGCGAATGCCTTTCTGGTCACCCGCCCACTACAGGCGGCCTCTACGCTCGACAGCACGAGAGCTGGTACGCTGCAAGCCGCCCCTACACGTCACACTTCGATCTTGTCGCGTGCACTGACCGAACGAGGTTAGGAGCGCTTCCGCACCAAACATGACCAAACATCGTTTCCTCCCTCCCGCCCCCCTCTCCTCCGTTGTTAGTGTAAGCAAAGCACGATTCCAACAACAGACCACCACCCACTCCACCAGCACCACCATCACTACCACCATCACCTTCCCTACTGTTTCCACAACCGACGTTAGCGCATGCGATGTTGGAGTGGATTTGCGTCAGAGATTTTTGAAGAAGGTATAGATTTACATTAGCCGCTGTAGACGTGTGCACGACTGCACGATTCCACGTCTGATGACATTTTCTCTTCTCTTCTTCTGAGATCTCAAACACTCGCAAACGTCGGGCCTGTGAAAAGCAGTGGCATGGTGATTCGCTTCCTACTTTTTTTTCCAACGGCAAAAATAGGTGTGTGCACAATGCGCGAACAGATTTTAATATGTTGCAAGAAACTCTTGTGTATTGAAGATAACATGTTTACCATGCTGCCCCCCCCTACTCCCCAAAGACTTTTTTCTATCCCAGACTGTGCCAGCCTCTCGCACAGAGATTGGTCGCAGAAGAAGATAAGGCACGCTTGGGATGTCTGCAGGTCCGGAAAGACATGCTTTCCATCTCGGGTGTTCGGGTGTATTGGTTTTCCATGCGCTTCCTTTGAAGCTCGTAAGGTTTGCCCCCAGGCCATTAAACTTCGCATGCACCTCAGAAAACACAGAACGATCATTCGGGAAGATTTTGACAGTGCTGGCAGTTATCGGGGGGCCCGAGAGCGCAGATAAGCGTCTTTCGAGCTGAGGAGAAAATGTCGAGTGCTCAGACGCTTCAAAGGCCATCAGCGAATCGCGTCCTATAACAGTACTGGAGAACTGGTTTTCCCGGCAAAGAAAGTTGCTTTCTCTCTCTCTCTATTTCTGCAGTAGGTGGAGTTGTGATCGAGCGATGTGTGTGTCTGTGTGCGCGCGAGGGTTGAGTGGGTGAGAGACAAGCATATTTCATTATTTCATGGCAACAATTCGGTCAGTGAGAAATTTACATAGCTTGTATAATATGACAATAACAGCTACTCTTCAGCTCCCTACAAAATAATCGAAACTCATCTTAAACTATGTATAGCTCATTACAAATCGTACATGGGAGTATACATGTGTGTGTGTGTGTGTGGGAGGGAGAGAGGTGAGCAAACGAGAAACTGCGCGCGCACTTTACTCAGGTCTTAACGGTCTTAACCTCTTTTTTTTTTCTTTTTTTGGTGCTAAATTTACGTTTAGTGACATTTCATCTGTACCCCTTCGCGCATTAATCAACTCGCGAGTTTTGTTCCGCTTCGTGTTGTAACCTCAGTGCAGCAATAAAACGTCACACTTTTTTCCCTCCGTGCGTGTGTGCGTGCGTGCGCTCCAAAAGGAAGTCGGGCCCCGTCTCATTCTTTCTCTCGCTCGACGGTGCGCGGGTGAATTCCCGGCCTGCTGTGGGAATGTCAACGTCGCAGTTAGCGTGCCCAGCCGCGGTGGCGCAGCGACTCGCAGAACGCAAGCGTCGGGAGGCTGGGTGGGAGAGTCCGGGAAGGGAAGGCATGTTTCTCACCAGTAATTAGCACGCCCGCCATTTGCAACTGGCGGCGCATTTATCTTTTGATCTTGCTCACGTAAACATACGTACACGCCGTCACACCCGCAGGTAATCGCTGTGTCGACGGTGCCAGCTGTACCCGGAAGGCAACCTTTGACCTCAGCTCCTGAGCGTTATGCGTTCAGCGAGTGTGCATGCGAAAGGACGATCGTAGCAGTGCCTGCACATCCACGCTCGTGGGACTTTCTTGAGAAAAGGGGGTGGGGACCGTCCTGTCGCTGCCTCGGATCAGCCCAGCTACGACTTCTCCCATCTCGGAATTAGATTACAAAGCCATGCAAACCGCGCCCCCTGGCGGCCCAGAAGACCTCGAGGTGTCGCGGATCATCGAGACAGCTGCTGAATAAGGAACTCGCTTCCTGGAAGTTTGGATAACATTTCGCCCGTCTCTCTTCTGTTTGAAAATACAAGGAGTACATAATTCGTCGTAAGCGTCATCGTCGTCGATCAAAGTTTCTCCCTGTTCACAGTGCGACGGGGAAATTTTTGGAGGAAAAAAAACCTGAAGAACATTATTGATTGTAACCCCGAAATTCCTATTTTTGGAAGAAGTGTCGTGAAATGTGAAAAAAGTGCATTGCGATTAACTTGCTGAACAATTGATAACCTACGACTGATGAACACGTGGACGGTTTGAGCTCAACGAGACCAGAACGAGATCTCGTGACGTTTAGATTTTGCCGGATCAACGAACGGAGGAGCGCGGAGCGGCAGCGGCACGCTTCCTGTGTCTGTGTGTGGCTGGCTCTACCGAGAAAGACTGTGCGTGAACCGGGATCTGGCTAGAGTTGAAATCCCTCCCCTCTTTCCCCCCCCACTACCACTCGCCCCTCTTCTCTCCCTCGAGTCGGAGCGGGGGGTGTCTGTGCGTGCGTCTGTCTGTCTGCAGACGACCCACAAACCTGGTCGTCGCTCCCGCAAGTTTTCGCGGTGTGGCGCGCGGGAGTTCAGGCGTGCAGTTAGCCTTGGCCTCAAGAGATTCCTTCGCAGCCAGCCAGCGGGGGGTTGGATTATCAACGAGGAAAACTTTGACGACTAGGTCGACGAGTCGAGTGTCCGCGCCGCACAACGTGACGTCATCCTGAGGGAGGAAAAACATCGCGAGGATCCTTATTGGAGACGAGCAGTTGCTCCACTTACAGGTGTGATGTTTACCTGACGAGAGTGCACGAGGACTTCTATGAGTGTAACGCCGAGCACCTCGCTGATCAGCGGGTCGTAGTGATAGCAGTGGCTCCTCCGTCTGTTTTGACTGTAAGTCGCCTGCATTCAGTCGGTCACTGTTTGTGTGTGTGTGTGTGCGCGCGCATGTTCGGATCAGCAGAAGCTGGCTTAATGCTGTGTGGCTGCAGCAAACTTTTCTCGCAGTTGCACCCAACTGTCACGGCTGCTTGACTCAGCTGTCACGCTGTCTGACCGACGCTGTCGGCGCGTGCACGTACCTTTGTGGGAACAAGTTACTCGACAGCGTTTCGAGGAACCAGGATACCTGAGCACGGTTTGTGAAGATGCAAGCAGAGCAGGGTACCATAGCGGACCTCCAGGTCGCCCGCTTCATGAGTAGGAACAGGAATCGGCGCCATACATTGGCCAATGTCGGGTAAGGCTCACCCTCCTTTTTAATAATTATAACCACCACCACCACCACCGCCTCATCATCATCATCATCATCATCCCGGAATTTTGAAGTCTCAGACAAAGTAGAAAGTTAACGAGACATTGAACAAACAGAGATTTAAGCATGTGTTCTCCCCCACTGAAATGGAGTCAACTCTGGAACCTGATCTCTTTCACTTTAGTGACGGTCATTATGTGTGCCCAACGGATCAAAGGAAAACTGCCAGACACATTGGCACTCTCTGTTCATTCTGCCTCTCTTTATGCCAGGCAGCCCGCCAGCAGGCCATATGTCTGACTGACAATATGTGTGGCTAATCTGTCTGTGTGCTTGCCTGCCCGCTTGTCTGTCTGCCTGGCTTTCCGACTCTCGAGATAGTGTCCCCCATTCAAATTTGATCCCATAAGAGGCCGTTCTCACTCACACGTCCTTTAGTACAGGTAGTCATGGTTCTTTGTTCATTACCAGAGTGAGTTTGGGTTAAAAGCTCGCAGCACCTTCCATGTGTAGAGTTCTTCTTTCACGACCTTTGATTTGCAACGACAGGGCTATGGCCGTACTCTTCTGACTGAAGGCATTGCATCGAGAAAGTGCTTCGGGAAGAGTGTTGGGCGTATGTCGTGTTCCGTCATGCAGCGCTGTCGACCCAGAGAGGGTTTTTTGGGGGATATATTTATCCTTTTGAGGTCTTGCTATCATATTGAATGAAACATGTGTGCTTCAGTGACACGACAGTTACACTGTATAGGACCTGTAACCTTTAACCCCAACTTGGCTCGGTGAGAGACTACACTTGTCTAAACGCATTTTAAGCCGGAAAGATATGGACGGATGTTTCACGTTTGGCAAAGTTTTTACAATTGTAGGTTAAGCTTTACAATTGTAGGCTATATAAAAGTTTTGTCAAATGTTGGTCAAACATTCGTCCATATTTGTACAGATTTGTCCGTTACGAAGCGTATGTAGTGAGGTACTGTACCTATCTTACTGAATCACTGTACTTGTTTTATGAGGGACTGTACTTTTCTCACTAGGGGAACCGTGAAAGTGTCTCTTGGACAGACGGTGCTTCTCTTAGTGGGGTATCATAATTGTCTCAGTAAGAGACTGTAACTGTCTCTATGAGGGACTGCTTTTTTGTACTGGGTGAACCTTTAAGTGTTTCATTGACAGCCTGCTGTCGCAGTGAGGGACTGCACTAGTCTTTGTGGGGGGGGGGGACCGTGTAAGTGTTTTACAGACAGACTGTACTTGTCATAATTGTCTCACTGAAAGGACCATACGTAGAAACACTTTTCTTAATAAAGGAACAGTGGAGCTTAGCTGGTCTGTCTTGACATTCTACGAACGGAGTGTCTTGTGAATCACTCATTGTTAGGCGAACGTATTTTAAAGGGCAACACGAGTTTATGCTTAATTTACAAGATATAACCCTTCAAACATCGGCATTCTCACCTGCCACTAGTAAAGAAGAGGAAAATTACTTTCCTTAACTGGAGAATTCTGTTGTTTCTAAGTAGCGAGTCCAGAAAATCTAGGAGTGTATTCTAGTCACATGAATAAATATCACTCAGATTGTCGTGTTCAAGAAGCAGGTGAAACTGTATGAATTCTCAAGCAGGGACGGTGGAGTGAGTTTTACAAACAGGATGGAGATTTGACTGAAAGAATTTACTTTCAGAGTTTTTTTTGTATATACAGCAAAATAGGGGAGAGACGAAAGGGGTGTGCAGTAAATTCATGACAGATGATTCTCTCCTAAAACGCGGGGAGTACTGACGCCATTCGAGGTCGCGCACTTGAAAATTGTAAAACCTACGGTTAGTGATTAGTGTTGCAGAGCAATGTCATCACCGCCCTACTTTAACCCTTTATCCCTTCCATTTTAAGGTAGGAGTTTTGTTTTCGTTTGGAAGAAGGTCGTGGTTTGGGGAGGAGGCATACTGAGCATTGCCTTTGGTTCAAAATCCAGCCGACGAACCCCCCCCCCAAAAAAAAAAAATTAGTTTTTTTGCGGTAGTGAATAGATTCCTAACACGAGACACTTTTCCTGAGTCGTTTAAAAGACACTGCGCCCTGAAGGTGAAATCTCAGTCTATGCGGAATCTAGTTAATCCAAATCACTTCCTTTCAATTGATGTGCTGGCTGGCTGGCTGTCCGACTTGAAATATGTACATTGCCCTGCCTCCCGGAAACAGCGGCTGCATAGTACAGTACTTGTCCTTTTCCATTCCTTCCTTTCTTGAGTCTTTCTTTCCATTCACATGACAAAAGTGACGTACACATAGAAGCACCTACCCCTACCTCCTTCATACACAAAGGCAAGCATACACTACACACGAGCGAGAGAGCACGTGCGCCCCCCCCCCCCCCACACACACATGTAAATCTGCATATTCAAATATTTGTGTCATTTTGTCTCCCATTAATAACAGTGGGGGCCGAGAGGCTACAGGCTTTCTTCTTCTTACACGAAGTTTACTTCCCACTCCAAGCTAAAGATTTCTTCCAGTTCCACTGTTCCTTTTTTGTAAACTCTCCTCTCTCTGTTCCTAAAGACTTTTTTTCCTTTCTGGTCCGTTGACACGTCAATGGCACCTGCTTAAGCTGTGCTAATCAGCAAATAATGGCACTGACAGTCTTTGCTGGTCCCAGTCGCAATTTCCTTACCTCTATCTTCCTGTCAGAGATAATTTCTTTTCTTTTCATTGTAAAAGTTTTGAGTTCTCTGCTCATCCATCTCTCCTTCCCTCTTCTTCTTTCCTTTTTCCCCGCTCCCTTATCTTCCTTCCTTACCTGCTTTTCCATTCCGTTGCAGCGAAGAAATGGTCGTTCACGAAATGTCCTGTGTATATCATTGCTCGATATTATCGGTTTTTTTAAATCTAAAATGCATGGTTCATTAACGGGGTTTACACACGGCCCACATACACGCATGCGCGCACGCAGAATCTCCCTAGCACGCACTCATACACATAGAAAGAATTGTGCGTGCATCACCTTCTAACTTCATTACACGAAAAGCTGCAGGTCACGTGACAGTTCTGCCATTGCACATTCAAATTATCCGGCTACATAACTAGTTTTATTGGTCTTTGTAATTTGTTTCTGAAATATTATTTATAAATATTATTGACACCCTTCCCCCTCGCTGTCATCGCCATGACTGCATGCGGCTGTGATGTCCATCGTTTCAGTAGGGAAACATTTTTAGGACTTTATATGTATAAAAGTGTGCACACACACATCAGAAGACATAAGCCATAGGTGTGTGGTGGTGGTTGGAGGGGACAAACACCGGAAACTAAAAAAGATATGTTGGTAGCTGAAGTATATGTGACCTTTGAACTGCACTGCTGTCCGACCAATAAGGTCTTAGCTTCGGAACAGATAGTCATCGGTACTACGTCTGGTTGGGGTTACAAATGAAAATCTTCCCCTGGCCACTCGAGAGAGATGTTTCACCTGGCGTGTCAGGGAAGCTACGACAGAAGAGTTGTGTATGTGTGTGTATGTGTGCACCCAGTCAAAAGCTCGCCGCTACTATACCCGGTCCAGGCTGAGCCTCTGCCTTTTTGACTGTTGTCTTTCTAACAGCGGATAAGTAGCTGAAGCGCCTCGCTGACCTTTGACATTAGCTCTGTCGTTCTTGAAGGTAAAAGTAAAAAAGAAAGGGGACAAGGTAGGAATAACCACACAAACCCTCGCCATTCATACTGACGACGAAGAGAAGTGCTGACCAGCCTGGCAAAGAGCCTGCCATTCTCAAAAGTCCTTTATGCGTTGTGGACAATATGTCGACTGTGAAAAGAACTGTCACTGGCCATTTAGACGCGCAAACATTCAGGGGATTTGGCTATCGTATGAATGCACAAACGTGCCAGATGCTGAAATAATAGATATCTGCGATTCCAAAGAGACCTTTTCTTAATAGGTGACTATGAAATGTCACTGAAATAGCAATAGTGACATGGGGCAACCATAGGGTGTTGATTTTCAAATGAGAGAGATTTCTTGGGGCTTAAAAAGAGAAACGGAACAGAGTTCTGTTGTACTGGGTTCGGTTTTGAACAGAGAAGCAAATTTCTGTTTTGTAGCCTTCGCTCTGTACATAGAAATTTGACTAATGAATGTTTCCCTTCAAAGCAAGACCTGTGACAATCTGTGAAGTTCATTTTTGTAACTTAGATATTTTGCAAGCGGACAAAAAGTCGTCTGCTAAAGGCTATTAAAATTTTTTGATGTCTTTACACTTTTTGTATTAAATGTAATAATGTCTGCTGACCTTTAACACTTACAGCAACGCTCCTGTAGCTGACAGTTGATACTAAACGCTGTTTTCGAACAAATGATGTTTTTTATTCCTCACTAATTACTAAACTTTATTGAAAAAGATATAAACTTCGAATGTTTTGTGTACTTTGTTTTATTATTTTTCTCATGTCTTTCTAAATTCAAGGGTAAGAAATGTTCACCAGATGTTGGATATTAAGCCTCTCGTCCCCTTTATACACTGATGGATGCTTCAATATCTTCGTCACGATTATAGTGCATGTTTGTAATAACAGTATTTGACATTTGGATATGGTCGCCGAATTTGTGCATAAGAAATGCACAGATTTTCAAGAGCACAAGTCTTCTTTCTTCATTTTGCTGTTTTTTTTTTCTTCTTCACTCGTTTCTGATTTTAGCGCCTGCTTGTGTTAACACCCTTAATGGTTTGGTCATATAATAATAATAATAGTGAAGATTTTTATAGCGCATATTCACACTCATAGAGAGCATGCTCATATCGACATTGTTTCTTTTTCTCCAGTTGAATAGATATGATTTAAAATGATATGATTTAACATTTAACTTGCTTTTGACACGTTTACGCCATGACATCGGTCACGACAGGTTCACGTGACTTTCTGGTGTGTGAGTGTTTTGGGGACGTTTATATGTAGAATGCGGTGGCTTCGTAGGAATTCTTGAAATGTTTCTTTGTTTGCACTCAAGGAGTTTACCAGCCAATGTTTCTTAGACTACTGCATTTTCCCACCGGTCTGTGTCTACAAGCAGTGACATTTAATCGAAGGAACTCAGATCTTGTTTCACTTAAAGGACGAAGTCAAACGGCAAGAAGATCGATGAGAGGGTGAAATATACGCCATCGAGAAAGAGCTGCCTCGGGGGCAGAAATCATCGCCAAGAACAACAAAAAGCAAGCAAGTGACGATGTAACAAAATGTCTGCTGGACGTTAATCAGTTAAAAAAGGGAAATGACTATAAATGAAGAAAAGAGCTCATAGAAAATTGGGGAGGAAGCACGTTCGTACCGGTATGGGACCAAGAGGAAACAGTCGGCTCATGCTGAAGACCAGAGACGACGCGAAGAACAATAATGAGAAATATACAGGGAGCTGATGTTGATGAGACAGGGAATTGGGAACCACGGTGTTTGATCGGATTTGTAGCCCTTGATCTTTTCTGCCGTCTGATCGAAGTTGATGGTCCCCCTCATCCCCTTTACCCACCTTCTCACCTTCTCCACATTGGTTGTCCATCTGGTGTGTCACGTGGTCGAGTCCTCCCGGAAGTCTTCTTCGATTGGCCACGGGGACAGGAGAGCTGACGAACAGGGACCTAATGAAGTGTTGGGTGATAGCTTTATGGAAAAGGTAGAACAGTGAGCTGGTATGCTGTTAACATCTGTTCATTGTAGTTAGTTGACTGTCAAGCGTTAGCTGTATAGCTGGCGTAGAGCTTAACGTGCTTATGCCTCCAGTGCTGGGGGCGACGAAGATGTCTGTTACAGTCTGTTACAGTCTGGTGTCGTGGGTTACAGCAGCTACACGAATGATAATAGTAACAATGTTTTTCGGTTACCGCGTCTTTTCTGTTCACGCACGGTTGAACTGATGGCTGATTAATTAGATCGAACAGTTGCTATATCTCCCTAAGGTTATTGCCAGTCTTTCTGGATAATTAAAAATTTAAGTCTCTGTAAAGCTTTGATTAATAACAACGATTTTGAAATCTCGCGAGTAACAGATGTGAGGATTGCGAGTAAAATGAAGGTTGAGATGTGTTTTCTCTGTCCCCAGTCTCTTTTTTTTATCATCTCTCTCAGCTTGTAAGCTGACTTGGCACAACTCTTGTTAATGTCAAATCAGGCATAAGGTTCCAGAAGGCTTTGATTAATCTCACTTTTTTGTTTAAAAGTTTCAAGTGCTTAAAGTGTAGCATTTCGTTTCAATCTTAGCCTTATCATGGTATCTAATACAGACTGTCAATCACTGGTAATCGTCTTTGTGGCTTAAGTGTTGTTACTTTTTAACTTGTTTTCGCTTGTGATCTAGTCTCAGAATTATAAGTGTACTGTTACTTTTTTAAAAACTAATGGAAGGAATAAAATTACTGAAACTTAAAGAACAAGGCATGAATGACAACTGGAAGAATTCTGGAGAGTGCATTGTAAAACGAAATGGTATTTTTTCTTAATTGCGAACTTTGACCAAACCTCTCTCTTTCTCCTTCTTGCTTCGAACATCAGTGTTTTCTTGTTTGTTTGGGTTTTTTTTTGTTTTTTTCCTTTTTGTTTTTTTGTTTTTTTGTCCTGTTAAGCACATGAAGCTGGTGACACCTGCATGAAAATTCATTGTTGGTTTCACTTAAAACCCCGAGGCAAACGAGGCCTAAATGCAGTGCTAGGTGAGGCGAGAAGATGCACATGTCTGCATCAAATACTCCTTTTGCTAAACAGAAAAGGGTTGAACTGAGCAAACAGAAAAAGGATTTCGGGCGGCTCCGTGCAACAGACTGTGACCTGCGTAAACCTGTGTCATCGTGGCATCTGCGATGTTGATGTCGAGCCGTCTCGTTGGTGATGTGTTGTTTCATTAGCGGCGCCCAGTCTAGTCTCCGCCTGATGGCCAACGCTTCATTTACTGGACGAGTGTTGTTCTTCTTGCGCCGAGACGCCTTTTAACTACATTTCGCCGGAATCCAATCTCGTCGCACGCGTTTCCATCCTGATTTACTTGTAAACGGCGCTCAGTCGGTCATTTCATGCTACGTACTTCGCCGCAAGAGGGAGCCGACAAGTTATGTCCTGATCACAGTCATTTTGGGGCTACTAAATTAATGTGCTCAGTAAATTTTTTTCTGATGATATTTTTTCCTTCGACCATGACGGCTTTTTAATTGATGTCCGGGCCTTGCCCTAGACAAGAGATCACAGTTACATTTAATCTGGCGGAGGTGGAATCGTGGAGCACGCCAACCAGAACAAGGGTGCAATCCGATGCCAGCTCCGATTGAATCCCACGGTGAAAAACTAATGTGATTAGACTGGACCGGGTCAGGCCGAACCGGACTGAAGAAGCTGACCGACAATGAGTGAATCCAAATTGGTTCGCTACCACCTCGCATTCGGCGAAGCCAGGCGGAACTGACTGAGACTGGAATAACATTATCCTGACTGGATTAATCGGACTAGGACGCACTTGGAAATGAGCCTCGTTCTGGGCCGGACGCTTGGCGCTGGCATTTGGTTTTCCTCTTTTGTTTTGAGAGGAAATTATCTAGGGCTGAGAGATGAGGATGCAAGATAGATGCATTCTGCAATGAGCGGTGTATTCTTCTTTTGTTTTGTTTTGTTTTTGATAAGCGGCCTTATAATATAGTTCAACAGTATGAGTTACATTACTTGTGAAATCAATAGTGTCATTAATATTTTATTACATCTGCAGTAAAAAAATTATACTACGCTGCCTTGGTGATCTGCGTTATTTTTAAGAATTGATAGACATCTCTGTCTGTTATAACAACAGCAGTGACTTATTTCATTAGACAATACCTGTTTTCCACTTATTAAATATTTACCCAAGCTGCTGTTGTAATAGGCACATCATAATTATATAAATGTGTGTGTGTGAGAGAGAGAGAGAGAGATTTATGTCAAAACCATGCTACTGATATCATGTTAAAAATGCCTGTTCATTTTCAACTATTTAATGATTTGTTTCCTGCTACGTCAACTTTTGTGTTAATTTTTGTTGTTATAACAAGAAACTTCAATCCGTTTGTTACTGTAAAAATCGAACGCGGAAGAAGAATTGTTACTGTAATAAACAATCTTCAGTTCACCCGTTTTTTTTTTAACTCGCCAATATAACCAAACAAAACGTATTTTTTATGGTGAGAATGCCTAGTGTTTATAATTTTCAAGTGAGTTGTGTGAAGCTGGAGCTTGTAAACACTTCCTACTGTCTGACATCTGATGTAGGCGGAAACCTAGCAGCTACAAGATGCAAACTTACTGAGGCGCCTCACACACTCCAAAGCTGTTTCTTCTTGCCTGTAGTTTAGTTTAGCCCCTGCTACTTTGGTTGTCGTACATTGATATACCTTTCGTTGCTGGCATAGCGTAAAGAGCGAGAACCCTTCCATTTCCCTCTACACTTCTGAGGCACCTTACCTGCCTGTGTGCTTGCCCTCCTGTCTGCCTATCTGCTCAAAGTCTTTTTTTGTTAACCTTTTACTTTATTTTAAATTTTTCTCTCTCTCTCTCTCACACACACACACACACACACACACACACACACACACACACACAGAGTCTTTTAAAAAAACTATTGCTCATGTTTTTTATAAAAAAAAACTGGCCTTACAGATCGAAAAAGCAGTGCATGTTTAGAAGCAGTCAATAGTCCTATATTTGTTTTTACAGTTTCCGGCAAGGACAGTTTCCTAGCGGTGTCCGCGGCCAATTGTGTTAGCTGTTAGCTGTTGTTCTGCTGATATTGTTTTGTCATCCCTAGAGAGGGCCTGGCACCAGCCTGTATCCGCGCTTTGTAATGTGGGTCTTTAAAAAGAAATTCTATGCAGCTCCGTCTTTCCAAAGTGGGGAACTATTTGGTGTTTCTAAAAAAGTCTTCCGTCTATTGTGTGCCATTAAGCCCTGTGTCTTGTCCTTCGCGGGAAGAGCGTTGCCAAAGTGAACCACACCCTGTCCTTATGTCATGGCTTCTTGTTCTCGCTCTTTAGAAAGATGTCATAATGTAAGGGTAGTACGGTGCTGATGCTGACGGTTGTGAACACCAGAGCCCTCTCCTCAAAGTTCACACACTGTTATTGAAGGCCAACAAGAGTGCCAGATTATTTTCAAGTGCCAGGGTTTAGCTCTTTACTAGACACTAATTCCCTAAATCAGAGCGGAGAACTGTTTTGTTCGGAATGTACACCCCTCTGAGAATTGCAGTTCTCACCTTCGAGAACTTAGGCTCGAGAGATCGAAACCTCTTTTTCAGGGAGGTCACAAAAGGGGTCGGACTGACCACGGCCTTCAACGGACGTCAGAAAGTGAAATTTAGGTCGACCTTTGTGTGCTTTATTCTAAGAAAGACTTAGAAAAATCGTTACGAAATCTCTTATGCAGTTCTATTTTCTCTCGGTGAACGTTTCTCTGAAAAGAAAACTGCAAAGGAGAATCTCCTAATTAAAATCATATCTCCACACTAGTAGCTACCCGGGTACCCGTCAGATGTGTAACAGATTAATGGATTTCACAGGCTGTACGAAGCTCAAACAGGACTGCCGTTTGGTGTGAAAAGATTTGCCTGTTTGCAGCCTGAAGCGAAGCAGGAAAATGAGACTTTGAAGAACTGTGTACATAGTCTCTTGTTTTACTGGTAATGGTAATGGTATTTAACCTGCTGTTGTGAACGCTTCCCTAGACCGAGGATGTGTTTTAAAAAAGCTATTCCCCCCATCTCTCTCTCTCGTCGCCTTTCCTTTCTATCCTCCCCGTCTCTCTTTCTGTGTGTGTGTGTGTGTGTGTGTGTGTGTGTGTGTGTCACGTGTGTACACGAGTGTGTACGTGAGTGTATATATATATATACATATATGCGGACGTATGAATGTGTGTGTGCTCGGGCTGAATGACACGTCACTACACAAAGATTTGTCTTCAAATTTTGAAAATCATAAGACCATCTTTGAACAAGACTCCTTTGGCCAAAATCACAACCACGACTACTTTACCAACTACTTTATGGGAACCAGCGTGTAAAGCTAAACAGGCATCGTTACGATTTTTTTCGGACACTTTTTTTTTGCGAACAAAGGATAGTGAGACTCACTAGCGCGTTAACCCAGTCAACCTCTCGCTAAGACGACGCAGCGTCGACCGGTTGATGCAAATGCGAGTCAGCATTTTGTGAAGCGGGCGGAATGTTAACCCGATAAATCTTGCTGAACGCCAACGTTTCAGGTGAAGAAAATAGAAGCCAGTTTGGTGTTATTGATTCCAGCGACTGGCAGAGCAGTCGTTTTGCCAGATATTCCTGGATGAAAAGCGGGCGGAGGGAATAGCGTGATGACAGGGTTCTCCCCCTTTCCCACTGGTCGTCTGCGGGTAAAATTTGGAAACTGCAACTGGAGAGTATGGAGGTAAATGAGTTAATGGAAACGGGCAGACCTTTCTTTCAGATTCTTTCGGAATCCAACCCACTTCGCGCATGCCTTCACCCCCCCCCCCCTCTCTCTCTCTCTCTCTCTTGCTTTTTCTATCTTGCTTTTTCTGCTCTGTCTCCCATCCTCTCTTTCACTCACCCCCTTTGTCTCGTGTGTTTTGCGTGCGTGTGTGCGTGTTTATTTGAGTCCCCCTCTCCCTACTTGCATTTACTTCAGCTCGAGTTCAGACAATCATTGTCTCTCTGTTAGTCTGTCTGGCTGAAAAGGCCGCGTGGCATGAAAAGAAAACGTATTTTTTCCCTCTCCCAGTTCGTATGTTATGTATCTATGTATGTGTGTGTGCGGGCGGGCGGGCGGGCGCGTTTTCAAGTTCAGGATCGGTCCATCTTTTGACTTGTCAGTCTGCTTGTCTATTTGAGCCCTCTCATGTATGTCCCAGGAGGAGCACACATGCAAATATAATAAAGAAAAACCACATAATGACGGCGGATATATTGCACGTGCGTTGTGAAGTCAATCAGTGTGGAAGAACACGCATGAATGCTCGTGCAGCAGCTTCGTTCAGAGACTTCGCCGAGCCTAGCATTTATTAGCAGCACCACTGAACCTCAAAAGACTCTTACCTTTTTTTTTTCTCATTTCACAAGCTTGTCCTATAATTCCATATGCTTCGCAGTATATGGTCTGTATCAACGGCTAATTTTGCTGCTCGCCCGAAGCGTCCTATCCTGTAAAGTTCTTTTCGCACCTGAGCGACGAAGAATTCATCTGGAGAACAGCTTCAAAGAGGGAACACACGTGTTATTGACCGTCACCGTGTTTGACCTCATTGACAGGTATTCCGGTTGACTTGGTCACTGATGCGTGACTGGCGAGATATAATCGTGCACACCCGTGCATGAATGTTCCTGGCGCGCAGAGTGGAACAGCGCATCCATTGGCTACCCTCCATCGTCACGCTAATTAGTTTGCATGTGTGAGGCCTTGACCCTGTCTGTCAAACAGATCAGGAAAGTTCTCTGTTTTTCAGTTTTGAGGTCCCATACTCCCAGCTTATCGTGAAACAACAATATGAGCAAGATATCAGTACACAAGGCATAACCACTGTTTGGAATTTAGCTACATTGTGAACAATCAGTCAATACGGTTAGTGGGAGGAAAACCTCTTTATAACCTTTAATCTTTAATGTAATATGGGAAGTAATATCGCCTGGTGGTTTGCGCAGTCATCTGCAGAACAGAAGGTCGCTGGGTCGTGGTTTGCCCATTTACCACCTGAATTTCTATGGGTCCTTTAATTTCACCTTAGAGAAAAAATGGAGACTTAGAGAAAACGAAGAAAGGAGGACCCGATGAACTTTTCTACTACCACGACCACTTAACCCTTCCCTCCCTAACCCGATTCCGAGGAAAAGCAAGAAGGAACTGTTGGTCTTCGTTCACTAAAAATAAACTCCTTATTCCTCGAGAAGGTCAGAACTTCCAGAGGCCGGCATGCGTGGTCAGGTCCGCAAACAGGTCGGATTTGTGATCAAGCTGGTGGGACAAACACCAACCCTTGGTGGTGCCAGGAAGCGGCGCAACCACTGGCTGCCAGGGGACAGCACCGTGTATTGAACCGTCTGCCTGCGTTCCGCCAGGGGGACCGCCATTAGACTCTTGTGCCTGGCGATTACTGCTGCCAACACCAAGGATGGGGGATGGGGTTTGGTGGGCGGTGGTGGTGGAAATGGTGAGATGGAGTGGCGCGGTCCTCCCGTTTCACCTGAGAGATGCCGTTAAACCGACTGCTGTCTCCCCTGCTGCTTGGAAGGACGGATAATGAATTTCGATTGGTTCCCGGCGTAAATCTCGTTGGAAGCTTTTGGGGCTGCAGCTGGAACATTTCAGCAGCCATACGTACTTTTATCAGATTTCTGCCGGCGCATCGGGGTGTAGCTTATTGGCACAGATTGTAACACCATGTTTCTTTCATCAGTTGCGCGTACTATAACAAGATTTATCGCGTGTTCCCTCGGTTTTAGGATTTTCAACCTCCAACAACATTTTTTATTTTAATGTGGCCTTGCTATGGTACAAATTAAAAAATATTGAAAAATACTCTCCAGCTTTTCTTTCTTCTTTTGGCCATGCGCATATGTGTGTATGTGAGTGAGAGAGTGAATAAGTGAGTGAATGTGAGAGAGAGTAGAAGACTCACATGCAACATTTAGCTTTAAAGAATGTAGTTATTCTTCTGTCATGTCTTTCAGTTGTTAGGAGCTCATCGGGTTTTATGATATTGTAATAATTCCAATGTATAAAAGTTGTGTCATCACAGTTAAAAAATCTTTTTCAAATTTTTTTCTGTCCGTCTCTTACACACACACACACACACATGCGCATGGCCAAAAGAAGAAAGAAAAGCTACGGGTTATCGCCGGAAGTTGCACGTGCGTGTCTCTGATGTCGCCCAACTGACATCACTCGCTTCAAAAGCTGTCATCAGTGCACTCGCCTGTCTTCATCCACACTCATTCTGCGTATCCACATATCAATCCACGGGGAATCCACGCCATCTCTATAATCTACCTATGTTCTCGTTGTACTTCCCGTAACCCCCACGCCCCCATCCAACCTTCCCACTTACTCCTGATGTCTTCCTGGCCAGCCTCACTTCTTCTTGTGATCTATTCACTGCCGGCATCCATTTGCATTTTATTCGCCTGGTCTCGCTGGACCTCAAGTTGAAGAGACTGGTCGAGGGTCAAGGAAAAGAAAATCCATACTTAGTGTAAAGTAGCGTGGTCTTATTTTCACGCTGTCATGGGCCGAGAGAGAATTGATTATGAAACATCGACTTTCATCAGTCTTAGATACCCGTTCCCCACTTTTTTCGTTTCGGTTGACACGTGTCGTTGAAGGTGGAGTATTTTTGTTATGCTTGACTGAGAATACACGGCCTCTAGCCTCTGTCAAAAGTCTGATCCGAGCAAATGAAATCAGGATTTGCTTCTGCAGCCCAGCCCCCGTCTCCGAAGCGCGATATCGGGCTGCTTTCACTAGTTTCTTTTACACATTCGGGGTTTTCTTTTTGTTTGTTTTACATTTTTTCTCTCCTTACTTGCCCACGAGACTGAGGGGTTTACTGATGATCCTTCAGGATCACAGAGAATGAATCTTAAAACCTGAGAGATGTTGTGGGGAATGCTTTTGGTCATGCACAGTTGTCCTTTCTCCCCCTCCCCAGTGAACTGCCCTTATCTTTTTTGTCTGTCTGCTTTTTTGTTTGATGCTTTATTTCTCTTAATGGTGTTTCCAGTTCCAGTGTGGCAACAAGGAGAGACAGTGTGTGTGTGTGTGTGTGTGCGCGCGCGCGAAAATGTATGCCTATTAAATACAAACTCAGAATTGTTTGTAAAAGACAAAAGCTGGATTTCGTGTTGATTTTCTCACCCACTACAAGTCTGTCTCGCTGACAGCAACTGCTCAGCTTTCCGCCATAATTTTTGCGCCAGGTCTTGCATATAGGGCACTCTTTTATTGTTCTGTTTTTGATTGTAATTTTGTAGAACACATTTCATAGTTGAGAGTTATTGTCCCGCTCAGTATTACTTATTCAGATTTAGTTCCATTGCCCTACATTATCTAACGTAGCTAAACATTCAACATCGTACAAAACTTAACCAATGTTTCACACTTCTACTTGCACCTGCGTATAATGTTAATATTAAAAGAAAACTGTTGTAGGTCTTTTTCATCATAACGTATGAGACGACTTTTGCATTAGTATTCCAATCCTTTGTGTTCCTTGGACAGAGAAAAAAAAAAACTGGGTGAGTAAGATAAATTATGGGCTGGCCTCACCACCATTCACGACTTGCTTACCGCCGCTCAAGCCTGAGTGGGAAGACTTGTCAGCCCCTTTGTTCCCCCCTAATCTCTCCCCCTTCCCCAACATCCAGTACCGGCTGCTCCTTCTCTACGGATGAAGTAAACATGAAAATGATTGAATACTGTAATCAAGTGGTAGTTTGCATGCATAAGGAAACACACACATATATATATATGTTAATGTTTGTGTGAATGTGTGTATGCACGCGTTTTACTTTTCTCTTCTTCTCTATCTTACATATTTCTTGCGTTTTCCTTTTTTCTATTTTTACATTCATTTCTCTACTCTCTCTTCCCACTGCTTAGTAACTCCTTTTTGGAGGACAGTGAAGTCGGTGATGATTACAAAAAGAAAATTTTATTCAGAAGAACATATTACACACGTCCTTTCCGAGTTTATGGAACTTTTATGGCTTTTCGCAAAGCCCTTACTTAACGATAAAGAGTCCAAACACTGATAAGACTGGGATTTAGTCTTGATCATAGACTACAGACGTCTGTTGTAATATCTGCTGTACATAATCTGATTACTGATATTCAACTCCGTCACGTGTTTATTAGGCATGAACGAAACTCAGTGCACCAGGTTAACTCACGCACGAAGAGTTTACCCTGAAACCTTTTGTGCCCACCCCTCCGCCTCGTCGTTGAAGCATCTAATGTCTTATGTACCCAGCAAACATCACTCCTCAAGTTAACCAACGATATCATCTGCCTGGCTACGTCACTCGGGGATAATGAAAGATCGTCGTATCATTATGCAATCCTCTCCTTCAGGCAAGCGAAACCTTATTTGTGCCAGTATATAAAGACCAGTTGTGTGATAACCTTGAGCTCAGACTGTGTAACGAGACTCTAGAGGTCGGTTTGCGTTCAAAAGCGATGAGCTTTAGTGCACGCCACGAGTTTCCGATATGACGAGGGAGGGGAGGGAACAACTGAACAAGGAAAAAGCTTGTAGAAGTTGGAGGACGGCAGTGTTGCTACGCTCTGCACAACGCCAGCCAAAGATTTGTTTGCACAAGGCGAAACAGATGGAGTACACGAGAAAACACTTGGTTATTGTCTTGGTGGTGGTGATGGCGGTGGTTGTGGTGGTGGTGGTGGTGCTTATAACGAGTTTTGTGGTTGTTTGATTTTTGTTTTCAACTGCAAGCTGTGGATCAACAACGGATTACCTACCTTTAACAACAACAATAAAAAAATTTGCCAAATATGATCAAACCTTCGTTTATATCTGTCTGGTTAATAAAGGACAAGCTTCTCACGAAACGAGATTCCCCCCCCCCCTTCCATATCCCTCCCTCCGACCTTCCTGGTTTCTCCTACGTACCCGGCACATGTACTCGTGTACCCGTACACATGTAAACTTTATCCATCGCTATCTTTGCGTTGTCTTTATTACAGGCCTCTCCATTCATTTATTGTTTACCGTTTAAAAGTGTCTTCTTTTCATCCGAGTGTCGGTGCCTTGTGGATCTTATCGCTATATATTTTTAAGTTCACCTGATTCATCTTTTGCTTTGCCTTGCGATAAAATAACACGCGTGTGAGGTACACTTTTTACAGCAATGGCAACTATCCAGGAAGAGTTAAAGAAAAAAGAGTGTTAAGAGTGAGTTTGTGTTAAAACTATTTGCTTTCCATCTCAGCTCTTTCTACTCTAGTCTTGCCAGCTTACCTCTATCTACTTTGCTGTGCGAGCTCTGCCCTACTTCTCTCATCAAAAGTGGCAACTTTATATTAAGGATTAAGAGGTTAGAGTACCCTTCCTTTTCTTTCTTCACTACTCTCTACATCTCTGTTTCTCTCGTGTCTCTATCCCAACATGACCCCTCTTTACGTCTTATTTCCTGATTGACAAAATATAGCAGACGGAATAAGTGTGTCTCTCTGTGTGAGTGAGAGAGAGAGACTTCCATATCTAAAGGTTTCTTTGCTCCACTGAGTGCGATTAGAATGCAGATCCCATTACTTCTGTGATTCTCTTTCGTAAGCGTCCGAAACGTATCCCGTGCTTCTTTCTCTCGATGCTCAAAAGATAAAAAGAGGACAAGCTGCACGGCCGCGGCCAACTGCTGGCTTCAGCGGTCGTCCCCCCTCCTTTTTTTTTAAGCAAAACCATTAGAGAAAACCATTCAGGGTCAGTAGTGGTAATGACAGACAAGGGGGAAACGGCTCAACTGTCGGGGGCAGGATTTTTTCGGGGGGACTCGTTCATGTCTATTCATCGCCAATCGTCTTCCTACACGGCTCGCAGAGTCGGAAAAAAATGCTGTGCAGGCAGGCAGTCACGTAGCACGTAGTCATCGATCGATCGCGCATGCGCGGCCTTAGCCTGCCAGGCTGGCATGGCGCTCGGGTACAAGTCGCCTACGTCTTCTGTAGACTTTGAGAGAGAGAGAGCCTTGATGTGGTGGTGAGAATCCTCGCCCTCGCCGCACGGCTTGGTCGCCTTGTTCGACGGCTGGTGTGGGCTTCGCTGGGAATCTCGCTTCGCTGGCCACAACTCTGGCTTCCCCCACCCTTCCCTCACGTATTTCCTGCGCCTCCTGTCTCTTCTTTAGACCCCCATCCTGGTCCTTCCGTTTGCGGCGTGATCGTCAGACAGCCGTTCCAGTGCCTCTCCTCCCTCCCTCCGTCATTCCGATGAAGACGAATGGAAACCAACCTCCGTTGTCAACATGATGGAATGCTTTTACCAAGGAACCGCTATTCTCTCGCGGATAGGGCTTGGGCGTCTGGAAACGTTCACTAAAAGCGGAAGCAGTCTCTGGGTTACTGGTGATACTTTACCGGAAGTGCGTGAAATGGTCTGGTCGTCAGGCTATAGGGACCCAAGTTCCGTCTATAGGTGGTACATTTATCGTTGTGATTTGTTATTCAAGGAGGAGACTGGACAAGAAAAAAGTCCCTCGGATGATGATGATGATGATGATGATGATGATGATGATGTTTTACAGATATATGTCTGTTTAGACCAGTAGAATATTTCTGACCTCTTACTGTCGCCTCCTGTTCCCTGTGTTATGTTGGCTCCGGCCGTCGTTTTTAATGTGAAATGCAGCGGAGGAAATCTAAATAATGACTTGTTTCGCTTCAAATAGCAAGCTATTTAATACCACAGAGGTTATACTGAGGTCAGATAAAGTCAAGGGAAGTAGTCTGAATAATGACTTCTTTCACTTTAAGTAGCAGCTTATGTAAATGCCACAGATGTTTTACTGAGGTTGGAGAGAATCCGATTCATTTTGTCATTATTTTTGGACCCTTGTGACATGCTGACAAAATGGAGGAAGCTGATTTAGTAGTCTTTTTATGGGAACATACTCTATAAAAAAAATAAAAGTGAAATATGGTTTTTTCTCCCCATTTGTTATACACCGTAGGATGCCATATTCCCAAAAGTAATAAAAAACGAAAAAGAGAGAGAAAGAGAAAAAAGCACATCAGTAATGAGTCCAGGCTACACTAAGGTTTGTATTAAATATGGTCTCAAAGATCAACCTTCTTAAGTGATTTTTATCTTTTAAGCATCGCAATACTGGTTCAACACATGGCGTAGTTTACAAAATTTTACAAAATGGAATAAAGCAAGTTTTAAATATCGCCTTTAAACAGTTGCTGTGTTCCGCAAATACTGCTTGCAACACGAGGAAAAATGTGTTTATCTGAGATGTTGCGATGTTGCAGAAGATTCATTCTCACAAAGCACCACGGGTGTACATATGTACGTAGGTCTGCATATGGGGCTTTTCTATTTTTCTTCTGTCTTCTTATTTCATTTTCTTCAAACAGGCAAGATATTTCATGTTTGTACAGACCGGGAACCATCTCGTCTTCAGGGAGGGAGGGGGGGAATTAGATAAGTAATATAGAAAGAGACGTTACAACACGAGAAAGATGGACGGGGCTGGAGTTTACGAATGAAGGAGACAGATGGCGCTGCGAAGAAGCTGAAACCCGTTGGGGAAACGTTGCTTATTATTGCATATGGACCATGACGGCGAAGAGGATAGACTTGCACTTCTTGGTACGAAGATCTCGTGTCAAGATGTAGATTGTGTAAATATATCTCATGTCTGACTGGATATATGATAATGATTTTTGTTGTTCTTGTTGTTTGTTTGTTGATATTGTGGATGTTTTTTCTGGTTTTGCTTCTGTTTATTCTCTCTCATCCCCCTGTCCCTCAGGAGTGAAACTGAGAAATTACGTGATAATCACTCCTGATTTCAATTTGAAAATAATGATGATTTTCCTAAATGACACGCTGCAGCAGAGTAAAACTGTCATTGCTACAATTTCCTCCCTTTTGGGGCCTGATTTGCAAAGGAGAATATTCGTGCAACACTAAAATGTATGAGTGGATGCATCGATGCGTTGAAGAAAATTGGTCTATAAGAAACTGTATTCCGATGACGATCGTCGACCGTGAAAGTGTATTTGTTATCATATCCAAACTGGTGACATTTACACACTGACTACAGAAACTCACGTCTCCAGGTGAGCTGAACTGCAGAAGTAAAAAAATAATATAAAAGTACACTAATTGGGACAGCACGCACGACCTCTGAGGGGTTTATTTTGCATCTGTCTTGACGACTGCTGAGACAGCTCATTTCGCCTTGACTGTCTGCACGCAACGAGACCCACCACCCATAGTGACTGAAACATATCCCTACAAAATAATAATGAAATAGTCTGACAATGGTATAGTGGTCTGCGCAAACAGAGAGCACGCTTGCGACAGCTTTGGTTATGGGCTTGGGCCACTCAGTCACCATACTCCCAGTACTTCTACTAAGGACCGGGACAGCTGTCCTTTACTGTGCAAGAAATCAGGGGCAATAATGAAGTTTAAAGTGCCTCTGGTGTTGGACTTTCAGAAACTTCGATATCTGCAAGATCACATTGGCATGCTGCATAGAAACTCTAATGCCAGGAAATTGCCAACGACCGTTCCTGTGAGTGGATGGGGTGAAGGACTGGGGAAGAATACAACAAGGCTGAAAATGACGATGTGAGGGCAAATGCCATCGACAAAAAGGAGTCTTCATCTGCGCATTTAATGAAATGCAGTACACGGCTTTGCCACTGAAACGCAAGTATTGAAATCATAGGGAATCTTTAACGCGAGGAAGGAGAAACTTAGTGGGTGTGGCATTTCTGTGCTTTACAGGAAACATAATCCATCATCTTGTGACAAAGTTGAGAGAAGGAAAACACCGCCTTTAATGAACCAAATGGTCATCGGAGAAGGGTTTTGAAGCGTTCATCTCGGAACCTTTTCTAACGGACATGCAAGAGTAAAATACGGCTTCTCTTTCAGATTATCTGAAAATAAGAAGTCATTAAAGTTTTATGTATAGTTGACTACATTAAGAAGATCAAAGAGAGCGAAAACAATGAGGCAACTGCCTTTCGTGCAGAAAAGCCTACCCTAAAAATGGGGGAAATGCACTATAAAAATATGGGATTATGATGGTGGTGGTGGTGGGGGTGGTGGAGAAGGAGATGAGAGATGGAGGGATACAAGAGACTGACAGATTAATAATATATTTATTTTAAAAAAATGCGATGTGATTACAGAGAAAAGCACCACACAGAACGTCAGCTGGATTGAATTATTGATAAGGTTCACGATAAAGTTGTATCATTTAAAATACAGGTTTCAATTCAAGCTGAATTGCCTGCAGAGAGAACCTAAAAACTAAGAACATTGCGACCTAGTATTCCTCGGGTTTTTTCAGCAGGACGCAAGTGTAAACTTCTATCTCTTTTCATATCTCGCTGCTCTCTTTCTAACCACACAGCACTGACATCTTTTGGTAGAGCAACGGATAAACAACATTAATGACAATTTTGCTACTGTCCTATTTGTGGACTTTGCCAAAGTCTTCGACATATTTGATCATGATCTGCTCATTAGACAACTAGAATTGTACAAACTAAGAACTGGGAGCACCAAAGTCCTTAGATATTTTCTCGCCAATCAAGTTCAGAGGGTCGCTGTAAACAACCAATTATGAGATTCTCTTGAAGTAAAATTTCTTGTTCCACAGGAGACTGTCTGAGGAACTCTTCTATTCTCTAACTTCATTAATAATCTTTCCTTCCAAATGAGCAGTCTTGGTCTTGGTCAACCGACACTCAAACCTCACAACACTCAGGACCCTCTTTAAATATAAATTTATAATTACCACTTTTATAGATATATGTATCCCATCCGCTCTCTGTTATATCGTATTTTATTATTATAATAGTCTAGTAATTTAGTATTTTTACTTTTGTATAGGGTAAGGACTAAATGTTAAAAAAGATCATGCTTTGCTTATTCTACCCCGCTTGTCAGTAAACAACTGTAATTGTCATTGCCATAGTCTCTGTGTGTGTGTGTGTGTGTGTGTGTGTGTGTGTGTGTGTGTGTGTGTGTGTGTGTGTGTGTGTGTGTGTTCCTTTCTCTTCGTGTTTTCGCATTTTTCAGCTATACGCCAGGGTGTAATCTGATTTTGGCAACTATTTAGGAAAGACAACTAGCAGACGGCTCCACGCTGATGGCATCGTTGAAAACAAATTTCCAATCTATGAAACAGTCTTGAGCGACTTCTTCAGACATCGTCGCTAATGAAGTGCTAGAGTTTCCTTTATCGACAAAACATTTCTTCCCGAGAAAACAGAAAACACAAAAGAAAAACAAAACAAGAAAATGCCTGGAAGGAAAGCACAGGCGAATAATGGCGGACATCGCTATTGAGTTATTCTCTCCTTAACTGCTGACGTCATGCCTCCATTGTGGGTCGAATTAGTGTCAGTTTTAGATACGTTTCATCTTCTTTTCTTTCTTATTTTATTATTTTCTCCGTGCAGTTTCTGTACGACGACAATTAATGAAGTACAGTTCCATCAGTGCCTGTCAGGAAAGTGGACTGAACCCTGTTTTTACTGCGATTCGGTCTGCATTGTCTAATCAATTCACGGATTCACTTAGACTTCAACCCATTATGTTGATAAATTAGAAAATGCATTAACTTCAACCTGTCCTGAAAGCCAAGTCACGCAGCGCCACTCAGGAATGTAAATGAATTTAGATTCAGTGAGAGAACTAATGTTTTAGCGTGATGTTTCCAAATGATGTGTGAATGTATATTTGACAAGGTAAATCGTTAATGGTTTGGTAATTCATCTGTTCGTTAGTCTTCAACTACCCCTGTGTCCTGTTTTTTGTCTTGACCAAAATTACCGTACCTTTTGAACCCATCTTGTTACAAGAGAACGGTTTTTTTTCAAATTCACTCGTTAACTTTAATAACTTTTCATTAGTTCTTTTAAGTGTCATAAAATGAGTTTTAATTGAACTATTTCCAACTGACTGTAGGTTTTTTCAATGCACGTTGACTTTACGATCATATAAGTTTGTAATTAATTTATTCAAATGCATTTTTAAAATCAGAAATAGATTAAAAGCAGGTCAGATTTAGTCCCTCACAAATGAATATCGCTTTCTTAATTTGTTGTGTTTCTTTTCTCTGTTTCAGGTAAGTGCCTTTTTCATCAGATTTCTTGTAATTAGCCAGCGTGCCAGCAGTGTTTCTTGTAATGAAGCAGTGTGTCAGCAGTGTTTCTTGAAGGGGTAGTGGGGAAGAAGCTTTTCCAGCGGAACACCAGCAGACGGTTATTTGTCTGGAGAAACGCCGGTACTTCATTGCCTCAAGAAGACCTCGTCATTGATTGGCTGCTGTTGAGGCCATTCGTGTCATCCACATTACATCACCTGTTCATTACATAACCCAGTCTCCACAACCGACACTTTCTCTTCTGTTTCTTGTTACATCTTTCTCTACATCTACTTCCAGCCTTGTCAGTCCCTTATTCTGTGGTGTATCTAGATTGCTGGCACCGCAAAGATTACCTCAACATTTTCTTCGTTTATACATTAACTCCTTTCCTTCGTCTCTAAGGTAGCCATATGATATGTATGTGTTGTTTATGACACTCACACTTTTACATACCTAGCCTATTTATTGTTTTTACACTTTCTGAATGTTAAGTTTTCTTGTTATATCGGCAGATGTTTTTTTATTGGGGGTGTGTGTGTATATATATATGCGTGTTTTGTGTGTGTGAGAGAAAGAGAGGGGAGAGAGAATGATAAGAAAATGTGATTAATAGTTCAATGTAAAATCTCGTCAAATCTCATAATATATACAAGGGATCAAGCTTGAACAAATATTTCGTTCGCAAAAGCTTTGCTAAGCTTGTGATTCTCAACTATTCAGAAGAAATCCAATTAAAAATAATGAGCTTGGATCTGAGCCTAGCTTCTAACTACGAGGCCCACTGCTGTGGCTGCAGTCGCTGAGCTCCGCTGGAGGGAGAAGGGAGGTAACGTCCTCACAGACGTGAAGAGCTTAAAACGTTGAGGAACCTTTCGTCATGCCGCCTCATGGAAGTCAGGATGCGGAGTAGCCTTAAAGTATTTTATCATCAATGCGATTAAAGCTGATCTGCATGAGAGATTGAAGACTGAATTGCATGCCATGTCTTTCTCCCAGGCTTGTTTTAAGCAGTCGTCAGCTGCTGAGTGCGGATGTTCTGATAGCACGCTTGGGGTGCGACCAAATATATGTCTGTGTCTTTCAGCCCCTATCCCCAGGGGAGATAAAAGTTACTTGCTTTATGTTGACTCAGTCACGGCCAGTTAGTTTCGTTTCGTAATCCAGGGCCGAATTGCTGTTGACGGAGGCGAGATTCAAACCCTACTGCCCGCATGCCTCTAATTAACAAGTATCTTACCGCTCCGCCACCTGACCACCCAGGTAGAATATTTTTTTTAAGTTTTTTTTTCTCTCTCCTCTCCACCCTCCCCAACAAAAAATATTTTTGGCACAAAGTTCTGAAATTGCTGTTTCAAGGACTTGTTTTAGCGTCTGTTCTATCCATTCCAGCAGCTTGTGCATGCTACTTTGTGCGGGTCTGCCGGGTTCCTCTCTGCTCGTCCGTCCTGCTTGTCTGTCTAATTCTCTGTGTGTGTGTGTGTGTGTGTGTGTGTGTGTGTGTGTGTGTGCGCGCGCGCCTGCGTGCGTCCGTGCGCGCTACCCTGTTCGTCTGACAGAGTGTTTTTCCCGCTGTTCCGTCTCTCTCTCTCTCGCTCATTCTGTGATTAGTGCGGCAGGTTTCTGATTACTGTGCTCACCGATAAATTCGTAACGACTGTCCGCTGCAATAATAATAGTAACAATAATAACAACCTGACTTTTAAAGCGCATATCCCACTTAACAAGCATGCACTGTTCAGCACACACACACACACACACATTGATAAGGTCTCCAGCACACTATCATTCCATGCTAGGCAGTGAGCTCAACACAACATTCATATATAAACGATATACAAAGCGTCACCAAAATCAGAAGACCCCACAAATAACAATGGCCACAGAATCGCAGATGAGGTCTTCATGAAAGATCACATATTGCATGATCAGCGGCAATGTGTCTGGATGTTTGCTCAACCCTTACAAAGTATCCAGTTGACGGTGTAAAGTCTCGAGAACACGAGGGGACAGTTTGCGACCAAGAACGACGGAGTTGAAGACAAATACAGTTAAGCTCGAATAATGGTCTTGAACAACAAAGTCAAATAGCTGCATGCTGACAAAAATACTCCGATGAGATTCCAGTTGTAGTTTCCATCTACACGATGAACAGTGAAACTTAAAAAGAATGGCGGACACTGACAACGCCACGAAGATTGCTTGAAGAATAAGACACGAAAACACTAAAGCTCGGCCAGCTATGAGCTCACAGGTACACATTCATGTCAGCTGCAGTTACACCCAAGTACACCAAGAAACAATTGAGGGGCACGAAATCCGTCATGCTAGTAAGTCACAGCCTCCTTACTTATTGTCCACTTGGCCCTAAAGATTGCTCGCATCGAGAAATGCTCCATGGCAACTGCTCTATGCCTAAACAAAATACTCTTACATTTAATTAACTGCCGAAATAGCTACTGGCTTTCTTTTGTTGTTGTTCGTCATTTTCTTCATTTTACTGGTTTTCTTCTTAATTTTTACTGCTATTTACCTCCCCTTCTTCCTCCTGTAAGAGCCAATTTGCGGACATCACTGCCAAGAGGCCATGTTCTGGAGTTCTGCACGTTGAAACTTATTATTTGTATGTATAATAGGTTTTTGAAGCCACGGGAGTCATTTTTCTTTTACGCATTTCGATTGCTCATATTATTTTCCCATGTTTCAAAGAAACTCTTGGAAGAGCTCTCCTGGACAGTGAGGCTGTTGGTAGTCTTTGTGGGAACTCTTGTTGTCGTTTTGAAGAATGATTAGACCTTTGGGGCTCCATTTATACAGAATACACGAGGAAGGCAAGAGTAGAGGGTGTTTATTCTTTCGCAGCAATGTTTTTTTTTCCACTATAGTTATGAAAGAATTTGATTGGGACGAGTAAAAGCAATATTTTTTCCTATCTTTTTTTAAATTCTGGCTTCCTGTTTCCTACCTGTCTTTTTGTATCCATTTCTCTCACTTTATTTCATTTTAAAGGGGTACTTTCTCTATCTCTAAAACCATTCGGCTCTCTTCTCCACGTTTGAGTATGTTTTCCTTAAAGACTTGCTCCCTCCGAAATGGGATCGTAGTTTATACGGGTGACGAGAAGCTGCGACGTGTATGTGTACATACACTCCATACACAAACATATACTCCCACTGCTGTTTAGTTTATGTCAGTCGAAAGTTCTTTCGCTTGGCCCCTTCTGAGTTGCATCAGCAAAAGACAAGCACATAAAAACATGAAACAAGGAACAGGTGGCCTGGAATCAGCTCCGGCAGCTGCCGCTAATGTTGTAGGAGAGAGAGCAGCGTGGGCAAACGCTTGGCTACTTTCAAGTCACACTTGTGGTTCCAAAGAAACTCAAATTTGGCTGATGAAAGAGAAATGTAAGATGAGTGAGTGACTCAACGCGTTTAGGGGAGTAAATAAATGAAAGAGATGGAGGGAGAGAATTTGGAGGGTAGTCCGATGTGTGTGTGTATGTGTGTGTGTGTTTGTGTGTGTGAGAGAGAGAGAGAGAACATACCTGCTTGCTTTTCCAGACCTCACCCAATGTCTCTCCCCTTTCAAACGCAACTGCGCGGACAGATTTATAAATAAAAACAAACAAACTTAACCAGCCAAACAAACCCCTAGAAGCAGTTTACATTTTCGAGGCAGACATGAATAAAAAATGTGCACACCAGCATGGAACTTGCGAAAATGTAGCGGTTTTTGCGGCACTGGCAAGAAATGTCTTACGAGGCAGTTCAAACAAACTGCAGCGCGGAACGTTTAAAAATGTGGCGACATTGACCACTTCACGGGTAAAGACAGCAACCAATTATTTACAGAGCTTCTTGGAATTATGAAAGACATCTGGCTTATATACTGGCCTGACCAGGGACTCCAAGCAAGAGGAACCCGAAAGTCAAGTATGTCTCATTTCTGCTGTTAAGTCACTGGATTTTTACCACAGCCTGTCAGTTGGCTGAGTACGGTGTCCACTTGTTTCGCTAATTTGTTTGATTTGAATTTTTTTGTCATGTACACAAACAAACAAACATTGCCTTTGCAGTGGCCATATTTATGTTGTGTAGTTTTCAGCAGTTTGGCGAGCAGGGTGGTATAGATCCTGTTCAGTCTACCATCGCTTCGAACTCTTAAGTCACAAAAGATTATCTGACCTCTGGTGGAGTTCACGGCGCTGAAAACTGTGCTCGTACTTTGGTGGTGAAGAAGTTGTAAAGTTGTAATCTTTGGCAGTCAGCTTCCCAGGCGGTGCTGAACACCTGCAGCCTTCTCAGGTGTACGCTCTTCCGGCTTTTCATGCTAGGCAAGCGCCTGATCCAAGCAGGAGGTGTTATTTTTTCTTCATTCTCATTATTCTTTCTCTCTCTCTCTCTCTTTCCCTCCTCCCTCGTGCTCGATATTCTGTGAGAGCTTCAAGATTTGCTAAAGTTTTGATTGCACAGAGTTTCTCCACATTGCATTGACACAGACTTGCCGCTTCTCACGGACTTAATATAATATTCACTTATGCAGTGCCACATCCCAGCCCTATGGACAAGCTTGTTGCATTTGACAAACCTCAGTAACCACAGTCGATGATGAAAAACGAAGAACAAGGCAAAGACTGGAAACCTTGGTATTAAACAGAGGAAGATCACTGTCGAGGAGAGATTTACCTTCATATTTACATTAGCCTTACAAGGTTAAAATAAATTTACTCTGCACGCGTACGTTCTGTTGTATTCGTTGGTGCCAATGCCAGCCATCAATAAACAGCATAAAAGCGGCACCACCACATTTATTTATTCATTTTAAACTTTCGGGAGGTCTTTTGCTGTCCGTTCGGTAGACGTTTAATTACACTCATTTTTCTTAAAATCATGACTAATCTGTTTTATACAGAACGGTGCTCATTGCAACTTAGTATTTGGAAAACAAATGTGTAGTATAGTCACAAATCACTGTATGAAAACTGTCTCAGAAGGTTTATAATGTATATTAATGGAGGGCAAGCAACAAGCTGTGGTAAACGTTTATTTCATGCACGTATCTCTGTTATCCACGTCTTCATTATTTGTACTTGGCCAGTCCACAAAGATAGAAGTCTAATATTTGTGTGTGTGTTAGTGTGTGTGTGTGTGTGTGTGTGTGTGTGTGTGTGTGTGTGTGTGTGTGTGTGTGTGTGTGTGTTCCGTGAGCAACTATTGCATGACCACATACACAAACGTTCATGGCAGGTAGAAGTTTTTGCGTCCAAATACGTGTGAAGGGCATCTAAGCTACCCTGATCTGCTTTCCAGGAAATTTACCATTGGACACGAACATGCGTTCAAAAAGAGAATTGTGTTTGGCGATGCCTTTACACTTCGAAATCTGCGGAAGATCGATTTTCGCCCCAACAATAGAAGACGCGTTTAATGCCTGCCCTGCAGCCCTAAGCCGAATATCCAATCTCCTTCCATTTGAAATCCTTCTCATAAGAAAGGGCATATCTGATCGAGGAAGCCTCTTGCAGATCTTGACTGCTTTTGATTTTTTTAAAATATTTTTTTCCGTTTTGCAGTTCAACTGCATTGGAATTACCCTCCAGCCATCTCAATTTCCGTCTCCAAGCTGACTCCGTGATTAGAGCCAGCGGGCACTTGTGTTGGGCACAAGGAGATTTTGCCGAGTTTTAGATGTCTGACGAGAGAATTAAAAGAATCTTCTTTTTAATTTCTTTTCAATCGTCTTTCCTTTCTCTTTTCTCTTGATAGTTTGGTAATTTATTGTATTATTGCTGGTAGCTTTGTGTCAGCATTTCGGGGGAAAAGAAAACTTTTCCACACTTGACATAATATGATGAATTCATGCGAGTAGAACGTATTTTCCTATTTTCCCACTTTCTGTCCATTTTTTTCTGCCACGTACTCTTATTTACTATGTATGTATACGTATATGCCCCAAACAGATATAAAATAATTAGAAGACGTATTAACTTCCATAGGAACACAGTAAGATCGATTGGCGTACTGTGTATAGACGTTGGGTTTTGATGTGTTTTCCATTCTGCTCTTGGCTGTTTTGAGGTCGCAGAAAGCAAAACGAAGTGAACTCGATCTATTATCGTTTTGTGCTGCTGCTGCTGTAAAAAAAAAGTCAGTATCATGTGAAGCACTCTGGCTTGGCGACAGCTACACGTGTGGCCGCAGGCATGGGCACATTCGTAAGTAGCTCACACACACACTGACACACAGTGCTGGCTTATTCCAAAAAATGTGAACTGAGCATCGGGAGTGTGTGTGTGTGTGTGTGTGTGCGCGTGCGCGCGCGCGCATGCGCGATATTACTAAAGCTTAAGCTTGTTAGTTTGTCCTTTCTTTTAAATTTCTTTCCTGAGAGTGCGGAGGGTATGTACACGCACGTGTATATGTTGTATGCGTGTAAGAGGTGTCTGTGTGTTAATACAGTGGAACAACACGCAGAAGTAGAAAGTGTGAACAGCAACCACACAGACATGAGGTTTAATCTACCTTTTTTTGAGGGGGCGAGGAGGGGCAGATCATGAATTCATTTTTTTCTTTTTGAGGTTTAAATATCTGTATCGTACATCATCCTCGTGATATATCAATCTATTTTCATTTGTCTTTTTGTTCTTGTTTATTCATTTAAACGTCTCTTTTATGTTCTCCTGAATTTCCTTTCTTAATCGTGTGTGTGTGTGTGTGTGTGTGTGTGTGTGTGTGTGTGTTTAAATTAGTAAAGCAATGCACACGCTTGCACACACACACACATACACACGTGTTCAGACCGTTATCGAAAGCTTGCAAGGAGGTGTCTGGCGTACCAAGGGGAGGAATCTCTGGCTACTGTTTGTCTCTGCCTTCTGCTTATCGTTCTTTCCCCCGGTTCCACATCCACTCTTCTTGCGGCTGATTCTGTTCAGACCTCTGTAACAGGCGGATAGAGGGGAAAGGGCTTCGTTATTTATTTCCTTGCCGACCTTTATGCTTAGATTTTGCTATCCCCACTTCACCTCTGTACTTGAACACCTCATTCATCCTGAAGCACTTTAGAATATTGGCCATCAATGTAGATTATGGCATGAAAGCTAAAACGAGTATACTTTTGGCTCGAATCCGTCTAGACAATGTTTTCTTTCCCTGACAGCTGCCATTTAACTAAAAAATTTACATAAACTCTTCGATACTTCGAAACGTTCTATATAAAATTAAAAGCATGAGAGAATGAGAGAAGATTTTGATACCACTAATAAATAATACTTCTAATTTGTATTCATAATGACAACAATAAGTAAATATTTAAAAATAATTTAAATATTTCTCTGACATTTTGTTGCTTTTTTAAAGCATTTTAACATAAATGTATTATTATCGCTAAACGCTAGTATTAGCACTTTATGAGCGGCTGAATAGACTTAGGTAATAGCATACAGAACCTCAATTCTTAGAGAAATAACAGCAAATGTTTATTTGAAAAATGAGGAAAAGCGAGGAAAATGCAAGCAAAGGTACATAACTAGATGTGTCCTGTGTGACTGAGATTGTTTCCCTTGAATTACGGACGCTTTGTCGAGTGATATGTGCTGCATTTTTATTTTTATTTATTTATTTATTTTTTGCTCTAATTTTTACTTTACTAATACAGCTTTGTCCTTTAAAATTTTTGTCCATGGTTTTTATGAGAAATAGAATTAAGACCCCTGGGAATGTCAAACTAATGTGAAAACAAGAAGTTTTATTGGCACGGTGTTTTAGTCAGAAATAGGGATCAGAATAAAGACAGAAAGGTATGAGTTGCCGACAACAGCAAAGGAAAATAGCAAATGAGGCATGGGAACTGTGACCCTGTAATTAACACTGCCATTAGAAAGACATGGTAAATGGATGTCGATGTGTACAGTATCGATGATTAGAATCGATGCCATTTTTCATAATTTTATTATATTTTTTTTCTTTGCATTTTTATTATTAACTTCGCCAGATTTGTTCCTTATTTTGTGCGCGTTTTCTAAGCCTCAGTCAAAGCGAAACTTTTTGTATTGCCTCCCTTACATCGTTGGTGATGCCAAGGACGTATAACGAAGAAGATAAGGCGAAGAAGAGAAGTTTTCAAAGAATTGAATTCTTCTGTGATAATAATGCGATCGATGAACAAGAGCACAGTCCTCAGGCACCAGGAGTAGAATGGCAAGAAAAGATTTGTAATCGTTGAAACGCCACTCGAAACACTGCGTCTCTGGTAGGGCAGTTGCGTCCCCTTGAGCGTTGTCTGTAGTCGGGCTTTACATCGGCCCTGTTATTAGAACTGTCCTTAGAGGAAAATATTCATAAACAAGAAAATAAAAAAATAAGCGATATGTGTTGAAACCTTCTTAAGGCTGAATATAAGCGTTTATAAGGTAGCAAAAAGCGGTTACTGCGTGTCGTCATGGCAGCCACAGGAGTCCTGACGTCAGGCGCCGCGCCTTTCTGAAGAGGGGAAAAAGGAAAAAAAGAAGAGTAGAGAGGGATCAGAAAGAACTAGAACTCCTGGCGTATTTCCTAGATTTTACATCTGCATAGTTTTGCTGCTGGTGATATAACTAAATGGACGCCATGAACGTCAGCAGTTTAAAAGACACTGTTAGCGGCCACCCTCGGCTCTCTTTCTGTGTGTGTGTGTGTGTGTGTGTGTGTGTGTGTGTGTGTGTGTGTGTGTTCTCCGGATTTGCAAGGTCCTGGTGAATGCTTTCCCTAAAGAATATTCTGAAGCAATTTCACCTCCGCAATCCATGATCTTTCTCATCTTTACACCTGCCATCGTCTGATTCGCCAAGATAAGACAAGAGGGGGAGTCCTCTAGGGTCTTCGTGATACAATCTCACAGCTTATATTTTCACTTCCTTTTTGTAATTGCGCAAATTTTTTTACTGCAGTAAGCGGATTAACAGAATGGAAATCGTTGCACAAGAGAACAAGACTCACCGTGATACTCAACTGGCGTTCTAGACATTTGACACGCAGGTGATCGCTGTCTAAAAAAAAGTCCTCCAAGATTTGCGAGACCTGCAACGAGTGAGTTAGATTTTTCAGGTGTTGAAATTTCACACTGGCTTCATGTGTGTGTGTGTGTGTGTGTGCGCGCGCGCGCGCGCGCGCTCGCATGCAAATGCCTTTAAAACCTTTCTGAACTATTATTGAGGTGCTCTCAGATGCTGGAGGAGGGCCTTGAAGAAGATGCATGTAAAATAGCTTCGACGAGAGGAAAAAAGATGAGGAAAAGGAAAAGAAATTATAAAGGAACTATTTTACCATTAAATGCGATGTTAACATCACAAAGTTTGTAAAAACAACACAACGCACGCTAGACGAGAAGAAGACAGGTAAAGACAAGGTTTTTATTATTAAACCACTGGGAACACTAAAAAAATGTACAATGAAGAATATTTCAGATTAAGAAGTTTTCCTAATATACTAAAACTACTATTATACGAAAAGTAAAAAGAAGATAATTATTAAATAGTCAAATTATCCATGTGAATAATAGCAACAATACATCTTCTTTCTTATCCCTTCTTCGATAGCACATTATAGTTCATATAAATATTATTGAATTCGTTAGCACCACAGTTTTAGAGCTCCTTAACATATACTGTATATATATATATATATAGAAATAACACCTACTTTATGAATTCGGGATTTTCAAAAGAAATATAGCATCAATTTACATCTTTCTGATTACAAAAAATGTAACATAAAAATAATCATGCGAGTATCGGGTATGTTGTGCGCTGTATTTTCTATATCTATATTATATACATAATGGAACATAAATATATCGTACTTTTAAACAAGTACATTCATAATTTTTGTTTCCAAACTTAACCTTTCTTGGATCTCAAAGGATATTTCTTGCTTGTATAGCTAAACATTATATTTTAGAAGCAAACAACTCCTTATACACTTTTTATTTAGAACATAATTTTTAAATGTTTGTTTCAGAAGCCACATATGTATACACGGATCAAATAAAACTTGACTTAAAATTTCACTTAGTTTTTTTTTTTCTTCTTAATCCAAGTCTACGCTAAGCCAAGGTTATTTATAGTGTTTTAAAGAGCAGAGATGTAGTGTTGGTAACATTTTGCCAGCGTTTCCTGCATCAGATGTATGATGCATCTTAGTCATTACCAGGCTTCGAGAATTCACAGCCTATCAACAAGATTGATGATGTCAGTTAGTTTCCTTCCTTGCATTTAATTTCCTTCCCATCCCCACTAACCCGATTTGCGCACCTGTTCCACTCTTGAAGGGCTCTTCGAGACCACTATGAATTGCTGAGACCATGACTGGTTAGAGAAAGGCGTTCGTCCTTTTTAAAAACAAAAACGCATGACCCCCCCCCCCCATCCCTCTCATGACCACGTGACGAGAGTCGATCAGACATGCCGAACAGTAAGTGCGAGGAGGGAGGGCAGGGTTGTGTGCCCGAAAGGTGAGAGGGGAGACTATTCGTCTTCACGTCCAAAATGGTAACCCCATCAACGAGCCTGAGTGCTGACGTCATATACAGCTGCTTCTCTTCCCAAGTCCTTTCTCCTTCCGGTCTGGTTGTAAAACTTCTTATAAAGGCCTGCCAGAGAGCAAAAATTTTGTTTTTTAATTGACCAGATGGTGTTTGACTACAAGATGCTATTCCGCAAAGTTTGTGTGTGTGTGTGTGTGTGAATAGCCCCTATTACGTTACAGTAATAGAAGCTTGAAGTCATTATTATCCACAGACAACAAGTCTTTCTAGATTCTTGACTGTAACATTCATCTTGTGTTTTCCTCCACGTCCCTTCCCCGTCTTAGTCTGTCATGATATCTGATCAGCCATCCAAGCACACGAGCTTTGCGTTAAAAAATAAATTGGTCTTAATGATTTGTTTGCTTACTTATAAGATGTAATACGCGTCAAAGCGACTGCAAGTCTGGCAACAAGGAAGACAATCCGTAGAAACCAGAAATCTTACGGGCCGCTGGTCTGGATATCACAAAATGTGATTTAAATACAGTATTGAGAGAAGACAGAGAAGGCGGATGAGTAGATGTTCTGGGTCGGCAAGATCAAACTCAAGCTTGTGCCTTGAGAGGCTAGGTTGTATTGAGATCCATCGGTCTGTCTCAAAGATCTGCCGAGACAGATTTTCGCTGACGACTTAGCAGACTGCATAGGAACAGAATCATGGAGTGCTTCCCCATGTTTTGCCTGAAGCATAAGGCGACGGTGTCGGCGATGAGACGAGTCGCTTGTGGGAAGAGGGGAGAGGTGAGGAAAGGAGGAGGAAGAGAGAGGGAGGAGGGCGAAAGGACGTAAGTGCAGTACTACGTCACCTGACACCATGGTGACCGTGAACCTACTAGACAGTGTAAACCCTACTGCTTGCATCTCTCGCTCACAATGCCAGGAAAAAGCTGCAGACTGAACCGGAATCAGACGAATGTCCACAAGATTAAACAGACGAGTATCACAGACGCCGTGATAGAGGCTTCTAACAGTTCCTCACTGATCTTGTGAGAACGAGGTGCGTGAGTGCACTGCGTGCTTTTCGAGCTCGTTTGGAAAGATCAAAGGACGTGAAAGTCAAGTTGCGCATTATCACATTGAAAACGCACACGAATTCGTAGAATAAAACGGTGTATTTGCCCCAAGTTCATTAACAATTTCATTGAAAAACCGACGGAAGGTAGTGACAATCAGGGCTTGTTCACATGGCAACAACGCTCAGTACAGTAAGCGTAGCGCTATTGATAAAAAGGGGACCTGGAGAAAGACTCTGGTATCACATGAAAAATTCTGTCAACTGCTTATTTTTTCCCTTTTCTTCTTTCTAATAAGCTAATATAGCTTATAAACAAAAACCGAACAAACAAGCAAAAACAAAAGTAAGCGAAAAATAACAGTAAATCTGTGTAACCGCGCTTTTTTCCATAGCCACGGAACCATACCTGAAATTAAAATCCATAATTCTCGGCAAGTACCCTTAATTCTGGACGTTTTTTAAGCGTGAGTTAAATTCCAATTTAAGGTGTTGTGGATGTAGTAGATTAACTGCGATCAGACCTAAGCTGAATATAACCTAACACATAAGGTCTGACTTCCATCGCCAGCACCAGGTTCCTCAGTTGTACTGGCGAATTCTATTGGCCAAGAGGACGACTGCATTCATTTCTATGAAAGCCTTCTTCCTGACCTTTTCTATAATGTTACTAGTATATAGAATTGCTCTCTAGTCCTTTGCCTTCATGACTGTTGGAATCTTAGGCCTATGGGACCAAACAGGGGGCTAAATATTCCTACACCCTAGCACAGATCGGATCCAAATTCACGCCACGTATCCGGTGGTCACGCCGCTTGTCAAAGAGGTCACAAAGAGTTGTTGTAAGTTCTGTGTTTGTATGGACAGGAGATTTATGCTTACTCGAGAAAGCCTTACAAATGTCTTGTTTACAGCATTTCTTTCTTTCCTTGTCATTTTAAACTCATTTCACAGGTCTGAGAATGAAAATGAAAGAAGACACACGACAGTAAGTTTGTGCTTAGGTGCTTATTGACAATTAGATAAACGAACCTCAAGTTTAATCAGGGACAAGCAAAGAAGCAATTCAGATGAGAGAGAAGAAATAATTAATTGAAAAAAATTGAGAAGGGGAAAGGGTAAAAATAAAAGTGAGTAGGCAAACAGAACTGGCAAAGGTTATGGAACACGTGTAAACTATTAAGACGCGAAAGAAGAAAAAGAGAAAAATGTTGCCACTCTGTTTAACAGCATCTGAACGCCCCATTGACTTGCAACTCTTCTTTGCAGACGAAGTAGCGTGCTGTGTTCTCTTGCTGCAGATGGCGCGCGCTTTGTGGAAAAAAAAGGAAAAAACCTGCGTGTGCAACGAACAATAGAAGCGGTCGAAATGGCGATGTGCGTGCGTGCGTGTGTGTGTGTGTGGAGGGGGACGAGGAAGACGCCAATGACGCAGGTGGGCTGCACCCACGGACGTCAGTGCCAACGTGTCCTTTGCTCGCCCTTGTCTCGCGCCGCAGAATGTTCACGCCAAAGCTCGCGGCAAACGAGAGATCAAGACGTAGTGACGTCACGACCGCCTGTGGGTCGCCCTCGGCTGCAGGGAAGCTGTTTGAGGATCGAAGTGTGACGTGTTCGCGCGCTGAGGACGCTCCTTGGATCATCGTCCGTGAGAGGCCGTGCTGCATTCATGATGATGTTGATGATCTGATTTTGTTGCCAATGCCAGGTGTGAGACTATTGTCAGTTTCTGATCTATTACCTCATTTGATCAAGCTAAGTGATGAACGGCATTAAAAAGGTGTATCGAGAATAAAACATGTGTACCTTTTGTGTCCTTTCTAAAACTTGACAGGTTTACAGCTCATGTTTGCTAACAGGAGCATAAAGGTTGGAATGAATGGGAAGATAAAATAGTGTCGTGTCATCTGCAACACAGCTAACTTGTTTTCTTGCCCCCCCCCCACTCTCTCTCTCTCTCTCTCATCGGCACCGTCTCAGATTTAGACGTTGTCCACGCCGCCCGTTGTGCGTAGTATACGGTTTGATGGGGATTTGACAAGGGGTGTGGATCTGCCTTGGTTTCAACACCAGCTTGTCCCAATCCCCCACACAAACGTATCGCCACACATTATTATCATTACATGTGCACTTTGGCTTATGTACGAGTGTATAAAGAAGCTTCATTTGAAGATTGTTTTTCATATTAGTGCGTGTAAGTGTGTGTGTGTGTGTGTGTGTGTGTGTGTGTGCACGCACACGCGCCTGAGCTAGCGCGTGTAGCGTTCTTGTTGTAGAATGTTTATAGCCTATAAGGCTACACGTGTATTAATATCCTTCGGTGATGACCGATTGGTTTCCTCCGAGATGATGTGACCGATATCAGTGAAGATGTTACATTTCATATACGAGTAGATTTCGTTAAATGCCATCCTACAAATTCTCTTCTTCGTCTGTAAACATTGTTACACTCTACTAATTAACGTCCGGCGGATTCACTCTGCTTTTGCAAAATATATGTAAGGAAACAGCGTTTCTGTCGTCATTCCTTCCAAAACGCCTGCAGCCCACATAACCCACATCTAGCCCTTAACCCGCAAGTAACAGATAGCCCACTTACAGCCTCATACAACCAATAGCCCACAAGTAGTCCGCAATGTGCATACGGTCAGTCTATTGCCTGCAGGAAGTCTGTAACCCACGTACAAAGATCTGATCACTATGTGCAAACCATTTTGGATGGGGGAAGGCGTAGGATCCTTTACTAAGACACTAATTGGCGTTGTTCTCGCTCGCACTTTGTCCCCAGCTGCACTTGTCCATCATCTGTCAGATGCAGTTTCAAGATCCTAAGCGCTTCAGTTTACTGACTTACAGGCTTACAGACTTACAGACTCTTCTTACAAAGCTTTTCTTGCCAGTGATATTGGCACTAGTCTCCTTTTTCTAAAGCCTAGCGCTTTACCGCATGGCAGTAGTCCTCCGGTCTCAGACACTTAGACCTTGTCTGGAAAATTGGCTGCTGACATTGTTCTGTGCTTCTGGTACAAGTGAGGTCGTTGCCCTCTGAAATTCGTCTCGCAACAAGTGAATGGTTTGTCATTTTTACTTTAATAGTATGGTTCTTGGACGACTACCATCTGTTGATTGACTGCTCTTGTCTCTCTGCGTTTAGGATATGTTGAGGGTGAGTTGCGGGGTTCTAAGACTTCACATCCTTCCGCTAAGTTAGATATACGTCCACAGCCAGTAAATTGGAAGCTGGAGATGGTCCTTCGTAAGTATTTCTGACCTTTCAGCGATCACATCCAGTTTCGAGTGTGGAAAAGAGATTTTTGAGGATCCCGGTTTGTAGTGATCGACTTCCAGCTGTTATGCAATGCTGCCATTCTATTCACCGTCCTTGAGTCAGTGAACACTATTTTACCCTTATTTTTATTTTCAGACATCTTTTACTGACCAGCAGTCTGCTGCATACAGAAAATGTATAGCCTTGCTGACTCCTGGTTTCTGTCTCTGTAATCAGCAGAGTTCAGTCTGTGCAGTCTTCCATATCAGTCTCAAACCGGGAAAATTCTGGTAAAAATGGAACTAAATTTAGTAACCACTCGCACTTCTGCACCTGTTAAAAGCTGCGCTTGCCAAAATTTCGATAAACATGGCTTTCCCCAGTCATAACACCGCTACTGTTTGAAGCTTAGAAGAACTATGACTAAGCTGTTGTTGAGTATTGTGGTGTCGTTATCGAACACTTTGATACGACTAAAGAGTGAGGGGAAGAGACGGGGATCGTGGAGGAGAGCGAGAAAAGACACACAGACAAGGAGCTTACTGACATGGTATTAAGTACTCTGTTAATCGCAAGGCAAGTGCTCTAAAAAAAAACAACCTGTGGAACTTGTGGGCGTTGATGAGTTATGCCCGTTATGCCCGCTCTGAGAAACATAACTCTCACAATGTTTCCACACTACAACAGTCTCTGGTCCCTAGACATGGGTTGCTGATTGCCCAGTCCTCAGCTGAGGCGAGTAAATGTCAACAAGGCTCTGGGTCCAGACAGGATCTGTGGCCGTACCCTCTATTACTGCGCTGAACAACTTAGCGGAGGTTTACAGCATCTATTCCAGGTCTCCGTGGATTCTGGCCGCATTCCCGATACTTGGAAACTTTCGCACATTGTGCCTGACCCCAAAACCACTAGGCCCAGTCAACCCAACGACTTCAGACCAATTGCCTCTTACCTCAATCATAATGAAATCACTTGAGAAAATCGTAAGGAGCGAGGTTGTGTCTGCTGTTGATCAATAGCTTGACCCGCTGCAGTTTGCCTATAGAGCTGGAAGAGGAGTCGATGATGCTAAGCTGTTTATACTGAATATGCTGTACAAACATAGAGAGAAACCTAGACCTCATGCCAGGTGCCTCTTTGGTGATTTTTCTTCAGCTTTTAACACTGTGCAACCTCACTTGTTAGAATGAGTCTAGCTTCAGACTTCCATCTGTCCAACTCTTTGGAACCTGGACTTTTCAAGAAACAAGCAGTAGAGAGTTTCTGTTAATAGTCTTCTCTCATACCCTGTTGTCACCTGTACAAGTTCCCTACAAGGCTGCTGTTTGTCCCCACAACTGCTCATACTATATACCAAAAGTTGAAGAAGCGATCCGGATTTCTTATAAAGTTTGCTGACGACTCTGCCTTGCTGTCACTTTTGTATAATAGTGAACATGTTCACAGTGGCGCTCTTCCTGACTTTGTACCCTGGTGTGAGGAACACTTCCTTGTCTTGAATGCCTCAAACACTCAAGAAATGATGAACATGCCTGAGACAATCATTGGTACTATCCATGATGATGCCATCGAGATAATCGACTGTTATAAATATTTAGGTACTATCTTCGATAAAAATGCTTAAATGGGACATCAACACTGACATGATCCTCGTTAAGAACCAGCAACGTCTCAAATCTTTTTTCTTCAGCTCTGTTATCCCCACTTTGTTCTATCAGTCTTTCATTGAAAGTCTCATCATTTTTTCTTCCATCTCTTGGTTGCACAATCTCTCCTTAGGGAACAGAAACAGTCTTGTGTACCTTAATATCTGTTAAGATCACCGGAACTAGGCAGAGGGACTTAACATCTTAAGTCATCAGTAAATCCTTAGTAAGGCATCCGTGAGGAGTTTTCACTCATGGGAGGTGGGTGCAGATACGTGATGCCAGTATGCAGAACCAATCGTCACTGCAACGTATTCATTGCACATGTCATTTACTTGATTAATTCTACTGTCTGTGATCTTGTATTAGTCTGTAGTGACCTAAGGTGATCAACTGTATCTTAGCGTTGCCGGGATTTTGTGTGTGTGTGAGAGAGAGAGAGAAAGAAATTATTCCAACATGTAGATGTATGTATTATCTGTATATCGCTAGCATGAGCACTGTAATTGCTCATGAGGATTAATAAAGCTGTATTGTACTATGTTGTAACTGTGCTGTAGCCGTTCACTTAGATTCATTATACACACACACACACAGAGAGAGAGAAAAAATTGGCTGCATGGAAGATTCACAGTCTGATACTATATTCCAGACATTGTCTGCAGTCACGTGAGAAGGGAGGGGTGGGATGACCAAGATAAGGGGTGGAGGGACTAAAGTGTTCTCGCCGGTAGATTCGACTAAGACCTTGACCAGTGTGTTCCATCTCTTTCTCTCTCTCTCTCTTTTTCTCTCTCTTTCTCTTTCTCACTGTCGCTCTATCTTTGCCAGTTCGGTCGTTCGCTCTCTTGTCAATGGGTCAGGAAGAAAAACAAGCGCAGCAAACGCAATTTCATTGCAGATGCGTGGAAACTCGATCGGACGGAAATATCAGCGAATTGATTAAAAGCCCGCGAGAGACGTTCTTGTCTGGAATGTGGATGCACGTTATAACATATGCTGTCATCGGAAGTGCGTGTTCAATGGCGGTCGGCCTGCCTTCTGTTCAAACGCAATTCCTTCGCTAGCTTTTTTCCGTTTTGCTCGTGTTTCCTTGTGTTGACGCACAGCTGTGCCAATTATCCTTTCAGGGTAATGCAGTATCGACTTGCAGACACTGCAGCAGAATAGCTTACAGTTTCTAAGGCTTGCTTTTCTTTCGACTGGTTTGTCGCTTAGGGGTGATCGCTGGGTGACGTACGTGTGTGTGTGTGTGTGTGAGTGTTTCTGGAAAAAGAATCTTTGTTTTAATCGCTTGAACTTGATTTCCTTTTACCGTCAGGTTTATATTATGCTGAAACATGTTTTGCTGTTATCTTTTCGGCTCTGGTTGACAAGCGATACGTGATTTAAAAATCTGCTAAGAAAAATAACACTTGCTCGGAGTCTGAAACTGTACCAGCACAGCTGGAAATATCACAATAAATTAATATGTCAAATCATATAAACCTGCGAAAACATGATCATTGTATAACAGAAAAAGTTACTCGGAGACTTGATGAGGAATTTTTTGTAGCAGAAAAATCAGGAAAACATACCCACACTGCCATCACTGTATCCACGATGCTTTGTTAATTAATTAATAGTGACAGCGGTGCTGGTCGATCAGGAAGTGACGTTACAATAGTTAGCGGTTAGATCCTTGTGACGTATGCCATTTTGTTCCAGCCACGTCATTAGTTTGGGCATAGACGGCCCTGCATCTGTAGTCTAACACACACACACACACACACACACACACACACACACACACACACAACCATGTGCTATTCTTTTAATATTCACATCATCCCTACGACGTTGCAATCGATCTGTCGACTCCTGTCCCGGAAATACAACCTCCGTTTACCTTGCGACAGGAAACTGTGGAGAGCACCTTAATCGACCCGCTGTGTCTGGGTCCGGCGATATAGCGAGTGGAGACTTGACATTATTTAGACAAGTAATGGAAATAATTTAGTGAGTCGAGACTTGAAATTATTTAGACAAGTAATAGAAGTAATTTAGCGAGTGGAGACTTGAAATTATTTAGATAAGAGAAGCAATTTAGCGAGTGGAGACTTCACATTATTTAGGCAAGTAATAGAAGTAATTTAGCGAGTGGAGACTTGACATTATTTAGACAAGTACTGGAAGTAATTTTTGAGTGAAGACTTGAAATTATTCTGACAAGTAACGGAAGTAATTTAGCGAGTGGAGACTTCACCTTATTTAGGCAAGTAATAAAAGTAATTTAGCGAGTGGAGACTTCACATTATTTAAGCAAGTAATAAAAGTAATTTAGCGAGTGGAGAATACATTATTTAGACAAGTAATAGAAGTTATTGAGCCAGTCGAGACGACAAAATTTAGACAAGTAATAAAAGTAATTTAGCCAGTGGAGGAAGGTAATAGAAGTAATACAGCTTGGAGGAGGAAGAACACGACGAAAATGACTGGCACCTTCGCGTCATCGTTCGAATAAATTTGTAGGAAGAGCTGGCCTTTGTACAAGCATTCTTGGGCATACAGAATATCAAAAACATAAGTTTGTTGCACCAGAAAGACTTCACATAAACAGCTTTTACGACTAACCTCATGGGATGGAAAATCTGGTTCTTTTACATGGACGATCTCACATCGTAATGCATTAGGCTGCAGTCTGTTTTGAGTATGTTTGTGTGTGTATTGGTGTGTGTGCGTGTATTTGCGCATGCTCATGCGTACGTATGTGTTGATTGATGACGAAGAGAGAGGGGTGTACCAGTTACCGCCCAATTTCCGGTGTAAGGTGTAAAACACAAATGGCATAGCCACAGAATGTCGCTATGATTAATCCCACTCCCTCTTTCGATGATGCCACAAATAACATCCAACTTCTCCAAGTGGGCCAATAATCCCGCGATCACAGTTCACGCCACCATTTTTTTGTGCCTTCAGAGACGCCGCTCAAACCGGAAAGAAACAAAAAACTACATCGAAGCATTGCACTAGAACACGAAATAGGTGTACAATCCCACTCTACCCCCACCCCGCCTGTACCACGAATCAGCACGAAAGGGAAAGGGGGAGAACCCTGACCTTTTTCAGCACGGTTGTTGTCCCTGGCGAAGGTTCCTGCTGGCATTTCAATGGCAGACCAAGCAGCGCGGCTGTGCGTGCTGAAGGCAGGAGGAGGTAGGGTGGCCTTGCGTGACGGGGTGGGTACAGAATCGTAAACGCATGGACAATGCGACGAGTTGCTGCGAGCACGTGAGTTCTTTCTCTGCAACATCTCTGCCAGAAGGACACAGTAAGTTCGTACGTCTGAAGACGTTTCTTAATGAGCAGTCAATGGCAGTGTATTGTTGTGTAAACAGCCGAAAATGAAAAGGGGAGGGGTTTATTTTTTTAAGTCTTCAGTATTCTTTGGTTAAGGGGTAAGTCAGTGCGATATAAATGTTTACGTTCGGAAACACATCGAAATGGTTATTACTGATTGCACTGTCCACGCGAGAAGGCAAACTTCGTGTATGGCTAGGGTCATTAAAGTATTCACTTTGCACCCAATCAAATAGTTTCATTTCTTGCATTAAGTTGTGCTAAAGGTCGGAACTTGCCTTGATATGATGTCTGTACAGATGCATGTACTTTTGCATTTGTTGGCAAAATGCGCGTAGGTCTTATATTTTGTTAGCAAAATGCCAGCTAAATGTCGCTGGTTGAAATGTTCCTGGTTAATGTCTTGAGTGGCTTTCCTATGTGCAGCGACGATGTCATCTCGGAGGAAAATACAGCAGTTTAGGGTATTGCAAACCTTTACAGCTGACCTGAAATGTCTGTAAAGACAGGAGTAACCAAGGCCATGACTTAGTAAGTGCTAGCAACTGCACTGATGTCACGGCTCACTGATGAGTGTGGGTAGACACTTCATTCGGAGATTTACACTTTTTTCAAGCGATAGGGTTCAGTTCATGACAACATTCTTATCCCCAGAATGTGAGCGAATGTCCCGCTTCACTTGGGAAAACTGAACCGTTAACTATCGCGATTCTCACTTTGGGAACAAAGATCTTTCATCACATGCCGTCAAGAACTTAGGTGACCCCTCTTTTGGTTTTACTGGACGCTCCCACAGAGGCTGTTGCCTTCAGTGATCTCAGAATGTGTCAGTCCATTTGTTAACACATTCTGCAGTATTTGCGTGTGTGTGTTTGTATATATATATATATATATTGGTTGTGAATATTGTGAACCAATGCTTATGACAAACTTGGGGCAGAGTTGTTCTCTATTAATCTGTCAACATCTAACTTTAAAATAAGATGGAAGAGTCATAAGGAGGTTTAAAGCTAGGGCAGGTTCTGACATGAAGAATGCTGACTTTCAAAGTTGTCATTTTACGGGCCAGTACTTACTGATCTAGGAGTGATTTAAAGTGAACTTTTAAACCTGATCGTATGCATCGCCAATAGTAGGTAATGCGGATAAGATATACGTGTTTTAAAGTAATGAACTCTCAATGTATGTGTGTTTTCAAGAGTGAAAACAAAAGATTTCCTATTAAAAGAGTATAAAAAGTAAAAAAAAAACCTTTTAAAAGGTTCAACATTATACCCATTATTAATGACCGAGGACTAGGAATTCGCTCTATTGTTTTTGGATGGAGGTGATGCTTGTGGTTTTTTTTATATGAAAGTGTCTTTTTGAATAAGAACTTTCTCTCTCTTTCACACACACACACACACACACACACACACACACACACACAAAATGAAAGACTTGCGCATAAATGGACAATCGATCCACAACCGTCGAATTTGGTCCAAGGAGAAAGTGAAAACCACTTAAGAAACAGTGTATTCATGTTTCTAACAAAAGTACCTCTGTGTGTGTGTGTGTGTGTGTGTGTGTGTGTGTGTGTGTGTGTGTGTGTGTGTTTGCGCGCGCATGCATGCTTAGGTTTTGAAAGATACATCAACGTTCTATATTTGTGTGTGCATGCGTGCGTGCAGGTGCGGCCGTGTGTATGTGGGTGTGTTTGATTTTAAGTGTAGAGTTGAACTGACCGATCAGGTTCCTTGCATCATTTGACAGGGAACAGACCTCGTGGTTACGACTATCAGATGACAGCCCCAGTCCTGTATCACTGTGTGGCGATAATAACGCCTCATTGATTAATCGGCGGGGCTTGTGTAGCGCGGCTGCTGCTGCTGCTGCAACATGCTGCTGGAGGCAGACGGCAGTTGGCAAACTCCCATGATTCGTATTTCTGTGGTCACGACATGGGGGAGGGGAAGGGAAGGTGGGGGCATAAAGACTATCTGCTGAAATAGCAGCAAGTAGTTGGTAAAAGTTTCAGTGTAAATGTCTTTATCACGTGACAATGTGAAAGGTTTCTAGCCAGGCGTCATTTGTGTAACATTTGCGGAATGCTGGAGGAACCGTGGCTATATGTATATACTATCTCTGTACTATGCATTACCTTGTGTACCTATTATGTTAGGTGCTCGCTGTAGACGTAAACGTCCACAAACGACGGCAGTTAAGGTGAGTCCTCCACTGAAGGGCAAAGGGAAGATTGAGGAAAGGAAATTGATGTCGGGTCTGACGAACTACTTGCAGTCTGAGAATCTTCCAACATCTGTAGGGGCGCGGATGAAGAAGGGGGGAAAGAGGGAGGAAGGGGAGCTAGAGATGAGGTGGGGAGGTTGTTTCATTATTGATGTGCAGCCTGTGCCCCCGCCTTATCCTGCTGTATAGAACCAGCTGTGGCCAAAGTAAAGACGCAGAGATCCTTTCTTGTCATAGGACGCTTGATACAACGCAGATTAAAAAAAATGTTTGCTCTTATGAAGCTATATTACCAGTTTTCACGACTTCCTGCTAGCGAACACTATTTTTTTCTTTTTCTCTCTCTCTCTCCTTTGTTTAGCATTAATTTGATTATTAGTTATTTCGTGTTGCAGGTTTCTTTACTGTATTGTTATTTTTTACCTTGTCCCTCATTTTGGACTCTAGGAGTAACTTAGGTAAGAAAATAAGATGGTGCATTCTGTATTCAGGAACAGCTGCACTCCTTGATGATGGAAGGTTGGTTACTTACACAGCTGACTTGAGTATGGCTTTGGGAACAGTATTCGTTCCCCATTGTACAAGTAACAACCCCATGGACGCGATGACAAAAAGACGGGTTAGATTATCTGATAGTTTTGAAAAAAGATAGATTGTCCCCTTTCTATTCTCCTTGTTTTCCTTCTCATTTTCTTGTATGTCTTTTCCCGACTTTTCTATTCTTTCCTTTTTCATCTCCTTTTTTGTTGAAATCGAAGATGAATAAGAAAATAGATGGATCCCTCACCCCCAAACTTTATCACGAGGTGCACATAAGCCATACTGGTTGATATATATATATAGGGTGATATAATCGTATGGTAGGAAGAGACAACAGAACAAATCGCTTGTGGAAGGCTTTGTGCGTTCGATTCGAGCCTCGCGGTCACTTCCATGAGCAGTCCACAAGTAACACTCAGTCCACAAGTAACACTCAGTCCACAAGTAACACTCTCTTGGTCAAGGCTGTCTTCACTTTAAGAGTTGTTGTTTTGTTCATTAACACGCCCGTCTTTTTCCCTTCACCGTATTGATCCCGAGAAACATTTTTGATTACTGAACTCTGGAAGGAAAATTGTGTTTTGTTTTTTTATTTATGTTTTATTTATTTACTTTTTTCTTCGTATAGCAGAAATTCTGCTGTGCAGCTCACGCACTGCCTGCGTTGCCCGAACAATCGGCAATCACTGATGATCTTACACCAGCGGATGTGACCTCCCTGTGAGGTCGGACACTCAGCGCTTCAGAAACAGGCGAGTTTCATGGCCACTTGCTGGGGGTCTTTTTTCTTTCATGTCATTCCTTTGGCTGTAACTCGTTTAAAGCTCGCGGGGCCAAGCTGGCGCCTCCTGACTGAGTTGAGAGATTTGAGAATTCTGAATGTTAGGCCCTCACGACTTTGAAATATTTCCACGCGTGGCCTTGCGACACTTGTTAGCGAGTTAGTCGATTTTATAGCAGCGAGAGAGCGCACACAATCATCAGCTCAAATTTGATGTGGGTGGGTGGGTGAATGGGAGAATGGGAAATCGGGGGCAGCAGCTGAAGGCGCACTGGACATTCAATGCGGGGAGGAACTATCAAGAATGAGTTTGATGCCGTTCATATTGTGCAAGCCACGTGATTCTTTGTAATCCAGTGACAGTGTTCATTAAATCAGCTATTGTTTATGTTAATGTTTTGGCGGATAATACAAAGTTGTCACAGCATGTCAAAGAAGTTTGTGTAGTTCACTCAAAGAAGAAAGTCATTGTGTGCTGTGCTACCTCCTGAAATATTTATTTTGGAAGAATGTTTGACGAGCCCATTTTTTCATTTGGATTTATTTTTCGAGTTTCGTTGCTGCTGCTTATTGAGAGCAGCTGAACGTAGGATTTGTCTGATACTATGATGAAAAATCGCAAAAAATTAATAAAACAGTTATAAAACAGAAATCAGCTGCTTGAACAGTCGAGGTACTGAGTACGATTCCATTAAACAGAGTTTAGCAAACGGTGACAGATAAGGCGGTGACGTAGCATCTGATAACAAGCATAAAAAATAAATATTCAATTAAACATCAGACTACTTCAAAGACGCCGAAAAAAATGGAGAAGAAAGAAACTTGACTCGAGAAAGGTAAATGTAGTCGCGTGTGAACAATTACCCCGAAAACGCACACACACACACACACACACACACACACACACACACAAGTAGTCGTGCGATTGGTTTTCTCCAGATCGACTTGAGCTGCAGCTACAGGTGAAGCAACCTGGGCCACGTGAAAACCGTTGAATCTTATACGTGAGACGGGCGGCCATGTTCAATAAATCTAGCTTTGTTATCTCATTGGAAAATTTACAGGAATTTGAAGACGGAAATAATCTGCTTTCAGATCACAAGAGCTAAATTTCAATGTTCCAACCCCCCCCCCCCACGTCTTTCTCTCTTTCTCTTTCAAAATGCATGCGCGCGAGCACAGCCAAACCCAGACACCCACACCCGCACACTCCCCCACCCTACCACTATGCAGACAAAGTGCAGACATAAAGAGTGTTGCTCACCGACGATGTTTTTTTTTATATCAGAAGCTGAGTTTGGAGAACGCCAGTTGGTCAACGATCATTTTGAGGAAACGCGTTCCTCAGAGTCACAGTTGCGCGACCTGTCTACCTGCGCACGCACTCAGATGTTGCTGAAGTCATTAAAACACACGTCACAGTCTCGTGACGTGGTGCCATACTGAGCAGACATGCAAATTGCCTGAGTCAAGAGGTCAGCTTGAAGTGACGTTCCTTCTCTTGTGCGTGACGCAGATAAGGCTGTATCTTGTTTCAACGATTTAAAATCTCGGGTTCGCTTCATGCAACCGAACAAAAACAAAAAATTTCAAGGCTCCAACGATTTCTTTGCCTCGCCTCATTACCCTTCCTCAGAAGAAAAGGGTTAAAATTATTCAGTTAAAGGAAAATACACAGATGCCCAGCGGGAACGCGATACACAAAAATAAATGTGGGAGGTAATCGTTGTTCATCATTTTTATTTATTCTTTTTTTAGAGGTTAATGCAGACATCAAAGCCGCAGTCTTTCGTGTGATATCATTCGTCTTTGATGAAAATAAAACACCGCTGTGGCAAAACTTGACGTATGACAACTTTTTTTTTTTTTCGTTCATTGCGCAGGCGTGCAACTTTCCCATAGCCTGACTATCCGATGCGGCACGTCACAAATGATCACGACAAGGCAGGCGTTTGAGGAAAATAAAACTACTGGGTCCTGACAGTCACAACCTGAACGCATCACGGGGGCTGACGGGTGGGGTGAGGGCGGGGTTGGGAGGATCTGGAGAATTTTAAGAAAGCTTCACTGTGGAGCTTGCGAGTTACGCTCTGTGAGGGTTAAAGTCCGAGACTCCTTTTCTCGGTCGAACCTGACATCGTCGATGCTAACTTGATTTCCAATGATAAATAGAAGTAAAGAGGATTTCTCGCCGAATATTCCTCGGAGCTGGGCTTTGCAAAGCGATAGGATGCCCGTGTAGAACTGGGAATATGTGTACAATGTGCCAGAGCAGCTGCAACGGTTCCAAAATAGTAAAATTGTGTAAGAATTGATTCTGATTGTAAAATGTTACAGTAGAAACGTAAGTGACGCTAAATTCTTATTAAATAAACCAAGTAAATTAATGATTAGTGTCTTCTACTTCTGGGTAGAAGGTCGCAGGTTCGAAGTTTGCACGGACTGGGGATTGTAACGCTCCACCTTTTTTTTTCTTTTTCTTTGCACGCAAACGATGTTAACAAGCAGTGAATGGGGTACGTTTGTCTTCCACTTAGTCAGCAATTTACCGCTCACTGATCTTTGGGACTGATTTTTGTTTTTGCTTAATTTACTGGATACTGGATACACTTTCATTTTATTAACAAAAGGTCTATAAATAGAACATAGTCGTAAATGAGTTTATTGATAAGACGATTGATTGATGAGGAGTTTGAAAAGGTAAAATAATCACTCAGCAATGCACAAAAATTTTTAATGTTTAGGCTTCGTCTTAAAACTCATATTAGTACACATATTGAAACACATCTCTGTTATGTAGGTAGGTGGGTAGGTAACTGTCAGGATTCTTTAGGCATGGAAAGTGTCGGCTGCTTGCAGCCATTCAACAGTTACCATGTGTAGTATCCAGGCACAGTTCATGCATTCTCGACGAAGCCCTGGAAAAATGAACCACAACTTTATTGTCGACTCCTTGCCAAAAATGCCGGGCCTAGCATGCATGCTAATCCAGTGGATTATGTGTCGTATTTAGCGGAGCGATGCCAAAGGAAATCAATGTTGCAGCCACGTGCAGGCAGGAAATCGCGTGCACGAGAAAGCACGAGATCTTATGGTAAGGAGAGTAGGTTGAGGGGGGGGGGAATTGTTTGTAATAGAGCAAAAGGTAAGTTAAGACAGCTTACCGGTAACACGATAACAGCTCAGGGTGAACAGAAAAACAATTTGTAAACATAAACTACAAACATCTGTCAGTCCAGGCAAAATGCTCGTTAAAAATAACGTTAAAAAGGAAAATGAAGTTATAAAACTTCCTCTATGTGAGGGTTGTAGGGGGTTGCGATAGTCTCTTAAAAGAAAATACTTTTCATAGAATTTCAGAGCACGCTCGAGTCACTTAAATACTTTACTCGATCTTCAAAACACACATCAGACAGCACACAATAAGACGCCTCAGACTGCAAGATACTTTGTTTGCTCTTGACTTGCGCATCAGGATAGTTTAGTTTTTTACGGGTTCAATTTATTTAGAGGAGATGAATGCTTACCGAGAACTGTACATGTAACTGGATATAATGACTTCATTGTCCCTTAAATGTGACTTTACCTAATTTTTTTGTTGGTATGCAAACGTGCATAGATCATATTTTCTTTCACCATCTACACAAACCCACCAACACCTTCACATTTATCATCATCATTATGCCATTAAAATTACTGTTGTTACAATGATCATCGGATTCTTCTGACTCAATAACTTCAAGTACTGAGAGTGCATAGTTTTTTGGGGGTTTTTTGACATTTTTAACTTAAAAATAAACCTCTTGTGTTTAGTTCAGGCTATTCATGGAAAAAGAAAGGTCTTCTGTGCTGTTAACTACGTGTCTGATGGAGAAGTTGTGATTACTGAGTCCAGCTCACGCCGCCCTGTCCTCAATCTGATGACGCCATCGAACCCGCCAATTATTGTCCCATAAAGGCTCCAGGGGGCTAGCGGTTTTTTTTTTTTTTATAGTAACGACCCTTCTGACGTCAGACAAACAATGGCCTCTGACACCTCCGCGATGTTTGCGGTGGGCCCATTTTGTTTCTGCTGCTCTTGCATGTTTGTGCATGCCTCAGTCCCACTAGCAAACACATCCACGACAACTCGGCAATATTCTGTTTGTTTTTATTAGGAGATGTACCTTGTGAGGGTTTTATGGAAGTGCATTGGAGTGTAGAAACAAGTTTTTGGGAAGCAACTCCACACACACACACATACGATAGCGACATTCGGGTGCAGGCCATTTTATCGATGAATACAAAGCCGGTGCAGTTTTATTAAACAGACATAAAAGAAGCGTGTTCCCACAGTCACCCGTACACATACATACATACATACATACATACATACATACATACATACATACATACATTTACACACATGGGTCCACACATACAGACACATAATTCATGTATACATTTCCTAATTTCGTTGATGCAGTTAATAAAGTTTCGTCTTAGCATCCCCCCCACCTCAAAGCTATTTTGAAAATGTTGTATTTAAATATTTGATGGAGATGCTAAATCCTTTTAAAACCAAGCTGTGGAATGCATTATATGCACTGACAATGCAAAATGTGAGTTTGCTGCCCACAACTGGGATAGCAGGTTAGAGTACCTTCACAATGTCATAGTCGGCCACCGTGCAGTCGACAGTTGGAAGAACAGTGCGGCAATTGTGTCTTCAGCTAAAACCTGTACTTATGTAGCTGTACTGAGTGGCACCAAGTGGGCAAGGTTAACCTTCAAGTCCCACATCAGCAGTGCAGTACTTAACGCCCTGATTTTCTCTCTGGCAACCAGCAGGGAGTGCTTTCCACCTGATTTCTGCCGTAGACTGGCACCGTTGAAGTGTTTGTTATAATGGTTATATAATGTGCTGACAATGTGTATTGTTCTTCAGTTCGTTTTCCCTTCAGGCAACAGTGCTTTCCTCTGTATCTATTTTTCGGGGTGTTTTTTTGTGTGTGTGTGTGTGTGTGTGTGTGTGTGTGTGTGTGTTCACGTGACTTGCAGGTGACTGGGCGCTTGTCAAGCAAACTGAATCATAATGGCAGGTAGCTAAAATGCTTATCATTCAGCAGCCAGATAGAGTGACTTGCAATGGTGGCCTCAAGTGGTTGGAACAAAAATATAGCATGTGCACGCTCGTGCGAACTCTGTCATCCTCGCGAGATTACTTTCCAGGTTAAAATCTTGGTTGATGTCTTTAGTGATTTCGAGTTATTGAATGGTTGGTTTGACTGATTGATTGAGTGATTGATTGGTGAACAAAAGAAATTTTTTAATCTGTTTCTAAAATAACCACCTACTCGATCGGTGAATTACAAATATTTTTGTTTTTAAGAATAAGCGGGCCAACATTTGTCAAGCAGAAAGTTGAGCGAGATCTTACGGGTGATGAGGCTGTAATGTAGTAAATAACAAATCTAGACAAAACAAAAACAAGGAAAATGACTAATTCGCTAGCAGCTAATAACGAAATATCTTGGCTGACGGGCTCGCCGAATCGAGCGGTAGTACATTGCACATCTTTGTTAGCACGCCGGACAATGCGTCTTCATACGAATGTAGATTTGTTCTTGCGGCCAGCCCATAGTGCCACAGCTGAAAAGGAGCAAAACACTAAAGTAACCATAGAAATATCTACAAAAAATAATGAGGTCTTTATTGCTCTGGACAGTCGCAGTTTGTGTGACAGCTTGCGTGATATTGGATATTCTCGTGACGATGCATAATTAGGTGTTTCATCTTCACACGACCATACTTCCGTCACTTGTACATGAATGCTTACTTTTTGATACGGCCATGACAGTGTTTTCTATGTTTTTAAGTCACTTCTACAACTATTTTTATTTCTAAATTTTCATGTCACTTCTACGGTCATGTTTATTTATTTATGTTCATGTCACGTCATGTTTATTTACCCATCTTTATGCCACTTCTACATTCATGTTTATTTGTGTACGTTTATGTAACTTCTATGGTCATGTTTATTTCTGTTTATTTCACGTCCACAGTCATGTTTATTTCACGATGTTAATGTTATTTTTACACAGTACGTTTGCGTAGCCCTTTCATTCATTTCACGTTCATTCATTGCCATCAGTTGTCTAATGGCAAGTAGAACATACGACTGAGCAGCCAACAAGACTGAACGGCCGGTAAGACAGGCTAGAAGACGGCGGTGAAATGGAGGGAGGTTAGGGAGGAAAGAAAGAGAAAGAGATGAATTGAAAGAAGCATTAGGCGAATTTAAGACAAGTTTTGGACGCATCAAAGGCTGTAGCCGTCTGCTCGGTGTCACGACCAGCACAATAAATCATCAAACAAACAACAAAGTAATGAGATGAGCAATAATCTAAGCCTAGAGCTGGTCGCTAGGCCTGTTTAGCTGTAGCGCCAAGACATAGGAATACGTGAGACATGATAAACTACATTTAACAGTATTAACATTGGCAGTTCAGTAACAGCGGTATTAAGGAAATCCCAACAGCAACATTTACGACGGTTGAAGCGGCAGTGGTAGTTATTAGTAATAAGAACGGTAAAATCAAATAACATCGACAACAACAGTCGCAGGAAGTAACAACAGTTCCACCTGAAGCAACCTCAGGAAGAGAGTTTGCCGGAATTTAACCCTCGTACTTTCAAGAGCATCAATAAGAGCGGATGGGCATAAAGTAGTGGAGGATGTAAGGGAGGGAACGTAGCAGCTGCTGCTGCATCTGTTGCTGTAGTGGCCGCAACATTGGAAACATTATCTAAGATGCGGCTGTCCGCAGCACAGACGGTCGTGGCACGAACAGGTGAGCAGCATCGAGGTATAACGCACCCGCTTGTCAAGTGTAACACAACCTTCTCCCACTTATTTTTCTAACATTTTGATAGCTCTGCTGCAGACTCATGTCGTTGTTTTTACGGGTATCGATGTCAGAGATCACATCCCCGTCAGCCGCCACCCCTCCACCTGAATCCTGCTTATACAACGGTGCCATTGAGAGGATGGGGAGAAACGCGGTCACTAGGAGAAGCTGAGCAAAAGGGAGGCAACATTGAACAACATTGTCTCGGGAAGAAAGGAGGAAACGAACATTTAAAATATTCTTTGAAGTGGAGAAATGTGGACATCTAGATCTTACGATTATTTTTATTATACTTTTGCTCACGCTGACTAGAATGGATGTTGCTTCGAGAGTTCGTGCGCATGCCTATCGACACCAACAAATGGTCACGTGACCGCATACATTTTTTTTCCAGAAAAGCGACGTGTTCGTTTCTATCAAGAACTAGAAAATAATGGCACAGAAAATATGGGTTGACTACTCGACAAAACAAATCTTTTGTCCGTCTCTGAAATGTCAGCAATAACAGATCATCTTCCTGCAGCTTCCAACTGCAGCGACAAACAAAACCAACGAGGTCTAACAATTTTTTTTTTAAAGACAAAACCCACCATAGCAGCGACACAACATAGGATTCAGTTTCAGAAGCAGTCATATTTTATTCCCCACACATTAAATGCCGCTCGTAGAAAAAGCTTGCCTCGTAAAATTTATTGTCATTTAATGGATAAAAAGATATGCGATCATTTTTGCACTGATTTTACGAACGTTTTCTTGCAAATCGTTTTGATAGCCTTTCCTTTGGATGTATAAAGAAATGGAGAGCTCCAAATCTTTCCTATTTTCTAGAACGGATTTGTGTATTAAATACATGTTAATATCGGGATAATGTTAATTAAATACACTTCATGTTGAAGATATCTGCGTGCAGAATGAAAGAACGTTTCCAGTACGGAGGAAGGGTTTGAGCCATCATTGCGTAACTCCCAGTAACCGTCCTATTTTCCGAAAGGACAACAGAGCTACGGCATTATCTCCAAGGAAACGTTTGCTGCCAAAAACAACAATATTGGAACGAGTTCGCTTGCTGTAAGCCAGCTGTTAGGAAATATGTGGCAGTTCGTTTCTTTTTCCTTTAAAGCGCAAGTGGCTACAAATTTGTAGGCTAAGCAAATATTTGAGTTTTTATCTGGGTTTTGTGTTTTTTGCTCAGGAAGGATGGGACAGTAGGCTCTGATCATCACTTAAAGAATGTCGATATGAAAATGTCAGGCTGACTTTTAAATGTTACACGAACGGAAATCCGCCGTAAGACGAGCAATCAGATGTTTGTTACGTGACGTATAGCGTTTACGTCCTTGAGTGAAACATGGCATCAACCTCATTGAGTTTGTAGTCGACTAACACAGCCCTGAGCCAGATATAGACATCTTGTTGATTTTATCGTTGACAAAGACGTTCTTGAGCGGAGCATTAACATGCGTCCTTGAGTGAAGCGTTCTCGGTTTAACAAACCGTATTTTGTTGTCGCGAGGTGCATTTCTTTTGTCAAGACAATATAATTCTCCTTTTTATGCACCCGTTTGTTTTTACTAAGAGTTTGGTGGTGCGAAAGTCATTCTCCCGAAGTCAACAGAACCACCATCCATTCGCCACACTTGAGGAGGTGGACGTCGTCTGTCTTGCAGCAACCAACACCAGTACAACTGCTTCCTTTGTTAATGCTGTTGCTGTGTCTGCTGCTGCACATCCTGCTGTTGGTTTTGACGATTTGAGTGGGTCAGCCAACTCAGGGAGGGGAAAGGGATGAAGGCATTTGACCAATCTGACATTTATTGTCCATTCGCATGTTCTTATTTTCTTTTGTTTCTTGCCCGCGCATTTACAGGAGTACATTGTGAGAAGAACATGGATGGTCTTCATCATGTCAATTATAATGTGCTTGTCACCTCACAGTGTTATTCCACATGACGAAAAAGAAAAACAGCTGCACGTTTGGAAGCATCCGATGAAAGAGGCACGAATATTCCATTCCTTCTCTCTATATATAGATATTTGTGGAACAGATTTTAAGCGACCAACTTCGGTGGAAAGGGGAGGCGTCCATCAAACCGCAAATTTCGCTCAAATTTTGTTTCTGTTTCGTTTTCTCTTACACTCCTTCTTTCTCTTTCTCTCTCTCTCTCACACGCACACACATGCGCGTACACATACACACGCAGACAGTGAAAACTTAGGGGTTTTTTTTTACACAGCCCGATGTGAATCTTTCGCTGAGCCCTGACTCAAGGGACAAATTATTTTAGTTTGCTTCATTGTGCTTTGCTTGTATTGGATTATTTTGTTTTATTTATTTTATTTTTCACTTTCAATAAATAGCCGCGGCACTTGTGAAAAACATGTTTCTTTAGTTCACTCCCAAATTACATTACATTTTAAAGCTTTATTTCTTTTGCAAATTTTCTAGAATAGTGTTAAATGCATTCTTCTTGCAAGAAGAGCGCGAATGCTCTTGAAGGACGCGAAAGATCAGTCAATGGGGTGCTTCCTAAGGAAGAAGGGTAATTCGCGCTGTTGTTTGGTTTGTCTACATCATGGATTATGTAACGATGTCTGGACAGCCTGTGAGCTATTGTAATGTCAGATGCTAGGTCTTTATGTTCGAAGATTTTGCAAACACCCATATCTATATAGATATATTCATACTAGGTCTCTATCTTACAACCATGATTTTTTTCTTTTTGTAAGAGCTTTTTTCTTGTGGGGCTTGCTTTGTTTTATTTTTGGTTTGTTTTTGGCTTGCACATTTTTTTATACTTGGCAGTTATAACACCCGTAATGACTCTTATCGTCAGAAGCCTCCGGGAATCTGAGATAAGGGGGGTGGGGGTTTTGGCAAAAGAAGGAGACTTATGGATGCAGCTACCATCCTTTGCGTCAGTTCTAGCACATGCTGCTGACCATCATGTTTGTGTGAAACGCTAAAATTTATTAAAACAAAATGTTTTTAAAACCTGCTGTTCTTTACACAGGACATACTCAGAAGTCCATATCCCTGATCAGGTAGCACTCTTGGCACCTTTTGCGAAGTTTAGCCGCTGAAGATCGTCATCGGTTCGTTCGTGTCACGTGACTTCATTCATTATCCAAACCTATTTGCACAAAAATTAGCGAGTAGCGCAAACCAAAATATATTTTCTCTTTTTTCTTAGTTCGGGTGTTTTCTCAATAACTCCTGGCTGGGTTTTATATTAAACTGCTCCAAAGGACACTTACGTCAGCAACCCTATCTTTGCCATTACAGTGTCCCTAAAACCTTAAGAGCCTTACCCTGAATGTGTTCAGCGTAGCCTCGCTGATTTCTCTGATTTCGACCAAGCCTGTAATCGCTATAGACCGGCAGCATCCAGCATTCAACGCCTGTCCCGCGAAGCTCCCCGCTTCCAGACACACTTAATCTCGCCAGCCTCTTTAATGCTCCCTTGCCCCTTGCTGAAGCATCGCATCACCTCACAAACCGCATCATATATTTTTTTTTCTTTAACTGTTGGAACGCGTGTTGCTATTCGCGTAGTCCTGCTGGCGTCTCTGCCAAGTGTGCATGTTGCTGCTGAAGTCATCTGTTGACCGTTGATGTCGCGTGACTTGAAAGTGTTGAGGACAATCTTTACCGTGCAGTAGGACCGCAGTTCGCGACGGCGGGGTTCGTTGATCTCTAGGCTTATTTACAAAAAAAAATTGCTGGGTGTTTTACGGGACTTGAATTAAGCTCCATCACCGAAACCCTTTTTACGATCGAGCAATAAGCCTTGAAGGATGTATTCCCTTGAGGATTATTCTCCCTCTGAGACGGCGTGTAGTCATTAATAGATTATCCATTGGATTTCGGAGAATAGGAACAATTCCCGGAGTGTAAAGAGTCTTGTTTGAGAGGGGGGAAGGGGGTTGTGGGAGAGTGGGTGGATTGGTGTCATTCGATTTCCGTTGACGACAGCTGTTGCTGTGTACGGTACATGGAAAGGAGGGGGTGGGGTGGATGAGCAAAAGATAATGGAGGGCATATCTGAGTCACAGACGCGGTAGCAACATCAGAAGCGTTCTCTAAATTTGGAAGTCTGCACTTCATCTCTTGGACTCAGCGGTATTTAGTTTCATCGTCTGATTGACGACAATGGACGTTGAGGACAGGATTGTGTTATGACAGCAACTGTTTGCCGTGTATAACAATGCAATTACTTTCTCATGCGCTTTTTTACCCCACTAATTAGAAATTTTAAAGGTAGAGAATGACAAAAAAATTATCAAGTAAAAATCATTTGATGGCGTTGATCTTGCCAGGACACGAGTGATATCTGTTTAATGTCGTGAGGACAGATTTTCGGCTGCCCACCGATTTTTTTTTTATTACCTGCCCTTTTTTCCGGAGCGGCTGTCAATAATTTATTATTTCTGATGTCACTCTAGGGACCAGCCTGCACGTCGCTGGGCACAAGCAAGTATATATAAAATAATAGCAGTCAGCTAAAATTCTGATATAAGCAATTTAGTGACATGCAACGTGTTTGACCGCAAACCTCGCGAAACCGCGGCAACACCTAACCCTGTATGCGGAGTAGGCCATGTTGTCTTGGCTTCATCACGTTTATGGCCAATCAGATGGGAAGGAGGCTGTGGTAGAGTTTAGTTGAGGGGGTAAATGGGGCACGATCCAGTACCGGATTTCATTCACCAAAGATGAGGTCATTCGCAAAGGGATTCGTTACGAGCGCCGCCCTCTCTGTGAAGTGGTGTCCGTGGCGACGGAAGTGAACCGATGGGGAGGCTGCACGCGCGTGGCTTAGTGATGCGGCTGCAAGCTGCAGGGCCGAAGGTCTGACGAAGACAAAAATTGAATTTGATCGGGCATCGATTGGGTCGCAGCTTTCGTGCGTGTGCGTTTGTGTGTGTGTGTGTGTGTGTGTGTGTGTGTGTGTGTGTGTCTTTGCGTGCAATGGACAGTATGGGATGGGGAGCATAGAAGGCTTAAAAAACAAGGCAATGAGCGAAGGATTACTGCACTAGACGCAATAATAGAGCAGGGTATCTTGCAGGATGAGTGCATGGGACTATTTTGCGATCAATGACTAAAGACAATGTCTAGACACTACCGCTTTGGAAAGACATAATCGCAATGAAAGTGGCAGGTCCATATGGAGAAAACAGCCGAAAAAAGGCCAGAATAATTGTCAAGGATTGACCAATGGAGACAGGAAGACACCAAGAAGTTACAAATGGGCTGTTGAGGTCACACGTCACAGAAAGCGTTTCTACTAGTAGACATCTTTATCCTCATTGTCTATTGATGAAAGATCAGGGCTAGGCGTTTATACTATTATTGGTAGAGATCTGGACTAGCCATCTTTGTTCTAGTTGTCTATCGGCGGTGAACCTGGTTTGTTGGACACCTGTAGACTTTCTGTCTTTTGGTTTTAAACAATTGAATCTGTTTTAGACACTTGATAATAAAACTTGTGGTGTATACAGCACATGGTCATGTTCACGAAGGACCATGATCTCACCGCTTGCGACAAGAAGGAGATATAGACAGAATACAAAGGATGGAAAGAGAAACAACTGTCCAGTAAAGTAATAAGAAACGAACAAAACATAGAAGAAGCAAAGATTGATCAGGGAGCAAACAGTAAGGAAGGAGAGTGTTATAAATCTGAAGAAAAAGACGATCAGGCGGACTAGTCAATAAACTATAATCACAGTTATTCACAACTAATCAACAGACGGACAAAAAGCGAAGGAAATGTTAGAAAATGGACTAGCATTTAGTTTTTAATACATGCTTAAAGGTAGGTGGCGGATATGTAAGTAAAGAGAGTTTGACTGTTTTACAACAGTAACTAAAATTCCGTGACCGCATGTTGTTGTTCTGATGACAGGGAAAACGAGCGTACCATCATGAGACGAAGAGCGGAGTTGTCTGGCTGGGATGTAGAGAAAGAGAAGTTGAGAAAAATAGTGAGGGCAGGAACCTGCAAAGAAATTAAGCACAGCACAGACAGCTTTATAGTCATTTGCTGGTGGATCTCGTTTAAACACCTTTAATCTTATTGTCTGTTGGTAGTGAATTTTGTTTGGACACAGAAGCCTTATTTTCTTTTGGTACGGGATCTTGAACACGTTGGCATCAAGAGCAAAATTTGGATATCACAGCTTCTGACAAGCTGCTTCTGATAAAATCTGCGGACGATAGTTCGTGTGTTGAAACACCGCTCCTCTCGATAAAACGCGCGAAGTCCAGTTGACGCCGCAAACTGTACCAAGTGTCTTCAGACATCCAATGATCAAACACACCATACAAATACCCAATCAGCAAAGCATGTTTGCTCGAGAGGAGATAACCCGATTTAACTTTTGTGTAGCCTCAAATTAGTCATCAGAGTTCTTTCTCGGAAAGAGTTCAGCGAGACTGATCATATTCAAGAGTTCTGACTTGTAGAGATATCCGCAGCACGGGGAGGGTGGAGGCAGGAGGAAGGTGAGTTCTGACGCCGGGCTGTAAGCGAAGACTCCTTCAGGACCAGGAACTCTATTTTTGTAAACATCTTGGATGAGAAGCAATGATTCCAGTCCTTTTCTTGTCGACCTTTTGGTCTTCAGCGTGGACCCGCATCCGAACCGCGCTGCTTGCCTCTCTCTTGTCCAGCGTGGACCGGCATGAAAACCCGGTCTCATCTTTCCGCGACATGCCTCGGTCGAAACCGCTCAGCACCGCCGACCTCCTGCTTACATTTCATTCCCAAGAATTGACACACTGAGATTGAGTCATTCTTCGCCGGGACAACACTCGCCGAAATTAAGCACAAACCAGACCTCGTGACGAGGCGACGACAAACGAGTGACGGGGTCTTGGTGCTCGGTCTTAGAGAGTCATGTCAGGTCGGTCCTGGACATCTTATTAGCACATGGCTGACCCTCGCAATGTACTGTTTTTCTGTTTCTCATGGCGACCTGGGACCCGTTCTTCTCCTGTCGACAAGTACCGCGCTCGAATAACGTTTAGGCTCATATTTTATTTACGATCAAGCTTGAAGACTGATAACGAAAATACTGAACCCCAGAAGATCTGTTGTTTGCAGTGATTGATCCAAAATGTTATTACCGCTTTTAAGCGAGGGGGCACAGAACAAGTGTTTGCTCTATGATGATGATGGTGATGATAAATATTAACATTAAACATTTCTTTTTAAATTTAAAAAAACTCCAGGTGTCTGTGTGTATATTAAGCATGCTCACAAGAGGTGAATGACTCTGGCTACAAATAAAAAAATCAGCTGTCACACGAGTTTTATATCCTTGTCGTTGTTTTATCTCGTAAATGTTATTTTAATACACTTCACCAAGTATTAGATTGGCAGTTAACAGCAAGGACTACAGTTATTCTGAGGAAGGGGTAGATCATTACTGCATTTGCTTACTTTTTGTTAGTATAACGTCAATGGAAAAACCAAGAACTGTGAGTGGGACGGATTTTGCAGTCAACCCCAAAACTAACTACATGACAGTTGGGATCGCCGCCGCCAGAGGGTGCCAGATACGAGAGGTTGTGGACTGAAACGGCGGTCCCCTAGGTCGGCTCTGTCAACCCGCAGATTACCGGATCCTAGATCCGTGCACTTTTTGGCGGGATGCATGCTGACATAAACGCCTACTGAAGCTCAGTCTGAGAGGGTGGAAAGAATATACCTCGGTTTCCCTTTTGTCGGTGATTTCACATGTCGTATATCAAAATAGTCTAGCGACTAGCGTGTCCTTTGAACAAGATCTTAGCAAAAAGAACGTAGGGTGGATCAACATAGCAGTCAGTGCGACAGCTGCTATCTTTATTTGATAATTCGACCACACTGGGCTGCTGTGAGATCGCTCACAGGTGAACTGTCAATCACTGGGATACTGTAAAGGCGACTGCAGTCAGGGGTCTTTCACGCCTACAGACAAGGAGACTGACACCCGCAGCAATAACGTCGACAGTTTTTCAAAGATCGGGATACTGTCAGGGTGTCTGCAACAAGGCAAAAAGACAAGACCAACGCCTACAGAAAGGAGAACGACACGCGGCAACGAAAACTCTCAGAGCACCGAAGTACCTTTTAACACACACACACACACACACACACACACGCACACACACACCTGTTTTCGTGCGGCTGGACGCGTTGGTAGAAATTACGTCGTGCGGCAGGCAAAAAGCGGGCGGTGGGTGAAGCAGGACCAAGGGATGCCGCGCGGCCGCGTACCTGACGCTTGCATCGAGCCGCGGACCGCGTGCTTAGCGAAGGCGGTCAAGTGAAGCGAATGTGCCGCTGGGAGTTTTATATGCTGGTCTCTGGTTTCGAAAGTCTTGTGTGTTCGTCCCCTGCCAAGAGCTCGATACGTTCCTGTTTGCTTGGAGACAAAGTGGTTAAATTGCCATAATTGCTGGACTCTGGTCGCCATCCGATCCGGTGCGGAACCTTGAAAATATATATGGAGTCTGAAGGGCTGACTTCGGTACCCGGAAGATGTAGCGGCACGGATTTGGTTGCAAGTTTTCAATTGAACCATCCACCCAGTTCTTCTGTGTCAAAATTTCCCCTGTAATCCCTTCCCTTCTGCCGTGTACATCTGAAAAAAAGAAGCAAAAACAAAAGGAAAACAAACTTTGTGATTGCATCCTGGCAGGAGATTCTTTTTCTTCGTGTGTTTTGGACAAGATAACAAATGTCATCGACCATAAAATGGAGGACCTCGCCTGATAAGATCTGTCTTCTGGGGGTCGTGAAGTCTTCTCGGGACTCGTGGGGCAATGTGCACGAGGGACTGAACCTACCCAGGCCGTGAGTGCGAACTGTAAACTCGTTTAACAAATTTTCGATCGATTGCAATTTCTTTCAGGTTAGCCATGACATTTCCTTCATGACGACAAAAAGTGTTTGTGCGAATGGTATCAATGATGAAGTATCAATGATATCAGAATACTTCGCAGGAAATTCTTCCTGATCGGTGCCTGCTTTGTCTGAGCTGCTGTAACAAGTCACCGAACCAAGCTCTGTGTATGTTTTTGTTTTTCTTGTTTACTAAGGTTTTCGCGTCCACACACACCCCCCACCCTTTAACCCGCAGGAGACACAGTATAACCAGAATCAGTTGCATGTAATCCGTATGATATTTAACTATCCACTTCAAATTGTCGTTGCTGCAACGTGTTGTCTAAAGGTCGTCAAAGAGAAATAGCTTTCGGAACACTTGGTGCTCAGAATGGAAAATATGTTTGTAGGACTTGTGTAAACGCTGTAGACATGAGGTTTGGGGTGAGTACTCAACCAGATATCATTCTAAACATGTCTTTTGGGTTTTGCTCTAGTCGAATTATTATTATCTGTATGACTGACGATGTAAGTTTAGCTTTTCTTTTCCTTGAAGCTTGTTCTCGCGTGGACAGTCGGGCCTAAAGAAATCCGCGTGTGTGTGTGTGTGTGTGTGTGTGTGTGTGTTACTTAAAGTACGGATACAAAGGGGGAATTAAAACAACTCCGAATTCCAGAAAAACCTTTATTGAAGCTCATGAATAGTTAAGAGTAGTGGAAATCGGAACTTCGGTTTACTTTTTCTAATTTATTTGTTTATTTGTTTAACGTACCACATTTCATTGATGTCTTTGTAACACATCTTTACGTAACACATTATAAGGTGTACCTGTACATTTCTGTGTTAATTTCCCAAATTTGTGTGTCTTCCTTTATTTTATTGTTGCAACTTTATATTAGTTGATTGATGTTATTTTAAACATCTCGCTGTCGGAGGATAATGTGCTCGATATTTATTCCCAGGGTGCAAGTCGACGATTGTAGATAAATAGAAGCGAGTCAGCAGTTTCGAACTTTGGTGTGAAGTGACGATGAAAGGATAGGGCAAGGGTGTGTGTATGTGTGCGCCTCTAGTCTAAAATCATTAAGAGACTTGTCACTAGCAGTGGCTTCACGCACTAATTACTGGGAGGCTGAAGAGTAAGTCAGTAGCAGGAAGGGACGCTTCGCGATAAAGATGCTGAACTAGCCGGTAATTGGTATTGACATTCCAGCAGGCAGGGAGCCACAAAACCCCGGGCGTCTGATGCAAGCTGGGGTGGGAGTAGGGGAGAAGACTGAGAAACACTTTCCAGGAGATGCGTGTGCATTCGTCACGTGCCGCGCTGTCCGGGGTGCCAGAGACCGACAACTTCGTTTCGCATGATTCGGAGAGAAAGAGCAACGACTAGGTCTGGGAAACTCCTGATCGCCGCTACCGCTTCTGCTGCCGCGGTGGCAACACGCGGCGAAGCGACGCGACGGAACGCCAGCTGAAAACAGAGTTATAGTTATCGGGAGGGAAAAAAAAACTCGTCTACTCCAGCTCACAGCGACGCGACATAAAGAGTACTGCAACACGAGGTCGAAAATTCTTTTAAATAATAATACTCCTCCAAAAAAAAACTTACAAACCGTGGGGGTTTTTTTGGTGCTATGCTTTGGGTGTGAAGGTCTGCGGAAGTGTCTGGATGGGCTTCAGTGCTAGGCAACACAAGTGGGTGCACTTTTCCAAAGAATTTGTGTGTGCTTAAAGGGTTTTGACGATAATATGCATGGAAAACGCCTAGCAAACTGACAGAGGAATTGAAGAGAGAAAGAGAAGGAGGAGGCAAAGAGAGGCTGGGCGGGCAGGCGGAAGGGAGGAACAACAAGAGTGAAATGGATTTTCAAAATGACCTGCGTGGCGACCTGACGCACGGATGCGAAAGTTCGATGCTCTCTGTGCCTGCGTCCCGGCGACGCTAGCACGGTGCAGAACGAAAAATATATTTCAGGCCGGCTTCCGGAACAACCGTCTTTAGAGGCCCGGGAAGAGGTGGAGGCGCTTGTCGTCAAAGGCGGAGTAATTTGCGAGCCGCTTCTGGGCCCGCCGGTGCATTGCGCCCCCTTTTGTCCCAGAGCTTGACGGGACGTCGTTTACGTCTCGAGAAAAACTTCATCGAGAGATCGAGGCGTGCGGCAGGAAGTGACGCAGCAGACGAGGGGAGGGTGGCACAGGAAGGTAGCAGTCGTCTTTGACGCCAACCACCACGCCTCCCTGCTGTTCTTTGACCTGTTGACCCCAGTCTCCAAGACTGGAATGCCATTATTGTTACCGTCGTCAGCACGGCACGGGACCCCAACGTCAGAGAACTGAGGGGCCAAGTTCTACGTGGACTGTGAACACAAAAGGTCAGGTGTCGGCAGTGACGTCGTCTGTGGACTTGATGTACAAAGAGTAGTTTGCGGACAAGGGTCTGGTCAAGCAGAAGGGTCAGTGGCCACACATTCAGATTCAAAGGAAGCTCGTCGAGAGAAAAGAGAAGTTTGACACGTATACTAGTTGCGTCAAAGTGGTACTGTCGGCTGTGCGGAGCAGGGAGGATATTTACGGCAGTGTGTTCTGCGGGATGTTAACGGCAGTGTGTTCTTCAGGATGATGTAGCCTTCGTGCACCCGTGGTCACAGCACTAAGCAGGATGATGTCCCTCACGGTGCCCACGCCATCTTTCGGCAAGAGACGTCACTCTTGGGTGTGGTAAGTACACGATGGGAAACTTGCCTTACTCTTTTTTCCCGCCGAAATCTTTCTACAATGTTAATGATTGGGCTAGGTCGTCGGCATTTATTTGATTTCTTGATTGTACTCTCTGTGTCTCTCTCTCACACACACACACACACACACACACACACACACACACACACACACACACAAAGAGGCATCGTCTTTGCACAGCCTCATGCATGAACCACACACATTCTATGGATGCTGTAGAATGTCAGACCCTTGCAGCGCGCGACCATCAACACGTTCGATCGTAAGCACGCGCTCGTAGAGCGCGCAACCGTCATTCTGATACTTGCTGACTGATACAGCCGTCATGTCACGCACACTCACTCATGCATGCTACACTCACTCATACCACCGTCATGCATGTCACTCACACACTGACTCATACCAGCAAGTGTTTGGAGGTTCTCCTTTTATGATTTAAAAAGGTTTTGATTACAGCCGGTGTTTTTCTCAAGTTAACTTCTATTTCTCTCTCTTCTAATTTTTATTTCCGTCCATCCCTTCTACACGTAGTCTTTCTTGTACCGTAACAAAATTCTTTTTTATGAAAAGAATACCTCCTGCTTTTGATTATTCCGTGAACTGATTATTATGCTATCGTCATGCCTTTCCCTGCATATCTTTGTCTTATTTCTTTATAAAAAAATACTTTTTGTGATAAAAAAACTCATCAAATCCTTTTCATCCTTCATGTAATAATATTGGCTAGCTCCTAGCAAATAAAAACATGAAGAAATAAATGACTTTTACTGGAAGAGCAGTATTAGTGAGTTATTTTATATTTCATCGGTTTAGCAACAGTTTATCCCACTTTGCATCCCGAGCGTCGCAGAACAGTTGGACACAGATTGAATAATGGAGAAGTGCTCATTCATCAACCAATATGCCAGGACTCGGCTGTGCAACAATAGATGTGGCTTGTCTCTTAGGCATGGTGGCCTGATGATGGCTGCAGATTTATGGAATAGAGCACTTGATGATCTGTGGGACAGCCCTCTTGGCAACCGGTTGTAATTATACTGCCAGAGAGTGGTTTGAGTTAGAGTAAATAGGTGCATGCGTGTGCGCGCTAGTGTGTGTGTATGTGCGTGCGTGCGTGTGAATAAATAAGAGAAACCGTAAGAGTGCGTACACACGTGCGTCGACGTGTAAAATCTCTCAAGCTGCAGAAGCGAAACTTGTTACATTTTTTACACGCTTCCGTTACAACCCTCTGAGATGATTATTAAACCTGGTCTTCCTAGCCTTGTGCTGATTATATGCATCAGCATTTTGAAAACTTCAGGAGAAGATCTGATATTTTAGCTGTGTACTTCCGGTTTCATGATGTCCTGACAGTTTTGTTGGACAATGGGTTGTAACTGCTCGCAGATTTTTTCAGTTTTCGTCTGTAAGATTGTTTCTTAATTAATGAGCAGTTCTGTCTGCAGAACCTGTTCTAACTTAAAATACCTTTTCTGTCTTTAGGAAAGCTTTTATCAAATTATTTTGCCGTTTAGGTCCGTAAGAACTATGTTTCAAGTTTTTGACTGTATAAAAATTTCTAAAATTAAGTACATATTTTATCTGCTAAGATCTTAACCTCCAAGAACGAAAACAGGCATAAACCGACCAATTCACTTCTTAACTCAATAAACAATCGAAGACTGGTCGAGACTGGGGCTTGTGGCATTGAGCAACAACCCATACAGAGATTAGGGAGAGAAAGTCGGGATCGGTGTGACGCTACAAAGATGGGGAGCGGTACTCGAAGCAGGTGTAGCGCTACTGACAGATCCCACACCTTGCTTTTTTGTTAATGAAGCAGAGAAGAAGAAAATTGAGTATAGCTGACGTCAGAAGATGCTGATGATAGATGAAAACGCGGCTATTTTTCAATCGCTAAGCTCTTTTTGCCTCGTTCTTCATTCTCAGTTCCAGGGCATCAAGTGTGTTACCTCAGATAATTCAGTTCCACGCGCCTCCCAGACAGTCTTTGCACGTGGTGACCCTTTTTTTTAAAAGAAACTTGTACGTGTGACGAGAGAGAGAATTGCTATTGGGAGGGGCGGCGGTAAGTGTGAATGAACCGAGCTCAGCTTACTCGTGCAACTTGGAATGCCGTTGTACCTACCTGTCCTCTTTGAATCAATAGTAAGATGCAGGTATAACGGTCTTGTTTTTCTACTGTGTAGGTGCGTCACGTCGTAAAGAAATAAGATATTTCGCTGCTTTCCTGTCTGGTTTTTTTAAACTTATTATCAACTATTCACTAATGCCGTCGTTATGTGGTGTCATATTCTTATTTATTCTTCGGTGAAACACAGACCAGGAAGGAGTTAACTGCGCGGAAAGTAAGTTAAAAGGTTTGGCCCACAAGAGACTTGCACGAATTGTGTTTCCTGCAAATGTCTTTACAAAATGAGTGAATGTCGAGATCGTTCAGCAGCATTCGTCATCCATTTCCACTTGTCTCGCTCAAGCAAACGGCGCGGATTTGAAGAAAATGTCATCAAAGCTTTGTCGTAGATCTTTAGATTGTTTATATAAATATGAAAGAATTGACATTAATTGCTTGGCGAGTGTCGGACAATAGTTTGATTCATGACATCATAAACGTGTAATTCAAGCTTGATATTGAAATCTACTACCATGACAAAAATCATTTCACCTATAAAGATCATTGCAGAAAAATATTATGTCCCGGTAATTCACGTCAAAAGTCATACTCTGTCTGTTTTTTTATTATTATTATTTGAGGACTTGTTGGATGCATTTATGTCTCTAGGACAGGTTGCGCACGTTTCTAAACTTAAAACTGTTTTAAAGAAACAAAATTAGAAATTTTTTTTAAAATCGCTCTTGTACCATTTAGATGCGTTTCACAAGCCGATACGAAAATATTTTCTGGCGGAAGTGAAAGTCTGGTATAAACAGTGTTATCTTATTTAAAACAATTCTATTTTTTAACAAAGTTCTAACTTTTTGCTGAGTACTGTGTTTCTAAAAACCGATTATCTAAATAGATTCAAGGCCACAAGACCAATATGCAACGGGCGCCTGGTCTCCAGACAGGTGAAGACGTAACACCAAGCACAAGTGTCGACATTACACTCATGCACATCTTCTTTCACCACAATGTCGACATTATACTAATGCACATCTTCTTTCACCACAATGAGGAACCTTTCTAAGCGATAATCTATGATTGTTCGCTGGCCTTTAAGCGATTCACGCTTGACTGACGAGTCCATTGGTGTGCAATGAGAATATAACACTGATAATATAAGCAGACAAGCTTGAACACCAAATTGGTGCAAACAGACTAAGTGTCAATGCGACACACTTCAAGTGAAAAGGAGAGGAGGTCATTCCTTGATGAGATGGGGACAAAACGCTTAACATCCGCTTGAGAGATAGGATACAATAGTAGTGCAAAGTGTCTTTGTTCTCCACCTACCGTACGTTTTCTGCTTTTTCAACTCTTTGCTTGGAATTTCTATTGTTAGCTCAGTCACTTTAACCGGTGCAGGCTCCTAAGAGTCTTGCCATTCCACTTCAGCCTCTCACGCTCTCCAAGTACAGCTCCTCATCAGACTGTATAGCGTACTGTGCGTCCCCTTTCATAACAGAACCTGCCATTACAAGACCGCTATACTATTAATAGAAAATGTGTAAAATAACGTATGGAAAAAAAAACTGCAAACCTCAAAGATTATGGTTCCTCCAGATAAAAACAACCATAATTCAGTTGAACTACCGAGAGAAAGGAATATTGTTTGTGCCAAAGATGCTTTTCAAAGGAAAAGCTTGAAATCCCATTAAAACAAACCTGTGTCTTTTCATCACTAAAACAAATATGCCTGTCTGCCTGATCTTAGTGTTAGTGTTTTGAATACCTTGATCTCTTAACATGTACAGGGAAAGTCCATGACCTTTACTAAAGTGTTTTAAAAACCTTTTCCTTGACTTCTTTGCGTATTCAATGCAATCAGGTATTGTGTTTATTCAGCTGTTCGCCTCCCCTACCCCACGACTAGTACTGACGAAACAACGTAACTAACAATCAAGGTATGTATGTATGTATGTATGTATGTATGTACATTGCATTGTTCAAGGTGTTTGCGTTAATGTGAATAGTCGATGATGGTGTAGCTGACACAAACATTATGAAACTGCGAGAAACAAACGCTGATGGCCCAGTTGGGAAAAGGGAGGTAATTCTGCATAAATAGATTAAACGATCTGGAAACTTCTTGGCTTTCTCTATTCAAACAGTAACTTTTTCCCATTCGCATATGTGCAAATTCAAATAGTTTGCTTTGCTGCCTTTATTTAATGAAGAAAGCCTTTTGTTTTATGAAAAAATGCCACAATGCTTGGCATAGCAGCACGCGATCAAAAAGTCATAAGGATGGGTGGGGCGTGAGTAGTGCTTCTGACACTATCAGCCTCCCTCAGGGACTCGACATTTCGACCGGACACAGTTTAATGTGATCCCCCCGTAGACCCAGAGTCTTGTGGAGGACGCTACACATCGTTGTGAACTTTCCTGACGCTTGCATATTGAACTGCTTATCGTGGTGGAGAATACGACACGAGGAGACTTTTTTCTTTTGTCTTTGAAATGTGCGCACTTATAGACCTGTCCTTGCAATGTGGGGGTTGATTCATGCTTCCTACACAACACGCTTCCATTTCTTGCAGAACGAGAGTCTCAAATATTCTCGAATCGATGCCCTTTGACGATTCCATCCCCAGTACGTTTGTTACGCGACTCCATCCTCCCCACCGGAAATGACGCAGCAGTGACGTAACGAGGCATATCTGTTTCGCGTATTTAAGGAAGAAACTTTTGCGTTCATAGAGTATGCGACCCTTTTGCCAGCGATATCGATTCCCGGCTGTGTACCTAATGACAAATAGTGTTGTGGTTTGCGTCTTTTTTTCCGACGGGGAGCCGCGCGCACGCTGCAGAGCGCAATGACGCGCGTGCCACGTTCCTGTCATTGTACGAGCGCGAGCCGAACACGGGCCGAGCGCGCGCGCGGGAATCGATGCCTGTTCAGACACTTCAAGCGCTGCTGGCAGCATAAAATGTTTCTCCTCCCCCCCCCCTCAACCCCGTGTGCTTTTTCGTTTCTTGATGACGTCATCCTCCCGGAGCGAAGAGGAGGCAATTATTCTGACATAACATAAAAAATATGTGATGAGGGAGGGGAAAAATGATCTTGATACAGAGGCTATAATACAGCACGTCACACGGTAATATAATCTTGGTCTGGTGCAACGGAACAACGAAATATTATACTATATTACTGTGTGACGTACGTGAAGGGTATGCGTGCTGGGATTTATTGATTCCCTCCCATCCCTTCACGTCCCTCATTGTGCATACGTCACTAACACTAACTGTCGAAAGGCTTGCCGTTATCACTAACACGTTGTCCGTCCCCAATGTTCCTAAGACTTCCTTTCTTCTCTGTAAATGGTTTCTTTGCTTTTCATGTCTTTGCTGTTACTAGCGATTTGTTTTTTTTTCACCCGGGTAGCATTAGTCCGGAAAATACCTTGTCTAGTGCAGGATAATAAGTAGTAATCCAGCGGGGGGTGGGGGAGCATCTAGTTAGCCTGTTAGCAATGACCTGAATAGCTATGCACGTGTTACACAGCAGTCGTGTGTTAAGCCAGCCTGCAAACACTTCCGTAGTAGTCATTGTAATCATGGACTGTGCACTATTCTTGGAGGGAATGCTTATTGTCAGATGCGCAAGGGTAGAACGCTAAAAAGAGTAAGAAGATTGTAGGGGGATATGTGTTTTACGCCGAGCCAGCAACTAAGGCTATATCATGCAGAGAAGCCAGCTCAGTAAACAGATGCCTTATGCAAAGAAAGAATAGCGTGTCCGAGACGAGATTTGAACCCAGGACAGCCAATCCTCACTGTATTGGTGACATGCGCTAACCACGAAGAGCGAGAGAACGAGAAAGAGTGAACGGCGGAAGGAAGGAGAACTTGCCCAAAGGAGATTTACTTACCAGAAAAGAGTATCTGGTCCTGGATTGTTTGATGAAAGACTCCATATTTCCCGTTCGTGTGTAAGACAGGGGCTGTTGAATTATTAGGAGATAATAAATGATATGACATTAGATATAAATCTGTGCAGACACGGAAGAATAAATATGTGAAGTGGAGTAAACGTATGACGAGGGTTAGGAAAGACGAAAAAGAAAGAGAGAGAGAATATGAAGTAAGAAAATATGATGATGACGTCAGTCAAGTTAGAAACAGAAGGGTGCCAGTCAACGGGTGATTTTAATAGCACACTATGCCACGGGCACGGGGCGGAGGATAACTAAAGGAGAATGAGACGTGGAGGGGAATAATGGCTGGGCAAGGTAAAGAGCTGGTAAAATCTCAAAAAGCAGTAATTCCGGCGACAGCAGTCGTGATTAGCGTGAGGCCAAATCACCAGTTAACAGCGAGGAAGAGTAAATAACTAGGGGGGCGATAATGTCCAAGGGGAAGTAAAAAGCGAAGATTCCAATCCAAATCGAACCCGCAGTTCTCTCTCTCTCTCTCGTCTTGAGGAAATAGCATCGCAGCCTTATGCCCCAACCCTTACACTTCGCCATCTTCCCCCAACCCCCACTACCCCATGCATCCCGTTCCTTCACTCCTGATTGCCTTCGTCTCCATTGCGCATGCAAAAGTATCCTCGTGCACGCACGACGTGCGAAAAGAGAGATACATAAAAAAAGAGAAGGTACGTGAGATCGTTGGCTGCATACGTAATTGCACGTTCGGGGAGGGAAGTTTGTGGGGTGGCGGTTGTCGGGGAATCTTGGGTGCAGGTGGGGTCAGGGGAGGGGGGGTGAGCTGGTCAGTGCCCTTTGACGGCCCACAGCAGACAGATCACGCGGGAAAGTGTGTGTGTGTGTGTGTGTGTGTTTGGCTGGGGAAAGCAGTCCGGAGGCAGCTTGTCTTGGCAGAAAGGTGTGAAGGGGATGTCAGGGAGCAGAGCAAAGTCACCGACTTTTCTTCAGACAGCCTTGAACGCAGCGAGGCTTTTGCGTGGTGCCAGACTTTTCCCCCAGCCGCCATTAAGGCCGTGCCGGGTGACGCGAAGTGGAAGTTCACATCGGGACACGACTGCCATAAAGTTTGGAGTCTGTAAATGACGCTGTAAAGAACTGGTAAACAATTTGCTTTAAGTGGGAAATGTAAGGATTTCCATTCCACCGAAGATTTCTCATTAGATACTGGGGTATAATAAGAAGAAGAAGAAGGGAAAGGGGCTGACGTTCGTGAAAGCGGAGAAGGGTGCGGAGGGAGGAAACTAACAGCTGTGAGGAGGGCAAGAAAGTGTTGAACTGGCAGCATATTGTCAATGGATTTGTGTACTACACATGCGCACGCATACAGGCTCACAAAGAAATAAGCGGTAAAAATACATCTTATAAAATACAGCCCAATGTGTGAGAGAGTGCATCCTTTTATGCGCAGATGTGTGGCTAGGAGCGCGCGGGAGTATGTGTGCGTGTTTGTGAAAACTGATATACTCAAGAACTGAGTTGTAAGTGTTTTTGTATGCTTGTCTACGTACACGTGCCCATGGTTCATACTGAATCGAAATGTTTGCGAGCAAGTGCTTACGTCTGATTGTGGAGCCTGCCTGCATGTGCATCCTTAGGAATGCATGCGTCCGCCATAAGGGTTTGTTGTTGTTTAGAGGTGGAAAGGTGTGTGTGTGTGTGTGTGTGTGGTAGCGATCGATTGTTCCTCCTGTTAAACATAACGTGGATTCCCTCCAACATTGTCAGTCCACAGCAACCTCAGGCAAGAAGGAATCCATTCACACACCCTTTGACCCTTGACACGTCATCCCAGCTGCAGCGAAGGCAGCCGCCGGCACTTGGAAGCTGCTCGCTGCTGCTGGATGATGCAATGCTGCACCGTGACCTGCCTGCGACTGCTGTGTGCCCTTTGCCCTTTCCCCTTTAGCAGCAAGTCTTTGCAGGGCCTAATCTGAACATTCTTTCGGGCTTTTTGAATTACCCGGGATGATTCATTCCCATTAGCTGTGGATTCCCTGCTGTTATTTGTAGCCTTTTCTTTCTTCTCACTTAGGGCGGTGCCATCTGTTGAACAGAGTGTGCAGCCTAGCATGCACCCCTTAGACAAGGACATAATGAAAGCTCCAGACAGGATGGTGCTTACCCGTTATATACCCCGAAACACACACACACACACACACACACAGTCAAGCAGGCAGGCTCAATAGATAGTCAATCGCGAAGGTCGGCATATACAAAAAGTGTGATTAATAAATACCTATTTAATCAGGTCAGACTTACATCAGTCCAACGTGCCATCAGAAATTCTTGTTAATGGATTCGCTATCTCCAAACGTGGGTTTTAGTTTCAGTTGTATACTCAATAAACTCTGCTTATCTCTGTCTCTGCTCGACATGCACTTTGAGTCTATCGTAAGCTTGAGTTGATCACCACTTTTCCTGAACGGCTTTTATCACCAGGCCCTTAGCGGCTCCTCACAGCCGTTAATGTTTCTAGTGACTGAGGGGAGTGGGGACTATTTTTACACGGCTAACATAAATTTACAGCGAGTCATCTCATTTTATTTTTGTTTTAACTAAAGAGCAGGCCACAGCTTACAATGAGCTGCAGTAAACTTATGTAATTTCCACTTGCCATGCAATATTAGCCGAAGGGGCCGTCATAACGATGTAAACTTACGTGTGGGTAAAATAGTTCCACATGTTTGATATCAAGTGCCGATAATGGGTTCAGCCGCGGAGAAGGGGCGCAATTGCGCAAAGAATCACTGCAGTTAAAAAAAGGTAGCTATCTCCCTTAGGCAAGGCAAGCTGCCCATTATTAATTGTGGTGCCTGGACAGGATCGTTAAATTAATGAGCGTAGCATGAAGTCAAGATCTGCTCAATCGAACATACATTAGACTGATCGTCTTGTCAAGACTCATCACGGCAGTTACATTATGAAACACGCCATCTGTGTGTGTGTGTGTGTGTGTGTGTGTGTGTGTGTGTGTGTGTGTGTGTGTGTGTGTGTGTGTGTGTGTGTGTTTCTTCCTCACTTCATAACGTAAAAAGGAGAATCTAATGAGTGTCTGTAAAAACGTTTGGAAACTTTTAGAAACTTGAAAAGTGTGCCGATGTCTCTTACTTGCAATGTATTCATTGTTAGTTGAGCGAAAGGAACCCCAATCTCTCTTTCTTGCGTGCTCGCTCACTTATTCTTTGTCTCACATTTCGCAATGTCCTCACCATCCTCAGATTATTCTTCCTGGCCTTCAGGAGCCTTGCATAATTAAGCTGCTTCGCGAAGTCGTTCCCCACTTGATTCTCTCAAGATCGTGAACTTCATCTCGGGCACTGCTGACGTCACGGGCAAATGCCATTCATTTTCTCCGCGAACTCTTTCACCTTCCAATATCGGTAGCATTCAAGACATCACAATGGCGATGAACCAGGAGTTGCAAGCCGCAGCAAGCATTCAATGAATGTTCGAGAAATGTGGCCCTGACTCCTTCATTCTGACGTCAGCCTTAAGACTGGGCTTTTGTGTCTGTTAGTAAAAAGAAAGCTTTGGCGCTTTACGGCACGAGTGGATTCAACAGCATTCAACAACCTTTTTGTGGCTTTTAAAGCCATGCGGCAGTACTTTATTTATTCTGGAACTGACCTTGAATTAAACATCCCTCATTATTATTATTATTATTATTATTATTATTATTATTTCTACTTTAAATTTATGTTGTGAAAAATTCAGAGTATAGTGCACTCTATCTTCGACAATATTCTTGACAGGCATTGTTCTTGAAACGAGCTTTTGGCGTGTTAAAGGTGACCTATGGGTAAGGAATCGATCTGGGTTTGATCGTAGTAGCATAGAGACGAACGTTTGCGTCACCAGGCCCGCCTCACCCTCAAGCCCTGAATGGCATCTTCCTGTAACTCTGGACTCGGCGACAGGCTGCAGTGTCCATTTTAGTGATGTAGGGGCAGAAGGTCATCGTTGTGTCCGGAACAAAGCGAAAAAAGCCGAACGAACGACGAGAACATGGCGCGGATAGAAAGTTCTGGAAGGATGAGGTCGTTTGAGTATTTGCGGCACCGCTTCGTCCGCCAAAAGCGTTAAATTCGTTCGTTGGGTCTCTCAGCTGGTGAAGAACTTACATGGTTGCTATAACAGCACGGTGTATCTTTTACGTCACTTCCTTTTTCTGTTCTCACTCTCTCTCTCTTTTTTTTGGGGGGGGGTTGGTTGGAGGGAGCGGGCGGGCAAGGCTCTGCCGATATATCTGCTGCCAGAGAACTTAGACAAGGTTGTTAATGTTTGTTGTCCAATAATCTGGAATGATTTTTTTGCAGTTATAATGTCAGGGTGAACTTTGTTCAAGAAATTATCTTGCATTAGCCGACAGGGACTTGCGAAAACCAGAGACTGGCAGATCGCGTGCTGGCAGCCATGTGGGAAATTCGCATCCGTGAATGCCCGAAGTATTGCAAGCGAGGACGCACATGCAGCAACAGTGACAAATAAAAAGATTTGATCTTATCTACTGAACGCATCTAATTAAGCATACTAAATCAAGTTCTTTGACGACGACGACCACGATGACGATGATGATGATGATGATGGTGATGGTGATGATCCCACCACTTATTGCTTGAAACCACTTCATGCCTTCACACGCGCGTTCTTCAGGGTCGCACACTCCGAGTCCCGCCGACACGACGTCAGTTTTCCCTGTAAATCCATTCCGTGTGGCCAGCACTGGGCCAAGAGACGCAACTCTTCAGACACCATTTGCAGCCCCTGAAAGCTCTTTAGCGCCTCAAGTGCAAGGGGTTGGGGCTTGGGGAGGGGGGGAGGGGAGGGCTGGCGCGTCCAGCCAGGCGAGAAAAGATCGATCTACAAAGACAGGCTCGACACGTTTGCAGCGCCTCTTTTTTTTTTTTTTTTTGCCAGCCTCGCTGTTCGCCTCAGTCAGAGGGGTTACTGACGTCACGGACTTTTTTTCCCGCTCTGGGTTTTTTTCTTTTTTTTTTTTTTTTGTCGTTTAGCCCTTCTGAGGGACAAACCCCTTCCCTCCCTATGTTATGTGTGTCGTGCCGAATCTTCCACATTCTTCAATTTTATGTTTCTTTTATATCCACTCTACTTGTTTCATCTTATAAATAAATCTATGTGTGGCGGAATATGTCTGTTTGGTCGGGTGACCCTTGAAACCCATGAAAATCCACTTAAATTTTTCAATCTTCGCCAAATTTTGTAGGAATACTCCTTTGGCCTTCAGGAAGGTCGGTGAGTGTTTGGTCAGGATACGGTGCTGTGCAGGGTATTTGTTTTTCGTGTGTATTTTCTTCGTTCTAAAATGTCGGCGGTAGTTCCAGATAAAAGAATACTACGCAGAAGAAATTTTGACATGTGTCTTCTACGCATGCCAGATATAGCAGCATCGGAAGCTGACACGGCACCGATAAGAGGACTGGGGGAGCGATTGAGTCGCATGAGGGCAAATTTTATCTTTTCCTTCATTGCCAACCACCATCGGCGTCTTCTCGTCCCTACTGCCGGTTAAATCTGATCCACATTGTAAGGATATAACCCAGGAACATCACTGTATCGCCTTTCTTTGGCTAGAACAGTCGGGTCCTCGCCTTTTCGTTTGGTGTGTTGCTTTGAACATGTCCTTGTTGCATTGAGGTTACTTAAGAAGATGTGGTCATCCTGAAGCGACTGGAAGCTTTTTAACATTTTTAGCGCAACTTTGCGACCAGGCAAGAAAAAACAGAATTGATCCATCACCTGAGTGTATCTCATCAATCTTCGAATCGGCAAAGCCACGCAAATCTACTTTCTGTAGACTCCACTGGAAAGTTGTATTTAAATAAAAGAAAAGGTAAAAAAAATCAAACACATATTATAGGAAAAAAAATGTTATTCGGTTTTACTTGTTTACTTTTATTATTTATAATAATATAATAAAATAAATAAAATCTATATTTTGACGTTGTCGTACTTTACATTTTGAACTGTCACTATAAATTTCTTCTGTTAATTAGCGGTCTTCACTGCCTTAGTGGGGTGGATTATATTTTTTACGTTGCATAAAAGTCTTGTCACCAACCGCGGCAGAGATAAAAGTAAAACAGAAAACATAACGATAATTGAAGATAAAGGTAAGACAGCAGTTAATTAGTTAATTATTGTTTTATGCCAAGTCAGCAACTAAGGCTATCTCATGGCAAAGGTAAGACAACAGAGATTGTGTTTGGGAGACTGGAAATCGGCACCGAGTCCGTCTGCTCAGACTTCAAAGACGTCACTACGTGGCCTCAAACACGGACACTGTTTCATGGAGGTCATGAGGTCACTTTCTAAGCCAGCACTATGACGCACACGCCCCCTATCAACGCTCCACCCGCTCATCAAAAATGAACGACAGCTTTAGCCGCCCGTGTGTGACCGTGGGCTGTTGTGAAATATGGCTGACTGGTTGATAGATTTTCACATCGTGACATGCAACATCTCGACCGGCAGCAGGTTTTAAACACAGGGGAAGTGGGGAGGTCTAACTCTGCTCCACAGGAACTGCGCGTGTGCGCAAATGACCTTGTTTTGGTTGCTTGTCTCACGACTACTTTCGTATCACGTAAAAGTCACGTTGATGGTGAAAGATCCTTGCTGCGCGCTGCACAGGTGACCGTCGCAAGTCTCCAGCAACGAGTGTCCACAAAGACCTTCAGGCGACAGCGACCTGTCATCTTGATAATGGCTTTCTCCTCCTCCCCCCCACCCAGCCACCCACCCCGATCTGTCCTGCCATTACGTGCAGCGCGACTGGATCGGAAGTTGCTGTTGTCTGTTTATATAGCGTGCGCGCATGTTTCGCTGCAGCGACGAGTTTGTTTCCATGGCAGCACACCTACGCGACAGCAACAAAGAATCCCAGAGCACGCACAAGATCAACAAACAGATCAACATCTCCACCTGAGCCCAATTCTAGCATCACGTTGCCGTCATAGCAACTGATTGGCAGAGGTGATACAGCTTGATGATGTTTAACGCGACCATCTATCAGAGAAAAAAATCCATAGCGATAGAATGTTTGGGTACCAAGACTGGCACCAACTAAAAGTGACTCGTGTGAATGTCCAGAAAGTATCTGTGTCACGCAGATCATTCTGGAGGCTGCCTGTGACACAGTATACAGTAAGAAAATCTCTCAGGAGACATGACACGCTTTGACCTGGTGTCGCCAGCAGCACTGACTGATGATACAATGGCGTTGGTCTGTGTTGTGTCAGTAGTGGTAGTGCTAGATAATATGAATAATAATAATAATATGAGAATGAAGTTTTGGCAACACTTGATTAAACGAATAATGAGCACGTATATTAAAGGCTTTCTTTCTGTGTACGAACTGACAACCAGGAACGCGTGCGCATACGCAGAGAGTGAGGGAAGGAGAGACAGAGACAAAGATAGAGAACTCCAACTGCTTTATATTTTATAAAGTGTTGCATCCAAATGTGAACAACCAATAAACTACTAAAAATAACATGTTTATAGATAATATATTTAATAGACTGTTTCCAGACTAACAGTTTTTAACACAATTGTATTTAGGTTCTGACTGTTTAGTTTTACGTTTGGGACAGTAATCTTTTTAAGCTGTCCCGTAAATTATGACAGTAAAATAAGATACTTTTCTCCCTGCAAAATGTTTAGAAAATACCAGCAGAAAAAAACTTTGCAGAAGCGATTTTGCAATGCTATTCTACACCAGCTCGTTTCTCTCTCTAGTCTGAACGCCACGTCTTAGATCGAAAATACACCCTCTTCTTCGCTAAACCATTTTTCCTTTAGCGCTTTGGAACCCCTTCCCCACCCCATTCCTTCTACCCCTCCCCCACTCCCTGAGCCGCCACTACCACAATGTGTGTGTGTGTGCGCGCGCGCGCGCGCCACTCCAGTCACGCAATAAATTCTCGCATGGCTGTGTATAGCTCGCCTTTCAAAAATGCTCGGAGGGATTTTTTTAAGAGTTTTACGTCAAAGCCTATTTTCCGTTCCCTTCTACTGACGCAGTGAGCCAAGGGGGCTTACAGTCACAAAAGAAACCGGTCTTTTATGGCAAGACCAAACTGACAGCCCCGCTACCTGAAGCGAAGGAGAGGAGGTGAGGGCCGACAAGGCCAGTCTCCGCGGCAGAGGCGGGTGGTTTTTGGCGAGGTTTGGTGTGGGTGGGTGGATGGAGGTGTTGCTCGTCTTCTCGAGAGGGACGAGACGGCCAAGTCGTATTCTCTCCATGGTGTGGAAGTGGAAAGAGCTTTCGCTCTCGAGCAGGCTCGACCGGAACGCACCGAGAGGGCCCTGAGAGCTGCGCCACCATGCGTTCATTTGTCTCAGTATTTGGGGGACTTTTCTTCCGCTTTCAACGTTCTCAGATGTTTTCTTTCGGTATTTTAAGGTTTTCTGAAGGTTTTCGTTTAGTATTTTGAGATTCTTTAGATTATTTCTTTCGAGATTCAGAACTTTTCTATATGTTTTTCATTCGATATTTAGAGATTTTCAAGATTTGTTTTAAAAGATACTTCGCGGTTTTCTGTCGGCAACTCGACGTAGTTTCAGGTTTTATGTCGTGATCTTTTGGGTTCTAAGTTTCTTTCTGCATTTCGAAGATTTTTTTTTTTTTTTTTTGGTTTTCTAACTGGAACAGAACGGTGCTTACAGCTATGTATTTATGTATGTGTGTATGTATTAATCTGTTCGTGCACACGTTCATTCTCGCGTCTTGATTCCCTCAATATTTTGTGGTGAGATGGCGGTAGCGGTTAGGGAAACAAAGATCATACTTATTACTTTATGGATTATCACAGACTTGTATCTTGTTGACCTGTAGGTATAAGAGAATTTAGCCTTTCTCTTTGGCAGACTGTTGATGAGAACTGTATTCAGCGTTGGATGCATGGTTCTGTACTTTTACTCTGAAGTTCTGACGCCGACCTTTCTATCTTTGGAGGAGGAGGGGGTTACTTTTGTGATTCCACTTGGTACTTTTAGTCTCTCTTTTTTTCCTCTCTCTCTCTCTCTCAGTATCACCACTAAAAGGATGAATGTAGGAAGGTTAAAATCAACTAATGGAAACACGCATTAACATCATTTTTGCCGTCTTTCTATTTTCTTAGTGCGTTTATAGACTCACACGTATGAAATTAACTAAAGACTTTAAGTTATAGATATATATAAACACATGAATGTGGTACACAGTGGAAGATTTATTCTATTGATATATGATACTGATACGCATGACTGAATACAGAGTGTGTGTGTGTGTGTGTGTGTGTGTGTGTGTGTGTGTGTGTGTGTGTGTGTGTGTGTAAACAGATGTCTGCTAGTAATACCCTCATGACGTATAAACTGTTAGTGCCTCATTTTTAAGATATGCCAATGTGCCCGTGGGGCCCGGCCCCTGAGTTCAGGGTTGGCGTTGTCGCCTTCCTGGGCTGAAAATCCGTAGCCTTAATTGAGGCTGCATATCGATTCTAGAAAAACCTCTTTCTGGGTTCCTTCTTGGAGGCGAAGGAAGCTGACAGTGGGTGTTTCACAGCTGCAGCGGGGTGACGCCGACAAGACTGGGGTGAGCAGTTTGTCCCCGATAGTCCCCCACCCCTGTCTCTCTCTTTCTCTCCCTCATCTGAAATGCATGCCTCGCTCTTTCATACCTTTGCTTTTCCAAATATATATTTTTTATTCGGCAATGTCTGGGCCAAATGTTTACCTTTTCCTTGTGCAACTCATCTTTCTTTAGTGCTTTTCTCATTGTTCCCATCATCAAATAGAGGCAGCTTCAATATCGGGTTGTGTGTAACTACTGCTAGATTAGATTGTGAAAGATGAGGGGGGTGGGCAAGGTTAAAGGTTACACGAAAAGAAGAGAGCCGGAGGCAGTCCTCGACCTGTGCTTAAGTGGCGCGGCCCTAATATTGATTACTTCAGTAAAAATGGCCGTATCAATAAATTCACATTTTCACATTAAGATGGAATGTTCTGTCTGGACAGAGATGGACGATAAAGAGAAGGGAGAATGAAAGATGGAGAAAGTGATTAAGTAATGGGAACTCTGTGTGTGTGTGTGTGTGTGTGTGTGTGTGTGTGTGTGTGTGTGTGTGTGTGTGTGTGTGTGTGTGTGTGAGAGAGAGAGAGAGAGATATCAAGTGAGTGTCACGTGCTCCTCTGACGTCAGATCTTGTGGCCAGTGGACATATTATTTATTCTGATTGGCAATATTTCATTTGCTTGTCTGAGAGGTATGGTGACCTTGTGTTGGAGAAACACTCTCCGTACTGATTTTCAAACATGCTAAATCTTGCTGAAAATAAAAAAGTAATAATAAATGAGCAGTTCATACTTTCTCTTGATGTAACGTAGCTTAACTCTCTTGGTTTGAAAGGCCACGATCGTGGCTTTGCCGGATAGCACGGGCAAGGCGATTTTCATCACTTTTTATTGCAAAGCTCAACTTTTCTCTTTTCCAAAAATGTATAGGTTTCTTGGTCTAATGTTTATAAAAAAAAACTTCACCCACTGTCGTCTTCGCAGTCTTCAGTTATAAGCCAGTCATTGTAATGTTCATTTTTATCTTGAACGAAGAGGGTTAACGGTCCTTCTTAATCAGACATATAAAGAAAACAATGACCTTTTTGCATTGTTTATGCTAATTATAAGCTGCAGGAAAGAACTTAGGTGATTAGTCGAAAAATTTCCTTACGCGATAATAAAAGTGTGGTGGTACCGACGTCGAACATTTTTTGATGTCCTTAGGTTTGTCACACACAACTGTCAAAAACGTATTTTGGTACACATATATCTGAAAAGGAAAATGCCACTTTTTGTTGTCGCTGAGATCAATGAGCTAAAATAAAGGCACTCCCCTCGAAAGTTTGAAATAAGCTGGCATACGATACGTATAAATCTGTTCTCTCTTTCCTCTTTTATTCTCTCTCTTGCTTGATCGCTTTCTGTCGCTGTTTCGCCATTCATCCTCTTGGCCTCAGTTATTCCATTTTTCGTTTAAAAACAATGCACTCAGTTTGATAAGTATATATATATATATTATACATGACAGTGCTCGTATCCCCCTCGCACACATGCTCTGAAATTTATGGTCTTTTTGTACTACATCAACATTAAGCCATCGTTAAATCTAACTTGAATATACAAGTAAAAAACTTTCACTGGTCGTGTCATAAATGTGATATTACATCGTTCTGACAAACACGCGTTTTATAAGAAAACATCAAACATCGATCAATTTTGTTTTATCCAAACCGCATGCATGTTTGTTTACATCCGAGAAGAGTTTGTCTGTTTACCTTACTGTACTCCTGTAGACAGTTTTACACACAAAAAGAATGTATTCTCGATTACCTATTGGCTCTGGCAGAGTTTTCTGAAGAATACTGTATTTCTGGATTTCTCTATGACTAATACAAATTACTATTTTCTCAACGTCAAATGTCTTGGGATCTCACGAAAACAACTTTGAATTAGAGTAATATTTTGGAGTCGGTCCGTTATGTCATTTAGTTTATATGACTTTAAAGTAAATGAAGTCATTTATATAAAAAAGAAGAAAAAGAAATCGACTAGACACAATCATCTGGAAATTCTTTATTTCTTAATCTTCTTTATGCCCTCTCGCATTGATCAACGTTTCTTACATATCTACTGCTTACCGAAAAGTAATAAGACTCATTTACGTCCAGAAAATTGCAAATATAAAATAAAGTATCATATTAAATGGCTTCGAATTTGAGGAAAAGAATACACCTCCTTTTCATTTCACTATAAATGATTTACTTTGATTAAAAAAAACCGAAATAAAATACTTGTACGACATATGTTTTTTATTATTTTATTTTCGCTGTAGAGAGTAAACTTAAGTATTTGTGTCAAAGTTCAGTATTCGTCGATTGCTTTATTTTTTCTTTTATGGGTCAAAATAAATGAGTTTGTGTGTTAATATTCGGGGCCTCGAACCCGGCAGATCTCGGAAGAGGTACACTCTGGCCTCAGGTAAAACAAATGCAGAGGATATAACAGTCCTGAAGAAAAAGTACTTGGGCCACCACAGGTCCGTCGATTGCAATATTCTTATTCACAATAAAAGCGGATTGTTTTCAGAACACGAAGGAGGCGTCCATGCTGGACATTGTCCACGAACTCGTCAGCAGGTGAACCTGAAATACGGATGTTAGCGCAGAATACGTTCTGCTTAAAGGTGAATGGACTAACGCTTTAGCTGGTTTGCTGTCGACCATCCCTCACTTTTACTGGAAACCAACAAGCGCTTATGTCGGGGTGGACTGTCAGCTACTAAGGCTTCTAAAAACTTAAAATTTTTAAGCTCTCTCATATACTGCCAGACGCTATTAATTTAGCGGGTGGTCTCGTGAAAGACGTTGTACCCTCGGCAAATAGAAGCTGCTCACGCTAAAAGTCTGCCGGCACTGCATCCATCGACTCGGATGATGCTGTCTCAGACACAGGATCCTGCTGGTTCCTTCTCTCTCCCCTAACCCTGTCCCACTTCCCCACCCCCACACACAACCAACTGCCATTGCTGACGTCACTCACTGTCTACTTGTGTCCTCTTGATCCTAGCGGCAGTTGCAGGCGGCCGTCACGCACTTTGTGTGGGAGTCTGGGGTGGAGGGAGGTCTTCCAGTCATCTGCCCACGCAGACAAGGACGTTACCTTCAGCACGAAGTACGCGTAGTACGCGGTTTATTGTCGTTGTCGTCGTTGATGATGATGATCGCTGGGCGTGCTGTTGGTAGGGGGCGCGTGGATGGGGACATAATGAGGTGTAACAGCACCACGGGATGTTGAAGTTAAGATGAAAGGATGTCGGTAAAACGTCGACCACAACTCAACTGATACCAGATGCGGTGTGATGGCAAAAGTTGTGTGGGTGGGGCGCTCAAAGAAAGGATATTAGAGCGAGAGATCCAAAGATAGAGACATTTAGATGCAGAGATGGAGAAAAGAAAATGATACTTATGAGAGAGAACCCGAGGGAACAAGCAGATATATATATATATATAAAGCTGTGACGTCAGAGCCTCACACTGACGGCCGCGGGGCCCGAGCCGACGGTGACTGTGGACGCGTTCTCTGGCCACGGGTCTTATTAATGTGTCGAGGGAAGGATTTGCATTGATGAGCAGTCCTCGCGCTGCCTTGCATCGATCGTCTCCCTCGCTAGTAAACCCCGGCCCGCCATCCACCCCAACCCACCCACACTCCTACCTCCCACCCCCAACTCCCACAACTCCTGCTTGCCCGCCCGCCCTCCCGCCCCGACCGACGCGCCTGGAGTGGTGGTGGTGGGGAAAGCAAACGAGTCCAGAAGATGGACATGGCGCTGGTGCCTCGGTGACGGGCTGCGCGCAGCAGCTTGCATGCACCTGCGGATTTTTGTATGTGCGTAGAAAGTGTAAAAAATATATGTATATAAGACTTAAGCGAATTAAGAGCGGGGGGGGGGAGTTTTCACTGGTGGTGAAGAGGGGGACACGAGTGGAGCCAGATTCTTGTGACGTCACCACGCCGCCTTGGAGTAACGAAAATGAGGGGGAACTCGAGCAGATCAAAGGTGGGAGGATCCGAGACAACAGATAAAGAACTGCTGCCGTCGAGTCGAAAGCGCTACGTTGAGCATCCATCCATTTTTGTGTTGTAAATGCTAGGCCTGTGATGAAAATGACCGGTGTGGAAAAATAATGAGCAGTGTGTGTGTGCGCGCGCGTGCGTACGTGCATAGGGTAAGTTCTCCCACCTTCCCCCTTGAAATAGCTCATATAAACTACCTGAAATCGAGACATAGCAGCAGCTAAGAGGAGGAGGAAAGTATTATGTACTGTCCTTTGATTTCCGGTTTGTAAGCGCTATTGAAAGCCCTGGTAACTGTATCATTGCCACTTCATCATGCAGTGCCTTTCAACTATCCAGCGCACGAAAGCGAGAGAGCATTAGGTTAGGCCGAGCACCGACGGCGCGTGGTGACGTCACTGAAGTCGTAAACGGTCCAGCGGCGGATAAAGGACGGCTTATGTTGACGACAGCCTGGCCTTGAAAGGTCAGCACCGGCTCAGAAGGCATCTTCACATCCAGCAGAGGGGGCTAGGTGGAAATCAACGGTGTTCTTCGCACCAACGGTTTCTTTTGAAGGGATAAATAAAGCCACGTTTTTCAAGAAAACACCTGCTAAATAGACACTTTTTGTGATAAGCGATTCCAGAGTTATATTTGACAAGCCTGCGACGTCGGCACTGCCTATCCCAAGCGAACTGGTTGTTACAGTCGGCGCGTTTTTAAGCTTCTAAAGGCCGAGACGAGGAGAGAAACGATAGTCAAAAGCCGCGTGTTTGATCGAAAGTCAGTGACCCTAACAACGGACGTGCATGTCGTTAGTGAGACCAGCTCACAGGCGTTAGCCCTGCAACGGCAAATAATACATTATAGTTTGCACAACGTCTGGCACCGATACCGACACCAACGGCCCCAAAACTTCACCTCATCACAGATCTTGTTGCTTGATATCGTTTCACTCACCTGGTCGCAGCTTTTGGCGGCTGGCGTAAGTCATCGAGCGTTCTTTTCGCTTCCAGAAGACTGATCCACTTTGGAGGGGCTGCATGCAGCCAGAACAAAAATGTGAGAAGGACCTTGCAAAAGTGCACCGCGCGGCAGGTAAAAATCGCTGATGACTTATACTTCCAACACTCTTGCCCCCCCTCCCCCCGTCATAACGGAGAGTCTTTTGACAGCAGGATGCCAGCCTCTTCAGCATTGCAAATTCGACTGACAGGCCGAGCGGTTTGGCGGCTAAATCTTTATGGAAGGCATGTCATGAAAGGCACAGCTCCGTAACAAGGGGCTGGCTTTCTCCGCCAGTCGCATCTTGAGTTGCCATCAACATCACAGTTGCAAATTCCCGCTTACCCCCTCCTTTTCTGCGTCATTCGAAGATTGGAAACCAACGGCGGTTCCTAACCCCCATCCCGCCCACACACACACACACACCTCCCCACGCGATATCCTTTCCTCCTCTTCTCTTTCTCTCTCTCTCTGCCCCCGTTCCCCTTTTCACACCTCTCACTCATCCCCCTTCACCCCCTTCCTGTTCGACCATCGCGTCATCCGCGGCCTCATTTTGCCTCCCAAACGTGATTCCTAATCACTTTTTATTTTTGAGGGCGCTCGACTCCGCTGCTGGCATTGCTTCTCCCTGTTACTGCAGCTTTAGGAGAAGCCAGCACGGAGCCAGCTCACTGAGCGCTACAGCACGGGGAGGCAAGCAGGGCCGCCCTCTCGAGTTATCCGCCCTTAGAAAGCAAGCGTTGCTGGCATGCTCCGAGCTGCCGTGCACAGAGAGAGAGAGAGTGGGGGGGGGAAGGAACTTGCCAACTCCTGTGACTATGGGCTCGTGTACACGTGTCGAAGAGAATTCCCTGCCGGCTGACCACCGGGACGCGCGTCCAGCGGGCCGCAGACGACGACGACGGCAAGGGGTCGGCAGCAACCTCGGCGCGTGTGGTGCGTGCGTGCGTGATGCGCGCCTGTGCGCGCGTGCCGTGTGGTAACGGCGCAGGTATGAGCGACCGTTACATAGGTACACCTCCGATGCCCTGCCACTGCGTTTCTGGTGCCAGGTGATGATGTTTCCAGACAGCCTGCTGCAGCGGATATTTTACACGTGCATGTAAGCTGCCGCCACTCTTCGCCTTTCGAATTCGTCGGCTTCTGTGTGTCCTCGCGTGCGCGCGCGTGTGCGCGCGTTCGTGTATGTGTTATACACCTCCTCTGGAAAAGCCGGTACTGCTCGATAAAGGAGCTGGCGAAAAGTGAAATGGATATTCGATACTCGCCATTATTATTCCTCGACTGTCCCCCCACATCGATTTTTTTACGGTTCACTTTCGCTTTGGGGTGACACGTAGAGGCGTGAATTGACATTCAGTTCTCTTGTTCCTTCTGAAGTGAGCGCGAGACAACAAGTCTCTTACCGAGCACGGAAGCAAAAAGTAAGTAGTGGAGGTGGAAGTGATGGTAGCGCTGCCTGTAGTGTGGTCGTCGTCGCTGTTTTGTGACCTCAAAATATGGCTCGGCAGTGGCAGGAGGCTAAGCATGGGCACCTGGCGGAGTTCAGATTCGCAGGAATGCAAGTTGTGAGCTTGCGGACACGCCACGTGAACTAAACAAAAGTCCCGCGGCTTCGGTGCGAAAAGCAGAGACCTGCAAAGCCAAAGTTTCTGCACGCTCCACGGCCTTTCGCGCTCATACTGGAGCGAGAGAGTGAATGCCATTCTGTGTTACTGGATTCCTGCTGGTAATTTGATTTTCACCTTGGGCAACGGCCTCTCCTAACTTTATTTCTACCATCCCAACACTCTTGGGTTATTATTATTATTATTTTCCCACCTTCTTCTCCATCCTGATTTGATGCCACAGTCTGCGATGATCAGGCACACACCTCCAAGAGGTTATAATGACGATATGACGAGAAGCCCTGTGGATGGATGTACACTGTACAACACTGTTTTCTTTTACTTCTGGCAAATTCTTGTGGTATTTTGAGCTAAAGAGTCTTGAAATGTTGTAATGAGCTGTTCGGAGTGGTAACAGGGCTAATGTGCAGGCGTTGTATTTTTTCAGATGTCCACATTTAGGGTGGAGATTGTGGAAATTTTGCGCAAGGCCAGCCTCTGATAGATTTTAAGGTCTTCATATAGTTAAGAGAGTATGTAAATGGGATTATGAAGTCTTCAAAGATCGAAGATAGCGGCGCGTCGTGCGTGGGACTATGGCGGTCTCTGTCTAATAGGATCCTACAGGTTGCTCGTGCCCACACCTTCAACAGCTGACGTCAGACAAACACACACGCACGCACGCAAAGCCATTCCCACACATAAAGTAATATTACACAACGTAACACACACACACACACACACACACATCTGTGTCTAAACGTGGGTGTTAGCAGCAGCAGCAGCCTGTCGTGTGTGGTGTCAGATGTCTTGGAGTGCTACCCAGCGCGTCCTGGATCTTCAGGGAAACGTACTCGCAGACGTTGCCGCCTGGAGGCGCGACAGCAAGCGTATTAACACGTGCAATAAGTGTGATTGACCTAACTCGACCTACAGACCGGACTTCTTTGTACGGAAGTGCTACCTCCTGCCTCTTGGATTATGCTTCACGTCGCCGAGTTCCCAGGGTCATGGGAGCTGTGCTAGTGGAGGGTCCCTGGACTCCACGCACCCGCCCTGAGTACGCAACGATGGCGTTCATGTACAAGAAATTCAAGAAGATGGTCATACCACGGCGCAGGAAAAAGCCCACGGTCAGGTAGGGGGGAAATCATTTCACGATAAGGGGAAATCACTCTTATGTTTTTACCCAGAATAGTCGTAATAACGTGATTTTAACGTGAAAAAATGGGTTTTCCTGATCTTACTATCATAGATACTGTTGAGAAATGATGAGTCATGCATTGTTGTATTATTATCTTCGAGTATCGTTCTGTAAATGGTAAATTGCTGGATAATGGTGGTAGCAAAGGCGCTATGATTAACTAAGTTTGAGATATCTGACCTCTTACACATACCGATACACATAATAACGTGTTTGCATGTGTGTTGGCTTATGTATGTGTGATATATATATAATGTGGAAAGATGAGGTGAGGTTAAGACAGAACATAGTGTTGGAGAAACAAACAGGTGAAATAGATATGGACTCCCATACATTCATGAGCAAGAGCTGGAGAAGAACAAGAAGTGCGAGCGGGTGTGTGTGTGTGTGTGTGTATTGGGGTGGGTGGGATTTGTTGGTGGTGAAGCTTGCAAGATGTAACCCGTCTGGGTTAAAATTCACAGTGTCAGGGCAGATAGCCGGAAAGGTCAAACAGTTACACCGTGACGTATGGCTCTCGCCATGGCATTTATCTGAAGACGCGGCTAGCGCACCGCTCACATGGCGGGGCTGATTGAAGTGATAAAGCTGTACACACGTCTTTCACGACGATAACGATGGCCCTTCTCAACCTTCCAGACGGTAATCTCCAAGGTTACCGCAGCTCTAGTGTTCCGTGTTAATTTCTGGTCCCTATAGCTGCCAGCGAGGACAGGGATTCCAGAGCAGCAAAGAAAAGGTGCGCTTCTTCCCTCCTCGCTGAATAAATGGACGCCGCTGTCGCCATTTTCTGTCAATACCGGAAGTGACATTACGGGGACAAAGCAGCCAGCTTGTGTTGCGAATATCTTTCAGCCATTGCCGTAACTCTTTGAACTCCTACAATTCATGAAAATGCCTAGCTTTGATGTAGCTGTATTACTTCGTGAAATCGCTGGAGGCAGTGTGTGGTTCAGGAGAGATAGGGCTAAAACGTACACAACAGGTGAGCTGTGTCAGATGACGCACCGACAGGTGGCAAAATGTGTTTGCGGTTCTTTGGTGCGGATAAAGAAATTAATTCTAAATTTTTTTATTTAAATATTTATTTAGTCGAAGAAAGAATGGATTGGAGAAGAGATCTTCGAAAATAGCATTTGAAAGAATGGAGCTGCTTTGGTGTCAGTAAAAAGAAAGAAGAATTGATTTTATGTGAGATGTATGTTGGTGTCTATCCTTCAGAGTCGTTACCTTGAACCAGACAGAAGAGTGTACAAAACAGCCGAGAGAGAGAGAGAGAAAGAAAGATGGGTTGAAGTAAAGAGGGGAGAAACAAGGAAGCAAACATAATCCTAAGTTCGAAGGTCACCCACACTACACGTAAAGCAAACTGCATGCCAACGGGCGCTTTCTTTAAGACACTAGATGGTTCGAATTTAGCAACCGACGGCTAATTTCATTTAGTTATGTATCCGGGTGTCTGACGTCATTGACGAATATCTGCTCTCAGAAAAGAAAATACGGTTTGATGATGTAAGCGTACGTAGATGCAAAGTAAATGATTCACAATAATTCATTGGAAATTAGCGGTCCGTTAAAACGCATCAAATAAAAAATGACACACACAAGTACTCTCTCTCTCTCTCTCTCTCAGACACTCACACACTCTTTCTCTCTCTCTCTCTCACACACACACACACACTCTCTCTCTCTCTCACACACACACACACACACACACACGTAAACAAAAAAACAGATAAACACAAATAAACGTATTGACGTACAGACACGCACATCCACTCTGGCTAACAAGCAGACGACCTAGTTGCGTCACAAAGGAGTGAAGCACGCGAGAAGGTGGACCACAAAAGTAAGCCAGCCTCGTTCTGGAGGTCAGGTCTCGCGGTTTGTCTCGCGCCTTTCAGCGAGGTTTGTGCTGTGTTGGCAGATTACAGATGTGACATCAAACAGACGTGCTTGGCGAAACAGGAGCCTGGCGACAGCTGCCGGCCCTGACGTTTCCAGCGCACAATGTCAGTGCGTGAGTGTACGTCACAAAGTGTATTTAATATTCCGCGATCAATATTTCTACTCTACGGCATACTGTCCTTTTACTTTTTTTTTCATCAGTTGGTTCCTTCCGCTTCTTCACTCCATCTTGGTTCTTTTTTTTTTCTTCTTTTTCTGCATTTGTTACTTGTGCACAGTAATACGGCGCGTGCACACACAAACATCACGCACACACTCCTCTATAGTCCAAAAGTTATCAGAATCATGAATCGTCACAGTTTAAACACATAAATAATTTTTTTCTACCTCTACTCGATCAGCAACTCCTTTTATGTGAGTAAAACACTTAGGACGGTAAAACCACTGCCAAACAGCGGTCGAGTTAGTATTGTTCAGTTCTTTTTGGGTTGTTTTTTTGTGGGGGAAGGGGGGGGGTGGAAAGTCTAATCAGCATAAACATATAAAAAAGACATAACGATTTATTTTGATAAAACAGATAAAGAAAACATAACGAGTTATCCTGAGATCCTGGTCAGAACGTTTATTCGTGACCCACAATGAACATGGGAAAAACGCTGACCTTATTTCCCTTCATGTTGAAATCATAGGTTTTTTAAATGTTATTGTTTATACCGTCCATACTTTGTACTCATTTCACACATCTTTTTTGACTGATATTGTGAAGCGAACTAGAGACCTGTGGACTGTCGTCATTTGGGGGTATACTTGTATTAGTGTTAAGAAACATCTGTTGTTATTAAGCTCTTAAAACCTCGGGTGGACCCAGCAAATAACAGTCACATATTTTCAGGTATCCGCACTAATATGCACGAAGGAGATCAGGGTAGGGGTGGCCAGGGAGAGAGAGAGAGGGAGAAAGGAATGAGAGAGAGAGTTTGCATTCTCAAGCTGTGACGCATGAAGTATTTACGTTGATGTTTGTTGTGTTTGTGAAGAGACATTTTGTAAACAAAGATCCCCCGCTTCGTCTGTGCCCGTTACACCAGGTCAAGCGGTTGTCCCTCTTTGTTGCGTAATGATGCGAGTGTAGTTGCAGGAGGGATAAATATTTTCTTTTACGCTTCTTACATGGTGGGGGATTCTGTTTATGTTTTACAAGGTTTTATTGGCCAGTTGAGAGATTTGCATTGAGTGCAGAGCACAACAACACGAAAAGACTGCCATGCTTTATTTTTCTCGAACCGCTTTACAATCACAGTCTGAAAAAAAATTCTTTCATCTGATTAATGAGTCATTTGTTTATTCATTTAGTCATTCCAGCTCTTCTATTCATTTCTTTAGTCCTTTGCTCTTCTGTTCGCCTGTTTTTTTACTTATGAGTTGATATGTACATTTTTCTTTTTCAGGATTCCTGGGAATGTGTTTTGTTTTTCTATTTTCCTTATCCTTAACCCATTACATCTACACACTGCTACCTCTCTTCCTTTCTCCCCCTTTCACACTTTCTTTTTCTTCTTCTTGTCTCTCAATCTAAAAATCTCCGAAACTAAAAACCTTTAAATCTATAAATCTGTAAATGTCTAAGTCTCTCTACCTCTTTCTCCTCGTCCCCTATTCTTCGCAGAAGGCTTTGTGTCGGTCTTGTGTTTTCGCATTCGTCTCGTTTTCTGTTTTTCACCTTCTTCTTTCTAGTTGTTTGCACTCAGGTGGTCCCGACGACAGATTAGTGAGACAGATAACACTGCGCTATTGACGTCGGAATTATCGCCCTTTCTTCCTGCTCTTTCGGGTCCTCCTTGCTTTTCTTGCGAACAAAGCTTAAAGGCATGAGTGGCTTATTTCGCAGCTAGCTAGCACAGTGTTGCCTCATGGGAAGAATAAGATTATCAGGTGACTGTTGTCGTGTTAAGTTGTCGTGAGGCATGTCGTCAATGTCCTGCTGGAAGAGAATGTTGCAGGTAAGTGAAGGAGTGCAGCCAACCTTCGCAATATTGTAAGGGAAAGGGAGCGGGTGTTGGTCGGCACCGACTCTCTGTTCTCAAGGTTTTCTGCTGTTTCCTTCAAGAACGCTTAGTCTTACTGAAAAGTCGTTTTCTGGGTCTCGTGTGCAACAAGTTTAAGTGTTTAATTAACAAAGATGTGTCTATTTAGCGTCATGCTTATCTTGCCTTACATTGGAATAGTTATTATTACGTTTCATTGACGAGGTGGTCTAAAAATTTCTTCTTAAAATCATTGTCATTCTGTAACAATGCTGAATATTTTCTGTACCCTTTCTGAGTAACATTGCTACAAGCGACATGCAGATTTGAACCGTACGTGACCAACTGACAGTCCTTTATTTACTTCAGTGCTTTATTTTATTACGAGAAGGCGCAAGCTCAGCCTGGAGATCTGTTCCCGTCTATACCAGTCACGCACCCTGCACCAATCGTGTAGTACGCCCTTACTTTTGTATCCTTCTTTCCCCGGTCTGTACCAATCTCTTGTACCAATCTGTACCAATTTTGTGCTAGTCTGTACTCGTCCTAGACGGAGGCCTCTAGACGTGTATCATCCATCAAGAGCGGTGCATAGTGTTTCGGTCTTGCTGATTTGGCGATCCTCTGCCGGCTGCTGGATCAGGCGGAGTATTAAAAGAGACTTGAACACGCTTGCAGGTAGACTGTAACTAAATACCGGAAGAACAGTTAGTATTACTCCATCCCTCTTTTTTCCATGAATAAAAACGATCATCCTTTTCAAAAGGATGGGTGAGGGAAAAAGAGGACGAGACCAAATGGGTTCTTTGCGTATGAGCAAGATGTTCAAACTTAGGTTACCCACCACATGAGTTGTGTACATGGGACAGATGTGTTCAGATGGGAGATTTCTGCGGGTTGCATACAACCAATACACAGTGGTATTCTGCTCTATAAGACCAAATCCTTTTAAAACATTAACTCGTTGTAGTGCGGGTGCTGTTGGAACATCCTGGCATTTTGTCACCAGTCAGAAAACTCATAACCTTGGCAGGGCGCCGTGGCAGCAGCCTACGGACGTCATCTTATTATCGCTATTCACTCTTAGGAGGAGGAACCAAACGGTAAACCTCCACCCCGCCACCTCCCTTTACTTTGTTACCAAGAGCAAGGGACATTACAAATCTGTACAAGAACATTCCGGGCTGCTGTTATCAACACTGTGTCAGGCGAACCGAAGGAAACATTTGGGTAAACAGAGCTAAGATCTTCATTCCCTTCACCCCACTCCACCATCTCTCCTTCTCTCGCTGCTGCTTTTCTTTTTTGGTCCGTTTCCTCCAGATTTTGCCAGTGCACTTTCGTCGACCTAGTTTGGCCTGCAACTCGTATTGATCTCGTCTGAGTTCTAATTTGTTTGGATTCATTTAATTCCAGGTTTATTTTTTCTCTCTTTTTCTCCTATTTCCCATTTGCCTTTCTCTGGACATTCATTGTTTCTCCTCTCTTTCTTCCTTCTTTCTGTTTGTGGTCTTGCTGATCTTTGCCTTCTTTCTGGCTCTCCATTTCCTTGGTTCTAATGTTGGCATTTCGTCACTTTTTTCTTTCTCCATCCTTTGTCTGTCTGTCTGTCTGTCTGTCTGTCTGTCTGTCTGTCTGTCTGTCTCGCCTAGTAATTCTCAAGTCTCTTGTCTGCCACCATTTTGCCTGGCGCTTACACAAGACTGACTTCTTAAGCTGTTAGGCAAGCACAGCGCTGCATGATTTACACTCTCTTGGACTCCATTACTACTCCTTCACGGCCGTGCTGCAAATAAAATAACTGGAGCCGACGCTCAAGCAGGTAGGGGCAGGTAGGGTCTAGGCTGCGAGCTCGCTAGTGTTGTTCTGATTGGCGAAGTGCAACCTAGAGCCTGGCTCGCAGGGTCCAACAGAAGTCTATTCACACACCCGAGAGAAGGCTTGACTCTGCAGGTGTAGCCCGTTCTGTCGCAAGCCCGGGCAATCTTGTTCAGGGCAGAGAGGGAGGGACAGGAAGGGGGGGAAAATGAGGCACCAGGTGCGCGATAGTGCCCCCCTGCCTCGCACGCGTTGGGAATCTTCAAGCTGGAGGTGATGGCGGGTGCGGGTTTAACGCTGCGGCGAAGTATGGTTCCATCGAATAGATCGTCGATACTGTCAAAGTGGATTTCAACTGAGGAAGAAAAATTGGTTTTCTTTCATTTTTCACTGGCAGCATATATAAGAGAGAAAGTGAGAGTGAGTGTAAATTGATTTTTTACAACTTACGTAGCCTCTCAGACCTACTGGCATGAGAAAGAATCAACAACTCTTGCCCTCTTCAACCTTCAACTGTCTGCTTCACCTTGACTGAATGAAACCCTTTGAAACCAGTTTGGTCTTCATTTCCAGTTGTGAAAGCAGATTGTCAACAGCCTGTTGGTTAACGCTTTTCTTTCAGTTACTAAAACAACCAGTCGTCTCTGTTTTAGTAAACATCATATTTTCAACATTCTTGTCAGTAAACTGAAGTCTGTTTTTCTGTTTCTGGTTATGGAAGTAACAGCATAGACACTTTGTGCTCTTGCGCCGACTGTTTGGCAAGTAATTTCTGAAACAGGTCCTTGAGCAAGACGGCGTGAGCCTCTCTACCGTTTCCCGATGATCAGGGGCCAGTATTTTTTGAACTGTTATAAATCATGCCTTCGCTAAGACCAGTATTGTTGGGGTGTTTTTTTCAATTCTGGGCATTAAACTAATTTGCGAGGAGTTGTTGACACCAGAACTGCAGACGTCACTGGCTCTGTTGCCCTCGGATTGCAGCTCAGCGTGTCTGGAATCAACATTAACAGCCCCCGTAGGCTGCAGAGCCGCCGGAGAGGTCAGCAGCTAATTCCAGTCAGCACAGACCTTGTCTGCCTGTGAATGTGGAGTGCTTTATCCTCCAGCCCCTTAATAAACCTGGGCCTTGGCGTGTGGATCTTGTTTATCGGAGCGAGAGCAGTCTGGTTTACCCCATACGCCTGCGTGCCCTTTCACCTAGATAGATACAACTTTACTAATCCACAAAGGCAATTACAAGTAAGATTTATAGGTGCTTATACGCTAGCAATACGTATACAGATGAGTATATACATATACACGTTGACTACAGTGAATAAAACTCTTTCTCTCTATATGTTATATATATATATGTGTGTGTAGAGGGAAGCGGATAGCCGAGGGGTTAGAGTGCTGGCATCCGAAGTGATAAGCGGAGTGAGAATTCACATGCTAACACATGATCAGGATACGGGATGCCTTCCTGAGGATTTGCTGATGACTGCTAAGTTCCTTTTCGTGGTTCTGGTTGTCTTGGAACAGATATTAACAAGTGAGACAAGACTGTTCCTGCTCCCTAGGTAGAGGTTGTGGATCCAAGAGATGGAAGAAAAAGTAATTTGACTTTCAATTAAGTTCTGATAGAACTAAGTGAGAAGGACAGAGCTGACCCAGAAAGTTTCCGTAGGAGGTACAGGAGTTTCTGGCTCTTACTGAGGATCATGTCAGGGCTGACATCCCATTTAAGCTGGTTATCGAAGATAATACTTAAATATTTATAAGTGTTGACTATCTCGCCATAATCATGGATCGTACTGATAATTACATCAGGCTTGTTGATCTAAAAGATCATTTCGTTAGTCTTTGATGCATTTAAGAAAAGAAAATGGATATATATATATATATAGAGAGAGAGAGAGAGAGAGAATTCACTCAGTTTGTTTTAAGCGTACGGTGGTGCTCTCGTGTTGAGATACTAGGAGTATCTGAGTCTCGGCTGACATTTCGTGTCGTTTCCTGTCCGGCATCAACAATTATCTGGAGAAGAAATGACAGACATGCTATCTCATTTGTATTGTGAAAAAAACCGTGCATCTTTCGCCTTCATGGTGAGTTCCACCTCCTCCAGTTTAGGGTGAATGGACTGCAGCCCCGCGTGCCGTAAGGTCGTCCAATGTGTGTGTGTGTGTGTGTGTGTGTGTGTGTGTGTGTGTGTGTGTGTGTGTGTGTGTGTGTATTATAAATAAATAAAGTATTTATTCAACCACATCGTGTTCACGCTGATCTCCACCTGTCTTGATCCTCTTACTGCATTCTTCCTATCGCCATATAGTATGCTGTTGTGTCACATCACCGCTTCATCTTCGTGCTTTGTTTCTTCATTGGACTTTTAGTTGATCTTCCTGTGCAGTGCACTGAGCTTGTCTTTGCAAGTGCAAGTGAATTATTATTTCTGTAAAGGACTTTGAGTACTGGTGTTGCTGGAGAAAGGCGATATATGAATGTGCTTATTACTATTATTATTTCTTTAAATCGGATCGATTAGTTTCGAGTTATACATTTTTGCACCAAATCCTCTAATTTTGATCTCAACATATTGCAAAATTAACAACAGTCTTTTGCTTAGTCCTTTCATGTCTTCTGCGAAAGAAGCAATTATTTAAATTCATGGTGACCTGGGCGCATATAGCTTCGCTTGTCACATGCTTCACACCCTTTGACACTGCCTCCTTTATGACAGATACGTGTGACGATGAAAGTTTCACTAACAGGTGATCACAAGCACACCTCATTAAAAACGATAAAAGATAATTAAATTCCATCTATGTCTAGACTACGTCACGTATGGTTAGACGTTGGTTTCCCTCTGAGTGAAGGTATACCGCCATGCTGGAAGGGGCAGATAACGCGACAGAGGAATTGATTGTTTGCTGAGAGTGAAGAACGGAAGAATAGATGGATGGAAAGAAAAATAATAGGAAGGATATATGAGGCCCATGTTTTGGTTCTCCAGTCAGTCAGTCAGTCAGTCAGTCAGTCAGTCAGTCAGTCAGTCAGTCGTCCCTTTACTAGTAGCCGTCGTTTTGGGGGAGCACATAGACGCGACAGACGACAAGGCCTGACTCTGACGCCTGTCTTGGGTGGACAGGTCCTTCACAGAACAACCAGTCATCTACTTTTCGTTTGTAAACCAGTTCTTCCTTTGGCCAGCGTGGTGATGACCACCTTTTAATTTATCTTGAATCACAGTCTACGATGACCAAACCAGACCAGCTGAACCCCGCTTGACAGTTGTATGTAGGGGTTCCTGGTGTCCTATGAGTGTGGCAACCGTGATTCATACGAAGTCACTGGTTTAATCTTCTTTGTACGAGATTTGAAGTAGCCTCCTCCGACACTCGTTCTCAAATGCCTGGATTTTCCTCTCCGTATTGGGCAAGAGTCCACATTTCACATGCGTAAAGCAGGAGGACCGGTACTACGAGGTACGTATGGCGAAGAAAACTTTACGGAACCGCTGCTGCGCTTCTTTCGCTCCAATAGGTGAAACCAACAGAACCTTCGAGGATCTCTCTTGTACACCATGACCATTGAAATTGCTTGTCTTCGTACATAGTGTAAACTGATACTTTACAAGGTTGTGTTGGGGTTTTCTTTCACGTTTCCCTCCATATTGTATTCATTATATTTTTAATATTAATTATGTATACTCAATATTATGTATACTCTTGTATACCACTGTCTGAGGCCTGAGGTTGCCAAACATGGGCTAACTTTCCCCCTGATCTCTTTACCCCGTCACTTCATCTTCGTAAGTGTCGGTCCTCGGCTTCGAAACCGCTTTTCACGCGCGTGACGTAAGCAGACGCCAGGTATCGAGGCGCGCGGGGCCCTCGTTTACATTGTGAGCCCAGACGCCAGCACCGAGTGCGTCGGGTTTCAGAAGTTGGCTGACAAACAGGGATCTGCAGACGTCAATGTGCTGTGGTGTCTGTACACACCGGCTTTTTTTTTTTTTTTACTGACTTACTGCACAGTACTGAGCCAGAAATGCCCGGATGCTGACAGGGGCAGGGAAGGCAATCAGTCAAGGACACAACACCTGCAAAATGATATTCATTACAGTGACCCACACACACGACCCCTTTCAGCTCCCCAAAACACAGTACATTCATGCACACCCATACAGACTGCGAGAACGCAAACACCCACACACACATATATATATATATACACACACACACACACACACACACACACACACACACCTTTTTGCCCTCAGGTATTAGATCATTTTTCCACTAGTCCTCGCAAAAGGATTGCCTGTCAAATAGGTTTAGAGAGAGTGAAGACGGCCGATGAAGCATACCAGCACTTTATTATTTTCCTTGTCTGTCGTCTCGTTGCTCTCCCTTGTCTGCATCGGGCAGTTGATGATGCTACGAGTAGTGGAGTGCGTCTGTGATGGCGGTGCCTCTTGGATGTGGCCGCCCTATGTGGAATTTCCTAGATATTATTCTGCCCGTTTCATGTCGACGTTCTGAGTCTTCATACAACTGCGGTCAGGAGTCTTTATTTCAGTTTAACCCTCTCTCTGGAAGTAACTCAAATAAACGAATCGGTGATTGCAGCTGTCTCGGTCAGTGCAAAGAAAAACAATTCCAAAGCTCACATCTACTTCCACTATAACCGTTACTTGAGCAGACATGGGAGCATGACCGTTTGGAACCTTAGGACCATAGACGTCAAAGTTATAATAATAACCATATTTATCTATCCCATTTCTCCACTATAGAGCAGACTCCATGAGCTTAACACAAATAAAAACGAACGACAATGCATACAGAGTCGAAGCATATACAGATCGTATGTGCACCACTCGCCGTCGAGAGAAATAATAATAATAATAATAATAATAATAATATACACAGAATAAGAAAAATAAACCGAAGAAGACATACACGGATGCACGCAACATAATATGCAAACGTTATGTCTATGAAGCTAGTAGTAGTTCCAAGTTCACATCTTGATTAATCCAGTTGAAAAACTGCAAGTGAGGCCGTAAATCCTCCAGTCCACACCACAGTTCCGGACCAAATAGACACGAGTCATTGTTTTTCCTGCTCGTAGTGTAGCTTGCAAAATGCTTCACGAAAAACCGTTATAGCCAATGAGCTGACAAGTCGTGGGTTATGGGGTTGACTTACATGTGAATGGATTATATCGACAGAAATGCTAACCCTCTTCTTGCTCCTGACGCAGAGCTTGCGAAGAAATGAAAGAAAATATTCAGTTGCAAGTAGGACCGAGTGGCGAGGAAGCCCAGAGCTCAGTGGATAGAGTAGCTGCTTTCAAACAAGAAGGGTGAACAAACTAGCCGGTTCAACACCCGTGTGACGCAGTCTTCTCCTGGTTGACTCAACTGTGGAATGACTGTTTGATAATTAGACAGTTGGGGGGGGGAGATAAGGCAGCGATGGAGAGGAGATATATTCTCATAAAAAAAGAACTGGCCACCGAGCGCGAACAGGTCGATGAGAAAGGAGGGATTTGTTGTTGTTATTGTTTTTCACGAAATGTGTTGAGCCTACTGTACCGTGAGTGGGAGGTGGCACAGTGTAAGAGCGCTTCATGATTTATTAATGGCGAAGGACTTTACGGGTGCGTTTTGACCCGCCCTTTGACGCTGCAACCTTTGGAGACCAGATTTAGCGCTGAGAAAAGAGGAGAAAGAGGAATAAAGGAGGGAGAAGTGACGGGTTATTAGAAGGGGGAGGAAGAGGAAGGTGTCGTGGTGGTCTGACAGCGACGCATACGTCGGGGTCGCGGGAGGCTGGTGGTGGGACAAATAGTCACAGCTTCCAATGTTGTTGGGAATCTGTTAGCATCGTCACCGAGGATCAGCAGTGTTGCCGTTAAAGGTCTAGTGGGGTGTAATATTTTCTTTTTCAAATCACATGGGTGGGCCTGGTACAAATTACTGTTTTCCGTAATCTGAGCAAAACCACCCCCTCCGATCTGGAGACACTCGCCTACAAACATCACCATGCACTGGAAAAGGTCAACAACTGTGACATCAGAAATGTACATGAGTACGTCTGCGTCGTAGTTGAGTCCAACCAATGAAAGAGCTGGAGTCTTAGGTTAATTATGCCTATTAATTATCCCTAGGCTATATGGCACAACTTGACCAGTTTGGCATGATATTGTGTGTCGATCGCGGAGAGGTGTTATACACTCAGATATAGGGAAAGACTTTCTTGTTTAGAGCTCAACCCAGCCATTTGAAATAAAATAAAACCGACATTGACCTTTAACCTTCGCTTTCGGTGTCTTGCAGTGTGTTTATGAAAACGTCCTAGGGGGCAGCTTTTCCCGGGGTAAACACCGCTGTGGAAACTTGGCAGCTATAACAAAGGATTACTTACATGAAAGCTGGTATTATATTAACATATCTAACACTTTTTCTGCTTAAAAGATAGCTGAATTCATGGAGTAGACAAGAAAAAACAGTCGCTTTTATTGCTTCATAAACAGAAAATAAAATATGCACACACGCGGACATTAATAAGTTTATAATCTGCAAGTAAAGCGAGTTTGAAATCCGTTGAATTGTACTGAAAAGTTCATTGCTCCTACAAAGTTGTGAATAAATGCAAAAGAGAAGGCGGTCAATAAGTATGTCGATAGCTAAGCTTTTTTCTCTCCTAAACTGTGTTTTCTGAGAAGAATTAACTTTACAGAGTTGCTGTAAGTTCTTTTCTTTCGTGTACTTAAGAAATGTCCAGCACGTGCCAACAAGACGAAATTAGTTGCTGCACATTTTTGTTTGTGCTCCTTTGCTGAGAAGAATTTGCTTGTTTTACTTTCATCTTCTGCCAGCCATGAAGGGAACTGTGAGGAAATTTGATCCATTGTTTTCAGCGGAGGCGTGACAAGAAACAAATCTGCCAATTGCTTAGTTTTCGGATTTGTTTTTTACACCCGATATTTCTTCTTCACCTTCTTGAGAAGCGCTTGACAAGAATAATCGTGTGGATGTACACCAGTTAAAACGAGAGAAAAGTGAAAATGGCTTATTAAAACTAAAGCAAAACAAAAACCGAATATTGTCATGAAAGACAATCCTGTCGAAGAGAACAAACAGTAGGAGTGTAATTGAAATCTGTTACAATCTGACTCTAACATAAGTTCAAGTTAAAATTGCTGATAGCTAATACAACCTAGCGCTGCCATTAGTTTCTCACAAAAACCGTTGTGATATCTTAATTAAATTTTTTTTTAGAGTCTACCCGTAACCTAGATGAGCTTTTAAACTACAAATTGTGGAATATTTGTACAACATTGAGTGAACTAGATTTGTTGAAGAAGCAGATGCTTGTCAGGCGTCTTGGGTCGTAGTTATGGAAGTAAGGGTGCTCGGGTGGGGTGGGGTGGGGTGGTTACTTGTGCACCTGAAATAGTCAGGGTCTTCTCACTGCACACAAATGACGACCTCGAGAGTTCACACTTGATCCGTTGGTCCGCTTCTGATGGTTTCCTTGTAGCTGCAACTTCATCACTGCTGCTATAGGTTGGGACAAAACAACTTCAATAGCAGGCAGATGCCTGAAGTCGGAAGGAAACCTATTTACTTTCAGGCTGTGAGCATAGACCAGTTGTGGATATGTACTATTTACAGTATTTTGAACATTAGTCAGTTGTCGACGCTGTAATCATCTTTTGAACTCATATACGAACTCCAACGGTGTGGTTTGTACAAAGGTCGCTCGAAACTGACAAATCTGAATGAACATATGACAAAGTTTAGCAAAGTTTTTGTCCAGTTAAGAACAGCCTTAATGGCGGAGAATCTGCCAGCCAGCATCTCAGCATCTCCTTCCACCTAGCTAGCCTCACAATCAAAGGGGCACCTGGAAGCTGTTTTCTAGCATACAACACAAAAAGAATAAATAACCCATGACTTTGGGTGGATACCCGAAGGTTTCACGTGTGACACTATTGGGGTTTGGGACGGTACCCCAATGTCCTTTCTGTTTGTGACTCTATTGGAATGTTCTGCGTGTGACCCTGACGTAAAATATCGGCAACGTGCTTATAATATATATATATATATGTGACCCTCCACGACGAAATGAGTCTTAAGTCGCGATTTTGAGATTTGGCAAATTGCATATTTTTAAAAAGTACAGATTCTGAACTTTCATTTGATAGAAAAGTTGTTCTTCTAGTCCTAAAATTGAGTGAGTTATAAGCGTTTGAACTGTGAAAGTACGGTGGCGGCCATTTTGAGAAAAAGGGATTTAAAGATTTTTCGGCAATTTCACTAGGTTTTTCCTTAGCAACGGGTACTTCTAATTGTTCAAATTGTACTGAATTTTGCATTATGATAAAATACAGCAAGCTACATGATTTCACGTAACAAAAAGTACAAGTGGTGCGTCAGATTCTTCCTCAGAATGATCATCTGAAATCGGCTGTTCCTCTGACTCAGATTCGTCGTCGCTCGTTAAATCGTCATCTTTCCCGAAATATTCTGTAATTAATCTTCCGAGTTCTAATTGTTCGGAACGCGGAAGAGTTGCAGATTGATCGGAATTAAGTAAAGCTAATAATGCTTCGTCACTTACGTAGTTTTTCGCCATGCTTTCGCTTAAAGCATCACTTTGAAAGTGTGCACAAAACCTGACGGAAAGAACGAGTTTCGTCCCCTTCAACCAATCGCGCGGCGCCTTTTCTTTCGTTGCCAAGGCCAGTTCAGTATCGGATTCTCCCATTTGGATAGCGTCGAGATGGCCGGCCAGATTTGTTTACTCCTTAACTTTTGCAGACAAATCTTTTGATTGGTTCATATTTGAATCGTTCTTTACAGAAGTTGAACACACAGACTCCGGGCTTTCTGGCAAGGTATAACACGATGGGGTTCGGACAGGGAAACAGTACCGAAAAAGCGTTTGAATTTCGTCAATTTTCTGCAGAAATCGGTACGGATCGCAGTAGGGTACCTCGATTAAAAAGCATTTTAAGTTAATTTCTAACTTTTATTTTAACATAGCAGTATATTTTCCTGATAGTTTAATAACCAAGGAATTCATTTTTAAAGAAAAGTCAAACTGCACAAAATTGACCCCTATCACCTTTCGGGGCCTATAGCTCAAAACTGCTCCGCGCGACTTAAGACTCATTTCGTCGTGGAGGGTCACATATCATATATATTTCAAAAATATATCCTCGTGAGTGCGCGCGTAAACACGAAATGCCTTGAGGCAGACATTTCCAAGACCAACTGAATCGCAAAGCAATTTATACCGCAGCTCCACTCCAGCCAAGAGCAAGCAGGATATTTTCTTTGCATTTCTGTCGTAAATCAAACGAGTAATAGCGGTCTCCGTTTTTTAGCCGGATGTCGATGATTCAATGGCGACCTTCGTCGGTGCGCGTCACGAAAGCCTAATCTTTACGCGATGGTGGAAAATATTCAATATCGATCACTTTTTTTTCTACCGAAAATAGTAAACTGGGTATTATTTTCACTATGTGAATGTGAAGATTGCAGTCCCATTAGCTTCTTGCTATCGCGAGTGCAAAACATGAATTGACGGAATCTGAAATACTGAGGATTATTTATGGTGTTCGTTTTGTTGTCCGTTACTTGGATTTTGATTTAGTGTTGCTACATTAGCTTTGTTCCAGTTGCTTTGAACTGTAACTCCAGTTAGGCTGTAGACAAGTGTGCTATGAAAATAGTGATCTTAGTGTGTAACATAGATTTGTAGTATATGACAAAAGTGATCTTAGCGTGTAATAGAGGGCTAATTAAATTTAGAAAAGATTTTTTACAGACTTCTCCTCTGGCACTGAAGTGCTTTGCACAAGCTCATACGAAACATCGTGTTGACTAGAACTAAAGTCTGGAATTAACAGTTTCATTTTATTTAAGAAAATATAAGTTGCACTGTGGTTTTTTTTATAAAACTGATTATCTAAATAAATGTAAGGCCTAAGAGTGTTTAAAATGAAAAAATGTGTTGTCCAACTGGGCCCAGGAATTCAAAAACATATAAATCTTCCCCACACACAAATACCTCAAACCATAGACGCTTCCACTCGGGGACAGCACAACTCGGCGCTGCCTCTGGGGACGAGCGAGCCAACCTTCTATCTTAAACACCTCTTCTAGGGGGTCAGACGTTGTACACAAACTGGCTGCCACTTGAGCACGAGCGACCACACGGTTCCTGGGCCAAATACTCCAGGATAACATTCACTCCAAACAACTCCAAATCGAAATAACTCAAAAAAACTCTAAAATCCTTCATGGCATCTGCCAGGCCCGTTACTCCGTGGCATTGGCCAGGCCCAAACACTTACGGCCCATCTCCTGGCCCTCGACTCCATGGCCCATCTCCCGGCCCTGTAGACTGCGCCAATTGAGATTTACAACAAAAACAAATGACTAATACAAATCTATATAAAGTATACAGGAAAAAATGTAACTTAAACAATCCGAGATACGCAAAAATACGAATACCGCACCTGTCTAGGAAGACGCAGCCTCCGCTCCCCTACGCGTAGTGTCCCTCCACTTGCCGTGTCTCCTTGGGAGGTGAAGCGTTGGCCGGCGACGGTTAATTATATCGTCTTCCCACTTTCTTTTTCACTATCAAAAAAATAACCTGTTACTCATGTGACAGGTTCAGGTTTTTGCCACCTACACTGTGCTAGCTATTTAACCTTATGTCACCTCTCTCTGACACAACGTACACAGAAAATTTTGTCCTGCAGCAACAGCAACTCCAGCACCAGAACTAGTAGCAAAGGTAGAATATGTTTTAAATGACAGGTTGACATGTATGACGAAAATGCGGGGAGAATAGGGGGACTAGAAAGTCCCAGGAGGAAGAGGGCAGCTGATGGCTCGCCTTACACCCGGTTTCCACCCTTCACACGTCCGCATTCACTCACACAGCGAGTACCCTCCTTGGTCCAAATAGTTCAGCGCCACGACTGCGTATCTCCTTATCCCTAACTTAACAATATTAGACAATAATCCACCCTCTCTGGTTTAAACCAAAGAGAACTATTTTGTGCCAGTTCGCGTCCCCTTTGTTCTGGACTTCAGACACGACTGGTTTCTGACGAGACGCACGTCTTTTGCTCGACTTCTTAGAGGAAAAGTCGTCCCCCTGCCCCTGTCCCAGCAGAGCCAGAGGCGGGTAAGTACAGGTCCATGTAGTTGAAATAATTAAACTCACGTTTTGACCTCACCATTAAGGGTTTAACAGTAGAAAGTACAGAGTGGCAGGTATCATCCCTTGAAGATCAGTCTTGATGTAGCTGTATTAAGAGGGGATGATGATGATGAAATTTTTCCCTTCGCTAATGATGATGACTATTTGGTGTATAGTCTTATGTAACCGTTTACTTGCGGCGCTGGTGAGACTGAGCATGCGCACTCTTCTGCTGCTCCTTGCCATGCAGTCGGCCATCTTGTGGAGTGCGAGTCAAAGTAACGACGGAAATGCCACAACCAGTCGTTGGTTCGAAACGCTGACGGGCAACAATCTACAAACTCGCTAATCGCCTCGAGATACCCATCGGCAGTGTTCTACCCATTTCTCTTGTGCCTCGTATGATTTGCTTGCACGCCTCCGTGAGTATGTGAAGAGTTTCGACTTTGAAGCAAAGTGTTTGGCTGGGTTCATTCTCATAACTATTGTAGGTAATGCGTGGAAATTGTCGCTCATTCTGTCAGAGATCTTTTGCGAGATAAAAGAAGATGCCTCATCTATAAGCCATTATTATTTCCTGAAAATGCCTGAAGATTGTATTTAACTTACAAGGATATATGCGCATACATACATTTACACAGACAGAATAATGAAAGATTGAAATATTTTTTGCGCGAAAGAATAAGTTACAGGAGGCGGTTTCACAATAGTGGGATTGGAAATCATCTTTTAGATTGAGAGAAGGACGCTTTTTTCTCTAATGTATTCTCTACTCATCCAGTGTTGTTATTGTCGTTTGCTACCTTTTTCTCCTCTCCTTTGAGTCTTCTTCCTCGTCTTTGTAGCCGTAAATCATTATTACTTCTTCCTGCTTCAGCTGCAGCTGTAAATCTTAGCCCCTCTTGATGCAGCTGTCCCTCGTTTTACTCATGCCAAAATCCGTGGTGCAAGACTTGGTCAATGGTGTGCACCACTTTAATTTCTGCACAGTCTTCTAATGACTTTCAGCCGTCACGAAGACGTATAGCTGCGTGCTCCTGGAACAAATTACAAGATCGAGCATGTGCACAGGTGTGCAGGTTTACAGGTGCACAGGTGTGCAGATGTACGGTGTGTCGGGATGGCAGCAGCACGACATGGTGCCTGTGAGGTGGGGGGGGGGTGGATAAGCAATGACCAACGAGTGCCAGGTCCCCAACATTGCCCGATGTCCCTAAATAATTGCCAATAGCAATCGCCGTGTAGTGGGTTATCGGTTCTTCTTGTTATCAGATCCACTTCAGGTTTCCGCCCAAAGAAAATGTCTTACAGCTTTGTCAATTTTAGCAGAAACTTGTTTGTTGAGTTATATTAATAAAGCGTATTTAAGCTTTATGCGGCGTGCAAAACACCTGAACAAGTTAACCTTTTCCCTGGCCCAGTTCTTTACTTTCATAAATAAACTTGATTTTTGAGGAAGGGCTGGAAAGGTTGCGGTTTGCTTGTTTCCTATTTAATATAATAATAATAAGAGTAAAAATAACTTTAGTACAATCACAGTAAACTATTTAATACAGTAGCAGTGCAGCATCTTTTATTAAAGTAACGATACAAGTTTAGTACAGTACCAAGGAACAAGATGTATTCTTTCACCTTTTGACACGGTAATGGTTTAGTACAGAAACAGTGTTTATTTTATTTCAGTAACGGTGCAACATTCACTACAGCAACAATGCAACAATTTATATTACTCAAACCGTTGAAGAACTTGTATTGCGGTAGCACACTGTGGCTTGTGATTCGCGTAAAAAAAGGTGAAATCTCTTCCTGCTTGGTTCTGTACTACCCTCAATCTTTATTTTGGTATATTACTGCTGGTGTATTACTACAGAGCCTGACGTGAATATGACTGTATGGAGCCCTACCTGAGCCTAACTATACTGAGCCTCACCTGCGCGCAATCGCATTTTCCTCACCTGGGTCGTGACATTATTGACACCTGCCTCAAACGTCACGAAGTACGCGTGCTGGTGGACTCAGACAAGTTTCCACAGCCCTGCTCCCCTCTTCTTCACTTCCTATCGGCGGAATGCGAGCGATGTGTGGCCCTGTGCCAGCATGTCGTCATATAATTTGCTTTTATCTGATTCCTTGTAGTGCAGAACTAGAAGCACTGGCGGCGCACGTGTTGGCAGTGTGGAGGGCCGTGTGGAGGGCCGTGTGGATTCTTTGCTGCTTGCTGCAGGGCGTCTGCGCCGACTAGGAGTCTGAACGAAGAGACACTTTGTTGGTCGTGCGCTTACACGCGTAATAAACCTGTGTTTACACACCATACGCAGGCAGTAATTTACGTTTACACGTCACGCAGGTATGGTAAACTTGCATTTGCGTGTAATGTGCCGTGTGTTGGTGCGTAATAAACTTGTTTACGTGTGATGCACGTGTTTCCTGTCTGCAGACATATTTACTCGCAACGGTACCTATCCCCCCCACCCTTGAGTCTGTTTACTCTTTTGAGTTTACGAGTGGTCATCTTTTCTTTTTCCTGTTCTCCCTGCATGCACGTCTCTGCCGTCAATCTATCTTTTCTTTTTCTGTTTGTGTATGTGTGCGTGTGTTTGCACGTGCGCGAAAATGTTGGATAAAGAAGAAAATGTAAGGATTTGAGAGAAAGCGAATGTATTTTTCTCTGTGTGTGTGTGTGTGTGTGTGTGTGTGTGTGTGTTAATATACTTGCAAGATAGGTAGTCTAAACGAGCCAGACGCATTCATAGGTCTCCGTTGTTTTATGCCTGCATGCGCACTCACGTGTACACACACTCTCTCTCTCTTTGTCACACACACACACACACACACACACACAACAAAAGGAAAGAAATTAGATAAAAAGAGAGAGTAGACACGAGCATGCGGAGGCAACGCGCGCACATGTATTGTTGTCTTTATAGCTCTGTTATGTCAGAGATGGAAAAACCCATCTTCGACATATTTGACGAAGCTATCTCCTTTCTCAGACCGATAAAAGCCACGAATGGGAGCGACTTTATAAATCTGAAGGCATTCGAAAACCAGTCTGTTGTATTTCTGGCACATGTCTTTCAGCCCACACCCACCCACCCACCCACCCACCATCCCCTCCACACACGCACACACACACACACTCTCTCCCTCATTCAGTACCCGAAAAGTAACTTCTGACTACTTGAAGAACTTTCTTCGATGAGGCCAACTTTTGATACAGATCAATACCTTATTTTCCAAGCAGTTTACAGCCTGCACCACCATACGCGGGTTTGTGGAGAGGACCTTTAGACCCCTCTGCGCACGCGCCAACTTGTCTCCCTCCTCAACCCTCCTCCCTAGTGACTCTAAGCGATGAAAGCAAACTTCCGTCGCGAGGTGCACGGTCTAGTTGTTTGCTGATCGTGCATGTCGGCAGTGTAAAGACGGGCGTGCTTCCGTGAAACAAACTGCCCACTCTTGGAGAATACTCCTGCCATTCTCTTACCTTACCCCCCCCCAGCCTCCTCTCTCCTCCCCGCCCCATGATCGATAAAGGGTCAAGGATGCAAGCAGTTTTCGGATCGATACCCAGAACCAGTGATGCCACGAAAGCCTGTCTTTTTCGACTGCGGGGTTTGATCGACAGCCAGGTCACTTGCCTGACCTGCTTCACCTTTGAGAATAGTTTTCCCTTTGTTCTTTCTTCCTTGCTATTACCCTGCTGATAAACGCTGGAAGGGAAACGGCGATGAGATTTCCTTTTTGAAATATTTCATCATGACTTCAGCTTTTGAATTAATTGATGTAATTTTAATTATTATAGAAAATGGGTCTGGCTAGGTCATCTTTCGATTCTGATCGATTAGTAGACAAGTGGGTTTGGGTGGGGTTTTCCGGTGTGGTGTGAGTAATGGGGTATTGGTGGCACTTCTCGGCCTTCTGTGAGTGTTGGGTATGTTGTAAGATTTATAGTTGGTAACGTTTATAGGCCTAGTGAATCCTTTGTATCATTTGTCACGGTGGATTGTACATTGTATTATAACACACACACACACACACACACACACACACACACACACACACACACACACACACAGACCTTGCACTCACTTATTGCATTAAAGGATTTTGTAACCAGTTCACTAACAAATGACCGGCCAGAAACACGATGTTCTATACTCGACCTGCGACGTGTGGCTCTTTTCATTTTGTAAACAAATAAGTACATAATCTGTAAATCAAAAAATGTTGTGTGAAACATAACCGAGAAAGGATTCTTGTGAAATCCCATACTTCACATGTTCAGATGCTGGAGAACGGCCGTCTAGTCCACTCGAATAAACGTATTATTGTGTTGTGTTGTTAGATGACCACAATATCTTAACAGAGACGAGCGTTTTCATGTGTATATGTTAGAGTGTTTCCTGTGCACATTTCAATTTGGCAGTTTTCAGTGACATATAAGAATGTGTAAATCTTTCTTAACACATTAGCACATAATTTACTGGGGAGATTATCCGCAGGTATAAAATGTTGAACGGTCTCAGACATATTAATTAATCCCATTCTGTTGGGCATTTTATGACTTCAAAATTAAAATGTAAAAAGTGATATAAAAGTAAATTTATCACGTCATTTGTAAAAAGAGATATAAAAGTAAATTTATCACGTAGGTGTCATTTTGCAAAAAATAACTTCAGTACCGAAGTCTGCGGTTACTTTAAACCTTTAGTTTGTATTGTTTTCAATTATGTTCAACGTGAAAAACGGTCGCTACACAGTCAGGGGAGAAATTAGACCATCATAAAAGCAAACTCACTATCTCACCATTCAACACATTATCTCACCATTTAACTCACTGTCTCGCCATTTAATTCATTATCTCGTCATTTAATTCATTATTTCACCATTTACCTCATTGTAGCCAAGCGCTTCGCCATTTTCAGAATCTGTTTCAAGCTCATTATTTTCTTTAGATGAAAAGTAGTTACTAATGCCATCTTTATATGACGTTACATCATCATTTTTTTCATCAAACGATGAGTTTGCATCTCATCTCTGCGAAGGTCCTTTTTTATTTACTTTTTTTCTTTGGACCATTTTTTCTTTCATCGGGAAATAGATTTCAAGGAAAGAAACTCTACAGAACATCCATTCTGCTTTTCAATGCAGCATCTTTCGGTGTACAGTCCGAAGAAAACAACGTGAAGAAAGAATCGTGTCCTGATGGTGTGACTCTATATGATTGAGTTAATGTTCATGTGAAGAAATAATACATAGATTTCCAAAAACACCACTTGACGAGTTTTGGTTGGGTCAATCTGGACCTGCTTAACACCTGTATATTTACAGTGAGGTGGACGCACTGTGTATGCGTGTAATGGACAGACTAGTGTCAGTGTGTGTGTGTGTGTGTGTGTGTGTGTGTGTGTGTGTGACTGCCCTGGAGTTAATGTGGCTCCCAGCACGTCTGCAACCATCTTGTTCTCTCGCTCTATCGGCGTTCAACGTGAAATGGACTGCAGGAGGGGCGAATATAGAAAGCTTATTGTCAGAAGACTAAAAAAGCTCGAGAAAGACCCGACCACAGAGCTAGAGGCGAGCAGATGCAAAAAAAGAAAGAAACAAGCAGGTTACGATGTATGTCAGTGCGTCTGCAGCAGCAGCAGTATCCTGGGGCTGGGAGGAGGCAGGACTTTATGTTCCGTCTTATTTCTATACCCTTTCTTTCCTTCCTCTTTACAGAAGATTGATTTTATCGACGTCACTTCCTGTGACGATGTTCCGGCTGGCCGTAGCCAGTCCCCACGGCGTAACCTCCTTACACGGCTCTGCTGCTTGTCTTGACAGCCACGACAAATCTCATCAACGCCTCCCACCAGTTCCTGGTCGGGATTTTAAAAAAAAAAATCCTTGCCAGTGGTACTCTAGTCCCAGTTCCCCTGATCCTCCCTTCTCCCTCCTCCGTGCACACGCCCGCGCCCCTCTCCGAAGCCCCAGCAGTCTCCCAGCCTCTGGGTGAGGATGTTGGGTGTGTGGGGGGATGGGGGGATTGTAAGTCTTTTGTCGTCCACCCTTTCAGAAGAGCGTCTTGTGGCATAGACGTGCCGCGCTCTTCATCACACTTGGCACGGAGTGGTCTCCCCTGCCTCATTTCACCCCAGTTTTGTCCATCTCTGCTTCCCAAAGGCGCTGGTCTTGGTCGCCCTTGGCAACTAGCGGACACGGGGAGATGTGGGCGAGATGGTTTTGAACTCCTGGGTCTCAGTGTGTTATAGTTTTCAGTTTAGGTCGCCTCGTTGTCACTACCATCGAAGGCGTCTTCATCCGGCACCTCAACAGCCTTCCCGCTTATCTTTTCAAAACATGGACATATTCCCTACACTCCCATTTCTCACTCGCCCACGTCTTTCTTTCTCATTCTCTATCTCTCTCTTTCTTTCACACACACATAGATGAAGATCCACGCTTAACTCCCAAATACTCTGTGACAAAATTTTATTTAACTACACCGACATTTATAAACATCCCCTGATGTTATTATTATTACCTTGCAGATCTTTACTTCTTACTGTTTGATGCATTTTGTTTCAGTATTACTCTCTTGTTACAGTATTACTCTTATACAACGAATTATTTTCTTTCTCTACAGCAAGGGCTAGCTGTCAAAATAAAACACATGGCTTGTGCATGCTGACCCCATAATTGATAATGAATCGTCTTTATCATTGTGTCTTTCGTCCCTTCCTCTCTCCTTTCCCGTCTCCCCTCCCTTTTTCGCTCTCTCACTCTTCTACCTTTCGGGTATGAGAGCGTGCGTGCGTGCGTGTGTGTGTGTGTGTGCGTGTGTGTGTGTGTGCTCATATCTATATGTGTGAGAGCATGCGTGATGCGTGTGTACGCTCGTAAGCGTTTCTTCGTGCGAATTGCTTCCCCTGACTTGTAATGAAACATGATTAGCTTGTCAATTGAACTCTCTGGACTGTTCACACCTCTTGACCGTACAGCATGATCGCAGTTCCTCATCTTGCCATGCCTGCACATTCTGTCTAGGGATGCTCATAATCTCTATCTCAAAGTCCAGTATCGATCTTCTTTACCTGGAAAGGTTTTTCTTTGTCGGCTTCTTCACGTCGGCTTTTCAAAGAGAATGTAATGGGCATCGCTAAAGTGGCATTGTAATACTTGTAGCGTTCAAAGAAACCGTTCACAACAATTCTCTTTTAACTTCGCATCTCGTTTAATAATCTACAGATTAATTGCCTGACTTTTGATTCTGCTTTATCATTAAGAAATTTTGAGTTACAAAACAAATTAGGAAAAAATAGATCCACTGTCAGAGAATGGTTTCCTTGACTCACGTGTGCCATTTAAAACAGAAAGCTAAGGCGAACAAATCAAAGTGTACATGAGGATGAAGAGCCATGGAAGTGATGAACGAGTAGTGTTTCTATGGTTTCACAGGTGGTAAAACTTTAGCATTCACCCTCCCTCCCTCCCTCCACCTGTGCATTGGCACAAGGTGTAAAGCGCTAGTGTTATGTGTGAACTCCTGCATCAACAACTCTTGGCTTCTTTTTAAAAGGTGTTTCTTTTTAAATTCTTCTTGATTATTAGTTTAAATAGAATGGATGAACAGCGGCTCTACTTAATCAAAGAAATGCCAGGATACGACCTGTTACCGCCAAATGTACAGTTAGAGTAGAACCAATGTGTTCGTCACTGTCTTGTATTGACTTTCATTACCTTTAATGAAGTTTCTTACATTTAACGGACTGTTTACGTTAACCGTCGACTGTCTAGCTATTTGCTTTGTGGATAACTTTTGTCCTAACCAGGGTAGAGGATTAGTTGGTGAAGTTAGCCCGACAGGCAAACTAACTCCCTGATTGCTAACTAAGCTACTGGCTAGGTAAAGTTACTATACCGACTTGCATAGCGGGAATTCCCTGGAAAAAATGGTGCTGTTGCGCATGCGTTATAAAGTCAAAGAGTAACATGCGAAGCCGACAACTAACTTGAGAAACTTTTTTTTCAATTAAAAGAGCAGCCATGAAGGTCGAATTTATTCATCCTGACCAAATGATGTTCCTCGAGCAAGATATTAGACGGCAAAAAAATTGTAATTAATTTTCAGTCGGAAACAAAATTGCCAACGGGGAAAAAACCGGAAGGGACAATGTCCATTACAATATTTAGTTTCGCCTCTGCAACTATCAAATTATGAATTCAGTTAAATACGGCATGTACCAAACATGTTTTTACCTTTGCATGTTTTCATTTCACCTGTAAGGTCTCGAAGAAATTTTTTATTCACTGAGTTACATCGATCATGATCGTCACATACTTGCCCTTCATGGGGGGAATGGTATCGATGGGGAATGGTTCCTCCAACAAAGTACTGGCTGGTGAAATGATTTAGGTAGACGTACCCTGAGTCCAAGTGCACGGAGGGTAACCGGCTTACCTAGCTCGGCTTTATGAATACTATCCTAGAAGGACGTCTGTCGGATATTTCTCACATTCTCACATTACTATATTATTATATTTATATTATTATATTTCTTATTTAGCAGCCGTGTTCCCACATGTGTGCAAAGATGTTGCCCTGACTTTTGAAACTTTACACAAACGTAATGCCTTGATGTTCAAACATTCGGTTCACCAGTCAGAATTTCGAAACGTTCTGGTAAAAAAAAAAATACAGCAGTTTATGATCACGTGTCCGCAGTGCGAGGTCAGCAAAGAACTGCAAAAAGTTGTGACTGCCCTTGATAAACCACATTCATGAGGTAAACATGCCGGGGTTTGCCTGTTTTCCCGATGATAAGTTGACGATAGGAAAGGGCCTTGAAATGGAGGAAACGAATGTCAGCTGCTGGGATCGCTGCAAGGTTCCTTGGTTACCTCTGCTTCCAGTTTGCCTCTTTAAAAAAAATATGTTACGTTGTCTGTCAGTCTTGTGTCAGTGCTGGTGCTTTAAACATGAGTTAATGTTTCCTTTAATGGCTTCACATTTTTTTCTAGCTTGTTCGTTTTTCCCCACATTGAGGCCTGGTGAACTTTTCAGGTCTGTCTGTCTGTCTGTCTGTCTGTCTGTCTGTCTGTCTGTCTGTCTGTCTGTCTGTCTGTCTGTCTGTCTGTCTGTCTGTCTGTCTGTCCATGCAGGTGCTTCTCTACAAATCAGTTGTTCGACATACGTCGGCACCTGAGTTTTGCCCGGTGAGTACCGAGGCAGAATCGGTGTCAGTGCCAAGTCTTGTAGTCAAAAGAAAGTGAAGAAGCGGGGTGCGAGTGGGGTAGCACCACTGACAGTGTCGGAGTCGTGGCTGGCAGCCAGGCGGGTTCAGTTGAACGCTCTACAGCGTCAGGCTCAAAGACCTTTGGTTTTCTGGCACAATGATTGCATTCACAGAAGACTTTCAACCACACGCTATAAAGAGAGAGAAAAAAAAAACCCGTACAGTCCCCTAGTGCTGTCTTGCAAGAGATCGGTAGTAGATTTCTTTAGAACAGTGTCAGGTCAGGTCAGGGCAGATTATAGAAAGCCACGCATGCTTACAATGCTCTGTGTGCCGAATTAGCCGCCTACAGGCTTTTGTGTTCGAACCCCGAACCTGTGGAAGGAGGTGGAGGGAGAAATATAACTATTATGCCTGACCCTCGGTGGAGGCTTGCTGTTGTTGATAATCCGCAGAAGACATTGTAAGCATGACGGCAAATGGAAGCGAGCAGACGACCCCCATACCTGCTGGCATCGGTGTAACGGGATCCTCGAGCAGGGCAACCGTCAAAAAAAGGGTTGGTACAGTCTGGATTTGGTGGAGAACGCCAGGGTCTGGCTAGGGGGGAAGAAAACGTTTGGAACTAAGTGGCTAACTAGGCGGTGAATTTGTGACGTGAAAGTTTGAGTGGAGGGAAAGAGAGAAGAGTTGGAGGAAAAAGAGCAGCACGAGAGGGTTAAGGTATCGTCTTGTGAGGAAAGTTCAGACTCGTCCAGCGCTTTCGTTACCTGGGGCATTGTGGGAGAAGGAATTAGCTTTTTGCCTCAAACAACAACAAACAAACTGTACGCACAGTGACATGTGACTGCTGTGACTTGCGTGACAATGAGTCACTATGGCAACCAAGAGACCTCGTTTGATGACCGCTCCACAGGACAGGGGGACTACGCGACGTGGCTCGGGAGGGTAAGGTGTGTGTGTGTGTGTGTGTGTGTGTGTGTCAGTACGTGCGCACGTGCGTGTGTGTCTGTGTGATCGCGTGCACGAGCTCACATGTATGTCTGTATGTGCGTGCGTGAACAGGTATGTGCACACGTGTGAATTATTGGATCTATGTTAGCATGCACGTCTGTAAAAGAAAGAGGTAACGAGAAACATAGATAACATAACAAGGCAAATAACATATAGGAATGAGTGGTTTTGTATCTGTGTGTGTGCGTGTGTGTGTGTGTGTGTGTGTGTGTGTGTGTGTGTGTGTGTGTGTGGAAAATAACGTATAGCAATAAGTTGCTGTGTGTGTGGCTAATAACATATAGGAATGAGTGGCTGTGTGTGTGTGTGCGTGTGTGTGTGTGTGTGTGTGTGTGTGGAAAATAACGTATAGCAATAAGTTGCTGTGTGTGTGGCTAATAACATATAGGAATGAGTGGCTGTGTGTGTGTGTGTGTGTGTGTGTGCGTGTGTGTGTGTGTGTGGGGAAAATAACGTATAGCAATAAGTTGCTGTGTGTGTGGCTAATAACATATAGGAATGAGTGGCTGGGTGTGTGCGTGGGTGTGCAGGTTAACAAAGAAGTAAGTAATTGATTATGCAAAACAGTGAGTGATTTGAGAGGTGACACATTACTTACATCTTTCATATTAACGGCTCCTAAAGTCAAATCATAAAATGTGAGCGTCAGGCAGGAAACTAGTTCGCTAAATATTCATAACCGATCCCATCTCTGCACTTGTACCGGATCACCTTCTTGTGGCCAATGCACTAACCCCGTTCTGCGTTTTCAGGCAGTGCTGGACTGGCCCAAAGGAGTAATTAGTAGTCACTGTAAACAGAAAGCAGAGACCCTTCTGTCTCGAAAACACACACACACACGCACGCACGCACGCACCCCTCCCTCCCCCTCCACCAGTCCCTTTTCGTGCTACAGGGGACGTAACTGAGAGCCCGCCAAGAAAATCCGCGTCTTGCGTCATCAGATTTGAGGCTTCCGGTGGTAGCAAGCAGACTACAACCTCACCTGCATGCATACCTGAAGGGCAGGTAGGGGAGAGGATGGGGGGCTTGGAAATCTCGCGTCATGTCGTGCTGAGCAGGAAAGTACACACTGTTACTACACACTGTCCTCCGCCCCCCATGTGTATACGAGTGGTTGTCACTCTTCAGTCATGGAAACTAGATTCTTGTAGTTCCAGCTTTTGCTGGTGGCTTTACTTCAGTGACCTATTAACCGATTGAATTAAGTCAAGTATTGATTAAAAATTCTTTTTTTGTGACGTCTTTTCTGTAAATGAATTAGATATCTCCAATCCTGACCCCTCACTGCCTTTCTTTTCTCCATTGCTTCTCCTTGTACTCTGTGTGTGTGTGTGTGTGTGTCCTGTTTACCAGTCTCATTATTTACTAGAGAAAACGAACTCAAAATTTTTTTTTTCGATGTAGTAATGAAATTAACAGCTGTCTTGGACAGTAGCTCTCAATTGACATTTTTTTCTTTGTTTATCTTCCTCATCTATGCCGTCTAATAACTTCACGGCAAAATTGAGAAGCAAAGCATTCGACAAGCCCTAGCTTTTTTTTTTTTTGGTCAAAGCCAGGGGGAGACTATAGTCACGCACTTACCGCCCCTGCCTTTGTTGAAGCAAAATCAAGTTGGTGCGTTCCACCTGTTGACGATTATAAAAAATAACAATAGCTTCATAAGCAAAGCTAAAAAAAAAAAAAAAAAGCTGCAAGAGGGGAGAAGTAAAAACTCACGTACGGTGTTACCCGAAACCAGGTGTGACGTCACGTGAGGACTGTGAAAGTGTCTTGAAGACTGATTTAACCTTAGAATTACAGGAATGTCTTGCGCAATGAGGGTTGTGAGAGCCTAATACTGTTTCTTCTCGTTAGAAAACGTTGTCAGGGGGCGTCTGACATGTCTGTGGGCGCCGTACTTCGAGTTCTTGGCCCGTATTCACAAAGTTTTTTTGGAGCTACGACCGACAAAAACTGAAAAAAAATCTCTCTCCCTTATCTCTTGTCTCCCACCACATGTTTCCCTCCTTCTGGTCCCCCAATACACTTCAGTTGCAGTTATTATATGAAACATATCAGCATCTTTGTTTTCATCCGGGTTGTGTGTGTGTGTGTGTTTACAAATACCTCCCATTTCATCATAAATATCTTTCTCCGCCTTAGATACTCACAGACTGTGCTCCCCTTCCTCTTGCGTCTTGAAAACTTGATTGTTTTTGGTGGGGGGGGTTGTGTGTTTTGTTTGTTTGTTTGTTTGTTTTTTATTTAATTATTTGTTGTTTGTCGCTTGAACTGCTACTTCTGGCTTTACTTGACTACAGTAATTCGTATGTGAATGTGATTGTGACCTATTGGGCGTGATACCCGTGGCATCAAAATCTCAAATTATCAGTTCATTTGCCAGCACCGTAATGACCCATCTTTTGTGACAAACGTGTGTCGCCATCGTGTCAAAAGTGGGCAGGTCCTCTTGTTTGACATAAGCCAGAAACAGTCTAGATTTCTGTGACATTAGCTACATGTTGTGATTGACACTGTCAGTCCTAATTTTTCGTACATGCGAATCAACGCTACACGTCAAAACAAACATGAATGGTTTTGTTTTTGTTTGTTTTTGTTGTTGTTGTTGTTGTTTTTGTTTGTTTTTTTGTTCTTTTTGTTTTGTTTTGTTTTGTTTTTTTAATTCTTGAAATGCATTTCGTCTTCGTGTACCAGCAGCGATCGTCTTGTTTTTGCTAACTCTTGATGTTTACTGTACCAGGGGAAGCAACCTTTACCAGCCCCAGGCAGGAGTTACCCGGCGCGTTCGTGTACTAGGTGTGCTGGGTGGTGCTGGCTATGAAGGGAGGCTGCTAAGCCTTCTCATTTCTCCTACACTCGCTGTAGGACTGCCTTCTCTACCCATTTCTGGTCTCCTTTATTTTTCCTCATAGTACATCGGTGCAGCTGTCTCTCATCTGCTGAGATTGCACAAACAGAAACCTGGGAGATAGTTGTTTTATCTTTCTTTTCCTGTGTCTATCTTTCTATTTGTCTGTGGTCCTGCATATTCAGGCCTGACGAGAGGGGGGGGACAGGTGGGTCTGGTGTACCCGGGCCCGCGGCTGTGATGGGGGCCCGGCCTGGTCAGTAGATATTTTTTCTTCTTGTTCTTCTTCCCCTTTGCTTTTAAAGAAAGGTCCGAGGACAGAACACCCAAGCATTACACATGCAGACGTGTTTCAAGTCTGTAGAATACAATTTCGATGATCCTTTAACATCATTTTTTCCTCATTTACTATAACCCCTCACGTGTAAACAATTTTATGTCAAGTAGTGATGTAGTTAATAGTTCACTTGTCCTAATGTTTGCAGTCTATATTTCGTTACTGAATGAAATGTAGATATTGACAATCGAATTGTAAACATATAATTAAAAACTGGGAAAATAATTTACGATTACAATCACAAGGGGCCCGGAGATCATTCGTTTATCCCGGGGCTCGTGCTGGCTCTCGGCGGCCCTGTGTCTATTGATGTACACATTTAGTTACTGACAGAAACGTTTATAACTACAGGATCGCGTTTCCATCAACGTTTATGAATATTTACCCTTCTAGTAGTTATTGGCTGGTATATTTTCACTGTTTACTGTTTCGTCGGTGTTGTCATTGTTTTATTGTTTGTTTGTTTGTTTGTTTGTTTGTTTGTTTAACAAACTATTTTCCCTTTTCGAGGCAAAGGCTAGTGGTGAAAAACAAATCAGGACATTGCCTGCTTTATGCTATCACTTTCTTTAATAAAGAATGTTTCTTGACTCTCAGTCCACAATATCTATTTAATACCCATGTTTACCCACTCACTGTAATCTAAATAGTCACAGGACACTGGTGGAGTGACCAATATATAACCACGCCCTGATGATTCATGACAGACTAACCATCGGAGGAGTAAAGGTGTGTCGAGGTCTGTACAGTGTCTTGATAACCTCGAGTTACGTTTGCTTCCCTATCGCCACCCCTCCTGTTTATCCAGTACACTACCCGACCGGCTCTCCCCCTACTCACCTGTCGCAACAGCACGACTGAACGTTGCAAGGTGACATCTACGATCAAAAGAAAAAAAAGAGCCGCAGTAGTTGCCGCTGGAAAACTCTAGTGTTCCCAAAACACAGATCCCTTTACCGTAGTGTCAAACCTTTCATGACGTCCACAGTGTCTCGTGTCGTACCTGAGAGGTGTAGGCAGTGCGTGGTCGTTAGTAATTATCTCCATCATTATTACCTGCGCACACAGAGATGTACGGTGGAGTCGATGTGCATGTATGCACTTTAAAGGCCCCGGCAAAAGGGGATTTTTTTTAAAAAAGAAAGTTAGCATCTGTAGTCCCGTGATCTTGGGGAGTGCTGGGCTACTTTTAACTCCCCTCAACCGTCTAAGGACTCTGACACCCATTCGACAACTTGGTCAGCTCTGGGGAAGAGGGGGGAGAAAGTACTTTGCGTCAGACGGGTATCGAACCTAACCAGTGTGCGCACCTTCGGGTCTGGACTCCGTGGTGTCTAACCATTAGACTATTCGATCCCTTGTGCCTGGGTGAGGGATGGGTGCGTGCGTATCACGTGCACTGCTTCCTCTCTGCTTCAGCGTATGCTTATCACACGGAAGTATTGGTAATGCCAGCACGGAAAGCCAATAATTACCTGCTAGAGATAACCGCTAACAGATGCTCACACCCAGCACAGCAAATGGAACGCTGGGGAGCTGGCACGCGCCGCATGGATGGAGCTGATGTCGAACGGTGTGTTCATCAATAAGCACAATGGCGCATCGTTGCTGTTATCTTGCATTTTTCGCCTTCTAGTGCACGCACGCACGCACGCGGATGCACACACCCACACACACACCTTAGCTTGCGTACAAAGTGCTCGCGTCTCGAGTTACGAGGCAGCAAGTTCGTTGTAGATACGAAAGACAAACATGCTGGTGCCGCTTTGTAATATCGACTGAGTGGCAGAAACGAGGCGGAACTCTGAGTCGAACTTTGTCTTCTTTGTGCGTCTGCTTCCGCTTAGAGGAGTGCCGGAGTTTGCAAGATGTGCAAGGTGAGGCAGCGACCGAACGAGATAGAGAGAGAGAAAAGGTCGGGGGAGTGGTGAGGGAAAATGGCGGCCAATGTTGTTACAGGGCGACAGCAGCTTGTACCGGAAGTGCCATCCTCGCTTCAGAGGGATCGCAGCGACATCTGCGGCTGATGTGGAGATACAGTACTCGTCATTATTAGGAATTTAGGACAAGTTCACCAGTAAAGCCGTGCCTGCCAGTGATTTTACATGTAACGCTAAGAGCTACAGGCTACTCGATGTTACCAATAACTTTTTTTTTCAAAGTCACTTACTTAACCTTTGTCACAACTGGAGCTCTTTAAATTAAAAAAAAAAGTTCACTCCATTTTTTTAATGACACTGAGAAGTAACATCATTTATGTTACTGAATCACAAAGATCACGTGCTGACAACTTGCTTGGGACACGTCATGCACGCCAGCCACACTGTGCGCGTCACCTTCACTTCTTGTCCTCAGCTCGTCAATTCTGTCTAACGCAAAAGGTGTAAAAAAAATATTTAAAAAAAAACAGAAGACATTTTTTTAAAAAAACGAATAACCTTGCGCGGTGGTCTTGTGTTTCGCCTGGGCCTTTCATTGTGCGGGTACCTAGCAGCCGTTGATCTTTTAGCGACGCCGCCATTCAGCTACCAACCCGCGTCAGAAGCAGTTTAAACAGATCGGGAAACGGACGAACGAGTGAGTTGCAGAAGACCCGGATGAGGTAGCAAGTAGTGACGTGCTAACGATCGTGTTTGCTGCGTCACGGGGTGAAAACTCACCCGTGAGAGGAAAACACGCGACAGCACACAGAGAGAAACGAAGGGGGCAAACACACAAATCGTAGCGGCAAGTGTCAAAACGACGAGTGAAGTGTGGATCGGGTAGCGGGCTTTGACCGTGCAAGGGTAAGCGTGGAAACGTTTGGTGGACAAGACCCGACGGAAATCTTGGCTGCAGGAGGTGAAGGAGGGAAAGGTGGAGGAGACTGTCCAGCGCTACCTGCGTCGCTTTGCGGTGTCACAAGAGAAAGAATACGAGAAAGGATGACTGAAAAGAATCGGCTGTGAAGCGAAGCAACGATGAGTGAAGGCGGTCGGTTCAAAGTCGATTACCGTTAGGGCACTCTCTACAAGAAGAAGTAAGAAAAAGTACAAATGTGTCGAGTTCTTGAAGTACAGTTGGCATACGTTGCAGTGAAGTCGATAACGTTGGCGAGGAGAGCGGGTGGGTTGTCTCCATAGCGGGGACCGATTGTCTGCACCCTGCCGACACCGTGCGTGTTACACTACTTGGAAGGACGAGACTCCTGCGCGCGAGAACAGGAGAACGAAGGGAGGCAACTTCAATTGAGAGAAAAAGCGAGATACCAACGCATCTGCTGCGCGTGTTGGGGACCATTTCCCTAGAGACGTCTTCAGTAAAGTCATAGGAAGCGGAGAGATCATCACTCCTACTCCCTCGACATTTACTTGCCTCTTTGGCGGGGCCCGTCCTCGAGCAAAACACACCCGGGGGTGGGTGCACACAGATGGTACCAGAGCAACGCTACCTCCGTGATTTCAGCCTCGCGAGCGGGGAAGCTTTGTATGATCTGTGGAGCTAGCACATACCTGACGTTGTCTGACGTGTGATCACGTGTCTGTCACCTGCTGCGAAAGAGCGCGTGGTGCATGGTGCACGGTGCCTCGGTGCAGCGGGCCTCCCCGCGTCACCTATGACGTCACATGTGACGTCATATATTATCTCAGCTTGCCTCTGCAACAACAGCAGCACACGGGAGAGCTGCATTGGGAACATGAATGCGCGCACTTCTGCCGTTTCTGTCGAAGTGGCAACAGATGTTGGACAGAAGACCATCGCGTGTTGCGAAAGACGTTGCATTGTCTTCATAGGCGCTGGACTCGTCAGTCAACGGGTGTTGGTGTGCGTTGATTAGCCTCTCCCCCCACCCCTCTACCACGAACAAGCTCAGCTCGTGCGATGTACAGACTACATGCTAGTGGGATGATGATCGAACACTTTCCACCATCCAGCTGTCGTGTGGGTGAGCAGCGTGGGTGAAACATAAATCAGGGTACAGAAAGATTCAGGTGTCAGCTGGAGGCAAAAGAAAGACATAAAAAGGGCATGCTGCCTGATACAAGCGTTATCGGTCGTTAGTTCACGTCCATTAGTGCTAAGATCGCGTCCGTTATTGTTGAGATCTCATCAGGCCCTGTCGGATTATTACAGACTGTGTAATCTTCATGCGAGAGCGTACACTTTGCCCGGAGGGTCCGCGTCGGAACTTGGCGTCGAAGGCTGCGGCGGCAGCGGTGTAAAGGGAGGGGGGGATCAACTGAAGCCACGATGTTGTTATTTATATCATTGCCTCAAGGTACTGAAGTCGTCGGCTGACTCAACATTCTGGCTGCCGTTTTAGTACCGAACCGCTGACCTGACGATGAGCTGCTGATGCGACGCTAACACAATTCGCCTCCAGACCTGAACAGACCTTACGATCCACCCAGCAGCTTCGTGCACAACATGATGGTGGCGCTTGGATTTTCTCGGCTCGCTTTTTCGTGGACGTCGTCAACGTCTTTCAGGATGCGTAGTCCTGTTGCGTCGAGGTTTTGACTTCAAAAAGAGAAGATTTATTGACTGAGGAGCAAACACGGTACTTGTAACAGCAGGAAGAGCCGCTTTTTTAAAAATAATTCTACTTCTGGAACAGAAACGGTTACCAGATACACTGTTTCGAAGCAAAAGGCGTCTGCAAATATTTTGCACTCATCGCTTCGTGCTTGTAAGCCTGTGTAGAAGAGAGTGAAGCTGAGAGCTGTTGTCATCATGTTGCTCTTCGACACTTCCTCTTTCCCGTCGTCATGTCTATCCTGCACTGAAGACTGAAGATCTTGATGGTCGCTTGCTTGTAAATATTGGAAACCCGTAACCTTCGCTGCATCTTTTGGTGACCCTGTGTACTGAAGCCCATGCAGTTTGTTTTCGCCGTATGCCGCCCTGTGTTGTGACACAGTTGTGCCAGCATACAAAGTCAAGCCCTGTTACTTATCTGATCACTATCCTGGAGTTTGTCCAAGGTGTTCTTTTTTTTAACCTCCCCACCCCTACCCCCACTTGCTCGAGGATAATAAGTCTGGTTGTTATCTTTCTTCGCGTAAGACTTTCACCTTCTTTGACCTAAACATCATAGAAAACGAGAGGAGCAAATGCATGCCTCGAAAGTGACGCATTCAGTTGTCGAAGGATATATAATGTGATGAAAGTGAGAGATCCGCCAGTGGCTTCACGACTTTCCCCCTGTAAACCGACTTTTCCGACTTGTTTTGAACCCTCATCCAGGAACGAAATAGGCGGTGCAAGGATTCGTTGACTTTTAGTGTATTTGCATTGTGCATTGATTCTGGTCTCAATACGAAAGCCAGCATCTCACTGAGAGGACGAAGACGAAGGAAACAACCGTAAATTTAAAAGGACGAATGCATTGGTGCAAGAGGAAACAATGCCCATTCTGAACTTTACTGCTGGACTTACTCGCTTGGAATGGCACAAAGGGTCATCAGAGGCGACACAGAGTGGACATCGCATTACGACATAGTTTAAACCGACCAGACAATGTCCTTCACCGTTGTCGAGGGCCGTTAAGTACGTGTGAACGGATCAGCCAGCGTAATCGCGTCCTCAGCAAAGACCAGTGTGGCGGATCTCAACCATTTCCGTGTCACGGTGAGCAGTGTGTCAGAGGTCGCGTCGTCGCGTGGGCAGGAATATTGCAGCCGTCCTGTGACAGTGATTTAACTTATAGACAGGTGTGTGGGTGCGTGGGTTGAGTACTTCATTACAACCAGAGAAAAAACACGTGACTTAACTGATTAAAGACAAAAAGGTGCCAGACGTGTCCACGCGCTTTCGCGATGGAGGGTTTGGCGCGTGCAAGCAGCTTAAAACAGAGAAGGGTAATGCGCGTGCAGCGCTTCGTTCAGCGCGAGGAGAACGTGCATGTGCTGCAAGGGGCTTCCGAGGACAGCGTCGTAACCTCCGCCACCCCGGGGGTGGAGAGTGGCCAGTGTCAAGTTCAAGGCCTCAGCCTGCAAGCGATCTCCGTGACACGTCATCGTTCCTTGTCGAGCTCCATCATGGAGGTTCGCAGCGACAGCTCGGCGTCCTCCACCACCACGACTACCACGGCTGTCTGCAGGAGCAGCCCGGTGTCCCCCCTCCCGCCGGTATCGCCACCTGCCGCAGGAGCCTTCCGACGGGTGCACCGGCCCTCTTTTCTGGGTGGCTTGAGCCGAGCACGCTCTTTCAGGCGTGAGAGGGAAATGGCGGGGTAACGGAGTTCAATATCTGTCACCTGTGAAGTCTGTCCGTCCAATATCCCTTATTTCTCTCTCACACACACACACACACACATTTCCTCTCTCTGACAACATAATCTCTCTCACTCAGGTACATACATTCTCTCTCTTTCTCTTTCTGCGTGTGCCTAGATGCAATCATCTTTAAACCTGATTGTCTTGTAGAAATGGCGAGGTATGATTCACTGTGCAGAATGCATGTATATCTTTAGAATACATAGCTGTTTGTTTTTCATAAACTAAACAGTAACTTCTTTTAATGATATATTTTTGTCAGAACATTAGGCCTTTAGCGAGATGGGGGGGGGGGGTATGTAGACCCGGTTCTGCTGCTCAATGGTGCATTTTGCGATTTCTGGAAACATGTCTGTTGAGGGATTACTGGTTGGATGCTCAGCATTTCTGGGGACTAAGGAACAATAAAAATGTCTGAAGACAGGGAGGGAGAGGCTGGCGGGTGGACTAGAGGAGAAATGTTTAAAATATCCTCCCCTCCAATTCTCACTCCCTCCAGGGGAGAAGACTGTTCATACGTTCGATGTCGATACTTGGCACAGGTATACCATTTTTGTTGGCCGTCTGCCTGTTGAAAACCGGTGAAGAATTAGACAGAAGGATGGATTGTCGTTAAAACAGACAGATGAACAAAGACTAATAGAGGAGCACAGAGAATGTATGAGAGAGAAGAAAAAGAAGAAGCTGAGGGGATGTATTCGTGCTTGTGAACGCAAAGCATCTCAATCAGATACCCGCCATTTTGGTGTAAACAGCCGGTCTCAAGCGTTAAGTTTGCATAAATACAATCATCTATGGGTCTGGGTTTTTTTAAATTGTATTTTATTTTTAGCGGTGATGCTTGTATCGATAGCTTGTCAACCTGTGCTTGTGTTTGCGCCATGTCCTGCTGTCGGGCAGAGAAATGGTGTGCTGGAGTTGTTGGGGGGGAGAGATGTTGAAACAGTCGCAGCCCCTCGCTCTTGTCGCGTGTGCAGTGGCGAAAATCGTTTAAACATTGTTTGCACTTGTTACGTACAGCGCCATTGATTGGTGTCCGCCACCGACCCTCCCGCCCCACTGCTCGTGACGGGGGATTCTCACGGGTCTCCACACGCACAGCCCCGCACTCCGATCGAAAAGCACGTGCGGATTTGGCGTTTGATTGACGTCACCTTTCATTTGTCTCTGCCATACTCTCTCTCTCTCACACACACACACACACTTTCTTCCTCTCTCTCAAACACACACACATGTACGCACGTGCGCGTGTTCACGATGGGGAGGGTGAGAGAGACAAAAATCTTATGCTTTAGCAATATGATTCATCAAATAATAAACATGCGGTAGCAAAATTACTTACTGGAAATCGCTGTTATTCACACATATTCTGTTAATTTCTTCAGTTCAAAATGAAAAGTTGTTTTCAATACGTGGTCCATTTTTTCGCTAAGAGTTACAGCGGGGGTCTGAGTGTATTTTTCTGTAGATCCCGCCATCTTTAATATTAAAAAAATGTTGCAGAAAACCGGCGGCAAAGCTTAAGATGGAATGTAAGTAGTGTAATAACCACCAGAGAGCACATCAACATTCTCTGTTAATTAGTCTGCATTCCAAACATCTGAAAAATCGTTTGGTTGTTTTTTTTCTTTTGTTCTTTATCTTCGTCTTTATCTCAGTCTGAATGTCATGCCTTTACTACGCCAATACATCAGTACATCAATGTATTGTTACATCAGTGTACTAGTACATTCATGTACCTCATGTTTATCCCAGACCATGCACCAGCTGTTCATCATTTGGTTCACATCTTCCCCTCAGTTGTCAGTCCTTTATTAGACGGGATTTTATATTTGTTAATACTTGCACCAAAACAAAATGCAAACTAGAATCTGAGTTCCATGTCAGATGACGGTTTCACGTGGTTCAAATGAATGACTCGGATGGTCAGAAACTAGTCTGACTGAGGGTAGCCCGTGGATGTTCTCGCCGCGACTCCATTATAAGAGAAATCGTCTGCAAGGAAATATGATATAATCTCAACCGAAATTGATTTCCGTATCAGATGCTAGGTTTGTGCTTCACCATCCGTTTTATTTCACAATCCGACAATGGTTCTAGGTACGAGTACGACTTAATATATCCACTCCACACGCTCCTTGCTGACCCCCAAATAAGGTTTTGTGGCAGCAAGCACTGTTCCTATCCATTTAGTCCATGTCTCTTCCTTGTTTTAAGCACTAAGAGCATGCTCTCTATGAGTGTGAATATGCGCTATAAAAATCTTCATTATTATTATTAATATTCCTGCTGATGTACGCTGAGGTTACTCAGGGCAGCAGGTACGCTTGAGTGAACAAAACACACGCAGTGCTGTCATCACACGCTCCACTGAACAATAATTATTTTTCCTCTTTCAGCGTTTAGACGACAGGCTTGCTGATCTACTCTAGAATGAACTCCTCACTCTCACTCCTCCATTGATTAGTCTTGCAAATAATTATTTCATACATAATACTAATTTAGGGTGTCTTCTTTTTTGTTTGCAGCTTTGATGTTGAAAATGGCGGCGGACCTGGTCGAAGTCCACTGGAAGGCAGCAGCCCATCTTCTGGACTCATCCTCCAGAACCTTCCCCAACGCCGGGAGTCGTTCCTGTATCGGTCTGACAGTGACTACGAACTCTCGCCCAAGTCCGGGGTTTCTCGTCACTCATCCATGCAGAGCGAAGCACAGTAAGTCCTGGGTTCTCCAACAATTTTTTTTTCTCTCGTCTGCGTAATTATTTTTCCCCAACTTGAATAAGAGTACAGAAGATCTTAGCCAATCAAAATACACTGGTTCCCATAGCCTAAACAGTGGTAAGGGCAATCTAGAATCGGTTTTTGTGAAAGTGCTGCACACCCTATCTGACTGAGAGTCTTTGCCACAGTTTTTCTTGGGGAAAATAATTTTGCTACCCCTCCCGTCACCACATTTTCTGGTCAGAAGTTAGAGTTGTGGGTTTTTTTTTCTTTTTTAAAAAAAAAGCAGACGTCGTTCTAAGACTTATCAATGTTTTTACTCATTGAAAAACAGGACGAAGAAACTTATAAATAAGTTACTTCCGTGTTTGATGTATTACAAGCTTATTCAATGTAGCAGCATTTATTTTGTGGAAAAGCAGCACGCAGCGATGCTAGAACAGAAAAAAACCCAATGAACAGCTGGTGGCTTTCCAGCACATTTATTACTTAAAATAGTATTTTGTCAAGATGTATCGCAAGTATAAAAGCTCAGTTAAAAGACGGTTTCAGGAATGAGAATGTGCTTTTACAGTTTGACTTAAGCTCTATTTTTTTCCAAAAAATTACAATACATTTATTTTAATAAAATTGTAAGAAAACGCTGCCATTATCAAGTTCATGTAGACGGCTGGCAAGACAAGGGAGGCAATCGGCTGTTAACCAAGTATCATGACTTCCCCTTTGTAAGCTGCAGTATTTAGTTCTTGACAACAACTTGAACGTTTTCCAAGAGGTCTGCACGTTTCCTTAAACTGTGTGGTAGTAAATTTTATAATTAATGTTGTGCTTGAAAGTAAAGTCATTTCATTTATTCAGGAGGTTCAATAATACCAAATCCCAACATTTACAGACAATAAAAATATTATGTTTTTCCTTTGTTTCTTTATTTAAGCAGTTTTCATCAAGCTGCTGTTCTGCATGCCTGAAACAAATTTTGGCATTTTTTTTTTTTACAAAATACCACTACCAGTTTTGTGATTGATAACTAAACTACTATTACAACTATTTTCAACCTTCATTAGCAAAGACTGGAGAAATAAAAACAACCCATTTAACTTAGTTGTATTAGTAATGCAGGACTTGCGAAAAAGAGTCATACAAGCCATAAGAAATGCAACAATAAAAACTAAGTCTTAAATCCCAGAGAGGACACATAAACCTTAATTAAATATAAGCAGGATTTTGTAGCCGTGCTTTGTAATGAATCTCTCATTATAAAATTAGGTAAAAATATTCAGTGCCTGAAGTCAGTGAATGGGGTTTGATATGTATGCAATGTGTCTCAGTGCTTTGAGAATTATTACCAGTGGTGCAAATACATAGTTCTTTGGTGTCTGTTCAAGTGCTTAGTTCAAAATTCAAGTTGTGACAACCTAACAGAAAATTTTGCTCAGAGGTGTTAGGCATATGAACTGAACAGCAGATCGTCACACTTGTGATGTGTACATATGTGCATGTACCTGCACGTCTCAACTTTCTGTGCAATTAGAGTGACATTCATCCAGTTTATCTAATGGAACTTCATCCAGTAACTCCACAGCAGGCAGCCAATGCTGTCTGATTTCCTGGCTGCTTGTTTGAGAATCAGTCAAGAAATGCTGGCCAGGAAAGACATGATGATTCAGTGGTACTCATCTTATCTTCACCAACACATCACAGAGTGAGGCATCACATTCCAAGCTCCTGCTGTGTGAAGACAACAACAGTGACTTGACAGCAAAAGAAACACATCCTAATATTCACATCATCTAATCAACTCTAAGACATCTGTTCCCGTGAAAGAGAAACATGAAGATGCAAAAGAAAATGAAAATTCTTTAATATGGCTAATCAATGGATACAACTCATCTGCATCCTGAAAACAAGGCAAACAGGAAGGGATGGGGAAGACAAGGATGGCTCTTCACTTCGAATATAATATGGTGAGTGCTTTTTTATTTTATTTTTGCTAAATAATACTGTCGTCTCAAATAAGGTATTATCCAACAGACTTTTTTGTTTATATGTTTTTATGAAAAATATGTTCAGGGAAACCTAAGTAGGATTCAGTTTAAAAAAAACCATATTACCAGACAAAAAAAAATCTATAAAGATATGGAATATTGCCAAAGTAATGCAAACATTTCATTTATAATGTGAAAATATAATCTTCTGATGAAAACTGATTTAATATGAATTTATTTTTAATGTAGTTTTAATCTAGTGAAAGTTCCTTTTTAGAGCATGTATGTGTTTTCCACATTTCCTTATTAATTACATTTCTATGTCCCTCTTCACCCATACATTATACTATGTGTTTGGGAGTGCGTGTGTGTGTGTGTGTGTCTTTACATTAAAGCAAATTTTTTTTTTAAATCTTGAGGGCTATGTTATAAGGGAGACAAACGCTGCTAGTCAGCGTACAGTTACTGTCCAGAGTAGCTTCCCTTCAATGTATAAACTCAAGGCTTGGTACGAGGCACCGTGAAACGAGTAATAACGTGGCTGGCATTCGACCACTAGAGCACAATAAGCACTTCTGTACTCACGCGATGTGGCGTATTTTAGCTCAGTTAACGCAGCTATGGAACGGTTGTCTGACTCTGTAGAGGATTAGGAAAGATGAGGCAGAGAGAGAGCAAAGGGGCATAGCCCTTGTAAAAGCTGACCCCAAGTAAGATTTTGGAACATCTTACTTTCCTAGGATGTGGACAGCCTTTACCTTTTTATCTCTAGTTCAGTTGCTCGGTAATTTTTTTAATAAACATTTTAAGGGATTTTAATCTATTATTTTAGCATATTGTTTTGTTTTGGTCTATTTTGCGAATTCCTTTATACGCTGCACGATTTGCTAGGTCATAGAATAACTGGATAATACGGCTAATACTTCGTTTCTGTGTCTCTCATTTTTCCGTGTTGCGTACAAGTTGCTGAAAGACGCCGCTGTCAGAGAGCGGTGTCAGTAGTTATACATGTTGACTGAAGTGTTAGAGATATCCACAGTCGTGTCAATGGTTATAAACATTTATAGGGATGTCAATAGTTATAGACACTGACAGTAGTGTCACTGGCAGTAGATACTGACAGAAGTGGCAGGGACTAAGGGGGGGGGGAATGTCCGCGTGGTTTTGTTTATATATATATGTGTGTGTGTGTGTGTGTGTGTGTGTGAGAGAGAGAGAGAGAGAGCGCGCGCGCGTCTTTATCGTGACACATGCACACAGATCAGTTGAACAGTGCGATGGCGTCTAGATTTGGAGGGACGAATTGTGAAAGGTTTTTATTCTGGCTATCACTTACAGAGGACGTCCAGTTATCAGAGCAGATTTGTCGGATCATCTCTTGCATCTCTTTCAGACTTGCAGTCTGGGCTGGTAGATTTTGGCACACTGACAGAAAACAAAACACAAACTTCCACCATACCTCTTGTACCAGCACTTCAGAAATGGTGCGGTGAATTGTTTTGACGCCGATATGCATGCCGTTGCGAGATGGCAGATAAGCATCACTGAGCACGTTCTCCAAGGAACGAATTACCTGGCAGTGGAAATCCTAGGAAACACTGCAGCAGCCATGAAAAGAGTTCGTTTTATCCTGCTGTTTTGTTGTTTGTTTTAGTGTACTCTTTTTTTGCTCTTTTTGCTCGTCGACGCTGTAGATGCATGTGTGTCGTCGAGTACCATTCGCTCAACCTCGTGCGCCATCCGATCAAACCGCGGTTGATGTGACGAAAGCTCGGTGGCTTGAGCGACGTTTTCCATTTCACCGTTCACAGCTTACGCCAAGATTTGTAGTTAAACCATCGCCGTAATGAAATGGTGTCCTGGAAATATTATCACAACAAAGCTTTTTGGATGATGTGAGTACAGAACCCTGAAAGAACTTCTATATCCATTTTATCTGCTGATTTTTTTTTCGGTGACCGAAGTATGTATATATAAATAAACAAAATCCCGCTGGAAGCATTGCCGTGCGTCGCTAGGGCGTGCGAAAAACAAACCGCAAACTATGCCACAAGAATGAAGTTATCCTTCTTGCTCCGAGCAAAGTACATGTATAGCACTCGTGCAGCTGGCAGAGACGAAGAAATTGCAACCCAGCACGTAATACAGCTTCTGTTATGTGCAAAGTAAACAAAGATTTGAGCCTCCCGTGTGCACTTCACGTTGCGGCAGAAGTGGGTTTGTGTCATTTACAGGAGCAGCTCACTGCGTCCTCGCGGATATCGCGAACAAAGGTTCGCCCCCGTTACGGACGCAACTTTGATTCATTTTTAACCGCGAGGCCCGCAATACCGTGGGGTAAGGGCTGCCCATCGACTGAACACAGGCTGAAGCCACTTGTGGGGGAAGCCCATGGTCCCGCGCGCAGTGCGTGAACGCGTGTGGGAGCGTGCGGGCGCCGTGACGTAGACAGTGAGGTGCAGTTTCGTGAGCCGACGTAACGGCGAGTTTGCAGCTGTGGGGGCTTTTCACTCTTTTTGTGTTCCAAACGGTCAGCGACGTCACGTGTGAGTATAACTTTCCACTCAGAACTTTTGATAGCTCTTTGGAGTTTCTTGGTTAGAGGTAGTTGTTGCAGGTTGCGTAGTTAGTGGAAGACGTAGAATGGTTGGGGAAAGAGAGAGAGAAAGAAACAGTTTCGCTTCCGTTGCCCGCCTTGGTGAGTGCTTCGTGGTTAGCGATGGGGTAGGAGGAAGTTTTTTAATGAGCTGATTAATTAGGTGAATCATGATACGGTGGCAAGAGGTGAAACGCGAATCAAATAAATCATTTCATAAAATAAATTGATAGCGACGTGCAAGCACTTCGCGGCTGGTTACTCGTGCCGAGGTCAGTGGAGCATACTGCCCTCCCGCCTCTCGATACGTACACCTTCCCCCAACCTTTCAAGAAAAAATAAGTTGGTGACGATCGAGTTGTTGAGCAGACATCTGAATGGAGGACCGCCAGCCTCCAGTTACTGTTTGTATGCAAGCACGTGTGGCCGCTGGTCGACAAACTGTCGGATGTCTGTTCCGCATGAGTGCTCTTGCAGTCCTTCGAGACGACGGTATGAAACAGCCCAGCAGCTAAAAAGGCGGGAGGTAGCTTCACCTCCAGTCACGGATAGCTTCTGACATCCGATTCGCTTGGAGTTTGGGGTTAGCAGAGCCACAGACTCCGAAGATATCGGTCAGTTCTAGCTACAGTCCGTGGTGATGTAATCTGTGGCTAGTGCAGTGACATAGTCTGGTGACATAGTCTACAGACAATCTGTTACATCTACCGTGATATAGAATCTGTACAACTAGTAACATCAATCATTATCCTTAGCTAGCAACAGCAGACAATCTGTATTAGAATCTTCGCTATTCGGGACACACTCTGCAGCTAGAAGCTACAGCCATAATCTTAAGATCATGATGATGATGTCCATTTGTAATTCGCAGGTATCCATTCAGAAGAATGCTCATTGCACAGCAAATACAAAATAAAAAATAAGAAAAAATAAAGTAAATAAATAGATAAAACACAAGGCAAGTAAAAAATAAAGACAGAAGTGTTGCTTGGTTGTTTAAGTTAAGTTAAGCAGTAACTAGCGATAACAAATTTAATCTGTAGCTCTCCGTGACGGATACCATCATCTCCTAGTCTTGATTGATGTAATCTCACAATCTCTAGCTATTAGTTCAGCTTAGTAAACAGGTCGATGCATTGCTCACAAGCAGGGATGACCCTGAGGGGTGGGTTATTAGGGGCAGAGGTGGGTCTGCAGGCTTTAAGGGCAGATTTATTAATTATAACCTTTTGCAACTTTTGATCGTTAAACGAACACCGTCAGCTCATGTTACTGGGAGGAGATCACGTATTTTCAACGAGGCAGGTCCCCTCCCCCAGCTCATAGAGCTGAGTTGACCAGATGTAGGTTGCTATCTTAAGTACACATTGTTAGATGGGTGACTAGATGTAGGTTATGTTCTTGGGCGTGCACAGTTACATTGCATGAATGAGACTGGAGGGGAGGCTAAATAACCGCAGACTGTTCTCGGGGACATCCTTTAGAAACCGCCAAAGCGTTGACCCTAGTTTGCTTGTGAAAAATGGGTCAGCTTACTCTAAAATGGAAACCTCTTGATTAATAGAATAGTGCCCGGCCTCTACCTCCCCTTCCACCGCCCATCTTTTCTTCTCGCTTTCCCCACCTCGACTTATTTCTTACATGCTCAGCGTTTCTTGGGCACATAATTGGAAGGTGATGAAATATAGAGAAGAAATGTCCCTCTCCGTTTCGTGGTCTGCTTCAGGTCAAGTCCAGAAACATTGGGCCTGTATGGGAAAGGAAATATGTTTAGCACTGGAGTAAGGATTGCTGTTCTCGCCATGTTCCTGAACGCTGTTCGCAAATGTGCAGCAAGGAAGTGCGCGTGCACTCCTGTATATTCTAACACGCGTCTTCCTGCATTACATGTTCGCGACCAAACGTTTTCTTTTTTTTTTTTCTTTTTTTATTCTCATGGGCAGCAATCGTTGATTCACTTCCTCCCTGTCTATTCTGTGATCATGAATGTTTCAGCATGTGAAGGTTAAGAGCTCATTGTTACGCGCTTGCGGAAGAGGAGATGTTGTAACTGTATTGCGACTGATTACTAAATAATAAACGGGCTCCGCAGATCAGATCAGACTTCCTGTTGGCAGGAAATCGGCATTTGGCTTCCGCATAGCGCGATAATAAGTATGCGACTCTTGACCTTTCTTCCTCTCTTATTATTCTCCTCCTCCTTTTTTTCTTCCTATTATTTCTTCTCGTTTCTTCTTCTTTCCTCCTTTTTTTCTCCTCCTCCTCGCCTTCTTTTTCTGCGTCTTATTCTTCTTCGTGGCTGAGTCCCCGTGCAGGACGGTAATATTTGCCCTCATTTGTTTTCCCACATGGAGGAGATCCCTTGATTTATTGCGGAACTGTCGGGCTCTGATTGAAAGAGGGGGGAGATCCCTTAAATAATCTTTTAACTAATGAAATAAATAAGGTGACTCTGGATGGAGCGTGGCACGAGGTGGGCTGTGGACAGCAGGCCCCTGAACTTTACCCTTTCCTTCCTCTCAGCCCACCCGTGCCCTTCTCATGTACCCCGTGTCTGCAACATCAGCCATAATGCACCATAATGAGCAATGGGCTTCTCTCACTCACTCTAATGTCCCAGCTGTTTAATGTTGGGTGAAGTAAAATCGATAACGCACATGCGCGCATGCGCGTGGACCTACTTCCGGTGCTGACCGAAGCCCCGTTCGAGTAAACACTCTTCGTTTGAAAGCGTTCGACGGTAACGGCTGCCGATCGACCTGCGGTTATGTGATAAATCAGCGCCACGTGATCATGTTAAACGCGGTACACCAAAAATAGATCATGGGGTGGACTAAGGACATCGGTGCCTGAGAGTGACGTTCGTTTTATGAAAACCGGGGGATATTCAATTGATCGGGGTGAGAAGGTAGACTCAAGGTATAACATCAAAGTCAACTTGATCTGTTTACCTGGCTAGTACAAGGTGGCTCCACCCAGTCCTGGCAGTCCAGGAAAATGGTTTGGAGCAAGGCTGGCGCCTAGCAAGGTCTGTTTACTTCGACACGCTGTCGAATATTTTTCGTGACAGTTATATCAGAAAAACTTTGGGCGAGCTGTCTTGTAGAAGTCGCCGGCTGTCAGTGTATCTCGGTGCGATCAGAAGTTTGTAGGCTTTGTGTTTGCTCTTGGAAGAGTGTGCCACACACAGTTCAAGTTTTCTGTTTAGGAGAAGCTACGCCCGTGTTGCAACGTTCACGTCACCCTAAAGATTTCAGAGGGTATTTGTGGGTAACTGACACTTCACTCCTTTCCTCACCACCCCCGTCCACCAACACCAACAACCAGTGAACGCATGAGCACATCTTTGGCATTGGCATAAAGCTAGTTTCCTACAGTCCGACAAGTCGTGCGAAACGCATTAGCTCGGTGACAGTCTTACCGTCCTCGATAAAAATGTTTTACATTTTTTTCTTTTCATTTCTCTTTATCCAGATGTGATCGGTATGTTAGCCATAAATCTTCGTTGCAGCATTTTAACACTCTTTTCTACGTTGTTCTCTTCGGTGCGCCTTGATCGAGCCTGTGTGAGGGCGGCTTTAGGCAATTCGCCCTTTGGACTAAGGCCACAGCAGTGAGGCGTGGAGAAAACATGGTCCAGGGCTGTTAACAAGTCAGACATGACAAATTATCGCTGAAATTTAAAACAGCGAAACAGCGTAAGATTTCCAGACAGCGAAAGGGAAATTCATGGAGTAGAAACTTGCACAGAGTTACCCACATTCCAGTCTCCGGTGGTATCGTGGAAGGAAGAATGATAAGGAGTAGTTAAGGGGAGATGTAGGTATCTGCCTTATGCAATAAAAAAAATACAATTTCCATGCCATCAGGGTCTTCCTACCATACGTGTGTACGTGCTGTAGTCCCATCAACGTCGGGAAAAGATGTGGGAACTTATTGACATCGCTGAATTTCTCGCTAGAGCTCTGGCAACACGTGTGCTTCTTCGAGATTTCTTCACCAATTCTTCGAGGCACATGCAATGCATGCGCAGTAGCTCAGAAGGGCGCCAGCCACTTGGCTGTTCATGCGTCGATGATAAACGTTTGAAGCGGCCGGGGAGTAGCAAGCGTTTCATCAGTGACGTCATAATGGTGTCATTTTTGAGCCCCCCCGCAGCTTGATGCACAGTTCGCAATCGCTCTCGTCGTGCTCCAGCCCTGCCCTCTGACCTTACAGCTGACGTCACGGCCACCTACCGCTGCAGACGCCCAACCCGCGCGCTCACGAGCACAGTTATGAGAATAGGAAATGGGAGGAAAGAGAGAGGGGATGGCAAGAACTGAAAGCTGTTGTCTGTCACAGCATGCAAACGCTCGATACATCTAACCCGGCGAGGCTTCTGCTAACATCTGCTATGTCGTGGGCAGCTAATTTTGCAATTAGCTTAGAAGGGGAGGGGAAGTGGGAGAGTGAAAGAGCAGGGGAGAGAATGAGGTGGAGAGAAAGTTAAATAGAGAGAGGGTGAAACAAATAAAAGAGAGTTGTGCTTCATATCTTTTGCACTGTCCGTTTTAATAATAAAAATATATCGGAGAGATAAAATAAAAGTGAGAAAGGTGTGCAGTGTGTTGTCCAGTCACACTCTCGTGTATCACTGTATAATACTATTTGTTTGGTTAATATAATTTGGGATTTTTTCCGCTGACAAAAATAGCCCTTCACGCAATACAAGTGGCTCAGTTGTCTATACGGTTGTCAAATGACTCATTGTCTGTGCGTTTGTCTTGTCTGAGATTCGGTTATATGAAAAAACATGTGCAATTAAGCAGGTGTAGGTAGGTGTCATATCCCAGAAAAGTGTTTGTGGGCCAAGATGATCGCCATCGATCGTCAGTGTAGGGGTGACAAAGTGGTGTTATCGTTCTCCTACGGACCGTTACCCCCACCACCGCCCCATCGACCCCGCGGTACTGTTTCAACAGGTGAGGGCGGTGAGGCGTCAGGTGCTACAATAACGTCACCAGAGCTAAGCCGTGGACAAACTTCAGACCACCAGCTCGACTGAAGTGGGTTACAAGTGGCTTTTTCAGGTTGTTGGTTGGACCTGCGTGTCGGTGTGTTTTCTGAAACAACCGTGACGTCACAAGCGTGTGTTTGTACGGTTTTCATGCGCATCTCTCGTGTTGTGTGTGTGTGTGTGTGTGTGTTTTGTACGTGTGCGTGCGTACTCGTGATTTGTGCGTGTGTACAGATGCATTTAGCATGGCTTGTTTTAAGAGAACTCTCATCATTAACAGACTCGTGAAACGTCAATTGTTTGCTGTCATCTGACAATGGTCCTGTGTCTGGGCTCGCTGAATTAACGTCCAAGCTCATGGAAGCCATGAAACTTGATCCAATCCCTGTGTCGTGATGAAACAAGAATATGTTAGTCACTGCATCGACAGAGTCCTTGCTCCGCATGTCAACGGTCGTCCCGGGTCACTGCGTAGGTCAAGGGTCGGCGATACTTATCATCAACCGCAGTGGAAATGACTGACCCAGCCCGACCCCTCTAGACCTCGTCAGAACGTTGACGTTACGGCGATATAACGGTGAATGAACCTTCTAACCGTCACGGTGTAGTGGCGCATGAGTCTTCTGTCTTCCGTCACGCAAGAGAATGGACACAGCTCTAGTCACGCAGTTCGGGCGAATTTCGAACCTAGCTAAACGAGACCTGACTGCATCTGCTTCGATTGTTGAATCGGAGGTGAGAAACGTTGAAATCGAGTAGCTTTTACATGATTGCACAGTGATTTTAAAATGTGTTAAGCGAAAGGAAACAGTGGATTGGAAGAGAAGGTGTGCTGAGATTCGAATCTTTCGTTCTTGACCCAGGTACGGACCCTCAGTCTCCCCCCCCCCCACCACACCCCACTCCACCCTATTCTCGCCCACACGCAGGGCTGCACGTACTACCGCATTGCTCAGATTCCAAAGGACATCCCTGACCTCACACTGGAGGCAGTGTTGCGTGGCTCCTACTTGACTTCCTGTCCTTCGGTCAATAGTTCGTCAATAGTTCATGGGCCTCCAATTTTATTGCCAAGCTACTTCATGTAAACCTACCCCAGGGTCAGTGGAAACGCGAACTGGCGGACGTGCGGACCGTCCACATCAGGTCAAACACTCACTGAAAGTCCAACGCGCACCTTGTCGGCAGGTGGTGTCCCCGCTTGTTGTTCTCTCAAGTGTGTCAGCCTGGACATCGCGAGAAAACCAGAGCAGTCGTCTGCTTTATCTTTTTTCCTCCTCCCTTTCTCGCTTCTGTCCCGGATGCCGGAAATTCGCAGCCGCCAACAGTCGGTGTCTTTGTGCCGGACCCTAGGATACGAACACGGCAGTTCCTTGTTCAGGCAGATTTTTATCCATATTTCAGCAACTGTTATTTCAATTTCCGCTGAGTTCACTTCTGTTACCACCACTTTTCCTTTTATTTGCTCGTTTTTCGGCTTACTGTTCTTTATGTTTGTCATAAACAGGGAACAAATACTCTATAATCGTCTGTTTATCACAGAGTTGATATCTGTTTCAGATACGTATTGAAACACGTTGCGCGTTCTTTTTTATTTTACACACACTATTTAGATACATATTTAGATATATATATATATAGTATATGGATAGAGAAATTGTTTTCAAACTGATATGGGTGCCTGTCAAGGTACGAGAAGGAAGGATGTTGTGTTCGGCGCAATTTTTAAGTACCCATTAAAAAAAGTCTTCCTCGTAAAATGTTTTCTTTCTCGTGTAGCTTTATGTGGTACTACGTGTGTGGCTATACACTATCATATCAGGAACCTTGTTGTTTGTGTCAGACATTGTCTTCGAACTAGGCAAACAGCAAAAAAAATAATAAAATGTTCATTAAACAAAACAGCTTACTGAGATTGTCTCTGAGGACCAGTATTCAATAAACGAGGGTCAGTTATCGCGCGGCAAAAGCGGGAAAATCAAGGCAAAGGTTCTCGTCTCACTATTTGTAGTGAAGCGGCCAGACTCCGCGGGTTTGGGCCTTACCCTTGTGCCCGTAGGTATAAAGCAGTGGCAAAGATGCACTCGGTAAAGCACTTTCCACGGAGTCTGGACCGTGCATTGCACCTGAGCAAACAAAGAGAAGTTTGTGCTTGATGTCCGTTTGGCCCGGAGTAACGTTTTACCCTCATTTCATGAACACGACCCCCTGACCGACAGGCCAGGCACAGAAAGCAGACACAAAGTCTTTTGTGCAGAAAAGTCTCTAGTAGTCTGAATTTTAAATTACCTGGGAAGTTTAGCTCTCTCTCTCTCTTTCTCTCGCCCCACCCCTCTCGGTGTCTCGCTAGCCCGGGAATTGTAGTCCCCGGCATGTTTCCGCTGACCTTCACGCATCTGTTGTGTACACCTCGCTTCCTTTTTACTGTAATCGAACAGCCGATCGATAATTCAATATCCGGCCGCGAAAACCTCTTCCTCCATGCTGTATTGACACACGAACGCCCAGCTTTCCTTGTCCGGCTGCGACCTCTGCCCTCGGCGACCTTGACCTCTCCAGGTGGGAGCGGTGTAAACAAGTGTTGTGCCGCTGGTGACGGGGGGGCATCTGCAAGACGTCAGGTTGGAACAAATGCGCCATTTGTTAACTGTAGGGAGCAGCATGCTAATTATCAGCAGTCGTGTTTGACGCCTTTGTTTGCACAAAGGTAAGACGAGGGTCGATATCTGAAGACCTGTCGCGTCTTGCGATCAGAAGAAGGACAGGAAGGTGTGTGAAGTTTTCTCTCAGACTTGTGGAATGAATATCTTGTAACTAAACTACCACAGTCGCTTGAAAAAAAAAACGTTATTCACTTGAGTGTGCCTGTAGGAGGGCTTATTTTTCATTGTGCCTGGTGGTGGTGGAAGTGGGTGGGGTGGTTAGATGTATGCGTGTTCCACTCTCCTTTCCCAGATGTGAGAGTTTTCGTACGGTCCTAGGAATATCAAATGAAGTTAATCCGATCACTTGAAACACCTTCTTGCAGTCTTCTGTAAATATTTTACGGACTCTTTCGCACTGGGTGCCGTTCCCCCCCCCCCCACTTCACGTGACATTAACAAAGACGGAAACGCAACTCTTGCGGGGATGGGAGCGAGAGAAGTCGGAGGGACTGGGGTGGGGGGGGGAGGACGACAGGTTTACGGTGTCGCGCCGCCTAACGGCCTAGCTGCGTTACCAAGGGGAGGCAACAGACTCGAAATACCATGACCTTCCTTCGCAGTCGCATAAATCCGTGCCCGGGAACCGATCAGACCCTCAGCAGACTAGCAGAACTGCAATGGATGTTATTCGTCTTCATTGATCATTCGCTCGGCCTTGAGGCGTCGGCTCGATATTGAGATTTATGTCGTCACCGAGATACCAGTGTCAGGTCAGCATCGGGTAGCAGTGGGCAGCTGTGCCACCCTTGTTAGACTACCTCGTTCTCTAGAAAGGTAAAGAGTCTCTATAGTCTAATGTCAACAGGGCAATTAAGTGGTTCACCATGTCTAAACCACCGCACTTGGAAGGCAGAATCCGACCTTCTGAGTCTTTTTCCGCTGCCATTACCACCCCTGATAAATCGGGTACTCCTCGCCACATGTCTCGCAAACTTTCCATCTAATGAGTCACATCAACCCACTCAACAGCCAACTTTCCATCTAAAGAGTCACTTCATCCCATTCAACAGCTGACTCAGTTGGAACGAAATTAGGTTTTAAAAACAGCGATGCGATATGTTTACCGAAAGTAACGGTTAATTTAGAGACCTATACCCACTCAAACCCTTTTTGAAGAAACGATCCAAAACACGAGCAATCTCTACGTAAGCGTCACACATGCTCGGTGAACTAGCTGGTTCGGTACCCGTGTGACGCACCATACATCCACCCAGTTCAGTGGGTACCCGACCCTTAGAAAGGCAGCGAAGGGGAAAAATATGTACACCGTCCCCACATAAGGTCTGGTCCCGAGATACGTGCAGTGTAGAGCACAACATACCCCGACCAGCAACAGGTAAGGGACCTGCATTTCCTTTAAAGGTGTTTGTGAACCAGACACACGTTGTAATAAATCTGACAAAACGTTTTGCGTGACCGCTGATTAAATAAAACCTCGAGAGAACGTGGGGATAAATAAAGTTGTATGTCCGAGACAAATTTATGTTAAGGGAGGTTTCTAGCGTTTGTTCAGAGAGGGATGGAGGGAGGTGGGGAACAGAGTAAACGTGTGTTTAAAGGAAATTTGGTTTAAAATAAGACTACATGGACTCGCTGTAGATAGATATACCTGGACTGACGGCAGCAGTGCACGACTATGAAGGAGACGCATGACAAATGTCAGTGCTGCTGCATGCAGCAGTGAAAGTCGGTGAATCTCCAACTGTACTCGTTTTGACTTTAAAGACGACGTGCAGGTGGGGACTGCACGAAATAAACTCCTCGCACAAAAGAAAACCAAAATATCATTTACCAAAGGAGGCCCGTTGGGTGAGGTATGTGGCGGCAGTGTTAAATGCCTGTTTTAATGTGCTGAGAGGGAAACTTTAGTCAGTGGAGAGAGAGAGGGGGGGGGTGATCTCAGGCAAGGTCAACACTCCCACTCCTTCTCCTTACCCCAGCCCTTGATGACTCCCTGTGCAGTCAGGATTTTTACTCCTTGGGGTCGTCATCACAGCGCCGGGGGAAAAGCGGGTATTGTTGTACAGAGCTACACAGTTTAGTGGTGGGACTCCGCATGACCGTGCGAAGAAGGTTCAAACCCACCCACCACCCTAACCGCTAAAAAAACCTTCAAAACTGCGACGACGCCATTTCGCTTGCTGTGAGAATTGTTGTTTACTCCCAGACTGTTGTCACATGACCTACCCTGCAGGATTTAAATTACGTATCTTATAGTTGTAATTAGTTGTAATAACTTCTTGGCTGGTTGCCTGGTTTTTGTCTCTCATTTCACTTTGCTTCGCAGACACCTTTTTATGTAATTAAGCAAGATTAAACTTTCCACGAGTTTCTTCACTTTTTAAAACAAATTTGTAAGGGATGAGGAGTGGGATTGAGTGTGTTTTGCACTGAGAGGAATGTCCAGCAAAGTATTTCTTTACAAGCGACAATATCTGTGGCTTGCTTTTGTTTTCGAAGTGAAATTTATTGCATTGTTTATCTTCCTTATCGAGAGTGCATTTGTGTCTCGTCTTCTCCTTCACCCCCACCCTCCTTTCACTTCCACCCGGCTCCACACTGTCTCATCTCAGTCGGGTTGATCTCAAAAATGCATTGTATGTACTCTTCCATTTTTTGAAACTGTGGCAGCACGCAGGTGTCCCCATGTTCTGCGCTGTTCATTAAACTATACACCAGTTTGGGTTTTCTCTGCAAGCTCTCGAACTCTGTAGGCTCTCGAGCCTTTCCTCATCGCATCAATGATGAGTCTGTGCGCAAAGATGATCACCATACAAACTCACATGACATTAAAGACGGGATTTCAGAACAAGACCCCCAAGCATGTGTTGGGGCCGGTGGAGGGTGGTTAAGGACCATTCCGTGGTTCGTTGGAGATTTCCTCAGTACCATCCAGGCAGATCATATCCCGCTAGCCTATTTGTCTAGTCTCTTCAGCGCTGAGCATTTTGCTGCAGGCCCAGCTTGGCAGGACGACCCCCAGATTGCCGGAGGCCTGCATTTCTTGTCTGTTAATTAAGCTCCCATCGTTTGCTCTGGTTTCTGGTACCGGATAATGGCCGCGTCAGGAGGTTTGCTCTCCCGTGATGGTGAGTTCGGGTGAAAGACATGATTTTTTTGTGTCCCTCATGTCTAATTAAAGGGGGTGGCAAGTTAAATAGTTGGGCGTAAATAATATATTTATATATCGCTGTTCTGAATCATGTCGGAGCAAAATTTCGCTAGCAAAATAATCGTTTGCTTGCAGTAAGGTCTGATACTGTTTTAGTAGACCGCCACGTTCTGTTGTCGAATGGCATCTGTGAACTGTCGCCTCGACAGTTGACTGTCAGTCTCCTGAGTACGGGGATGGGATGGTCTCTAACGGGACTGCGAACTTGATGATTTGGATAGATTTCTGAAAAGTCAAAGGTGGCGTCTGTGAATGTTTCGGTAAAGCATGCTATGTAGAATCGATCTATAAATTGCCCTAATTTTGTATCATAAAGCTTTGTATAAAAGTTTTCTACATTATAAACAAGAAAGTTCACTTCCTGTAGGTGAGCTGCGAAACCCTGGCGGCGTGTGTTGCGTTAGAATTTCCTGGGTTGTGGGCTTCTTCCCGGGCTCATAGTAATTGGTGAGGCTTGTTTGCCGACATAGCTGTCCAGGCGCTTCTGCCTGAAAGGTGTTGATGTTTATTTACCTTGTGGTAGTTGGTCACCTGCTCGCGCGTGTTGTGATTTCGCTTTTGCGAGGACCCGGATGTCACCATACCAGGGTCTTACCAGGATTGCTTTCGATATCATGACACCGATGGAGAAGCAGGATTACTAACCCAAACAACCCGCTTGGAGTTTGTTGTGTTTCGTGAACTGTCGACACCTGGATCGCCCAGCCATGACCGCCAGGAGTAACCGTAGAAGCTAAGTCTCGAAATTTTGCAAAAATATCCACGAAACTGCATTAAGAAAAACCACAGTACCGCAATCCTCCCATTGAAAGGAACACATCTATGTAGATATCCTCGACAGGACAGGTAAACTGCCGCATAAACCAGCTCATACATGCAGAGCACAATCTACAGTGGCCTACCCACAGGTGAACAGCGTTCATCCCCGCCCCTCGCATTTAGGGGTCCTGGAGGTGTGAAAAAATGGACGAGTTGCAGATTTTTGGCATTATAGAGGATAATATTACATTGTAGCTACAGCATGTGACAGTCCTTGTGGAATGAGTTTTGTCTGTGTGTAAAAACTAGACGAATCCAACCGCAAAAACTGAATGACCCTCCTTGAGACGTTTTGTACTCGTAGTAGAATTTGTAGAGATCCTCGCACACAAACATAACCTGTCACCCTCATCCACCCTGCTTTTTCAAAAAGTAGGACTCACCCAAGACCAGTCGGTTTACATTTCTCGGAAACTCTGCCTTTCCACAGATTGCAAGCCTTCCGTGCTTTTCGCAGATTACAGGCTGTAAATCAAGATGGTGCTGGTCAGTCAGCAAAATGTTAACACTAGCGTAGCATCGCTCGATACTTTTCTTGTGAGACGGGTCTGCCACAAAACTATCGACACGGCTCCAGCAACCGAAATTTCGATCGGACATGATTCAGAACGTCAGTATTTATTATTTCAGCGCAGCTTACCATTTGACTTGCATTTCCCTTTAAGTTTCAGCTCATCGAAGCCGAAACAGCTGTCCTGCTTATTCTCTCCCTCTCTCCCGACAGCACTCCCCTGTGCACTTTGTGAAACAGCAAGCTGCGCCCTGCTAATGCAGTATTCGTTTCATCTGCACGTTTCACGTCTGACGTAATCTGGACGTACCTTTGATCGTATCTGTCGCTGGCTAGTTTTTCGCAGACACAGGACCGCGCATTGCACTCAGACGGCACTTAGACTAACGGGGAAGGGAGAGGACCTGTAGCGGTCTCCTTTTGATCGTTCATTACTGTACATCGCATCAACCAAGCAAGAACTGTATGGATAATACTTTAGAAACAAGAAATGATGAGAAATGGAAAGAAAAACGAATTTTTAGACTCGTATTCCATCTAGCTTCTAGCCACGTGACTTAATGAGGGCTGATAATAAATGATGGAGCTGTCTTTTCATACAATAATCTTATGTAGCTGGTGTTTACACTTGTAAAAAAAACACATATTTAACATTGTATTGGGAAATATTAAAATAAAAATGGTAAATCACATAAAACGGAAGACTGGTTTGGATTCATCTAAGCATTGAATGTCGTGTCCAGACTGCCAGTGATACGCTTTATGTCGTCTGCTTCGGGTTTTGCAGTTTTAACAAATCGTTACTTTCCAAGCCACGTCACTAATGACTGCACTGTGTTTACTTTCCGAGCCACGTCACTAATGACTGCACTGTGTTTACTTTCCTAGCCACGTCACTAATGACTGGACTGTGTTTACTTTCCTAGCCACGTCACTAATGACTGCACTGTGTTTACTTTCCGAGCCACGTCACTAATGACTGCACTGTGTTTACTTTCCTAGCCACGTCACTAATGACTGGACTGTGTTTACTTTCCTAGCCACGTCACTAATGACTGCACTGTGTTTACTTTCCGAGCCACGTCACTAATGACTGCACTGTGTTTACTTTCCTAGCCACGTCACTAATGACTGGACTGTGTTTACTTTCCTAGCCACGTCACTAATGACTGCACTGTGTTTACTTAATAGCCACTAATGACTGCACTGTGTTTACTTTACTTTACTGTGTTTACTTTCCAAGCCACTAATGACTCACTGTCTTTACTTTCCTAGCCACGCCACACCGTGTTTCCCTCTGTGTGTCTACCTCATTGCCCCTGTCTCTCTTTCTGTTATCTAAAGGGTCTTCGAAAACCTTCAGCGAGTAGTTAAGACTTGGTATTACAGATGCGCCAACTCAAAAAGTAAAAAAAGGAAATGTGTAAATTGTAAGCAGTTCTGTAAGTTGTTAGGACAGGAGTAGATTTTCCGACCTGCTAATACACGTGTCATGTTTTATAGAAGTGCTTGTATGAAAGTGTTTACAGACCTCTGCTGTTCATTACACGGGCCAGTCTCGCTTGGTGCAATGGCAACGTTCCTTCCCAATTTTTGTGGTGTTTATCTGACCTGACAAAATGTCAGATTCTTGGAAAGGTTGTCGCTTACCAGAGATGTAGACAGGGCCATTATAACGGAGAACGAGAGAACGGAATGGCGATAATACTGTCAACACTGCTAGGCGAGACTTACCCCATGCAAATGGCGTGTGTGTGTGTGTGTGTGTGTGTGTGTGTGTGTGTGTGTGTTGTTCTGTTGTACTGCCCCGATAGTCAAAGCTGTATGGATGTTACATGTGATTACCATGCAGTCTAGTCGATTTTATTGATTGATTTCCTTTTTTCTCTGTTTGATATGCATAGCTTACTTATTAGCGTCCTATGTGCGACGAGAAATCAGTTTTACGGATAGAATGTGAAGTGGCAAGAGAGTGAAGATGGCAGTCTAAAGAGGGAAAAAAAATCCAAGCGTTAAAAATGGTGCGAGGATTGTTGACTCCTGGGTTGGGTTCCTAAGCGGTTGGCCGGGACCTGGTTGTGTGGGGAGATGGGGGGCGGGGGTTACGGGAAGCAATACTCACGGGCGCCTTGACATTAGGAAGCACACGGGTACCTAAATCTTGTCTTCTACTTGAAACGTCAGGGTACCGAGGTGCACTGGGGACGAACGGCAAATCTAATTATGCTTTGACGATCTTACCAAACATATATCGCTAGTCGTGGAAATTTATTTCTGTTCCTTGCCTGCTCCTCCCTTTCCCTCCCCCCCCCGAAACACACCCTCCACCGTCGCCCTATTACCTGCCTTGCTAATATTTCCCCCCTCACCCACGCACCCCTGGCACTGGCTCTGTTACACGAGCCGAGTTTGGAAGCGTGGGACCAGCCACATTACATGACTGAGCGATAGTAGACTGGGACTAACTGTACTAACTGGATACTAAAAGCCTCGGAGTTTAAGTCAGCTACAATCTGAAAATGTGGTTGATTTGTTGACTGTCGGGCTCTAGCATGTAGCTATGGTCACTGTGCATCCGCGCCTGGTCACCACAGAAGCAGTCAGCTAAAGACTTGTAGTTTGACTGACTGCTGGGTGTCACCCATGCGGCTAACAACAATTTGGGTGGAAGCCGTGCACTCGACTCATGGGCTATTTTATCGTTTACCCCCCTGTGGGGGTCTGCTGTGTTCGTACCTATGGTGTGACAAAGTCTCCATTGTTTTCACTTCTCCATCGTTGCTGTCGATGGAAGATTCAAACAGCGCAGTTTTAGACTCGCTTTTCTCCGACTTGACATTCTTAAATATGAACGACGGATACTTGCAGCCGCCATGGTATTTACACAGTCGCAGCTTTATTGGAATGTACGGCGTGGAACGGGGCTCACGTAGGGGTTAAACTCTTACCTTCCTTTCCGTTAGGAAAATGGCTCAGGTATATCTGTATGTGTCTGTAATCTACGTATGTCTCCGTGTATCCACATGTGTGTTTATCCATGTGCATCCATCTGTGCCTATGTGTCATGTATCCATGTGCGTGTTTGTTGTGGATGGATCTTGGCCTGTGAATCACATTTACTCATCAACTTAGAGCGGATTATCCATCAGCCTTCGACACTCAGATTCTGTTACCACCTTTAAGTCTAAACTTCAGACGCATGTTTTCAGAACGAGGACTTCACTGTGACCCTGTCCTGACATGAACGTGCGTCACGTGTGTCCGTAATTTACTGTGTGTATGAGTGAGTGTATGTGTGCTGTAGGAGTGGGCGAGTCTGTTATATGTGAATATGGGTGCATGGTTGTTGATGATTTAGTGATTTAGTCTATGATTTATGTAAAGCGTTCTGAGCAAATTTTTGGAAAAGCGCAATACAAATCCTCATTATTATTATTATTATTGTTACTACTCATGCCTAATCTTGCTGATCTTGAGAACACTGGGGCAGACTAGACGGGTTTCTTGGTCGCCATGCTGTAACGACAGAGCCTACGACCATTTCTCTTACACGTAGCCAGCATCGTGACCCATCTGAGAACTACACACAGTTCCCGCAGACTCCCGCAGAAAGAAACGAGAACACAAGTGCATTCTGGGAGAGACTGCCAGAGCATCAACGCTGTAAGCATAGTAGGGGTAGAGGGTGGGTTTGAAAGGGTCCAGGGGAGTGTGGGAAGGAAAGCAAATCTCATGCACTTCTCGCTGCTGTCGCCATGGTTCATAGATGATGACTGCGAACACCATAAGCATTGTGATAACCTGCCGAGACGTAGAAGTACATCGCGAACTTGATTTTCTCGTTTAAATTTAGATGCCGACGAATCAAGGATCCAGTTGAGGGTGAGAGAGAGTAGGCGGAGATAAAACTCCCGCCACTGACCTGTTTTCTGGTAAATGGAGGTCGGGGGTGCGATGCCGGAAATGCTTAATGCAGGTGGCTGGATGTGCTTTCAGACAGAAACAAGTGTTTGTTTATTTTATAACTTTTTTTCGTGTTGAAACTTTCAGCATAAGACTGTTGATTGTTGCATATTTTACAACTTTCACATCCGGTTTTTACTCAGTCGTGCGAATTCGCAATTTAATCATTTGCATCAGCGGTGTGAATTGATGTCTTGTAGTTTATACAAGCGTTCTGTGATTTGGGGGAAGGCATTGAGACCGGCGAGCATCAAGGGCTTGGGGGGGTGGGGGAGGGAGGGACCTTAAAGGGAAAGTCAACTGTGAAGCCAGGACGTCGTGTGCAAAAGGCAGCCTCAGCAAGAGAGAGCCATGTTGGTATGGTTAATCATGTCACAGGGGTTCCCCAACACCCGCTCACACCTCGCAAGTAAAGAATGGTGTACTTTTATGTTGACTTCTTTGAGCGGCAGGTTAAAAAATCCTCTAAGAGCCTGTTTGGGAATACTTGACACTACTTCAGCGCGTCTGGGAAGGACATTGTCCTGGTCTGAGAGCATGTTTGAGACATTGGAGTTTTTATCTTCGATATTGTATTCAGAAGTAAACTTAAATAGTTCGTGAGGGATGAATGTAGTCGAACTTGTTGCGCTATTTCTTGTTCTTCAGTTTTCACAGTTTGGAGAACAACATAGAGCTGTCTTATTTGGTAATCGGAAAATCTTGTCAATGTGATTCATGATTACGTACAAGCAGATGTTCAGATTACATGGAAGCGCAACATCGCTAAGGTAATTCATGATTTCATGTGGAAATTGAGAGACAACGCAAGGTCTTACACAAATGAGATCATGTTTTGATTCTGATGGAAAGCAACTTTGGTGGGTTAATAACAATCTGATATTTTGGTTCGCTCAGCTGAAACTAAATCTCAGAATTTCACTGGAACGTGTCCGACTGAGGTTTCTACAGCTATTCTGTAACCGAGGCTTACTTAGCTGTTTCCTTGGGGTACAGTATAAGAGATATCAAACGACATTCTTTAAATTTTTACATGTTGCCTAAAGCCCGTGCCTTGCATTAGTTAGCGTGTACTTTGTTGTTTAGCTGACGAGATCACGGGGTAGATATAAGGCCCTTTTGTTGCAGGGCTCCACCAATACTGGTTTCCCAAGCCGGTGTACAATAAAAATTCTTCAAGCAGTCCTCTAGCCTATCCATCATTTCCACCACAGTTATCTTCTTAGTTCTTCCTCGCTGCCGTCCTTCGTTCTTTGCCATACTCTTGAAAAAAAAAAAGTCCGACTGGTCTCTCCCCACTCTCCCCACTTCCCCCCCCCCCAACGTCAGCCATGTTTTGTTAGAACCTGGCACAAGATAGGGTTATGTGGATGACAGGCGGTCGTAGATTTCCCCGAATGTCACAGGAAAATGAGTAGAGACCACAGATTTGGTTTATCGACCACCGTTTTTATGGGCCTTCATCTTTTCCCCCGACATCAAGGCCTGTAATCATGAGTCTCTCTGTCCCCCTCCCACACCTGCACCCTCCCAGTCCATCGTGTCAGTGCGCGCTCATGCGTGTGTGAGGGGCGGGGGGAGGGCGAAAAATTGAGGGAATGAAGGTTCGTGATTATACAAACAACAAAAACATTAACAAAATGTTTGTTTCGTCGACAACGTTAGGAACACTCTCAACCGACTTGCTCTGTAGATGTGGAAGTACAACCTCTGTCTCGTCTCGGGAAGAACTTGAAGAAGGATGAAGACAACGGAAAATAAGGAACGTGAAACGAGAGCAGTTTGCTGTTCGATTAGATAAAGAAGGATTTATTTTCTACTAGACTTTAGTTTTCCCTCACGCAATCTTTAGTCATAGTCAAAGGGGAGGGTGCCAAACGTTGGCCTGCAGGTGGTCCTTCTGGCTTTTCTTCCTTCTGGTGGTTCATCGTGATGAAGGGAGCAGAGAACTCTGTGTGCCGTCAAGCATCTTGCCGCCTGGCGGCTCTGTCGGAGGTGTTCAGGCAAGCAGAGATCGGTGTCGACCTTTTCTCGCTGGCTGCGTACTTCACAGGGCAACGTGCCCTCTGAGGCTTTCAGCCTGACCGAACGCATCAGGAGGGTTAAATGTCAAGAGATTTATCGCGTCTTTACCAGAGAAGATTCGAGAAACATGAGAGAGAGAGAGAGAGTTGGGAGAGGGGGGAGGAAGACGAGCGTTTTCGCATCTAGCGCAGGATGGCTTTACTTTGACAAACATTTTTTAATTGTATTTTTATTTCTTGCAACGTCGGTCTTTGGCTTCGTAGTCTTACTGGATTGTTTGTGTGTGCCAAAATATGTGGGAGATGGGAAATAGTCCTCTCTCACTCCATCCTTATTTACTGCCTTGCGTAATAAGAATACTTCAACAGGAGGTTTTACTATTAACTACGTTTAAAAGTGTTTCCCCCACGTCAAGTGAGAGAACTAGAAAACCCTTGATTATAGCAAATGCTTGTTACAGGCCATGGCAGTGTTTGGGTATGTGGTGGTGGGTGTTGGTGGGGGAAGGGATGTTCAACTCTTCATTATCATATTTCTGATGGACGAGAAATGCTGAGTTTTCTTTTTTTCGCAGCGGGAGTGCTGGCTTGCGCCCTACATTCATGTAACTGTTGTGAGATAGCCCGAATACAGGGCTAGATCGTGTGTGACGTCACATGGGCCCCGACTTTGACCTTACGACAACATCGCACTGTTAATAAGTCAAGTTCATCTGGGTCAAGGACTGCCCTACATAGGTTATCATGTCTATTCCTATCCCTCCTCCACTATGTCACGGCTGCTCGGTTGTGTTTTACGCCGTGCCAGCAAGTAAGACTATGTCACGGACCGCCATGTCTCGCACTTGCGGAACCGACGTATCTGAAGAAATAAAAATACGCACTTTGCACTATTTTTTAATAATTATTTTTATTAAGTCCAAGGAGAGCTAAATGTCGCGTCATTTTCATGTTTAGGGGCAACATTTTGAATGAATTGAGATCTCAACAAGATGACAGTAAGTGAAAAGAAATTCCAGTGAAGGTGGTGGAAGACCTTGCATCGAGAGATAATACACCTCCATAAAAAAGGACCCAGATTATCCCAGACGCATGCTCTCCTAGACGTGGCCCCTGTCGACAGGTCTGACCGGTTTCCCCCGCCACCTTTCCCCCAGGTACATTAGTCTCTACCGTTTGTTAACCTATTTACGTCATCACCAGGTGACAGCACTTTCAAACAACCAACAAGTCCCTTAGCGAGAAAAGACATCGGCCACGGCATTTATCGGGGAGAAGGGGAGAAGGGGAGCTAGGTTCCCTCCCGTGTCACCTGCTATAATCGTCAACATCCACAAGCATCGCGCTGAGCGATTTCCCTTTAACCTGTCGTTTTGCAGTGCGCGCTGCCTCATGCTCACCCTTTTGAGGTGGAGGAGTGGGTGAGGAGTAGGGGGACTAATGGAGAGGGAGGGTGGTCTGCCTGTTACACGCTCGACTAGATGTTCGCGCAACTTTTGCCTCGCGGTCGAGTTCAAGGTAACAGCGCGACATTCCTTTTTTTTAAATATATATTTTTACCTCCGCACGTGCCTGCTTGTTAACTGCCAACAGCTGCTGCCGAAGCGGTTCGAATGCCGGGTCATCAAGGGTTTTGATGGTGCCCGGATGCAGAGCCTGCCATAGAGTGCTTTACGTTGCTGATCTCGACACTGCTGTTTACTGTCTGGCTGTTTATAAACAGGTTTTCTTTTTGTTTTCATTACATCAATATTTCAGTCAGAGGACAATACGGGATTCCGAACCGTGCATTGCTAGTCGAATCGCTGTGACAATGGCGAATGGAACATGTGCAGCAGACGGCAGCTTTTGCTAACAAACACAGACTTTTTCCCGCTATCAACGCTTAAGAGCTTCTGTGTTCTGCAAGTTCACTAGAGCGGAAATCCTTTCATGTGTAGCGGAAGTTGATAAAGTCGGTCGCAGCCTGCCTCCTGCGCTGCTGCTGCATGTCGTGAATCAGGGTAAGAGCAAGAGCGTATTGTTTGTAAATAATTCTCATCAAAGCTTATGGCGGTAAACAACCAATTAATATTTCTGCGAAGTTTTGCTGTGTATTTAAAATCCTTAAGCTGTGGTCCGTTATTGTCAAAGCGTTTCACTCCAGACGGTTGCCATGAAAAAATAACAAAATTTATCAGATTGATTTTTCTTTATGTGGAGGTGTTTTAATTGGTGGAAATGAAACCACCCATCGCCAGACACCTTGCACGTGGGTGCAGATAGATGCCCGGATGGGACTTCCGTTAGTGTGCGAAGGCTGCCTGCTGCGTAAATGGAAAGCGCGTGCAGCTGTTACGAGTGAGCAGACCGTTCGTGCGCGCTGGAAAATTAATGTCCAGTGACGTAGTAATGAAGATCAGTCTGCCACGCATGCGCCCTTAAAAAGCCACGAACTTCCGCCCATGCCAGTCGCGACCGCATTCCACGCTACTGACGTAGACTCTGTGGAGCTGACAGACTGTGATGTTCCTTTTTAGTCAACCTGGTTTCACAGAAAATACAGTCAATGTCAATTCGTTTTATTGCGGGTGGAGGGGTTGTGAGTCCATGTTTCTGTGTGTGTGTGTGTGTGTGTGTGTGTGTGTGTGTGTGTAAGAATATTTAAAATTAAAAATATTGTATGCAACTGGCCTCTCGAGTGCAGCTACTTAATTTTAATACAGGAAGGCCCCAGTGTGTAAACAATTCGAATCTTGCGAAAGAGCTATATTTTTATCGCATTCTTTGTGATGCAGACATTCGGAAGTCTTTTCCGCTCTTCACAGGTGAAGGAAGTATTCCCCACACCCCGACCCCTGACTGTTAGAGTTCAGTAAAGTCAGAGTTCCGCCATTCGCCACGGAGGTCGAACTATGCTGGTACCATCAGACCACTTCCCCGGCACCACTAGTCACAGCTTACTGGGAAGGCAGCAAGACTCTTAATACTCTCATCGATAGCATCAACTGTTCGTCGTCCGCCAATTAATATTATGATTTTCAGTGAGGGTGGCATTAATTGTCGGCTAGTTTTGACCTGCAGATATTTGGCAGTGGATAGTGGCGTTAGTTAGAGCGAGTCACTGGCGCTGATTCTGTATCCATCTCTCTCTCTCTTACCCTCCCTTCCTCCCCGCTTATCTTATTTCCAATCTCATTCACTTCATGTTTCACAAACCATACAACGGCGTCATCAAGATTGCCTCCGAGTTGATCAACGACCATCTAGGCCGTTCTACGTCGTTTGGACGTATTTCTCTCCGGGAAGCGGGACCGATGACGTATTGTTATCAGTACAAGAGGTGAAAGAGTGAGTCATCAGAACACCGCGCCTCCCATACCGTCTGCGAAATCAGTTTTCAAACGACGTGTCATGCTCAGAACGGGATTTAAGATCTTAGTGTCAAGAATGTCTCACTGCCTGCCACTGCGCAGAATGACAGGCAATCACACAACTGGAATTCTAGCGGGGATAAAAATAAAAAAAAAGATGATTGATCCAGTTTCTTAAGATTTGCTGCTTTTGAGTCCAGTCAAGAGAAAGGTATTTGGAAACGCTGCAAAAGAAATATATTCATATTCCTGAGGCGTTTTGTAACATCGCTTTAAAAGAATATAACACCTACCGAAGCTACATTACCGAATTGAATGGTATAATCGAAGTGCAAGAAAATTCTGTTGCGTGTATGGTGTATGACATCAGCATCAACAGAATTTGCTGATGCCCATATAGGTACCTTCTGTCAGGTTTTACAGCATCTTATAACTTTAGGCTTTCGCTACCCCCACCGTTCACCCTGTCAGAACTCCCTTCACACTGAAACTATCGTCAACTTTCGTGGCATTTTTTTTGAAAGTTGTCATGGCTGCACTGCAGTTACAGCTGGCGCCACCTATATGCGAACGATGAAAATAGCAAAGAAAGAATGACGCCATCTCGACCTTGATGGCCACGTCCAGCTGAAGATATTCTTCGCTGACGGGACCTCAGTCTCAGTGTCACCAACACATTGAAGATTCGAACCTGAAGGCAGGTTTCCATATCCGATGAACTCGGCATACTCACCCCAGTTAATGCACCTGCGGGTACCTGAGGGTTTTAGAGTGTTGGACAATGTAAAACTGAGACAATCATCATCCTCATAAGAAACTGCGTCCGGGATAAGTAAAGTCTCTAACACCTCGCTCCCCGACAAGCCTGCTCATCCTCTCTCTACTTCTTTCTTTCTTTCTTTCTTTCTTTCTTTCTTTTCGTTTTTTTTTTCCTCTTGCAGTTGGCGGTACTCAGCGTGTGATTTGCAGCACTTTTGTCAAAGCAATCAGGAGTGTGTGGGGTCTTTTATTGCAGACGTGTATGGTCTTCGTCAAAGAATAAAAAAACCAAACAAACAAAATGAGGGGGTGAGAGGTGTGGAGGAAAGAAGGAAATTGGGATGACTTTTTATGTCGGAAGTACTAAAACACAGTCGTGATGGATGGGCTGCTGACGTCATCGGGCGGATCCACAGCTGCGCATGCGTCACCTACCGGTCTCCCGGTGCATTCTGGATGCACACGTGTGACGTGTTTGAGCACAAATTTTCGCCTTTATTCCAATGCACTGGAGACCGCGTGCAGTGGGTGAGCGGTTGGAGAGAGCTACTGTCTGTAAGATGTTGAAGGCTGTGGGGAGGGACTGACATAGAGTCTGAGGCTGCGGGTGGAAGGAGTGGCACTAAAGAGTTAACATTAACGTCAAGGGAGAAGAAATTTTCTTGGTTTGCGAAAACGTCCAGAGCAAGCGAGTTTTGAAGTAAGGGAGGTAAACCGTTCGTCTTGATTTGGCATTTAAGATCTGCATCATCAAAAACTTGTGCCTGGGAGGCTCAAATTGAACCGGCCTGCCACCGACTGTAACAGAAGCATACGCGCTCCGTTTTTTACCTGAGCCACGCCGTACATAAGAAATAAAGGTATTGCACCAGTGATGCGATGTCACTTCTCTCCCTTAAATTTCTTCTCCCTTCTTCCTCATTTCTTTCTCTGTGTGTGTGAGAGAGAGAGAGAGAGAGTGCGTGCGTGTGCAAATGCGCTTTTATACATCTGTCTTCCTTTTGGGGATTTTTATATTTATCTTCCGAAGATCTGCAGACACTTTTCTGCTGTTAAGACGGTCCTTCTTATGTGGAGAAATCGTAGATGGAACCTTTACTTTCTTAAGATGGAAATCACACGATGCGAGAGAGCGAAATAGATAAGGGGAGATAAGCTGAAGGCGTCACGAACGCTTTTACATAAAATCGATTTAAAAGCTTTGTTATCAAACTCACTGGAGTGAACCGCTGATATAAAAAATAACACAATAGTAGAGACTAATTTAAATTAGATTTGTTTTCATCAGCCTCCTCCAGCATTTCTTCTTCTCTTACTCCTTCTTTCTGTTATTTTTCTCCTTGAAGCCCAGTGTCGTGACTTTGGGGGATTAGGTAAAAGAACACAAGGCGAGTAGATCAATGCTCGTGACAGCCATCAAAGCCACTGACCTGCTCAAGTAAAAACTGCTCCATTACTGCACACCTTTCTGTTACCAGTTCAGAATACCCTTTCATGTGCATAAGCGTGTCTAAGTGTCAAGCTGTACATAAGTGCTTGAATATGTGTGTATATACATGTGAATGCATTCAAATCTGTATTTTCTTATGACACGTGTCAACACTATAGAGCACATCCATGCATGTGAAATGATTTGCCGTTTTGATACAGAAATGTGTATGGCAATGGAACACCTCTAGTTTAGAGGGAAATAAATGTGCTGTTGTGTTTTATTTTTTATATGTAAACAACTAACGGTTTTATTTAAATGACTGCATTAACGCCACGCAAACATGCGTTGTTCACCCTCTGCTTCTGTTCCATGTTTGGCACACGAGGCCTTGTCATGAGCACTCATGCCAGCCACCCAGTTTGTTCCGGGTAACCTTACGCTGATCGAGTAGAGTACACGGACACGAATGAGGAGATGGGCGACTGAGTAGAGTTAGGTTTCTTGCTGACTGTGTTGAGGGTATTCCTCGGTGTGATGTTGTTTCCATTCATGTTTGTAGCCGGCCCTGGCTGCCATTGGCCAGGAAATGACAAAGCCCGATGCGAAGATAATATTGATACATCACGCTCGAGTGGGTCGACTCGGGTTTCCTTGCTGAGCTCTGGATGACAAAAGTCTTCCGTCAGGCTCTCATTATCATCCGGACAAGACCGCCCTGCTCACACTGCGCTGCCAGGTGGACGGGCAATGAGGATCGCTGCTGTCTTATCGCACCGCTAGGTGGCGTTATCTAGACGGCACGTCCTTTTGGCGTTTTGCTCATCCCCTGATCGGCAGCTGTCCAGCTGTATTATTTCAATTTCCCGTCCTTCCCTCCCGCCCCCCCCCCCCCGACCATTGGGAGCTGCGCGGTGACGCAAGCAGACCGCCAAACGATGCAGCAGCTGTTAGGCGTTCAGTGTATCCGCTGTGGAGAGGCGCCAGAGATGATGTTCTTTTAGTGCCATGGAATTGGGCGGAGATATTTTTCCCTCTCTCTCTCTCTTTTTCCCTGCCGTCAAGCATCTCAACCCACTTCACTCTCAGCACAAATAACGCTGAGGAAGCGGGGTTGTTGTTGCTGCTGTTCCTCCTCTTGCTGCTGCTGCTGCTGCTGCTGCTGCTGCTGCTGCTACTGCTTTCTGGCCCTTCTTGTGCAAACTTTGCAGGCTCCTTTATTCATCTATATTTTTTTTCTTTCTCTTTTTCTCTATTAGTCTCTCCCTACCCCTTCTTAACGTTAGACTATTCAATGTTAGGTCACCCTTTCAGAATTTTGTTTTCAAGACATTCTGTCTAGAATTATGCAATCAACGAGTCTCGTTTTATGGTTGTGTAACGGGTTGACGTTGGCAGAATGTCTCCAAGATTTTGCCTCGTCTCGGAGCCATGGGGAGAACAATCTTCGCAGACGTTCTTCAGCGCACGGTTTTAGTCCGCGTACGCGTAACAATAACAAACGGGAATGCCAGAGCAGTGGAAATAAATCCTTTCATCGCCTTCGCCAAGGGACGGAAACTTTCCTCCTTCCTTCGCGCAAACTCAGGTTTGGTGCTGGTATTTCACTGCCCGAGTCTGGCACCGCTTGCTGCGGTCTGGCCAGTTCAAAACATGTTGGAACGATGTCTTGAAGCTCCTCACCTGAAGGTCTGAGTAATTACAAATTAACGATGCCGCTGTCAGGAGGAGAGGATGTTGAGGGAAACGACTTCGTTTCTCTAGGATAGTGTCTCTAGGTTAATGAAGATTGTCTTGGGCCTCTTGTAGGGAAAATTGGCACTTACTTCCCCTAGAGACGCACTATAGGACTCCATGGCGTCTTTCTGGAAATAAGAGATGACAATTCCACTGGCTTCTGCGAGCTTGCCAAATCCAGAGCAGACATTCAATTGCTTCCGTTGAGACAAATCAGACATTCGTTTAGAGGAAAAGAAAGAGAGGAGGGAAAAAATATTGTCCCTGGCACATTCATCCAAGCTGATTTCCTAGAACGAAGAGCTAGTGCTCTACCTCTTCCTCTTCCCTTACCTCTTTTATCTTACCTCCCTTTTATCTCGTCCGACACTCGTCCCTCTCAGTTCTGTTCTGGTAGAGAGAGGATGAGGCACACATGGAGTGAGCCTCCAACATCCAATATCCATGCCTACGTCAGCGAGTCGGTGACATTTGTGTATGTGTGGTGCTTAAGGTTAGGACTCTCTTGACCAAAGTCTGTAGATCATATCTGCTATTTACCTTCGTCAGCACAGTGCAGTTTCAGCAGCCTGCTATCTCCTGGCCACACTAAGTGTTGCCGCCAAACCACCTATGGAAGATGTGTTTATTGGACAACCCATTTACTTTCCCATAGTTACAGGATTGTCCAAGTCAAACTGTGGCTGGACTAGAACTGCCGTGAAATTAGCTCGAGTCCTGGGGACTGTGTTGACATCTGGATTAGGTCGGTCTGCATTTTATTGTGCTTTTGTGGACTAGAGCTGTCTGAGCTTGCTGTCTGTCGAAAACAGTTCCGCCCTGTAGGTGACCCTTCTTTTTTTTTTTTTTTTTTTTTTGTTCCTGATTATTAGATCACGTGGACCGTGTTTCTCCGCTGAGAGTCGTTGAGAAAACTACTGCTTGCATTTGGGAATTGTAGTTAGCTGTGTGGGTTATCTGTGTTTGGGTGCCCCGTATCTAGAAACAAAGCTGTAGTAATCCCTGGTATAATCGAGGGACGTGGGCCTGTGGGCCTGGGTGTGCGGGTCTGGGAGCAAAGCGCGTGATGCAAGCGACATAATGTGATGTATGAGGACTGCGCCGAGAGAGGAGCTTGTTATGGCGGTGCACACTGTTACAACACAGTTTGCTGATGAAATATAGGGAGAGCTTGGAGACTGTATCGGCGGGGTAAGTCTGTCTTTGAAACTTTGTTAACAGTGAGTTTTTGTTGTTTCGGATTGAACGAAATGCGGGATCAGCTCTCTCTCTCTCTCTCTCTGTTTTACACAGAGAGAAATCAAAGGCGATGGATCGAGAATCATTTTTCCATGTCGTGCGTTAAGGAAATAAAAATATAAGAGCCAGCAACTAATCGGCTTCTTGATTTCTTTTTCTTTTTTCCACTCGTTCTACGACTTTTCTTCAAAGCAAAAGCACTATTTCGTGTAATCGCCCTTAAAATTAGCCTCAGACACCTTTCAGTCGCCCTCTCGGCCTGAGAGCCTTTCTTGTAGATTATTTCTGTGCATACCCAAGTAAGTGAGCTCTTTGTAACGACAGGCCTGAAAAGCCGGGTATTTTTAAGCTTCAAATAAATCAGTTGGTTTTTTTTTTAATAGAAGTCGTTGCCTTTGGTGACAATCTTTCTTCTGTTACAAGTCTTGTGATTGGTTCCCTTTGACCTTGGTGAGGTCAGCAGAGCAATCAAGGCGAGACTTGGTGTTAATGTCGGTAAAGTGAACACTTATTGCTTGAAGCAGTGACTGGCAAGTAGGCAACTTTGATTTCAGCCTCAGCCTTGCCTCCACCATCAACCATTTCTTATGCACTAAGAGGACGCACGGTGGATAGGTGTGTGTGTGTGTGCGCGCGCTAGCGTGCGTGCGTGCGTGCTTTTTGTAGCTGATATGATTGTGTGCACTCCTGTATATGTGCGAGTCTGCATGCGTGCGTGCGTGCGTGAGACATTAACGAGTGTCGAAGGCAGACTGAGGAGGAACACTTCAGGCACATCACTAGACATAAAATACCAAAGCAAAGCACAATAAAAGCCTCTTCAAAAACGCTTTCAGAATAATAGCCGGAGACATGACAGCCGTTACGTGCTTTTTACGTTGTTTTCCCGGATGTCGACTTTTTAGGGTGGTAGGAAGCGGAGGGTGGAGGACGCTGGCGGAGTGTATTTTGGGTGCAAGACGCAAAAGCCTGGAGAGCAATTATCCTTTGGGATGTCGACCATCTGATTTCACTTACTGCTTCTGTAGTGGTGAGTTTACCCCCCATCTTACCCTCAACATCTCCATTAAAGAGCCAGAGTAGCTGTCTCGGTCACTTGTGGGTTACATGAGATAACTCTTGGAGGTCGCGTATGATGACGCGTGTGGACATAAAGAGAAATTAGATTGTTGACTGTGAACACGCAATCCAGCCAGTAGCAGTGAGCGTGGGATGCTGCAGGCACATCCGCTTTCCCTTTCTGCCCAACGTCGATCGAACCCCAGATGTATACACACAATATTTCATCAAGTGCAGTTTTTGTTTCTTAAATTTAATCGGAACTGCTTTTGCGCATGTGCTTATCACTGTGAGTCGTGCCCGTTACCTGGCGACAGGCACTTCACCTTCTGCTGACGTGTCCAAGAGAGAGCAGGCGAGTAGTTGACTTTTTTCCTTCATAAACGTCCGAGTGAAGGGTGTAACTTGGGAAACCTTCAAAAGCAAGACGTCAGCAGCCTTGACATTCCGCACTAAGCGAAACCTTGCTTTCATTCATCCCCTTGACAAATAAAACTATAAAACAATTATATGGCGCTGCACTGAGAAACTTAAACAAAAACAACAGTGAAGAAGTGCGTGCAGTTAAGTGCCTGCAGTTAATGGTGTAATTGTGGCAGCAAAGTTACCAAAGATTCAAAAGAACTGGGCGAACGCTCGAGATTCATAGATTATCTTATACATCATCAGGGACCGCCATAGTGTGGTGGTACCTACAACAGCATTTGTTTGAAAATTGCTGGGTTATAAACCTTTTTGTGTGGATATCTTTCCTTTTTATTCAGAAAACATGAGAGGGCTTCGTTCCAAGGCTGCATTAGTAAAAGCCTGGTTTTAAATTCTTATGATAAATTACAAATAAGTGAAAATAAACGGGCAGTGGTCGCATTGACTGGTGGCCTTAATACTTATGTTCAAACCATCTCAGGCCCTAAGCTAGAGGGATCAATGAGGCGTCATTCGCTTAAAATTCATGCAATTTATCATAAAAGCATAAAGCTTAATTTCTTTTAACAATGCAGCGTGTCACCCAAATTTTAATACCTTCATATTTCGCATTATTTTCACGCACTTTGATTCCATTTGTTGTGCCACCTTTCTGTACTCAAAATATGTCTTTAGAATAAAAGAAAATTCAAGAATGAACGCAGGGCTCAGCTTACATAAAGGTGGAAAGTGAAAAAAAACAAAGAAAACACAAAAAGGCTTGGGTTTTTACAATGCATCTTTGGAACAACGCTCTCGCATTCTTCTTCGTCCGTATTAGGGAAAGACAAATAGGGTGGGGGGGGATAAATCACACTAAAAAAAAAAACATGTCACATCGCAGTAGTTCTCAAACTGGTGCTGCTGCGGGTAACCACCACGAAGAAAAAAACAAAAGAAAGCGGGCAGGCAGCCAGGTATCCACTTTGTGTATGTCCGTGCTAAAAGGCAAAAACACGGGTAGAGTCCAGTGCCCGACGGCCAGTCAGTGGAGGGGGACTGCGCTGGACGAGAACGGAAGTAAAACTGCTTTTTAAATGCAATTATTTGTATCATGTCTTTAAATAAGAATCGGCAAACAGACTCATGGAATACGTTCGTCTTAAAGGCACACAAGACTTCTTTACAAAGTTTAGAAGAGTCGATAAGAAATATCTAGCGAGAAGAGTTAAGATAGGAAACATCATTACGGCAGGGTATGATATGTAGTTTTTATATTTGAGTGGCAGACATTCAAGTCTCAGATCTTTTAGACAGTGCCGATGAAAAGGGAGTATTTTTCATGGTCGCGCTATCTGACAACGGGAGGGATTGCAATTCTGGAACCGAAGTCTAGAGGTCGGAATTTCCCACACGAAATCAAACGAATTTTAGAACATTGTGCAAGTATGGTTCTAGAGGAGGGAGAAAGCCAGCTGGTTCATGGACATCCATAAAGATGGAAAGAGTAAGACGAGACGACACCCGAAATTACAGACAGAGACTGTCTGGTGGGAACGAGGCGTCATGAAATGACATCTGAGTGTCTGAATCTTTATGGTCAGACCTCCTGCAAGTGCCTGCTTGATGTCCAGCTGATGCATCGGCGTCAGATTTCGGACAGAGCAAATAGCAACTTCCCCCGCCCCAACCCCCCAGGACCAGGACTTCATCTCCGTTGACACTTAACATGGATGCTTCGCGTGATGCTTAAATGTGTTCACCTGCTCGACTTGCTTTACCCTCAAAACTCCTTCCCCCCCACCTATCCCACCTTAGCAACCTTCATGCCCTCTGACCTGCCCTTCTTTATCTGCAGACTGTTGTCTGCTAGTGTCTGAATCATGCTGAGTTCAGAGAGTGTTCAATGTACTCAACTCTCAGTTAGGTATGCGGTCAGGATTGTGTATATATTCGGTCTGGGCAAGTACATCATTGAATCCTCTTCCACAAGTTTCCAGTGATGTAAGACTGGCATAAAGCTAAGGGGTGGATAGGAGGAAACATGTAAGTGAGGGATGAGATGCGTTCGTGTGATAGTGAGGTTCGGGGGGTAATGAGTGAGCTGGCTGGTTGGTTTAAGTTTGTTGGGGTGAGTTTGGATGAGTTTGTTGGTAGGAAGTGATCCAGCAAATTTCCACCATTTACGCCATTTTTCTAAACGACTTTAAAAAAATCCCCAAGTCGTTGGCGGATCAGGATAGAAAAGTTGTACAGCTCTTGTTCAGGGGCCTTTCCTCACGAAAAATGTCTGATACTCGTCGTCCTCAGACTTCGACCGTCTGTCAAAGTCGCTTACAACCGACAACTCGCTCTTCTACAAATTCTCCCAAATGACATGAATGGTCTTTTCCTACAAAGGGTCGTAGTACTAGATGTCGGTGGAAATGGATGCAGCAGACTTACGAGAACAGCAGGCACCTAGCGATCGTACATCTTTCATCGAGAACAAAACCAGATATAAATAGTCTGCGCTGATGGGCAGTTTCTCATTCATGTTTCTCTCAACCAGTCTCCAGGGAGGTGGGACAGCGGTTTCAGTTATTGTGTATAGAGAGGCATCTCCTCCAACCACCAGGCCCCGGCTAGCCAACGCTCGACCCCTTTCTTTTGTATCTGTGTTTCCCTTACCCCCCCCCCCTTTCATTTTTTCTAGCTCGTTAGCTTGAGTAATATGTATCTGAGGTTACGGCTCAAGCTACAGTTGGATTTAGGTTTCGGTCTTGGGCTTAGCTCCGACTTTTTGCTTGAAATTTGTTTTGTTTTATATCATGGGGCTGGGTGAGTTTTACCTTCGTATAGTAAACAATTTGTAAGCCGTGTTCACTGAATTGTTTGTGGATTTTTCTGTAAAGACCTAGTATATTTTGTGTGCAAGGCTGGCTGTGAAACTTCATGTTCGCTACTCGTTTGTTGGGGGAAGAATACTTCCATCGTTGGTGGTAGAGTCCACTCGTCATACTGCAATGCTAGATGTCGGAGAAGGGATTTAGTAAGAGGGCATCGTGTGGCACATGCTTTACCTGCAAACTATTCACTGGCCTTGTTATTGACGGGGTGGAGGGGGGTGGGCAATAAACTGTGCGGTTGCCTATTAAGCACGCTTTGCAGATAACTGGAAATCGGAGACGGCTTGGCACCTCGTTCTCAGTTTCTTCTCCCTGCCACCTCGCTGTCCCACCCCACCCTCACCATAATTGCAGCATGCCCGTCGGCAGGTGGCGCTCACAGTCTCGATCAGTTGACAACAGAGGGGAGGGGGACGGTGACATAAAGCATCACAGCGACTGGGCCACGTCATTTGGGACGAGGCAAAGACTGACGGAGGTTTGCGAACCGAAATGTCGGTGACGTTGCCAGCGCACGAGGCTGGAATCGTAAGAATCAGGGGAGACCACTGAACAGTAACGAGGAACAAGAGGCCGGTGACTACGCTGATGTCGTTCTCAGCTGTTGTTTCTAGCTCGTAAAACACAAAGTTCTGACAAGGTGTCGGAAGATGTTTTCAGTAGCGGAGATTCTGGTTTGTGCAACCATTAATGGTGTGTGTGTGTGTGTGTGTGTTTGAAAATTAAAAAAAAGAAAGCGAGTGACGGTAAGAGAGTGGGAATAGAAAATAAGTTGGTGGGTAAGTGAAACCGTGGGTGTCATGTCATGTGTCAGGTGTCGTGACAGTGCGTTTACCCAGCAACTTTGCCTTAGCCTGTGCTTTGCACTAAACCACCTGTCCCTCTTTGTTGGTTTCAGGACAAAAGTCGCGAACAAGTTGCTCCTGAACGTCGCACAGTCATCACTCGGAGCGGCGGGCACTTGCTGTGCACGACACCAGCGAGGACGTAGTCCTGAGATCTCCCCACATCGGAAAATTCCACAGCGAGGCTGATGGTCACGCCCGCCAGTTTTCTCCTCCACACATCCTACTGCTGGTTGCTTGTCGCCCAGACAGCCGGCTAACATTTTCCGTTCTTCACGGGATTCAAACGGGATTTGCTCGGATGTGAAGCGTATCTACGTCCAAACCTTTGAGCAGGGGACTCGTGAGACGCACCTCGAGAGGAAAGGAGCACTGAACGGCCAGGACAGGATGACAACCGACTGGAACACGTGTCTCCTCAAATGACCTCCACGCTGCTGCACGATTCCACGAAATCAAGCGGCGATTACCTCCCCCTGACAACGGTCTTCCACCCATTACATAAAAGTTCTTGGTGGTGTTGTCAGGAGCTCCTATAATCAATAACAACGCTCTTTAGAAGAAAGTTGCATACCTACCTCCGTTCTCATCGCATGTGCGGACCTGAGCTGCTCGTATGTAACAAATCAGCACAGCTGTCTTCTTTTTATTATTCAGCTAGAGTCTGGAAAGTTCTTCGGGGGAAAGGGATGTAAACATCATCAAGTTTAGGCGCAAAAGCAGACAGGGAAAAAAACATCGTTTACAACGAGTATCTTGATTGGTGGAATTTTACCTCTTAATAGGTTATTTGTGAAAGTTTCTCAGGTGCTGGAGTTTGCCATTGACTTCACTATATCCAGGATCTTACCCTACGATGCTTGATGTTTTCGTGTCGGAAAGAGTTGCAACAGGGAAAAAAAGACACGCCTGTCAGATTCTACTACTAAATGCTGTTTCTTTGGGCCTCCACTTGGAAATTGTAATGCTCTTAAGTAGCTCGCATCGAGTTTGCGTGCAGAGTTTGATAGATGAAGACTACGATTGTGCCACCAGTTTCCTCAAAAAGATATAAAGCCGCATTTTGCCCTGTCACGCCCATTTAAAAAAAAACACCCTTCGTTAATAACTGGAGCGATTCTGACAACGGAACAACGAACAAGTGGATGAGACGACCATTTTACTAGGAGAAAGCAGCTCTTCTCGTTTCCCTGGCAACACGTCAAGCTTGGAGAAAGCCGCAAGGGAGCGGCAAGGCTGCTGTCTCACGCTTCTCAAAGTCCCGCCACGAAAAAAACAAATTGATTCGCTCTCCACTCTTCTGTGGCTTCCTGCATCGTGTCATATTCGGCGTCCTAGGAATTAGGAGAAACAATGCTTGTCAGGTCCAATCTCGTCTTTGTAGTTTTATCCATTTTGAAAGTAATAAGACGATAATTTAGCTTTTTTTAAATTTTTGACCAAATTTGTTAATAATTCGTAATCATCCTTAAGGAGGGAAACGGTCACACCATCGATCGTTTTGAAGAGAAAGGAGCTCGTTTTCGTTCATTTTCTTTGAACTCATTATAATTCTACAAATAGACGCTTGCGTCAGGGCTTACTACAGACAAAGGGTTTTCATTCTTCTAGAGGGCGTTTCTTAAATTTCCTCATATAATCGTGAAGCACGAGATCGATTAAACAATGCTCGCTAAAACACGGGCAAGGATTTGTTGAACGAGAGCTCTAACGGCGGGTAAAGTATTTGTTGAGACAGAGTTCAGGTCTTTTCTTTTTACCCTGAAGGACAAAAACATTCCTTGAAGGAAGCAATAAATCTGGTAATCCCTCCACCCCACGCGTTTCCCGCAATCTGCGAAGACATTACAAATCTATTTTCCCTCCCAGAAATTTCGAGAACAACACAAATCTGGTTTTACCCACAATATCCGTGGTTTGCACAGATCAGTTTTTAATAGAGGACAGCACAGATCTTAATTTTTTTCAGACAAAGCACAAATCTGATTTTCTTCGCAAAATACGAGGACAACCCATATTTGTTTTCCCGAAAATACAGTTTGCAGAAAATCTGCTTTCCCTAAACCGTGAACAGTGAGAAGCACTTGCCTTCTCCCATACTGGCAAAGGTTGGTAATGTAAAGGAAATCCCCCTTTCGGGTGCTTAAAGAAAAATTGTATCCCGCGGAAAGAGATGAAGCACATTTTCTAACGGCAGATTGAAAAGACCGACCCCGAGTTTTAAAGATCGACATCTTCCTGGAGCAGGAGCGAGGCTGCACAGAAAAAGTAGAAGAATGGAAATGTGAACGGACCACGTGAACCAGACGCGTTCTTGGATGACATACACCCTCGCAGTTAAGGGATAAACCTGGGGGCAGAAGAAAGAGAACGAACGGGCAATTAGTCGGCTATCAAAGACAGGAAGTTGCTAATTGTCGAGGCAAAGCAAAAGGTCCTGAGGTACAGTCTTAGCCCCACAAAGCTTATCGTGCCAGCATCCTTGGAGTGGACGTTCTCGCGGGCAGCCGGTCCCCTGTTCGCTGCTCTCGCCCCATTTTTTTCTCTCAGGCACTCATCCGTGACGACTGCCGGGTGGGTTGGGGCGGAAGAGAGAGAGAGAAGAAAAGAAGCCTCTCAGGTTCCCATCGCTGACCTTGGCTTGCCTGACATCGTGTTGACACGCACTCGACAACGACTGCAAAAACACTGCGACAGTCTTAGTAACAGCTCCCGGGTTTGAAAAGCGAGTCGCCTGCTTGACCCAGACCAGTGTGCTCTGAGGGGTCGGGTAGACGGGGGGGGGTGGAGAGAGTGGCGGGTGAGCTGTATAGTCTTGCCAGCGAGTGTCACGGCCGATGTAGCCTCCATCCCTCCCTCTTTCTGACGACGGTGAGGATTCGAGTCCGGCGTTGCCGTCGCTGTGCCATCCCTCGCTCCGCCTGGCCTCGCCCACTCAGCGTCTGAGGGCATCGACGCTTCGCTAGCTCATCACAATGAAGAGCGCCAACATTCCCGTTGTCGGTCGAATCGCACGGCAACTGTCTAAGGATACAGGTGACACTGTCGGGAGCGCACCGGATTCCACTCCGCCCGCAAACACCGTTAACAACAACAACGGCAACAACAGCAACGGCAGCAGCAACAACAACATGCATCGCGTGATGAGTACCAGCATCCTCCGCATCCCTAGGCAGCGGCAGTCTTTCTGGGCAAGGTGAGCGCGCCGGATCGTTACTCTCCGCCCCTCCCTTCTTCCCCAATCCCTCCCGCGCTTGTCACCTCCTCCCCCTCCCCCCGCGACAGTTTACTTCACCACCACCGCTGCAGCCACCGCTGTACATCTTCTCCTCGGTTTGTTGTTTGGCTGCACCTGACGGACAGGTGCCAAAAGATAGTTTCGGTTTCAAAGAGGTACGCAATCGTCAGCCTGTGTGACTAAATTCGTTCCTGGCAGGTGAGCCTTTCATCTTGTTTACCTCTGTGAGGTTGCCTGAACTGTTGCCTTTGCCGGCCTACTGATGCCAGAATCAGTATCAGTCATACAGCTTGAAAGAAATCAAACTAAAGTAAGCAAAAATTGATAAGGTTCTAGAAGAAAAATGATATACGTCAGTCTCTCTTTTATATCTTATCAAGTTTCTCTCAACAGTAAGACTCAGTTATGCTAAACACCAGTCCTGTATAACCAAGCGAGATTCTTCCTCAAACAGAGTGGCTCAGTTAATTAGAATATTGCTGCTTTAAAAAAGTTTATTCTGAGATTGTTTCCTTGGTATTTTGAAACAAAACTCTTTTGAAGTCTCATGTAGTTGTGCTGCTGGTAAACAATCACTATTTTTTTAATATACGAAAGAACAGTGTAACGACTCAGCAATGAAGATCATCATTATACAGTACTCATAAAAAAGTGCATAAGTATGAAGTAGCAATCCATCAGAGTTTTGACAAATATTAACTGCTTTGTGAACCTGCTCAAATAAAACTCAGCTATAATCATATGATGCAAGCTGGAGCTGAAATGTGTCTAATAGAACTGCTAGAAACATTTATATATTTTACGAAGTATGCCTAGTGTTAAGTAAATCTCATTTGTAGAAAGATGGTAAATTATTTTATTGATTAGACCCTTACTGATTCCATGCAGGCACAGTTTCTGTATCTCACAATGTTTTACTAAACATAACTCAACAGCTTAAACAATAAAAAATATATATTGAAAATTATAAAAAATGAGAAATAAATCACTACAGCACTCAAAATTTAATCATATATATTAACTATTCATTATGTTTTGGGCACAATTACTAAGCAGCTCTAGACATTGACAAACATAATTGTAACATTTATGACTGTTTATAAAATCAAGCATTTTGTAGATATTAGTCTGCATATGATAAATACTTCTATAAAATAAATACTGAAAAATTACATTTTCCTAAAATAAGCACACCATGGAATATTTACATATATAAATATAATAAAAACACTAATAGTGATATTCTTAAACATTTCTAAGATACCTTTTCCTTAAAAAGGTATTTATTGAGCATCAAGTTTTAAAATATACATAAATATCACATTTATTGTTGCTAAGCAGCAAATGTTGGTGATGAATGGTTTGTAAGAAAATTTAAGTTATACATGTATTCATATCCAGGAATTATCTCAATTATTAAATTTCAATCACGCTTTTAATGATCTCTTTACATTTTCAAAAACTAATTTTGTGCTTTTGTACTTAACAAGGCATGTCACTATTAGGCATTGGTGAGGATTGGTTCTGAAGTGCTAAAAACCAGGACATTTCCGTTTTTACCTAATCTTTGTCAGGAAAGCATTGCAAATTTTTCCAAACATAAATATGCTGGTGTATTAATGTGTGGATCTGTAAACAAACATGGGCATTTATTCCGATATGACAACTGAATATATGCAGAAAAGTTTCATAAACAACATATATTATTACTTTTTTGAAATATTGATAAAGAAAATAGAAACCAGTCATGGATTTTTCGTTTGACACCAGGATAATTTTTCACCAGCTACTGGAGAAACAATAAGTAGCAGCATGCATAGGGCACAACAGCTTTTCTATCCTCAGAAAATCCATAGTTATCAATTCAAACCTCGCCATAGCAGTCTACTAGTATAAGGGACACTACTGGTGCCTGAGAAGCTCGTGTTGCAACTCCACGCGGTTGCTTCCCCTGGATTGCCGTCACGCCAAAGCCTGGATTGCCTCCCTTCAGCTAGCCGCTTAGCATCAATTTCCTGCGAATGATACATTCCTTTAGCTTGGGTCGTCTTTAATTTTTTTGAAAGCCAGCTGAAAGAAGTGAAATCTGATGAAATGAAATATGAAGGGTGGTAATGCAGGGAAGACATAAAAGGAACTGCTCGATCGTGATAAATGAAAGGAGTGCCCATTCTTTTACGACTTCTGTTTTCGAGTTTCTGCCTGAATTTCCAACAATAGAGCGAATAAATATAGTAAATGGAAAGTCAAAGCACATAATATCATTTTTTTAATGGGGAAAAAATTTAAATTTTGAAATCTTACTTTTATTTTTAAATATGTTTGATTTTTTTTTCGTTCAGGAGAAATCTAACGCCGTTTTCACACATTGTTTAAAATGAAATAACTTGGGATTTATTTTGAGTCGAATATCAGCGAGAACCTCTTTCTGATAAACGGGTGAAGCAGTAAATGAAAGTGAAAAAATCTTATTTCTAGGTGTTACACACCTTTTCTTTCAGCACTAATTAGCGGAATGCACATACTTTGTGCGCCAAGACAATGTATCTTCAGAACGCAGTTACTGCCCCACCTCAGTCTTTTCCCGTCCCCGTAATAGATTTCAGCTCCTAGTTTTATTTTAAGCGAAGTATTTTGGTAGTCACAAGCTTAGCATGGATTTAAGAATTGATCTTCCGTGTATATGATATACTCCTGTAGTCTCTTGCTCATCCCTGTTCATGTTTTTGCTGATATGAGTATCTATTTCATTTATCTAAGATCTATAATCCTGATATAGGGACCAAATGCTTAATTTTTGCTGATGATTTTTCCAGATTGTATATTTATGATGTGAATTTTTGTTCCTGCTACAATAGGCAGTTTACTTCAAGTTAACTGACTTTTTTTTAATATCAGATTGACAGTGTAGAATACTGACAGAATACTGATTGGCAGGTTATGAAGTTGCATTACAAACAGTTTTGCATTAATATCCACGAGCACCATTCAACATGTGGAAGGGTGCGTTTGTCATTTTTTTTTTAACCAATAATCGAAAAATTCTCGCTCGATCGCTCGTGGGCTTTTAAATAATTGCAGTGGCGATATCCTTCGTAATACCGTTACGCCATTCTTTATAATATTACGTACAATCGTGATGTCTTTCATGATGCAGCTACGCCCTCCTTTGTGATACGTACAGTTGTGATACCCTATGCAATATCAGTGCTTACAGTCGTGACATCCTTCACTGAGTTGTGATATCCTTCGCCCTATAGTTTACTGTATCCCACACAACAATTCATTTCCACCGAGCGGCCGCGTGAGACTGACACGGTAGTCCTCCGCCAATATGGCGGTCACGTCGAAACGCGCGCGAATTACGGTGGGTGTGGACGTTAGACGTAAACACGTAGTGAAGGGGTGAGGAGAGATAGTGGAGGGGTTGTCAGGTGTGGGGTGAGAGAGCACGTCCGGCATGAAATAACTTGACAGAGTTCAATGCAGCCAGCAAAAGCTGCCCTCAACTCCTTTCTCCTTCTTTCGTGCCCCCCACTCACAACCTCCCTCTTTCTATCGATTCCAAGAACAGCAGCGCGTGCGAAAGCTGAGCTCTCTGCCACCGAATCGCAGAAAATTTCCCTACCCATCCCTACCCTCCGCCTCAAGCAGCCTGCGTCCTCCCCTCACCTCCCTGTGGTTCCTGGCCTCGCACTTTCTTGCCGCCATCTCTGTTACACTCTCGTGTAGCAGCGTCTGTAGCGCGATCCCGCACCCTGCTGTCCGGTCCTGTCCTGCCGCGTTGCGTTGCTGCACGACGTAAGACGCACACGCATCTAGATGCAGTTAAACTCCTTTCTCCTCTCCTACCCCCAACCCCCACCCTAGCAACCCCAGTGTTGAGAACGGGGCTGGAAACCGGACGACCTCTTAGCACCGACAAGCGTTGGATTGGAAGTGGACAGCTGTTTGATGATCACAGCTCGGCTAACGCTTTCGCGATCACCATCCACCTACCCGTCCGTCCTTCTTTTTTGGGGGTGGGGGGACCCTTCCCTACCCCCTCTACCCACGCGACTCTTTTTGCTTGGCGACCACCAAGTCTGCCTCTGCCCGCCGCCTTCTTGGGGTTGAACGGCGCGCGCTCGATAACGCTCAGGCGCGAGTAGAATGCAATGATGGAGGGAAAATCTATCAGTAGGAGGCAAGAGAGAGAGAGAGGGCGCTGCTTTCAACAAGGCAGTACATCGCTTGACATCGTACCACGTGCGTTTTTTTTTTAAACTTATTGTAAACAAACAACAACAGCAAAACTTCCGTGGCCGTTGAATACCGTGCAAGATGATGATGCTCCACCGTCCCCCTCACGTCACCGGCGATCGAGCAGGATGCAGAAGCTAAATTTCTTGTCCCCGCTCTTCCACAAAAATGGCTGGTCTTCCTCCTCCCGGAAGAGCTCCGGCGCCGACAAGGGTGGCGGAGGAAAGTCATCGGCTAAAAGACGAAGCCGTGGTCTTTTTAATTGCAGGCATGCCGAGGACCTCATTGTCACCCCCTTCGCGCAGATCCTGGCCAGTCTACGCAGCGTGCGCAACAATTATGTCTCCCTCACCAACGTGCCCAGCAGCGCCAAGGAGAGGTAAGTCAGTGTGACTGCTGGCTGGACCTGCTATTGATCTCCTCCTTGTCGCCATTTCTTTGGCCAAATTGTATCCGTCTTCATCAGTTGTGTGTCTGTATTTGCGCGCATGCGTATATGTATATATGTATGTGTGTGACTTCAGCTACAATGCTTATACACGTGGTGACCATATTACATCACAGATAATGCTAACATGTTTGTCCATTAATCGTCAGTAGTCGTCTGTGAGTTGTGTGTATCTCCTGACAGTGTCATCTCTCTAAGTCGAGCTGTCGTTAGTTTGAAGCTGTTGCCGTTTAAGATCAGTGCTTGGAGTCCGCGATGACCTGTGCTGCCACATTAACATCTTAGATGATAAGGTAGAAGGTTTTATAGATTTAAGAATACATGTATCGGATGTGTTGGCGAGTAGGTGCACCGTCTTAAAGGATGATTATAAAAAAGTCAGTGTAGCTCGTGTTATTAGGTGAGGCTGACAAGGAGAGAGATACAGGTGAAACTGCAACATCTTGCGTTTCTCTCAGAGATTCAGTGCTTTTTGTTGTTTTTTTGTTGTTGTTTTTTTTTTTTGTTGCTTTTTTTGTAATGCATCTTTCGTGCATTCTTTGTAGTTTTTGCGTAGCGTCTTGTAACTTTCTTTTAATGTTTTGTTGAAAAGCGTTTTATTTTGAGGTTTTTATTCCCTGTGTCAAGCGGGCATTTGTTCACGTCCTCCTAAAATGAATTTCACACCTTGAGATAATACCGGTATTTTTACGTTTTCGCGGGAAAAAAGTCTGTAGGAGGAAGTTATCTCTGTTTCAAACAAAAGACAGCAAGATGGAGCTTCTCGATTTACATACAAAACGCTTTCCCACGATCTTCGACTTCTTTACAGTCTTAATAACCCAGCCACAGCAAAACAACAACAGCAACGTCTTATTAGCAACAAGACATCAACAGTATGCGTAATACGACCATACTTACGTGTGTAGATATATAAGTGAATATTAGGACTTTTTGACAACAAGCACAAACCAAACTACAAAAACAAAAAAGGTATTGATATATATGGTCGAAATAGGATATACCTGTTACATACATACATACATACATACATACATACATACATACATACATACATACATACATACATACATACATGGGTTGAAAACAAGATAATTTAGTACTCTTTGATGTCGCGTGCACTCGAGTTTCCAGACAAGGGAAGTGCTGTTGGTGCCACCTATATGGCGGTACACAAAACCCCTGCGGGAAAGAAAAAGTGTTTGACGTTGAAGGTCGGCGGTAGCGTCGTTGATCAGAGGAAGAAGTTTCTTTCCTCCACTTAGTGCTCCTCAGGAAAATCAACCTCTTGCATCTGAAAGTAAACGCTTGTTCTCTCAAGTCACAAGGTCGTCTTCTTAGACACTGATTACCTGGTTAGTGAAGACCTGGGTTTGGCACTATGCGCAACATTTTACCAACATGTTTTAAACTGTTTGGATTTTTTAAATACAAAAGGTTAATGAGTGGCACTTCTTTTGTCGAGAGACTTCTATATTTAGCGCAGTGCGTTTGCCAACTGCTGGTGGGACGCAGCACTCTTGTGCTAGGGCCATGCTCGTGTTGAGGAAAGTCCTTGGCCTAGACTTGAAGTAAACAGGAGAGCTAAACCATTCAGAAGATATGGTGGTGAACTGAATTGACTAAGTGCACGAACACAGCTGCCAAGATATTATTATTATTATTATTATTATTATTATTATTATTATTAAAGCAGATTTATATAGCGCAATTTTCAACTCCAGAGTCGACTCAATGCGCTGTACAGTGTATGGGGTTAGTTTTAAAATCACTGAAAAATAGCAGAATTCTTGTAGTAAGATCATCAGATTAGTTTTAAAATCACTGAGAAATATCCAGATTCTGTTGAAGAATTTCCGGACTGAACCACTGGAGGCAATCAGCAGTATGCTAGGATAGTCATAGACTGTGGAGTTCTGGAAGCCAGTGAGACACACCTGTCCGCTTGCTGATATAAAAGCATGGGTAGCATGGGTAGACAATATAACAATATAACAACAACGTTAATTGATCGTTACAGCTACAGAACCAAAGTGATGTTGCACTCAGAGTTTGTGTTAAGGAGATCAGTTCTGCATCTTTAGATGCTAAGTGCCACCACATAGAGAAGGAAAGAGGTCATGGACTGAAAGCACACGAAAGGTCAAGTTCAGTGCTTTTAATTACCTTCTAACTTTGACATGTATGAGCGAACGTTTGATCAAATATAGCAAAGGTTTGGCCATCCGATTAAAAAACAAATCTTCAGGTTGAACAACAACAAAAAAAGTGTTGATGCCTCTTCGGACCCTCGAACAAACGAAGGCAGTATTGCTTTTTCGAAGGCCTGGCGACGTCTTCTGGTCGACATTAGCATAAATTAGCATTGAACTTAACACAAACTAAATGCCAGGGATTTTGCTTTCGACGAGTTCCTTCGATTACCGACGGAGGCAAACAGTCTAAGCAATGCCCACGTGAAGGGAGACAAACACTGAACATCGGCGCTACCCTTGTGCTTGCGCCCCGAGAGATGAGGCTGCTGAGAGTCAGTGATGTACGCCGAAATGATGGGCGGGAGGCGGGAGGCGGCTTTCCTCAAGACGTGTTTTCCCCGCCAGTCAGCGGAATTCGAGCCTCGCAGTCCGCGGTATGGCGCACATCGCCTCGCCTCCGAGGCGTAGGTGGGCATCGTGAGTCCTATGGACCTTGTCCAGACAGCCCACGTCACGAGGAAGCAGGGGGAGGGGTGTGACGTTGACCTGCGTCAAGACAAGGAGGGCTAAACATCGCCGTTACGCGGTTGTCGACTGCCGATGCGTAAAAGTGACGTTGACAAAGCCAGTATACTCATGACGTCACGGTTTTTGGCTTCTCCACTCCCAACCCTCGCCTTGTGCATAGCGATGATCATAGTTTATAATTCGAACATGGAACAAAAGTTGGGTGAGTGGAAATTTAGTCTGAATTTGGAAAGTAATCTCTAGTCCATAAACTTAATCAATTTTTTCTTTCATTTATGGTCCTTTATAGGGGGGGGGGGTGACTATCGACAGCAGATAAACCGATCGTCGATGTAGAATGAATGGTAGGCTATAATTAGGTAGAAGAAAGGTTTGTATGTCGACAAGCTTCGTGGATTAGAATCAAAATAATCGGCATGGTGTCCTTGGAGCGAGAGAAGAAGCTGTTTAACTACCTGCCGACCTGAGACGGAGGAGGAGGGTTGTTCGACCAGGCAGAAGACACCCCCTCCTCTTCTCTAGCAGTCCAGCTCATTTTGCGTTATCGATCGAACGGGTGCTGTGGCTCGTCGGGTATGTAATGGAAACATATTGTACGTTTGTGCGAACCGTCGCCGTGTTCTTCTGTCACGCGGTTGATGAGTGTTGCCACCTTTTCTTTCTTGGTTTCATTTTTTTTCTATTTTGCCTTCTAGCTTTCAGATAAATGCCAAAGTAAACAACCAGTAGATTATTCAACGCAAGAAACACAACAAATTTTTTTATAAGCTGCAACGTTTCACTAAAAGGGGGTGGCACTGCCTAAACCCAGAAGTACACAATTATCTCCCTTATTGATACAGTGGTATATCAGCATTTGAACTGCTCCGTACTGAAATATTGCGGAATATTCCTCAACCAGTGTTTCGAGAAAATTTTGCTTAGGTGCTCGACCACTTGCTCGAAGCTCGACCATTATGCTAAAATATACATGACACGTGACTTCAAGCGTCGATTTCAAGAAGTTAAGACTTGTCCTGGTGTTCACGATCTCCTGTGGTCTTTTATATATTGTACACACGTATCATCACGGTACCCCAAAAACTTTGCAGTGCTGACAGTAAAGAGAAAACAGTGAGAACGACAACTAAAAAAGAGCACATATGGGAATGGTATACGTGAGTCTAAATAAAGTTTGAGACCAGAAAAATGGACGTAACGTTTATAAAAAAAATTACAATTTGTTAAAGATTAAACATAGGAGTCCCTCATCCACACGTGGTATAAACGTCTAGCCTGTTCGACGGTCAGACTTGAGAATACGAGTACAGTCGACACTAAATACCATATCATGGCGAGGTTCAATGAGTTTTTATTCAGCAGCACGCGAATGTTATATCTCTCGCGTAACACTCAACAACTACACTATGCACACTTCCATACACATAGTCTGTGCAGAGGTACTGCCTCCAACAATCAGTTGCCGAGATATTTACAGACAAGGTTTCTGTATCGATGTGATATATTTGGGGGTCATCTTTAAAAATCGTTTAAAAATTTTATTTCTCTCCATAAAATCTACGCCAGTCGTAAAATCCTCTCTTGTTTGGTGAGTTTTTCATGTCCTGTCCTAAGAGGGTTTTTTTTAAGTGGAAGAGAAAATAGTTTGAAAAAAAGAACTTCATTGAAATAGAGGACTTCGTTGACATCATAAAGGGCGGACTCAGCAAAGCATGGCTGATTAGGCTGCCACATGGGGTAGTGCTTGCACGGCTTTACAGTCTGCAGTGAGCAGAGCTTCGTCGCTATGCGATGTTTATACATGCTCTTCCAAACTCGTTCACTTTCACAGCAGGCACACAATCATCAATGAACTTAAATACCCGACATCAGTTCTAAAGTCGTCGGCCTCCACCTTGTCTCGTGGGCTTCCTCAGATCAGAAAATGGATCGTTAACAGACTAGCTCAGTACAGGATACTTTCCCTCAGAATATAGGGGAATATAACCTTCTTTTTTTTTTAGATAGGCGCCTACAAACATCACCTTGCACAGAAAGAGGTCAAAATCGTGACGTCACGTTTGTTCAGATGTGCCTCTGTAACTAAAACCAAATTAACACATGGTTCCAGGTCTCCCATTGGCTTGAGCCCTTCACAGCGTAAAGGTATCCATGTACACTCGTGCCGTCTGTTACTGACCTCATTCTGTACATGAAGATGTTTGTAGACGTGTGTCTCTACAGGTGAATTTTGAGAAAAGAAGGGGCGATTTTAGATTTGTGAAAATGGTGTCCTTGCTCTGAGCTTTACGTAGTTACTAGAAAGACAAACTGACATCCCACCAGCCCTTGACAATCTTGGCGGAGGAGAGCACGACTGTTGACGAAGACTGACCTGCGGTCCTCATGGTGTGGCCCCACTGACCTGGGAGCACAGGCGAGAGAGCCGAGCCTTGAGTCCCTGAAGCTCCTGCTGGCGGACCTGCCGTTGACGAATGTCCGTTAGACATGGTTGACTTCCGATTGTCCAAACTCGTTCTACAATTTTCTTAAGTAGTAAGTGATTTCGCTGTCAGAACTTCCTTCTACAAAAAGCCGTCGTTGTTTTCATCATAATCGTCTTTTTCTTCTTCATCATTTCTTCGATGAGAGTAGTAACCCTTTCTGACTGCGGAGGTCTAGAGGATGAAAATTCTAATGTATAGTCGCTTTAGTCTCTATCACTGTAGACACGGTGTTTGAATTCAAATCTCCTCGACGTCGCTCATCAAAAGGGATGAAGCGTCTATGCGAGAAGATTGTTTTCACGTGAGTAGACCTGTGAGTAAACGTATGGGTTTTGCAAAACATTCTCAAGAGTCTCTCTTCGATCGCGTTCAGAATACCCGTCGTCACCACCGAGTAAAGCTCAGGACTTGGGTGGCTGGTTATTACGTGCAAGGTATTGCGTATTCAGAAGGGAAATGGGAGCAGGCTGGCGAAGAGGTTTGGGGGCGGGGTAGGTGTGGAATCTGAAGTGCACAGGCCTTCGCCGCGGGTAATTGTGCCAATCGATGACATCCTTGACCTTCGGCAGGGGGTGTTTATGAGGCAAGGTGGCCCAAGCTGCCGGTGGCAAGAGTTTCCCCAACTCCCCACCGATGATTGACAGATGTAACTCGCCCCTGGATCGTCCCACGTCGGACAGCCTTTGACCTTTGCTCGAGCTTTGCTGATCGGATCCGCCTGCGACTACAGCCCCCTGCCTACGCGCCAGTGCGGTGTTACCTAAGCGCACGCGCACGTACACACACACACACACACACACACAAACTATACAAAAAAACAACTGCAGTATAGGTAGAAAATCCTAATGCACGTAAAGATCAGCGGCCTCTGGGACAATGACCACATCTGAGTATTTACCTTCATATACATTCACTCTGTACTCTCTTCCCCTGTCCTGTCGCTTTGTCCGTCTTTCCACTTTCTTCCAAAGAGCAAGTGTTCAGGATACCTGCGCGTTATGAGACTACATCATCAACAAGGTGGGAGGGGAGGAATCCCTGCACTGATCCTGTTCATGTCGTTAGAATCTTTGTTTTCCTTGTGCTTGATCTTGAATAACCTCGCGAACACTCGCGTTTTGCGTTTGGTCAGCTGCTAATAACATTCGAGAGCTAATCTTCTGTTTAGTAATTCGAGAAAATACAGAGGTGGCGTGCGCGCGCGTGTGTGTGTGTGTGTCAGTGAGCACGCGCGTGTATACTTGAATAGCAGATAGGTTCATAAAGCAGCAGTCACCTCACCACCATTATTTTTGTCTGGCATTGTTTGACCACTACACTGCCAGCCCGCCAGCATCAGATCTGATAAATGCCAGAGCTATTGGTTACCCCTGACGACAAGGTGACGCGTCGAACTGCAGAGATCGAGAGCGGTTTGAGGAGAGGGGATTGGAGCAGCGTATGTGTTGTGGGGGGTGGGTGGGGAGGAGGGTGGCTGGAAAGAATCTTCATTGGAGGGAGGGGGGAGAGAAAGACGTGCGTCGGTGGGAGTAAGAAGGGGAGACCACCGCTCTTGTCCTACGGTGTTCCCGTTCCCCCCCCCCTACCTCTTCATCCCACCACACCACCGCCCACCTTTTTCCATCTTTCCCCTCCCACTCCCCACCTCTCGCCCACCGTCTTTCACCGGCTACAGCGACAGCGCAGCTCGATACTGTTTGTGACAGTGTGGGTCGGGGGGTCCCTTTTGCAGTGTTGGGGAGGACACGGCAAGCTTTTGGCGTGCCGTGCAGCGCAAGCGAGCATGGTGTTGCGGTAGTGATGCAGCAGCTGCGACAGCAGCCACCGAAGACGCGCAACGGCTGGAAGAGGAGGAGGATTGGGTTGGGAGGGGGGGGCGACGAGCGAAAAACCAGCTCCACGATCCTTAAGGTCAAAGGTTGGACGCCCTTTCACTTTCTCCCCAACCACCATCATCTTCTTGTGCTGGCCGCCGCTGCCATGGTACCGAGGGTCGCGCGCGAGCGTCAAAGCTGACAAGGCCGACTGGCGCCAGACTTTCGCTAACCTGACTTCTGCGACAACAGCAGCGACAAGCCATGGAGGGACGTAGAGCGGACAGAGACAGAGAGTGTAACCGCTGTGGTGTAATGGGACTTGATGCGCGCCTTAGCCGTGCCGGAGCGGCTTGCAGACGCAAGACCAGGCCTGCATTACAGCAGCTGCTACACCTCTGAGGGAGGAAAGTTTGTTTTGCTTGAGTGGGATGGAACTTTCCCTGAGAAAACAGTAGTGCGACGGACGTGCCCCCTCCCCCCCCAGGGCTTGACCCGAGGAAGAGCTGTGACTTGAACCATGCCAAGCTGTGCGTTTCGTCGTCGTCGTCGTCGCCGCTGTCATCTCGCCAGCTCCTCCACGCATCGCCATCCCTGTTGTCCGTCGTCAAGTTTGGTGTGAGGAGGAAAGAGGAAGGGGTCTCTCCCACCCCCCTTTCACTCCCCCCAGCATCTCAGTCGACGTTTTTGCAAGATATTGCACCGTGGGCCGTTCGAGGTTCTGGCGGAGGTGGTGGTGGTGGACGTCGCCGCGGCTTGGGGCTCCTGGTGTGACTTTGGTAATGAGGACCTGCATGGGCTGTGTTCACTCAGCATGCTGCCCGCCTCCATCTTGGCGGTAAGTGTTGCGGGGGCTGATAGGAAGGAGTTGCTGGTCAGTCAGCAAGAGATTAAAATGGCCTTTTGACGCATCTGTCAGCTTTGAGTATCGATACATTTAAAATAAATACATCGCGGTGCACAAAAGGTAGGTCGCGCTCATGAACCGATGAAGTTGCAAGTGGGTGAAACTTTTGTGATTATTCGCAATCGTAAGTTCGACGGAACCGAACACCCCACCCTCGTGTCAACCCTTTTTTTTTTTTTTTTTAAGCGAACGTTTGTGGGATTTGGCTGGTGGTGAGGTGTGGGCAATAGGCTCCGAGCCGCAGTTTCCAGAGAAGGCAGGAGGGTGTTGAGATGTGTAAAGTATTGCAGCTGAAGATATATCGATTTCGTCCGCGCGCTGGTATGTGAAGCTGTACAACGCCGCGGCCTGAGGACTCATTATCCCCCCACGTGAAAATAATTTCATTTCTCCTTGTTGCCGTCGCGTGCGCGCGCGTGTGCGTGGTTTGAATGGAGGCTGCGAAGCCTGCAAAATTCATGAACGTGGAGGAAAAGAAAAAGAGGTGTAAGGACTTATGGTGAACTCTGCGTTTAGTAGCTGTGTGTGTCTTTGCCGTAGATGGAGAGAGCATGAAGGAAGAATAATATCAACTTAAGAACCTAGTAAAGTAAATATTTTATGGAAAGCTTCACCTCAAAAGACTCTGTTCTAGTTTTCCGAATATTGGGATCAAGTCAGGGTTTTAACAATAACTGATTGGTGTCGACGAGTAGGACGATGCATCCATACTGAACACATTATATGTGTGACCAAGTAATCACCTCCATATTTACAGTCTGTGTCATCGACTAGATATTGCGTTTTGCGGAGTGCACGTGTGACCAGATAATCCGTATTACCGAGTAATTTCGTATTAGTGTCACTCGCAGACAGTCTGTCGGTGTCCGCTAACAGATAATCCTTAGTGTCTCAGACCAGGTAGTCCCCACACGTGACTGCGCTAGTGACCCCCAGTAAAAGCTGCAGCGCAGTGACGTCATTGACGAGGGCGTTGCACTGTCGCGACCTTGACCTGCGCACTGAATCAGAGCCAATTATTATCCCACGCACCCGACAAACGTCCCCACCACACGTGTGCAAAGTGAGATGATGAGAATAGGGGGTTGGCACAGAAACTATGGGGCTGAGGTAGAGCCGACGAAAGAGAATTTTCTGTATTACACACCACGTGTCTTGTCCTCATCACCTAGAGTAGCACAGAGCGTGATGAGGGCTGCCGTGGAGTGGGTCTCTTGGACAAGCATCCTCACACAATCTTTTGTCTCTATTTCAAAAGCAGCATATATACAGGGTGATCGTCTTTGCCTGGGGTTTCTGTGATTTTATTATCGTATTACTATTATTATAATATTTTATTTCGCTCTGTCGCTTCTTTTTTAGTCAAGCTTTTTCATCCGGCATGAGCTTCTTTTCAGTCAAGCTTATGAGAACTGGCCATGAAAAAATTGGCTAAAATGGTTATATTAAAAAATTGGCTAAAAGAGCTCAAACTTAACCCTGTCACGGCATTGTCAAACTGACCAATGTACCACTATTATGGTCAGGGTTTTTAAAAGTGCTAGAAGCTAATTTTTATACAAACTAAGAGTCTAAGAGTTTTGAAACAACAGATAGCACTTGGATTGGAAAGATCAAACGTTGTCTTCACATAGTCGAGTGATATTATGTGCAGCATATTAATGAAATATGTGCAGGTCTCAAAAAATAATGTTACATGCAAAAAGCTGTTTTTCCAAGAATTTTATTTTTTTGACGTGTTTGAAAAATATCTTGACTGTGGTTTAGTAACAGTTAAGAAGAAAGAGTTGCAACAAGTCTCAGCAACAGTTCTTCGTGGTATACGCTGAGAGAGGGAACAACCATTTAGGGTTGGTTTGGGACAAAGCGATACAGAAAAAAAAAGAGTCTAAAGCAACGCACTGAAGTACACAGATGCAACACCAACTCGAATATGACTCAAAGACCACCGACATAATGACAGGAGCATGCGCTCGCGCGTACGTGTGTGTGTGTGTGTGTGTGGAGGAATTGTAGCGATATCCGTATGTCCTCTGCCCGAGAGTCGTGTGGATGGTGTCGATGTGTATGGCTGTTACATTAAGGGTCTTTTTGCAGTTTTACTTTTTAAGTATTTCAAGTCGCAGCGACCGTCATTTTCTCAGGCACAGAAAGCCACAAGGTTAAAGTGTCTGTCAGCAGCCTTAAAGCACCGCGAGATCGCGACTTCCCTATAAATGCTTAATATTAATAACTTGGTGACACTTTTTAAATTTTTGAGACATCAGACACAGGTGCAAATGCCAGTCGCCACAAGAAATAGCCCCCAACATCTGGCTGAAGGTGGCGTGCTTCCGGTGTTCGCGCGCGAACCAGCTGCTCAAAGAAAGAAAATGAGTCCTCTTTTTTTAAGCAGAACACGACTTCATTTTTGGTCAAGATTTCTAATTCTCACATACCGGGAGAGGGGAGGGTGTTACGGGTTTTGGAAAATCGCCGTGGCGGACATTTCTGATTCTTGATTCACACGTGGCGTCATTATAGGAAAACAGTAAAACATTTGCATTTTTATGTTCCTTTCCTAACTTGACAGGTTGACAGCTCATGTTGGGCAACGGACGCGTCTTGAGTGAAGCAGTCATGCGACACCTTTGCTTATTAGCGCTCCCGTCCTCCCATTTCTTTCTCTCTCTTACCCTCTGTCACTCACTCATTCTCTCTCTCTATCTATCTATCTATATCCCCTGATCCCAGTTTTTTTCAGCGTAATATATCAACTTTTCGTTTGGATCCACTGGTAACATCTTAGATCGGAGACATCAAAATCAAAAGTATTCTCGGGACGAGTGTACTCCAAGCAACTTCAGTCCATGACCAAATCATCATCGATAGAAGCTATTCCTAACAAATCTGGCGAGGATCAGACAAAATATGCGGATTCGATCGTTCTTATCGACCGCTACAGAAGCATCGCCACACTCTTTATTTTTATTAATATCATTATATTCATCATCATAACAGTGTCTCCATATAGCAATGTCTCCGTGACACCAATTGACACCTAGGTGTGAAGTGGTCTTGGAGCAAACTGTGGTCAGTTGTGATGCTATGTGGGTCTAGCGGGCCTGTGTGGAGGCTGCTGTTGGTTTTGACTCGATGTAGGTCTAGCGGCCTGTGCACTATTGATCAGTAGCCGCCTGCTTCAGATGAGGGCACTCGGAGGTCACGAACACGCGCCACCGCTTGCACGTCTTCACACGTGCGACAGACTCTAAGGAAGACGCCTTGGGGTACAACGGAGTTGGAGGGGGACGAGGGTCAACGGACTTGGGATAAAATGATTAAATCAAGAAGCCACGAACAAGGGTCGAGAGCTGCTTGTTGGAGGAGATGGGTCAATGCCACTTACAGTTATGGAGCAGCCTGCTAAGTTGTACTATACTGTCTGACCCTTACTTACCGACTGTCCGCATTTTTTGCTTTTTTTTGGGGGGGGAGGAGGGGAAACTGCTTGTGTCCCGCCTCACGATCTTCCAGGTGTGGCACGACTGAGGTTCCTGGAGGTGTCATGGTCTGATAGTCAGAGGAAGTGATGGCAGAGTAACAAATATTCTTCCGGTAAATGATCGGCACTACCCCAAGAGTTTTTTTTTAAGTGTGCAGTGCTCAGCTCTGTAATAAACTTGTGGTAGGTAGTTTGTCAAGGTCATTACTTGATTAGTTTTCAAATCGATGATTCAGTGACATTCTGTTGAACTCATATGAGGGTAGAGGATAAGTACTAATAAGAAGAGCCAGGTCGTAGGTTCGAACTGTTCAAAATCAGGAGATAAACCTTGAACACAAAGGGCATGTATAGCTATTACAAGGCCAACATAAATCCATTATGAGGTCTCCGGCTCCCCCTCCCCTTACACTCCCTCAGCACCGTGCAGCAGAGGCATCTGTTGTCGTCCTAGTGACCCCAGGCATCTGACCCTCAAGCTGTCGTGGTCAAGGTTGTGTTCGCACGGGCAGACTGTCGTCTGAACGCTTCCTTCGCGGCATCCTTCGGCGCGCGGCAGGCGGCTGTCGATGACGTCAAGATGCAGGCATTGAGGTAGCTGCTGATGTTCACATCTTCTCCTACACCCTTCCCCGCTCATCCTTTCAACATCTGAATTCCACTCTAGCCTCGTTCTCACACAAACTGATAATGTTCGGCACGAGGCACTGTGTTGGCGCCGTTTTCTTTCATGTCCTTGAAGGTTAGAGAATTTGGTTAGGAGGCATGATTTTCTCCATTGAAGAGTCGTAGGAGAAGGAGTTGGCTTGCTTGGTGTTGTGCCGAGGCTGCGTCACGGGGAGTTAGTCCAGCCCTCAAGGAAAAGGAGAGGAGATATTGGAGCGGAGTAGGTGTGAAATCTGCACCAAAATTATTAGGAGATAGGGGTTGGAACCTACTCAGAGAAAAAAAAGAAATATATGAAGGTGTTTATTGTGATTAGCCAGTGTGCGGTATGCCGGCTCAGCCCTCGTTGCCAGGGGTGATAATCCAGTGCACAACACGTCAGTCGTCATCATCATCATCATCATCAGTGCCGACTTCGTCCTCGCTCCGGTTCTTGACGTTAGACAGGCGCGTAGTGGGCCGCAAACGGGAGGAGGGGGGAAGATCGATAGAGTCCTGATCACGGACATCGTTCACACTCACATATCACACTCTCATACATCACAGTCACATATCACACTACCATTGCTTTTCTTGCTCACTCTCTCTCTCACACACACACACTGCAAAAGGCCGTTGTAGTCAGTTCTCTTGCTTCGTCTTTCTGCTTGTCTTTTTGTCTTGCCGCATGAAGTGCGTGCTTACGTTACACAAGCATAGCCTGCCTGTCTATGAAAGAAAGCCGGTTATTGCCTCGGGCCAAGCCCGCACGGTCACCTTGCAAAAGTTATTGTGTACTGTATTGAGCGCTCAGTCGTCCCGCAAATAGGCCCAAAATAGCTCCCTCGCTTACCGGGCCTTTAATAAAGCCATTTTATTGAGAGTGGCGATCGACGGCTGTCTCGATACAGATTGTATGTGTGTGTGTGAGAGAGAGAGAGAGTTTTGCAACCTACTGGACATACTCAAGAGAAACAGTGTGTAGCAGAATTAACATAGTCGTCTTGTACGTGTATTTCTCGGAGACTGAAATAGACCCGCATATTGCTGCTGGGTGGGCAGATATAGACGCATCATGCTGCTGGGGGGGGGGCAGATATAGACGCATCATGCTGCTGGGTGGGCAGATATAGACGCATCATGCTGCTGGGTGGGCAGGTATAGACACGCAGCGTGCTGCTGGATGTACTATAGTCCAGTAGCGTGCTGCTGTTGAAAATTCAGACCAGGTGCATGCAGCTGTAGGGAATATAGACTGCCCGATGAAATGCGCAATCAAATCCTGCAGTTGGCTTAGATGGCACGAAAAAGACAACCCTGTGAGAAGCACGTACAATCTGATGGGGGTTTTTAAGCATCACGTGAATCGATACAGTATGGTGACGAGTAGTAGACAAAGGACGAGAGAACTGTCGACATCTTCATAATTATGAATTCTTACTTAAGCTATTTCTTTCTCTCTCTCTCTCTCTTCCTCTCCAAGATTGAGAAAGTATGTCAGTAAAGGGAAATGTTGGAACAGGTGCAAGGATGAATGTAGGAGTAGAGGCAGTAGACGTGTAGGTCTTTGAATAGGTGCAACCTGGCTACTGCGACCCAGACGTCCACCATGCTTGACCAAGCTGAACGGAAACACGGTCGCTTCCATTACTGGCCTGCTCTTGATCGCAGACAGGCACTTTGGGGATCTGCTGCTTCCGGAGACTCTCCCTTTTTGCGGATCTCCCGGTGCTTGTCGGGAAAGAAGGCGGGTCATGCTGTGCGGGGCCTACCGCCTCGTGGATTTTAACGAAAATGACTATTTTAAGTTTCTCATTCAAGAAAGAAAAGGCAGCTTTTCAGAAGTTTGGAGTCTATACGCCGCAGCGTCTGAGCGCTGGATGTCAACGAATGTCTCGGAATGTTTCAGAATATAAAACGGCAGTCGTTCCTGCATCGACATAGTTTGCTTTTTTTTTTTTTTTTTTTTTGTCTGAGTCCACGCGCATGGATTAGGGTCAGGGACGATGTTGAGAATAACCTCATGTTGAAGCTGGAGGGCGCTTCAGTACATCTGACCTCGTGCCCTCTTGACGCATGCGCCATGCCTGCGTTGAAATGAGAACGAGGCTGGCGGTGGACCTGCTGCGCTGTAGGAAACATGCTTGATTTCTCTTTTGACACAAAAGGATGTTTTGAGGCGCAATTTTGAGTGAATACATACATATTTTTAATGAGTGCGTGTTCGTGGCGTAGCGTGTTATGAGAGAGCGAGAAAGTATGTGTGTGCGTGCGCGCGCGTGCGCATCATTTTACCTGATTACAGAAATATGCATATAAGAGAACGAAACAATTCTTACGCACTTTACAAAGCTGTTTCTAATTATTAGGAGACTTATACACTGTATCATTATTGGAAGACTTATATACTGTATAGTTATTAGGAGACTATTATATACTGTAAAGTTATTAGGAGACTATTATATACTGTATAGTTATTAGGAGACCATATACTGTATAGTAATTAGGAGACTATTATATACTGTATAGTTATTAGGAGAGACTATTATATACTGTATAGTTATTAGGAGACCATAGACTGTATAGTTATTAGGAGAGACTATTATATACTGTATTGTTGTTAGGAGACCATATACTGTATATTTATTAGGAGAGACTATTATATACTGTATAGTTATTAGGAGAGACTATTATATACTGTATAGTTCTTAGGAGACTTATATACAGTATAGTTATTAGGAGACTATTATATACTGTATAGTTATTAGGAGACCATATACTGTATAGTTATTGGGAGACTATTATATACTGTATAGTTCTAAGGAGACTTATATACAGTATAGTTATTAGGAGACTATTATATACTGTATAGTTATTAGGAGACCATATACTGTATAGTTATTGGGAGACTATTATATACTGTATAGTTCTAAGGAGACTTATATACAGTATAGTTATTAGGAGACTATTATATACTGTATAGTTATTAGGAGACCATATACTGTATAGTTATTGGGAGACTATTATATACTGTATAGTTCTAAGGAGACTTATATACAGTATAGTTATTGAGAGACTATTATATACTGTATAGTTATTAGGAGACTATTATATACTATATAGTTATTAGGAGACCATATACTGTATAAAGTGTATAGTTATTGGGAGACTTATATACTGTATAGTTCTTAGGAGACTATTATATACAGTATAGTTATTAGGAGACCATATACTGTATAAAGTGTATAGTTATTGGGAGACTTATATACTGTATAGTTCTTAGGAGACTATTATATACTGTATAGTTATTAGGAGAGACTATTATATACTGTATAGTTATTAGGAGAGACTATTATATACTGTATAGTTATTGAGAGACTATTATATACTGTATAGTTATTAGGAGACTTATATACAGTATAGTTATTAGGAGACTATTATATACTGTATAGTTATTGAGAGACTATTATATACTGTATAGTTATTAGGAGACCATATACTGTATAGTTATTGAGAGACTATTATATACTGTATAGTTATTAGGAGACTATTATATACTGTATAGTTATTAGGAGACTATTATATACTGTATAGTTATTGGAGACCATATACTGTATAGTTATTGAGAGACTATTATATACTGTATAGTTTTTAGGAGACTATTATATACTGTATTGTTATTAGGAGACTATTATATACTGTATAGTTATTGAGAGACTATTATATACTGTATAGTTACTAGGAGACCATATACTGTATAGTTATTGAGAGTCTATTATATACTGTATAGGTATTAGGAGACTATTATATACTGTATAGTTATTAGGAGACTATTATATACTGTATAGTTATTAGGAGACCATATACTGTATAGTTATTTAGAGACTATTATATACTGTATAGTTATTAGGAGACTATTATATACTGTATAGTTATTAGGAGACCATATACTGTATAGTTATTGAGAGACTATTATATACTGTATAGTTATTAGGAGACCATATACTGTATAGTTATTTAGAGACTATTATATACTGTATAGTTATTAGGAGACTATTATATACTGTATAGTTATTAGGAGACCATATACTGTATAGTTATTGAGAGACTATTATATACTGTATAGTTATTAGGAGACCATATACTGTATAGTTATTTAGAGACTATTATATACTGTATAGTTATTAGGAGACTATTATATACTGTATAGCTATTGAGAGACTATTATTTACTTTATAATCGCTGAAAGAATAGGACAGTCACCGCAGAGTCACTGAAGTACTTCTTTTGCATTATCGTCGTCATCGTCATCAGGAACTCCAGACATAAAGACAATTACAAGAGAAAGGATCAGTTTGCCATTAGTTTTCTGGTGTAGAGTGGCATTCGGGGCAGAGTCTCGCTAACCAGGGCTAGTATTGATTTTTCAAGACTTTTCCTTGACAGAGGAATGTCTCGGAGAGGTTCTGCAAACAGCATTATCAAACACCACAGCCAGTGCTGGAAATGGACGGAGAAGGGAAGAAAGTAGCGAGGAAGTGACTCGTGTCGAGAAGAAAGGAAAGGTGGAATAAAAATGAAGCACGTGTCTACCTCCCTTTCGTGTTTTTTTCCCCTCCTAACATTCCTTCAGTTCCTCCTTTCATTAGTCTGAAGACTGAGAGGGGCTGATTAGACAAACCATTTGGACCAAAGCCATTCCTCCCTCGAAAAATTCCAGTAAGTACAGAGGAACTGTTGCGGGTGATGGGAGGATTGAGGGAGGAAGGGGTAGATTTCTCCACAGCTCTTTTTGCTGGGCAGCATGGGCCATAAGACCTGGCTTTCGGCATGAACAGGCTTGTGGGTCAAAAACAATGCTAGCTCCCGAACCGCCAGAGTCTGACAAGCGGTACGTGTTGCCTGCAGACCACGCATCGTGCCAGCAGCCATTTTGAGCGACTCCACTTTTCCCGCTTCCGCCGGGGTGTTGGGACGAGCGGGAGCGATTCTCCTGATGTACTTGGTGAGACGAAAGGATGCACTCCGTGGCACGAGCTGCGCTTTTAAAATATATGACCAGGTCATAGAGTACGAGTTTTGTTGTTGGAATACTTGTGCTTAGAGTATTGCTCATTTAAGAAAGAAATATCGATCTGAATAGCACGATTAAAATGAAACTTCGACCACTTTGTCCAGTTTGTGGGAATTTTCTCCCCCCCCCCCTTATTCTCTCTCTCTCCTCTCACATACACACACGCCCCGTTATTTACTACACGGTCCTGAGTGAGAATAAGACCTTATTTATTCCTAAGGGCAATCAGATACTGTTCTATATGGAAGCACAGCAGCAGAACAATAATATCACAACACATTCATATCCTCTCCGCCAAATAACTCTCATACAATCATGGCTCAGGCTTACATATGATCAACATTCATTCACAGACAGTAGCGTTCAGAAGTCGCACGGTCCAAATAACGGACAGCCTAAGTCTGTTGGTCCAGCATGCAGGTGCATGGAATCGGCTGCCATATGGATGTTGATGAAACTCCGACTGGACACGACTTTCTTTGCGTAGAATTTGAGACACTTTCAGATGTGTCGACCTGTTAAAGTCTAAAGATCACTCGGGGCTGTCCGAATAACTTTAGAACAGGTGTATACAACAAGGTGCAAGCTGCTCTTGTCCTCCACTGATAGACTGTTGTGAAAACAGATAAACGAGCAGGACACCACAGTTTCTATATATGGGAGCTATACAATTGCTGAAGACATCTCTGTACAGCAAACCAATAAATATAATTTTTAAAAACATGACGATGCGGCATAGGATACGAGCTTTGCGAATATTTCTTATAAAGATTTATACATCAAACCAGTGCGGTAAATCCTTATTCGTGTTGGACAACACGCCAGTGCACTAAGATGCTTTCTTTGGTGTCTCTGTGTTAGTGAGAGGCCGCTGCCTTTTTTCACCGAGTGTCAAGTGTGGTAAACCATCGCAGACTTCTTAAAGAAGGGTGTCTATCGTACCATTGGAGTACAAATTCCTTGTCTGCCGTGTGTGTCGGTGTGTCACAGACTGTTACAACGTCCAAGCTTCTTATTGATGACGTACGCTGCTTGATGATAGTTATTGCATGTACTGGTTTATTATTTGTGCTGTTTGGCCTTTTATGCTGTTTTTTATTAATTTTTTTAGAAGCCCTGTTTCAATGTAATGCGATGTATTAAGATTGCCATTACGTTTATAGCGCGATACTTTGTGTGTCTTGGTGCAACGTGAGTTTGTGTTTTGATGCTCCTGGCTGTTGCTTGAGTTGCGTGTTAAGCAACATGGTTGCTGTCTGTTGCGTATTCAGCTGAACATGGTTGCTGTCTGTTGCGTATTCAGCTGAACATGGTTGCTGTCTGTCGCAGGCCGCGCCGCGGGTCGTCGGGTCCTCACGCCCATGGGTTGCTGGCCAACGCCCAGGCGCCCGGCTCGCCGTCGCCGCAACATCACTTGAACGCCCAGGAGTCAGCTTCCTTGTCCACCCTGTCACCCGGCACCCCACGGATACAGGGTGAGTCGCCGTCTGGTCGTCTAAAAGTATTCTCAAAGCGGGCACATACGATACTTACACATATGCATAAACACTCATGCACTTTATACAAAAGCTTACAAGCGGTTTATACGTAAGCATGCGTTTATATATATATATATCATGCATGCACTCATACAGTTCACACCTGTGCCTGCAAACATGCAAATACACATGGTGAATACACCGCATACAAATCCCGCGCACTCATAAATGACGCACACAAAGAAAGCGAGAGAGAACATCCTATAAAAGTTCAGATGAGGTATTTTTATGCTGTTTTAAGCTGCGTGGTCATCACTGGTATAGTTGCTCGTTCAAGTCCGTGCAGCTGCGATGAGACTGTAGAACCCAATGCGGACCGCAAGGGAGGCTAATCTGTTTCTATCAACATGATTTGCAAAGAGTTGTAGCCCTTTGCGTACGTCATTCATACACATGCATCCCTTGTCTCGTGGGTATTTCACGGCATTATAGGTTGCGAAAAAAATAAAAGTTCTGTCCTTAACATACCCATAATCTTCTCTCTCTCTCTGTTTTATCTTTAAGGACCAAAAAATGTAATATATTGCGTAAATCTGATATGAATAATATCTGCTCTACATCTAGGTATATTTCTTTAAAGAAGGCCAAACCGTATTGGGAAAAAAATGGTATTTGTATTATTTCGTAGCCTCACCCACTCCTCGTTCGTAACCTCCCACATACGCGACGAGAAAGAGGTGAGGGTGTAGTAAGGCTGGGTGGTTGTATGTTTTTTGCAACAAATGAGTCGAAGTCCTTGACAAACTCTAACACGTGAAGCCTGGTCATTTTCCTCAACATGCGGCCTTGAGAAACTCCGCAACTTAAAAATCTAAGTGCCCCTTTGTTGCGGTTAGCAAAAGGCAAGGACACTCAAGAACAACTGTTGTTTTTGTTTATAAACATCTAGCAGGTGGTCGTGTGTAGGCGAATTTTTTTGTCAGCAGCCAAGAGAATGCCGCATGTCAAGGCGTCGGAAAGATGCTTTCCTCGTATAAGGTAGCCGCCGCTGCGGCGTAGGATGATAAACCTGGAAAACTGTGATCGATGAGGAGATAAAAGTCAGGCTGTTAATCAGTGTCATATCGAGTGGAGCGCAAAAAGTGCAAGCGGCCTTCAAGGCACAGTTGTTATGTCAGATAATCTTCTTGCTGATATTGACTGCGGCAAGATCATCCTGTAATTGTTTTAGTCTACACCCGTAAGCACACACACACACACACACAGAACATGCGTCATGCACATTAATACATGTACACACAGAGACATAGAGTGAAAGAACAATTTTAAAGCGATTTTAAAATAAAGACGTTGACATCGATATTGACAGTAAATTATTTGAGATGAGAAACTGGAGTTTTTTCGAGACCAAAAAAATTCTTTTATATTACTTCATCCAGAGCACCGGTAGGACGTAGATCTGACTTCATGTTTGTGACAAACTGGCTGAGGCAGATGTTCTGTCAGTCACACCTTCCACACCACAACACCATTATCCCACGGGACGACTTTGATTATTCGCCGCTGGAGGAAGGGAGGAGGGCACGTACCCCCCAGTTTTTCTCGGCACTACTTATCGCGGGCAGCTGATTGTCGTCTGCGCTGGGTATCTGGCTGACGTATGTAAAGCAGTAGATACGGTCACACGTGACGTGGAGAGTGCTGCTGCTGCTGTTGTTGCTGTGCTGTGCATCACGCATTTTTACGAATACGACGAGCGTTGTGTAGTCGTTAGTTATAGATGTGGGGGGAGTGGCAGTTGGGGGAAGGGTTCGCGGTTATCAGGGCTTCTTGCGTTCTTCTCACCTTCCTGTGATCACGTTGCACATCATCGACGTAAAACTGTCTTTATCTAGTCATTAGATTTGGCCTGAACTCTATCTTAGACAGGCTAAGGTTCGTTCGAAATTAAGAGCCGATCGATCACGAGCTGTGTTTGTCTTCATCGGTGTTCGAAGTGTAAGTTCTTGATTTGCCTGAGCCTGTGGCATCGAAACTCGCTGCTCACAAACGGTCCTACTTTTGGCATCAGTATGCAAGAAAACTAGAAAACAAACAAACAAAAATAAATAAAAACAAACAAACAACGAAATGTGAAATCGACGTTGATCGCCAATCCTCCTGCACTAGGTTCAGACATCATTGGTGGCCAGAACTGACCTCGAGGTTGTAGTCGGGCAGACATTATTAACAGAAAATTAATAGTCTACAGGAAGGACGCTGCCGGCGTCACGTGCTCAGAAACCCCCACTGCCTCAGAAATCCGCCTCTATAATGTGCATGCGTCATAGTTAGATGCCTGTTACAGTAAACTGAATAAAAAAAACTTTAAGAACATTCCACAATATCGTAAGTGATATGCTACTTATATTTGAAATCGTGCACGTGCACAGTATTAAGGGCTTTTAGGCCCAGTTTCTAGGGAGAAGACACCTTTGTCAAAGTTTATACGCGATTTTAATATGGCACACGACTCAGCCCTAATTATATATTTATATAACTATGACGCACTTGCATAATAGAGAGGGATTTCATTTGGCAAAGTGGGATTTCGGAGCACATGACACCAGCACCACTTCCTCCGTAGTGAGTAGTCTTGCACTGGAAATCCTAGTGCTGTGGGAGACCTAGTCTTTTGCCAAGATCTCGTGCATCTGTGAAGCCGAGCCTCCGGTTCCATTCTGTTACACGCGTGTGGTATTTGCTTGACTTGCCAAAATAGAATGTCGGTCTTTGCGGAACAGTCGGCAGACTCACAGAGTTTAGGTACAGATGGCGGGAGTGACATTGGTGGGGAGGGGAGGGCTGTAAAGGGCTATAACCCTGTCGACAATGTTGTACAGAACAGTTAGTGACCAACGCATGTAACGATGAGTATTTAAACAACAATTAATGTTTTAGGCAGGAGTTTGTTGACGTGTACTTTGAAGACCCCTTCTCTCTGTTACGCGCGTGTGTGTGTGTTTTCGTGCATGCACGCGCGCGCGCGAGAGAGAGAGATTGAGAACGAGTGTATGTGTGTGAGAGAGAGAGAGAGGCGGGAGAGAAGGACTGCAGGATGCTGGGGGTTTGGTACAAGTGTCAGGAACATCATTCAAGCTGTTGTAAAGTCACTGGCAGTGGGTGACGCGAAGGTCCTACTGTCCCTCAGATTCCTAAGAAGAGTGACTCAGCAGCGAGATTCGCACTGGAGGTTGTACTCTAGTCAGGCAATACCTGCTGACTCCCCTGCCTTCAGCACGCAGCAGGTTTTTCTGCTCCCTCCACCCCATCCCACCCACTAGCCCCTCCTCTTCATCCCAAACTCCTTTTCTCAACGCGATCTTCTTATTGAATTCACATTCAGTTTTGTAAGGGCTCTTTTTCTTCCTTTCCTCAGTATTCATTAAAACGTATTTTCTCTTTCTCACTCACTCGCTCACTCACACACACACACACACAAAGGGCAGAGAGAAAGAGAGATCCATCCATGGGCTTTTTTCTTCTTCGTGCACAACCTGCGCACCCAGTGATTTAAAAAAAAAACCGACCCCACACACGGGTATTGAAGCAGTGCTGACAGGTCTCTCATCTGATGAATTTTAATCTTGGGACAAGCAATCGCTTTCTCTGTTGTGCTGAATATTTCTCGACATCGGAGAAATTCACTCCTTAATGACTTTGTACATTTAATGCATTTATTTACATAATCGAGAGGAATCGGAAAAGTTTTCTGGTGTTTGGTGCAAACTTAAGTTTCAAGTGTGTTTACGACCATTTGTAACGATTTCGCTAGTTCCAGTGCTGAATTTAGTTCGAAATATCAACATTTTCTCAACGTGTATTGAACGTGTAATGAGATTTTAAAGACACCAGCAGCGTACCGAAAAGAAATGGCTCAGCAAGAGTATTTTATTACAATTTTCACTTCTATGGTGCTAATATACTCTTCAATATTTGATTGTTCTTTATTTTTGAATAGATCACTAGAGTTTATAGTTAGTTGTCGGCTTACTCATTTTATCTCCGTTATAATCTGTCTTCTACAAATTAATCAAGTATTTTAACTGGTGATGACTAGTTACCTGTTGCGGTTTCTGGTGCCGAAAATACTCATTTCGCTGCTGGAGCACACTCATTATTTTTTCCTTGTTTGTTTCCTTTTTTCCCCCTTTTTTACAGTAAGGATAGAAAGAAAATAGAGAGAGGGACTTAAAACAATTCTTCCGTATCTGCTTTTGTAAGATCTTCCTGGAAATATTGACTTACGGAGCGGAAAGGAAAGCATTAAAAATAATGGACTACATCCCAAACTTTGCCTAATTCTGTCTCTGTCGTCTCTGTAGTGAGATTTAACGGTCTTGGTTAGAGCTAGATCTACAGCGCTGCGCCAGTTTTGATTGTCTGGTCTTTCGCGCTGTCAATGACGATTGTAACTCTGTGATACACTGTCTTAATAATGACGACTGTAACTCTGTGGCACTATCTTAATACTGACTGTAGATGTAGATCTCTGACGCGCTGTCTTACTAATGACGACTGTAGCTGTGACGCGCTGTCTTACTTATGACGACTGTAGCTGTGACGCGCTGTCCTAATAATGACGACTGTAGCTCTCTGACGCACTATCTTAATAATAACAGCTCTAGCTCTGTGACGCGCTGTCCTAATAATAACGACTGTAGCTCTGTGACACACTATCTTCATAATGACTGTAGCTCTGTCGTTCAGCTCATAGAATGTCATTCTAACAGAGCCTTTACTGTGCTTCCAACAGCGTAGGAATCAATGATTATACCAAACATATAAAAATTATAATAACACCATTATAACAGATTTATAGACGTTTAAAGTGTGTAGTTCTGATATGCGTTTTTATTTTATTTCTTTTTTCGATGTATCAGATTCTGATGCGTTGTCGGATACTGAAGTAACAATAACCTGCATATCCGTAATGTTTTTCAAATTTTCGTAGATGTAGTGACGATGTGTCTGGGGGTGGGGGAGAGACGAGAAAGGGGACACCAACAGCTTAACACGATTTAAGAAAAATGCAAGGGGAAAAACGCGAGCCCTTTAAACTGATCAGCTGCCATCGAGGCCACAGGTTTTTGGAGGCCTTCAAATTTTATGTCTCTGTTTTGACTAGCTATTTATAAAACTCTTTTAGAAATCGTTTTGGAAATCTCACTTTTTCTTTCCCCTTCACTTTCACCTGCGGTTGCCCTCTTGCTCTGTGCCTGAAGTTTTAGACAACTATTGTTTTAAAAATAGTAATTTCTTCAAATTGATTTTCCTAATTGAAGCGCTCAGCGCTGGTGCACTGACGCCGAGTGCGGAGGTAAATAAAAACATTACCACGACCTCGCATTCCCGAAAAAGAACATTCGGCAAGTACCTGACAGTGCAGCAGGGTTTCGTTAATTTGGGGGGGGGGAGAAAAGGGCTTGTCTTTTTTTGCGTGCAGAAAGGTGCAGCTGTTAGGCAATTTTGGTCGCTGGCGCTGGCCCCAAGCGCTGCATGTGGCTTCAAAGTCGCATAAGTTGGGGGGGGAGGAGGGCTGCGAGTGTGTGGGGGGTGGGGGGGTATGGCGAGAACCTAGGACGACAGCTGCAGACCAAAGGTCCGCTTACCTCAGAGGTAGCTACGGTTCGGTATAAGAGCAGTTACCTCAAGACGCAAACAGGTGTAGACATGGATGTTCGCACCCTTAGATCTCATACACGGAACACAGCATCAGGAAGCCCCGAGGTACCACAGTTGTGGACGGATCATATCACAATAAATAATTGAAGAAGAAGAGAGAATGAATAGTTTTATATTTTTCAAATTTATGATATAATTTTTGGACATATTGCAAGAAATAATTTGTGTATACAAAATGTTGACCTCCATGGTATAATTTTGTCCTGCTCCCCTTTCCACCCGTTTTGCAGGAGCTGCGGAGTGGACAACACAGCTGCAAACTATAAACATAATTTAAGATGATTTTTTTTTTGTGTGTGTGGTACTTCGTAATGATAAACTTTTCCGTCAACCCTCTTAACCATCTTAAAAAGTCATAAAAGTTGATGCTTCAGAAAAGACCTTATCCTTGGTCAAGTGTGTACGTGGTTCTCTAGCTCTGTCTTAGCTCCGCCTCCTTGGTCCCGTTGTCAGACACGTGAATCTCGGTTTTGTGGGTCGAGATGAGACCTGCCTTGCTGCTTGCTTCGCCCAGACCTTGACTGAGAGGCGGAGGTTGGATGTTACTAGGAAGTGTGTGTGTGTGTGTGTTTGTTTTGGGGGAAGAGGGGTATCCAACTGCAAAGGAGGTTGAACATTCTTCCTCTACCCCTGTTCCCAACCCCCTCGATGAAAAATCGTTCAAAGCTGGAATTTGCCTCCTCGTCAAGCAGCTTGCAGGCGGTCAGTCACGCTGAGTGTGTGACGGAGAAGTTGAAGGGGAGGGGGGGGTAGGTGGGAAGGGGACAGAGACGCTCTGTTATTCACGATGACTCATGGAGATGCTTGCGTGTACCTGTCCACTGTACACGACAGAGTCTTCAGAACATGCATGCCTTTCATCTACCCACCCTCTCTCTCCCCCCCCCCGCTCCGCTTCTCTCTGTCCTTGTAGTTAACTCTTGCTTCCCTCCTTCATCGTTGGAGGTGGTCTTCTTATGCAAAGTGTTCGCTATAATTCAATTCATTCCTAATTTGTAAAGTTGATAGTCTCTACTGATGTTTCTCGTTTCCTTTAATAAATGTATTTGCTCAAAATCATAATTTTTAGCTTTAGGCCTACGAAGGTGCGCGCATGCTGTCGGTGTGCATCTGTGTGTTTTGTGTATGTGTGCGCGTGCGTGCATTCGTGCAAGTTTGTGTGACTTAAGTAGTTTGTATTCCTTCCAGCGCCAGTCGTGCAATCTGAACTGGTGGGATTACATAGCGTTGGTGCACTGTGTACTGGCCTGTATTACCGGTGTTTACGTCTTTATTTTCAGTGGGCAAATCATTAGTCCACATTTATCGCCTTGAGCAGAAAAAAATATTTACGGGCCATCAGTCAAGACCTAGGAAACAATGAGCTCTTCATGAAATGCGCGGGAATAGAAAACAAGTCAACAAACTTGGCGAGGTTCTCCCTTGCTCCACTCACCAGCTCACCAAGCTCCTTACTTCTCAACTTGCGAGCTCATCAAAATATCCGTTTCTTTACTCACCAACTCAGCAAGAGAGAAACTATCTTTCTCATCCCCCCCTCCCCCGTCTCCAGAATACTTGGCTTACGGGATGTCCTGCTTACGCCGGAAAAAAATCAGTTCAACAAGACTATGCCTTAGAAGAATATACGACTTTCGTAATATCGTTTACATTTCAGCTTATAGTACTTAACGGGATAGTCATGTACTCTTGTTTGTTTTCTGTGCTGTGTGTACTTTTGAGGTGGTGCGTGTTATCTAGGTATTTATGAGTGCACCATATGGCACGTGCACTCTTGTCATTTCTATGTGGATCACACTGTTTCTTCATTTTGTAAAAAAAATCACGCTACAAATTATCTCCACCCCCACCCCCACCCCGAAACTCCTGCGTTCATGTCCCTCCATAATTCTTCAGTTAGCGAACGTGGGGTTTTCCGCGAGAAACTGCAGCTTGTCCAGAACGAAGTTCGATTTTGCTTCACGCGATCGAGCGTAGGCTGTGCGGGGTCAAGGGGAGGTTTCGTCGACCTCGGCCGATACGTTGGTTTCGCGGTGGCGCACATATACTGGCACGATCGATGGGGGGGATATTTTTTATTTTCTTCGATCAACTGCTAGTCCCCTCCGCCCACGCTTTCATTTTGACTTGATGCATCTTGCATCATGCCGACTAAACAGAAAATTAAAAAAAAACCGCAAACAAACTATTTAAGAAAAATCCAAAATAATTCGAGTTGCAAGACCATGAAAGGTGTGACGCAAAAACGAATGTTGCCAGGCGTGGCGCAGTAGAAGGTGGGGGGTCCTTTTAGGAACCCAAAGGGTTGGCGTGTTCATGGCCTGATCAGTGGGGTTCGATGGAGCAAGTCGGATCGTGCATTGACAAGGATGCACTGTTAGTGATGCTGCGACAAACACTCCGAGGTCGATGTGGCAGCAGTGTATGTGTGGCGTGTGTTTGTGAGAGAGAGAGAGAGAAAGAGAGAGACTGAGATCAGCCAGACAGGCTTAACGGCCACCCATCTTGAGATACAAGTCGATAGGAGACAATGTTGACGGCGGACCGTACGTCTTTCATTGACGTCAAGTGATAAGGACCAATGTATGTCAAAGCCGCCGCCTTGGAGTTTGTGACGACAGAGCTCAGAGAAGGTAGGCGAGCCGCGGATCTGTCTCAAGGGATAGACGTGACGTTCCTTTATCAGTCGGCGTCTCCCCTCCCTCCTCCAACAGCTTGCTAGAATTTTTTTACTCCCACCATCAGTACGGTGGGACTATCTCGCGCAGGTGATTCCCAAACACCAGTTAGCGGATTGTTTCGGAGCGGGATGGAGGTTGTTACCTGGAGCTTTACAGAGATACAAACCTCGTAACCTTGTTCGAGGCATTCTGATTAGACAAAAGGACCCTTGTTTAAACACAACAGCAATCGTGATAAAGCGCTGACACGTCCTTCGACGTTGGATATCTCTTAAAAGCATTTTCATTAACCATCCCTGATATGAAGCCAAGTTAATAACTGTCAAAGAAGAATCGACAACTGCGTACGGACAGACGATGTTGGACAAGCGAGTACCACGATGAGGATTGTAAACTTGCAGCTGCTATATTCAGAATAGCGTCGACCGATTTTTTAAAGATAAGCTGTTGCATCGAATCCGTATTTTGGTTTGCAGCGCGGTTCATCCGAAACCCTACATTTTGTCATGCATAGTGATTCATGCGCTGTTATCTGACATCAACAATTTTAACGCACCTCGCGAGTGGAATATTGTCTGGCAAACAATAACGTGCATTAAGTCTTGAAAAGATGAATTGTAGATTAAATACATTGTACCTGCCAACAGTTATGATAAGTTTCTAGCACTTGCCGCAAAATCGTGCCATATATAGGCATGTTTACAGACGGCAGCCCTGTTTTGTATGCACGGCATAACGGCGTTCGTAATTACATGTGTGAAGCCCTTGTGCAGCAGAACTCAGCCGCCAAGAAGCAACTCAGCGTTAACTTTCAACTCATACGGCTACCTGGCAGGACCCGTATTCATGAAGCTTGGGTAAGTTGTTGTCCCGGGCTAATCAAGGTTAAGTGTCTTGTCTCTTGTCTTTATAATGCGGCGTCCACACTCTGTGAAGACTGCTTTACACCTGAGGCCGTAATTATCAACCAGTGCCAAAGATTTCCTGGGTTAAAGAAACATAAAGCAATCTCAGCGAGGCTTCAACAGTGCATCCTAATGACGGAGACAAAGTTTTTCCTTGAAATCCCCATTTTACCCCTGGGCAACGACGTTACCCTCGCTTCATGAATACGGATCCTATAGCCAGTCGTTACTATCCATGCTCTCTGTTGTTAAGTATTTTTTTAAATCGCGTTTTTCCTGCTATTCGTTTTTATAGCTGTGCATTTTAGAGTTTTAATATTACAGAGCGGATAGAGTATTGCTGTCTTGGGTGTGATAGCCAACTCAGTGTAAAGGAATCCAGGCGAGATTTGTAGTCAAGGCACAAGAGAGGGGGAGGGGGCAAAGAGTTTCGGGTGAGGGGGAGAGAAAGAAGATGGCAAAGAGAGAGAAGTCGGATTGGAGGGGGTGAGTGGGGAAGATGATGACGACGACTCAGCAGAGCTGAATTTTCATTGAAAGTGACGGGGTACACGCCCTGACAGCTCGCGCCTTCCGTGGCTGTGCGTGTGCTAAATCAAAGGACAGAGGGCGGAGACGAGGAAATGAGCGAGAATTTTGTCAACACTCTGTGAGACGCCTTGCAGCGCAGCGGAAAGCGAAGAGAAAAAGTTTGTTTGCTTGGAAAACACGGACATACCTGGTAGCGACCCTGTCCTTGTGTCATACTGGCAAAGACAGACTGCGGCTAGCTTCAAAGAACAAATAAAGTGAGGGGGTAAAAACGACAAGGTTGTCAGTGTTTAGTTCTACAGTCTTTTTGACACAATCGGTTGTTTTATATATATATATAATTATATGTATGTGTGTGTGTGTGTCATACATATATATGATTCATTATATACAGACATGATTCTACACAAATTGAAAATAGATAAACAATTAATAGTGTATCTTTACAAGTCATATAATTCTAAAAGTATGAAGTAAATTTCGTATCGCCGTTTGTCACTTGAAGCTTGCAGTTAGTAGTAAACACTAATGAATGACGATAAAATATTAATTATACAAATTGCTGATGCGTACTATTTATTAATATACATAACAGTCATCAATGATCATATTGATTCATAGCACTCATTTTATTAACCATGTATCATTAAAGATAAAAGAAAAATCCACAACAATAGCTATATTCACTATATTGAAATCGCGGCCGTGCCTGAGAAACCGTACCTACTACATAGTGTCCCTGTCGCTGGGTTCAAATGACAATATTTGAAAGCCTGTGCCTCTGGATGGTTGTTATGGGCATGGGATGATCAACATACTTCTTAATTATTTAGTCTCATTCAGGGCTGGCGAAAGGGGTGGATGCTGTACCCGGGCCTGCGGCTGTGAAGGGGGCCCGGCCTTGGTCAGAGGATTTTTTTTTATTCTTTTCCTTTTCTTTTTCTTTTAAAGAATGGTCTGAGGAACAAACACCCAAGCACTACACAGAGATGTTGAGTTTCAAATCTGCAGCATACTATTTCCAGGCCTAATGTAGGCGGGCCGTCGGGGTAGCGAACCTGGGGTGGGAAGATCATATTAGAGAGTTTGAGATCCACGACGCGTAGGGAGACGTGTGCGGCAACGAGAACGGCGAGCCTCTAAGCCTACCCGTTTTGAGAAAGCGATTGGTTGGCTTTTGTGGATGTGATGATGTAGGGCGCAAATTCCCGTGACGCTACAGGTTGTCGTTCCCGCACGCGTCGCACGAGCACTGAATCTCAAACTTTCTATTCTCACTGGACGCGCTTGGAGTCAGAGGGTTGGTGGACACCGAGGATCGATCGCGAATGAACCGTCTAGAAGAACGTTCGTGGATTACTGGATTTATGAGCCATTCGGGGTAGGGGGACCTGCAAGCAAGTCGGCATTGACAGTGAAGAGGTAGGTATGTTTCTGATGTGTGGCCACTCTGTGACCTAAGAGTATAGGCGCCCGCCCCTGGCGCTGTAATTGTAAACATATGTTGGGAAAATAACGAGTACAGTTACAAGGGGCCCAAACAGGTCGTCTGCCCCGGGGCTCGTTCTGGCTCTCGGTGGCCCTGGTCTCATTCTTCCAGACAAGCGTTAGCTGCTTATGAAACAAATACGTCGGCGTGGATGACGAAATAGCTAGAGTTACTGGTTGGCTCAACTAGTGTTTTCATGCATGGCTGTTTTTAGCATTGACGTCAGTGATTTAGTGATTGATGTCGATGATCCGTAAAGAACTAGCCGAAAGTCCGGTGCGTGCGTGACTTGCTAGCCATGCGAAGTACACCACGTCACCAATAAGACTGTGGGTTCGGATCTCGCTTCCCGTGAATACTGGAGGTGACGTGTACTACAGGGCAGGTCTAGCCCGCTTTTATAATTATAGCTTAAGCTGCTAAATCAATGTAAAACATCAACCTCTAACTAGCGACTTCTTGCACCCCTCCCCGCGAGTTTGCTTTTTCTTTCTTGCTTTTTAATTTGTTGTTCCTTTCTGAATTTTTAGTATTGCTTTCTTTATTTTTTTCCTCTCTTTTTCTCTCTTTTCTCCATTGTTTTTATGTACGAGCATGACTCATGATCACGCCTTTAGCTTAGAGCTAGTTACGTTAGTGGGGAGGTAACTGCGAACTTTGTGCACTGGGAGTTCTTCGGTCATATTTCGCTTCCCCCCCCCAACAGAGTGTCCACTGCTGGAGGACCTTGCGGAGAAGGATCAGGACATTACTCTTCGCTGAAATGTAAAAGCGCGGAAAAATGACGATGACAGAATGGCATGATAACATGACAAAAGAGAAGAAAAAACCTTTTACGTCCTGTCAAAGAGGCAGTGACACTTCCTGACTAGTGATAAACATCACAAGCTAAGTGTTCTGTGGCAGATACTGCATTGTATTGCTCGCTGTATGCGTCCGTTTTCTACAAACAAACATACAAACAGTTGTTTAGCAATTAGCCAATCCTAATGTTCCACGTCTGGTTATATCTGCGAAAAACACGCTACAGTTGGATAATTTGTACGACTGTGAGGGGATTCTATCGTACGTGTGTGTGTGTGTGTGTGTGTGGTTGAGGTGAGGTGTGAAGGTTTGGTGAGGAGAGTGCAAAGCGATGTCGAGCAAGATTAACCCAAGGGTTATGGGTGAATTGTTGTGACTATCATCGTCCATTTCATTGACGTCTACTGGTGCTATGTTTCAGACGAGGCCTACATGAAGCTGGCAATGGAAACCCTGGAGGAGCTGGACTGGTGCATGGAGCAGCTGGAGACGATACAAACACATCGCTCTGTCTCCGACATGGCGTCCAGCAAGGTTAGTTGCCCGTGATTTCGGCATCCATGATTATAAAGTTAATGGCCGTAAGGAATGAGTGCATAGCTACCTTCTCTTCCAGATTAGACCGTTGATGACATCTCTAAACCCTCGTCAAGACTTGCGCAACACTGCTCTTTGCCACTCGTCCTTGTAGGTAGTGTGGGAAACAAAGAACAAAGATTAAATAGAAGATCGTTTTGCAACCGGACATTATGCTCTGAGATGAGTGAGAACGTCGATATCCATCATTTATGCCCAACTCACCAACTGACTTGCTTTTCCTTCTAAGGGTTAAGCTTGAACATGCTAATCGTAAAGTCTATCCGTCTTTCTTTAGATAGTGTCGAGATAAGACATCCTCGCGAGGGAAAGCCTTGATTAAACGGTAGGGGCCATACATAAGGCAATGCTTATGACGTCAACAGAGTAGGCTTCATCCGGTTTTGACCTTGCAAACATTGCAAGTCACGTGGATCTCAGGTATTTTTATAACATGCCCGCTGGCTCAAGTTTATTAACTGACGGAGGTATTAAAGTTATGACTTTCCGACTCAGCAATTAGTTCTGGTAACCTTTGTGAACTTCGCGTAACGGAAGCGACGTTCCATGACGCATGTCTAAGAGAGAAATAAAGTATCTAGCCAATCACTACACTGAGTCTGTTGACCACCCGGTAGCGGTCTTTGATGAACCTTTCATATCGGCTTTTTTTTCTCTTTCTTTCTCTCCCCCCCCCCCACCACAACCAACCTTTGCGGGGAAAGGGGAAAAAGTAAGAGACAGAGAATACTGTCTCCCAATCTGTTCGTGCATTTAAGGATGTTAAAGGTGAATCTTGAGGAGACCACCAAACGATTCTTGCTCTGACGGGGGAGGTCGTAGAAGAAATCGACGTCATCTGAGGCACGACTGTGACGTCATAGCCCCCTCGGCAACCTATTTTCTCGCGTATTTGTAGCTCAGCTTCATCAGCAGCTAATGTTGAATTTCTTAACAGCAGCAACAACAGAAAAGGCATGTGGCTAGAGACGAATAAACGTGAAATTCTAAGGAAGTGTATTAGCAGAGTCTACGGGATTTTTCGCAAGCTGTGATTGGCTGGTTTTTGATTCCAAACACAACTTTCTGCCTGTCATTACAAGCATCGCAATGAAAGCTGATCTGTCCATCGTCGAGTGTAGGGAATTGAATTTCAGCCTGGATTTCACCATGGCGATCCTGGTCTTGGCTGCTTTACAGCGCTGTATAAATTTTTTTCTTCTTCTTTATTATTAGTATTAGTAGTAGTATCATCATCATTATCATTATCATCATCATCATCATCCATCATCATCATCGGTACAAAACTGAAAAGATATAGGACTGAAAACATTAGCGAACATTTATCGAGGAGCTCGTGCGAAAGAGTTGTCGCCATGCGTTACATGTATAATTAGCAGATTTAATACAGTTAACAGACTATAGTACTATATGAAGACATCACGCTGTATTGTTGGTGATAGTACGAGCAATAGAATCTTTCTAAAAAAAAATGCAGCCTGAAAGCACTTGTAGCACTTGTATTGTTAGTGTGGTTTTCGCGAAGTTATTGTGAAGGAACTGAAAGTCTTTGAGTTGCCTGACCGTTTTGTTGTTACCTGTTAAGAACAACTTCCTCATTAGAAAAATTCTCTCAAGATTGAAGGACAAAACAATTTTTTTTTAGTTGCTGCTGCTGTTTTTAAAATCCACCGTTAGCTCTTTAGCTGACATAGGTTGTTAACCCCATTCACACGTCTGAAGGACGAGACGAAGAGGTTCTGGCTCAGAGACAGGAAGTATAGTTGTCCAAGCTCATGATGGAGGTACGAACGGCTGCCAAGTGCTAAGGCTCCGCTCCGACACTTGCTGCTGGCGGTGTTATCCGAGTGCATGATGCTTCGGCTTGTCCTCGTCACTGTAATAACCATTGGAATAAATCTGCCTGTGCGTGCTCCTTGAGTCACATGCAGTGTCGGCTCCACTAATGTTACACGAACCCTTTAGTGCAATAAAGCTGAGGAGAAACTCATGCTGTTTACACCTAGCTTCCACAAAAAAATAAGTTTTAAAAATTTTATAAGAACCCTGAAAATATTTTTAAGTTGTGGTAGTTTTGTTTTGTTTTTATTTTGGCTTGTTTGGTCTATTTTGTCGTTTGTTTGTTTTTTTTAGGGGAGGGGGTGTTTTTGTTTAGGTGGTCTACTTTGTTTTGGTGGTCTACTTTATTTTTTAATCTTTTTTCTTTGGTTTATTCCGTTGTTGTTCTTTTGTTTTTGTGGTTTGGTTCTGAAAGCTGTATGTTTTATTTTAGTGGCGAGGTTACTAGTCGTCCTCACCGTTTTTATCCACTCTTCCCCCCACCCCCGATGACCATCACGACTTGGGAACTCCTGTGACTCCTCGAGCTCCTCTGCCTACACCAAGCTTTGACTCAAGACGCTGCACTTAGTGACCTTGTCCTGCACATCCTGTGTAGGATGATGTCTACAGACCACTGGGTCACTGCACCTCTTTTGCATCTCGTCTAAAGTCCTGGCCGAGAAATTTGCAGGCCAGAAATGAGTTCATTCGCTCCACCCCCCCCCCCACCCAACCTTTTTTTATCTTGGCTCGCTTAATAGAAGTGGGAATGTCATAACCGAGGGAGAAAGGGAGCGCCGTGTCAAGACGTGAGCAGGTTAACAAGGTTCACTCAGCTGCCATGCTGGCAAAGACAGACCTTGAAGTTATCCCCGGTGTCTTGTGAGTCAGACTCATTAGGTTTCTTAGCAAGGTTATTCCCTAACAGATGCCATCCTCGCAGACCTTCTGGTCACGGCTACATTTCTTACCCGCCACCAACTCTCTCCACGACCCTGTCCGTTGTTAACTCCGTGAGATATTGAACCTCAGGCTAAGAGCAGAACAACTTTCACGAGATCGCCAGAAGTTCTTATTTTTAACATGTGAGCAAACTTTCAGTCACCACTGCATTTTCCATTGCTACGGCATTTTCTATTTATTAAACACAACTTAACGTGGCATTCTGAAATAATTGTCTTAAAAACGCCAAATCTACTGATGTTTTTAACTGTTAGGGGTAAAATTCTTGAATTTTTTTATGAAGCATAGTTTTAAAGTAGAGTCTAATTTTTTATATACCAGGCCTACATACTGAATATTTCTTAGAATTATAGTTACACTACCAATCTTTCCAAGGTGCATGTTGCTCATGTCGTGCTTACCGGTTTTAATTGCATTTAATTAACGGTTTGCGTGGAAGTAGATCATAGTAGCCATCAGTGTAAACTGTTGCTGACTCCGTGGCGTTGGTCCTGTCGTTGGCATGTCTCAAGCGTATCGACTTGTGTTTGATGTAGAAAGTTCCCCAGGTTACAGCATTGTTGTGTGTGAGGTGTTCAACCAGCCATTTTGTACCACAGTCCAACCGATGCGTGTTGTACCATTCTATCCAACAACGTGTCTGTGTGTCTGCAGTTCAAGCGAATGCTGAACAGGGAATTGAGTCACTTCGCAGAATCCAGCAAGTCTGGCAACCAGATTGCTGAGTACATCTGTAGCACCTACCTCGGTGAGTACTTTTTCAGCCTATCTTCTTTCATTCTTTATTAATTTCTTTTCCTCCTTTTCCTACGTGGCTTGAATGTTCACTTGAGACAGCGTTCATTTAGTATTTTTTATCCGAGGATTAAGTTAAGGGCTGATAAATCTGGTCATTTCGAGTGATGACATCGTCGTCCTGGACACAGAAATCCTGACCTGGTTAGAGGACCCAGGCACTCGCCAGATGCTGCTTTTTGAAGTAGTTTTCTCTGCCCACACAACGCACGATCAGGTCTTATACTTTCTGATGCCGTCTTCATTTGCTTTTGTTCCCGTGCCAGAAGCTTACTTGTGATGTCAGGGCAGCTTCACCTGATGCTTTCCATTTAACGCCCTAAAATATACTGACTACGTCATTCATGATAAAGTTATTGGGGTTTTCGTTTTGTTTACTACTGCAAGCGTATCAGTAATGTCACTAGGCGGTTATGTAATGTTATTAATAACGCCACTTCTGGTGTACTTTTTCATGCCATCCATGCCCTTCTGGACTATTACGATCGAAAGTTGGTGCAAGAGACATTTTGTTCAGTTTGTAAAAGTGTAAGTAGGTTTTGTAAAACGCTATGAGCCTGATTTCGGTTGGAGAAGAGCGCCACATAAAATCTCTGAATACTATTATTAGATTGCATCAATTTCTGTTCACCTACTCTTTTGTCCTTCTTTTGTCCTCGAAGATGTTAATATAAATTTTCGTGTGCGTACTTGTCACTGATGATCCGTATGTGGATGACTAACTCCCTCGCCCCCTCTTGGATTACTTCCGTGTACATTTCTCCTCCGTGTTTCTTACTCATCGACTTCTTTCATCTTTTCGTGGTTATTGAACCTTGTTGAATGGGTTGATTTATCTCTTATTTGTGTATTAGTGAAAGCCTTGTAGTTAATTAGTTTTCTACGCTGCATATAGTCCGCAGATTTCATGTCTAGGTTACGAAATATTTCAAGTGCACCATTTGTTGTGTGTGTGTGTGGGAGGGGGTAATCCTTTAAGGCCTCTCTTAAACCGGCAAAGTTTCCGAGTGTCATACCTGCGAAGTGTCCAAAGTCCAACCATATTGGCAGAGTATTGGCAAACAAGTTTAGACCTGACAGCATGTTGACCATGGTCCCAATGTCCCCAACCGTTGGTTTCCTGTGACCTTGACACACAACTTTGCCAGACTTGGTCAAACGTTCGAAGATATTTGTTTGGTTAAGAAGCGTCTTTAGGTCTCATCATTGTACAGGTAATGTAGGACAATGCAGTGTGTAAGCGGAATATAATCAATGGCTCCTTTATAGTAATAATAATAATAACTATTATTGTTTTTATCAGTTTCGGAAAATCCAGTGGTGTGCACCTCTCTAAAAAGTGACAGAAAGGGAAGGTGAAATGGATTGGGGTTGGGGTTCGGGGGTTGTCGTGAGCCAGGTAACATGCCATACATCGCAAAGAGAGGCGTTTGTGGCTCGACCCTCGTGTGAGTGAGGCCTGCATTTCAGACAGACGAGTGATGCCATGCTGTTGATCGCATTTACAAAGTGACCTAACAGCCGGGCAAGGAGATACATATCGTGAGGGAGGAAAATGAATCTCAGGTCTGGCTTAGCGTGGGTTATGCAAGCGAACTTCCATCTCGCTTTTTTTTCTGACAGGCGTCCAGAGCCAACGTCATGCTCCTCCATTTCCTCGTTTGCGGCTGTGAAGGTTTATATCTGGGTCAAGGAGGGTTATGACCCGGGTCAGGGACAAAGATGTACGATGTTTGCTCAGAGCTTTGCGGAAGATTGCCGCCTCTCCGGGCGAAGGTCAGAGCTCCTAGAAGAAGCATGTAGAACTGTATTATACCGGTATGGGTCAGGTCATTACGATCTCAGATTACGTAAGAAGTGTGTGTGTGAGGGGGTGATGGGAATAAATGAGAAATCCGTGCGATTATAGAGAAATAAAGAAATGCAGTGTAGTGCACATTAGTGTGATAGCATCTCTTTCTCTCTCTTCTTTCATTCTTTTTATTCTCTTTTGTTTCTTCTCTTTCTTCCATGTGTTTTCATATGTGGGACTGTCACACGTGCTTAAATAGTGCGTTGACTTTAATCTGGGCATGCAAACATCTGTGACGATGTCTTCACAAAGTCTGCCCCATGCTGTGAGAACATTATCTTCAATCTAAGCTTAACAGACATGTTGCCTAATACATTTCGGTAGACTTGAGTGTCTGAGGTGGGCACTCGTTTCCTCCCAGATCCGTCCCTCAGTGCAGCGATGTGCACGCAAGTCGCATGTCCTTGGACTACTTAGACTGCAGTAAAAAAAAAAAAAAAACAACAACAGCTGTCAACAAACAACCCAGCGGAGGCAGGATGAAGCTTAAATGTCACGTTCCTTCTCCGCATGCGGAATTCCGCATTGGTCACGAACATCCTGGCTTTTGCTGCCTGGTCAGTCAGTCAGTGTGCGAGAGTGTTGAGCTTGCGTAGAGAAGAAGCTGCTGAGTAGCCTATTACCAGTCAGGTATGAAACAGCACTCGAGCACTCACCCACGTGCGTCTGTGTAAGTTCATGCATGAGGCATCATTGCACAACACACACACACACACACACAGACGGCTTAGTTCTTGGAAAGGGTTGCCATATAGTTATGATTCTGCATCACTTGGGGGGGGGGGAGAGATGGACGACAGCACCAGCCACTCATATGTGTCTGTGTGTGTTTGTGTGGATCGAGACGATGTTGGAGCCCGGATATTACAATTTTCGTTATGGTGTTTATGTCGTTGACGAAGCACGTGACCCCATTGGGTCAGACCGTGGTCGATAAGAGGAGAAGAGACTTAACGATCACTTGTGTAGAACCCGTCACCATCGTCTCACTGCAACTCAAGCTTGTGGACATGCTTCCTACTTTTGTCGTATGCAAGATGCGGGCATAAAAATAATAGGAATGTCTATATCTATGCTTTTACTTTGTGTATGCATGTACGTGCATGTGTGTGTGTGTGTATATATATATAGCTGCACATCATGTTTTTCCCTTGGAAATCGGACTGTTGACGCCTGTTTATGCAAATATTGAGCGCCAGCCGTTATCCCAACCCTTTTAATTGTTCCTGCGCTTCATCCCACCACACACACTTGGATCCTCAGCCACAAATACTCTTACACGTGGACTCTCTATCTCGCTTGCTTTCTCTGTGTGTGTGTGTTCAAATCGTACATTACAGAGCCAGGTACCCGGTGAAACCAGTCTCATGAGAAGTGACCTGCCTGAGGGCAAAATCTGGGCTGTTCTTAATTTAAGCAAGGAAATAAGAATCACTGATAGCTCTGGGTCCTCCTTTCCCTTTTGGGTGGGATGGAGGCGGGAGGGGTGGTCCGAAACAAGGTCGGCGACAAGAAAATGGCATTAAATAACAAAGCCCCTCTTCTTCATTTCTCCATCTTCTTCTTCTCCTGCTCGTTGTCGGGAACAGCAGGTGTCATGTAGACGGACGGAAATGTGGCTTTTTTTGTGTGTAGCGTTTTGATGAATGTTCCTGACATAGCGTTACAGATGCCTTTCGTGCTAATGACTCATCGCTTCTCTCGTCGCCAGTGTTTCCAGCTCTGCGAGGAGCTAATAATAACCTCGTGCCGTTTTATTGACATGTTTGTTTTGCGTAACTCATTGTTTCCGGTGAGACAAAAATGCACACGAGTTCAGTCAGTACGGGATACCAGCAGACAACTCTCAGAGACCACTTCATGCGTGCGCACGCGGGAGGGAGACATTTGTTGTTATTGGCATTAACTGTTGCAGATGTTTTAGATGGGCCCCGCTGTGGAAAACAGTGGTCTGCATCATAGTCGTTAGAGTTTGAGGTTTGTCAAGATCGAGGAATAGACAGTAGAGCCTGCATGAACTCCAGCTGCTAGAACCATGAGCAGACCTCGGGCTCAGAGACCCATCGTCAGGGACATGGAAGCATGTACAGTGAAAATAGTTATTTCCCCTGGAATCCTGCACATGGGGCAGCGTGTTGTCATACACACCCGTGGACTGGGGGAGGAGCAGGTAAAGGGGAAGCGTCAGAGAGGTAGATGTTTGAGTTTTGTGTGCTTTAAAAAAAAATAATTTATAGCCAGTGTCAGGGCCATACGACCTCCCGCAACGTCGCCATTGTTTGCAGACAGGAAGTATACAGATGTACGACCACATCGACAAATGAAGTGTTTACGACAGATTTAACAGTTGAGATGGGGGAAAAAAAAGAATGATTTAGAAAGCTCAGTCCGCGTGAGCCGGGAAGACCAGCGCCGCATCCCAGACTGATAAACGATCCCTGGACATTAATTGCCCATGAATAGGCAGAGTTGGGCTTGGAGGCACATAGACAAAGATTACTTCGGTCCCCTTTTGTTTTTGTAAATGACAGAAGCAACAAAAGGCAGGCAATTAGCACAAATAGTGGGGGGTTTTCTCTGCACAAAAGGCGTGTTTCTTAATTTAATTCAGTATTTTGTGAAAAGAATCATCTACACGGTTTTGTTGTTGAAAACAGGAGAGGGGGAAAAAAGAAAACCTGCTTTGTTGACCAGAAGGGGAGGTTATGAAGCTGCTTTTGTTTTTGTATTGTGTGTTCCTTTACAGACGAGTTTCGAGATGATGGTGATGATTGTGGGTGGAGAAGAAGGAAGAAACATCGTTTTATTCAGAATCCTGTTGTCGGGCGGACTTTTCTTGCCTGTCTCGCAAGGACGCCTGGTCAACACCTTATTTCTTATTATTAGAAGATTTACAGCGATCCCAGTCGACAGGGAAGAAAAAGAAGGGGCATGTGTTTGTGTGCTGCTGCTGTGTGTGTGTGTGTGTCGTGCGCGTGCGTGCGTGCGGGTGATGCAAGTTCATATATCCATTCATGTGTGATTTTGATAACCTGTGTTGAGAAAATTATGTGATTTAGAAAATTTCTTACGCGCGCGCACGTACACACACACAAACGAAATATTAATTTTTTTAACTGCAAATACGACTTTATTTGAAAACTACTGTCCGAACTGAGTAACAAATTGGTCCAGACTGTCACGTGCCACGAAATATCGATGCCTGCAGAATGCAAATGTTTCGACTGTTTTACTTATATGAACGCATTTGAAATGATTTTTTTTTTCTTCAGAATCTACTTAGTACTAAGGAGGTTAAAGCTCACAGATACACGGTAGAATCTCAGTGTCAAGTCTAACAGTTTATGGTCATAAACTGAAACAAAATGCAACCGTAGTACGTGTCTACAGCATTGCGTGTACAGACTCGTCGGTACCAGTGATTTCCCTACATGATGTACACTAATTTTGTTCGTCTTAGCAAACCGTAATAAATGAACATTGCTGCCGATCTTGTAACAGCCAAGTTGCTTTGTATGAAGAAAATTACTGGTGTTACAGATGGATTATTAAAAAAGTTTTCAAGTGCAGTTTTCACATTGGTTGTAAGAGAAGCAGACAAGGAGGAAACAGAGTGGTCTTTGCAAATATTCGACCGGTTTCATCTTGAAAGCTCTGGTCCGGTAATTTGTCAAAGCCCTCCAAAAACTTGCACCTAGACACTGACAAACGTCTTGTTTATCCACCATTCGTTGTCTTTTCGAGGGCGGTGGCTATCATAAACGATGAAAACATCAACGCTTGGGACAGAGCTTTTGCCGTCTCCTTTGCACTGCCATGCCTCATCTTCTTCTACTGGCAAACCATCTTTCAAGGCTAAACATAGCCGGCAGCTGTGTTTTCTTTCTTACAAGCATGATGGGTGTTGGTCTTGGTGTGTCATGGCGCCGCTTTTGAGTGAAGAGGAGGCGTTTGGATATTAACAACCAGGATCCCCTGGCGTCATGTACCAATAGGTATCCGGGTAGTGACGGGGAGGAGGAGTGTCCGGACGGATAACTCCCCCTTTCCTCTACCTCGAGCCCATGTGGTCAGACGGGATTGCCCCTCGTGTTATTTAAGGAATCATTTTTTTATATTCACCCCTGAATGTCGCCGTTTACTTAAATCTTTTGTTGTAAATAACGTTTATTTTGTTGACATTTGCTACTTAATGAGGACACACTACATACATTTGTCGTTCACCGAGATTTCGAGGAGTGCTCATAAATAATTTGATACGCGGTCTGTGAAAAACGGTTGTCGTCTGTAAAAGTTGAGAGCGTTTAAACTGGACGATAAATATAAAGTGAGCTAAATGTGCGGGGGTGGGAGGTAAGGAAGACCCTCGCCGGTGATTGTTCGCTGCTCTTGAGAGTGTCTTCACGGATGCAGTTTTGAACGGGTAGGACAGCATCGTCAGCATGAAGGAAACTGTGTTACGGGTGGTGTGGGAGCGGACCAAAGAGTGTCAAACAACAGGTGGAAACTTAAAAAAAACTAAACAGCTAAAAGTTAGCCTGGTGTTTGAAGCGACCTTAAAAGGCGACCTTTTTGTGCGCAGATGTATGAAGTGGCCTTAACTGATTCACTGCTGTGTGCCCAGATGAATGAAGTGACTTTAACTAGTGCAGAGCTGTGTGCCCAGATGAATGAAGTGACCTTGACTGGCGCCTAGATTCTTAACACAAAGGTAGACATTCATTAAAGTCTGGATGACAGGAAGAGTGTTAATGATCTTTACGTTTTTATAGGGTTATTAATGGTTATGTATGTATTATATTTCAAGAGGTGACGCTTAACGGATGGTGTCATATATTAAGGATAAAGAATCGACTAGCCGAGGGTTAAGTGATTGCTGGGATACTGCTTTGAGAAAACTGAGACATGGCTTTCCTTGTGACGCTGTGGGAAGGACTGGGAAATCTTAGCTAAAGATCTGTAAAAACACTGAATAGCGATGATGATGATGATGATGATGATGATGATGATGATGATGATGATGATGGAATAATAATTAAATATTTAATTATGATTGTTTTCTTGATGGGGTAGAGTGCGCAAATTATACAGTAGACTGGGTTGGGTAGACAGTTCTGAGTGATGTCAGTGGCTGTGAAGCGTTGATGTCGCCTTGATGATGGAGAACCCTGAATCAACATTGCGTGCGGCGCTGTTGTCTTTCCTTCTTCCTGCTAGTGCTGAATTGTGAGGTCTGTAAGAATGCTTGTTTTTTTCTTGCAAATGTGTGTTAGAGACTATGAAACAAAACATGCGAGAAGGGGGATGCAGGATGTGTGTGGCGGGTGGGGTGGAATTAAACAAATTAGCAGATGACAAACGAAAGGCCTAACTTCACTAGTAGTGGTAGTGACAAGGAAAGTAAAAGTACCAAGAGTATAGATACGTAGCCATGGCAGTTTCCAGCTTTTTTCGAGGGGCATCGCATAGGTGTCCTAATCATTTTTGTTTTTGTTTGGTTTTGAAAGAACATTAGATATGTATACAGCCTCAGTAATCTAAATTAGTTTGAGAAGAGCATCGAGTTATGAAAATTCTAATTATTATTTAGTTTATTGTTCACTTAACATGCCATGCATTTTGATAACACGATAATGTTTCTGCAAACAAAAATCAGTCGACACCCAAGAGAGTAAGTTTCCGTTGCCAATAAAGGAGAGAGCGGTAGTGTGGCTAGAGACTAATCCAGCCACAGCTAGCTGTTTGCATAAGCAGGCCAGTTAATGGTGTTATGCTTCCTTCTCAAAATGGTAACACCCTGACAGCAGCAAAAACACTGATTTGCGTCTTCTCCAAGGGGCGCTAACTCGTTCCGTCAGCTGCAGGGAGCCGGATTTTGATTCTGCTCGGAATGCAAGCGATTAAAACTACAGCAAAGAAGAAAAAAATCGAGAAAACCGCCAACTACTTTAAATATGTTAAATGTATGTTTTTTCTTACCAGGATATATATTCCACGCAGTGTCTAGGGATAAGGAGAAGCGGATTGCACGATGACAAACGTACTAGCGCCCAAACCCGGTTCAATGCCCGTATGGCCCAGCGAACTTCCCCTACTTGACTCAGTTGTGAGAAAACGGGTACCTGGTTCCATCGAACGTAAGGAAAGATAAAGAAGCACAACAAGACGGAGAGGATGAAGGTGATACACTTAGAAAAGAGCTGGCCCCAATAAACGTGTGGTTTTTGTAACGTCCTTCAGCATCTGGTTGAGGACATACTGAGCCGAGTTATGCCCTCAGCTGGCCTACTTGGTCTGTGAGCTTCTCTGCTATTGGCGTGAGGTGCATCATGGGAAGACGACGTGACAAAGATGGCACGTGGGAGAAGAGAAGGATGACGTGAACAGATTAGGAGAGGTTCCCCTCCTGGCTTTTTTCAAGAACAACGCAAAATGCCGAGCAACACTCCGACTGTTGGGGAAGGGGGGGCGGAAGTAACAGAGCGCTTGGGTGTTACCAAGGTTACAGAGAGTTTGGGGTTCATACAGGTGTCAGTGGAGAGTAGGACAGATTTGTCAGTGTCATCAGGACAGTTAGAAAGAGTAGAGAATCCAGCGGAGAGGCAGTCCTCCCTTGCAGCTTATAACTAAGACAACTAGTCATGCGCCTTGCATAACAATGTTACAGTTAGAAGGTGTAGTCTTCACGCCTGATGAGGAGGTAGGGGTACGAGGAGGGGTTAGGACAATAGCAAGACGCGCGAAGTGGCATTTCTGTGGATTGCAGACTCAAGTCACGTGATCCATCCAGTCCCAGAGATCCTGAACAGGTCTCTTTCTCGTACAGCGCACGCATTGTAGTTCATCTGCTCCAACCGATGATCCAGATTTTAGCTGTTAACACATATTTCTGTTCAACATAAACTGTTTTTCTTCGAGTTTCTGATATTATTAACAGACAGTCAAATGGTTGGTTAAGCTTAGATGGTAGATGCTGACATTCTGAATGATGTCCGATCAAATTTCGAATTACAAAATGATCGTCTCTTACAATCGCTTCTAAACAGCTTCGAATCGAGTTATGAAACCGCCATGTTTGCTAAATCTTTCGCGAAAGAAAACATAATTACTCCAATCCGTGACGTAGGCAGACCCACTGAACAAGACAAATGTCAGCGATGCTGTACTACTGTGAGCAGTTTTGCCGACTGACCAACGTGGTTTTGACTGACAGCTTGCAATCTGCGAGAACTGCGGCAAGCTGGCAATCTGTGAGAGATGTTTCGAGAAATGTAAACAGACTTTTTAGGGTCGTGTCCTACTTTTGAAAAAGCAGGGAGCATGAGTATCTGTACAAATTCTACTGCTAGTAGAATCCCTCTTGTCGCAAAGCAGGCCGAAAGCGGTTAATTCCGTTTTATAATGACATTCCTTTTCTTCTTTGTTTCTTTGTTTGTTGTTTTTTTTTTACGCACAGCAGTTTCGCCGACAACCTGTTTCACAGCGATTGCCGCCACATCAAAGCATACAGTAGCTATATTAAAACTCCATATTAGTGTTTGTAACGCCGCTGTTTCTTCGTCCCTGTGCTCTGTTTATCAATGCGCGGTCTCCAAATCGACAATGCTGGTACTTTGACGACCCACCCGTCCCAGTCAGGACACTGAACCACCTCTCGTTCGCGACGGTTTAGTGACGTCACTCGGCAGCACAACATGGTGGCCTACAGGGATGTCACTTTAAGTAAACGATCGTTTTCGCAACCCCAAATTGTGATCGAACCTAATTCAGAACGTCAGTATTTACCATTGAAGCTTAACTTAGCATATGACTTGATTTTCCCTTTCATTCTCCCTGTTAATCTCTATACGGCATGTTAGCCATTGCGCATGCGCCTGTTGTATAATTGAGATTTTTATGAATGGAACTTGAAAGAAAGACAGCTCATTCGTATTCGCGGCAGCAAGGAACAGGGTCAGTGCTGAGAGGGGGCGGGGAGGAATCATGCATTTCCGGCCGAAATATGTCCCCATGATCCAGTGCCCCGTTCTGTTGTTCAGCTTGTTGAGATGCGTGCTCTTTACCTCCCTACCGCGCGACACCATGGTGGCGCTGTCGTCTTGTTTCCGGTCATAACTCTCAACGCTAAAAGTCATCTCTCTTCCTTTTCCACCTCCATTGTCCCGGGGTGGAGTTAGGGATGTAAGCAAAATCAGGCAGCAACTGCAAGCAGCAGGGCCCCGTAGCCTGGCACTTGACAAGTTGGTCTCGTGAATGAGGCTGACTGCCAGACTTGTACCGCTATCCTCACATTTATTCATAATAAAAACACGGTTTTGGTGATCAAATATGAAAAGTTAAACGAGAGGACACAGCGGAGGGGGAGCCAGGGAGGGATCAGAGGCGAGAACCACAAAGACCAAGGTTGTACTATGACTTGTTATGCCGTCTGTTGACTGAACGTGTCTGTTGTAAAGTGTCTATGTTCAGGCTCGTTTTATATTACTCTAGATCTGCAAGATGACTTACTCGTCTAGTTTTCTTAATGCTGTGTATGACCGAATGCGTGCGCCCTGTACTACATGAAAAGGCATCTATATATAAATATCACAATAAGTCCTTACCTGACTCTAACCCGTCGTTAATAAAGGAGTAAACCCCATTCCCGTCCAGGACGCTACCATATTTTCCCCTCAGGTTCTGACGTTTTTACTGGTCTCATCCTCCTACAACCCAACGTGGTTGGCGACTGCGAAATCTTAACCTCAACCAAGCGTTTCTCTGCTCATTCATTCTGCCATAGCAAAAACCTACACCCAACCCTGATCCAAACCATCAGCCCTAACCTAAACTCGAACGCAGTCTTCCGTGCTCTTGCCGAGTTCACAAGTTTTTTGAAAAATCGCATATGTGTATATATAATATAATAAGAAAAAGAAAAAAAAGTAAAAAAAAAAATCAAAACTTGCATACCAAAGGGAAAAAGCGTCTAAGAGAATTCGAACCTGCAATCATCGCATTCAAAACCGTTCACTTCAATACTTGACGTTGCCATAGCAACTTCAGTTAAATGACCAGTGAGTCTGTTTGAAGTTCTGCATCTTGATTGCTGACCACAAGAGGACAAATTTAAAGACTGTCTGCGCACGTGTGGCTCGTTGTACGTCGTTTCGCATTTGCCAACAACCTTTCGACGAGGTGAGGACTTCGTAGACTCAAGGTCAACATTTATTTCCGACTTTCTTTTGTTAGAAAGTTTCTTACGTAGTGTTGTTCTTTGGTTGTGTATAAATTACAATACGAATTTTGTCTTCACACGTTTTCTCTGTCTAATTAGACATTTTCATCAGTCATAATTAGACGCAATAAGAATAGTCTGTTCCCGCTCTTCCCTAAATCTTGTCAAGTAAAAGCAGTCTTATAAATATTAATGGTCATATTTTGCCAACTGTCCCCCCCTCGTTTTGATTCTTTTACATCATGTAAATCACACAACTCAAACGCGTGTAAATCGCGTAGTTTGAACACGTGTAAATTGTAAGTCGACCCTGTGTGTGTAGCTTTGTTTTGTTTTGTTTTGCACGTGCATCCAAAGCACTTGTCTGCGCTTTTTTGTGAGGTAGTGGGCATGGTGACTTATGACTCACCCGAAAGGTAGCATCGCGCAGGTGAGCGTGTCGGTATCCACGATGTCTCTGGTGCAAATGTCTCAGCACGTCACTCTGGTAGTTTGTAATGTTTTATACTAATGCTTTCATAATGCTTCAGACTAATGCTTTTATAATGTGATTCTATGATGTTTATGTCTTTGCTTATGACCTTGTTAGGCGCCAGTCCCGGCCGTGTTTGTCTCCCGGTTATGCGGACGCCACCTCTTTATAACGCGCGTTGCATTCCGTCCGGTGAGCACAGTGGCGCCGCTCTTAATGCCTTGCGCATGCGTGAATGATGGAGTGCCGGCTGTAAAGTCTCGGCGACTTTTGACAGCGTCGGGTGCAGTTTGTGGGAGACGATGACTGCTGCTGGTGGGGATGTAGGGGGACACCCATGTATCTCACCACCCTAGAACCACCCCTCTTGCCTCTGGTTGTGGCATAATGGAATTTCCGCCACACACACACACACACTTTTCTTTCTCAAGTTAAAAAAGAAAACGTTATTTGCTGTAAAACAGAAAGGATCCCGTCTTTTCCCCACCATACGTGAAGAATATCGCCGCCTGACGAGTTTTACGGATTATGTTCGTCAATCGCAGCTGATGGCTACAGCTTGTAATCGACTGTGTGATAAATAAAGCGTGGAAAGCGCTAGACGAGGTCTTGGTGGATAATTCTGGCCTGGGGCAAGTGGTAAAAACAATTAACTTTGAGCAATGAACTTGTAAAACCCATTGCAATCTCCAAAGAGTATATGAATATGTGATTTTTGTTTGGCAGACTTTTATATGACCACTATGTTATAGGTCTTTCACCCGTACGATGACTTTTACAAGTTTTTACATTTTTACTTAGGTTAAAATTTCGGCTTGGGTGCAAACACTGAAAAAAGATGTGTGCGATTGTCACTGCTCTAACCCTCTAACTTTTAGTGGTTTAGTCAGACTGTTAGTCATCGATCTGTAGGTGATATACTCGTGGAAAAGCAAGTGTCTGAACTGTGCCGCAGAAGCGTGTGAAATGTATGTTGGAAAGAAGTTCAGCACTCTCTCATTTCCATATCGTCTCTTGAACTGACACAGTCAGCTGTTATAATAGCGGAGGTCTGTTCATCGCAGTTCTCCACCAGACTGGTTGACATTCTTACGCAACACACCACCCTTTGACCCTGCTGAATGAAAACGATGATTCACAATTTTTCTCCTCAGTGAACGTGAGCGATGGCAGGCTAATTTTATCACATGTCAGCAGTTCTGAAGTTCAAACAACACAGCTTGTGAAGTCTGCCAACGTATTACCCGTAGAGTGATGGACGTTCTGTGAATAAGCTCCCCTCCCTGTCGCCACTCCTGGTTCTCGCCAAACTGTGTGCTGGACGGATGGTGGCGAGTTAACGAGACTCGACCTCAGTATAAAAGTTAGAGTAGCAGAGGTCTTGAAGACCAGGTGTCCATGCCCTCACCTTCAGGTTTTGAATACGCGTCCTGGGGCCGGCAAATGGATGAAGCTAGCACCTAGAATTCTGATATTAGTAATTTTGATTGCTAGGCACTGGTATTCGGTTAGCCACACTGTCAACCCGGCTTCAGCGACGTCTCGATCCTCTGGCCTTCGAGTTCCCCTTCGGCAGACAATGGCCAAAAATGTCGTCTTACGCAGGAACTGGCAATGATAAATCTTGTGATGGATTATTATGGGAGGAGCGAGAGGGTGGTGGGATGCAAACAGACCGTTTTGTGTCAAACGACATTACGAAACGTCCAGGGCGTTGATGCATTTTGGGGCTGCGTTCGATGACTGGTCTCGCTGTTGTTTACCTGTGTAAGCGTGCGCCTCGCTGATGTTGTCCTAGCACTAAATTGGCAGACTTAGTGGTGAATAGTCCCAGAGATGGGTTAGTTTGATTAATTGAAAGTGAGTTATTGTTTTGTTCTATAGTTGTTTCTTCTTGTCTGTATTCTTTTGTTTTCGTATTTATATATTTATAGTTGTTTTGTTATCAGCACGTAATAGTATAGTATTTCTAAAGTTTATGTGAAGATTGTCACTTAACTTTCTAAAGTTTATGTGAGGGTCAGGATAGTCACGTAACGTTCAAAGGTAAAAATCTTTAAATTTAAAAATTTAATGCGACAAACTTAAAGCTTTTTATGAACCATAGGTATAATTTGAATGTTGTGACAAGTTATTTTCCTTAATAGCTCGAAAAGTGAATGATCTGAAAAAAAAATCATCACTTCACATTTTGAAAACTCTGCGATAAACTAGGTGCATGGATACACGCCGATATATTGCAAAAGTCTGACTACGCCCTCTGATATACGAGGCACATCGATACGAAGACAGACTACGAAAGACGTCGATACTTTAGGAAACTTTGTCCGTAGACCGCGACTGTTACGCAAGAATCCAGAGCTGTGGGTTTATCTGATCCCTGGCGGCAGAAGCGATGGTGTTTTGACCAAGATAAAAATATTCTCCCGGATTTTTCCCAGAAAAGCGATTCATGTCAGTCTTTAAAACGGGTAAGCTGTTGCCGACATCGCCCACTAGCATCCGGACCATGCAAGTTCAAACGGATGCAGACGATAGACTTCCCTGTGCTATGTAAGAGCTCTTGCTTTTTTCTAGAGGCGGTCCGGTGGCGCAACGGTTAGCGCCTGTCACCAATACAGTGAAGGCTGGCTGTCCTGGGTTCAGTTCTCGTCGCGGGCAAGCTGTTCTTTCTCTGCATGTGGCATCTGTTTACAGGGCTGGCTGCCTTGCCGTGATATAGCCTTAGTTGCTGGCTCGGCGTAAAACACCAATTTAAAAAAAATTGCTTTTTTCTAGGGTCAAGGTTGAGCGTGTTAACATGTATGTGAAAGAGAGAGACTGTGCGTGTTTGTGTGGGTGTGTTTGTGTGGGTGGGGTGGGGGGTTTGAGGGGTGATCGTTTGGAAAATTGGAGCTCTGTTCAACATATTGAGCTAAGTCCAAACTTGTTTGCCAGTACATTGGCCGGAGTATGACTGGCACTGCGGGACTTTGGGACACTTCGCAGATAAAACGCTTCAGCACTATGTCCGGTGAAAAAAATAGACCTTTGCACGTGTGCGCGCATGTGTATGTGTGTCGTTGTGTGGTGGGTATAGAAAAGAGGGAAAACACATTGATTGATTGATTGATTGATTGATTGATTGATTGATTGATTGATTGATTGATTGACACGTACTGCTATTGATGACAAGTTAAAAGGAAAAGAAATTTTCTGTCCACATCGTTGTGTTTTCACAGCAGGCAATATCGCACGGTGTTTGCCAAACTCTGTTTCCCAGTAAATCCCATTCATCTCAGCAACAAAAAGGGAGTGAACAGCTATGCTTTCGTGTTTTCTTAATCTCTTAAAGCTAATGCTGTTTTCAGTCATGTCAACACCATTACTGCCACGAGAAGCCAAATCCTTAACTGTTAGGTGTGCATGTTTGAATATATTTACAAGCAAGGGGACCCGGCGTTGCCCGAGGAGGTCACCACACACACAAACACACACACACACAAAAATTTAATGTCTTTCGATTAAAAGTTAACCATTGAGGTGACGTTTGGAGAAAAGAGTATTTCGCAAAAAGTATCTGAAACAAGTGTTTACACAGTTTTCATTCTTAAAACTTGTTTTCCACGTTTGCAAAATTGTTTTGGATTTCTGGCATGACGTCACTGTAGATACAGGCGTTGTTTGTATGTGTGTTACTGGTGCTCGGTAGAGTTGTGGCGCTACATGAACGCGTAACTCGAGCAACGTGAAAAAAACAAAACAAAGGCTTGTAGAGGTAGTGTGAGGCGGAGTAAGGAAAAGGTCGTTGTTTTGGCTGCTTGCCTGATGCTGTTGTCTGAGTACTTCCATCTGCTTTTACGTGGGATTTCCGTCAGCATCCGAGACAGGTTTTCCCATGTTATTCCCTTAATTTACGTCGCGTTTTATTTACCGCATTGTGTTTTAAATGGTTCTTGAAAGAAAGAAGTTAGTCCCCATGATGTGTGGGTGTTACTTGAGCGAGTGAGAGAAAAAGAGAAATGTCTGTGTATGTCTGTGCATGTAGTTTTCTGCAAAACAGTATTGTCGTTGGTCGGCTTTCCCAGCATGCACTAGGGCGCAGAAAATGCCAAGTTAAAGCATAGATTACGTCAGCATCCTGTTCAACCTTCCCCCCCCCTACTTTGTACTCCCATACTCCACACTTCGAAAACCATATTTTTTCTGCAGCTCAAACGTGTTTACAGAAATTCCCTCATCCTCGTAAAGCATCATGAGACTGAGTTGTCTGTCCATCTTGACCCCACTTTATAGAGGCTCCTTTCTTTCAATTGCTTATTTTATCCTCATTTTACTTTCAAATGTTTGATATTTTTCATGCAGAAGATTGGTAATTGTAGACCAGCGATTATTCTCGCTTTTCTTCCAGTTAATTTTCAGCGAACATTGCATGTTGAACACAAACTTCTTATCAACAAAATTTTATTTCAGTTGTTAAACTTGCGTTCATAGGAATGCGTGGTGGGTCGGAAGGGACGTGGAAGGTGAATATCAGTGTCGTTTGAATTCCGATGGGCTTTTACAGCTATGTAAGATTTACAGTCGTAAAGAATTCAGCACTGGGTGAAAATTATGCGTGACTGCCAGCCATTCTGGTCATGCTGAGACACAAGAACACCCACAGTCGGGGATCCACCTCTGTTGATGGCAGCCGCCAACAGGCGTGCCGAACCCTGCTATGGTCAGGATCTGTCCTGCTGGTATCCTACGTCAGAACCTTCGTGTCACTCTTATTATCTTGTTATAGATAGGAATGTTTTTAGACCTTCTTTTTTAGTCTAATCTCTATTTCTGACATCGTTCACTGAAAATAGAAGTCGCCGTGACCTTGCACTAGATCCACCCGATGTCGGTGGAAATCCAACGATCAAACACGAGGGTCTCCAGAGCTGGGCATCAGACCTGGCGGTCCTCATAGCTGGACATCAAACGAGATAAAAATTAAACAGAACATTTCGGACTTGCTTATGTGTATGTTCCTCGATGATCATGTGTTCGTCATTTGAAAACGTAATTATTCAAAGTGCCTAAATATGGTGATCTTGTAATTCGTTGAAGTTTAATTCTGAAAGACTTCGATCCAGAAATCGAGGGCTTTTCCAGTCTGTCCAGTAATTTATTTTCCTTTCCAATTTCTTTCCTCCTTCCCTTTCCCTCTTCAGTTGTTTATCCTTTCCAGGTTCCGTTTTCTCAACTTTCCTGAAAACATTGGACGACTGCTCAGATTACAGGCGCCTTTTGGAAAGGATGGGTTAAGCCGTTAAGGTATACGATCGACCAATCAGAGACGGCGACCATGAGCTGCCGTGAAGAAGGAAGGGCTTATACTACAGTGAGATCTAAGGTTGCTGCACGAAAAGGAACAAGGCGACTTGTTAGCCATTGGAGACTTGATTTACAGACAGAATTTATTCCAGTCATTGTTCTCATTGGTTACCTGTTCGGTAGGCTGGATTGCTTCACGTTGAAAGAGGGAGGTAAAGCCTGTACCATCCTTTTTATTTATTTTTTTTTTATTTTTTTTTTTTGCTGGGGACAGGAGTGGGAGGCTTGACTCGTACACGAGGAAACGCCTTCACGGAAACCTCCTAAGTGATCCCCAACGTGGAGTTCCGACAAAACAAGCGCCAGCTGGGCAGGTGATTTGTGATTCCAGGTACCCTTAGTGCACCGGAACACCTGAGTGCATCAGACCTGAGGAACAAAAGACTGCGATGCTTCCGATTCCCTACGTGCACTTTAAAAGGAGGGGTCGTGGGGGTAAGGGGGGAGCGCGCTTAGACAAGTTAGTGATGTCGTTGAAGGGTGCAAGTGGTTCCGAGTCTGCTATTCGGCTGCGACGCTCCACACCGAGGGATCGGAGCAGCATCTGGACTTGTTGCAGACCCCCCCAGTCGCTCTGTCTTGTTTGCTGGACTCCGGCCAAAGTTACTGCGCAACAGCCGTCGCTCCCTCTCCTCCCTCTAGTAGTGTACGCAGTAAGGTGAACACCATGATTCCGTGACCTACTTTTCCTCCCCGTGCTGCTGCTGCAGACACACCGCCTTCTGGTCGGAAGGTCATTCACGTTTTCTCACCGGCATTGTTTGTTTGACCATGCCAGGAGTGGGTCCCTGCCGCCCTCTCACTCTCCCTCCCTCTCTGTTTCTGCTTCGTAAAGAAAACATGGAAAGAGGCTTCAGCGGTTGTTTGGATGTTACTGTTGTCTGAAAAAGTTGGCGATGAGAGAAGAGTGTAGGCGCTGCATCCGGCTCCGGTTTCCCACTTTCTTCTTATTCTCAGAAATCGCCTCAACACGACGCATGCAGCGTTTGCGGCGAGGAACGCCTGGTGCCAGACGTGGAGTGGCGCACTCCGCGACTAACAGCAGCGATTTGCGGATGAGTTTGGAGGGTTGGGGGCGGCGGGTGTAGGACAGAAAGTATTTGGTTTGTACGTACCAGCTCACCTTGTAGATTCCAGACTTTCTCTCTTTTGCAATCACGTGGGCACGTGCTACCTAATTTAGAACCGTGACGTAGGGTGTCCTTGACGGCTTGAGCCAACTCCTTGTCAGATTCTAACCTCCTCCCCTCCACCACCACCGCCGCCATTAACACCCGAGGCACTTTTTACCTCCGACTGTGAAGTTGGCGGGTTACTGCCAAAACTCATCTGCAACCTGAAGTAGCGGGAGGTAGGCAGCGAGAACATCAGTGTCTGACGGCGCCACAACGATTAACTCTTTGGCGTCGTCATCTGCTGGGTGTTACAGGTTGACAGAAAGCAGGAATTGCATAATGGACATGGTATATAACACTCTCTTCCTGTTCAACCACTTTCATCGCAAAATTTATTTTTCCAACATTTTTTGTGAGCGGGGTATTGTATTTGTTTGCGTTTTTGTTGGTTGGTTTTATATTTGGTGGAGGAGTGCACAGTAATGTTCTAGAGGTATGCATATACCAAAAAAATAAAAAAACAGATTTTCTTTCACGGTTCCTGGCCAAGAAACCTGGCTCGCTTCCAGATGTAAGCATTACTTGAAGAGTTTCCCTTCTGTCAAACCAACACATAGGTGCCACTGCCCCTAATCCTGTTTGTTTGGACATTCTTTACGATCTTATTGTGAAATAAGGAAGTCAGAGTGTTTTATCACCCGAATCATCAAAATTTCTTTGCAAAAGGCAGTCCTGTCGTTAAACAGTGTCTATGCGCCGTGAAACAATGACAGTTCTTTTAGCTAGCCTGTCCTTTTCATGGTCGACAAGCTGCAGGCAAAAAGCCACCATTACCGCGACAGCAACTCATAAAACATACGCAAAGTCAGCATAAAAATAATACCCTTGCTTTGCGAGCCTCCCTCTCGTGACAGTTGCGCATTTCATTGACAACATTTTTAAGTGTGTATTTCCGCCTTGACAAGGCCAACCTGAAGAAGGTAGATATCTTGGTCTTCAAAACGCAGCCTTCTGTCAGACTGGAAAACTGGACTGGTGAGTGGACACAGTGTGGGGTCAAGGTCGTCTATTTGGCGATTAAAAACGGAAGGAGGGTTAGGTAGCCTCACTGAAATAACATTTGTGTCAAGCGGGACGATACCGTGGTGAATTGATGAGTGCTAGAATGTTACTTCTTTTCTAGATTTTTTGTTCGTTCTTCACAAACTGATGCAGAATAATTTAAGCGGTCAATGATGTCAGCTTTCTATCTCCACAGATGTACACATTCGCGATACGCAGAGACGAATTTGACACAGTGTCATGTTTATGCATGATTGTGTTCTGACTTTTTCCCCAGGTGTGTGTTTGCATGAATGTGACCGCGAGGCACTCTTGCTTCGTAGTCTGCGCCAGACGTGTTCAGCCTGTACCTCATTCAGGCGTCGTGCGCCACCTCGCTTGCCATCAAGGGACGTAACCTGTTATCAAACAAAGGGGAGATAGTTGGCGGCGAACCACTACTCATTTTGTGACGTTTCCGGAGAGCTGTCCTGTCCGACATACTTCTGGCCTCGGTCGTGCAGGAGTGGGTCGCGGTAGTAACATTTTGTTGTCATAGTACCCACACGTTTCCTTTTTCCTGCTCATGTGCTTTTGTAGCGATTGGATAGTTTGAATGAGCTATTTATACACCGTAACACGAGCCTTATAGAAGAATACAGGTGACAGATATCTTCTGCATTGTCAGTTTTTAGTACATTGCCCATGGTAGTGTTGTTACGCCGAAAAAAAAACATCCTGATCGTGAAGTTGACGCTTGGTGTCAAAATAATTTGTAATCTTCTGGGCTTTGTTAGATAGGCGGGGAGTCGCTTAATTTTGGATGGAAGCTGAGAGCTTGGTGGGTTGGTTGGTTGGTTGGTTGATTTTATGGTGTCTTTCGATCTTGCATACAGTGTTTATTCGAATTATTTTCAAATAAATTGGATTTCTTGCCAGTAAAATGTAGGCACCGCTTTAAGCAGTGGTTCGCTCTTCGGTCTTGGAGTGCGTTTACACGTCCACAAAGAGTGCGATTGTCTAGAAGCATTCCCTGCTCACTGACTTGTTAAAGCAATAGCGGAGGTGCTTTGCAGTAAGTGGTTTTCTACCGGGTAACACTGCATAAACTTTCTTCCTCTGGAAAAAGCAGTTTTTGATAGGTGCAGCCAAGAAATCATGTCGCTGAGATCAAGCGCAGAGAAGTCTTATGCGGCAATTCATTCCCTTCGGAACATAAATCCTTGGAACTCGGATGGCTTTTTACTTGACATCACAAAACTGTAGGCGAGCAGACATGGGAGGATAGCTTGCATCTACACAGCATCGCTGTTGCCGCTCCTCCTTCGCTCTCTGTACTTCTGCACCTGTGCCCATGCACTTTACAGACTTCTAGAATTTTCTGCCATAAACGTTTTTGTCGTCTCTCACGTCAACTTGCGTCAATACCTACTGCAGAGAGAGCATGCGCGTTTGTACGTGCGTATATTTCATAATATGTTTCTTTTTTTTCCTCTTTATTCTGTCCTTCGTTCTTTTTAGTGTTGTCTTCTGTCTGTATCGCTCCCTGTCTCTTTTTCCCCCTTAACCAGTCGTTGGGTGAGCATAATGAGTTGCAGCAATAGCGGTGTATGCGCGACAGCTGGCCCTATTTTTCGCTTTATCTACATTTGCTTTTTTTTAAATAAAACGTCTTGTACAAGAGCCTGCTAGAGGCCCGCACAACGCTGACCTTTGTCATTATAGTTAACTTACGACATCATGGTCAGAGTGATAGAGGTGGTGAAGCCGGAGTGACCAAGAGGAAGTCGCCTGACGGCCATTCCTGGCAACAAATGACACATCCAGAATACAACTGCCTTTGTCGGACACGAGGGGTGAACATCCGACTGAGGGTTATTAATCTCGATGACATGCATTTTGATACTGCCTAGCCGGGACCCAGTGTGATAGAGATTCATTGCCTTATACCGTAACAAATCTGATGATTAACTAATTAAAATTACAATAATGATATCATTGAATCCTATTACATCAGATGCTATAACGTAATTTTCTGTCCGGGAAGACGACTGGAGCCATTGGACCATTGATGCCCACACCCTTTTGTGCATCCGCCCTCTTTATGTACACCTTTTTCTGTACATGCACCCTGTGCACTCTGTCTCCTGTACACATACCCTCTTTAGTTGTCGAGCATTCTAATTATTGTACTAGTCCTATCTGAGTGCACAAACCAAAATACAGGACGTCTACGGATTTTATGGCCGGATGAAATTTGCGTAAACGTCATGGCACTCCGGATAATGAACCACTAAGCACAAAGCACTGTGTGTGACTTCCATTCAAGCTAATAAATAAGAAGAAAGTTTTACTCCCCCACAGCTTCCTGCGCATGAAAGTTGTTCAAGGCTGTGACCTTGATGTGTCTCATTCACCTGGCTGTTTTTGCTGAGGTTGTGAATGAATTGAATTCTGGACATGCGCATACAAGTGAAATCCGTTGGGTTTTTTTCCTCCCTTGCAAATACAGTTTGCAGACTTTGTGACCTTCTGAAGGTTTGGGTATGGACTAGTTGCAATGAGAACCGCAAAATGTCGGTCAGCCAGCCTGAAGGTCCTTGGCGCAACTCCACTGCCCAGAGGCCTTCAGCATCCGCCTCGTGCGTCGCTCGCCATTAACAGCGTCTTCGCTTGCGTGGTTGCCGACTTTTCGACGGCCATTGCTGCCCCTGAGGTTGTGCACCACAGGCCATGTATCCGGCACCATAGTGGGTTAGATTGGGAAAGGTGAATGTTCTAAGGGCTACGATTTTCTGTTCACCCAGTCTCCGAACTGTCTTCGGTCATCTAGGCTTGTCTGTCTCTCTCGCTTGCCTGCTTGCTTTGCTGTGTTGATAGGTCCTCAGTTTATGCGTTATATAAACGCTTGACCACTTAATGTTATTTTCAGATTATTAATTTACAGGATTTTGAAGCTTGCTATCGTCAATAAATTTGTCTTTTCTATGGGTTAACAAATTCTAGTGTGTTTGAATATCGGTACCTGTTGCGGATGCTCACAAATAGCCGTCGGCGTTATGGTTTGAGAGTTGCATGTGACACTCGTAGCAAAGTGTACTTGCGGCAAATGTACTCTTGTACAACTTTGCTGTGCCGCTCGGTGGTGATGCACTCCTTGGCATTCCAAGACCTATAGATTAGTTATGTCTACGAGGTCATTTCACCTGTCGACCTACAGGTCAGATCCACAACAGAAATCATTTGATCAGTCAATTTACAGCTATACTGCTTCGGAGATCATTGGCCTAGTCGATCGACAGGTCACAGTTATATCGGAGCTCCAACAAGAAAGGTTTACCTTGGAGCTCGTTTTACCATACCAGTCGAGCAACACTTTAGGTCTACTTCGTGGTGGGAGGGATGAGCTGTCCGGTGGCACAACGGTTAGCGCCTGAAGATTTGCTATCCTGGATTGAGAGCTCGTCTCGGGCACGATGTTCTTTCTCTGTGTGTGCCATCTGATTACAAGGCTGGCTGCTTTGCCGTGATATGACCTTTGTTGCTCGGCTTGGCGTAAAGACCAATACCGCCAATACCTTGGAGGATCATTTGACTTGCCGACCTATATAGTTGAGGTCTACCTCGGGGGTCATTTGACCAGTCGGTCTGAGCTAACCGTCCGCCGTTTTATCTCCAACCGGTGTTTTCATCAACATCATTCGAGAAGGACATCTACTGAATCAAACAGAGGGTGGTTGGAGTGATATGGTAAGCTGTTTGACGTAATGCTTGGCGGCGATTAGAAAGAAAAGAAGATAACCCGCGGCCTTGTAAACTCGTTGTCACAGATAGGCAAAAGTGCGTGGGACTGAGGAGACAGGTTTGTGAGCACGTGCATACGGGAAGGCGACGCTCAGAGAGCCAAACCACGCGGATCAGATCACCCTCACGGGCAAGAACCGAACGTAAGCAGCGACAGTTTTGATGATGTAACAACCAGAAAACCTCGCGAGGTTTCAAGCCCAGACTAAAGCAGCCTCAGTGATAGCTACTTCGGCACTAGATGTGGCATTCTCTGCCGATCCATTCAGTAACCAGTGTTGTTGTTGTTGTTGTTGTTGTTGTTGTTGTTGTTGTTTTAAAATTAGGGGGAGGTGAGAGAGCTGTGGGTTGTGCGTGGCGGCAGATTTCCCTGAATAAAAAAAAAGAATATTCGACTTCGTTTAAACGGCGCGCGCATATGTATATATGTATAGATGTAACATGTTTTAACATGGCGCTAACGAATGCAAAAGATGAATGCTACTGGTGGTGCCCTGTTCCCTTACTGTCAGTGTGCTGGACATGAAGTATGTCTGTTGCGCGCTCTTTGCCTGAACATTGCAGTGCATGTCGTGGTTGTGCATGTTCGTAAACATCGTGCTGACAGTGTCTTTACCCCCAGCTACCACCGATAAACAACAACGCCTCACGGTAAATGATGTGTTCGGATGTCGGTAGCTTAGAGTCGGGCAGAGGTCCACGTGCGCACTAGCTGGTTCCTAGATATTTTATAAGGATTTTGGCTGACAGCTAGGGTTAGCATTAGCATCCAGGCTGTAATTGTGATTGCGGTCGGTGGTAAGTGGGAGGGTGGGGGGGCGGAATGCATAACATGAAACTTTGGGAAAAAAAATTCAGGAGTCCCGAAACGTAGTATGACGACCCCGAAGGTATACTTTGGCCGACTGGTCTGGGGACGCCGCAAGCTGGTGCTTGACGTCACGGGCAACCCAAAAACTCGCCTTGAAGAGAACTCTTCCCCTGATGGCGAGTCTATCTACAGCCAAAGTTTATCTGTTCGAACTCTTGATGTCTCGACAAAGAAGTGGGCCAACTTCGCGCTAAGCTGGGTTGAAAGTTATCATTGTTTACCATGACGGGGACATTTTGCCTACGTAAGACTGATGCCCATCCCTCGAGCTTGAAGGGTCGACGATCGACCTTACCCCCCATCCCCTCTTCCAACCCTTTCCTCTTGACCAAAACGAACCTGGGCCGAGTTCACGTTCGGAGAAGACTGTTTCGTGATGGCTGGTGCACCGGATGGCCAACGGAAGATTTCTTTAGCTGCAACAACGACCGCTGGGGCTCCCGCCGACAGACACCCGAGGATGTATGTGTTCCACCCAGTGAAGCAGAGGGGCGAGGCGCACAGTTTACAACCGTGCACCCGTCAACTTGGAGATAATTTGAAGCAGGAGCAGACTGTACCATGTATATCATCGAGAAATTTGGATTTTTTTTTTCTTGTACGAATGGCTGACTTTGTGCGTTTTCAAGCTGTACTCACAGATGAAATAAGCAAGTTTTAATCTTAGATTGAGGGAAAGAGAGGTGTTCGCTTCAGGTAGGGAATAGGTTACACGGTGCGGAAGAATAATAATAATAATGAATAATATTTTTTCCGTGGCGTAGTGTCAAGAATGATTTAAAAGACAAAAACATTAAATATATAAAAATAAAAGATTAAAGATCCTTAGATGATTACATCAATTAAAATGTGGATTGCTAGGGTATTGTGAACATGAGGCTAAATTAGTGACTGACTGTTGAATTATTATAAATAAAAGACTGGACTAATCATCAGTAGCTTGCTAACACAAGGCTTAAAGAATGAATAAATGCAAAGTTGGAGGAGGGTGAAAAGGGAGAGGTAATAAGGAAATCAGGAAGGAAAGACATGTTCGGGTGGGAGGGGGAGAAATCCACGTGGATTTGACCCCACTGCACCAGATGTTTAGAATCCGGAATGGAGGCGGAGAAGTCAAGTGTAATGAATGAGTGCGTTCTTCACCGTAACACCATAACAAAACCAAAACATACGAGACAAGGGAAGGGTGATGAGCCGGCGCCAAGTGTTGCGGTTAGCTTGTTCGATGTTGTGAAGAAGAAGGAAGAAGTGCAATTCATCCTGCACCACCGGGCCGCGGTGCATGATGGGGGTGGCTCAGTAGTCATGCTAGGGACAAAGTTGAGAATCAGCGAGATTCGGTGCCAGAAGTAAAATGGGAAAATGAGTGCTGAGAACTAGAGGGTGCACTCTCCCTGGGAAGTGAGTGCAGCCACTGATAGAGTGCTGAGAAATAGTGGGTACGGGGTACTGGATTGACCCGAGAGGACACTTGAAGTACTCGGCGTACTGAGATGGCTTTGTACGTCAAGGATGATGATTTTTCAAGTTGTTGTCGTTGGCGATGACGAGGATGATTACGACGATGTGTGTGGGTGATGGCGGTGGGGGTGGTTTGAGACAGAATGAACAGCAGCAGCACCGTTCCTGTTCTTTATCGTTTTGGTTACCTTTGTAATAGTGAACACGGAGTCCCATGTGCTAAGGAGCATGTGCCTCTCCAGCTAGAAAGCCTTCTCCCCAAAGGAAGGCACAAAGAAACTCTCCATGCAGGTGCCTTCCTATCTCCTCCTCCTCCCCGTCCCAGAGAATGCTTTGTTACGCATGACAATTTTTTTTCTTCGTTGAAGGGATCATCAGACAGCGGTTGGAAACTTTTTCGAGTTCTGTGTGTGTGTGTGTGTGTGCACGCTCGCGAACATTGGCAAGTATGGCAGGTAAACAATTCCGCGCGCATTCTTCACTCTCTCTCTCTCTCTCTCTTCTTTAGTCACTTACCGGCGTTTATTTATTTAAAAATCTTTTGATGTAGAAAGAACATTTGGATAAGGTCATTTTATCCTTTGAATCCTTAAAAAAAAACTTCCACTGAAAATGTTTTTCAATCCGATGATATGCGTGAGCAGGGTCGAGGGGATGTAGTGGCGCGGGTGAATAGTCTCACGAAGACAAAGCAGAATGTAGGGCATGAAATCAATCAGCGTCGGCCGCCATGTGAGTCACTGGTACACTGGACCGTCAGTCGGGTCTGGCAGGAAGTTTCAGCGGCTGGCAGGAACATATCCAGCGTGCGTCATAGGTCACGTGACGGCGGCAGCTCCTGATGGCGACTAGGAAACGCCGTACTCTGTCCTAACACCGCGCTTTCGTGCTGGGCATTATAAGTCACCAGCAGTTTTGGATTGGAACTGACAAGAGCGGACGTCTATTTGATGTTAACGACAAGGTCGTAAAAGGGACTGGGATTAGATGTGAGACGGGTGAGGCGGATTGATTGTAACTGATCGTGAAACTTCGGTCTTACGGCGAGTGTCGTGAAGGTAAATCTAGGATAGGTTATTAATTACGAGACTGTGGTAAAAGCACGTGTTGTTTCCGTATATTTGATGACTTTTTCATGAGCAACCCATTTGATTACTTCTTTTAAATATAAAATTTAAGAAATGACATTTCACATTTGACACGCTGAGTGTCACAGTAAAAACAATTCTTACAGGAGTGGTCTCGAAAACAGTTGTACACAAACAAGCAGGGTACCTCTTACATCAGTTAAGTAACGAAAAAATAACGTAAAGGATTTTATGCGACTTACAACGGTGTAGTATCAACTTTTGGCATTCATTACTGCTTTTTCCGTGCTGGCTGATTGAAGACCGTTACTGTTTATTTTTGGAGGCTTTATGGATATGGGAGCTTGGAGATGCACAGAAACATCTAGAGTTACTGTCCTTTCTCTGCATTTTTCTCAATTTGTTATTCGAGAGCAAAAAGGATAATCATGCGCTGGAGTAATCATGTTTAGATCGTGGGAATTAGATAATTGGGATCGTTATTTTGTATGTTTAATGTTTGGAATACTGCAATCTTCTTCGTTCTTTTGTAACACGAAAAATGTTAATTCGGTGCATCCTTCTGACGATGTACCTTTCAAAAGCACCGATTTGAAATGCAATGCACAGGTCTTTGCTAAGAGTTTGCAACCACAGAGTTTTTTTTATTTTATTCTATTTTATGTATTGTTGTCGCACTGCTGTAGATCATTAACGGGGATTTTTCACTTGTTTTACTTGCAAAACTCACCTCTGGACCTCAGCTGTTGATCTGATCGCGAGTATATTTTTTCTATAATAATAAAGCATCAGCAGCAAAGTGGTCGGGGGGGGGGGGTAGGGGAAACACACATACGCTCAGGTGTAGAAGGGTGTTGTAATTGGGGAATGTACGGGTGTGCTGTAACGACAACCCTGTTGCTGGGTCCATTGTACGCCCCTACTCTCTCTCTCTCTCTGCCGTACGTAGGTCACAAAGCGCGACCTATGCCGCGCGGCACAAGGCTCCGCTGGGTGACGTCACAGGCGAGCAGTGAGCGCAAGAGGCCGTATATAAGGCTGGCGAGCGCGCGTGCCTGTACATTTCTGTTGGCGCGGACGTGCACTCAGCAAGCCCTGTTGCTGCTTACCTCGGTGTATTGCTTCACTCTCCGTCTCAGTGTCACTCGCTTGCGGCACGTTCTTGCGTGACAGAAGGGAACAGCTGGCAAGGTGCATATGCCAGTCGTGTTTGTTGCTGTCGACGGCGAACAACCCAGATCAGCTGTCGTCGTTGTTGGACTAACGCAGCTGCAAGCTTCGTATTTGTTTCTTTTTTATCCAGTTCGGAATTCGTTTTGTGCTGGGAAGTTGGGTTTTTTTTTTTAAAGACAGCTTGTGAAAAGGACCTCGTGCAGACGACAAATCTGAACTCGCTGTTCCGATTAACTCCCGCCGGGTCGAGGACAAGAGCAGCTGCTGGATTTTTACGCTGGAGGCGGTGTACACCCGCCTTGGACAGTGGTGACGTTGTCGGTACCCGACGACTGCCCCCGTGGTCGTGTCGCTGGTGTTGTTTTTATAATGCCTGCACTGTGTGCTCTGCTGCCGGGGACCGCCACTCTCCAGGAGCAACAGCTGGACATCATGCTGACCGCCATCAAGACAGAAACCATTCTGCTCGCCGTCACCACCGCCACTGACCTCGCCTGTAAGTCAGAGCTCACAGCCTGCGTCACCCGACATCTCTTCACAGCACCGATTTCTGTCTTTGTCTTATTTATTTTTTTATATTTTTTTTAAGTTTTTCATCCTATTGTTTTGATATTTTCTGCTTTCATGCACTGCACACATCCTGATATTCATTTTTTTATTATTTTCTTGATTTCTTTTTTTTGTTTTGTTTGTTCATTAATGAGTTTGTTCTTTCATTCTTCCTTCTTTTTTTCTTTTGTGTAATACCCACCCGTGCACACACACACTCTCTCTCTCTCTCTCTCACACACACACACACACACACAGAAGAAACTCGGTGTTTGAGAATGTTCGTACCTCCTTCTCACCATCCACCCAATTTCTCGTAAGCTGACGCAGGCTTTTTTGCTTTACTGTCCTGCCCGTCTTTCGCAGAAACAGGGAAACAATTTGCTGTCAGTGGGAGTAGTATGTATCGGGCGCTTGACAAGAGCCATCTAGCACTCGTCTGACCTCGGAAACCGATCCGAAATGGGTTACACTTGCGTCATCAAGTTTTTGGTAAAGCCGAGCGTCGCCGATTCCGTTTCGTGTCGCTCTAGTGACCTCATCCTGATTGCGAGGAAACGGGGTGTCTGCATCATCACCAATAGGATGGCACGCGCCACCGTAATACAGTCAGCTGGCAAGCGCATTCTTTTCTTTCTCGAAATGTGTGCACCAGGCAGGGTTTTGTTTGGCACGAAGCCTTAAGAATGCCCACCAGCCGGGTGGAATTTATGGAATACCTACCTCCCAGTCTATCATTATTCCTTTGGCAGTCTTCTCTAGCAGGCATTCCTAAAATACTAATCAGCTGCAGAATATCTGTTCACGGCTTCTCTGGAAGGAGAGTGTCGGTTTTAATTTTCTTTGAAGAATCCCATGGGATAGCTTGTGATTATGAAAACAAGTTGGTGGAATGTGTATCATTGTCAAGTCGGTGGCATGGAGGGATTGTCATTCGTTGATCAGGTCTGGGTACGCCACCTCCTGCAGAGCAGTAGTTTAGTGGCGGCAGTGCCGGAATGGCTCCCATGCTTTTGAAATCAGTTTTTGACGAAAAATGTAGACCAGTGACTAGTGTTCACGCTTAACGCTGTGTGCAACGCGTAATTAAAAACTGTACTGCAAGATCAGAGAAAGAGTGTGCAGTTCTTCAGTCTGTCTATCCCTCTTGCGCAATACTTCTTCAGCAGTCTTTGTACTTTCCAAAGACATGTACCAACCGACTTCGTCGTCTATTTTATATTTTTTTTCATTCAGCTGCTAAACATCATGTCACCCTGACCCAGCAGGCCAGTGTAAAAGCAAGCCGCATCACAGGAAAGGAAGAGTCTTCCATTTCTCGCAGCCAGCGAATGGAGCTTGGCCTATTGGCCTGTTGATCCGGTGGCGGAAATCTACGGTCGATGATGAAGAAGCTGCCGGCATATCGAGGCCTGGGCCGGGAAGGGGAAAAGAGAACGAGGGAACATCTGCAGGACTAAAACCCACCCAACCACCCACCCACCCACCCACCTGACTCCCATGCTGAAAGCGATGCTGCACGCGCCTTTGGCGGGGGGTGGGGGGGAATGCTGTTTTGATTTGGGGCGGGGAAGGAGACAGGATGGAAAAAAAGTGGAGATCGCCGCAGAAAGTCTGTCGCCCACCGATCGCCAAGGGCAGAAGGTCTGACCCTCGCCGGCCTAATTAGGCGATGATCGGGGCTGAGGGTACTCGTCTTTCTTGTGATCCCCTCGTGTGGTGCATGAAGACCGCTGCAGTATATCATACTTTCAATATAACATGCTTTAGTTTCGATATGGGTGCTGACATTTTAATGTCGTGATGATGTTAATGTTCGGGTAAACCCGGTGCGTTGTTTTTGATCTTGTGTTGGTCAAGGGCTTACGTGTTTGAGCGATCTACTCTGATAGACTTTTAGCAACAATTTCTTAGAAATGTTTGAAAGATGTCATTCATATGCAGGTTATATACATGCACAACAGAAAATAGGTCAGGATTTGTTTTCATTATTCTTCCATAGTCAAACTTCCTTAAGGTTAGCAGCTGCTTATGGTTTTCGAGGCAGTGCCCAAAGGAAGAGAGTGTCATGGCTTATTGTTTCGTGACACTTTCGTAGATTGTATTTGGAGTGCACGCTGCGAAATCGCCATCTTCCAGGCAACATTAGCATGTGAAAATACTTCGCGATATTTTATGTAATTTTTTATTTCCTTTTCCTGATCTTGCTTTCTTCCGCATCGCTGAGTCAGGCTGGCAACATTGACGCAAAGGCTGGTCTTGACAAGGAACCCCCGCTTTCTGACAACATTGGTGTCGGTTGAGTGGCGCTCAGCAAAAACCGACAATCCATCTGCAAGTGACGGGTCATTTATAACAGCCTGACAACTGCTTTACTTTCTCTTCCTTTACCTTACCAACCGCCTTGCACCTACCTCCCCCCTCCCCCGGGCTCTCGGTCCGCACCCTCCTCACATCCCCCCTTCTGGCGTCTGTCAGGTGAAACACAACTTTAGCTTTCTTACCTTCTCCGGTAAAGCGATTGGCCTGCTCCGTCTTTCCGCGTATGAGGTCAGACATTTGTTACCGGTATTTTGCCCTCACTCGTAGTCCACCTCACCTTTCTTCTTCCTCTAAAAATTAAAAAAAAAAATCTCCTCAGGTAAGCTTATCATGTACTGGTGCACTCCTAGGACTTAGCTCGCACTTGTTTAGCCACACCGCCGAAGCTTCGATGCAAAGTACCTAGCGTAGCTTGCTGACTGCGGGTGTAGAATGCAGGGCTGTCTCTTGATGACGCAGGTTTCGTCATCTTCTCCTGTCCAAACTGTCTGCGTTCAGCTTGTTCCATGTTTTACAGTTCGTTACGGTCGTTATATATGCCATGATCTCGCCCTACATCCTTTCCTATTCCCTCTCCCCATCGGTCGTTTCGAAAAGAAATTTTTTTTTGGGGGGAATGACCACTGAGAGGGATTGGGCGTGGGGAAGGGCCGGGGAAGGTAATTTTTCGAGGGGGAGGGAGGTTGCAAGAGAATTGACAGAGTGTCGCGCGCTTGGAGGGTGATGGAGAAGCCAGGGATCTCGAGGTGTCTGCGGGCCCTCGAGGGGTCGTGATTAGGGATGTTAATGAAGGCATGACTCATTAAACACTAAGCTGAACCACCGCCAGGACGCGCCATTCCGACGACAGATGTGCATCCGTGGCTGTGCTTAAAATTCAGATTTCTTTTGAAGGACCGGCGTTACGCTAGCCACCCCCACCCCCACACCCCCTCTCTCTCTCTCTCTCTCTCCTGTTCTCCTCGAACTTCCGCCTGTCTCTTTACCTGGTCCAATAACGAGACACCTGACAGTGATAACGGACAAGTGGCGTGTCCGCCGTTCTCGATTAATGAATCTCTGCGTCACAGCGCGCACGCGTGTGTGGGAGGGTGTGCGTGAAGTATCTGTGAAATACTGTGAAATTCACGACCAGGTGAAGGTTAAAAAAAAAACTACCCGTACATCTGAAATCCTTTTCCTCTTTGGGGATCTGAAAATCGGAATAAGTGTTGAAGATTTTATTTCCTTATTTTTCTGCATTATAGACTCCGAAGGTGTCTCCTTGTACTATAAATAGTGTAATGTTTCCAGTTAATCAACACTAAGAAAAGCTGAGATTTAATAGCCCATCTATCACTCATTGCTGTCACATAGCCGCAAGAAGATTTAAAATATCTTTTCATCGGTGCTATTGAGAGGGAATTTCTGGTAAGCTTCGCATTCACATGATTCTATTTCTCTTCCTGTTAACATCTTTATTTCTGATTCAATCATCGAACATCGTGGGAACAGTTACACCAGGCGACGTGACGTCGGTGACTATTTAGTTCCAGATGTAAGATATCCTGCTTTATCTGTGGTTTCTGCAGACTGTTATGTAATCCATGGCATCCTCGTGGTGTCATATTGTTTAGCCTTGTCGCTGTTGGAGTTCCGCGAAGGTGAAGTGTGTCGCTTGCAAAGTCTTCCGCGTTAGCGACGACTACTACAGCACCCAGCGGGGAATTTTGTCCGCGTTAATTCTGTAAGTCGATAGTTTGACTTGCTGCGTTCTATTTCCAAATGTGTGGGAAAACACACACGCTTTGCCACCAATGCGCGTGTCGGTGAGTTGGGTTCACTCCCGGTAAAAGAAAGTTCTTAAAGACCAACCTGAATGGTTTTCGAAGTTTTCATATATCGGTAGATACAGGCGATATAAACCTAACCTGTAAATTTTAGCCCCCAAAACCCATCCATTAATTAATTATCCGCTACGATTCGTACTTAGATCAACAAGCGTCGCTAACAGTGTACTACGTCACACTAGTGCACCATTCACAACACTGGCAGCAGTCAACGCCAAACAGAGAGAGAGAATGAGCGACAGTTCAGGTTATTGGGACGTTGAAAGTCTGTATTTCTCGTGGTTTTGAAAAACTGCTACTTTAGCACGAGAAAAGCAGACTTTAACGTCCGAATAATCCCAACTGTCGCTCATTCTCGCTCTGTTTGGTGTTGACGGCTGCCAGTGTTGTGAATAGTGCACAAGTGTGACGTACTACACTGTCAACGGCGCTCGTTGATCGCTGGTGCGAATCGCGTACTTTGCTAGTGGATAATTAACCGATGGGTTCGGGAGGCTGCAATGTACAGGTTAGGTTTATATCGCTTGTATCTACCGATATCTGCATAAAACGCAAACCATTCAGGTTGGTCTTTAACCAGGGCCACATGAAGTAACTTAGACATTTTGCCTCGTGAGATATGAACTTCTTCTCGAAACTCTTCTTGTTTGTTTTGATAATTTTGTTCTCGAACATATAAGCGTGCGATCTGCATTTCAGCCGATCAACCATTTTCCGTATCGTTAGTAATATTTTCCTGTTCCTGCAGGTCAAGGGCGGCGGTATCGCCCATAAAGTGAAGGTCAGAGGTTAGGATCAGGCTCAGTCTTGACGGCTTAACCTGCACAATCTGTGTATCCCGATAAGTCCTGTAAGCTCGGTGATGTCAAGCTGTGGGTGCGACAGCTTCCGACCGCAGGAAGTATTGTCAATGTTGCTGCCTTTTACAACAAAACATGAATTTATAGCTCATTAATCCTGGTAAGTCCTGTAAGCTCTGACATGCCCTGTTTTAGTTCACGATGTGGCATCTGCTGACCAGCAGTAAGCACTGTCAGCAGCAGATTGTGCTCCTCATTTGCATTATAATCAATAAAAAATAATTGGCTATTTATGTTTGTTTTTTTTTAATTAGGTGAATATTTTTATATCACTTTTTCGGTCAAGAGACATAGGGACAGGCCGAAAGCTCTGAAATTACCTGTGACCTTACTTCTCTTTCGTTCTATAGCTTTGCTGCCATAAAGTCCTTAGGGGCGCAGCTTGCAGATAAAGGTAAAGATCATCCCATAACCTTTTCAGGTCGTTGGGGAGTGAGGTGCTAGAGACCTTACTTTTGTGGGGGCCACCTTTAAGACTTAGCTTGTAGACTCCACGCGCAGAGGCAGGAGACCTCTAGGGTAACGTAGCACCAAATTGCCTAGGTGGCAACACTTTGCAGCTCTCTCACCCCTGGTTTACAGCCCTCGCTAACGAGTCCCCCGCTTACGCCTTTGCCTGTTACAGACAAGCAGCAGGAGCTGGACCTGCCCACGGTCAAGGTCGAGCATGCGGAGCCGATCAGAGAGCGCAGTGTGCCGGAGAAGAACCGTCCAATGTCCGAGATCTCCGGCGTGCGCAAGCTGAAGCACACCAACAGCTTCACAGGCATCGTGCCCAAGTATGGTGTCGAGACGCCGCACATGGAGGAGCTGGGCAAGGTAGGTCACCCCACCGGCGCTTGCAGAATAAAGACGAGTTACGGGGCTTTTTGCGCATCCTTACGGCCGGTTGGGTGGTAAGGGGAGGAGAGGCAATGCATTTGTTCATAGCATGTAAAAAAAAAAAAAAAAAAAAGCATCAAATAAAAAAATGTTATCTCTTAAGAGAAAGAAGTGAACAGATGAGGGGGGGGGAGTATTAAGTGATTAGAAACATGCTTTGTCGTATTTGAATTGAAGAGCTAAGGATGGGAGGAGGTAGAGAAGGGATAGAGTTTTAATCAACAACCAGAGCTTGTCACGGAGATGGAGGGCTTGCAACTGATCGATGTAACTCGTTTGTCGTCTTTGTGTAAATGTAGACTGTGAGGCATATTACGGTTAAGGAGACAAAAGATATTCGCAGGAACTGTGTCTTGGCGTGCTTATTCTTCTATTCTTGTTGCTCTTGCTTCTTTTTAATTGAAAAGAAAGAGGTTCTATCAACATCATCGACACGAGCTTGTTATAAAGATGACAAATAATGACTAATCGATGGAGAATACTTTGTCTTCTTTGCACGAATACTGACATGGATATTACGAACAAAGGAGCTACTCAAATAATAGCGTTAAGTGTTGTTCTGTTGTTGCTGGTGCGAGTATGACTGTTGTTGTTACTGTTATTGCTGCTGTCCAATTAGAAGGAAAAACTTGATATCCGCTGTAAAGCACAACTTTTGTTTCTTTTTTTTTAAATAAAAGGCTGGTCCTGTCTTTCACACATGAAACATTTTTGTTTCGTGTGTTACAGTATCTGAGCAACTTGGACAAGTGGGGCGTGGATTTGTTCAAGATTGCAGAATATTCCAACAACCGTCCGCTCACCTGTGTTACCTATACGATATTACAGGTGAGTCAGAAAATTCAGCAGCCATAAGGAACCGTATGGGGCACATATGTCTGAACTAACGCACCCTCTTCACCAAGCAGCAGTCCTCGCTGTCCTTCAAGCAGGGTACCGTTGCAAACACGTGTTAAATCTTGCACATCTGTTGCTCTTGCAGCTTATCATATCGACAAACTTGTTTGTTTTTTTAAGCATCATTACGCTGTTGTCTGGTTCGATGAAACTGTTACAGGACAACTTTTTTCAGCATAAATAGGCATTTCATAAACGCTGCAGAATTTCATTATGGCACAAAGGGTAAACAACCCACTTTCAATGCATTGTCATTTTGACAACTCTCCTGTCGCCTGGAGACCTTTATTATTTTGGTGGGTGGGTGTGTGCATTGGTTTTTTTAAGCACTTAAGGCGCCAGTTACACAATCTGCAGACGTATTTCTACTTGTGCGTTTCTGTGTTCGCAGTCTTTATTGCACGTGTCGCCTTGTTTTGTCCAGGAACGCGAGTTGGTGAAGAACTTCAAAATCCCGCCCTCGACGCTTGTCACCTACCTTATGCACCTGGAAGACCACTACCATCGAGACACACCTTACCACAACGCAATCCATGCTGCCGACGTCACACAGTCCACACATGTTCTTCTGTCAGCCACTGCTCTCGAGGTCAGTAAATGCCTGCCTCTCTGTCTCTCTCTCTCTCTTCCCCCACCCCTCCCCTGCCCCTCACCCTTTAGTTTAACCTATCTAGATCTACACTTGCTTAGTTCTAGCTTATAGACTAGAGTTGACAAGGAGGGGAAGGGTAAGTGATCGGATTTGTGTCACTTCTAACCTGTAGACATTTGGCAGTCAATCGTAGGTAAACCAGCACGTGCTGACATTCGCCATGCGCCAAACACCGGAAGTGGCTAACCAAGACGTCTGTCAGACTGTAGTTTCACCAAGACAGGCTTTAATGAAGCGAAACAAAGAGGCCTACATTCGTAGTGCTGGCACGGAAATAATAAATATGATTAGATGGGGTCGGGTGGAGAAAATGGATTTATCTGTGAAGAAAAAAATGCAAGTGCTGACGTCATCCTCTGTGGTGGACGTGAATTTCGGCAGCGCCGCGGCGTTAGACTCGAGCAAGAAGAGAAACTCGTTATCTGCCCTGCCGCCTGTCGTGCATTCAGTCATTGGGTGGTAGGGTGTGTAGAGCGGGGAGCCTGGTGGCCTCCACCCAGGTTCCTGGGATGCTGTAAGTGTCGGGAGGAGGGCCGCCCTGGCATATCGCAAGACAAGGTGGTTACATGTATGCCTGTGAGATGGCAGCCGCGGGAGCGCATGTGGTGGGCTGCTCGACGAGGGGATTAAAACAGCGCACGCGTGGTCAAGGGGCGCGAGATTAACGCGCGACCTGGCGATAACTGCGGCAGAGGCTGTGGCCGTATTTCACATTGTTGTCGCTGCTCTGGCATCCACTTTCCGGTTGGCGTACGTGCCGACGAGCACAGCAGTTGTGCGAGGTCTTCCGTGACCTTGCACTGCACAAGGAACTTATTGGGCGGAGGGCATGGGATGGGGAGGGAGGGTGTTTGGGGAAAACGCCTGTTTGTGAGACGCTGGTAAAGGTAAAGTGGTGGTCGTTCTTATTGTTTCCTCACGTGGGCAGCAGCTGGCTGTCGTTGTTGTGGTTGTTGACGTAGTTGTTTCCGTTGAGCTTTGTTCTGGTATCTAAGCCTCTGATGATCCTTTCTTTCCACCCTCCCTTCCCCCATAATCAGGGCCTGTATGATCTTATGACCACCTGTCGGGTCTCTCTTATTCCGCAGAATTTATCCGGGCGTGACGCTCGGAGATGGCAGCGATTGAGAGCCGTACTGTTGTTCTGAACAGTCGCTCATTAGCCGGACAAGTAAGGTGGCAGGCAACAGGGAGGACGTAATGTTGGTGTCGTCCGCACGGAATTCCGCTTTTTTATATTCGGTTTTGGAACAGTGTCGTCTGCTGTTGGAACTAGTGCTTATTTACCTCCCCACTCACCCACCCAGCCTACACACGCAAAAAACACAGAGGAAGCTCGCAGAGCCATTAAACAAGGAAGATGGCAGTATAACTTCACGTTGCTAAAGGCGTGCACGGCGTGTGATCATCTGTGGGCAGCGTGTTCATATTTGTCGTAAGAGGTGGTAACGGTGGTTTTGCGCTCCATTTCTTAATTAGTCGAACCCCCAGCCCCTGCTCCCAGCTTGCGCCAAGCTTGTGCTATGAGCGACCTTTACTGATGCACTCAGCAGAGTTTGAGCTTACAATATTTGAAATTTTATTTGTTACACTTCACAGCTAGAGTGGTGTTCCGACAGCTGGTCTTTCCCCCATATATATATATATACTTCCAATGACTTTTTTTTTAAAGTTTCCCTTTAAGGTCGAATAGTTTTATCTGCGTACCTGCAGGTGATTTGATCACACCTGGCGCTACGGCTATCTGGCCGATACTGTGTGTGGCACGCGGGATGATCGACGTCAAAGTCAGTTGGCACAGTTATCTCCCAGTCCATGCCTGTCCGTTTCGTCACGAGCTTTGGTTACCCACCCTCTCTCAGCTCGTCTCCAGCCACCAACCTAAATGCGATTGTAATTAGATCCTAATGGTGATAGATTAAATTCCCGACGCCTTAATAAGAATTACATCTCCCTCACACCCACTTCCCGCTCTGCATCCATCTTTTTTGTGGCCCACATCTTCGCCTCTTGCCGGGGCAGAGAGGACAACCACACTCAGCAGCAAGAGGCACGCTGGCGTTCGGATAGTGTCGAAGTACAAAGGTCGATATGTCAGCACACGTCATCCCTTTGTGTCTAAGAGCGATTTTCACCTGGTTTGGCCGCACGCACACCAGCGTCGCCAAGACAAGGCCCTTTGTTTCCATCTCAGCCAGTCAAAGCGTTGCTCAGAGACAAGGGCTTTGAGAAGGATTTTCTTTGTGGCGGGGCATTCTTTTATTAAAAAGAAAAAAAGCATGTCACGTCATGAAAAAGAGAAAAATCGGCAGGTAGCTCCTGATAGCGTAGCTGTTCGATCGTTACACTAATTGGCTCATGCTGGTATGTGTTTGCATGCATGCCTGTACATTGTGTGCAGGGGGAGATACACTACCAGGGCAAAATCTATTGCAAGTTGTAAACAAAAGCAAAATATCAGGATTCCGACTGCAGTAGTGCATTAGATTGTTAGGACATATCTGGAAAGTACAAGGCTTAATGCTCAAACCGTACCATACCAAACATGTAATTCCAGACAAAAGAAATAAACCTACTGATTTCCCAGAAGTGATGTCACATATGTAACATATGCCTGGAATTCGAACTGTTTCTATATTCAGAGATCTGTAGATTTCTACAGATATATCTGTTATAACGCATTCCATATTTTATGTGGGGTGCCACATTTACCCTCCTTTCCTCAGCTGAAGGAAGCACACTATGGTTAGCAAGCATGTCATCTTATCAGAACTGATCAGGGATCCTGAAGAAATAACCTGTAGGAGAATTTTTATAAAGTTGTTTTCCATCAGAACCAGATGGTAAGAAGCCATTACTGTGGTAAAATGCGGGCATCTATAAGGATAGTCCCACACATCCTGCATGAGAAAAGACATTTTGCTTACTTTATCCATGCAGAAGAAACTACAGTTCAGCTTTGTTTTCATACACTACACATCGTATAAAATAAACCAGCAAGATATGGAATGGTGACATAGCGAATCAGTTCTCTGTCATTGAACATTGGAATTAGTGACAATAGATAAATAAGATACTGTTTAAGTAGCTTTCTGTGCCCTTTTCTGTAAGAACAATACATAAGATTTAAAGGTCTAATATATGTGACTGCATATAAAGTGACAAAATGTTGCTAACAAATGCCTCTTATTTGGGTTGCAGAATGTGTTCACTAGTCTGGAAACATTAGCGGCCATCTTTGCCTGTGCTATCCATGATGTTGATCACCCTGGCCTGACCAACCAGTACCTGATCAATACAAGTGAGTGTATATTCTTGATGGAAGTTGCCAACAGCCCAGTTTGTATGTTGCAGATATAGTTCTGTAGTCTAATGCAGATCAGCATGAAGCATAGGAATGTGTTGCTGTCATGTGCAAATGAGATGGGTCACCCACATGCTAAATGACACACCCCACAAAGATGACATTGTCTTGTCATCAGGAGAGTATGCAATAACTTGGAAGGGATTCTTACCAGCCTTGTCTCACTCTTTGTGGACCAACTGATATTTCAGTGGCCTACTGTTTTATCAAAAGAACGTAACTTCCGGATGATAAAAAAAGAAGCCATAGGATTTTATGTTTTCGAAATTTAAGCAGAATGCTTCTACAGCATTTGCAAAACTAAACAGCATACAATGAATACACACAAGCTTCATTTGGTGAGCTATGAAAACAGTTGCAATTTGTAAAATGGAATATTTGTGTACAGTATTTAAAAAGAAAACTTCACATCTCCTGGTTTTTTTTCCTTCAGGCTCAGAGCTGGCCCTCATGTACAACGATGAGAGCGTTCTTGAGAACCACCACCTGGCTGTGGCATTCAAGTTGCTGCAGGAGGACAACTGTGACATCTTCATAAACCTTACAAAGAAACAACGGCAGTCATTGAGAAAGATGGTCATCGACATGGTGCTGGCCACAGACATGTCCAAACACATGAGCCTCTTGGCTGACCTCAAAACCATGGTGGAGACCAAGAAGGTGGCTGGCTCTGGTGTCTTGCTGCTGGACAACTACACTGATCGAATACAGGTGGGCTGGAGCTGACCTTAACACTCTTCTACTTGAGTGTGGCTGAGTGGAGATGAACTGAACTAGAGGCTTATTTTATTTCATGAGGAACACTGTCACTGACTGCATCATAGTGTTATTTCATGGAATTTGTCTTTTCTTAGGCAAGATTAAGTTGGACTTTTCAATGTGTATGGAGACTAAAGAAATTTGTTGGTGTTCTTCTCCAACAGGTACTGCAGAACATGGTGCATTGTGCGGATCTCAGTAATCCCACAAAACCACTGGAAATCTACCGTAGCTGGGTTGATCGGCTAATGGAGGAGTTCTTCCACCAAGGTGACCTTGAGCGACAGCAAGGGCTAGACATCTCTCCAATGTGTGACCGACACACTGCCACAGTTGAAAAGTCACAGGTCAGTCACTGACAGAAGTAGCCACCTTCCTTATGCATTCCTTGATTTGGAGCTTTAAGGAGTTATAATAATTTTAACATGACCTTTTTTTACATGTTGACGAAACAAAACACGACATCACATTTGATTCCCTGTTCCGCTAAAAGATTAACCTTGTTATAGTGAGAATTGAAGCAAAGTTTATATATTTGTTCTGGTTGTATCCTTACATTTTTTTATATTCTGTGTTGAAGAGATCACTGGATTTTTTATTAATTATCCCTCTGTGTTGTGCAGGTGGGTTTCATTGACTACATCGTGCATCCGCTATGGGAGACATGGGCGGACCTAGTGTACCCAGATGCAGCAGAAATCTTGGACACACTTGAGGACAATCGTGACTGGTACCATTCGATGATTCCTATCTCCCCATCATCATCTTTCTGTTCAACCACTGCTGTTGATGAGAAGGAGACAGAACACACCCCCAATCGCTTTCAGTTTGACATTGAAGAAGAGGAAGGTGAAGGGGAGGGAAGTGATCGGCACAGCTCGGGCAGTGAGCATTCGGTCATTCAGGTCAGGGCCGGCAGTGGCGACAGCAGCAGCACTGGCAACTCCACCACCACCACCTCCTCCACCGCTAGCAGGCGCATGATGGAGAAGAAATGACTGCCAACTGCCCTGACTGCCTGCTGTTGCTGCAGGTTAAGAGAAACTCAGAACCGAAAGGCGGTGGCAAGCAAACTGTGAGTCACTGCCCGGCCTAGCTTGTTGGAGAAATCAGGGCTCAAGTGTGCAGGCAGACAGGGCAGTGCAGGCACTGAGGAAGGTGAGCAAGCAGGTGAACGCACGGGCAGGCAAGGGCAAATTGCTGCACCGGTGAGCTGTGGCCACTGGATGCAGCCTGTTGGCTCCGCATAGTTCTTGACATTAATGGTCTCCCTTGTGCACAAAGAAGAACTCATGATGCTGGTGTGATTGTTCTTCATTGTATTAACCACATTTGTGACACCCAGTAGACGTTTACAGTTTGCTGATCAGGCAAACTTTTTTCTGGTGTAGTGAGCCAACTCCAGCTACCTGGCAGCTGAAGTTTGGTACTCTGTGCACCTTGAGAAGTTGCAAGCTTTCTTTTGCAAGCCCTATGTTTAACCTTAACACACAGGCTCAACAAAGTAGACCTATTTGCACCCAGGTGACCTTCTCAGGGACAATAGACAGTACAGAAGCTCAACGAAGTTAAAATAATTTTTAAAGTCTGATGTAGCATCACAGACTGGTGACAAAGCAGGCAGTGAAAGCTGCTGCTTTATAGACCTTGTGCAACAGGGTAGGTGGAGTGACTCCAGTTAGAGAACTCTGGCTAGGTGGCACAAACTTTTTGCTAATGCCAGGGGGGACAGCTGGCTTCCATCTGTGTCCCAAACACCATGCAGCCCCTTCTTCTGCATGGGTTTGGGTGACCAGGGATGGATCACCCATATGCTAAGTGACACAACCCATTGCATTTTTTTTTTTTTGTTACATGAGATCTCACCAATCTCTGGACGTAGCAAGTCGGTCCACGCATTGGTATGATGCGAGCATTGCTATTTCTTGCAGGACATTTGACAAAAGAAACTGTAGGCCATCAGAAATGAAGGCTTCATCCAACATTGTGTTAGTAATTTCCAAACCTAGCAGTGCAGAGCATATTAAGACTGATAAAACGAACTGGGAGGCAAGGACAGTAATTTCACATTCTTCCATGTGTATGGATGCTCCTTGTTTAAGCTTGTTTCTATTTCTTTGCTGTTAGTAAAACCTTTATTTGGGCTCTGTGCCTGCAAGCTTGGTCTGAAATCATAGTCTTAAGAGGACAAAGCATCAGCAGAAAGTGCTTTCTTTTCATGCGCAAAGTGCAAAACAAGTAGCCATGCAAGGACTTGATGGTTGTACAGTGACAAACAAGTTCAGATGACTGCTTGGCTGGATTAATTGTGTATATTGCTAATTTGTAGCATAAATTATCTTACGTTTTACGAGTTTCGGTAGCTGGCCCAATGACTGGGTCCGCTTTGCAACCTGTGATACTTCTGTTTTTAATTCTTTTAACTGTCTATGCTAGTGCAGGGCCAGAGTAGTTCTCACTCTTGTTTCCCCTTACTCTAGCCAGCATTCATCTCCCCTTCCATGGCTTTCTCATTTAATTTATTTATCACAAAATCAGACCACAGCACCGAGTAGCTTCATCTCCATATGTTGCCATGACCTCACCAGGTGAGACCCTATACTTCACCTCACCAAAGCATATCAAAACCATTCTCAAACCAAACATAACAGCATAAAAAATGCCAAGATTTTGAAATATAGTCTAGTTTGCTTACTGATGTCTGATGCTGTTAAACTTTTAGAATTGTGTGCTGTTCACCGATAGGACTACGTGTGAGAGAGAGCAAGAACAAGCAAGCAAAAGAGAGTGACTGGTGCATTGTTTTAAAATGCAAATAGATTTTAACTTTTAAATTTTACTAACACGTCGTTGATTGGTGTCACTGAAGTACCATGCTCTGGAGAATGTCCAGAGTTTGTGTGTTTGGGTGTGTGCATGCACACGTGCGCCTGCATGCATGTGTATGGATGTCCTCCTACTGGATTTATAAATGTTTTAAGAAATTTATTTATTTTTATTGTCTGCTGTGATATTTGAGTGTCAAGTGAGCCTGTACAATGGATCCGGATGGAGGCATATTTTCTCGTGTTTGGTGTACAATCAGCTGAGCTGAAGTGCCAGTAGACTAGTGCAGTAGCAGCTCGGTTGCATCTTCATTACCAGGTTTGCTTGGTACCTCCTTCAGAACACAGTATTCCATTATTGAGAGCTCAGATATAACAAATACGTGTGTGTTGTGAGAACTTCCTGTAGCCAATGAGTGTCTATCACTGTGGTTTCTCTGCTCTTCTCACATTTGGGTCTGCGCATTGCTGGGGTTGTTTGGTTTGTGGGGTTTTTTTTTTATACCGTGATGGAAAGCCTTTACTTTCGTTCATTTATTTTTAGGAAGTATTGTCTCTGCAACTTTAGGTAACACTGTTGTAAGCAGTCTAAACTGCTTATAGCAGATCATTCACTGTCTTGATTGGATGTTGGTTTTCTGTGCATTAATCAGTTTCTGCTCAGTTATAGCCATGCTAAACCCATCTCACCCGTGGGATATCTCATAGCTGGAGATCTTTCCATTGGGTGCAATTTTGTTGTGATGTTGATGATGATGAAATATTAGTTAGCCTTTCAGTGATCTGATGACTAGGGTGGTCGCATAGGTTGCAGACTAGCACCACTCGATGCCTGTAGAAGAAACCCTTTGGAAAAAAAAACCCTCCAGCAGCTTTGGCGGGATCCTCAGTGTGTTGTTTGTGGATGATCCATTTGGTGTAAGAGTGTTACTTTCCCCTCCCAGTCCCCTTGCTCAACATTTGACCCTGCCCACTTACATGACCTGCCCGACATTGGTTCCGTCTGCCTTCTTGAGCATAATGATGACTACTTATACTGGTGGACCGGATTCAGAAGTGTTTTTTTTATTGCTGCAAGTGTAATTTTCCTTTTTGTCCTTTCTAAGCCAACAACCAGCCACCTCACTAACCTGTCTTGGAAAAACCCTTTGCAGCAGCATTTGCAGAATTCTTTACATCCTTTACCTAATGCAGCGACTGGTAGTATGCAAACAAGTGAGGTCCGTGTTGCTAGAAGACAGTTTTGCTGTGTTGCTGACCTGTGTCCATTGTTTAGTCAGGCACCTTAGGGTTGATACTTACATGTCAACGGTTCAAACATACCTTGACAGTGATTTATGCTCAAACTATGGAAAGGCTTGATGAAAATATTTTATACTTAATTCTGTGGGAGTTTCAATAGGTGCATTTTATTTGCAGTCAACTGTTAATAGTAGAAAAATTAAAGAGCTATGCAGCCTAGATGAACAAACATGCATGCAGCAGATAAATGTCTTTCCATACCTCTATGGGAAGATTTTCTTTGAGTAGTGAGTAAATTACATCATTTATTATAATGAGCACTTTGAGGGAAATTTTTTTTAATAATCTACAACATACCAAAGTTCTTTTACAGAAATGCTTGGCATCGTCTTTTTTCCTTTCTTATGCTTCAGTATTTGAGTCCCCTCCAAGAGTTTTATGTTCACACTGATCATGCAGGTTGACAAGTTCTGAGCAGATGCCCATTTTGTTGCAGTTCTGACCTAGACAAACTAAATTTGTTGATATAATCTAGTAGTGTACGCTGTAAGAATGACTTGTACTGAAAATGATGATGTCAGTAAGGTGTACAACATAGGTGTGTGCATGTTGATAGAGGGAGCTATATGACAGTTGTGTACTGTTATTGAACACTGGACAGCTAAAGGTAGACATTAACACTGTTTCCACTCATCAGGTTGACTGTCGATGCTTAGAGGCTGCAATGTACACACCCCAGCCAAAGAGCTAGTCATTTTGCAAGTTTTTATCATGTGATATTGCTCTTTGGGTCCTACCTGTGGTTCCTGGCTTGCAGAACCAGCTGATATTAATAAACTATTGAGCTCAAAATGTGTCTTGTTGCTTTAAACATTTGTGTAAACACTGGTACAAGAGCTTTGAGTGTTGTCTTGAGCATTCAGATTGTGATTGGAGACAAACTGAAATCATGCCAAACTCTCATTCTGCACATTATACTTTAGCATTGGCCGTCAGTTATAGTACTAGATAGATCCTACCAGATCCTGATAGAAAATAATTCCCAGAATAACTGCAAGAGATGTGACTGTTCATGTTGTAACATATTTGAATTTCATTATTTGATTGTAAAGTGTAAGAATAACTTTATCTGTAAATTGATTCCAAGATTCAGCAGTCAAGCAGCCCGACCCCCAAATAAAAAAATCAAAGGAACTGTTAGTGCACATTGACATAAAAATTTGTGTGGCTGCCACAGGTGGAGTTTTTTCTTGCGTAAACTGAACACATATCACCAGAATGGTTTGCTGCTGATGTTTGCTGGCTGTTTGCCTCTACACAAAGTTTCAGGATATTCCAGACCTGCTTAACTGGAACCAAGTCAGTCAAGCTGCTGAATTTACTGCTGCTGCAAAGTCTGTCACCACAAAGCATGATGGGTGAGTGGCACTGCCATCTTGCAGCATGGAGCTTTGACCCCTGATCCCTGGCCTGTAAAGCTGGCATGGTAAGAGGTTGCACAAACACATTTGTGTACCAGATGCCAGTCAGAGCACCACAACTGAGTTGAAGAAAGGTTCTGCTATGCTCTTCCTTCTCCAGACCACTGTGCCCTATTGCTTCCTTATCCAGCACTAATGATGTCTGTACCACTTTGCAAAAGCCTGGCAGATTATATTGGTGCTGGTTGACACTGCCGTGCTGTCATTCTCAGGTCTGTTTTTCAGACCTGCAGTGATGGTTCTGTTGTGCAGAGTTATCAGCCGATGAACTGGTCATTGTGGTGTCCTATCACCTTATCTCACAAGATACTGCTCAGTACGGACAGTGGGTAAGTAACATAATGGCTCACCCACTGCATCAGCCTTCTGGACACTTCTCTGCCAAATATGCCATCTTGAGGTCATCACAGAGCAAAACCACAATCCACTAGTGTCATGCACTGGCCTGAAAAATGCCCTCCATCCTGGTGAACCATTCTTTCTTACCTGATCATGAGAGTTTGCCCTTTTAAAGAAAGGCACTCCTTCTAAAGAAAACATGATAGCAATCAAGGGAAAAAAACAATGAAGAAAGTACACTTCATGTCAGATGATGAAAATCTCTTGTTTCTTTGGCTTTCTTAGCTTCCATTACACAGAAATGTGCCTCTGGTCTATCAGAGCAACTAATGACACGGTCAATGTTGAATGCTTGCAGAGAAATGCATGGACCTCAATCCTGTCTAAGGATTGGAAGGTCATATAAGAAAGCTAACTACTAATCTATACAGTTACCACCACTGAATGGATCATATTAATCATACACTTTGTCTAACGCAATTTGAGGTGGAAAATACCAACATTATCAGGAACGTTAAAATTCATGAGATCCTGAGCACACATCACATTCTTTACTGACATAAAATGCAGTCTGCATATTTCCAAATACAGTCAGCAGAAGTACGAAGACTATTATTTCTGTGAAACAAGTACATATAAATTCATCACAAAAATTAATACAAAACTGAAAGAATTCTCTTTCACATCTTTGTGGTCAAGGAATATATAATGCTTTCAAACACTGAGTAAATATATTCAAGACTTTTCACAACCATTTCAATGTACAAGACTAGATATTATTTTGTTAAAAGTAATGTTACTTTACATAATAAATGAACAATAACTTAGCAAGATAACTTTTATGAGAAAGCTGATGTAAGAGGGGAAAAAATGATTCAGATTTGAGAAAAAGAAAAATGTTTCTTACTGCCACAGCTCCATGCAGCCAGGTTTCATTTCAAGAATGCAAAATCTTTTCTGTGAAAGTGCACAAAAATACCACACTATAGATTTCTTGGAGATGATAGAAAACAAAGAAGAAAAATACAACATATTAAGGCTACTCAAACAAAATGTTATTTTCAAAGTTCATTACAAGATGCAAGCTCCCAAAACTGGAGCAAGGACTTTATTGAGGAGACATGAGTCTTACCTGCTTTTCAAAGCATCCAAATCACCTTCCTTATAACAGCACTTCCGAAGACTAACTGTAATAGAAACCAGTCATTACCATGTGCCCCAAAGCATCATGGTCAACCAGCTAACAACTCTGAACTCAGATTTATGTTTGACTCAGGTTAGCCTTAAATCATAAAAATTTATGAAAAGCACTGCTTCAAACAGCAATGCAACATTCAATGCATATAATATACAGCACTGTTCTGCACAAATCAAACAGAATGAGATACCAGCAATGAAATAATACAATATATAAAACCCAATTTCCTTAAAATTTCACATACAAAAACTTGCAAAATTATTTAAAAAGGATTAAAAGATGCACATTCAAATGTTAACCAAAAAAGCTCATTAAAATCCTGCAAAATTTTAAACTGTGATAAAGCAGCAAGTAATGCAAAAAATCCGGAAACAGTGTTCAGACTTTAACCTCCATATAATAAATATAATGACTACTTTGATAAAATACCAATGATATCACAGATCAGAAATGTGTAAACACAAATTCCAAAAAGAAAAAAATGCTCAATTTTAAAAATTCGTTTGATGTTGAAGATCTGTATGAGGATCAGAATTAACAATACATGAAACATTATCCACCCTCTGCTTCTACAATTACATAGCATATCAATAAAAAAACAGCATTGCATTTGTGCGAAATCTTCAATGTAAAAGTTAAGTGAAATAACAACCTGAAAGTAATCACTGCTATAATGCTATAATATAGGATCTGGCATAGCCATAAGATAAGGTTCACTACCGAGTACAAGCTGTACAAATCCCTAGTAGTGCCGATCCTGCTCTACATGCGACACGTGGACTCTGTTCACCAAAACGGAAAGGACATTCAAGTACAAGTGCCTGAGGAGGCTGCTCCGGATCTTATACAAAGAACATAAAACCAGCGACTTCATAAGAAACAAGATTGCCAGACTGGTAGGACACCAGGAACCTCTACTATCAACAGTCAAGCGACGTAAGCTGGTCTTTTTTGGCCATGTGACCCAGCACAACACCTTGTCGAAGACTGTCCTTCAAGGCACCTCGGAGGGTGGCTGACTCCGTGGTGGCCAGAGAAAGAACTGGCTTATGAACATCAAAGACTGGACTGGTAGTCCTGTACAGGACAGGCTCACTATCGCCCAAAATAGGAAAGACTGTCAGCTTCCCTGTCTATCCGTGTGCTCCCCTTAACGACAGGTGTCAGTCAATGGACGACTGACTGACTGACTGACATCAAACATGTGTACCTCTCATAATTTGTGTAATTCTTCAAACCAGATACACTCAAGATTCCAAAGAGGGAGTAGAAAAATATAAAAAAACTGCATGAGTTACTTATCTGTGTAGAATACAAACATAAATAAAAAGTGAGCAAGAAAGTGGGTGTGTGTTTTGGCAGGAGAAAAAGAAACAGAAATTTAGTGCACACAATCATAAATGCAGAAATAAGTATTAACACAAACATTGTAAAAACAAATTTTAAATGTTTACTCTATTACAAACACTAATATCACAGAAGAACATCTTTATAATCTCCTAAACTTTGGAGTTGTTGATTAATAATCCATATTTTCTTTCACATGACAGTATGCATACCTAAAGGATACCACCTTTGGGTCTATGCTGTTGAGTTGATTTATAATCTGTATTTTCTTTTACACAACAGTAGGCATACATCGAGGGTGCCCCTTATTGTCTGTGCTTGCTGATATGGAGGAGAATCCACTCATTCCAGAAAAAGTGCCTGAGGAAACTACTTAGGATCTTGTATAGAAAATATGAAACCAATCACTTGGTATAAAGCATGGCTGCCACACTGGAAGGACATCAGAAACCTCTACTTGCAACAGTCAAGCAGCATAAGATGGTCTGATTTGACCATGTGACTAGGTGTGACACCTTGTCGAAGACTGTCCTTCAGGGTAGGTTGGAGGGTGGTTGATGCCAGAAGAAAACTGGCTTACAAATGTCAAAGACTGGACTCGTTGTTCTGTGCAGGAACTGCTTACTAAAGCCCTAAACAGGACTGAGTGACAAACTTTATCACCGGCAGTCTATCCATGTGCTCCCCCCTCCCCTCTACAACTGGTACCAGTCAAAGGAGGACTGACTGAATCTATTTTAGAAATACAGGCCACAATAACCTACTGATATGAGCCAAAAGTTAGGCTGATAGTTATGAACAAATCTGTGAAAAGAATAACAGAATCTAAAATTACAGTAAATACAACCATGTTATTTCTCAACTGACCATGCTTCAAGATATTTGTGTACCTTGATAATGTCAATCTGAAAGTGCTGAATCAGCAGGAAGCTGAGAAGGCTGCCACCAAAATATAACACTAAATTCATCACAAAATATTTTGTATTCACAAATAACCTCTGTGAACAAAAAGGCACTATCATAATTTAGTTGTAAAGAATCTCGTATGCACTTGAAGCCACTACATGGTCTGTTTTGTGATGAGCAAAACATTACTGAAAGATAGTGAAATCTGAAAGAGTGCTTATAATGTAATCAACGTGGATGGCATGAAAAAGAATGATTTCCAGCAAATGTTCTCATTCAGAAGATATACCCTCATATTATTCAGATAAAATTAGTCTCAGTAAACAGTATGCACTGTCAGATCAACCAAACATACCAATTAAAAATGTCCACATCAGCTTTACTGAATCATATTCAAGGATCAAGATTATATTGTTTACACTATCACCTGCTCCATATAACTGTGACATTTCATCTTGAGCCCTAGAACAGAGGAAGAAATGAAAAAAATTAATTTAAAATTTAATTATCTTGAGTGGAAGAGAGTTTAAATTATTGTAATGATGCTAATCTCATAACCAACAGGTCTTTTTGATTCCTAAAAGAAAAGGTTAAAAAATTGCATCCTTCACAAGAAACAGCAAAAGAATTCAAATTAGTCATTGTTCTGTCACAGCAATTGTTCTTTAAAAAAATAGTCAAAAATGTGATAGGGACAATGACAAATAATTGTACATTCAGTTGAACAAGCATTAACCAACATGGCAATATACTGCCATTCTGCAGCAGTATTCAAAGACAGATAACAAGTTTGTCAGTGTTAATTCAGTTAATCATGATAAAGCCTGCTCACACATTCTCTCTCACTCACACACACACATGCACACACACTCAGAGGGGAGAGAAGTGAGCTTTCAGTAAACTACGTGAACCTGAGAGATTGTTGACAAGAAAATGTATAAAGATCTGTAATAAAACGGATGTTTACCTCTTACAGAATTCACACAGGCCTGACTACATTGAAAATAAGAACATTCTAAGGACCTTTTAAGGACCTGAAAACCTATTATAAGGACCATTTGAGAATGTTTTCATAATGTGCAGAGACAACTAACTACAGGTCATCTGTCCCTCATATTTCATTTTATTATAGATTTATAGATTAAATAGGAAAACTATAAACCTGAGGCACAACTGTATTAGTCATCTTCTGAGGATTGAAGAACAAAGTTTCAGCTCTAAAGTGCTTCTCATTCTTGCCGTGTCTTTGTGTTTTCACGTGAGCTTTTAAACTAGCTTCAATCACAGAAGCAATAGTCAAAGATACATTGCAAAATTCACATTGTGCCTTTGCCTTTTTCGTCATACAATATCCAGTCCTAGTAATCTTTTTCTTTTAATCCTATTGCAAACTGCAAATTCCAACTTTCTAGGCATGATGACTTCATTCACTTCCTTGCCATTTGCACAAAAAGTTTTCTCAAGTTTGTTAGTTGAAAATGGCTGCCTATCACTGTTGTCCACACACACAAATCAAACTTGTTCCTTATGCATGGGTGGGAGCCAAAATGATTCTCAGAGCTGAAATATGGTCAAATCCAGACACCACTATTTTCAGTTCACAAAATCTGAAGAACTCTTAGTGACAAAAATGAACCAAACTGAATATTCTAACAATAAATGTTATAATTTCTTGACACTTAAAGAATCAAACTTGGTTCAGTTTGTGCTCAGTTTAGCTCTATAAGAAGTATCCTGCATAACTGGACAATTACAGTTACCCATTAGGCAGCTATGTTTGCCTTGGGCAGATTATTTATTTTTGCATGAATTGTTCGATTCCACTGATTGTATGGTGTTACAAGGTCCTTTTTCGTCTATCAAAAAAGTTGTGAACACTTTCGTCATAACATTATCCAACTTTACTACAACACATTTGTTATTATGTCGATATTATTACTTCTTTAATTCATTCTGTCAAGTTCTGTCTTTATCTGACATGACCTGTTTCAATCTCAAACACAATGACTCTTGCTCTTTTTTAATGGTTCTGTCTTCTGCAAGAGGGATCTTTTTTTTGCTCCCTACTTCTCTCTTCCTTCTGTCTCCAGGTGCATGTGTGTGTGTGTGTGTGTGTGAAAGAGAGAGAACCTTTGAAATGGTGCATGTTTCTTTAAATGATTTGCTTTCTTCTTTAGTCAAAAATGTAGAATCTGAAGATGCTATTGAAAACAAAAATATTAGATCATGCTTATCTTATTCAATTTTTTTTTGAAGCTGTCAAGCTGACTTTCATTACTTTTTTCACCACATCATGCTGATTTCAATTTTTTTAATGTCAATATATCCTTACTTGTAAAAATGCCCCATAAAGAAATCTTAAGTGTTGTTCTTGGTAACAAAAGTCTTGATAGAAACAGCTGCTATCCCAATCGGCAAACCATATTTTATAATTCGCTGGAGGGAACAAAGTTTCTAATTTGATTTATAACTAAATCAAAATGATTGTCTGTAACAATGAGACGATGTTATAACTGAGCCAAATGGCAACAGACAATATGAAATATACGCTTGCTTTTTGTAACTGTCAGTTCCCCACCCCGCTTTCGCCAATGCCCCCTTCATCTGTCAACCCTCTCTGCCTTCCATTCTTTGGTGCAAGCTTTTGATCTGGAACCTCGACACCAGAAATCACTAGGCAGAACTTAATCCTTTTTCACCCCCAACCTCATGACATTCCTGTTTGGACAGTGACAGTTAAGTTTAAACCTTACACTACAACTGTTGGAACTGTCTTCCTGTAGTTCCTCCTCATTCTTACCAAGTTCAGTCTCTTATGCTTTTTCCCTGCCCGTTCCTTCCCAGTCATTCTGAACGTTATTTTCCATCCCTAGTCGGTCTTTTTTCTCAGGATGGAGAACTCTGCCCATGCTTATGGTAGGAAAGAATGGTCTGACCCTGTGAAGTGGAGTACGGGGCATACGCGGTGGCGATTAACTTAGTAGTCATGCCTCGCTAACTGCTTCAACTGCTGTCAAGTACCCTCACATCCCTCCTCGAGTCAGACCCATTCTTTTATGTGAAGCGGCCTTTAAAAGCAGCAATAATTATGTCCCCTAGATTCTGACAGAAATAGACGGGTTTTGGAACTGTGGAGCACGTTAATAATGTGATCATACTTTACACAAGCACCTCTTTTCTTTTTATAAGGCCTGGTAGAAATTTATAAGTACCTTGTTGCTAAAAATAAGCATTCATTTAGCCCACCCCAAAATCTACAAACTTCTAAGCATCTATAAGGACTTACACACCTTGCCTTTACCATATACAATGTATTTCAACATGTATATGTATGTATTATCTGTATATACTGCTAGTACAAGCACTATCTGGAATCGATTTTGTGGATAAACTGTAACTCAGACTTTACAATATTACTTCAACATCCACAGCAGTGGTAGATGCTCATGACTGATGAGAATTTCTTGTGTTCTCGAAGGCTTTTAAGAAAAAAAGCACTAAATCTTATCTTATACAGAAATAAAGATTATTAATTAGAGCAAAACCTATTGCATTAAAATACAATATCTACCAGATTTGAATTCTTCAAATATATTTAAGACAAAAAATGTCTTGCTCTCTTAAACATATAGTTTGTGGACTTTATAAAAAAACGTATCTGCAATATATATATATATATATATGACGGCCATACAGATTGCAGTGTATTCAAAACCAAGTTTATCACGAAACTAATCACACAGTATCTCTTGAGTGACCATGACCAAAGGAACACCATGTACCCTCCATTACTATGGTAGGATGGTAATGTCTACATCATAGGCAGGCAGATAAGCAGCCTCTTCCATACCAGCTAAGTACCAGATGAAAGGACACCAGTGAAGCTGCTCACCACAAACTGTCACCAGATCGCACCATCCTGGTGCACATAGCATGAGAAAAAAACCACAAGTACCCACATCAGAAGATGGTGCACACAGTGCACTTTGTCACATTAGCTGTAGGAACCTGCCGCATGGGAGCAGCAGCAACTTCCGACTCACTGATGCGTGACAGCAGGACGTCCATGGATGGTTCAGAGGGATCGTGCATGTACTGAGGTATGCGTTCACTGAAGGAGCCCTCACTTGGGTATCGGTATGTCACTGGCTCTTCACTTCCTGTCTCTGAGGAATCTGATGATTGGGACAACTGCGTCTGGATTCCTGTCGTAAGCTTGCTGAGGCGGACATATGGAGTAAGTGCTGGTGTAGCATACATGGCAACACGCTGAACAATTTCTGCATACTTGTCTTGTAGATCCGCGTGAATTCCAGATCCTCCATGCCCTCCCACACCTACAAACCATTCAAACATTTTTCACGGTGAGCTAAGAACAGACAATCACATTTCCTCATCATCATTTTTAAAGGAAAATTCTAAACCTGCCTCTTGATGTTGCTGAATGGTATGAAGATCGCTCTTATCAAAAGTGTCAAAATGTGATGTTATGTTACATTATGTTACTCTACCCTAACTATCAAAATATACAGCAAACTGAAACAGAGGTAAACTGGGAGAACTTTTGGCTGTATTCAAAAGTATTGGCACTCATTTGTGATGTTTGTTTTTTTTTTGTATGGGACCAAGCCTAATCAAGATGACTCCTATGCCATAGGCAAAAAGCATTAATGACAATCTGCTATTCTAAATACCATCTGCAGGCAACCCTTGGACCTGACCTTGCATATTGATATAAACTAAGTGGGCCAGGCAAAGGGCCACAGCACCAGGTGGGGGCCAGGGAAGGGGGTGCAGCATGACTGGCACAATTGGTCGCTGCAGCAAATCAGCCAGACACAGCTCCCTGCTGCACAACTGTGATGCTACATAGCGTGCAGACAGGCAGGCAACCACCACCTTTGAAAATAAATCTTCATTATTACAACTGATTCACCAAATCTATCTACTTACTTTGTTGGCATAATACTTTTTTATTAGTGAATAAATATGCGAGAAGAAAAGACATAGGAAATGTTATAGCAATAATAGAAACGAGCTCTATATGCATCCAAAAATATAGCTTTGGGGGAAAAAAATGTTAAAACAGGACCTGTGGGATGTAGGCATCCTTCACAAATTAAAAGCTTTTGAAAGGTCTTATCTTGTAACACTGACCATGCAACTGGATGATCAATAGCAGAAGATGCTGAGGTATTGTGAGGCCAATAATCTAAACTTCAGGGTTAAACAGACAACTAAACACCTTTTAGCAAATCATGACACTGAGATTCACCTTACAATTGCGCAGCCCCTCCTCAATTTTAGCGTGGAGATGATCACCTCCACCCATCTGGCCCACATCCATCCAGCAGGAGTAGCCCAGTCGCTCCAAATGGTCCCTAATGCTGCGCACCTGGTCTTGAGCTTCCCACTGGTAGCTGAGGAACACCTGAGGAGCAGGACCCTCGCTCTCTGTTATAAAAAAAAATCTGGTAGTAAATGCAGCATGTCATCTTGGCTTGATGCCAAGGCTATCAACTGAATTAATTGGGAAGCAGTCAAAAAGCATCTGCAAACATATCGAGCTACTGCCTGTACTGCCTCATCCAAAACAACATCAAGAACTGTGCCACATGGTAAACAAAATGTTAAATGATTGTAGTATTTATGTTTAGAGTCTGTCTTCTGTTTCTCATGCAGTATCAGCATGCTTGTGCAACAAACATTTTTATTTGATTATTTATGTGACAGTGACTAAGACAATTAGGACAGGAAACACTCACAAAGCTATTTTTCAATGTTTGCCACATACAGATTAAAAAACATTTGATGACCTTTTGGACATCAGGCAGTGAGGTGTTAGAGATCATACTTTTCTCAAGGTCAGCTCTTCTGTGAGGGTAGCACCCATCTCTATTCTCCATGTACCTGTTCTTTCCATACCTTGTGAGGTCAGGTATTCATTCAACTCTTGGTCAACTGGGAGGAGTACACTGCCAGATTGTCCCTCATGGGTATGGACCTATAGTGTTCATGCCTCCAGCTTTCAATGCTGGTGCTTTAGCCACACAGCTATCTGCAAAAACATATATAGACAAAACACACTCCTAACCTCTAGCACGCTGAATCAACATGATGACATCATCACGTCCCAGCTGCTGAAGGCAAGAGATCAGCAGGTCAACAGCCATGGTTGTGTTGCCATTAGAAACCACCCAGTCCATCAGAAAAGCCAAAGCTGGATTGGCATCCCCAGCAAGGCGTTCAATGCGTGATGCCTTATATTCTGTGAACAAAAGGCAATTGAATTTGTGAAGAAAAGCAATAACATGTTATCAGTACCACAATGAACTATCATAGTCTGTTATGAATGTCAGCATGTTGCTGCCCCTCCACAGTGCCTGAAAGCAAGAGAGTCATTATTTGGTACGTCTTCTACTGTGGCAGGTCTTGGAATGCCTGCCAGTGTTCTTCTTGATGCTCTGACATCCACAAACAACACACACATGGAAGTACTTACACATATATCCACACACAATCAATTATGCAGATGACATCTTGCAATGACTTACCTAGGAGTCGGGCCAGGGCCATCCAGTCCTGGTTCTCATCCCCGCTGTTTAACAGTTTTGCAGCACTCTTCATCCACAAAGGTAGGCCCTGAATTTGCTTTTCAATGTTTCCATAGCTCTCCTCCAATTGAACAACCGGCACAATGGGTGACTGAAAGCCTGTGATGCAATGACATTAAGTAATACAGAGGGCACTGATTTTAACTATTATCACTAGCATGCCAACAAAAGGGTCTGTTATGATGTTTCTTGTTTGTGTTGTACCCACATTTTAAGTATGCAAAGCATACAGTTATATCCTTATCATTTTATCTATATACATTGTCCCAAATGAAGACTTTAAGCATGTAAAACTTGAATACAGTCACAATTTACCAACTGCAATTTTCAAACACAGATATTCATATTCTTCCTTTCAGTAACTATACATTTGTAAGTGTATTAAACCATCATCTCTTTTTTATTTAAACCTCTCCCATATTCTATCTGCAGTTACATTTCATAAATTATGTTCCTTAACTCATTCAAGATTTCAGATTGTTTATATTGTTGATGTTAGCCTTCAAAGTGGTGAGATATTATGATTATTAAAAAAGTGCATATATGTATTGCATGTTTACCCCATTAAAAAGCAATTTTCAATGCTTATCAGGTAAATTTACTAACCCAGTCCTCTGAAAAAGCAAATCTCAATACCAAAGCATATGCAAGACATCAGAATTAACTCTTTATCAAAACCACAATATACAGCATTCAGACACTCAGGCACACACAAAATTCATAAACAAACTCATAAAAAGAACTAAAAGAAATAACGAATCAAATCAAAACTATAACTGGAGTTCAAACTATATAAAAATGAACTGTTCCTACCTTATTTCTTCTTGACAAGGCATTTTCTCTCAAATCTAAAAGAAATCTCCAATCGTCTTTCTAAATTTCCCACCAAAAGCATTTCTTGTATGGTAACAGGTTTTCTTCCATCTGTTCAAAGTTCTTTGCCTGATCTATAGTCTGTGGTGCATAAAGATTTGTTTAACAGATTTAACAATTTCTTAAGGTATTGAATTGTCCAAGACTTGGTAAAGTCAACAGGCTGACATTCCTCTCATGGTAGCAAAATCTGGTGAGGGATGAAGATTTTTCCACCACTCACCAATCTCTACAGAGAGTGAAATATCTTCCTTGCTGTTATTTAATAACTCTGCAGTAGGATGTCCTGAACTTTTAGTGATTTGCAGGTTGCTCTCACTGTCTCTGATGTTCATCAGCCATGTGCTCACTCACAACTTCATTTTTTATGGTGGGGTTTTGGAGAGGTTTTTTGGCACCTATTTCCTTATTTTCTACATTCCTTTTTCCCTGTCTTTTTTGCTCTTATTTTCACAAGCATATTTTTTTCCCATATTTCAAATCTTATTTTGTGGTACTTCCTCGGATAATTTGTGCTCCTATTTCATTAAATACATTTATTTTGTCATATTTCCACAGAAATCTTCCCTCTATTTTTCTATGAATCTTCTTTGCACCTAACAGCTTAAATGTGGGAGGTTGTCACTGACTTTTAAAGATAGTTTCAGACAGTGATCCTCACCAAGATTCTGAGGTTCTGGAAACCAAGAACGTACACCATCTGTTTTTACACGCCGATGTTCACAGCACACCACCTGAAAGAGGCAAACTCTATGTGACTACATTCAGCAAACAAAAGCAGTTGTATTTTAATTCCTCCACTGTGTTTTTTTAAAGAGTGATTTGCTGAAGTAATTACAGTGACAAAAAGTATTTCTGCTGCTAGTCAAAAGAAAAGCAGCAATAATAAAGACAAATGATAAGTGTAGGTTTCAGGTGTCTTTCCTACCTAAAACCAATGATCTATCTCAAAAGGATATGCAGGCTATATTACTTTTTCTGGTAACCTGCACGTAAAAGTAAGTCTATATTTTAAAAAAAGATCATTACAGTAAAGATCAGGAAGAGAAATATCCTACCTTGCTTGCAAGGCATTCATCAAGGTGAAGAAAATGTAGACAATCCTCTTCACTGCATCCTTCAGTCTTATGCAGTTCACATACACGCTTGCAAGGGCAAGCCACACACATCTGGTATGCAATACGCTTCATCCACAGGTGGCGTAGGTCTGCCAGGGTAGACTCTAGGAAATTGCGCACCTATTACATGAGAAAAAGTTTATTGAACTTCACAATGACAATCTAAAACACTGATGTGACGAGCTACATTTAATCGCTGTTTATTAGACAACAAAGTATTGATCTAGGATACCCTGGTAAGTGAACTCCACCGTTTTATTTCTTACTACAACACATGGAATTTATAATACCCTTACCTGCAGTTCAAACCACTTGCAACTGCATAAACAAATAGTGTCTCAAAAATAAAAGCACATTTCTCATTACGTGAATATTTGCTATCCAGCCCTTTTCCAGAAGGAATTACATTTGGAAGGTGGGGAACAATTGATGGCCATGCACTTACACATGCACCCATGCAACACTATCAACAACAACAACAAAATACAATTATCTTACCACATGAATACAATCAGATCACAGTTAACTAACCCTATCATTACCATCAGCAACAATAAAAAACATTCAAACAGCTAGCACACCATTGCCATCGGCAACAATAATAACACACAATTTGCTAACCAAAGCACAGGCAGCAGGCTGTGGTCTGCCAGTACGACGAGGAGAAGTGGCTTCCTGTTGCCCCACAAACATGATTACTACCTGCAATATTACATTTACCTTGTTACTTTGCTTCATGTTTAGGTAACCATAAGCAGATCATCAACTGGTCCTGATGTTAAGCAAGGAAGCAGAGACAGCAAAACAGCCATTAAATAAGGTGATAATGGTCATGTTCAAAGCATGGGAATCTAAACTGGTCTTCAGACACATAGAATGAATAATCTCAGAGCATGACAGAATAAGGAAAAGGTTCATGGTTTCATGATTTCCTTTAAAAAAGTTTCATTCTATAACTGAATTGTGACATAAGTTGTATTAGAAGATTTAGCATGATGTGTACATTTCACAACTTATTATAATAATTAGCTGGAATAAAATGTGAACCTAATTAAGTATGGAGAACAAAATACTTCAGGCACAGTCTATTTCTATCCCTACTGACCTTCACTCTATGAAGGTGTCTCTGGGACATATGCAGAACAAGATCATGGTTGGGGTCAAGGTAAAATCTTGCAACATCTCGAGAGAGACACTGATCCCTCCCACCCAGTGTTTGCGACCAATGGAATGTACGATTCAGAATGCGGAAAAACAGGCCATCTTAAACAACAGAACAAAAGCAATGAAAATTATGACATAAAAATAGTAGAATACACTTCACAAACATGTCATTCTGAAACTCACAAGAGCATACACCACCTATGGAGAAGCCCAGGCATCAAACACAAACACACACACATATAAGAACACAAACATATATATATATATATATGCATGTGTATGCAGTTAAATAAAAACACCAAAATCCATGCATGCGCAAAAAGCATGCAGGTACACATATGTATCAATTAATTTGTAAAAATTTTTAAAAAAATCAGAACCATAAAAAATTTAGGACGAGCAAATCCTTCTTCATCACATAAGAAAAGTCTTCCCTTTTACAGCAGACTTTATGTTTTTCTTTTGATCAACTGATGTCTCACCTGGCAAAAACCCATTGAAGTCTACATATAGCACAGCATCCTCCACAGTCTGCATGTACATGCTGCGGGTATTGTGACAGATGCTGAGTCGCATAGGGATAATATAATTATTGTTTTCCTCTTGCCAGTCCTGAAGCATATGATCCTCAGTAACACCTTTTATTCTTAGTAAATGGCTAGATTAGGCTTACTTCTACTACTGATAAAGATATGAGTTTATTGTAAGAGTTTCAACATGACTGTGACTTAAAAGTGTGTTACATCAATGACTTAAAAGTGTGTTACATTAATAAGATATTCTCAAACTGAACCAAGTTCTCTAGGAAATCGTGATAAAGACAATAAAAAAACAGTATGAACTGTGCTTGTGTTTAAATCTAATTTAAATTCTCAATTGGAAAAGTTTTCCACCATGACAATATGCAATACACAGAATCAGCTGGTAAGAATATGATGACATCATTGTCAAACAAACATCAGAGTTCAAGTATATGGGCAACATCTTCATGCAGGATGGCAAGACAGACAGAAATATAGAGACCAGAAAAAAGCAAACAATGACGGTTACCAGTTGGCTCCCCTCCACAGACACCCCACCACCCCAATGGGGACTAAGGCACAGCTTATCAATGCAGTCTTCTTAGTACACCCTGACCTATCAATGCCAGACCTGACCTGAGCACTAACCAAGGCCCAGGAAAGAAAAATAACATGTGAAATATCTTAGATGGGTATAGGTAACAAAACGAGAAGGGAGACAATCAAAAATGAAAAATCTGAGAGATGGTGGGGGGTATACGTCAGTGCACCAGCATCTCCAGAAGTAAATAGTTAAGCAGTTTGGACACTTGACCGTGTGACTAGAATGCCAGTTGACCAGCCATCACTGAAAACTTACACTTGAAGCATGAGGACAACCCCACATACTGGGCTGAGGGTGTGGTAGAGACCCTTTTATCATATGGCCTTAAAGAGGTCTCACATAAGCCATATATCAAGTCCCCATCTCCCCACAACACCAAAGCGTAGCAGTGGACAAAGAAATAAAGTAAAAGAATATTATGTCACCTGTGTTGTTGCAGTTGGGCAAAGTAAATCTAGTTTTTCCATCAGTCTGAGAAGAACTGCATGCTCAGCTGCACTCCCAGGCAACAATGATGGCAAGAGAGTCTTGTCCAGGATGCCTGATCTCTCTAATCTCTCCCAACACTCTGCCTGTAGATCCCACTATACAGAGACCACAAGATGATGATACTACTGACTACAAACACTATGCATTGTTTTTTAGATGAAGCAATTTCTATTTTCTTTGAAATGATTCCTTACAAATATAATTTATATTAAAAAAATTCATAAACTTTTTAAAAAACGCTTTCTTTGAGGCACTCCATGATGACACAGCATTTTATATGTAATACTTTAACATCTTCCACTCTACTAAATTCTGAAGAAAAAAAAAGCTGTGGTGTGTTATAAACACTGCATTCATTTTATATCTAAAAATGTATCAATATATGGTTTCTCAAAAAAATTTATGGTGTTGATTCCCTTCATCCATCTACATTAATTATTATAAAAAAGATGACATTTTTCAAACATTTGCTGAAATGTAACCTGCATTACAAATATATTAGTATGTACTCCAAACTAAGCAAGCTGATGTGATTGTGAAGTAGTTTATGAAAAGTCCCTCACTTTCCAACACACTATGCATTTTTGTTCTTGCATTTTGAGCACTACCACATGAAAGAAAAATAATATTTGTTCTTTTTTCTGTTAAATGACATGGCTTATTCTGTGATGGAATGCAAAATAAATAGCAAACGACAGCTTGGAACTATGCAACCCAAGCACATTTTGGCTCATTGTCAAAAGTTGATCATGGCAGTTGTTAGCCACCACTCCAGTTTCATATTTAATTTTACAAAGGTAAGCAAATTACCTAAAATACAGGCACTTTCATCATACAGGAGTTAAAATAGGCTTTAATTTGAATTAGCTACCAAAAACCTGGAGACTTCTGATTAAAAAAAGTCCACTATAATTAAATGTGAAAATTCTGGATAGAAATTTGTTATGGACATGAAGAACACAGCGATTAACAATGATATAAGATGATATCAGTTTTTTGTTAAAAAAAAAATAACTCTCACATGTTGGGATCTGACGTGAAAAAAGACTAAGTAAAGCCAGATTGTGCACTATTACCAACTACCACCATGGCTGACAACATAACTAAGTGCAATCAATGTAAAGGTTTTAGCAGGATGTTTCTCCATTATTCATGCCACTCTATTTGAAAATGATTGTCCTTTTCACATTTTTATTTCATGGTTTGCAGTTTATTTAGTATGCTGAGGTTGGAAAATTCAAATGACCAGACGCAGGTGATCACCATTGCCAATTTGAATTATTACTTTCTGAATTTTTACATTCGTATTTTCTGGATTTACTCCTCTCCTTCATTTTCTACACTGGCTACCGGTCCGTTCTCTCATCCAGTACAAACTGTCTGTGCTGTGTTAATTTCTTTGCTGGCTCCTGTCCTGACTATTTCTCTGAACTTCTCATCCCTTACTCTCCGGCCAGACAACTACGCTCTTTGTCTGACGACCGTATCCTGTCACCAGAACAACAACATATGGTCACAGGACTTTTGGCTACTGTGCTGCAAAACAATGGAACTCGCTTCCTTTCCATATCCGCCACCTTCCTACAATTGAATCTTTCAAATCTGCACTGAAAACGCACCTCTTCCTTGAGCATTACTCCTAACACAGTCCACACAATGCTAGTCCTTCTTACCCCCCCCTTCCCTCTTGCTACTTTACCCATCTTTCTCGGCAGAATCACTATATTTCTCTGTTCCTGTTACTTGATGCCTTTTGTTTTCTGTTTCATCATCGGTAGTCGTTTTCTTTCGTCCCCTTTGTTCTGTATCTACTTAGTCGACGTCTCTTCCCCGTTTTAAGCGCTAAGAGCATGCTCTCTATGAGTGTGAATATGCGCTATAAAAATCTTCACTATTATTATTATTACTATTATTATAAGTTTTGATCAAAAAATGATTGCACTACATTCCCACAAGTTTGTATTCTGTCAATGTCATATAAGAAAACATTCAATTTGTCTTCACACAGCTTCAACCTTGACAATGGCTTGGAAAACAAGAGCTGTTGGTGTCTGGAAATGACTTGTAAAGTAAGAGAAATTAGGTGTTCTTCTCTGTCTTCAATGATGATAAATGTACAGCATTTTGTCTGAACAAGGCTAATTTGCTTCATTTTTTTCAGTTGCTGACAAGTAGAAATATTTATCCTGGATATCTTGCTTGTTATTTACACCCAGCAGTCTGACTTCTTGCAAGGTGGAAAGTATGGACAGACAGACAGAAGAGATCAACAGCATGCTGAAGCACTGCCCTCTCACAAATAAGCTAGGAGAAATAATCAATACTTCAATATGAACAAGTCAGCTATGTTTCTTTTCATCGCCAGTCTTTCCTGTTTATGGTATGCCACAACTACATAACTACAGAATGGCTTGCTCAGAAACAGTAGAAAAATACCATTTTTGGTGGTAAAATTTCTTTCTTCGAGTACTTACCAGATGACATGACTATATGGAGATCACCCTCTAGCTACCTCAAATCCAGCTGTCCAAACCTGTGCAACACGGTAGGACTTGAAAACAGTTCAGCCCCCTTCCATCCCACCTGTCTCGCTAGTGAGCCTCTCTACTCCAGTTTTAAGTCTGGATTGAGTCTGGAACCCACTGCGGGGAGGCGGGAGGGAGCTAGCTGTCATGTCATCTGGTAAGTACTCGAAGAAAGAAATTTTACCACCAAAAATGGTACTTCTTTGTACTGTACCAGATGACATGACTATATGGAGAATAACTAACAGGTGGAGGGAGTGGTCGCCCACCTTGTAAGAACACCTACAAACATCCATAGGTGAACATCAAACAAAATAAATCACAGCCCAAATCCAGCCGGGCTGTAGAGTGAGGCCGCCTTGACTGAGCTATGCAACGCTGCTGCATCGGACCTGTCAAGCAGGCTGCCGTATCTACTCCCTGCTCTGCTGCTGATACCCAGCCAACTGTCACCAATGAGTCAGGATAGGGTGCAAGAACCGTAGGTAGAACCTAGTGATGCACACAATAACGGCAGCCTATAGTCCAAATGACTATAGTGCTGCATATCCCGAAGGCTGGACTAGTGGCAATAGCTCAAGCCTCAATGCACGAACTGGGGAAGCTGCTGTCAAGCACCAGTGCAAAACCGCCTGCACTACTGCTAACCCCCAGGCTGTAATAGATTACACTGAGAAAACTTTCTGTCTTACCATTCCACACTGGTAAGAACCGACAGATGCCTCCCTGAGCGAGGTCAACCTCTTGGGGTAAATCCGGAGTGTTCTCACTAAATCCTGTGGTAACCTGATCCTTCAGGCCTGTTCTTGGAAGTAGGAGTAGAATATTCTCCTAGGACCCTGTTCTGAAAGAGTAATCTGGGTCAGTAAGGCATAATTATGTGTAGGGATATGAAACCCTTACCCCTAAACTGTCAGCAAGTCAAAACTGAGTATCTCAAGTCTCAGATATAGTAGCCACCTCTGCTCCAACTGCTAACACTATGTCTGCATGCCAGAAGCTTAAAGGAGACCAGGATAACGGCTCAAGAACTGTCGAGTTCCAGCGGTAAATACCCAACCTCCAATCCCAAGAAGGGAAGAGAGTGCAACCTACTGGTTGAGGGCTAACATAACTTGTCAGCAGGGCAGAACATGGCTATTGGCCCCCATTCTATTGGCCGCCAAAGACGGAATGTATCTGATAGCATGGCTTTATAGCCTTCAAAAATAACGAGCTCCAAAGTCTTATTAAGAATCACAGACCATTCTGCCTAGAACATATCCGAAGGATCCCGTCCATGACTAAGGTCTGCTTCTTTTAACCACGAAGGTGGAGGGCTTTCTAGTGAAAGCAATGCGCTCCGCCACCTCACTAGATCAATGTCGACTTCAGCTGTCACCTCTAATAAGGCAAAGGCGTGAAGATGCAGATTCTCCGCTGCCAGATAAACTGGCTGACTGCCAACTCTCTTTACAGAGCCCGTATGGGTGGACTTTCTTGAAGTAACCCCCATTGACAAACCTACTTATTCTTGGCTCCCAAGACCAATTCCAGGTAAGTGGGTCCACTATGAGGCCTGATCTTGGCTCTCTTGGATCTTTGTCTGGCAGAAGAATTGTAAGGTCTATGTCCTGAGTTCCTTCCCAACGTAGTGACACTGCGTCAACTGTCCAAATCAGCGGGTCCGGAACTGGTGACTCAAACATCGGGAGCTTGTCCCCACAAATCTCACAGAGGTCCCCCATATGCAACAACCTGACAAGAGTTGGAAAATTGTCTGGCGAAGGATAAAGTCCCTTCCCGTTCAAGGCCTTTGGCTGGGACATAGAGTCTGCCAGTAATACTGAGCTTAGCTATGCCAGAATAAAACATGATCCACCAGAACAACCTTCCAGCTAAGGGGCACAGCACAGGGGAGAGAGCACCCCACTGTCAACATAAAAAGATAACAGCTTTGGATCTTTCAGTCAAAACCATTCCTGTTTTCCTCTGCAGGCCCGCTCAATAAAACTCCAGCGTGGGATCGCCGTGGCTTTCAACCAAGGTCAACATTCGAGGCTCAACCAGCGAGGTGTAAGCATCGTGGGTGAAGGCAACGCTTGAATTATCACCACGTGGTATTGTTCCGCCATAGTCGACGGCTTCCAGGCGCAGTCGGGTGGTGGACAAAACCGTAAGTGATTTTACTAGTCGTCTTCAAGTATCAAAGTAATAAGTAAACTAAATTGTATTAGTCAGACGCTGCCAAAAAGCTCCTTTTCACCCCTTCTCTTATTTTATATTTTACCCCTTTTTCCCCTTTAAATCTCTTTTTTTTCCGCACCCATTTCCCTGCTCTGTTCTCTTCTCCATTGTTTCCATCTTCCCCCGTCCTTTTCTCCCATCTTCCCCTTCACTGTAGTTGGTGGTAAGTTTAAAACTCTCATTGTATAATTGAATATCCCCCTTACCCCCTTTTGATGTATCGAACTTGCTTTTACTGCTTCGCACTCACATTACTAACCTGACCGAACTGAGGTAGAAAACGGTCTAAATGGGGGACTCCCCCAAACAAACCAGAAAGGTGAAACCTTTCACTAAGAAGGAAGCAGGTAAAAGTGTAACCCGAAGTACCTCTAAAAAGCAGGATATGACAAACATAAATGACGACCTCTACCTGAGCGAATCAAGTAGCTGTGACTCATCAGACACCATCAAAGAGAACGAATACAGTATGAAAACCAACGACCCAGACGAACGGACTGAATATGAAAGCGACAGTAACATAAACGAGATCTCGGACTCTGACTCAGATGACGGCTTTCTGACAGTATCTAGTAAAAATAGAAGAAAGAAACTGCTACCAAGACAGAGGACAGGTACACAAAACAATACCATCCCCCAGCTACCCTTTCCAGTTATCATCATCCCCAATGAGAAAGGAAACAAGAACATCGTGACAGCAGGCCCCTCACGAATGTCCAGAGAAATCAAAGAAAAGATTGGAGACGTAGAGGAAGTAAGACCCTCAATACGATCCAACAAATTGATTATAGGCTGCAAAGACCCAGCCCAACAAAGGAATGCAACGTAGATAAAAAAAATTCCTAGGCACCAGCATCACCTGCTATGTCCCTGGCCAACAAAACAAAAAACCAAGACAGAAGAAGGGCTTGGTGTCGTAAAAAATATTTCTGTAGAAGAAAGTCTGTAGGATATTAACAGGATGCTGGAACAAGCAGGGCGACCCAAAATCAGGGCAGTCAAAAGATTCAACATCAAATCCAACGGAAAAGTAACACCAAGTAAAGCAATTCTACTGGAGTTTATAGACAGCGAGACACGCCCACGACCATAAAAAAATAGCATTCCAGACCTATGGAGTGGAGCAATTTAATCAAACAGAAAGGCAGTGCTTTAACTGAAACGGCTTTGGTCACATTGCGGACCAGTGCAAACTAAGAGTTGTATGTGGGCGCTGCGGAGGTCCACATGACACAAGAGAATGCAGCATAAAAGAACACCAGGAGTTCGTCTGCATCAACTGTGGAGAATCTGGACACAGTGCAAGATATGGTGGATGCCCTTCAAAAATAATCCACCGACAAGCCAGCCAGATATGCGCGACAGGGAAACTTACATACAGCGAAGCGCTCAAAACTTCCAGAGAAAACTACTGGATCCACAAAGAAAAAACACGCTTGATCTGAGCAAACCAGCAAGAAGAGAGAACAGCTTCCACCAGCGCAAAAGACTACACTACAGACGGAGACACCACAGATGGAGACAACACAAAGACACCACAGACAATCACGGCGAGCAACAACATAGAGACAACAACAGAAGACTGCTGAAAAAAGAAATATTGACCCTGATGACCAAAATCGACGACTACGTCACAAACATGAAACATACCAACCAAAGACCTACGGACAGTTGAAGTACCGAGTCTGATTAAAATGATAACGCTATCAGGTCTCCTCACAATTTTAAACGAAAATGTCTAAGCAAACAATAAGATTTATACAGTGGAACTGCAGGGCACTAAATAGTAATAAAAGCGAGTTACTCAACTTTATAAAAAATAATATGCCAGAAGTAATCGCCCTGCAGGAAACAAATTTCACAAAAGAACCAATCCAAATTCCAAACTATAAATATCCACCAATATTTAAATCAAGACCTAAACTGCATAAAGGAGGGGGAGTAGCAATCTATATCAAAAGCGAAATAACAGCTACAGAAATAGACCATAACCTAAATCCTGTAATTGAGGCAGTAGGTGTAGAAATCAAGCTTCCATCACGCAAAAAGCTAAAAATAACAAACGCGTACATATCGAGCCTAACCAAATATAATTCAATAACAGTAGAAGACTTAACAAGATTACTTCAGTCAGGGAACCTAATACTGGGAGACTTTAATGCTAAAAACCCACTCTGGGATAGGGAAAACCCAAAAGCAGACAAAGGAGGCAAAATGATAGAAGAAGCCATGGAAGATGCAAGGGTCTGTTTGCTAAACAATGGCCAATCCAGGCATGTGTTCTGTCAGGGCTCCACAGACTCAACTTCAACCATAGACCTATCTCTCTGTACCCCAGAACTAGCAAATGTTTTAGAATGGGAAGTTTACGAAGAGGACACGTTAGGGAGTGACCACTTTCCAATTATATTCTCCATGCCAGATACTAAAATAAGCCAACCAAGTCCCCTAATCTCTAGAATAAACACTAAAAGAACACAATGGACCCTGTACGAGTCACTAACAGAAGTGAATGAGGTATGGCAACCTGATGATGACATAGACACCAAGACTGACAAATTGACAGATAGCATCATTAAAGCAATCAAATCAGCAACACCAAATGGAAATGGTAAGGAGTACATGTATGCTGGGCAAGCCTGGTGGACCAAGGAATGTGAACAAGCAATTAAGAACAGGAAACAAACTAAAGATATGGAAAAGCCACAAGACCATAGAAAACAGATTAGAATACAAAAAGGCCAAAAAGCAAAAAGCACTATCCTCAAAGCCAAAAAAGAGGAATGGCACAGGTTCACAGAATCTCTAGACCTAAATGCTAACCTAAATGATAGCTGGAGAAAGATCAAAAGATTAAATCAAGGGCCAAGATCCACCATGCCCACCCTGATAAAAGAAGGTACCAAATATGAGACAAACCTAGAAAAAGCAAACCTACTGGCTGAACAATTTCAAGAAGTCAGCTCAGACTCTAACTTAGACCCAGACTTTAAGTTATTCAAAGAACAGGCAGAAAATAACTTCCTTCCCCCTCTAAACCAAGAAGATCCTTTCAAACTAACAAACAGAATAACTATGGAAGAACTAGAGCAAGCCCTATCAACCAAAATGTTAAGGGTCAGCTCCAGGCCCAGATCTTATCACTTACCAAATGCTAAAAAACTGCCATCAGAAAACCAAACACCTTATCTTAGAGCTCTTCAATGATATTCTTGAGAAAAGTTGTTTCCCTAACATGTGGAAAAGGGCCACAGTAGTCCCCATCCCCAAACCAGTTAAAGCAAAGTCAGCCCCATCTAGCTACAGACCAATAGCACTAACCTCGCAACTAGGCAAGACATTTGAAACAATTATTAAGAAGAGATTAAACCACTTTTGCGAGGCCAACAACATCCTGCCCCCAGAGCAAAGTGGTTTTAGGAAGAAACGAAACACTATGGACCACATAACAGCACTGCAACAGGAAATTATCAATGCCCACACAGAAAAAAGAGTGAACCTGTGTGGAGTTTTTCTAGACATAGAAAAAGCCTACGATATGCTCTGGCACGAGGGCCTGCTACAGAAACTCCTCCGCATAGGCACCCCAAATAAAAATCCTTTTTAACAAACAGAAAAATAGCTGTAAGAATTGAGGATCAAACTTCCAACGAGGTACCACTAGAAAATGGAGTCCCTCAGGGAAACGTCCTCAGTCCCTTACTCTTTAACATAATGATTGCAGACCTCCCCAAATGTGTAAAACATGTCAAAGTTAAACAATTTGCGGACGACACGTCCCTCCTAGGAAAAGTAGAAATACGCCCAACAAATGACCCCAACAGACCTAAAATCATAGGAATAGATAAGATACAGGAAGATCTGCATGAAATGGCAAAGTGGCTCAAATATAATGGCTTTAAACTTTCAGCCACCAAAACACAGGCAATAATATTCCAAAACCAAACCAGAAGACAGAATACCCCAAATTAACACTAAACCAAACAACCCTTGACTACAGTCCACAGATACAATTTCTAGGAGTGATCTTCTCGGAAATAACAAGCTGGACCCCGTATGTAGACAAAATAACAAAATCTGCCAAAAAAGGAATAAACCTAATGAGAGTAGTTAGTGGAAATAACTGGGGAACAAATCCTAAATCTCTTCTTAACCTCTATCAGGCCCATGTTATGTCTAGACTATTATACGCAGCCCCACTGCTAGTCCACCTTCGATTAAACCAACTAGCTAAACTTCAGTCAGTACAGGCCACGGCACTAAAAGTGGTTCCGGGAGTACCATCGTACACACCAAACCTAGCAGTACTGCCGGAAACAGGTCAGAAACCTATAGAGTTAATCATCAAAGAAAGGACAGCTAGCTACTACTACAAAATTCAATGTCTCCCACCTGACCATCCAGTCCGACAGATTCATGTTCAACCCTACAGACACAGAACAGGCCGCCCCACCCCACAGCCCACACTACAACAACACATACAACACTTAGAAAACACAAAGGGAGCAGAAATCAACATAACAGCTCCTTACCCACCAGACAACATACAAACACCACCCTGGACACTTCCACACCCACAGATAGACCTTGACCTCACCAAATACAACAAAGAACAACACCAAGCCCAAATCACTGCAGAAACAAAGCTCAAGCTAAACACCACATACAAAGAACACGTGCAGATTTATACTGACAGATCTCATGACCCAGAGACAAACACAACCGGATTAGGAGTATACCAACCCGGTAACATCACCATCTCCAGCAGACTCCCAAAACACACTTCAATTTTTACAGCTGAGCTGACGGCCATACTGACAGCTCTCCATACACTTCATCTCGGAATGAAGGACACAACGCAACAACAATACGTAGTAATTTCAGATTCAATGTCAGCACTTCAGGCTTTAAAAAACAAATCCTCAAACAGAATAGATATAGTATACAAGATACTGTCCATCATAAAGAAAATCAACCAGAAACTGAGAGACATTAAGTTCTTTTGGGTTCCCTCCCACATAGGAATAAAAGGAAATGAAGAGGCAGATAAACTAGCTAAACTGGCAGTCAAACAAGAAATTAACCCTTAAGTCACCACCCTAAACATCTCTATTTCACCAGCAGAGAGAAAAATAGCTATAAAACCAGCAATAAAAATAAGGTGGCAAGAAAAATACAAAAATGAAGGTATAGATACTAGGAGACTGATAGATGACCAGCCTAGTCACACCTTGATGTACCTAAAGTCAATCAGGTCGGACCAAACTGAAATAACCAGAATGAGGCTTAGTGGAGAATATTTTAAAATGTATAAAGACCCACCTTCATGTGCCTGTGGGGACAGACTTAGCACCCCGCACGTACTGTTGGAATGTAATGAAAATAAACCAGAGAGAGAAGAACTAAAACATTTCCTAGATAAGTATAGACTGTGACTAAACCTCAGAAACTGCCTCAACCCACCTAAAGAACTATGGAACAGTATACTGTCACTAGTAGTAGCAATAGCAATAAGCCACCCAAACTCTAGTCTAATATAAAATACGAATAGGGGTAAACAGGATAACATAGCCATCCACACTGAAAAAAATAAATAAATAAATAAAATAAAATAAATTTTAAAAAAAGTCAAGGAAGAGCAATACATGGAACCCAACAAAGAAACACAATACACCACCACGGTACACGTGGCAGGACCCCTAAACACTGGCAGCGGCACCAGCAGCAGCAGGAAGAAAGAGAGCAGCAGCACTGTAACGACCCATGCAAATTTGGCAGATCAACAATGGATAAAGAGGGCACAAATACAGTACACCACCCATGCAGACTTGGAAAACCTAAACACCAACAAAAATAGAGGGCACGTACAAAAGTGAAACCACGCATCAGGCACCACAAAACAGCAACCCTTTCCCCACATCTCCCCATCCCCCCATACCCTCACCCACATACCCAACTCCCACACTCCCCAAAGACCCCATCCCCCACAGTGCGAAATCACCGAGAGGTGGAAGCACTTTCCCTTTCAAAGTCAACAACAACAACAAAAGCCGTGGCTAGCCACCGGAAGTTGTTCATAGCCGTTCAGTGTGACTGTAACTCGCCAACCAAGTTGTCGGATTATCCAACCATCCCGTTGTTGGCCTCCAGCTTGCTACTACTTCTGTAAGAGAAACGTAGTGGTGTCGGGAAACCCTCTTTCTGGGTAGCGGGATATTATTAGTTGTTCTAGCCTTACCTTATATTGCTCTAAGATAAGAGCAATTAACAAGCCGAGGCGAAAACCTTCCCGCCGTGTTGCGTCTCTGACCACCTGCATTGGCAACTTTGTCCCTTTCAGTAGAAGAAGCGGCAAACTTCACAGGAATAAAAAGGACGCCAGGCCGTCGGTACTGCGCCTATGATAGCAGAAAACCACACTTCGCAGGGCTCACACGGCATATCCAAAAGAAACGAGGTAGCTGACACACGTCTGAACTGCGTGAAGCCGGGCTTAAAACTGGAGTCGAGAGGCTCACTAGCGAGACAGGTGGGATGGAAGGGGGCTGAGCTGTTTTCAAGTCCTGCCGTGTTGCACGGGTTTGGACAGCTGGATTTGAGGTAGCTAGAGGGTGATCTCCATATAGTCATGTCATCTGGTACAGTACGAAGAAGAAATATGTAGTACTAAGTGTTGTAAACCTCAGGAATGGGCATCAAAGATGGACAAAAGTGTCCTAATCACCGCTGCCCTCAGGCTGATTACACTCTTGATGCCTCCGCTACCTATGCTGACATGTACGTGTATGCGAAACACTTACACTAAATTGCTAGCAATGATAATCCAATCTGATTCCGAGCCACCAGTTTATGTCCCCAATAATAAACTTTAGTGTAAGAAAAAAAATATTATTAGAATCAAGATTTATACAACAAATTACAAAAGACACGATAACTTCAAAATTCCCAATATGGCTAGTTCTCTAGGGCTCCCCTTTACAATTCTTTCTCGGTAATCCAAGTACTGAGAGCCACTGTCTAATTACCTTAACCACCACACACAACACACCCCACTCGTTCGTCACATGCTCCCCACTTATCTCAACAGACGAATGTCTCTTGCAACATGGAGGGCCCTCTGATGTTCTTCACGTATGAATCCGTTGATATATCCTCACTGATCATTGCTGCCCTTCACACAAGCACTGAGACACTAGACACATCTGTTGTGTCACCACGTGTCTCTCCCGTCACCTCTAGGCCATTGCTGCTGTCTAGAGCTTAATAGTGCCTAACGAGGGACTAATGCTTATCTAGCAGCCTCAAGCCTCTGCTGCTTGCGACCAAACAGCTACTGGTGTGAAGAAGTGCTGAACACTCTGTAACAGAGTTGCTCACGCACCTCTGAGATCAAGTTGTGCTGGAGTAGCCACAACTCCAAAAGACTAACTCTTGGCTGAGGATCTGAACAGCCTTGAACAAACCTCTGCTACAACCTTATTCTTTGAGAATCCAGTGCAAGGCAATAATTTTTTGGCCATCATGATGTTAAATCCTCATCCTCAGCGATCATCGTCTCTCACGATTGGTCAAGCATACTACACACTCACTCCCAACCATTCTGTTACTTAGCTACACCCAACTGCTACCTAGGTAGTATATGAAAGACAGATGGTCACTCTGACTTATGACTGCCCACTGCATCCCTCCTTTCTTACCCTGTCCTACCTGTAACACAACTGGCAGCTGTAGGGCCATCCCGTCTGGCTTCCTATTCACTGTGTCCAGTTTGGTAAGCAATACAATCGAACGCTAAGTACACTGCAGTCTTACAATTAACAGACGTAATCGGCCAACGGTTCTTAGGCTCAACCAATCTCCAGAGGCGATAATCGGTAGCAAGACATTCCTGGCCCTTGTCCATCCTGCCAGCCTGGCACCGCCAGAGGCTGACCACTGTGTTCACCGACATAATACCACCTAACAGCTACCTTTTCCCACAGCTACCCATTCCCACCTTGTGAGCATCTGTTAAACAGCGAGTTTGTTTGACTCATGTAAGAAGCAGAAGTGCAGCACAAATGCTATAGCCCCATTCCCAGTTATCTCATGACAGTAACGTTTTGCAAACAAAGCTGTAAGAGAAATTGGTGGAAAACCAATGCAAGCAACAGTTGAAGAAGGCAGGACTTGCTTCCAGGTGTGCTGATACAATAAGGAAAGAAATTATAAGAGGTACACATGTTTGATGTCAGCCAGTCAGTTGTCCCTTGACCGGCACATGTGATTAAGGGGAGCACACGGATAGACACGGCAGCTTACAGGGCCCGACAGTCTTGCCTATTTTAGGCGATAGTGAGCAGGTCCTGTACTGGACAACCAGTCCAGGCTTTGACATTCGTAAGCCAATTCTTCCTCTGACCACCTCGGCGTCGGCCGCCCTCCAAGGTGCCTTGAAGGACAGTCTTTGATAAGGTGTTGTGCCAGGTCACATGACGAAATAAGACTAGCTTATGTCGCTTGACTGTTGACAGTACAGGTTCCTGGTGTCCTACCAGTCTGGCAATCTTGTTTCTTACAAATTCGTTGGTTTCATGTTCTCTGTATGAGATCCGGAGCAGCCTCCTCAGGCACTTGTTCTCAAATGCCTGGATTCTCCTTTCCATTTCGGCGAGCAGAGTCCACGTGTCTCATCCATAGAGCAGGATCGGCACTACCAGGGATTCCTACAGCTTTTACTTGGTCGTGAATCTTATCTTATGGTTATGCCAGATCCTATCTAACCTGGCCATTGCTGTTGCTATTGCGATCCTGATGCAGATATCTGGAGTGGAGCTGCCATCCTTGGAGAGGGTGGCTCCAAAGCATTTGAAGCTGCTTACCTCTTCGAGCTGTACCAATGGAATGCAGACCACTGATAAATCTATCCCCAGACCAAGAAGATGTTCTGAAGACTGAGAATGAGACAGCTGATGACATATCACTATCAGCCATGATGCTAATCTTTAGCAGGCAGGGCCAGTATAAGGCCATCTACTACAACCTGCAATACACGTTACAATGGGAAGGTTGGGAACATTTTACTGCCAGATTCTGCAGTTTCCCAGTTTTTTAAGAGGATTGGAGGGTGGCCATGAAAAAAAAGATGTTGCAGAAATAGAGTCATGTTTCATGTTTCAGCAGGACTTTGACATTCTGCCAGTTACCAATGATGGTAGAATATGGCAGGTTTCAGATCCTACATCCATTGGTGATCACTATGAAAGAATTTGTAAGCTATGATATGTGAGTGCAAGTGATTTTTGGCCTGAGATTGTATTTCTGCCATTGATTAAACTAAAAGATGTCATGAAAACCATACATCAAACATACTTTGATGTCTGTCTGAAGTGTTGTAGAACAAAATGAATACATTTGCTGAAAAGAGCTAAGCAGACTGCATCCATTGATTCCCAAACCATGTTTTTTAGATTAACTAGAACCAGAGTTACATCATACTTAAATGTTGTTTTAGTTTTTTATTGGTTGTGTATATAAGTGTTACGGTTCAGAGTAGTGACATTTGCTTGAAATCCTAATTTTGAAGTGATATTACTAATATTTTTCAGTACCTGGGTGTCCTGAAAAAATTAGAGCAGTTCATTGTGTTAGGGAGTGGTGCCAGATGATTACCAAGTGATTAATCCTTAATTGTTGGTGTACTGGCTTTTCAAAAATGGCATATTATTAATTTTCAGTTTCAAGCATAAAATTACCCAGAAATTATAATATTAAAAAAATTCATAACAAAAACTATTTGAGATATACAAAAAAGGCTTGGTATCTTTGAAATCAGGAAGAAAAAATATATTTATGGATGCACCATTTTTTTCTTTTTGCTTATTATTTATTCAAGTATCAGGCTGTAGTACCTAACATTAGTTGCAGGCATAACAAATAGACTGGAATGAGTTAATAAACATCTGATTCATAACCACCATAGTTTATAATTAACAAAACCCTCACTCACCAGGTTGTTAGGCCGTCTATCCAAGACAATGTGCTTGAAGGCCTGGGCTAGCCACTGAGGACATAACACAACAGTGTTTGTCAACACATCATCTGGCATGGCTGTGCTATCATCAGTGGCAGCGTAATGAATAAGAAGCCCAAGGTCATGGTAAAATGCTAGCATGGTGTGAAGCTCTTCATCTGTATTCACCCCATGATTTCGAGCCATTTCACTCACCTGAAATGGCAACAGCAATATAATACTCAATCTTGGTTAGTTTTGATTTTGACACTTGTCAAGCAATAAACATCATAATTATAGTTCAATTAGCACTCATAATTACCAAAGAAAGGAGACCTCTCCCAGTGCAACAACTGGCGGGGGATCATGCTGCTGTCCATCCCCAGCAAAGTCCTGACAAGGGTAATACTAGAGAGACACTAAACAAGAGACTGAGACCAGAACAAGCAGGGTTTTGCCAGGATAAGTCATGCAATGACCACATTGCAACCCTCAGTATCATCATTGAGCAGTCTATCCAGGGATAATACAAAGACTCGTCCTACCAAGTTATCCATAAAGGCAAACTCACTAAACCTTTTGTAATGAAGACTGGCATAAGACATGGCTGCATATTATCGCCTGATGGTCATAGACTGGATTGTCCGTAAGACAACCCAAGACAACAACATAGGTATCCAACAACTAGAGGACCTGGACTTTGCAGATGATATTAGTCTCCTATCTCATTGGCAGCAGCATGCAGAAACCAAACTGTGTAAGCTATCAGAGGAAGCAGAGAAGACTGGCTTAAAGATCAACAGAAAGAAGACCGAAGTGATGAAAATCAACAAGAAGCAGGAACTTCCAATCCATCTTCAAGGAGAGAGCATCCTGGAAACAGACCGCTTCACATATCTGGGGAGCATCGTCAGAAAGGATGGTGGAGCGGACGACGACATCAGAAGCCGCATAAACAAGGCCAGGCATGCTTTCAACAGCCTACTCCCCATCTGGAACTCCCGAGCATTATCCCTCTGCAGTAAGACCAATGTGAAGGCAGTCCTACTGTATGACTCCGAAACCTGGAGAGGGACAAACACCATCAACAACAAGCTCCAGACCTTTACCAACCAATGCCTTCACCATATCCTGGGAAGAAGATGGCCTGAAAAGATCTCCAACAGCAGCCTGTGGAAAAGAACTAACCAGAATACTACTAGTCAAGACATCAAAAAGCGCAAGTGGGGCTGGATAGGACATACCCTGTGCAAACCAGCTGACACCATTGTCAGGCAGGCACTTGATTGGAACCCTCAGGGGAAGAGGAGAGTTGGGAGGCCAAAACAGACTTGGAGAAGATCAGTAGAGAGCGAGGCAAAGGATGCCGGAACTACATGGGCCCAACTGAGCAGGGCCGCCCTGGCAAGGTGGTGTTGCGGCCCTATGCTCCTCGAGGAATAACAAGAAATGAGGATGATAACACTCATAAATACATGATGGCTGTGTAAGTGAACAACAACACTTCTCGTCTGTGAACAATTAATATTTCTCCCCAACCAACCCTCACCCATGTGCATGCATTACCTGGTTCAGTGAGGCATAATTCGTGCCCGAGTCGGCTTTTTCAGTCAGCTCTTGTTCAAATCGCAGCCAGCGTATTGGCATTTGCTCTCCCATGTAAGGTTGTTGTCCTGCTACACGTTCAATATCTGCCCTCAGCTGCACAATCTGATGAGAAAAAAAAAGTGTGCTTAATAACCGTTATTTCTTCTTCTGCGCTCCACAAAGCATCCCTATCAGACTTCTAGTTTTGTTGTGATTAGCATCATTTTTCAAATATAAATAAACATCAGCTGCACTTTTTTGTCTATCAGTAAGCTTTTAATTTTGATTTTTTTGTATAAGTGAACAGAAGGTGTTTGAATTTGAACTCTGGTCAGTCATGGCAACTGGTGCTGCTCTCCATGTGGAAAGTTGCATTCCATCTACATAAATGCTACAAATGTTTCTTGTCTATAAAGAATATAATGTTATGATTAATCACTCTCATGCTTATATTTTCTGATCATAAGCAAATGCCAAGAATGTTTTGTGTTTTCATAAAAGCTCATTTCAGCAGAAGAAAAAACTAGAAGACTGCCATAATTTCTTTAAAACACCTAAAAACAAGTTCCTAATCACCTGTACAGTTATCATAAGATAAAAGCTTTTGTTTTGTACAGAAGCATTTGTACTTGTCTCCTGCTAAACTGATAATACCAAATCTTGGAAAGTGGAGAACTAAAAATCTACCTGTGGGTCCTCCCCATAAGGCAGATTGTTTTCCACAGCATAGAATGGTATTACCAAATGTCGTGTGTATGGTTTGTCAGCAAGAAATTCTCGTAGTTCACTAAACTTCTCATCCACCTGTGACAAGAAATTATTGATAAATTAAAATTCCACAAATCTTACACATCATACCTCTAACAAAGTGTTGGCAAAATTATACACTTCTTGTATAGCCCTTACTAGAAAAGCTATTCTCTACCCCCTGCCATTAACAGTAAAATAAATAAATTATTGGTCTTGCAGTGAATTCACTGCCCTTTGACAAAATAAGTTTGACAAATACAGTCACAGTTTGCAGATACAAAACATGAGAGGGGAGAGGAAGGGTAAGAGGAGAAAAGGAGAAGACAGCCAGCTGCTGGAGTTTATCCTGAAAGAGGTGATACAAAATCTTACCATTTCTGCTTGTACTTCAGGGTTCTCATGGAGACTGTTACGATGGGTGCCTACTACAAAGATTGGTGGGGACAAGGTGGTATTGTCCACATCATCAGAAGTGTTTTCTGCTGCATGTGCGTGGATAGAACGCATCCAAAAATCCATGTATTCAAGGGTTGATAACTCATTCTCATTCTGCAAAAGGGGGATAAAATTACATAAATTCAAGAGCTTCCGCTTCTTTTCATTTGCTCCAAACAAATTCCATATTAAAGGCTAAAGCAACATACTGAAGGTTTGACAATAAAATGTGTCATAATACTTTTTAAACTGCTTCTTTCTGCCTGATGTTTATGGAATAAACCCATGGCAGTTTGATTTTAGATTGATTTTAAACATTCCCAACCTCACCACATGCAATGTAAGTCATTTAAGAAGAATCATTTAAAATCTAGGCTCTGAATAGTTTCCCATTTGTAATACAGTCTGCAATGTGGTAAGTGAACAACATAAAAAAGTTAACAATTAATTAAACATGACTGAAATTTTCAACATATCTAATGAACTAGAATCCCATACCTACACAGCTCGCTTGGAACTATTAAAAATCTAATACAATTATGGGTGTATGTGAAAGAACCTGTGACTAGAAATAGACTATTACCTGGTCATCATCTCCTGAAGGAAAAATAAAGTCATCGCATAAGTTGAAGACAATCACATACACGGCTCTACTAGTAAGAAACACCTGGATAAGAAAAGAAAACATTGCATTCTAAACAAAGAATATATTATGTTTTTTAATATAGCACTATTATTTCTAATGCATCTTAAAAAAAACTCATACTGTGACTGTATGCAAACCAAATTTTTTGGCTTGAGTTTCCTAGTGATGACAAGTATACTTCTGATGTCACCAACATGCAAGAGTTAACCTCTTCAGGCACGCTTGGCACAAACATTACAATTTTCTTAATCCATTCCTGAATTGATCAAATGTAATCAGGAGTTAGCATATTCCAATACTGACTAATAAAACTACAGAAGATGCCTACTCTATGTCTTCCATAGCTCCTGCACCCAGTTCACTCCCTCATTAGAGTGATCACAGATGTATATCTCTAGATTGCTTAGTGAATTTTCCATGTTAACTTCTGGAATGTAGCCCATTGGTCAATTGAATTTACAATTTAACTATCAACATGAACAGGAAGAGCAGACAATGCAAGCTCTGGTGTTAATGGAGGTATAGTCAGTCTGCCCAATCACATCAAGGTGGGCGAAACCAACATCACCTTCACGTCATCCGTTAGGAATCTGGGATTTATTGTCACTGATGACATGACACTCGACAGACATGTAGCAGCTGTGTGTCAGTCTGCCTAATTGAGCTTCGTAAGACATGGTGCCATCCGTCATTTTCTCTCTACACGCGCTACCAACACTCTTGTCTGTATGTTTGTTCTTTCTCGACTTGACTACTGCAACTCCTTGCTGGCAGGCTGTCCCTCATCCCTCATTCAGAGACTCCAGAAAGTACAGAACTCCGCTGCACGTCTGGTGCTTAGAGCCACAAAAAGGGACCATGCCACTCCTCTCCTTCGTTTTCTACTCTGGCTACCGGTCCGTTCTCGCATCCAGTACAAACTGTCTGTGCTGTAATTTCTTTGCAGGCTCCTGTCCTGATTATTTCTCTGAACTTCTCATCCCTTATGTTTCAGCCAGACAACTATGCTCTTCGTCGGATGACCGTATCCTAACTGTTCCTGTCACCAGAACAACCTATGGTCACAGGATTTTTGGTTACTGTGCAGCAAAACAATGGAACTCTCTCCCTTTCCATATCCGCCACCTTCCTACAATTGAATCCTTCAAATCTGCACTGAAAACACACCTCTTCCTTGAGCATTACTCCTAACACAGTCCACACAATGCTCGTCCTTCTTACCCTCCCCCCTTCTGCTCTTGCTAATTTTCTACCATCTTTCTCTGCAGAATCCCTATATTTTCTATGTTCTGTTACTTGGTGTCTTTTTGTGTTTTCCATCTTTGTTTTCTGTTTGTCGTCAGTACTGTCGTTTATTCTTACGCCCCTCGTGTTCTATCCATTTAGTCCATGTCTCTTCCTTGTTTTTAAGCGCTAAGAGCATGCTCTCTATGAGTGTGAATATGCGCTATAAAAATCTTCATTTATTATTATTATTATAGAACCTCAAGCTTTGTGGTCTCAGGTTGTCAGGGGTTGCCCAGTAGCATAGCAGCTAAAACACACACTTATCACCACTGCAGTGAGAAGCACTGGGTTCAGATCTTATCTCAGGGCACTCTCTGTGACACCTGTTCACAGGGCTGGCCATCAGGAGTTTTCTCCAGGTACTCCAGTTTTATCCACCTTCCCTCACAGTGAAAATTACTTTTAGGTAAAAGTACTTTCCTGCCAAAATAACAGCCAACCAACACCTGTTGGATTTTCAGTTTATTGGCTGTAAGGCATGGAAAGTGAAAGTCAACAACTTTTGTCTGAACGCAAGAAATAAAACAAGTTTAAAAACTATTGGGAGTATACTATTCATATTAAGGAATTTTAACGCAGTTCCTGATATTAACTGTTAAATGATTTGCTGAGACCTAAACACCTACAACTTCACAAAAGGTTGGCTCTTAGCAGACCACCAGAAATCCAGAGATACACATCTGTGGTGTGATCCCGACAATAACCTGATGTGTTGTGTAATAAGCTGCCTGGCCTGCGAAGTCCCAGATATTCAAAACAACAGTCTTGTCCTCCTGAAGAGGTTGTTTCCTCGAATCTTCTGTCACCCCCGACTCCTTTCTAGACAAGAAGGTAGTCAGCATCTCATGCACCAATGTGACCACTCTTTCTGGAACTTGTGGTGAAAACTCTGGAATGCATTCTTCCAGCCTTTTGTCCACAATCAGTGGTGCAAGCTCCAAAGTCTGGTGGGGCAAAGATGAAGTACTCTTCTGTAGAGAGAATTAAAATAAATAATACCTAAATACATCAACAAATAACAAAAAGAATTATCTTTATAATTCTGTGATTGCCTTTGACAGAGGCACAGGTATGACTATACTGATATAAAATACACACAGCCAACCCCCTTTATGGGCCTCAGAAATACTTTGTACAGGAAGGCTGCAGATGTAGTTATCTTATGTATATTCATCTATATACTATGAATCAAAATCTGCATCCATGCAACTGAAAGGAAACAATATTTCTCCAATTCTCATACACTCCAACTATCATTCAACACAATGTTGATGACAACAAAGAACAGAAGTATGATGCCTACCCCTAAAATGTTTGTAACAGGAGGCATTAACTCACTGCGGTCACACTGGCAAGCCGTAGCCGGTGGCTCACCTTGTTTAAGAAGTCACACCATACAATTGTACAGTGCTTTTATTATTTTTTTTAATTTGCGAATGGTTAACGATACAGGAACAAAAAATAGTTCATTTCAAAGCTGAAACCTTTTTCTACATGCTACTTACCTTAGTTTGTACAACTGGACATCCGGTCTTTTTCAAATTTAGATTGTTTGTGGTTAGTGAGCAAAATGAGATAGAATATGCAGGTTGATACCACTTCCTAAAGGTAAAACAGTTCATTTCTGCTAAATTATGTTTTTTTGACATATAGTTATTTTTGTATATTTTTTAAAAAATAGCCAAAATGTGGTAACTAATGTAGACATCTTGACTGAAAGGGAGGTGACCTTATTGAGTTAATGAAACTGGCATTTAAGACCATCCCCCGCTGTGATTATTAAAATTATTAAGGCTAAGTTCAAGGAACAAGGCACCTGGCAAAAGGAAGGCCTTGTCTTAAATTTGATAGCAATTTACGTTTGTGCTCATGACACAAGGAAATCCTAACAAGCAAGCAGTTCATGTGTGAAATTAGGCCAGAAAAATGTTCGTAATATTCTTTCAAGATTTCCATCTCTCATCCCGTTATTACTAACTGCATTTTAACAATTTATATATGATGCAATGTTGACCACTACATCATTAACAGGCAGTGCCCAAAGGTCACACGATCTATAGTCATTGAGCAGAGATATTGAGTCAATGGAAGAATGAGACTGTTAACATTATACAAACAATTGTTCAGAAAATATATTGCATCTGAAAAAACATGTAACAAGCAAGCAACGTAAAAGGCAGCAACTATCAATCTATCTCCCCCTTTGTCACTGCTTCTAGGAAACTTACCTTATTTACTTTAGGTGTAGATAAACTGCTGCTGGGGACAGAGCTGTATAAGGGAGACAGGCCAGTGGTGAGGCTGCTGGCTGATGAGTGAAGACCAATGGTTTTGATATCATCTCCAGCTGTCTCCTGTTGTCGTGACCGCAACAACAACTCTTGAACAATGTTTGAAGCAATAGCTTGGTTGTACTCTTCCTCTAGACTATCTGGTCCCCCTTGTAAACACAAGACATCAGGGGTGGACAAAATGGCCAAAATTAAACAGAAAAAAATAAAATAAGCTGCATATAGATTTACACCCCTCTGTAAATATACTTATCATACTACTCACTCACCCTGCTCATGCACACTCATACATGTGTACACACACACCTATTATGGCCAAGTCCTGCCCTTCAGGCTGACTTTCCTCGTTAACAACATTATCCCCTCTGATGGCTAATTTCCATGATGACCGATTAGATAAACTGAAGGAGCAAGAGGCAGACAGGTCAATACCATCTGTACTTTGTTCAGCGGAATTATGTCTGCAACAGCCAGAAAAATATACTCTTATTACTCAAAATAAAAGTGCATATGAAAATGCATGTTTGAACTGGTGATTGAGTAGCCTTTCACAAACTCTTTTACCACAGAGTTTTTAGAATAACAACTTATGATAGCAGAGACAGATTGAATTGTCAGTTACAATGTACAAGCTGAGTCAGACAATCAAACATACTGGCTACATAAAACACACTGTAACTATATATCTGCATATCTGTAAACCTAAAAGTTTATTAAAGTAAGATAAAAATATGTAGGAATACAAAAAGGCAGTGATGCCAAGATGACTGCAAAACTACACCAACAAATTAATGAGTTAGCAATGCCCAGATTCCCAAAAGTTACAAGAAACTTGTTAACGACAAAGTGTCTTGGTCTGGCATTTTATGTTTGGCATACATGATTTTATGCTCTTGTTTATTCCTGAATGTAGCAGCTGTAGGCACGCACACACACACACACACAGATAAAGGTAGTTCTATGACTTTTTGACCTTTATTGGAGTAAGATGTTAGAGACTTCACTTATCTTTATGATCTTTATCCAGTGCCTATTTCTCCTCCTCCACTGCCTTTCTTTCCCCAACCCCAGGGTCAAATACCCATTCAACAGCTGGGTCAACTGAGGGAAGTATGCTGCACAGCATTGGCAACAGAGTAAAATATGGTTCCAGCCTCGGATGCTAGTGCTTCAACCTCGTGGATATCTGCTTCCCCAGTAATTGTAGAGCAGTTTATCATTACAGTGCAACACATTTATTGTTTATTTCATATTCTGATTAATGAAAATCTCACAAAAGCTTTTAAACTTACAAAGAAAACACAAGTGTTCTTAAATGTGTAAATTTGTAAAGAAAACTAAATCCTATTAGCTACAGATATCAGACAAAATGTATTTTTCAGCAGAGATACAATATGGCCATATCAGTTTTATGTGTGACACCCACTGTGAAACTCATGATGCACTGGTGAAAGCCACAAAGGTCTGTCACTTAAAATTTTAATAGAAGACATTTGACAAGGTATATTCATATTTCTTCTCAGTTTGTCAGGCTATAATCTGAAATCACTGAAAGGAAAATCATTAAGACAAACTTCTTGCACAAGACATGAAGATGAGAGTAATAATGATGACAACCGTTGCCACAGCAGCGCCAAGCATTTGTGACTGTGACAGCAGTGACAGTGATGCAGAAAAAATTACAATGACGAGCATTATTTATAATGTAGTTGCATAAGGTCACCTTTAATATACAGCACAATGAATTACATTTATGGACTACATAATAATGTTTCAGTCAACGACAAACCAGATATATGATGGTGGTACTATAAGATTAGCAGGACTTACAGCAGCTTCTATTTCCTAGATACATTGCTGCTTTCATAACATTGCAGCACATACAATTATGTACAGGACATAATACTTGATAATGAAAATAAATATGGTATTTGAATAGCAACACAATCACATTCCACAGAACATATCTGCATCATTTAGTAAGACATGACCGTACATTGTTTGTAAACTCACTGTTGTCCTATTATGGCTCGTTTAAGACTTGTTTTGCCCACTCTGTCTTTGCCTACCAACATGAGCCGCGTGCGAAAGACAGGCTGCACGCCGCTAGCACAGGACTGGTCATAGACCTGTACCGCGTCCATACCTCGAGCAAGTATTTCTCTGGGTGCATTATCTGGAATAATACATTCATCATAAATTAGACCTTGTATTTAAATGTTATGCTTGTCAATCTATTACACTCTGAATATAAACTACAAGTAAACCTAGATGCAAAATTACTTTTTAAAACATTTCTGACACCCACTTTTGTTATATTAAGAAAAAAATTATGATTTAAAAAATGCTAAGGTTAATGCTAAAGCTCATATAAGATAGTGATTACAGGGGATAAATGGTTCACCATCTCTTGGGATGAGAATGTGGAAGCCAGAGCCAACACTTTCCTGTCTTTAACTTCCTTAACAAATTATTTGTTGTTGAGTTTTCCATTTGCTGGTTGGTGTTAGCATCACAACCATGATCTGCTTAGAAGTTATACACACTAAGCATGCTTAGGGAGACACCATATAAAAAATAATGTTTTTTTTTCTTTGGGCCTTGTGATGTTCAGAACTGATTCAGTCTGAACCAAAGATTTTCATTGTTTCTAAAATTTCCTGATCTAGTTCTTCGAGAAATATTCTTACCACCATAATATTTAAAATATAAATCAAACAAAACATCTGTGATACTGTGAATGACAACAGATGTAATTTTTTATAATGTAATTTCCTACTGATATGCAGAATAAGTGCACTTTTACTGGTTAAAACACACACACACACACACACACACACACATGCTCACACACACACACACACACAGAGTCTCCTACTAAACAAATAACTTTATAATAATAGTTACTATAAATCATTTACAAGTTTTCATTTCTGTTGTGGAAATAGGGATTATGTTTCATTACTGTCCATTACAAAATGGAGAGAGGAGATAAAAAAATTCCATTCAAACATGGCATAAACTGTGTGCATGTCAGAAGCATTTCAGATTATGATTCCTCCTTAGCACAGAAACCTGAAGCACTGCAGCCTGTAGCAATTGCAAGGTAGATAAATCAATAATGCTCTGACCCAATGCCTTCATCCAAAAGCATACATAAAAATCAATAGCTTGGTCTGAAGGTTTTTAAAAGCTTAATTCTATCAGAAATCCTCAATAGAAAAGCATATTTTTATGGTCATGTAACTAGATCTATTAATGCTGTTAAAACTGTTATCGAAGACAGAATCACTAATAAGTTAAATCCCAGAAAATTAACTCATGTCTGAAGAAACACACTTTCTTAAAGAAAGTGCCTCTATCATTGACTTTCTAAGCACAGTGTAATATACCTATTTTACTGGAATTATTTTTCCCTCCTATCCCCCCAAAGGCTAAATTTGAAATATTCCACACAATTTGCTTTTATACAGAATATTTCTTTTCATCTTCCTTAGCACTTTATCTAACTGTTTACATATCTATAAGCATAAAGAACTCCAGCATTCGTTCATCACTATTATATGTTCATGACCAACATATTGAAACAACATTAGAAAATTGTATGCTCAAAAGTGTAGACATGAACTGAGGTAAAGATCAGAAAAACATTAGATAAAGAAATGCTACATAAGTTTTGAATTTAGTGGACAGTCATAGAAGAAAATGAAAAACAGCCAGAAAGGAGTAGTTTAGTGTTTACCAGATTCGACAAACATCAAGCTGGTTGTATTTCCATAGATGTCCATCAAGAGCCACAGGGTTTGGTTGGTGGGCAGATCTGACAGCAAGACACCCATATGCTGCCCATTAATAAAAATTTCCATGTGACCAGAACTTGTCAAATACACCATCACTCGACATCCTGAGCTTACCATCTTTTCTGGGACTGCTCTGCCCCAGTACCCTTCCTTACAGGTTAAGTCTGGATACACATACTTTGGTAATTTTTCAACTGCTAATCCGGCTGGATTGTTAGTGGTAACACCAATGCGAAGAGCTCCGCTCCAAGTGAATACACATCCAATCTTGAAACAAACCTTCTGTCCGACAAGAAGTGGTTGGTCACCAAAGACAATGCCATTGCCAAAGGTGGCACCATCCCGCACAGCATGCATGTGGTTATCTAACAGGGTAATAGCCCTGCCGTGGGTGGGATGGAACTTCATGACATATTAACACTAGGTTTTTAAGTCATTTTATCCATGAATATCCATGCCTGTCATTTCCAAGATCCAACAAAATCCTTCTTGTCTCACAATGACAATCATTGCCAGAAAAATCACTGTCCTGGCTCTCCAGAACTTTTTATAAATGGCACAGAAATCTTCTCCTTATAATCTTAATCAATGACATCATCGTAATAAGAAACATGCATGATGATACAACTGTTTTTATAGAAATCTGAAAAAAAGAAAATAATACAATATAAAAAACAAGCAAATCTATTAGTATTATGGCTTTATAATTTTAATTGTGAAATAACAGTTTCTTGTGTGAAATGATCAATAAAGATTTATCATTGCAATAAAACGTTTTTTTAATTCTAGTTAAGCTCATTACTGAAAAGCAAAATGGGTTGGTTGGGTGTGTGTGAGAGAGAGAGTGAAGGAGAGAAAAAAAAGAGATAATGTTGACATCTGTTAAATAACTATGGGTTCTTCTGTTGTTAAATTTCTCTTTCTCTCTCACTAATATATATATACATATGTATTATTTATCACATCACACATGGATTATGCGAAATATCTGTAATAACAGTCCCCATAAATAATATCATGCCACCATATCTGACACAGTCAGTCTTGGCTTACCGCTTATGATAAATTCACTTAGTAATTAACTTATTAATCTATAAATGAGTTTCTAAATTACTGCCAATTAATACGATGTTATGTTTTAATGGCCCACAAAACTTTCCTATATTTTGTTTTTAGATAGACGTGACTTGTATAAACGGTATACGTACTGCATAAGATCCTGCTGGTAATTCCATGCACTGGATGGTGTCGGGACACAAACAACATCGCGAGGACTCGGTGTGCACACCTGCAGACTACATGATCAATGACGCCAGTGAGTCGCCAAGGAGCTCGAGAAGAGGGTCCCTTCCAACAACACAGAGAAGGAACTAAGAGTTGTTGTTCTTGATAATGTGTGGGCAAAAGTTTCATCATTACCCTAACCATGACCCAGAACCCTAACTCTAACCAGAAAACATTATGCATAATCTTATTTTCTAGACCGAAAGATTAAACTCGAGTAAATCCAGATACACCTGCGAACGAAGTAAACAGCTTTTAATTTCCTCTAGTACGAGACGAATGCAATCATTTTTCGGGTCCACATAATCAATTACAATAACTGCGAGTGCTGATGAACTCAAGCTTTATCCATTTATAATTCATTAAAATGTCTGTTGAGACTGAACGTAAAAAAAAATTATGGTTTCTTGCTGTATGAACCAGAATATGAGAAGTGAATGAGGTGGATAAGTATAATTGCACAAAGCCATATATAGGCAGTGCGGAAAATTCCAATAAATCTCACAGAGAATCCTACATCTCTTAGTAACTAGACTAGAGCAATTAATCAATCTTACGCTTACTGCTATCCAGTCCAGTGGTTTGGAGTCATTGCATACAGTCAGATCTGTTGAACCAGAGATCTGGTTGAACAGATAGTTGTTGGTCTGTTTTTTGTCTGTGTCACCACTGTTTTTTTTTTCAACAGCTCTATTTTATTCAGGAGCGAGCTATAAGTTTGTTTTATTTTTGTTTTTTGTTTTTTAATAAAGTTATCTATATCCATTATTTGTTTCAAATCGATGAAAATGCGATTTTTTAAAAGTGTTGAAAAGAGCGTGATTGGCTGAAAGGTTGTGGGTACTAATAATGTTTGTGTAAGTTCTGCTTTTGTCACATGTATTATGGTATATCTTGATGGAGGTGTTTGAAATAGTGATTAAGCTCAGGGCACAGGAAAAGATCCACTTGTAAATAAATCGTGATTCGTGAAAAATGCAACCCTCTTGTTGTACAGCAGTGTAGGACTTGGGAGTTTCTGGCGACAGCGTTATTTATGTACCTAAGAGAACATACATTTCCTCCATTCACAACTGTCCAATTCTCCAAGTACCGCTGATCGTTATAGTATCCATGTGGTGTGGGGCGCGTGTACTCATATCTTGTATTACAATGAGTGCAAGTCCGTGATGAGTGGAAACCCCTTTTGCCTGGTGTTGATACGCTCATGGGACCTACTGGAAGGGGTACATGTTTGGCCCTGCTGGCGCGCCTACACTAAATTTACTGCAACTCGATCGTGATCGACATGGGTGGCAACTCAACGATTGGCAACAGTTAAGGAGCAGAGAAAGAGAGATGCTCCTGAATACAGTAAGACCACAGACTTCTCTGAAAATATCAGAGTAATGTTCAGTGGCGTAGGAAGATGGACGGCTTGGGGGGGGGGGGCAAGCTCCATGCTGACAATGAATAACGTTCACATTCTTGCCTTCCCAGCATCTTTCCCCCCCCCCACTTCCCCCGGTTCCTACGCCACTGATGTTAGGCTGTCTGGTGCTGTCGATCGCGAGGCAGACGTAGTAATCTGTGACAGAAAATCGCGTGACGGGAAAACTACTTTCCTTCATGGGAGGTAATCGCAGCTCGAAAGGCTCGATCGAGAAGGTTATGGGCTCTGCTGAACCACTTACAGTTCACTATCCCCCACCCATTACCACTAAGATGCGGGACTTTTTGTCTTGTATGTTAAACGACGTATCAACGAAAAATGTGGACTTTCTACAAACTGGGTGTAGTGCCATAACACAATTCTCACTGATTAAAACTTTTGATTCGTTTCTTGATTTTGTTCTAAAATAGTTCTGAGGTCGTTTTACACGTTCCTTTTAACATTACAATTATTCTCTAACTCGCTTTCTCGTTCATATCCCGTTTGCACTATTTAGGTTTAAAACAAACAGGTTGCTGTGAGTGCATTATTTATTTACTAAGAATATATGGTTATCGCATACCTGCACAGCATTTTCACGCAGCCTGTGCAGTTCTAGGGATGAGAATTTAAGCGTAGCATAAAGAATGTATCACATATGTATTATGCATATAGTATTTCACATAGTAAAATATATTTGGGTATTTTATAGCTAATAATTGTGCTCTGTGAGTGTTTGTCTGCGCATCCTTATGTGTGTAATCAGCGCAACAAATTTTATCTTTAAAACAATTGAAAAAAGCTACTTCTCAGCGCCACACCATGTAAGCACTATAATAAGTTACAGTGATTCGATCTGACTTTTACTACTTCTACTTGACATTCTTAATCTGAACGACCTTACCGATAGCTTTACTTAAAATTTCATCCGCGTCAACATCATATTTTATCAGGTACAGTCCAATATTTTTTACGCATTCACTCTCTGTATCTCTGTCGTCCGATGTCTCATCACTTAAGAATGTACGCATGTTCGCGTCAAATTCGATCTTGTCCATGTCTGAACCGCTCTCGATGACTCGGCACACACTGCTTTCTGTTCCTTGCAGATACTGCAACCTGTTCTCGGCACTGTCAAGTTCACTGTCAATCTCGGCGTTCAGAACACTCGCTTCATTCTCCAGAGACAACAAGATCTTGCTGCGACACGCCTCCACTTGAGCGATAAGATCGTCGGCACGGACGTTAATAAGAGTTCTGACCTCTTCGCCGCTGGCCTCGATTTTCGTCTTGGCTTCCCTGATTTTCGCTAGCTTGTCTTGCTCGGCGGCGATCAAGTCGGCAACTTTGCTGCGACCGTTGCGCAGCTCCTGCACCGCCCGAGCGGAGACGTCGGCCAGGTCAAGCACAGACTCATGGCCAAAGTGGGTTGTCATCCTGCAGTCTCTGCAGATCGGTCGACCGCAATCTTCGCAGTAGAATCGCAGATCTTCTGCGGGATGCTTAGGGCAAGGAGGGGCAGCACGAGCTCCTGGAATCTGCAGCTTGAAGCAAGTTTCACCCTGGTCAGACACAATGGCAGTATTCTCAGATGCATCTGGAAGAAATCTGCGGTCATCCGCGTCCGAGTTGATCCGGACTGTTACGTGATCTTGAAAGTGAAATATGTGGCTATCCGAACACGAAATGCAGAGTTTTAAGGTGCATTTTTCACAGCTGTGGGTAGCCCGCACTTGTCGTTTGTAATATTCCAGACACGGGTCGCATATCTGCTTCATTATTTTACCAAGTTCTTCAAGATCGTCCAGGATGTAGCGATTGCTTGGAAAACCAGTGGCACCATCTTTTGGTTTGACGATATCCTTTTTACACTGCGGGCACAAGAAATAGGTCTTTTGTGGATACTGATCTACAAGCTTCTGCACACATAGCTGACAATATGTATGAGAGCATGGCAGCAGTTTTGGATTCTTAAAGATATCCAGGCACACGGAACATCTCAGTTTCTCTACCTTATCCTCTATTAATATAGAAGACAGATCAGACAAATTTCCAAGAGACATATTTCTTCCACCTTGCAGAAAAAGAAAGTCGCGTTCCGGGAAATCCCCGTAAGGGGGGCAACTCCGAGTACACGCTCCTTCCGCGGTATTTGTTAAAAAGAAAACTCGTAACAGATTATTTTTACTGTAACAAGCAACAAATAATCGTCTACAAGGAAGAATTCATCAAATTGGTCAGAGATTTTCTTATCTTAATAATGGATGTTTTGCTGATTTTGTTCGAGTTGCGTCGTACATTAATTCTGGCAAAGAGACAGTGCAGATACAGCATGGTGCAACCACAGACTTCCATGGGTGCAACCACGGACGTGTATACTGTGTACAACAGCCACCCCACGAACTTGTATACACGTCCGTGGTTGCACCCACAGTGGCCTTACAGCAGACCGTCATACAGTTATGGACATGCGTTGCCTTATTTCCGTTTTAATTTCGTCTGCTCTTTCGCTGTTGCTGTTTATGATTATTTATTTATGTGTGTTAAATTATATTGTTTAACTTGTTTGTTTCGTTGTTTGTTCGTGTTTTTATAAAACCATTTTAGCCGTAACTCAAACATAAACCCTATCCCGAAATCAGACCATCTCGACAGACTTAATTATATAAATATATAAACATTTTAAAAAGTGAAATAAAAAGGGATCGAGTGACTCTAAAGATTCAGTACAGATTAGAGCCTAGCCCTAGAACCTCAAATATGTTTTTAGGTGTACAACTCGACTGTGGACGATTGTCGACAAAGGAGTACACTAGCTATGTCAAAAATAAAAGTGGTATATTTGGCTACGTGCACCATCAACAAACATCATCAGTACTCTAATGCCAGTAGTGATTTTGAGGTTCCTGCACAGCCACAAAGTACTGCACAGAACAGAGACATTACGAGCTGTTTTGGATTGGGTCTAGTCCTATCGACCATTGCTACATTTAGCCACTATCACTTGGCCTCCATAAGATGAAAAAGCTATTGAAAGAGTTTACATTGAGCAATAGATCGAGACACTATATATTAGTGGCGTAGGAAGGTGCTCGGCTTAGGGGAGGGGGGCTAGAAATTTCATGCTGATAGTGAAGGACATTGACATTCTTGCCTCCTCAGTATATTTTTTTAGGGGGCAGCAGCCCCCATTCGGTTCCTACGCCACTATATATATGTGTGTGTGTGTGTGTGTGAGAGAGAGAGAGTTAAAAAGAGAGAGGAGGGTGAAAACATAGCTAGACGTCAAGCGAGCGAGAGAAGAAAAGATGCGTGCGTGATCGAAAGAGTACTTAAAAGGGAGTAAGATTGTTCTCAATGCATGTTATTCTGATGCAGAGTGCGCCAAAGAATGCAGGGAGGCCAAGGAGAGTTGCTGTGAAGGCGGTAAGTGGTGCAGCATAGATCAAAGGGCTTTTATACTTTATTACATTATTGTAAAAGACTTTATTACATTATTGTAAAAGAGAATAGCACACAAAGTTATAATTCTATTTAGTATACAAAAACAAAGCTTGTTTATACTTCTGATATTTGAATTTAATATTTTTGTTTCCTGTATTTAGGAATAAAGTACTATGTGTTGTACAAGGGATGATTTTTTTTTTATTTCTTTGTGATGTTTCAATTTGTGACTAAAGAAGCATGTCCTATCTGGAGCTTTTTTACAGAGAAAGCTACATTTATCAGCTATTGCAGTTGCATGAGAAATGATAAGCCCATGTGGCTTGTTGGGAAGAGTTTAAAGTGGACATTTGGTGCCAGAACAGCTTGTCCAACACACACAGATGCATGCGTGCACACACACACACACATTTGAATGGCAAAAAATAAATACCTTGCTGGTGGCTTGCCCTGGGGTGGGCTGAGTCCATCACTGATTAATAATGCATGACATTTAGTTATGTGAAACTGCTCATTAATATTTGATGTAATGTGTGTGAAAATGCAACTTGCACTGACGAATGCAAAAAGATCTCATGCAACTGTGGTGATAACTGCAAATGTTCTGTTGGGTGCAGATGTCTATAGCTTTGTAAGGGTGTCATTTGCAGAAATATATTCCGCTGCAGTGATAGATGTAGCCGATTTAGGTCCTTGGACATGGGGTAGGTTGTATATAGGTTAGAGAATAGCGTGGGTGGTTTTAGTTCTGTTAGTAACATCGTGATAGCGTCAGGGCTGGGAAGAGTTAGTTTTGAGGGTCACGTGGTTAGCTGGGTATATAGTTTAGGGTAGGTGTGAGGTCTTTTCCCATCGATCAAGTAGGGACTACCGTCTCTGAGTCCGTAGCAGCTGAAGGCAGTAAGTGTGTCAGAGGGAGGCCCGTTCCCCGCGAACGCGACGCGCTATTTACTGGGACTTGCAGTGAAGTGTGAGGCCAGGGTCTCTGCCTCGCAGACAACAAGAAGGGGATATACTGAAAGGATTGGTATCTGTGCACCACCATACGTTGCCTGGGGCAACCATCGGAGGTAGTGACCAATAGGATACCTCATCCGTGTTCCTTGCACTTCTTGGGCGTCTGGAGCCTTGCCGGACAACTGTGGTCTAGCAGCTACTGTCCGTTGCCTGGGGCAACTGGTGTGAGCAGCAGTGCAAGTGGCTAGGGACAGTCGTAAAGACACCAGTGAGTGAGGAACTCTTGTATGCATATTTTAACTACGACAGTATTAGCTTTATCTTAAGTATTACCTTGTGCAGGCCTTTTGTCAGGCCACCCTTTTAACATCAAGTTTAACTGATTTTCATTCACCTATCCTTTTGTTTATTGTATTAATAATAATTTGATTTGTGCGTACAACGGTGTTGTCAGTGTGTTTGCAAGCGTGAGCGGAGACAGTGGTCTGTGTTTGCTTGTGCGTGAACGTGCGAACAGCGAGTGAGAGGGTGGAGCAGGGTGAGCCATAGCTAAGTGTCCTCTTTCCCCTCGGGCGTTTAGTCCAGCCCTTCTCCCCGCAGTTTCGTCACATATACTATGACTGTTTCACAACTACAAATTCAACAGGGTGAACATGGAAGCAAACTGGGGTTCTAGGCATTGAAAAAAAATCAAGATAAAAGAACGGGATTTACTAATTATAGTACTCTGTCATACACCCCTTAATTATAATGCAAGCCATATTATATATTGTGCATTTCACATCAGGACTGAATCTCCACATAATGACAGTTTGGGAGGTCAGCCAATGTGATGCTCACTTTCCACTGAACCACTTATTTCAGATTGCTTTTTCACAGTGCAACAAGTGGAATGGTGGTGCTTATGGGGTTTGTTGCGTACTTGATGGCTGAGGTGCAGTTTTAATTTGTTCAAGGAAACTGAGTAGGCCCAGTATAATTGTTCCCATCGGATTAAGACATGGATTTCCATTAGATAATTTGGGATTGGAAGAGTCTGATTTTATGGGAAGAGCAGCAAGATTTTTGAAGAAGGGTTTCACAGACCTCAGTTCGGAGTAAACTGACGAGAGATGATCACCAGTCTCAAACCGAGAAAGTGAATGATGTAGAGCAAGCCATGAGGATAAAGTCTCTGTTGTCACTTTATCTCAGGTACTTGTCAGTGTGGAAAGGGCAAGATCGCAAGGATTCATGCAAGTGAAGCATGTAGGTGCTGACACAGATGCATACACATAGGCTCTCTCATATCTGCTTTTATAATACATATGTAATCTCACACATACATATTCTGTTAATTCTTCTAGATCACACTTCTAAGTAGTAACTTAACAAACCGAGCTAATCTAGTGAAGGTCTTTTTGATTTCTTGATGCTAAAGAATGGAATATGGATTGTGAGTATAGTAAGGTGATAAATTATTTGTACGTTGGCCACCGAATTTTTTTACAGTGGAATAGATAATAAAATTCATCCCTTATATCCTTAGTATTACAGAATCTATAGAGCCTTTCATTTCTAGGGATACATTTATTCACCAGAAAGTTGTTATTCAGTGGCCTAAATTTTATTAAAGGGAGATAATCATCGACTACCGTGGTCAGGGGGGCGGGTGTAGTGGAGGAGAAGGGCAAATTGACAAGAAAAACAGTGTGTGGCTCATCTTGTTCCTCATGCAAATGACATTATACTGGCGCAATATAAGAATGCCAAGACACCAGACAATAATTTAAATGTGCATAATTTTTATTTGTGAATGTTGAACCTCCAGATTGTAATGCAGATGGAAAAAATTACCCTGAAATATTGTATAGTTTATTGAATATGTAAAGTAAATGTTACATAAGTTTCCTAACATTATGAAAGTGTGAGTCAATACTTCATTAGCCTAATCATTACTATCATTTTCAGATCTTCATTAATAAAGGATCTCGAGAACAACTGTTTGAAAGATATCACTTGAAGGTAATAATGAAAAGCTTTATAAGCAAGAAGCACAACCTGTTCACAAAGTCAGTTTTGGCAAAATGGAGCCACCTTTTCACAGAGCTGAGGGACACATAATGTTGTGAAGCATTGTTCATGAAAACAATTATAAACATTGGTATCATAGGAAAACCTTCTTTTCACAAATGTCATGGCAGCAATAGTTCAGGGGTCCTGGCCACAAAATCTGGAGCTATAGCTGCCTTGGGAGCAACTGCATGGTGATCAGAATGAATGAAGGTTCTTTTAATCGCAAGATAGCATGGATCCCATAGTTCAGCAAGTCAACATCTTATCCATATCTTTTGCTTAATAAGACACTGGTGGTGAAGGAACTATAGGGGCAAACTTTCCTTCTGTGTTTACAAAGTGCCTATGAACATACCTGCAGGCACACAAATAATAAGTTCATTAAGCCCGCATGTCATAATTCATAATGTCATAATTCAACAGGGCATGTAATATTCAAATGGTAATATCTACTTTAAAAAGCTGCTGCAGAAAATAGTTTCAGCAGTCAGTTTCATTTCATTGGGGAGAAGAATTGTTGTTGCCTATTGCATTTTAGCAAATGAGAATGGGTTTTAGCGGTTTAATGATAACTCATGTTCAACTGATAGTTTGTTTGACATTCTTCTGTTTTGCATCAAACAATTTTTTTTCCTACTGTAATAATTGGCTACAAGATATTCACCTGACTTAAAAGAACAGCATTGCAGCAAGTGCAAATCTGTCTTTGGCTGATGTTGGCAAAGAATAGAATAATCAGAAACATCAGCCACACAAAACTCTACGGCTGAATATTTTTTGCTGCAAGGAAACTTTCAAGACATTTCAGCTAGCATTCTTTCAGTCATTGACTTCTCCAAAACTAGTCGAACTCATGGCAAAAATGTCGCACTCTGTGCAAAGGGAGAAGAACAATAAATTACACAAAGACAACAATCTAGAAAACTTCATGCCAGCCAGTCAGTGGGAAACGCTATTGTGACAGAATGTTCCGGAGAGCAGACGGTAGACTAGAGACTGTGGTGTGTACCCAGGGGCAGTATTTCACAAGAGCCATTAAAAAGTATATAAAGTTTGTTGTATATACGACTACATGCACATAACAAAGAGGACTGACCCAGGGAACGACTGCCATGACAAATAATCACATCTCACAGCAGGAAAATCAGGCAGATATTTTCTCCTAGGTGCAGATCAGTGGAATCGACAATATCGGAAATTTTTGGTGAATTGAGCTACCAGTTATCAGTGACCACCTAGAAAGTTTACAGACCCGTTGGGAGGTCAGTCTTGGGTATTGCCAATGCTTTATATATATATATATACACACACACAAAGAGTTTTTGGAAAAGCAAAATCCTACGACTCCCTCTCACATCAATCACTATCAGTTGAAAATGCGCATTCTGTTTTAGAATATAAATCAGAAGTTTAAAATCAAGGATATTTATGAGTCATATAAAGTCTGTCCTCCAGACCCCACCAGGACCAAGAAAGCAAAGGACTGACCACCTAGGAACAGAGCATATTATTCGGGTACCTAATTACTAAAAAGTGAATTGTGGTGACTTAGAGGACACCAGTGCCAAGCAGGCTGGAATTGTACAGTTGTAAAAGTGCTAACACGCTGTAGTGAAACTACAGCTTGCATATAAATAGAGCATGCAAATGTTTAGGTAGATAATTTTGTATGTTTCGCAAATGATGTTATAAGTATCAAAATAGCCCCTGGTGGAAAAAAGTTCCCCAGCCCTACATTAAACTAAAAATATGTGTCTCTTTATTTCCATGCATGTTTGTCTGTTTCTTTTTTGTATTTTTATGTGTTTCACCTTTCAAAAATGTTAACAAACTTTTGCCACATTTACAACACACATCCAGTAAACTATGCACAGCTACAGGTATAGTTTTTATTCTCTTTATTTCAAATCAACATTTTAAAATCAAGTGACCCAAATTTGAAAACCCTAAATAGAACGATGAAAACACGGTCTTGACTCTTGGTGTTATGCCAGTATATAGCACTACTAGCAGGGCCGCCGAGAGCCAGCACGAGCCCCGGGACAGACGACTCTCCGGGCCCCTTGTAATTGTAATCATAAATTATTTTCCGAGTATATAATTATATGTTTACATTTCGATTGTCAATATCTACATTGCATTCAGTAACGAAATATACACTGCAAACATTAGGACAAGTGAACTATTATCTACATCACTACTTGACATAAAATTGTTTACACCTGAGTAAATGAGGAAAAATGATGTTAAAGGATCAAACGTGTAGTACCCCGCTCCATAGAAAACATCCCCAGAGGAAGGCATGTTAGGTCAACACCAATGTCAAAAGGTCGACAGATTCGTTATTACCCTCATTTTAAAAAAAGTGTTTGCTGCTACGAACAGCAGAGCACATCAGTTATCTTTTTTATCAACTTCGTAACAAACGGGGCAAACACGCAGCATCAATTGAAAGTCCCTTCCTTTATTTAATTCATATATTCCTTTAGCAAAACTATACGCGTGCTCGCACACACACACAACCACTGAACTGAACTGCTGCCTTCAGACTCTCCGAAATTTTGAATTCCTCCAACTTTTTACCAAGCAAACTCTGTCAACTTCAACCCCCATCAATCAGTATCAGTTAAAATACCTGCTCAGTTTTAGAAAACAAAGCAAATGTTTTAAAGACTAATTAGCCAGTAACTGATATTAATTTTAATATTTAAGTAGATCAAAAGGAGAGGGTTTTGTGACATAAAAATAGAAATGTTTAGCATATTTTAGCTGAATTGTAATAGTTCATAAAAACAAAGTTTTGCAGTACCAATATATCATTTTACCTGCTGACTAAACACTTTGTAAGGCTATATTTATGAGCTTTTCTCACAAACTTCATTATCCTCAGTCAATTTGAGACGCTTGCTAGTTACTCTCATCGACACTGATGCTCCTGCCTTGTCAAATGCTGTTTGCCCATAAACAGAAAATCATAGAAGCATAAATATAAAAATATTACTGTACTCACCAAACAAACAAAGTGCAGCGTATCTCGGCATTTCGAGTCTAGAAGACAGCGTGCGACAGGCAGGAGAGTGCAGTGTGAAAAGATATTAAACTAAATGCGTATAGCTTTCTTTAAAGTCCAACTGTCCAAGCTTTCTTTGGTCCAAGGACTCCGGCTGATTGAAAGGGATGGTCAAACACACGGTGACTTTACTGCTGACTTGTCTATCTCATAAAAATGTCAGTCTACACCTCCAATTGCTCCAAACCCCGACCATTTAATTCCCATGAAAGTCCATCCCGTCGAGTCTATGGAGACTACCCCCACCCCCACCTTTTCCCTCTTGTCGTGTTGTCAGCAACAATGTATTCCGGCCCATGCCCGATGGCCGGCATGGGTGAAACTTCTTGTCATCTTAGTCACTGGCCAGACTGGCCTCTAAACTAAAAACAGGGCCAACATAATTTGCCTCTACCTTGATTGTGGGTGTCAAGACAATGAGCAATTTAATGAAAACGTAGACAAACTAACACTTGTGTCATAGCACATCTGTAAACTTTTCTTTTCCTTCCTTCTTCATCGTGAAACAAATATACGTTACACGAAGCTTCTTAAATACATATTCAAATATAAGTATGTGATTATTCGAAAAACAAATGTCGCAGCCACCGCTAAACTTAATATACAGCAGCATATATGACAGGTTCCTTGAAGACAACTAGCGCACGATAAGAAAGATTCCGAGGTGGCTTTGGGGGACGGATGGTGGGTAGATATCTCCTTTTTACTGGGAGCTTCGTCGGCAAAGAGCAAAAGAAGGTCGGAGACTGAAAGGAAAGGTAATGACCAGCCGGCCGATGTGTTATTGCAGGGCGATGCTGGTACATTGCGGTAGGTCGTGCGATCATCCATCTTAAGGTGACACCTTTAGTTACAGTAGTCCGAGTCCTCCCCTTTCCGGTGACATAACTTTCCTCCCTACCTCCTATCCGCCCATCCTGGCCATCCACATACCGCGCAGACACCGTACTTAAATTATCTTTCTCATGCTAACCTCCTCTTTCTCATCCTCCTCCAGCTCAAAACTTCCCGTGACAACACTGTGATCAATTTATAAGCCTATTTGCGGAACAGCAGTTTTTAAAATGTTTTTGCAATAATGTGTTCTATTTTGCTGGCTGCGATAGTATTACAGGATAATATAGTCTCATTGTATCAAGGATCTACTGTGTAGACTAATGTATTTGTTTGTTTGGCAATGGTTAAAGAAAGTCTCAGTGTTGTTTAGTAACTATGAAAAAAAAGCAGCCTTGACATCTCTCTCGCTTACAGGTTGCAGCGCCAGATGCGAGCCCCCATCCTCTCGGTTCACAGAGTGGCCACACATGACACATCAGTAACATACTTGGTTCTTCACTTTTAATTCCGATTTGCTTGCAGGGCCCGCCCCCCTTCCCCGTAGTGGCATATAAAACCAGCAATATCAATGCACGAACGTTTTTCTAGACGGTTCATACGCAATACAGCGCAATCAGTGTCCAGCGCCCCAACCCCAGGCCCGTCTACCCCGAATTTGTATACTACAGACTTGAAACTCAACGTCTGCATGTGTAATGCTTGGGTGTTCTGTCCTCAGACCTTTCTTTAAAAGAAAAAGAAAAGGAGAAGAAGAGGAAGAAAAAAAATCCACTGACCAAGGCCGGGCCTCCATCACAGCCGCGGGCCCGGGTACACCAGACCCCCCTACATCATCTTCGCAGGGTAGTTGAAATCAATTTAACCTCCCTTCCACCCCGCCCTAGCCGTAAACGTCAGACAAAGTTTAACTTGCTTCACTTGCAGGAGCACTTGAAAGGACACGTGCTCCTGGCGGCTCCCATGCAGCCCACTCCACACTGGCAAGTACCTGAGACATAGTAAAAACAGACACACGAGTTATTGCCGCTTCTTTCTCTAACACTCCACCCTAAATCCTCTCTACCCATTCATTTCTCTCGGAAAATTTCCGTTATTCCTGCTATTTGGTCATTCTGTAATATTAAGTTTCAAATTTGACAAAAATAACACTTCACATCACACATGTCATTCAAAGAAACAAAGACTTTTTCACTTTTTCTCCAAGTCTTCACTTTCTAAAGGCAATCCATGTACATGTACTGTTAAATATGTAAATGACGATTTGCCTTTTCAAACAATCGCCATTTTGTTTTATTTCATGACTTAATTTCCCCAGAGGGTAATAGAAGAGCCAGTTCTTTAATATAAATGCAGTTAACATATGGCCTTCAAGGTAATGCCATTTACGTACCACGACATTTGAAGGGCGCTGAAAAGCCGTCGGCATGTCGCAACAGTTGCATGGAGTCTTCTTGCATTCAGCAGTGCAAGCTGAATTTTCATACAAATTACAACACGTTATTAAATTCTTTCGCGAAAACCGATTAACTAAGAACTGAGAATATAAACCTTTGTCCAAGAACATATTCAGTTAAGCCGTTAAGGGTTGTCGTTATTCTGACAACATCAATTGTTTAAGCCTTTAGAACAAATTGTAAAATTTTGTGTGTGTGTGTGTGTGTGTGTGTGTGTGTGTGTGTGTGTGAGAGAGAGAGAGAGAGAGAGAGAGATTTAGTGTGTGCGTGAGCGTGTCGTGTGTTTTTAACAAAATAATCTTTCCCTATGGTAACAGAAATATATAAAGAACGACTATTTTTTTTAGTTTCAATTCTCTGTGTTGATATAGCCTTTAACCCCCTGTCATTAACCTACCTTGCAGGTCTGACATTTGCAGCCGTCGGCACATCCGCATATATCGCCACAGTTGCAGGGAGTCTTCTTGCATTTGGCAGCACAAGCTGGATTTTTACACACATCACATCAGATGTTAATGGCTACTTTCGCAAAGTCAAATGTCAGTAATTACTTATTAATGTATGAGACGCTCTGTCCAATAACATGTTTACTTATTTTGGGGGGTTACAACGCTAGTAAGACTGAACCATATGTGTGTTTGTGTTTCACATGTGTAATATCGCCTAGTAGTATCAGAGATACATAAAGAATGATTCTTTTTAGTTTAACTGCCATTAACTTACAGTCTTTAACCACCTGCCATCAACCTACCGTCACGCTTGCAGGCATGACATCTGCAGCCGTCGGCACATCCGCACGCGTTGCCACAGTTGCATGGAGCCTTCTTACATTCAGCAGTGCAAGCTACATTTTTACATAAATTACCATTAAAAAAATTAATGGAGGGTTGCGAAAACCAAATATTACTTTATTTTAGGCAAAGGGGAGGGGTGTATGAAAAAGATATTCATTAGTTTTCACACGACTTTAGTGAATCAGGTCGGGTGCTTAAAGGCTTAAAATTCTTCGTAAATCAGTTTAAAGAACTGATCTAAGGACTGCCAGGTACCAGTGGCGTGCTGTCCGTGGACACGGGGGACTAGGCTAGTCCCCTATAAAAGTCTCAAGTAATCAGATTTTGTGTTTGATAAAGCGTTTTAGAATTAGATGAATATGTATCAAATTTTTATCAGGTATTATTACATTTTCAATGGTAAAAAAGGTCATTATCAGCAGTTGGCACTTTAAAATAAAAAACGCAAAGCTGAAAATGAACCCGCAAAAAATTACAGGAGACTATCTTAATATGTGTTTGTATTTTACTAACGGTAATATTCACGAAGAAAAATTAAATGCACCTACTTTGTACCATATAATCAATAATAATACAACATAGACTGCAATGACCGTGATTGTTGCCCATTACATTTTTATCTTGAGAAGATTTACTTACCAGTCTGTCGAGTGAATCCAGTTGGGACCTTTTTATTTTTTAAACTTTAGTCCAAGTGTGTAATAAAGTTTAAATCTGTAGGGCTATATTTCAAAATCAGCCGTTTTATTTAAAATCATGAAAATCTGAGCGATGTTTCTTCATCTGACTCGAAGATATGCATAGATTTGCTGGTCTCTGTTACAAATCCTACTTATCGGCAACGGAACTCTCCAGTGTGTGCGAGTAATTTTCTGTTGCTTTTTCTAGTGGCAGGTGAGAATGCCGATGTTTGAAAGCTTCATATATATATATATATATATACTCATATTTTGGGAATTAGTATTTTAAAATTAACAACCCAATCATAAAGAAAAAAATGTTGCACTCGTGTTGACCTTTAATTAGGAGTATGTTAGTCAGGACGAATCAGTGCATGTCCTTTCTGCAACCAAGAAAGAACACAATAGAACATGTAGTCTGGCTCTGATTTGTAGTTAAATTTTCGTTGTAAAGCTCCGAGAAGGCTTTTAATTACAGCTGCAATACTATTCATCACTCAGAACTCAACGAACCTTTCATGCAATGTAAATCTGACCAAATTATTCAAACATATATTTTTTAGACACTCTTCTTCTTAAAGTCAAACATTTTATCGAAAATGCACATTAAAAAAGCAATAGCAACCGTCACTGTTTTACTGCATATTAACAAGAGATATATTACGAAGAAATTCAACGCATCTAGCTGTCAGCTCAAAATCACAAAAATGACAGCACGATGATTTGGTTATAACACTCTTCTTGACCTACGCTAAGGCTTTGGTTTGGATGCCTGAAATGTTATCTTTCTCTGATGGCGTATTTTATTTTTTTTAGTGCAGTTCGTGGAAGAAATAACGACTACACACTTAGTCCCCGACACCTACATCGAAAATTTAAATACCACAGTGTTAGTATCTTTACTATCTATATCAAGTGGCAGTCCTCACATAGATCTTTGCATATTCGTTTCCTTCCACTAGGTTTTAAACTCTTCAGCTGTCTGGTTTCATTGTATTTGCACTATGACACGCAAGTCCATTTCAAAACTGAGCATTGTTCCATATTGTAACACAGTACGTTATGTTAAACACAATCGAGTATAATACTAGTAATGAGTTTATTTTAACAGAATAGGGAGATAGGTGTAATAACACTTTATATTCAGCGCGTAAAAATGGATTGTAAAATAATGATATATTTAAAGAACAGCTAGTGAATTCGACCAATGATCTTGCTTGAACTTGCTTCAATGGAAAAAGTAAATTTGAAATGGAGGGTTTCCTGAGCGTCGTAAGAAAGGCTGAGCGCGACTCATGACTGTGGTTAGATGGGCAAATCTGCCTTTGGATCCTTTGCGGCTGGGGGACCTCATGTCCACAGCACGATCTTCAAGTCAAAAGAGGTAATGTTGATTGTTGATAGTCTCTGTTCTTTTGTTTCCTCTCTCTCAAAGAAAGGCAGCTTGCTTCGTCACGTACGTAGAGCTTGTGCCATGACCACACAATGCTTCCTCAAACTAGTTGACAGTTTTTTGTTTTGTTTTTTTTAGCTCATACTATCTTCCTGATATACTTATACTAATCCACACACTTCGTTTATCTTTGCCAAGGCGTCTTCCGCTTGCTGCACTCTGTGTTTTCGTACCTGCTGTGTGGTTGACTGTCGGTTCGTTTCAATTATTCGTGCACAGCGCATCGATCTCGAAATGTGAAATGTGACACACAAATTACTTTTGTTATTTTTTTATAATTATTATTTTTTCTGGAAAAAGTTTGAAAGTAAAGCACGGTCGTAGAAAATGTGGTTGTGGAGCATATGAAATGATGTGTCTTCATTGTATTTTTTAGATCAATTTGAATTTTTAAAGAGTTTGACTTCTCCATTGTAATATTTCATTTTATATATAGCTGATGCAGCTCTTTAATATTTTATTTTATACAGAGTTGACGTTGTTCTATATTATCAACAAAATTCTCAAACGCAAATCAGTTGTTTAAAAAACATTTGGAAATATTGCTAGTTAGACTCACTCAAAAGATGTTCTGTTTGCTGTGCATAAAATACTAAACATGTATGTGCTTTTAATTCTTCCCAGAACAATTAACTGTTAATGATTCATTGAAAAAAATTTAAGTTTTCTATATTTATTTGAGCTCTTAACTCCGCGAATCATTGCATTGAAGGATCACGTGTTCTGTGACCCCCCTCCGCCAGTTCCCTTCGTGAAGGTTAAACCTTTGTTTTCCGTGGCTGGTTAGGGACCCTGAGCTTAATACAGCCTAGAAGACTTTGTTTTAAATAAGTTCCTCAACTGGTCATACACGCCTTCTCCAATATTTTTAATTGTTCTTAAAATTCCGTATAAATTACACGCCTTCTGCTTCATAAAGGTCTTCTTCATCCTCTTTGATGAAAAGTTGGATAAATCTCAATAACCAGATGGTTCTAATTTAGCAACATTTACTTATATGTTCAGGATTTTGCTAGAAAATGGTAGACATAATTTGCTCAGATCTTTTTCTTATGGGTTTTAAAACACAAAGCTGGTGCAGTGAAGAAAACGACAGACAGGCACAGGCTACCAAAACTCAGTAACTATTGTCGCTTGCACGATGTTAGGAAACTTATGTAACATTTACTATACACTTTTAACAAACTACATACAACTGCAGAATTAGTTTTTATTTCTTTATTTCCAATCAATATTTTCAGATGAACTCAGGAAAATGTGGCAACACTGAATGAAACTAAAACAGGATCTTGCCACTTAGCATTTTCTTAGATTACTACTACAGCGTCAATAATAGTATTGACAAGATGAGCACGGGAGATACGATAAATCAATTAAATTTTGACCCCCCTCTCATCCTTCATTAGCCGCAAAAGGGCAGAGATCGTGTCACTTGCTTCACTTGCAGGAACACTTGCGAGGACACTTGCAGCTAGCGGCCCCTGTGCAGCCCACTCCACACTGGCAAGTCCCTGAGACAAAAGTGGCAATAGACACACAAGTTATCACCTCTTAATTCCTCTGACACTTTATCCTACACGTCCTCCGTCCCACCAATTTCTCTCTTCAAAACTAGCCATCATCGCCCTTCTCTAAAATTACTCTGCCCATCCCATTCAAAGAAGCAAAGTCCATCCAACGACAATCCATGTCCTGTTCCGACGTAGACAATGGTGTTTTGCCTGTTCAATTTCCCTGCACAGACCGAAACTGCATGCTTCTATGCAGTAGCAGCCCATTTCTTAGACACATGACGAATTGTATAGATCTACAGGTCTAATCACGAACATGTATTAACGTCCGTGGTCACTGGTCTAATGGAGCTGGCGCAAAAAGTCACTAATTTTTAAACCTGAAGTCAACAGCTACAAAATGAGTGCAGCAAATTTTTGCATGCAACCCGCGCCTCCCCCTTGATCCGCGTCTCCGATTGTGACAGCACTGGGAAACATTTGCCTAGTGGTAACAAACGTATATAAAGAAAGATTTTCTTCACTAAACCTACAGCCTTCAAACCGACATTTTTATACGAAGAGACAACCTACCACGACACTTGCAGGGAGCTGAACAGGACTGGCATCTGCAGCCGTCGGCACATCCGCATCTGTCGCCACAGCCGCATGGAGTCTTCTTGCATTCAGCAGTGCAAGCTACACAAATTACATCAAATAATATTTATTTACTTCGCAATAACCACATTATTTATTAATGGCACATCACTCTCTCCCCAAGCACATTGGTCGCCAGTTACCTTCCTTAATTTTGACAACCTTCAAGCAAAGAGGATCATCTTCAAGTTTCAGTCATGCTAGGCAGATTGTTGCTTGTGCATGCGCTTTTGTTCGTGTTTATATCTGCTAGTGCGTGTATCGATATATAAATATATATGGCTCCCCGTCATCATCATTAACTACCACCGCCATCATCAGCAGCAGCGGCACCACAAATATTTTTTTGCAAAAAACGAATTGTACGTCTAACTCAAATATATCTATATACAAACAGAAAAATGTGATTATTCATTTTAGCTTCAAACTTATAGTTAGGAAATGTGCACTGCAAATTTCTACACACGAACCAAGCACTCAATCTACCTATCTCTATCCACATGCCTCCGATTTCGATGGCATAGAAAAGAGCTAAGAAAGTTATTTGTCATAGTGGTAATGGACGTTCATATAATTCTCTTTAAAAGTTTAACTGTAAATAACTTCACCCCCACCCCCACCCCTGCACTTAACGCCACACTTACACTTGCAGCAGGACTGACACGTGCAGCCGTCGCCACATCTGCAGTTCTTGCCGCAGTTGCATGGAGTCTTCTTGCATTCAGCAGTGCAAACTGTATTTGCACACATATTACATCAAATATTAATGTGTATTTTTGCTATAACGAAATTTCATGATTTTTTAATGAATCACCCCTATCCCACAGACATGTTTTTGAGGTTAACTTCTGGCATTCCCAATCTCCTACTAATTTTTTTTCACCGCCTTATGGACAGAAGTGTGTGGGGGGGGAAGGGGTGGCTTGTAGTACAGAATGTCTTAGCGATCATTTCACTGACATTAATAGATCCAGAAGTATCTGGTGCACAGAAATTAAATTAGTACAGAGAAATCAGAATGCAGGCAGGCAAAGTTAGTGGATACTAATCCAAGAATGAACTGCGCACCAAAGTCCTCGAAATAGGCTCGGTTTAGCGAGCAGCAGGACTCACCAGCAACATTGCCATAGCCACGCATACGCACGAGATTTAATTGTAATGCCCTCTGCAGCTTGATCGGAATAGAATTATGTGACGAGAAAAACTATGACATGGATATGAAATTTTCATTACTGTCTGATATTTAACATTACGAAGTTACTCTTCAGACTGCTGTGCAATAGGCATCAAATCCAAGGGAGGCTACATCCACCTTCTCTTTCCTAGATGATTATTTCCTTTTATCAAACAGATGACCTGGGCTAGCGCTTGGAACAAGTATTACAACTGGACGGTCTCATTACAAAACCTAGAAAATGGCTGGTCTCTATAGTCTTTCTGATTTAGCCAACAAAATCAGAGACTGCAGCCCACGCACAGTGCCGCAGCAAAATAGTCAGTGTACTTAGTTGTAGTAGGTCTTAGACTGTTTCGTGTATGACTGGTGTCCTGCATCTTACGTTTTTGGGTGTCATTTGGACTTCGTTTCATAGAAAAATTAAACTCCATGGAGAGGCAGTGGCACATGTCTGCGTGAAGCCACAAAAAGGAGACCGGTTGAATACTGTAAACAACAAAGAATTACAATCTGATTTTATCATCCGATGGATGAGTTGACGTTTACGTGCAGCTGCTAAAACTGTAATTTTTCCGGACTTCCTCCTTTTCGACCGCTGTCTAACATTAACTGTCTTCGCTCTTCATCTCCGTGACTCCAGCTCCTAGGTCAAACATCTTCATAGATTTTTGTTCATCATAGCAACAACTGTGTATCAACAGTCTCCACTTTCCTTCGTCTTCATCTGCGGGCTCGATAAAGTGTTATGTGTTTGTAATTCGTCACACATATGCGGCGGCAATGTGCGTAGAACTTACGAGTATCACAGCCGGCACTGTTGCGAAAGAAGATAAATTTCTTACCAGGGTTAGCGGATGCCTGGGTAGAAGACATGGTCGTTGTCACGCTTGAGACTTGCAATAAAACGTTGTTGCCAGAGACGGATGCTTTGGGCTCCACACGCGTCGACGTTTATATGGAAGCTATAAGCAGACGTTTGCACACGACCTTCAAGAATGGTTGTAAGTGCAGTCCATCTAATCTGCGCACATTTCTCGATGACATCTTGTCTATCGATGCACACGGTTCTAAAAGATGAAAGGTCGGTCCCTTGAACTGTTGGTCTACTTGACAGACAGACTTCATCACCAGCTTCGTGACAACAAACTCTCCTCTTTTGTATTCACCTGCTAAATTGCTATCATAGATATTTTGTGGGGATGACGGTAGGTTTGTAAGGATGTAAAGGAGACAGAAACACATTCAGTGTGTAAGACAGTATTTTAAATTTTGCGTAAACTGCTTCTTACAATTTTTTTTTATTTTGGGGGGTCACACCTAGAGCCAGGAAGAATGCTGCATTATGTAGACCTGTCATAGCAAAGGTCCATGAAGCTAGAAACGAGATGTACCCAAAACCTTTCGTAATGGATTCCACGCCATTCTGTTGGTCTCTATCTCTTTCTCTCACACTCTCTCTCACACACATGCATGCCTGCATAAACGGATGTGTAAAATAGGTGTGCAGAAGTTTTTTTAAAGTGCAAATAAAAATGACGATACTTATGTCTAAGAGTTATTGGGTTGTAACCGTTATTTGTTATTTTTAGTGTTTAGAGGCATAGATCACGGCAGAAGTTAACAACATTGTGCAATGCGCTCGACCTTCTCGACAAATAACTCTAATCTCGCGGAGACAGTGTGTGGAGTGCTCGGCTGAGGGAATACGGTGCAACTGTCCTCCACATATCTAGTGGAGGTGTCTATTTTTAACCACATGACCGCACAAACTGACGCAGTTTTGCACACGGTACGCTCTATTCTCCGCGCGTGCCTCCGCTGTTGACGACTATGAACAAGCTTGAACTGGTTCTTATGAGTCAGCGGAAAAACACTTGTCTCCGCTCAGCCCCCATTCGACCTTGTCTCCACATACAGACGATACAGGGGATGACTAGACGCCGTGCAACGTGCATGTGAATCACGTGCTACACTGACGAGAGCTTAAACAATCACAGTAACTCTTCCTTATTTGACTTGGTTCTTCAAAAATATGTAAATAAATTCAATCAAATTTTGAAGGACAAAGCATATTTTTAGTGATAGAATGATAACTGTTAATTGTATTGACCCAACTCTATGCCATACAAATTACATCCCCCTCCCCTTAAACCCCGATCTCTACATAAATGAAGGCTGGCAGTAAAAGGTCAACTCGCTCGCAACATTATTTCTTTATGATCAGCTTAAGTTCGTTTTAAAATAATAATTCCCAAAATATGAGTACATAATGATCCTTAATTTTAAAGATATAAGCTTTCAAACATCGGCATTCTCACCTGCAACTAGGAAGGCGGGGAAAAATACTCTCCTGTACTGGAGGTTCTCTTACGCGATTTTGAAATGTTTTGAGCAAATTCTTGAGTAGGGTGTGGGGACCAAGTTCGAATGGCACGTTTGAACAAAGTTAATCCACTGGGGCTTGCTACCATTATCTTTAGGATTTACTTTATGAGTACAAACTAATTCCATCTGAGTGTCGAAGAGAACATTCAGCAACAGCACGATGTGTCCCGGTCAGTTTTCCTTTACCGAGGGTTGCATCTTTTCTCATGGACTTCAGCTTGTGCAAACTGCAAACGAAGCTATTTTAAGAAATACGTTCGTTTCGTCACTTCCTGTTTTCTCGACAAATCCAGGTGTGCTTAAGAGAAATATATTAATATAAAATCTCTCATGTCTCTTTGTCATAAAATAACACCGGAATATGTTTTTCTGATACTTTGTGCTCTGTATCCAGCGATTTTTGCTCAGCGAGCGAGTTGACCTTTAAGCGCCGAGGTGTTCCTGCGATTGTCAGCAGTGTTGCACGTGATCTACATGCACATGGCACGTAGTCATTGGGTACATCCGATGTGGAGACAAGGTCACGAGGACAGTATTCGAGTGGAGGCGAACAAGAAGGACGGAGCTTGCCGTGTGCAAAACTGCGTCATTTTGTGGTCACGTGATTGGAAGAAGTATCTCCGCCATACATGTGGAGTACCGCTGCACCGCATTCTCTTAGCCGATCACTCCGCATTGTTTCCACGGCATTTATCTTCATAAGAGGTCGAGGGCATTCCACTAAGACTTCGTTGAATTTTTGCTGCGATTTAAGCCTCCATTCGCGAAAAGGTGCCGATTCCAGTTGAACAATGTTCTCGGTTTTGTATTCTGACAGCCAGGCAATCATGTTTGCCTCTATCTCTTTCAAGGTTAGTTATCCCTGGCAGCCGTTTCTTCAAAGGGAAATAATAAGCTAGTAACGATAATAGTGTGCCGCTAACTTCCCTTGGGTATACTGTCCGCTGCACAACAGCCCGAAGGACCACGGACGCGTATAGGTGGACTCGCAGACCTATTAACAATTAACTGTTGGTGGACTGCTGTCTGTCTACCGAGACTAACGCTGAGCCTCTTGCTGCTAGGCTCGGTGAGCTTAAACAATGAATGTGACTAACCCGGAAGCTTTTTCGTCCAAAGCCTCGTTCTATGACTTCACTGAAAAATAATCGTCTTTACATGTACAATATATTGTTTGTAATGAAAATCTCTGTTAGCACGTTCCCTGCACACTTTCAATTTCTTAGTACACTTTTTTTTATACTTATTTATTCATCTCAAATCCAATGAGACATCCAGCTTGTTTTACTTCGTCCACCTAAATTATATATAAGGTATTCTAACATTATTAATTTACTAAGCTTTAACCAATACATCTAATGACTGAATGAATTCACTATTAGATATTGGTGCTGTTCACCATGGACTTATCATTAGGGGTGCAAGACAAACTTGTTTGGCCTTCAAGAGTCATCCCTCCACTTTGGTAAGTTTGTTGCCATTGCTCAGGAATGGCAACATTAAAAAAAATTAATTCATCAGCTTGGTTGCATAGGTTGATTATTAGAGACCAGATGCTTTCCTTTGATAGAACAAATCGGTCACCTTCACCATCTTGATGGATTTTGGTCCTGTGCAACATTTTGTGAGCAGTACTGGCATGATAGTGGATAGAAGTTTTCTGAATCAAACATAAGAACACCTCGGAGAGATCCAGTTTTTCTGCCATCTTTTATCTCATGTTGAATCATAAAATCCAATTTTCTGGCCAGTAAACATATTACCAAATTTCTTTAAATAAAACCCAGGAAATCTGTGATAATTTTTCACGCAATTTTTGGGGCTTTTTTTTCTTAGGGGAGAAAGGTGGTTATGACACTTTAAATGATAGTGCTCAAACTGCACATTTGCTTGAGCAAAATTAAAGGTTAAACACTTGGTCAGCAAAGCTAATCTTTTAGCGAACACACTTACTGTTGGGTTTCATAATGTAGCTTTGAAAATTAGCCATTCTGGATGCAACTGTCTGCACCATTGCACTTCGATTCATTACTGATTATTTTATAATTTATATGTACTGACTGGCTGCTGTTGAAAATAATTTAATAAATCCTGCATATTTGTGTTGGTATCTTCAGCTTGATACACAAAAACTTGCATGAAACAATACCATCCAGTAAAATCTTTAAAATACCTTTATTAAGATAGCCATGCATATTGAGCATATATTTCATCACAATAAAATCTGAAAAAATGTCACAATCTTATTTAAAGTAAGAATAAAATTGCAGAATTCCGTGAAAGAGATAAGGCAAAATGGTACCCTTATCAAAAAAGATGCAGATCCATTACAAGTGCCCCTTCCCCACAACTGAATTAACTACTGGTAAGAATTGTGCATGATTATGGGTAGCCAGAGTTAACAGATTTTTAAAATTCACTGAAATGGTGCATACTAGTTCATGGTAAAAATTTGATTGGCCTACTCACACATTTTATGTTAAACGTCTTTCAGCCCACTGTCTTTAAGTTACTGGAGAAGACTAAAAGTAACAAAGGACGAAGTCTCAAGTGTAAAAGGCATGATGCTCTTTTGTAAAAAGTGTACATTCCTGGCAATCTTCATAGAAAGTATTTATAAACATGTTCACGCACAATACATGTAATAGGGAATGTTTTGCCAAGTTTGCTTTTAAAAAAACTGTTCCCACATTGCAGATGTGACATCTCTGAAAAAAGAGGGCTAGCAACAATTCTTATATCTACAACATCAATGACTACTATTTAATTAAGAATAATTCTGTAATGATTAAGCTTTCATGCAAATTTTAGCACCCCTTTCAATACTGTATAGGTCATTGGCTATGTTTCCTGTGACTCTGTTCAACATGCACACAATATGCTAAGGCATAACAAAGGAAACAAGTAAGTTTATTAAAAATTTATTATTGACCACACTGCTGATGTCAACCACATCAAAGCTGCAAGAAAGGCCACCCATTTAGGCATCTGCAATGGTCACCTCCACCTCTACACCTGGTTCGATGCTGATCGATGTCTGAGAAAGGGTGAAGGAAGACCCTTTTCAAAATTCAAAAAATATATGCACAGGCAGGTCCACAAAGTGTGGTTAAATTACTTCTTTGAAAAAAAAAACTGACCTTATTCCTAACAGCTGATATAGTGAACCGTGCATCCAACAATACAGCTTAAGCCACTAGCAAGAGGAGCATCATCCAAGACATCACAGAGAATAAGATCATGCCTAACCTTACAATCAGAACAGACATTTGCTAATATTTAAAGACTATTTTCTAGAAGGAAACCAAACCACCTTACAAAAATAATAAAGCAATGAGGTTAGTTTTAACTTTGTTTTATCTATGGTTAGTGGGGAAGAGAAAAAAATCCTTTGCTGAAGGCAAACACAATAATCTAATTATTTAATGTAATACTGGGATGAACATGATTACAGCACAAGCAAACATTAAAGGATACAATCTGCTTCACAATCTCTGAGGGACTGTGGAGATCAATGATGCGCTTATGGATGCGCATCTGGTAACGATCCCAAGTTTTGGATCCTTCACCACATGGGGTCTTCCTAGTTGTGATGCGAAGAACTTTGGTTGGCATTCTTACGGGCCCTTTAACCTTGAGCTGCTTATCTTTGGCACCCTTGATCAGGTCAGCACACACTAAAGACATAAGTACTTCCGGTATGATACACAAATTAAAAGCAATATGATGCAGAAAAAACGCAATGAAAATGGATATTAAGAAATTCAATGAAAAACATATCTCTTGAAACAGCTTAAGAACAAATTCATTATTCAGATGGCTAAAGGCTTGTCTGCCAGGCCTAATTTTAATTCAACATTGCAAAATATCCTCGTTACCCTGTTCATAACCCGCTGAGACCGAAGAGCCAGCTCTGTGGCTCTGATAGAGGTAACGTAGGAAAACTTTTCCATTGGTTTATTTGTTTAAAAATCAACCAATCAGAAAACTGTTTTCCACTCCGCAGTCTTTGTCTTTTCGTTTGCTCGCCATCTTGTAATTTTTGAACCTGTGAAAAATTAGATCTAGCGCCTTGAATCAAGACGAAGTTTTTGAAGACGGGGCGGAAGCCATTTTCAGCGTTATGCAATCCATTTTTAGCGTTACGAGTAATGCATCCAAGTTAGAGAGCGACTGGGATTGTGAAGGTATTTATGCCCCTTTTTTTAATTTCATTTGATGTAAATAGGTTTTGGCATCTTGTCTACAAATGCTCTGTAAATAGTTTTATGTGTGTTTTGGATAAATAACAGTGAAATTTGAACTTGTACAGCAGTTTAAAAGTGAGTTTATTTTTTGTGAATATTGTGAGCATGACACTGAAATTTCTTGGATTATTGCTGGCACCAGAGTGAAGATAGACAGCTGACATTATTTTTATCGCAAAGTTCAAGCCTTTTCCTTCCTAAATGTGCACAGGTTTCTTGATCTATATCAAAATTTAAAAAAATAAAACAAAATAAAACAAAAGACCCCGTTTTACCATCACCACTTTTAATTTTAAGGCGTCGTTTTTGTTTTATCCAGGCCTAAGAGGGTTAAAGGCAGTTTATTAATGGCATACAATTCCATGTCTTACTCCTCTCTGTTCAAGCATCTTTAATTAATGCCACTGTGGTTTTGCATTTGTCGATTTACAAGGCAGTAATCACAGGCCTATAATACATAAAAGCATAAAATAAATATGCACCAACTAGGAAGCGTCACATTCACGAAAGCTGAATTTATAAGGCAATAGTCCAAAACCAGGCAGAGGTGTCACTGTGCAATCAATTACCTTTCTCCAAGCTTTTTACGTTGCGACTTGTCAAGGTGATACGGATGCGGTGAATGGGAGCATCTTCTGCAGGGGCCTTCTGATCTTTACCGGGATAGGCTGACTTTATTTTAAAAAAAAAGAAAAAAGTCAAATGCGTCTAACGAATGTATGCAACCTGAAAATGGTCCTTTGCTCAGTTCTTGGCTTGCATAGTTATTACTGCAGCAAACGGCGTTTTACAAATTACTTATAGGAAAATTTTAACAAAGTGCGCCTTGAACAAATTAGTTAAATGATTATACTAACTTTTAACTGTCACAGGTCTGTTTAACCTGTCACCACTGACTTAGGATCGACTCGCATTGCAACAAATCCTTTATCTACAAATTTATCTACAATCGATCACTTATTAAAAAAATAAAAACACTATTGGAAAATACTTTCTGATTTTTCCCTACTTTGAGGTCTTGTAACATTTGCACTACCATATGTGACAAATGGGCAAAACGAATAATTAGCAGTCATTTCTACTACGTAGAAAATGCGTGTGAACGTTTACACAGAAACAAATATTTTCTTTTCTTAAAAAACTACACCAAATACAAGTAGGCTACATAAATAAATACAAAGATTGTTTGTGTTACCATTTTCCTTCCGTCTGGCCGACTTAATCAAACAAAAGTTGAACAGCGGTGAGCCAGCAATGCTTTCTGCGACTTAGCACGCGGTTTAAGAGACAGGTTCCTGACTGCGCATGCTCAAGCGGATATGATTGGGGATAAACCATTGTGGCCAAAAGAGGCGATAAATTTTAATACATACTGTTAAAGATAAAAATAAACTGTTAGAGCTTGTAGCTTCTACTTTCATAACATTTCATAAGATTTTGAATTACATTGTGATATAGTCAGATTAAGACAATCTGAGATTCTGCAACAAATCACACTGGCCTATTTTTAAAAATCCGATTCATCGTCACAGTGACGTCACATTCGTACACGTTTGTAGCAAGATGGCGTCGAAGGTAGGCATAGATTCCTCAGTGACCGTTGTTAGCAAATGTACTGTTGTCACTTCTTGTTCGTTTATTAGCTAATATCTTCAATATCAAGGACAAAATGTCAGTTAGATACATGTTTACATGGTTTCAAAGGAAAATATGTTATTGCTGCATTTCATGTTATGCTCTGATTATTCAATCTTCAAAAATTTTCGAGTGTTTTGGAGGTTCCGCCTACGGCAGGGGGTCTCAAGCTCAATTTACCCGGAGGCCGCTGGAGGTAGAGTCTGGGTGAGGCAGGGCAGCATCAGGGTTTCCACAAGAAAAGCTCTTACAAAAACATTCCAATGTTATCTTTATTTTTTCGTCTTATTTTGTGTTAAAAATAAATTAACAAATTCATAAAAACAATAAATCAATAATAAATGAAAATGATAATAATCATACAGCAGATATAGAAGACCGAAGAAACCACATATAGTTGTTGACCAGAGAAATGTAATTATTATTATTCAGATTCAAATGTCTGTATTAACAGTTCTTCAACATTTAACTTTCTGAACATGAATGGAACATTGAACATAAACTGTTTTGAACATGGCTTCTTCCGCCTACTTCTTGCTGCTAGAGATCTGGCAGCGCTTACTCTCGCATAGCCGAGCCACATTTGGCTTAAGGGAGGAAGCAATTGAGACCTTCAGTGGGGCTTGAAGATGCTCATCAGTAAGCAGTAAGTCTGGACCTGTACTTGGACTTATTGAAGTTCAAGGTAGAGAATAGCTTTTCGCACAAGTATGTGCTCCCAAAAAGACACATGGTCCACTTGAACATTCGGGAAAACTCAGGGAAGCTGGGGGGCAATTCTCTCAAAAATTGCCCGAGCTTGTCTGCTTTTCCACTCACCTCCCTGAACTTGGCTTTGAGTTCAGAGTTGCACTGCAGCAGGTCAATGAGCTCCATTTGAAGAATAGGAGGGGCATCTTGCACATCAAAGGAGAAGGGATCCGCAAAAATTTGAAAAGTGGCTTTGTGCCTCTTGAAGTCTGCAAATCTGTGATCAAATTCCTCTTGTAGCTTCAAAATGACATCCACATTTTTTTCACCACTGAACTGTGTGCCTGCATCCTTGAGTGCCTTGCATGCTGGGAAATGGCAAAGGCTTGTCTGAGAAAGCTGGGCTTTCCATAACATAAGTTTTGTAGAGAATGCCCTCACGTTGTCATAGGCAGCACTGACAAGTCGCCCCTGGCTTTGTAACTTCTTGTTCAGTACATTTTTTTTTTTTTTAACAAGTGCCACTAGTCCATTTTTCCTCCCTGTCATTGATGGCGCTCCATCAGTTGTTATTCCAACAAACCTCCTCTAAGGCAAACCAGCATTCTCAATGGCATCACACAGCTGGTGAAATATCTCCTGAGCGGTGGTCTGGCCATGCATTGGAATCACTGTGAGCAATTCCTCTATGACTTCAAAATTGTCATCAACTTCACGGACGTAGATTGCGAGTTGGGCAGTGTCGGTGATGTCTCATCAAGAGCGACTGAGTATACACTGAAACGTTTGTCTTTCTCACACACTTGATCATAAATGTCACTTGACAGGTCAGAAATGCGCTTTGCTACGGTTTTGGCAGAAAGGCTGATGTTGCTAAACTGACCTTTCTTTTCTGGTCAGACAATACTTGCAGCCTGTAATATGCACATTTTTACAAATTCACCTTCTTTGAATGGCTTTCCTGCTTAAGCAATCATCTCACTAACCACTTAGCTAGCTTCGACTGCTGCATCATTCTCTTTGGTTACTTTCTTAAAGAAATCTTGTTGCCTCAGTAGATATGTTTTAAGATTAGCAACCCGGTTGACTCTGTCATCTCCCTGTATTTTGCATACTCTCAGCCCGGGGTAATGGCGCAAGTTCGCAATAAGCTTGGCTGATGTCCCGCCTCCGAGAGCAATATATATACCCCACCATGATTGGTAGGTTCATTCAGCTCCGCACACAACACTGAAAAGTGCAATTCGTATCAAACTCGGGCCGCACTAACATTAAACTTTGATATTGAGATGGGGGCCGCAAGCTTTTGTCCCGCAGGCCGCGAGTTTGAGACCCCTGGCCTAGGGCGTAAGCAAACGCCAAGTAGTAGTAAACAAATTCATTTTCTTCATTTGATTTCCTCTCTCTCGGTGTCTTTTTCTGTCTGGTAACGCATTTGTGTAGACTGCCATCATCTACTTCTGTTTCCTGATATATTGTAATTATGGCTCGGGTGAGGTGAGATTTACATGCAGGGGACAAATGCCTGCTCCGTACGCTTGATAACAAACAGTCATGGTACAAATAGTCCATGTGATATATTTGTCATCACTCAACATCATTGAACAATACTCCTTTCACTTTATTAAGGTTATAGTGCTAGTAATAGCAGTAATTCAGTCACTACAGGTAGAGTAGCAATAGAAGTAAATATACTGCACAGAATTTTTTAACACACTTGTGTGTCTCAGGAACATTCTCCGATTGTGAACTTGATGATGGATCATAAACATTTCAAAGCTTGATTGATTGACTATATAAATATATTTACTCACAATCAGTTATTTGATGACGAATGGACCTCAATAAAAGGGCTGACAGGTATCCCCTGTCCATATCTTTCACTTTATGCTCCTTTCATGCTGTGTTCCGAAAATTAATAAAAGTAATTTCTTTGACGTCAGGAGTATAACATATGCTTTGTGTACCTCCTCAGAAAAATTGTTTTTATCAGTCTCAATAAGTGGGAGGACTGTTAGTGCTGATGCATATCTTTCAAACTGATGTCCTTCAGTGCAGATTAGAAAAGATAATATGTATAATTTAAAATGAAAAAAAATACTAAAGTTTCCTGACTATCCATTAAAATTTTGTTTTCTTATAAAGCACAACATATAACTATGAACATATGTAAGACTGCCCTTAATATTTTAACAGGTGCAAGTCTTGTTGGGCATATGGATGTGTCTCTGTGACACAGTCCATGCTTTTTATGTGCCTGGTGTGGCACCAGTTGAATTCAAGATTGGTGATAACGTAGATGTAAAGGTATGTATATATTATTATGTACAACTACTTTGTGTTTCCTATCCATATGCTGCTTCCAAGGGGTTTTCAGATTCCTCGTTAGAATTGTTGGAGGTTAAAGTTCTTGAAAATTTTCAGAAAAATATACATTAATGTATATTTGTTCTTAGTATCATGACGTTGAACAAAAAAACGGGTTTGTTACAAAATGTTTCAAACACTGGGACTTTATGTGACTGCATGATTTAAATGAAATTTTGTACATGGGAAAGCCAGATACCTATTGTTGTCCCATAACATTTGTTGACAGCTTTAAACCTGCCATAAACTAGCAAAATCTGCTTTTGACTAGCATTTTTCCCAGCATTAGTTCTAGTTATCAGACCTACAACTATGCCTAAATAAAATGGTTTTGAATGAATGTGTGGTAGTGTTGCATAGTTTTACATAATTATAGTTTCATAACAAATCACATTTTTTTCATGTGCAAACAAATTGTTCAGCTGCATATGGGTATCATTTGCTTCATTTTGTGTAGATATATTAATGAAGCCAAAAGGCTTGCCAGATGATACTTGCATGACATAAATCTGCCAAATCTCCTTTACCTAAAATAACATGAACTGCAGAAATATATTTTTTCTTGCTATTTTCAAGGCTGTCAAGTTAACCAGCACGAAAACACAGCTTCCTTATGAGTACTATTCTCTCCCGTTTTGTCACCCACCAAATGGAATTGTGTACAAGACAGAAAACCTTGGTAATTTTTGCATGTGTTTGTGGTGGTAAAAATAGTTAGGTAAGGAATGGATGGGTTCTTCATACATGTAATTCATGTGCATGATTGATATGCACCTTCCTAGACACAAAAAACATTTGTATAAATTAGCTGATTTAAATTCCATAAGGTGGATTAATTATATAAACCATCACCTACTAAGTGATGTGAAAAGGCAAGAGAACATGTTTTATTAAAAGATATAAAACAGACTTAAGTGTACATTACTGTTCTGTTCCTGTGTGCATACCAGCTTCAAATTTAATCAAATTAGAATAAAAAAATCTTTTCTAATTTAGTAATTAAACATTACATTTGTCATGGTTTTTCCAGCATTTAAGCAGTGAACATGTATGCTTGTACTTTTGGTGAAATGTAAAATTTACCTTGTATTGCACAGTTTTTTGGTAGTGTTAACACAATTTATTATCCCCTTCATTGAGACATCAAGAGAAAGGCTATGACTGATCAGGATATATAAAACAGCTTGACATCTACAACTATTTGCAGATATACAAAAATGTGTAGTTACATATTGTAAATATGAATGCAGGTTTGCTGATAACAGCAATTGAATTGTGTCATCATGTATTCCTTTTTGTTGAATAAGGTGAGGTTTTACGGGGAGATAGAATTGTGAATACACCTTATAAGGTAAGTAATATCTGTATTTTATAATAGAGGTTTATGACAATCAAGTTCTGTAGTGGATAGATTTTAAAACAAATTCTAAAAATAATGAGTAATAGCACAAAGCACTGACACAACTCAGGTTAAATGCCTTAGAGATAAGAGCAATGATAACATTTAATGTAAGACCCACCCCTATCTTGCATACTAATATCAGTAGTTAGAAAGCTGAAGGTCACATTTTTTTAGTTCAGGGGAGTGGGGAAGAGTGTGGAAATGTAAGAGATCTTTAGTTTTGACCGGTTCCATATTTTGAACCACTGAAGTGTAGCTTTTATGTCCATCTCATATTAAGAGGTAAGGTATAATGATAGAACACATTTTAACAGAACTTTTTACACAGGTGAATTACTGTTCTGTTCCTTTTGTTATTATTTTTTATTTCTTATAGAATTTATTTGTATTTTTGGGAAAACTTTGGTACATATCAGTAATCATACAATTTTGTGCTCTTTGTTTGCACAGGTGAACATGAAAGAGGACAAAAAATGCCAGCTGCTTTGTCAGTCAGGTGCAAACAAATATGAGCCCCTGACACTGACAGCAGAAGAGGGGCGTAGCTTTGCTGAGAAAATTCGTCATGACTATTATATTCACCTGTAAGCCTGAATAATTCATGTGTATATGCATTCACTTGTAAGTAATTTTAAAAGATTATTCTGCCACACATCACCTTCTATTCAGATTTCTTTGTCATTGCTAGAAACTGTAATTTTGTTTTTAAAATGCTCACTTGTAGAACTGTGGCGATCTTAATATCTTGACAAAAAAAAAAGAAAGAAAGGGAATTGCTGATGATATGTCATGTTTGCTACCTCTTTGCTTTTTCTTACATGGACTACATGTTTAGTATAGGGTCTGGCTAATACTGACATGGCTTCATTTTATAAATTGCAGCATCATGGACAATTTGCCCTGTGCCACAAGGTTTGAGATGATGGAAAGCAAAGAAGTTCAATACGAACATGGATACAAGATGGGTTTTGTAAATGGCAAAGATGTAAGAAATTTTATATGTACAGGAGGTGTGTGTGTGTGTGCTCATGCATGCATTTGTACTTATTGATTACATGAAAAATAACAGAATAGAATGGATAGTTTTGATGAGTTGGTGTTAAATGCAAAGTAATTTATCCACCCATCTAACAAGTATGACTAACATTAAAAGAGCTTGGGTGGTTTGTGGTTCTATTTGTCTAGACATCTTTGAATCTTTTTTCTTTTTTTTTCTAGGTATACCTAAATAATCACCTGAAGCTCCTCTTAAGCTACCACACAGAAAATGGGTGAGACATTTTTTTACATAAGTTTCTACACTAATGTTTTCTGTGAAAATTAATGAGCTGCAGATTTCTGTAATAAGGAGTAACCTGGCTGACACTAGTATCCAGAGGGCAGTGTCCTTTTGTGTAATACAGGTTATCGTGGATTGCTTTAAGATCTAAAAGGCAGAATCCTTCGTACCAGTCGTGCATTTTAGGGAAAGCTGCTTTTTTATTTTTAGTTCAGACCATAGCAGCTGATTCGCTTATAGTTAGAGAAAATGTCACATTTTTTCTTAAATTATGTCACATCTGCATAAGCTTAAACACTAGCCAGTGTATGTCTCCTCAGAGTAGGGAATTCCTCATTGCTTATGTAACATTTACTGACCTCAAGTAGTGTGAGGTTGTTTTACCTAGCTTTCAGCTCACCATCACTTTGTAGCTAAATGATTTTGTGTAGTAGGTTATCAGGCACACATGCTGGTGTAGCAAAGATGTTCAGTTCTATTTTACTTTTTACATTCTTGAACCTTTCATTAAATGCCTCACTTAGTTTCACTCATTCACTATCATATTCAAGTTTTGTAGAAGGCCTTTGGCCTTCCAGAGTGGTGAAATGCACAATGTTATTCCTTTTGAGGTGCACTTTTCACAGCTTCAAATGATTTTGCATTTAAAAGCAAGGAGCTGAGAAGCATCTTGATGTTTAACTCAAAGAGGAACTTGGTAATATCAACCATGAAGACAGCCACTCGCTATCAGTGACAGGTTTTCCCTTCATCTCCATGAACTGCTTGACCTTATCCTGCAGTTTGTAAAACCTCATGTTTCCACGATTCAGCCACTGCATTGCACTGCAGCACTAAACAAGATCATCATACTCAGAATCAAGATCAATTACTAACTCCTCAAACTGGCAGCTGTTAAACCCTCTGTTTTTGACAACATGTAAGCATGCCACTACTGTTGACATTATATGGTTGAGCTGCAACAAGTGTACATAGAGACTTTCTTGTATATGATACAGTGGCATATTAAAGCACTTGGATCAAGATAGACAATTCAGTTCTTTCTTGACAAATTTAATTATCCCTTTTTCGTGAGCAACCCTGGCTGGAGCTTCATCAGTAGCTCAAGTTTGTTTTTGTTGATAAAACAAGTCTCTGAAACAAGTCCTCACATCTTGTAGTGCCATGCATAGCTTTCAGTGACAACAGTTCCTCTCACAGGTCAAACTCTGCATTTATCCCACAAACGAAAAGTTAGTTGGGCAGATTTTATTATATCCATTGTCTTGTCTCAAGTCAGAGAAAAAAACTGGAAATCTGCAGAATCCTTCAGTTTACTCCACCCCACACCCCTACTATCATATGCTTAGTCAATTCAATCTGACATGGTTCTCTGCGACAAACACTCCAAAAAAATTTTTACTGTGTGATGCTAATAACTCCACAGCGGTCATGGTGCACTCTTTCACACACTCTCACTGTGCATAAAGCCTCAGCTTCTTTGCAATTACCTTAATTACTACATTACTAATTTGAATGGCATTGTCGCTGTCACAACGCAGCCTAGTGAAATCAACGTTGTGATTTTAATTTCATTTGGCCTTAAGCATGTTTTGAGCTGTAATGATGGTTCGGATAGGCTTTGTCATAACTGCAATCACATCATCACGAATAAGGCACTCAAGTTTGCTTCTGACTTTAACAGCAAAAATGAATTTAAAAAAATTATCGTGTGTCCATTTCTTTTGAAAGAAAAACATTCTGGATCAACATTTCTTTGTAGTAGTCACCATTGGTAGGATTACCCATGACTTCTAATCTTGTCTCATCATCACCATAGTTTTGTCACAGTGTGTTAACAACACCTGTACATGCCCAGCCTGTCTGGCACTGACTGTCCTCTAACTGCAATACCAGCACAGGCTGCAGGCAGCTGACAAAACCCATAAGTGTCTGTCCCGCCATGTTCTTGTGTTTCCCATCTATCCCATAATAGATGCTCCTTGCTTGTCCCTCCAAACAAGTTATTATTGTGGTGTGCTTCAGATATATTTTGTTGCTATGAAAAAATACTCCTAGCTTTATTGAACTTTTATTTCCCACCTGCAGTTGCTCTTACATGGCCAGACCAAATGATTCTGTACACCTTATACCTCTGCTTTAGAGGATGTTAGCATTTTTCCTCAGTTGGAAGTTGTACAGGTCATTGCAATATTCAGTCCATCAGCACAGTAGTGTTCTGTGTGAGAAGATGGCCATTGTTGTCTCAGTGACTGAATCCTATTGACCTGACTTGGTAAGGGTCTTCAGTAGTTGGTTAGTGTTTCTATTGCCACCTTGTGTCATTCCTATAGGTTCTGGCATTGGTCCTTGATCCAGTTCTCTCTGGCTGCCTTCATCCCTTTCCTGATGTCACAGTTCAAATAATTTTTACTTAAAAACTGCTTTGGAATAGCTTTTTTCTCTCTTTCTTCAAGCCTCTCCTGTGATCATTAAGTTGTCATTTATGGCATCTTCCTTTGTTACCCTAGCACTTATTGGGCTATTGATGATAGCACCTCTTTGATGTTTCCAGTGAAGTTGCCTGCATCACAGGTCACCATTTTCAGGGTGGCAAATTTGAGCCTTGAAGATCTTTACAACATTTGGGTCTTTTGCAAGTCATAGTCGATTTAAGAGTTGGCTGGGCAGTGATTCACCTTTTCAACTTCAGGCTCATTAGGACAAGGTCATAGTCACTGTCGGCTTCAAGATATGACCTTGTTTCACTGTCGGCTTCAAGATATGACCTTGTTTTGGCCTTGTTGATGTCAAGATGCCTTGACAGATGGATGAAGTTGATTTGGTAATAGACCAAATCATCTGCAAGGGTGAAAGCAGGGCACTGGAAATAAGCCTAGAACGACTTTAATGGTAGTTTGAACATTGTTCTGTTACAAAACCACATTTACTCATAGGTTACGGAAGAAACTTTGAACTGCAAAGATTAAAAAGTCATATTTCCTCCATTCTCCACCTCAAAATAAAAGGGGGGTGGTGTTGGTAGAGAGATGGCACAAGTGACATTTCTCTTGAATTATTATTATTACCTGCCTTCATTCTTTGTCATTTTGTGTTTATGTTTCATCGTAACCATTTTGGCAAAATTAAGAAGTGAACATTATGATAAAATAAGAAAATTAGTGTATATAAATAATTGCTTGAAGACAAAATAAGAGAGGGTGTGTAGTATATTTTGCTGTTATACTTAACTACAGTCTGTGAGCTGTTTATGTACGCTCTCTTCTTCATACTGTACCAGATGACAGGACCAAATGGAGATCACCCTCTAAGCTACCTCAGATCTATCTATCTGTCCAGTCCCGTTCCAGTCTAACAATCACAGAACGGTAGGGACACAAATTCAGCTCACCGTGAATCCCCATCTGCCTCATTAGTGAGTACGCCTCTCCAGTTTTTCCCCCGGCATGTTTCAGCTACATCATTTCTACTTGGATATGCCATGTGTGGTGGGTGAAATGTAAAGTCTCCTGCTATCTGACATGTTCGCAGCACCGACTGCTTGTCTTACTCTTTTCCTTGTGATTTGGTGCTCCTTATACCGAGGACAAGGTTGCGCGGAGGTGGTCAAAGATGAACAGCAACACAAAAGCTTACGCATTGGCCCGTTAAATGCTGTTAGTTTTAGAGCAGCATAAGGTGAGGCTAGATAGCTAGTACCGTCTTTTCATGCTACCCTGAGTGACAGCAGTTGCTACTTTCTTCTTTTAGAGAGAGAATTAAAGGGATTGGGTGGGGTGGCCATGCAAGACCGTGTTTCTTTGTGCCCCCTCCACCGGGGACTATATGGTTCCCAGTGGTGTCTAAAGTAATTCTTCTTTTAGATTAAAAGTAATAAAGAAGGCGTATGTGTTGAACAATGTTCACAATGTGTTAGATGCATGTGGAGTGCTTGGGTCTATATTAAAGAGTGCTGCAGGATTTTAGCAAGTGTCTTGCCAGTGGAGTGATACAAGACTATCTGTTGGTTAGTGAACGATGTCCTACACTGTCGACTAAGCAGCAGTATGTAAGTCACTGAGTCTCATCTGTTTGGTTTTTTTCTGCCACCTTGCTGCTGGCTCCGGAGCTTGAAAAACATGTCCAGGATGAAAAGCTGGCCATCATCTCTATATAGGGCAGTATTCCTTATGCATAGATGCCACCTAGTCAGGCTGGGGTGCATATCTGCTTGCTGTCTTCTGTATACAGCAGCTCCAGTGATTCGAGGAAGAACAGTCTCAGCACTTTAGCTTATTGGGAACTGCTGGTGATGTGGACAGCACGACAGGCTTGGCGAAGTGTCCTGCAGGGTAAAGCAGTTTGGTTTTGTCTGACAGCTCCATGGCAGTGACTTACTTACCTCGACAAGGGGGTCCTGTTCAGCCAGTACAAGGCAGCAGCACACAGTAGTACAGTGAAGGTGGCCTCGCAGCCTACAGCACAGCTGGATTTGGAGTATTTCTTTTTAGTTTCATCTGGCATATCACTGGGTTGGCTGCCAGGCTACCACTCCCTCCACGTTAGTTATTCTCCATAGTCATGTCATCTGGTACAGTACAAAGAAGAAATACCATTTTTGGTAGTAAAATTTCTTTCTTTTGGTATTTACCAGATGACATGACAGCTAGCTTCCTCCTGCCTCCCCGCAGTGGGTTTTGGGCTCTGTCCAGGCGAAAAACTGGAAAGGGTACTCACTGATGTGGCGAATCCCAGACACTTAATCCCCTAGACATTTAATCCCCAGACACTTAATCCTCAAAATGAAATTTCAACTAAAAAAAATTAAAAGTGAATGAAAAATTTAATTCAAATTCAAATAATTATTTTCATGTAAACATCAAAATAAGTTTGACAATTAAAATAATACTTAACTTCAACATTTATAACATTAGTTCATAGTTTTTACAACCAGTGGTCTGCTCCTGGTCAGTATGGCCTTGGAACTGGCTGGTTATGTTAGGGAGTCCACCTAGTATCGCCTAGAAGGTAGAACGCTAATTGTAAACCCAGCGCATCCCAATCTTACCAGAGTTACCACGCGACACATTTCTCTTACGGTTATAATATTTCAAGTTCACAAAATAGCAGTTTTGAGTGTTGTGTCGCGATTTGGGGGCATTTTTGAGGATTAAGTGTCTGGGGATTAAGTGTCCGGTCACCTGTTGTGGCAGGTGGGGATAGGGGGAAGCTGAATTTGTGTCCTTACTGTTCTGTGGTTGACTTGAACGGGACTGGATGGCTGGATTTGAGGTAGCTAGAAAGTGATTTCCATATAGTCATGTCATCTGGTAAGTACTCGAAGGGAGAAATTATACTACCAAAAGTGATATTTCTGTAGCCAGAAACTTTTATTTACATCTGAAAGTTAACCACAACTCTGACATCCACATAATCCACCGTTAACTTTCTTTGTGAAAGAGCAATCATTCTCAAATGTCCTTAAACAAAGGAAAGGCAGTACATCCATCTTTAACAGATTTCTTGTCTTTAGTCAGTTACTAATATAAACGAAATAGATCATTTTCTTGTATGACTATACATTTTGGTTAATAAACCAAAAATATTGATTTTGATAAAATATCGATAGAATAATGAAAGTGTATTCACTCGATGTTGATATCTTTGGAATGGGTAAACAGCTCTGACTTAATGGCTGTTTTCATTACTTTACTTGCAGTGAAACTTTTCGAGTGGTTGGGTTTGAGGTTCAGCCAACAAGGTACAGTAGGCAGTGTTTTGTAGCTTGAGAAGAAAGTGATGCTGGTTATTACAAACATTCTTGTCTTGTTTCATTTTTTTTCTTAAGATTTTGATAACAACTTGGCATCAGTTGTCTTTTTTTTAATTGGTTTTGTTAAAGTATTCTCAGGGAACTTTGAGGATAAAATGTCATTAATGGCAGTTGTTACTTTTATGAGATATGTTTAATAGATTGAATGGTAATGTAATACAGTCAGCATCTGGACGTTTGTTAACAGTATTACACATGGAGAACTTGAAGGAAAAGAGGATGGCGTGTGTCATTTAAAAGGCGAAAACAAACCAGCTCCACAGAAAATTAATGAAGATGGTAAGAGCCTGTTTTATAACAGTATATTTACTGTTTATCGTGGTCCAATAAAGCTTGTTGACTTTTTATGTGACAGGAATGGGGGGGAAATTATTATCAGTATGATATGCATTATAGGTAAAACACAATTATCATCAATATGTTATGCATTGTAGGTGAGACAAAGCTGGTGTTTTCCTATGAGGTGGAATGGCATGCATCGGAGGTGCGATGGGCTTCACGGTGGGATATTTACCTGGCCATGCGTGATGTTCAGATCCACTGGTTCTCCATCATAAACTCTGTTGTTGTGGTGTTTTTTCTTTCCGGTATGTTCTTTATGATTTCGTCTTCGATTTCCACTTGAATTACAGTGTTAGGTTCTTTTGTTTATGTCAAAAGGGAGTTCAAATGAATTTGGTGGGACTTTTTATGTTATATGTTTATGATTAAATAAAATAGTGGATGTAGCTGTGATTTGGCTTGGGTCATTTTTATGTTACTTAGGTATTTTGACGATGATCATGGTGCGCACTCTGCGACGAGACATTGCACAATATAACAAAGATGATGATTTGGTGAGTTTGGCATTTAAGTTACTGTCTTCGCTTTGTGTTAAAAAAAAGTTTCAGGTCTTGTCTCTTGTACTGTTCAAAAGAGTTTCAAACGCCATATTTGTTAGTATCATGCGAAGACTTAAGTTTTTTTTATGTTTATTAGGATGAGACAGTTGAGGAGACAGGATGGAAGCTGGTTCATGGGGATGTGTTTCGTCCGCCTCGTTACACAATACTCCTTACAGCCCTAGTTGGTGCTGGCATTCAGGTCTTCTTCATGGCTTTTATCACTATCTGTAAGTACTGATTCTTAAAGATCCAATCCTTCCATGGCAAACTAATCTGAAACTTTCTGTTTGTGTCCTGTTGGTTTATTCGTTTGGCTCGTTATGACAAAGATGCATTGATTGGCTGTTGATGTTGCAGTTTTTGCAATGCTGGGTATGCTGTCTCCAGCCTCTCGAGGAGCTCTAATGACAGCTGGTATTTTTCTCTACATGTTCATGGGGTCAGTAAAAGATTGCGCCCTCTCAGTAGTTTATCCCAGTGCTCGGTGCTTTGTTGTCCTTAAGAAGACTGGTCTCACAATTTCAAGTTTGTACAGATTTGTTATTTGAATGAAAAGATAATTTCTACTTAAGAGGCATAATTCATAAATGCTCAGATGGAAATGCCATCAGGATGGTTTATACGCTGTCCGTTTTTTACTTCTGCTTGTTGAACATTTTATGACAGCTTGTTTGCTGGTTACTATGCTGCACGTCTATACAAGACCATGAAAGGAACACTTTGGCGGCAGGCTGCTTTCCAGGTAAGTCTGATATGTCTGCCTAATTCTCTTTATTCATACTTTGGCGTTAACCCTTTGAGTGCCAGATGATAACGAAGAAGGTGTACATGCCAGTGCCAGGGAAGTTCTACGATTTTTCAGTAATTATTTTTTTAAAACTCTGGAGCTCTGGAGATGCAAGAAAAGCATATAAAACCTATAGAATTCATACACAGAATTGATTTTTTTAATAAATGAGACCAAGGAAGACCAAGAAATAAGATTTTTTGGATTGTTAATTTTATTCAAACATTTTTTTCTAGAAAACTAACTAAATGCGAAAACAGTGTCACACACAATCAAGTAGCCAGAGTAATTCTTCACTTCAAACCAGTATTACTTCTGTGGATTTTACTCAGAAAGTTAAAACCACAGCCTGGATAAAGTTCAGGGTTTACTGTTTGTTGAAAACCTCAACTCATTTTTTACAAAAGTGTTCTGTACTCAGAGTAATTCTTGACTTTAAACCAGTATTACTTTTGTGGATTTTATTCAGAAAGTGACAAACAAAGCCTGGATTAAGCTCAGGGTTTAATGTTTGTTGAAAACCTCAACTCATTTTTCATAAAAATGTTCCCACTTCACCAACACCTGCCATGTGAAACCTGAAAGTTTCATCTCAGCGGTTCATGTAGTTCATTCACACGTCACAAGCACTGTCATTTCAAACACAAACTCAACATTCATAAACAAAAGCTTTTCCACATTCTGGTGCTCTGAAATTATGCTTTGAAATATTCTGTTTCCAGTAGGCAAGCTTGCTGTGATAAAGGGGGTAGCAGGGGTAAAATCCCCTTGAAAACATGCAGTTAATATTCCTCGTGGCGGTGTCTTGCCCACCCCTTCCCATGCCACGCCCCTTTCACCACCTGCAGTTCGACCCTCTTTGATGTGGTCCTGTCTGCTGCAATTCGTTTCCTACTTTTGGATGGCAAGGGTGCAACAAATTCACCACCGTCTGTCTCACTGCTGTCATTGGAACTTTCTTCTACATTTCTTTGATCAAAATCGAGATCGCCGTCGCTGTCATCAGAATGATGAGAATCCGAAGCATCTTCTTTTATACCTAACACGACACTGTCATGACTTTCACTGCCATCTCGTTCCTGATCCAGGGAATCCAATGATTCTAGATCATCCGAATCACTGTTTGTGATCTTTGCTACGGCCTCTTGTAATGTGTACGGTCTCCTGTAGCGTGTTTTCGCCATTCATCCCAGCAGTCGCATCTTCCGCCATGATACTGCATGTGCGGTTGGAAAACTCTAGAGCGGGGTCGCTGTATTTCCAGCCCGATAAAACACCAATCAAACCACGCAAGGCGTAAGAGTCGGTGCTAAAATTAGGGGGAATCCCATTTCTGCCGACCGTTGAACAGCCATTATCCAGATTCTCCGCTAAAAATAGAACGTCGCCAACCGAATATTGGGTCGCTGGGCACTCTAGCATACATGCGTTTCCCGACCGAATATTCGGTTGGAAGCACTCAAAGGGTTAAGGCTTCCAGTGTAATTACAATTAAAGGTTTTAACTTGTAGTAAATAATCTTTGGACAAAAAGAATGTTGTGGGAAAAAATTTTTAGCAACAGTTTGCAAAGATATGAAACTCCCTCTTGCCATTTAAAAAAATTTCTTTTATTTTTGTGCCATTTTCTTTACAGACTGCAACAGTGTACCCTGGCATTATGTTTGGTGTGTGTTTTCTGCTCAACTTTTTCATATGGGGTAAACATTCATCTGGAGCTGTAAGTATTAGGTCAACATGAAACAATTCATCTGCATTTTAAATTGCTAACTGGCTGCAGCTTTTTAACACCATATGACTTTGTACTTGAAATAAAACTGCGAGTTCAATTGCAAAGATGAGAATGATTTTTGTAAAACATAGTGTCATTTATTAAGTCCCTTTATATGTGGAGGGATAGAGTTATATGAGAGATGAGGCAACTGACAAGAGTTTCCATCGTAGTCTGTCCTGCTTTAGATGCAGCAGAGTTGGTATGGAGTTGGTGCAAAATACTGACTTTTACAGGTTCCATTCACCACTATGCTGGCCCTGCTGTGTATGTGGTTTGGTATCTCACTTCCTTTAGTCTTCCTTGGATTCTACTTTGGTTTCAGGAAAACAGTGAGCAAAACTTTTTAAAAAAATCAGTACTTGACAGTCACAGATAGGTACAAGAGAATTGTCATTATAGTATACCGCAAGGCCTGTGCATCTCAGAGCATATACTAAATGCTGGCATTTGTTGTTAAGGTTTTTGTTGTTGTTTGTTTTTTTTATGATTTTGTTTTTTTGTTAACAGGGATTTTATTAAAGGAGATAATATTGTTAGACTTTTAGATATAAACAGTTTAAAGGTTCTTATTGGAGAAGTGAAATTTTGTTTTTGAATGATGTTTTGTAGCCATATGAACATCCAGTACGCACAAATCAGATTCCACGGCAGGTTCCAGAACAAACCTGGTACATGAATCCCTTCCTTGGGTAAGTGGTATTATCAGATGACTAACCTGCTGCAATGACCTTTTTTTAAAAAAAAAATTATGTACATAAACATGGTTTCTGAAATGGTAGGCAGTGTGGAGACAGGTCTTGTCTGGCATATTTTGTGTTAGGGAGGATAGTTGTAAAGGCAGTCCACAGTTCTGTCAATCGCTTGATGAAATCAGTAATAACCTAAATGATGTTCTGTGGACATAAATGTAGACATCTCAGTAGTTGTCTCAGCATTTGACAGTTGCTGCAGGAGTCCTTCTGTAACATAAACTTTGCTGTTTCTGCAGAACTCTGATGGCTGGTATCCTTCCATTTGGTGCCATGTTTATTGAACTTTTCTTCATCTTCACGGTTTGTGCAACAGCTCTTTCCTTTGTTGTCTTTATGACAGGCAACTTAAAACAAAACGTTTCTTTGTTAAAATGTATTTGGTGTGCAATGACAGAGAGAAGGTCGCAAAATGACTTTAACATTGTTTGCAGATGTGAGAATGTTCAGTGACAAACAAATAGAAAATAGAAATAAGGACTTAATGTATGCTTTAAAGGGCAACACAAATGCAACACTTTTTTCTTTGTGATAGGGTTAAGTTCATTTTAAAATAATTATGAGTATATAGTTACATAATTTTAAAGATATAAGCCTTTAAACGTCGGCATTCTTACCTGCCAGTAATAAGCAGAAAAAAATCACTCTCTTATACTGGAGATTGTTATTGTGTATAATATAGCCATTTAGGAACTAACTTCTCATGAATTTACTCATGAACTAACTTCATCTAAGTGTTGAAGAGAACATTCAGCAAGAGCACATTGTGTCCTAGTCTTTTTTTTTTATTGGTGAGGATTGCATCTTTGCATTTATTATTATTTCCAGTGTTTTTTCGCTAGGCATTTGTGTTGCCCTTAACTTTAATGTCACCAGTGGACTGTTGCATGTCTTATCAGAGGGGAGATAATCGCAGCTCACATGGGTAAAGGAAATGTATCAGCTTCAGTAATGAAAGAAAATAAAATTAATGTAATGTGATATATAATGTATGGTATTCATGTTGTGCAAGTTTTGTGACATTTGTAGCATTGGTTAGTCTTACATAGTAATTTGGGGCTTGATACCTTGAAGTCTTGTTATTACTGACTTTGTTCATGTTGACTGTTCCTTGATTATTATTCTTGTGTCCTTGTGTTTATATTTTTTCTCTGTAAAGCACTTTGAGCTAGCCTTTGGCAGGATAAAGAGCTATAGAAATTCACTTGATTAATTAATATAAAGGATTTTCATTGTGATCTGCAGGCCATCTGGGAGAACCAGTTCTACTATCTTTTTGGATTTCTGTTCCTTGTCTTCATCATTCTTATTATCTCCGTATCCCAGATTTCCGTAGTGATGGTGTACTTTCAGCTGTGTGGTGAGGTATTTACGTCTTTATTCTACTTTTTATGTTGCCTGATTCACAGGCTATGTGAGGAGACAGACTCGTCCACAGAAACATTAATAGTTTGTGTGCAGTGCCTGATAACAGTTCTAATTGTTATTTGTTAATCTGTTTTGAAGTCTTTTTTTCTTATGCAAACACTATTTAAAAATGTTTCTCACTGCATTGTATGCTTTTTTGTATGAAAAAGTAATTTTGTGCATCCTGTTTTATTGCTTTTATGAATGGCTCAATCTCCAAAACTAAATATATTACTTATATTAATACTCCATCCTTTTGCACCTGTTCCTGTTCAGCATTTTTTTTAATGACAAGATCTACAGGTAGTATCCAATAGAATTTAAGAGTACATGGGGCTTTTTATGAACATTTTAGGGCATTTATATTCTATGATTGCCATACCACTAATTCATTGACAGGACTACCACTGGTGGTGGCGTTCATTCCTTTTGTCTGGGGGCTCAGCCTTCTATGTCTTTGCATACTCCATTTTCTACTTTCACACAAAGGTAAGAATGTGGGAAATTGTTGACAGACCATTATGGAGGTGAAATGAATGACGTAATGTGTAAAATCTTTTGCAAGAATTTGTTTTTAAAAAAGTAAAACTGCTGTAGTTAAAGTTGCAGCTCCTGTCCTTCATCATCATTGTCCACCATCACCTCACCAACCACGTTTCGAAAAAGACTGAAGACCCATCTGTTTATTTAAGACGGACTTAAACTTAAACAACCAAGCAACACTTGTGTCTTTATTTTTTACTTTCCTGGTGTTTATCTGTTTATTTTTTTTTTTTGTTTTTTTTTTTGTTTTTGCTGCGCAATGAGCATTCTTCCGAATGGATACCTGCGCATTACAAATGGACATCATCATCATCATCATCATGTGTGAAAATCACTTTTGAAACTAGGAAAGAACTGTTCATTATTATCTATTTATCAACATTTACATTTGGTAATGCTGGTGTTTCGTTTTCTTAAAATGTACGTTGTCATATGGTATCTTTGTATCTTGCAGTTGGAGATTACGGAGTTCATCCCAACATTGCTGTACTTTGGCTACACTCTGCTAATTGTCTTCACCTTCTGGGTTCTGACCGGCACCATAGGCTTTTTCTCTGCTTACTGGTTTATCCGAAAGATTTATGGAGCTATCAAAATTGACTGAGCATCCAAAAACTCATACTTTTCAGCCAGCTTAAGACAGACTTTGGGCTAGGTGAATTGGGATCTAGAGTGAAACTTGCAAATGTTATGATTGTGAAAGAAGTATTCTAAAGAGGAGACCAGCAAGCAGATTTTTTTCTCACCTTTTTTTAAAAACATTGTTAAAAACCCTTTCACTGGGTAATCTTTTGTGGCCCTGTGCTCTCTGTGCAACCAGAAACAGTACAATGAATGCATCTTCCAGTTGTGCAAGTTGGTTTCAGGATTTTAATACCTGTATTCGTGTTAAAGCATGATGACAACATGAGAAGTTTGCTAGTAGGTACTTGAGATGGGCTGACCTTTGCTTTGTACCTGATGAAAGTAACTTAAGAATTACTTGAGAATGCAGTTGAGGTAGATCTCCTTTGAATTGTTTATAAATTGTGTATGTTTGGGGGACTGGAGCACTAGGGAAAAAGCAAAGGTGGAAGAGCTCAGGATGATAAATGGTGTGGTTTTTTTTTTAAGTGAGGGTTTTTTGTGGAAGGGATAGGGAGCAAAATATTTCAACAAATGCTTTTTGCTGAACTTAATCAATATACTTTAATAAGTATTTTATCATTTGACAAATTGAGTTTACAGACAATGCTGCTTCAAGCCAGTATGGCTGGAAGCACATTTATTATTGTACTTCTGTCACTGCTTTCTTGTTTTAAAAATAAACAGTACTGTTAAAAAAAACTGAATATGTAAAAAAAAAAATTGTGCTTTTAACTTTCTCTTTATTCCAAGTTTTAATGCTACAGTGAGTTTTTTTTAAATGTCGTGGTTTAATCTATATTAACTATGCCACAGTCAGAAATTTGATAAGATAGCATGTTTTCCTAGCACAAATACGTTAAACATGTGGCATTCAGAGTATGTGTATAAAAGTCGAGAAGATTTTGCAAATAGAGCTTGCAAAACAGCTGTTTTTTATTTCTGTTTTAAAGGAAAAGTGTTTGAGAGCTTATGCTTGGGAGTTTGCAAGAATGATGACGAAACTTCAAAAATGTTTCCATGTGAAAAATTTATATTTTGTATGATGATCTGTTCTTTGAAACTCATTGTAACAAGTGTGAACTGCAGTTTTTCCCAAGTTTCCAAGTCTTGAGAGCAATCCCTTAGACATTGTCTGATAAGCCATCATCATTGTGGTCTCCTTTCCTAGCTTACATTATTAGTACCAAAAATCAGATTTTCTGTCACTTCCTGGCTCAAGTGAATGTTTTTAAAGGATAAAGGTGCAATTATAAGTGTCAGTTATTTGAAAACAGCCCCTTAAGTAAAATAATCCTCTAATATGCATAACATATGAGCACATCCTGAAGGTTGATCTGAGCTGAGGATAAATTTAGTGGAACAGTATATTAAATCTCTTAAGTGATGCATAGTTTCTTTGAGCAATATACATTAGATCCTCAGGAGCCTTTAATTCAAAACTTGTTACAATAATTTATGCAGTTTTAGCTTTGTTGTTAAGGAATTTATGCAAGCTAACACCCAGCAAAATATGTCATTGTATTAAGCTGTTGATGTACTTTGGTGTGCTCCTATTATCAGCATTTGCAAGTGCTCTGGTGAAGCATTTGGTGCTGTTGTTTGTAGGGTTTTTTTGTTTTTGTTTTTTGCATGCCAGAAATCATGCCTGTTAGTATTTCTGTGATTATGAAAAGGGTTGTTTAGCAGTTACCATATTAATGCATTCAGGTTTTTAAGTGACCCTTTATTTTTGCGATGTGGGACAATTTATTGCTTGATTTTTCTCACCCCTCCACCCATCCCCCACCCACCTCAAACCCATTGTTGAAATGTGTGAAAAAGGAGCACCCTCAGTTACCTGTGGGTGGGGGGCGCCTAGGGTGTCAAAAGAGCCTAGAGTTAAAGAAAGTAGGTAAAGGTAGTTTCTAGTTTAGTAGTCGAGGGACCAGAAGTGATGAATTCAAGGAGAAGTCAGGAAAGTGGGAATGCTGTTGACAGCAGCAGTTGAATGTGTGAAGATTGAACAGCATGACAACTTTGGTGCACACGTGGCAGTCTCCTAATTTGAATGTATCATCAGTTTGTGGGCGTAGTTTGTATGTACTTGCATCAAAATATGACATGTTGTAAATGAACTTTTTATTATTAATTTTGATGCTGATGTACATTTGAAGGAATTGCACATGTGGAGTGACAGAGAACCAGCGAGTGTGCCACAGAGGAACTTGTTAATGCTATGAATTTCAAGACATCAGGTACTTAGACATATTATGTTGAAGCGTTCAGCAAATGTTTCCCAGCAGTTGTAGGCATCACTCTCATTCATGCAGCCATCTTTACTATAAAAGATTTATAAACCAACTTAGAAAAAGATAATCAGACTTGTCAAGAGTAGCTCATCTGTTTGAGCAGTGCATTTGGGTGTTGCAGAAAAGGGGGATGAAATAAAGCCTACGTCTTTACCTTGGCTTAAAAGTAACAAATTTGCTTGTGAATTACCAGGCATGGTAAATCACAACAGGAAGTTTGTATGTGATAACTTACAGTAAAGAATAAAGTGTTGGTTGTATTTGTATATATTTGCACAGGTGCTGCTTGGACTCGTGTTAGACAACTGTGCATTGTGTGTGTGAGAGAGAGAACCATTTACTTTATGAACTGCTGGATGAGAGGCATAGTCTGCAAGTGGCTGAGTAGGATAAGTTCATTTGTGAGTATGCATGTGATAGACACAGTTTATGCATAATATGCTCTAAAAACGTGTGATTGTTGAAACAGGAAGCTTAGAGTGAAGATCAAAGGCAGTTCTTGATGGTCATCTGCAAGGTTACTAATATTAATTTCATTTTATAGTTGAAATTATATAACTTTAATGGTTTTTTGTTTTGCTTTGTTAACAGTTTCACATAAAAACTTTCCATATGCATGTGTACACTTGTCAGATGTTGGTATTTTCTCAGTTTTTGAACAGATGTATTTCATGAGGCAGACGATATGATTAAGCTATTGTTTAACAGGACCATGACCAATAAGACAGACTTATGCAGCAGATTTTTTTTTTTTTATCTTACCAGTACTTCATCTGCTATTGGAGATGTAGTAATTTCTCTTTATTTAACCATAGTTAAACCCTTTCCTTAGAAGTTGGCAACTGCATAATGGTGTGATGCTTTAGGTCATAAAGCGTTAAAGGCTAACTTAAGTGCACAACTTTTTTCAAGTAACAGAATTTAATTTATCCCAAGATATTTTAATTCTGCAAATCTGTGCAAAGAAGTCTTCTATTCAAAAATATTGCAACACTGAAAAGAGGTTGGGGCCTCATTTCCCTTATCATGAAAGTAGGCTCGCTGATAAGGGAATTAATGTTTCATTACCATATGCTCACATGATTTCACTTTGGTTGCAGGCTTCAAAATATTATCATTTAGATAAATGTGCCACCCTCAGCCCCAGCCTCTCCTGCAAATCAAACTAATCTGATTAGCAAGCTAATGGAACTTGTAGCTTAGTAGCAGCTTTTAGCTTAATTTCATATGTGACTCAGGTTAGTCTTTGCAGCTGTGGCACAACTATCAATGGTGTTATGCCTAGGATGGGTCAAGGCTGTGGAGTGCGAACGCTACCAGGTACACCCTTTAATGGAAACATGCAGATCAAGAAATTGGAGGTCTGCCATTTAGACCACCTATTATTATTTAACAGGGTGCTTGTAGCAAGGGCACAGAAACAGGGTGAGGGTAATTTCAAACATCATTTGCATATTTGTGCCAATTCTGTCCAGTGATTGCAGCATGTGGACAAATGTTCTGAGACTTTGTTACCTTTAATGCAACAGTTTGAAGGGAAAGTTCTAATTTATGACTGTCAGTCTACAAGAAATTGAAAAATATTATTGAATATTCTCTGCTGTGACACTAAGTGAGAATTAACAGCCAGCAACAACAACTTTAAAAAAATCTAATAAAAATTTGAGATGCATATCGCAAGAGAAGTCTTAGTAAGGAGCTGTGGAGACTAGTGTAATTGTATTTAAGAGTGGTGCAGTGCTAGAAAATAACTCTTTGAATATTTTAACATTTTAAATCCTGTCGCTTAACAGCAATATGATAATGCAGTTTATAAGCTACATATATTTGAAAGTGTTGAACTGATTTTTTTACATTTTTAAAAAGTTCTGTTTTTGGTTTATTTGGTGATCATTATAAATGGTAGCCCTTTGGTTGTTTTTTTTTTTAAGGCATCTTGATTGGAAGATGATTTCTGCTATTTATGTTTGTGAATAGTGTAAATGATACCAAGTTTTGTCATCTTCGAGGTGTTTGAATTATGGCTCAAATCTCCCCCACACTCTCTTAAACCCAACTGTATTTTACTTCTTTGTTGGGTGCTTAAAAATAATAGATCACTTTTATTGTCCAGCATCACAACCAAAGCAGCTCTCTGCACTGACCAACAATAATAAATAACAAAAAAATGTTGCCTTTAACATCCACAAAGATTTTATGTTGTGTGCCCTTTTAAAACAGCATGTAAATGGGTTTCATACTGGAGTGTGTTTGCAAAACTATTAACACCATTGTGTATACCATTCTAACTATTCACTTTGTTATTAATCTGTATTAGACTTTTTATGAGTTTTGTTTACTTTTTTTTTTTTTGTTAAGAGTAGTAATATTTGTTGATAACTGTGTAATAAGCTTTGTTCTTGCTTGATCATTACCTCCTGGGAAGTTCATGTTTGTGTACTTTAAGAAAGGTTTGATTCAAGTGTTTCTTTGGTGATATAAATTGTATTGAATTCATTGCTCTCATTTGATCTTGAAGCATTTACTGTTACTGTGAACACATGAGGAAAACAAATCTGTTATCTTGTCATCAGAGAGTGTCAGATGCTGCTATTAAGGCGGCCAAAGTTATTTGTCGACTCTGGAATTTAGCTCTATGGGGAAGTTCACAAAGCTCGTGTTTTATTGGGGTTTTTTTTTTTTTTTAGCTGGATTTGTTTTTTTGTTTTGAAAAGTAATTTATATGTGCTGCCTTCCTCAATCATAGTGTACCTGATAGAAAGCAAGTACTTTGTTTCCTACCCACATCATTTTGTTCACCTTATTTCATATCTCCATGGCCTTTCTTATGTTTGTTAATAGTCTGCACACCGTCATTTCTCTGGTCAACTTTGAATTCAGTGTAATATAACAAACTTAAGATACAAGCTTGCTCCTGTTTGAAGCTTTCAAGATTTTGATCTTGAGGTGTTGCATTTAAGCATCATTACCTTATAGATAAAACTTTTCTTTTTGAGATGCTGGCCGAAACCCTTGCTCTTTCCCAATGCAGATCTTGTCGAGAAGATTAACACAGGTGTGGAAAACAAGTACATACCTTGAATAGCTAGCTGTATGCAGTTGGATTCCCTACAAATCTAGAGGGTAGTAAACATCTTTTGGGGGATATGCAAGTATGGTGAAGATGGACAAACTTGATCTTTGTAGCAGTGAGTGGGTTGTGCTGGGTGATGTGTGCCTCTACTATGATGTTCACCGCAGACTGGGCTGCTTCTAGAATGTGGTTCAGTCTGTGTTGTATGAGGGAATCCATGTTTGGTTTTCATGCATTAAAGACTTGTTTACAGAAGTTACTTTGTTGTGGTGTGGAGCATTCCGAGTGCAAGATGTGGGATTTTTTTCTTTTTCATGGAGTGTCTGTTTTTCACTTCATATAGAGAATGCGTCATAAGATTGTTAACAACTGGTTTCTATAAATATGCACTTGGACTTGTTTGGATATTTTCATGTTTGTCAGGTTTTTTTTTTAAATCTGGATTTTTAACAGTATTGTAATAATAAGAATCTGGGTGTTTGTGTGAGTGCATACCTAAAAGATGTCTTAAAGGAATAAGTTGTCCACTTTTATTGGTTTACTTGTTTCAAACTATGATGAGTTTATTGTGAAAATCAGTTTTCTATTGTTGGCATTGACACACTGGGCAGGGATCATGACCACTGTTATCTTGCAACCTTTTTGTCACTTTATTGTGATTGTGGTCAGAATTATGCAGTTAATAGCCCAGATCCAGTATGTCAAGTTTTCAAAGCATGGGGCACCTTAGGGACACATTCTTGGTCCCGTTAGCTGCCTGTCTGCTTGTGTCATTAGCCATTTTGCTAGCCAATTCCACATATTTGCAGACGATTCACATCTGGAGGAGTTTAGAGTGGGGGGAAGGGAAGGAAACTTAAGAGATTCATAAGCAGCTCAGATTAAAAGTAGAGTGGGTATCTGCATCTACTGCATGCACACTTATGTTCCATGGTGTAGTCATCTCCCTCAGAAATCTTGTGTCTTATGTAAGGGAATTTATATGCAGATGAGATTTTAAGGGTTGAGATGTGACAAGAAAAAGCTCTCAACATACATTGGGACATGAACTGTCTTGGATCCTTAGGGGTTTTAGACAAGGCTTTGCTAAGAATGGATCTGACATGTTGCTGAAACCTCTTACTTGCTGTTTTAAAAAAATATTCTATAATTTTCATATAAGAAAAGGCAAACTAAAGGCATCCATCAGTAAATTTCTTCTGGTACATTTATTATTGCTAATGTAAAAAAAAAAGTAGTCAGGAAATTACTGTAAGTAAGGGTCCTTAAAATCTGTACTAACATTTCATCATGGCCAATGTGAGTACATCCTTTTGTAGTTGTTCAAATATTTGAAATGTAAATTGTGCAAAATTTGCACTGCATGTAAAAATATGTACAATTATGCAAAACAATCTTTTAAATTTAGTTACACTTTAATTAATGGAGACAATGTAAAAGAAAATAACCAGGGCACCAAAGTTGGGAAGGGGTTTGCCATTGATAACCTACAGCAAACAGGCCAGAGAGTATTAATGAAAGAGTACACCATTGGGATTTCGATACTCCGCAAGTTACAATGATCAAATATTACTATCACTGGCAACTTTTGTCCTTTTAAGTAAAAGTCTAGATGGTTGTCATATTAGACTGCAGAAGTTTTGCAAAAGAGGGGTCTAGGAGAGGTTGAATGCACAAATAACATGAGACTATATATTTTAATATGAGTATACATTTTACAATGTCAAGCAAACCAGACCAAATCCACTCCAACATATTTATATTACTTTATACTTCACATAATTCTTTTCTATAACCATATATATGTGAAAACAAGATTTATACATCAACATAAATATAACATAAGCAAAATCGCAAAATAAATCTTGATAACTGATACATTTGTTTACATATCAGAAATACATATGTACAAAAATGAATTTGCATATAAATTATATTACTAATAAGCACAGGCATGTAAATTCAGTTTAAAATACTGAGTAAAGCTGACTGCAAAATATATTATTACAGGTACCCAAAATAGTTTGTATTTTAATGTTTATGTACTTTTTAAAGTCTACAGAGAATAAAATCTAATAAGACGCTTTTTGACAGCAAAGCTGAATTCTTTCTTTACAAAGTTGCAGTAAGGTTTCCCTTTCAAGCATAATTTAAACCTGGCGACCAAACAGTTCTACTGCCAAACAACTCTATTCACCTTTTATTCACACAATCACATTCATTAACAAGCCATGTTGGATCATGGATTGCATCATTGCTGAAAGGGCTGCTGGTGCTCGTGCTTAAATGTTATGTTGACGTAGAAGATAGGCGATAGACTAGCGTTAGGTGAGGCAGGACTAGGCTAGTGTTAAAATATCATAGGGTTAGGAAGTGGTTCTTATTTTGTAAATAAATATACTATAAATAAACTTATTTTTTTGAATTTCCATACCTCTTTGTGTTTACAAGGATGCATGATGTCATTCTTTTGTCTCAGTCTAAACAAATAGATCACATTTTGAGTGAATGAACTTAAGATGTACAGTCTACATTTAAATCCAGATAGTTGTGAATTAATCAGATGAGACAAAGATGCTATCTGATTTGAAACTGAATGATGCACTGTAGAAAACACACTTTAAGAATGAAAATAAAATCAGGATCTTTTCTGGACTCCAAGGTCAGCTAAGTGCATGTGAGTAGTAGATGAGAAAAAAAGAATACAATGTGAGGTACTTTATTAAACAGCACTCCCAATGAGTGTGAGCCAGAAATTCCATCCTCTCTCCTGGAATAAGAAAGAGAAATAGGCTGACTGGTTACAGAATTTATAGTGCCACGTAGTCTGTTCAGCCAAGTAAAACAGATCAATCCGGCTATATTACATTTCTAGATTGTCTAGAAGCAAACAAGAAAATCTGCATATCACAAATGGATGTTGAAGTTGTTTTAAACATTTTTTTTTTTTTTTGCAAATGATTTAAAGCTAAATTTTAATAGTTCAGTAAGAAAGAGACTTCAAAACAGTAAAATCATCTTAATGTTGCAATAGCAGCCTTTTTCTTATTCAGTTGATATGCTCTACTTTCCATTAGCTTTCTGTATTATTCTCCATCTGTTGTAAACTACAGATGTTGAAGCATCTTTAAAACAGTCATACATTTGGTCCTTAAACTGAAAATTTTGATGTCCATGAGAGATTCAAAAAGTAAAATATAAGTATTGACTAGTTAATTTCGCCAAGTCCTTGATTTAAATATTAATATAATTATAATAATATTAATATAATATAATTAGAATAATAATCATTAAAAAGCAGTACAAGAGGGATGGATCTTAATTCAGTTATTTGGTCATCAGCTCTTGGAAAATTAAAGGTGGCTGTGGAGAACTTTACTTGAAGAAACACGTAAAATGTTTATGGCTCAGGTGTCCCAATCCAGGTTTTTCATTATTATTGTTCACAAGGCATCAGGTGTTGTGATGAGGACTGGAGATTCCACATTTACGAAAAATGCTTTTGTTTTCATCTTGCCATCAAGAACTGCCTGCAGTAGATGAGGTGAACCATATGAATCCACAAAAAGCATGATAAAGCAATCTGAGAGTGTGGCCTCAGCATACTTTTTCTGGACCTGATGATGTTCCATGCTGCCAAACTGCAGCTGCACAAGTTTAAAATAGCATGTTGTACAAAAATGAAAAATGGATGAGCATCTGCACACCTAAACCCAGTGGCGTGCTGTCCGTGGACACGGGGGACTAGGCTAGTCCCTTAAGAGTCTCAAGTAAACAGTTTTTTTTTATTTGACAATACTTTAAAATAATGGGTTTTAGAAATATTGAAAAGCGTCGGTGAAAAATGCATCTTGCCTCTCTTCAAACCAAAGTGCCATCAAAAGCCTGCTGCACTCGGGGAACTAACCTTAGCAGTCGCTACCGCGTTCCGCCTGCTGTTGAATAGAGTAGATCACGTGGTCTCGGGACTAGGTGGCTCGCTACGCTTCCCCTCACCACATCAGTGCCTGTGTTAGCGCCAGCTTGTCCCGTGTGCCAAATTACGTTCGAAGTTTTTACTAAAGATCGACAGGAATCCGTGGTTGCACAAGCACAATCTCCAACCTAAGTAAGTTAGTGCATTTTGGTGTCCAGTGAGCCTACTTAACTCAGGATTGATAAATGATGGCTTAAAACAACCGAGACGATGTAACCTGTTAAGTAGGTTAGTTTACACACCCAGAACAGCAATGTCTCCATAGTGTAGTGGTTACACGTGGTTCCCGGTCGATTCGACAAGGGTCGTTTCAATTAGGGTCAGTTCGACTAACGGTCGTTTTGACTAGGGTCGTTTCGACTAGGGTCAGTTCGATTAAGGTCGGTTCGACTAAGTCATTTTGTCTAACGCTCAAGTCATCTATATGACGCATGAAATGCTATAGGACGCATGAAATGGAAAAAACTGAAGTGATTTGAATGTTAATAAACGATTTCAATCTATCATGTAAATAGTGCTAATTGTCACACAGACTTAACAAGCACTCAAACGCCCGATACCGGCGACGCATCCAACCATCCCTAAGTTTAAAAATTGACACGCACACATGGGAACAGTAAAAAAAACACGCGTTTATTAAAGATGAAAGAAAATTGTAAGAGAGAAGGAGAAAGGGCGAACACTGCCAAAAATAATGACAAGACAACACATACAAATAAACATCCCTGCAGAATGAACAAATTAATTGAAACCCACGCAGCGCCGCACAGGGGTGCAACCATACGTAAGGCGGGTACAACATAAGACAACCCCCCTCCCCGATGCACCTTATAACGAAAATTGAAGTGAAAGTTGAGAGGAGGCAGGCTGTCATGAAGCGGCCCGAGTCCTATAGCATTTCATGCGTCCTATAGACGACTCGACCGTTAGACGAAACGACTTAGTCAAACCGACCTTAGTTGAAACGACTGTTAGTCGAACTGACTCTAGTCGTATCGACCTTAGTCGAAACAACCCCAGTCAAAACGACCGGTTACTGTTATACGTGGTGTCTTTTCTTTCAGAGGTATTGCGTTCGAACCTCAAGTGATTTTTGTTTTTGTTTTGGGATTTTTTTTTTTCAAATATGATGAATTCTCTATCAAGCCTTTCATGAAGATCCATTGATTACCAAGCAAATCCATATAATCTATCTGTGTAAAGTCATATCAATCGACACTTACCTAATCTCTACTATCATACACTGATATTGAAATATGGATATTTTAGACTCGCAGGTGATAGAAATTGCTTTAGTATAGTAATAACAGTTTACTGCATCTGAAAGAGGATATTTTTATTTTTTACATAGCGTGTAATCTAACCTACTTAACAGGTTACATCGTTTCGGTTGTTTTTGACTATTTCCCCTTTCTAACGTCATTTAACGCCTATATATATGGTATCTACAAAATTATCTGGTATTTTCACATAAACATGATCTTATAATCAAAATTATTATAAAACCTGATTTGTTTATCGCTTGCTTGTATTACTATTTACGTAGTACGAGATACATATTTACAGCACTTCCCCAGACCCCTAGCTGGTCCCCAGTGGAAAATCGCACCGCACGCCACTGCCTGAACCCATCCTCATTCTGTTGCCCCTTCCCCTACTTTTTGCTATCACTCACTCATTTTTTTCTCTCTCTCTCTCTCACACAATCACACATATTGTTAGCAGTAAATTTTTCTATCAAGACAATGAATTTTCTGAGGTGCATTGATTATAAAAAATTACCCTCAAGACAAAGTATGCAATCCAATGCACAGCAACATTTAGCATTACTTTCACTTATCAGACAGTTATATCTGTGTAAAGGCAAATAACAAACTGACAGGAATGTCTAGGGCAAATTTCACTGTAGCAAATTCACAAATAGTGTATTATTAATCGTGTTTGTAAGAAAAATCTATTAACATTAATAATAGGAATCAATACTGACACACAAATAGAAAACACTGCAACAACATAAAATAAAAATATCACTCTTAGCGTTTACAAATGTGAATTTTGTAGCTTATTAAAAAACTTGCAACACATGCCTTCTCCTGCACAGTGTTCATTTATGTTCTCAAATGCCATTAAATTAGTTTAACTGTCATATAGCCCCCTATAAAAAATAAACACAATAACTGTGATAAGCAACAAAAAGTTTTATCAGGCAAATTTGCAATTGAGAGAACGATAAAGAAACTGCCAAAGTTTAGATGTATCCTCTAACAGCTAGGCTATAAGACCAACTACCTTTTTTTAACCTCTGGATTGTTTAACATGCAGTCTATACAAACTGCACAGGCTGGATTATTTTACCATTCAAGGCATGCATGAGAAGTGCATCAGTACATCAGAGACACAGATGTACATTCTATTGTGCAGATCATTTAAAAGCTTCATGACACATATAGCCCAATTTATATTGCCTGTCTAAAATGCAACATGCAATGCAGTGGCAAGACTTCAATTTAAAAAAATAAAAACAGCTAAATTAGGATACATTTGTTTCACATCAGCATATCTGTTATTCTCTCAGCATTTCTCTAAGGGAGAATAAGCCTAGGGTACATAAGGTCACCCAAGACAAGGTTGTATGTTGATCATGCAAGAAATGTCTTAAACAGGAGATACTTCCTGAAAGATTTTGAAGTTTAATGTACAAATTTGTCTCAAACATACTTTACAGCTTAAGTGATTTTTGGATAACTTTTGTTAGCTTTAATGACTGCAAAAGCAGTTAGAAGCAAGAGAATTAAAAAAATTACAAAAGTCTGATAAATATGTTTTAAGACTTCTGCAGCTACCCCTATGGAAGTGTCACAGAAAATGGCATCATGTTAGTTCAGAGTTACATTATACACAGCAACAGAAGATATAACAAAAAACCTTTAAAGTCTTATAAGTTAGACTGGCCATGGAGACTGCAAATATAAATTATAAAAAAAATAAAGGTATGCATTCCGTGTTAACGTGAACTCATGAACATATTACCTTGAATACAACGTAGTCTACTCCGATAGGAGATGCTAAAAAAAAAAGATACACTATGAGATATTCAAATTTTGGGCAGGACAATCAAAATAAAATAACAAAAAAGACAAACAATTTACACACACACACACACACACACAAATATACTGATGGAATATGAACCCTTTTCCTGCTATATCAATTCTGATGTCATAATTTCAGGTGAAAATAATGAACATGAGTATTTATACAGTAGTGTGATTATATATTGTATATATTGCATTGTACTATACACGTCCGTGGTGTGATCTGCTTCTTGTCATTCACACACTAAAATGAACTGAAAACTGAGCAAAATATTTCATAGGACTCCAGGATGCATGCCAAATATGGGAAATCATATTTTTGATGCCAAACACCAGAATTTTTAAACCAATATTTTAAAGAACAGAAATGAAAAGAGGGAATTTCCTGAATATTAGCAAAATTAAAATGACTAAAAATTAACCAATTACAATTGTTGAACCAATAACACACTTTTTAAACTTTTTTTTAACCAAGTAAATAGACAAATGACAAAACACAAAAGCAATTTTTTAAAATCTAAGCCACTCTTGTTTTATTCTTTTAAAATCAATCTTTAAGTTATATAAGTTATATAAGTTGTCATTGGTTCTTATTTTGGATCTTATTTTCCCCCCTTCAATAAAATCAAGTATTTTAATAACTAAAAATTTGTTATTGTCATGAAAATGTTATTAAAATTTTTTTTAAATGCTGTGCAATAAGTAAATGACAAAGAGAATCCTTTATAGCAGACAGTCAAGACAGTTTTTTAATATGTAAATCTACCTTCTACCTTCAAGGTAAACAACACTGACACTGAATCTCCCTCACCTGTTCATTTGGAGGTCTGGCGTTGTGCAGAAAGGCTGAGGTGTCATTCTTATATGCTGCACCATCTAATATTACAGTCGTTTCTTGCAGTTTTGGTTTAGGATCTTTGTAGAGATACGGTGGAGAGCCAACCAGGCTGAGCATCACAGGTAACAGTGCAAGCCCATGGAAAAGCCCAAAGACTACCACTGTAAAAAATACCTGAAATGGAGATTGGGGTCCAAAACAGCTTTAGTTACAACATGTAAGTTTACATTAATTACAATTAAGATATTACATTGCTTTTAAAATGGTAATAAACAGTTCAATATGAGAGATCATATCTCTCAGAGACATAAATTTATTTTACAGCTGAACAAATAACTTTCCTATTCACAGCTTCTTAACATTTACTTTTACTATAAGGTGAACCATGCATGTAAGGGCAGCATTTTCAAAATAAAAATAACATTTACCCTGAAGAAAACAACAAAACCATAGCTGGAACTGTTAGCCAACAGAACAAAGGCCAGGAACGTGCTGAACCCACCATTAAAAACAGCTGGTCCAATCTTAGTCAGAGTTGCAACAGTCCTTTCTGTAAATGTAAGCAAATTTATCAGCTGGTCTATTAACAGCACAAAGTATGTCTTTTTCCAGTTTTCACATTCTTCTCAGTAGCTTCTGGTCAATGCCTTTTGCAAGTTGACAATTTTGCACCACAAAAATGTTAATGTAAGATAAGAAAATAGCTTTTGCTGTTCTAATGTAAGTGCTAAAACAATACAAAAAGACTATGAGATAGAGGCAGGCTTGGGTGGCAGCCTAGGTCTCCTTGACTAATAGCCTTGCCTAGCAAGTGGGCTCGTTGACACTGATGACAGATGCAGTGTTGGGGAGAAAACAGCATATTCTCTGAAAGCCCACAAAACCTTTAACAGCACTTTAAGGGGCAGCTATCATTCATGATTACCAGCAGGCTGGTGGAAAACAAAAAGCTCTCCAGCTAGAGTGACAAACTAGTTTTGCTGGGTGCAGCAATTTCAGCCTGTACACCAACCCCTGTGGTGGTAGGCCAGGACATGCATCCATGTATATATCCTACATCCTTAGCTTTTAATGCTGCTAAAGTTTTCTGCATGGCCACACTGGCTACAGCAGGTAATGAGCAGAAAGTTGTCACAATAAAGATTACGTAGGCTACAGCTGTACTTAATCTATTTCCATCGAGTGTGTGCAAACATATACCATCTGGTAGGCTGATCTTGTTTTAAATATACTACAAGAGCAACAAACTTTTTACCTCAAATTTAGGCTAGATCTGAAGATGCTGAAATTTCTTTTTTTATTTTAAACATTAAAGTGAACAAGTTATTTGAGATATGCTCTTAATAACACACTTTAAAGAAAAAAGCCCTTACACATTGAACTTTAACCATTAACAGGTGAATATACCTGCGCGACTTCCAGATATGGTCATGAATGTATGTCCAATGTGAGCAGAGTAGTCAACAGCCAGTCCAACTGTCAAAGTCAACAGAATACTGCTAGCTGTGTCAATGTAGGTGCCCCAGAATTGAAGGCTCCCAGCTACATCAACCTGTTGACAGTGGACAATGTTAAGCATAAATAAAATAAGTAAAAAAAAATTGTAAAACACATTTGTACTAGAAAGGGTAAAATAATTTTTCTTAGGTCTTGGTATTTTCTTTAATACAAATAACTTAAAATATAAAAGTGTGAGGGGCACTAGAAATTTCCAAGTTCAAAGAGTGCCAAAGACCCAAGATAAAAATTATTTTAACCTTTCTAGCACATTTCAAACAATAGTGTGTTTTTACAAAAAAAAAAGTTTTACTTATTTTAAAACTTGTTAGCCTTTTTGAATTTTGGCATTTTTTTCATTTTATGACTTTATTCCCTTCTTAAACGCTAAATTAGGGGGGATACCCATAGTTTATTAGTCCTAGAGCAGCAGTTACTTATCTCCCCTAATACAGCCCATCAGTTCTCATAAAAAATTTTTTTACTATTGGTGGACTGCTGGAAAGGGAAATACTGCAATGTAACCGGAAATGAGTAATTGGTGAAAAACTCAGACCTACAGGATGAAGGGAAGTGGGTGAAAAATTTATTACTAACAAAAAAATTTGCTGGGGCAGACATGCAAGCAAGCAAGCAAGCAAAGTGAGTTAAATGAAAGTGTGGAAAAAGATCATATTAGCACATCACTGAAATTTTCAAGGTATATCTGAGTTCTCTGCTAAACACTATTAACTTCAAAATTTTGGGGTTTTTTTAAGTTAGAAAAGTTTGCTGTTTAAGATTGTAGTCAATGCTGCTGTATTATGTTTTAGCCCTTAACACAAAATCTCATCAAAAGAACAACTAAAACTTAAGAGGCAAAAAAGGATTTAACTCTTTCCTTACCGATCGCCCTCATAGGGGCGATCAAGTGATCTTCGCCTGAACCCGGTTCGCACCCTATGGTGTGATGCAGGTTTTAAATGTTGTTACTCTTAAACATCGTTTTTTTAAAAGAAAAAATACTTAATAAATAAGATAGCTTATTCATTTCTGAACACAATTGTCTTTCTTAAAAAAATGTAGGAAGTAAGTTTTAACAGGAAGTCTTTGCATTTTCCCACGCTACCTGTCTTTCTGTTTGGTAAAAGGCTAGCGAATTCCCGGTATTGAAATTTCGACCGGCAGCTTTGAAAATTTATATTTATTAATCTACAGTAAAGATAACCATCTGTAATACACCGTTTTAAAGAGTTTTTTAAATTATTCACTTGGTGTAAATTTTAAGATAAATAGGTTTTGTCTTCAAGTACTAAAATCAAATCAACTGTACGTGTTTTAGAACACTTGAACGTAAATTTCAGAAAATAACAAAAAAATTATTTACTCAATATATACAGACATAAAGTACCAAACAAACATATGTTTTATTAGAATATACATTAGAATTTAAATATTACTTATTATTTTCTTCTCCTTTGCGGTTGTCGAAGTACAAATCCATGACAAATTGAGTAAACCGCAACATACTTTTGATAATTCAAAATGACGCTCGACCATTTGTTTACATTTTACCCTCTTACAAACGAATTTTTTGATTGGCTGGACTAGTTTTTAAAGGGAGGGAATCATGGTGGACTATTTCCGAAAGATTTCAGTAGTTTCTTCCCTTATGTTATTTTCATTTACGTTGCGGGAGTTTTTTTTTAGCTCATTATCATGGCATTTTCTGTTGGGAATACTATAAAAGTGTGTTTTCAAGCAAACACAAGGTTAGGCTATTCCTTTTCTCTACATTTTGATCTATCATTATCAATTTGAGTTGTTCTTCTACCTCTTTTAGTTAATTTTTTATTATTTTTTGAAAAAGGGGTAAATACATCTGTCCAAGGGTTCGGAACCGCCGCTTAGACTTCCGTAGTGTTCAGTATAGATCGAGTTAAGGAAATGAAGACATTATTATGAATATATTTTTTTAATAGTTTTTTTTTAACTGTGCCTTGTTTCACATAAAAAGTATGGAAAAATTGTATTGGTGAACAACTATATAACAGACTGAAAATTGAAGTAGTAACTGTTGTTAAATGGTGTGAACGGCGATTCTGACCACAGTAAAAATGACACACAAAAACACCAGGGTGCTGGTCCATAAGTCAGCAATAAGTATTGTGGTTACAACAAGGACACAAGCTCCTGACATAGCTAGATTCCGAAGCAGTTCTTTATGAAGAACCTGTAAAATAAGAGGCAAATAAAAATTCTCATATAATTATATACTTCAACGTTCATATCACTTATAGAAAAAGCAAGTGCTCTAAAGAATTCTTCAGCTTGAATGAATACGAGACATAGCTCACTTCAATCCCTGCTCAGAAATATATCTGCTCTAAAACACTTGTCTCAAGAATATATCTAATAAGCCCTAAAACAGATTATAAAAGCAATTAAGACTGCTGACATTGTCTTTATCAGTATTTTTCTGGCAAATTTTATTCTAAAAAAGCTTCAACTGGTCATGCCAGAGTAACTAGAAAAAAAAACTTTCTGTCAAGGAAATATTTCTCTGGCAAAAACATCTTCACTGCATGTTTACAATGGACAGATAAACCTGCATATGCATAAAATGTGGACTTACTCTGTTTGTCTCATAGGTTAAGTAGGAGTGAGAGTATGCAAAACACTTGTGTTTTGGTAGATTGCTTCCTTTATCACCGAGGGGTAGACCTGCATTGTCTATGAGTGAGATCAGACTGTCCATAGCAGCGATACCACTCTTAGTGTCCGGCTGCATTACGTGCTGAAGTGTGAAATAGGATGCCTGAAAATGCAACAAATATAAAAATTATAATTTAGTGTGGTCACTGCTTTGTTCAACGTTTCACCATTTCTGTGAAAAAAAAAATTTTAACCAAACATATTTCTCGTATAGGTTTTTAAGTTGTTTAAGATGAAATGTTTTCCCCATATATAATAAAATAAGTAAATTATAGATTAAGAAAGTGAACACAAAAAGCAGCTTTAAATGGCATTACTGTAGTGACAGGACATAAAGCTAATGTTCATCAAAACCACTGTATATTATTCATGTTCAACCATAGCTATTAACTACTTGGTTTCTCTCCTGCATAAAACAAGAACAGCAATCACCACTACTTTTGTAAAGTGATGCAAACTGGGACAGACAATAGAGAAAGTGAATAACAGAGAGAGGAAATATGTAAGAAGCAGAAAGATCTGGAAATAACAAACTAAATTCTATGATACCTCTACCTTTATAACCAATGGTGATGAGTCGCTGTCAAATATGACAAAATGGCGCAGTGCCTGGCCAGCTGTGCTGTTCCCAAGGAAATGGTGCAGGTAGGATACATATTCCTGCTCTGTTGATGGCAAGTAATCTATAACAGAAATAATGAGAAAGTGACGGGAAGACACTAATCAGAAAACTGCCATGTTTATTGAAGGCAGCAGTATGTAAAGTTTTCTTTTTTCTTAGCTGATCTCAACATTCTAAACTTTGCAGTATCCTGCCAACATACCAAAAACCCATGCTGTGACTACACAACAAATCTAGTGAAAATGGGATGCTAAATGTGTACACAATGGTGTTCACTTACCGAATTAATGTATAAAACGTAACATTTTTTCCCAAACTAAACCATCAGACATTTGTGTGGTAGGGAACAACTTTGTGATCAGCTTCAATGTCCTTCAACAACAATATAAACTGCCAATAGTTGTGGCTTCTTGTTCTAATCAAGTTTACTATTTTCATTACAGTATTCACAACATGCTTCATGCATAATACATGTGCACAAAGCTTCTTGATGGTTGGGATACGTTTCATGAACAGTATGCTGAATTCTGGTAAGAAGATCAACATTCCTGCTGGTTAAATTTGGAGATCCATCTGTAGTGACATTTCTCAATTTTCCCCATGGAAGTCCATGTTTCTTGATGTACTGTATCACTTTCATAAGCAAATCCTTGCCTGTTGTCAACACCAGGATCAGCAAAGCCAACCAAGCTTTTGCAATGCTTCATCTGGAGATCCACTGACCTCAGCAGCTATACAAAGATCAGGATTTTCAAGAGCAACGTCTTTAGTGTCCTCCTGTATGGGTCAGAATGCTGGAAGACCACAGCCTCCATTGAGAAAAAGCTAGAAGTGTTTCAAACCAAGTGTCTGCGGCGCATACAAAAGATCTTCTGGCCCAACACCATCTCAAATGAAGAGCTGCGTGAGAAGCAATCCAACTGCAGCGTCACATGTGCCGTATGCCTCCAGACTCAATCCCCAGAACATCCCTGCGATGGACACGGCAAGGAAAGAGGAACAGAGGGAAGCCCAAAGAGACATGGGGCGAACCATCAAAAAGGACCTCAAGATCAGAGGCCTATCACTCGAGACAACCCCCGGAACAGCATCAGACAGATCCAGATAGAGGTCCCTTACTGTCGCCTCACATGCCAGATAGCACAGAAAGAACTGATGAAGCGGTGGTCAGTCGATGTGAAAACAAACCAATTAGTCATGCTGCACAATACGTTGCCATCAGCCTTTCCTTTGATACAGCTGCCGCTGATGCTCTCATGACTCCATCAGACACACTAGCTGCATTACTTGCTATTTTTGTACTTATTATGAGTTAGAATGTTATGGACTGCTGAGTTCTAAGTCGTATTTGATAAATTAATCAAATTAAGCTAGGTTCAAATAAAAACAAATAATAAATACACTTCACAAAGACATCTGTGGGCCATACTTTGCCCACCCCTGATTTTTTAAGGTAATCAAGATAAGAATACATTTCCACAGATTTTTTCCAAAATTCTGAAATTTAAATAGTAGAAGTTTTTTTTTAAAGCTCTATAAAAGGCCGTTAAAAACTGTCTTCAATTAATTCTTGGTATCCAGGAAAGGATTTTTCTAAAAGCTGGAATAAAAAAAAGGTCTCCAAGAAAAGAAGTTTAGATATGCATATACCATTGTAAGTAAGCCATTTGTGATAATGGATGAACCAGGCATTAATGGTACCATTAAGGATACTGGGACTTGATGAAATTTGTAGATGCAAATTTTCCAGCTGCTGGCTGTACTGCAGGTAGCTAAATTCCCCTTAAATAAAAAATAAACATGACTGCAATCATTAACTGTAATACCTCTCTACAAAAAACAGAAGCATTAACTACTCAGATCAAGGCATTTTCATTATTTAGATTCATGATTGTTCACAAAAATGAAAATAGTTTTCTAGTTTATATTATAAAAATAGTAAGATTATACACAAGGACAGGTATTAAATGCAATGAAACTGGTAAATCTTTTAATTTTTGCACAAGCAGTATTTTTTCTTCTTGAATACTAGAATTTGAAATAACATGGTGAAGTGAGTAAAGGTTAGTCTTCGCTGCCAACAAATAATAGATTACTATCTCTTGAATCCCACTTGGCTTCATTTTGTAAGTGTGTATAAGCGCAGCGGGAAAAAAGCAAAATCTTAGGCACTGACCACAATATACAGCTGTATCTTCTCCTTTGCTCCTAAAAAGTCTTCTTTTGGCTTGGAAATAGGCAGAGGCATAGGAGTCACTAGGGATGTAAGAAGCAAGGCTAAACTCTGTTTTCATTTTACTGAAGCTCCACAGATTGACACTGAAAACTACCAGAGATGCTATGATGATCAAGACCTGTAAAACAAAGCACACATATGCAGCTAGCTCTATCACTCTTGATTTTCTTGAGATTATATATGTGAAATATGAAAAAAAGTATTTAAAATAGAAACATGCATGCAAAATATACTAACAGTTTATCAAAGCCAACAAAGCAATATATTTATATGCAAAGTTATATTAGCTATAGTTATCAGTGATTGGCAAGTGAAAGGCAGTACAGCCTTAAAGACCAACCTGAATGGTTTGCATTTTTTTGCAGATATCGGTAGATGTAGGCAATATAAACCTAACCTGTAAATTTTAGCCTCAAAAACCCATCCGTTAATTAATTATCTGCTAGCAAAGTATGCAATTCACACCTGTGATTAATGAGCTCTGCTAACAGTGTACTATTTCACACTAGTGCACCATTCACAACATTGCCAGCCGTCAACACCAAACAGAGAGAATGAGTAACAGTTCACATTACTCAGATGTTGAAAGTCTGCATTTCTCGTGCTAAAGTAGCAGTTTTTGAGAACCACAAGAAATGCAGTTTCCACGTTCAAATAACATGAACTGTCGCTCATTCTTTGTTTGGTGTTGACAGTTGGCAATGTTGTGAATGATGCAGTAGCATGACGTAGTACACTGCTAGCGGCACTAATTGATCGCAGGTGCGACAGTAGCAGATAATTAAAGGATGGGTTTTGGAGGCTAACATTTACAGGTAAGTTTTATATATAGCACATATCTACCGATATCTGCAAAAAACGTAAACTATTCAGGTTGGTCTTTAAGGAACAACAGTTTTTACTCTGGTCTGAACAAGAATTTGTCATAAATAAAGCTGTACTAGTTCTTTCATGAAAATATTACTTTTAATTGCAAGCCTAAGGTAAAAAAATTATTTCTTAAATTTTAATGTATGATATATTCAACCAATAATTGATTTAGTTGGCCCTTCATTGCGACCAGTGGTGCTCCCTATTGCACAATATGGTTATTTTAAACTTGCTTTTATCCATACCTTTGCAAGATTTGTCATTAACACAGGTGCATACAGTCGGGAGAAAAATATTTGTAGGAGAGATGCACCTTGACTACATTTGTTAGGCATGTAGTTACTGTGCTTGCAACATACAATGCAAGCATCAAGGCCAGATCTCCTGCGCTTCTCATCGAGAGTCAAGCATGCAGAAAAAAAAGTTGCCAACAGAATAAACAGCCCGAGAATGCCAAGGACTGCAAAAATGCAAAATGAACTCAGTGCTGGAATTACCTGAAAGAATAAGAAAGTAGTTTAAAACAAACTTTACTCAAAACTGGCTTTGAGCCAGTTGAGTATAGTGTGTTACATACAAGGTACTAAATCCTATAATTTGTAGTCAGGTGGATCTTCAAGGGTTTGATAAACAATTCAACTGCTAAATAGCCTATTTTGTTATCTAATTTATGATTAAAATATACCCTTTCCTACTTTGATGACAGTTTCAAAAGATATGACAATAAAAATCCTGAAAGAAACTAACTTTAACAAATATTACATAAACATAAAGATATTACATAAAACACTAAGCATTAGAATTATAATACAAGTAAGCATCTGTACATCACTGGCACTGTATTAATGTATATGCACATAACACTGCATATAAACAAATAAATGCAGATATACGACAAAGCACATGCATGCACACACACACATTACAAAAAAATTGTAAGGAGTGAAGTTATGACTGTTGTTGATCAATATCTTGATCTGCTGCAGTTCGCCTATAGAGCTGGAAGAGGTGTCAACGATGGTAAGCTGCTTATGCTAAACACTACAAACATCTAGTGAATCCTAGAGCTCATGTCAAGCTGCTCTATGCTGATTTTTCTTCTGCTTTTAACACTGAGCAATCTCACTTGTTAGAATGAGCCTAGTTTCAGACTTCCATCTATCCCACCAGCTAACTCTCTGGATCCTGGAATTTTTAACAAACAGGCACAGAGTTTTTGTTAATAGTCTTCTCTCATATCCTGTTGTCACCTGTAGATGTTCCCCTCAAGGCTGTGCTGCTTGTCTCCAGTAATGTTCATACCATATATTAACAGTTGTAGAACCAGTATGGATAGCAGCTTTCTTATTAAATTTTCTGATGACACTGCCTTGATGTCACTTTTGTATAATAATCAACATCTTCATAGTGCATGGTGTTCTTCCTGACTGCTGTGATGAAAACTTCCTTGTCTGGGCGCCATGATCTACTACATGACCACAACGCTGTCAGCCGTCATTCTTGTCCTGTCCATCCATCCCGGAGACCCACGTGACATTAACACCATTCCACGCAGTGGCGCCTCTAAGAACACCAAATCGCTGGACACTGTGCTGAAATTGCTTAGAAAGTGCTTTCCGGATAATTTAATGACGATGTGTTTTCAACGGGAGACAACAGACGCTGATTTGATTAAAGCCGCTACCAGAAACGTGTCCAATGGAACTGCAATGGTGGAGGTGAACAGACTATGACTACCCCGAACATGCTGTTGATTGCCTCCTGTGGTTCAATCCAGAAATTCTTGAACATAATCTGGCTTTTATGGTGATTGTAAAACTAACCTGATGATCGTACTACAAGAATTCAGCTATGTTTCAATGATTCTAAAACTAACCCATGCAACTGTAAGCACATCCATGTCATTGGTGGGTGTCCTCATAAGAAAATAATAGCGATGTGTTCATTGTGTAAGTTATCATGATCAGCCTGAAAAATAGGAAAACACTTGTCCTCGTATGTCCTCGATTCCAGAATTGACAACAGTAGGCCGCTAGCATTTATCATGTATGTGTGGTGTTCTTCGTGTAAAGCACTTTGAGTTCATCTTAATGGTGGAGAAAGGTGCTATAGAAATCATCATTATTATTATTATTGTCTTGAATGCCTCAGAGACTAAGGAAATGATCTTCAACTTTCGGATAAACAAGCCTGAGGCAGTCATCAGTACTATCCATGATGATGCCATTGAGTTAGTCCACTCTTATCAATATTTGGGTAATATCTTTGATAACAACCTTTCATTTCTTGTTCCACAACCTCTCCCTAGGGAACAGGAACAGTCATCTCCCTTGTTAATATCTGTTCCAAGACCACCGGAACCAGGCAGAGGGACTTGGCAGCCTTAAGTCATCAGCAAATCGTTAGGAAGGCATCCTGCATCCTCACTATTCCTGATCATATATTGGTATGTGAGTTCTTACTCTTATCGTCTGGCTGCAGAACCAATCATCACCGCATCTCATTCATTCTACATGCCATTCACTTGATCAGTTCCACTAGGCATGATCCTGTATTAGCCTTAGGTGACCAAAGGTCACCAACTGTCTCTTACTGTTAATAAATAATAAATAGAACATTTGTACAGCACCTTTTTCCAGCATTAGCCAGACTCAAGGCGCTTAAAATATAAACACACAGACATGAGAATAATAATGGTCTCAAAACAAACAGTTCCTTGTGTTTTCAAAGTGAATGCCGTCTGCATAGATGCACAACAGCTCAGTTAAACTACCAGCTGCAGCTGAGATTTGTAGTCGTAGTATCAGTGGAATAGTTAGTGGTGGAGGTGGCGGCACATATAAACATTAAGTTGTTCATTGTTAGCGCACATACGACTGTCCCGTAGGTCACATCAACACGTACAGCGGAACTGAAGAAAATAGATGAAGCAGGAGGCAACGATGTAGACAAGAGATGAGAGAATCAAGTCCATGCTTGTTGACTCACGGACATCCACAATCTAAAGCAGCGGAAAGAATGATGCGAGGAAAATGTACCGAAGTAGAGCAGAAAGTGTTGAGCAATCTGCAGGGTAGTGATGATTTAAATCAACAAGCAAAAATCCAGGAGTTGAGATTATGTAGATATGGCGTTCACGACCGTTAGACGATAAAGACGACAAAAATGGGGCACAGGCTCAGAAAATAGTCCAGAACAGCGACAGGTGAAACGCAGCGAAAAGCACAGATTAACAGTTATCAGCAAACACCAAATACCCAAAGGCACTACACGAAATAAAAGAAAAAGAGCAGAGAGAGCTCGTCCCCTCCAGCCGGTATTGTTGTTGGGAGTATGTGTACATAAATAGTGTGCATAAGAGAATTATTTCACCATGTATACTATGTACTTATCTGTATATTGTTAGCATATGAGCACTATCTAGAATTGCCCTTGTGGATTAATAAAGTTGTATTGTACATTCATAAATGTGCAGATTACACTATAAAAACTGTTGTTTCCACATCTAAGATATACAAAAGTAGATTCTTTTTACAATTCTTACTGTGGAAGCTCCAACCCCAAAGGCCACTGCATCAGTAAGAGAAGTAACAGTAATGGATACACCTGCATGTTTAAGTGTTGTGGCAATTTTCTGGGGAACTGGTAAATTATTTTCTTCTGGACTCAGATTTTTCCACACCTCAAGCACAACAAACATGTCATCAACCCCAACACCTGAAATGAAATTTGGATAAGTGTTACTCTAAGAATAAATAATCAGTATCAACTTTATTTGGTACATAGTCTTCCACAGAATATATCACTAAAATGGGCTGTATATAGCTTTTGCCTCTTTTGTATCTGTCAGAAATGATAACCTTATAGTGTTAAATCTATGTTTGCGTGAAAAAATACATAAAAAATTAATGTAATGAAAACTATTTTTTCTGATCAGCTGAAAGATAATAAAGAGAACAATTACAAATTACACAAATTATGACACCAAATTAGATGTGTTTTGCATTGATGGTAAGATTATTTCTAAGTACATGCAAGAACTTGTGACACCCTTTTGTGATTTCAATAAGCTTTGCAGCCCAATGTGCAATACAATGAAAACTGGTGCTAGAAAGAAAAAAAATCTGAACTGTCTGGCATCACCTACCCAATAACATGAAAGGCATGATGGTCTGAATTGGGCTGTATATAACATCCATTGCTGTTGCCAGACCATACGCAAACAAAATGGCCAGTCCTATGCACATTATGCCAGCCATTGACACACAGATCTACCACAGAAAATTTTAAAAATGTTCCATACATGTTCCCTAACTATTCCTTCAAAGCTATAACGTATAATCATAAAACAATAAAAATGCTAACATGCAAGGTATATCATGTATATTATTTGATGTTATAAAATTATTTTACATGTTATAAAATATAAAGTGGACAGTGGCTTTGTCTATTAAAAGCATAGTCAGCTTTTGTTATTTAAGTAAGATATCACCTTATGTTCCGTGAGGTTAAATTTGCCAAGAGATAGCAGCACAAAGGCAAAGACAATGCTAAATCCAGCAGTGAGGAGAGTGATGTCGTTATTAATAGCTCCATACCCTTCATCATCAAAACTGAAATATAATTTTTAAAAAAATTAAAAAAGCATCAACATTATTGTCTAAGAGTATTCTTGAGAAGTGAAAAAAGTTATACAAATTTAAATGATGTAATTTTGTTGTAAAATAAAAAATCTCTGAAGATAATAGCAAACTCACATTTGTTGTTACTGTTAACTCTCTTGGTTTGAAAGGCCACGATTGTGACTTTGTCAGATAGCACGGGCAAGGTGATTTTCAACACTTTTTATTGCAAAGTTCAAGTTTTCTCTTTTTTAAAAATGTATAGGTTTCTTGGTCTAATGTTTATCTCAAAGCAGCAATAATAAAAAAACAAACTCTACCACTGTCGTCTTCGTAGTCTTCACTTATAAGCCAGTCATTGTAATGTTACATTTTTATGTTGAACCAAGAGGGTCAATAATAAACAATACACAAGCAATTAAACTTCCTTTGATCTAGACCAGATTGTTCAACTAACCCAATAAAAAAATGCTATCCAACTACCTGAAACAAATTGGAATGTATTGTCACTAAAATAAACTATTCTCTGCGGACAAAAAATTTTCACCACAATCTTGAAGACCTTGTAGGTGAAATCCTTGTTGCTGATGTATAAAAAAACAGCATTATAATCTCTAAATAAGCATTATCATAAACAGCATTTCCCATCCATAAAATGCATTAGAATTTACAGATCCATTTAAAATTGTTAGGGATTTTCAGACTCACAGGTAAAATTTTTGGGGGGTTTTACAGACCAAACTCACAAAAAAGTCACATTACTGTATATATACTCGTATTATCATGACCTTGATCCTTGACATCAAGGTACTGTCTTGTCATATTACTAGTGATATACTTTTTCTTTAAGTAAAATTGTGGAACTGACAGTTGGTAACAAGCAAAGATACCGTATCGGCTTTTATATTTCTGGTGTATTGTGCAATTTTTTTACTTAAGGCCAAATTAAAACTAAACACAAGTACCAAACATGGAATTTCACACATTTTGCATACACCATCAATCAATAGCCATGCTTCATATAATGTAGGCCTAGAGAACAAACCTTCTGGAAGCATATACAAATGAAGCAGAAATATCAGGGTGACCACCAATGACAAGTTCAATCATTTTCTTCTCCCATTCCTTTATTTTTTCTTCAGTCTGTGAACACGAAATTTACCAACTGAAGCAACTTTTGGGTGGGAGTATTGAAGCTATTTGAGTGAAATATTAAATCTTGTGGTACTGTCAGTGAAAAAGAACAGAAATACAACACTTTTCTCCATACTTTAAGAACTTAATTCATAAAAAGCTTAATTATGGTATAATTCTAACTGTAACGTGCAAAAAGAAAAAGTAGATGTCAACAAAATTAGCATCTTAAATCTGAACAAAACAATTTGGGTTTTTTTGTTTTTGTTTGTTTGTTTGTTGGTTGTTTTTTTTTGGTTAATGTACTCCTATTTTTCTGCATGCCAAGTATACTACACACACAGGCATGATCTGGGTTTAAAAACTTGCAGAATTCCCTTCTCTAATTCTCCTCCAGCTCAAATGTTTGGAATTTTCTGCCCCTTTCTCTCTGAACTGTGATTACATCTGACCCTTTCAACTTTGGCCTCTAACCCACCTCTTTCAGAATTACCTTCGTGGAACTTGCTAATTCTTCTGGTCACTTTTTAATTCTCCATCTTTGTAAATGCTGTTATTTTACGGTGGTGTTAGCCTTAATACTGTTGTTAAAAGTGTTTATTTCTAATTCTGTATGCACAGTGCACTGTGCTCACCTAAAAATGGGGAAAATATGCTGTATAAATTTAATTAAAATATTTTTAATTATTCAATTTTTATTATTTGTAGTACATGTATTATACCATACAAATGATGGCATTCAGATCTGAGCTTGTTCATTACACTTGACTAATAATATTAGATGAGATAAATAATGTAGAAGCAAAACAAACTTGGGAAAAAGAATAAGACATCTGCAAACAAATCCTCCTTTTGATGGCAGCTTATGGTTGTTGTTATCAGTGTTTATTTCTTCTTTTTTCTATTTCTAGCAGGATGGTTTGGACTACAGTGTGTTTAAGAGTCAGCTGTTTGCAAGACTATACATGGTCCAGTAAGATTGGTAATGATGATTCCTTCATTATTTGTTTTTTTTTCAAGAACATTTAAGTGATAAAACCCACTTATACCAGTGAGACAGGCTCCATAGCCTCTAGTTAGTACTGGTGGACTACGCACCAGCTGGTTCTTGGTGAGATACCTAAAAAATGCATATTATAATGTCATTTTCAAAAGTTACCATTCATACACAACCTTTCTAAACAAAGCACACTGCATATTTCACAAAACATTTCTTTTCAAAAGTTCAAGGTATAAACAAAAGACCACTGCACAAACAAATAGTATTACCTCTTCCTCCTGTCTGGTGACAAAGGTCATCTGGGTGGCTGTTGCCCCAACAATGTTCCCTTCGGTGTTGTTTATGTATCCTCCAAGCAGAGTTGAAATTTCACATCCAAAGTAGTGACTTCAACAAAGATTGCAATAAAAGTAAGGATGCACAAGAGAAATGAAATTAATATTAGTAGAATGTAAATTTTGTTTCTTATGATTAGTCAAAGTTCAATGCAAGATATTGTTCCCTAAATCTAGGTAAATAACACACCCTATCCCTTCTCTCCAATTTTGAGATACATATCTGCAAGCACATGCAAAGAAAGAGGTCAAACTCATGACATTATAGCTGTACACAGAAATGCCTAATTAACATATTTTTCCAGCTCTCACATTGGCTGACCTCACAGCACAAATGTACAATCCTAATGTTTGTATTGTTGACCTATTTCGTGTGTCCGGTGATGTTTGTAGGTATTTTGAAAATGGAGGTGTCTTCTCCCAGATTTGGAAAAATAGTTGAAAAGGATCTGGGGATTTACATCAGGAGGCCAGAATTTGTTGATTTTCATACCTGGTTTTGACAGTATTGATTTTGCTGATGATCTGATCATGTGTGAGAGAAGCGATGAGTGAAGAGTTGTAATTCCACAATTCTAAAACACTGCTTACTCTGCACACTGGGCCCATTCTGCAACATCAAGACAAGTCTCACTGTGAGAAGTACAATAAACTAGAAATGAAGTAGACACATTTTAAACATTTGCTTTTACAACTTTTATTTTACATTACTTTAAAAAGCTAAAACTGCTTGCTGAGATTTGTCTTAACAACATACCGAACACAGAAGTCTGGAAACATGGTCCCAGAAATATTCATGGACACTGCTCTGTCATAGAAAGCCATCATCTAGTGGGGAAACAAAAGTTCCAAAACCTTATTGTTCTTTGTGAACATTCTAAATGTAGCATTACAACAGTTGGTTACATAATGTACAAATATAAGAAATTAAACATTATATATGTCATGAGGATGTTTCCAAAAGTAATCAAACATACTTTTCTGAAAATATCTGGTAACCAAATTGTAAAACTCCATGCCAAATGATAATCTTTTGTTCATTTTATGAATGCACATAAACTATAGCCATATTTTATTCTCAACATTTATCTAAAGGAGGCATGAGGTCATACTCACTGCTTTGAGACATTTTGGAGTAAGAACACTGTCTGTTGATTCCATCACTATTGACACAAATCTGGTTTCATCGGGAAAAGCTTGATCCACCCATGCCTTTTCATTAACAATTCGTGAAGATTTAGGAACCCATAGTTTTGCTTGATCATTAACTGGTGACAAGGTTTTCAGCCCAATCCCACAGAGGCCAAATGTTGTAAGTGTCAGCACAATAGTGAGAATTGGGTATTCTCCAACAAAGTGACCAACACTGCAGTCGTAACAATTTAAAGAAAAATAGATTCCCAAAGTTTCTCCAGACACAAGAAACAGGAATATTTTTGATACATTTTTAAATATGTGATCAGCCCAGGTTTTAATTAATCAACAGCCAAAATTTGTGAGGTCCATTCAGGGTATATATATATATCAAAATTATATATATTTATTTATATTTTACCCATGAGACCATGACAACTTTGTCAAAATTAAAACCATGAGACAACCCTATTCAAAGGTTTAAAGAATGTTAATGTAAAAAGCATTGTCCCATACTGCTATAATTTCTTTCAGTATACTCTTACCGAAAGAATGCCATCTCTAATGTTTGAACTATTGCTGAACTGGCTTTCTGCAGACAGTTGTGCATCCATGTCCAGGTCTTTGATGTTTCGTCAAGGTAATAATCCTGATATATGCGATCTTCCATGTTTTTCTTTTATTAATCAAGTTTATTTAGGATCACACCTGCAGTACATGAGGTTCACACACACACAAACACATATCAAGTTAATATACAGATGAAAAGTTTAAACCTGTAATGCTTTTAATTTAGGAATAAAACAAGAACCCAAACTGGCTAAAAATATGAGTGAAAATATGTAACAAGTTTTAAATTTAGCCATGACTAAGCTTAAGCTACAGTTTCTGTTAAGAGTTGTAATAATTGTGTGCTTGAGTGCATTACTATAACTTTTTAATCTGGAAAGACTTATTATGTCTATGCTTACAACTAACATAATAAATGCCAGTGAGTGTGTTTGGTATCTGAATGCGATATGAATGCGTTCTGAACTTCATAATAATAATAATAATAATTGACTTTTCAGTTACCTTTTGTGCCTTACATCTTTCATCGCGCTTTCTATGCTACCACGACATTGCCACAATGACATAGGATATCCCACCTGTCTGTTGTCAACAAATGAGCTCTGTTATAACAGTCCGTTTGTGACCTTTTTTTGTGTAAAATTGATGTCTAGTCACCTTGGCTTTAGGTGGCATTTAATGAATAACCCGACATCACTGTCACAACAGGCTCCCAATCTGTCAATGGGTTGTTCGCGTAGGAGAACCCAAATAAAGGCATCTGCCTCGTTCAAAAGTAGATCGACTTCGACCGCTGCTGCACCAGTATAGTTCGTCCTCATTTCTTTCCATCATCCTGTCAACAGTCCATTCGCGTACATCTTGACACATGCAGTTACAATAAAAAGAAACCTGGTTGTCTTTCAATCATCCATTTAATGAATAGCCAGACATCGCTGTCACAACAGACTCCCAATCTGCCTCGTTCGGTCATCGGTCATTTCCCCTCTACTATTTCGTATCGTCTCACACCAAAAGTCAGTTCGTCCCAAGTAGGTCCATTTTGTCCGTTTCAAGACAGAAAAGTCAAATCGTCCCAACCCCAAACGGCGATATATGATGTGCTTCGAGCTAAATGAGTACCCGATCAGCGAAGCCTCTGCATATAATAAGAAGCAAAAAAAAAAGAAGTCAAAATAAGTTCACAATAAAATGACAAGATCTTGGTACTCTTATACCATGTTAAAGTCGGTGTTCAAATATATAGAATGCGTGTATGTGTGTGGATGTGTATGCATGTTGTTGGTTTATTATTTGTTTTTTGTTCTTTCCAAATTTTCAATGTGTACCAGATTTTTTGCCTTACTTCTTGCTGTCACTTTGTGAAAGAGAAATAAACAGTCTGGAAAAAAAACTTGAAAAAAATACAAGATCTTTAATCAGACGATACGTTCGCTGCGGCCATTTTTTGTTTAGTGGCTTATTCGCATGGCTCTGTTTAAAAGATAATCTTTTCTGTAACGTATAGAATAGATTATATAAAGGCTGCAAGCAATTGATTTTTCGCTCTAAAGACTCCAGAACACTATGATTTTTTCACCCCTATCTACAAATGGGGGCCGATCATTTCGCCCCACTGCGAAAGTCACCGTCCCAGACATGTCCATTTCGTCACAGGACCGAAAAGTCAAGTAGATCAACGTTCATGGTCAAATCGTCCAAGCCCAAAAGACGAATCGGCCACAGATGAAACAAATAGCTATTAACATAGAATACGACCCAAAAAGCCATACGTTGTTTATCATTTTTAGTTGTGAACTTGCATTTTAATGTTTGGTGTGTGTTTTTTTTTGCTTATTACTATATATGCAGACACTTCGCGGATCATTTAATAGCTTGAATTGCATCATACTACAGCAGTGGAAAGGAAAGTTAGGAAAAGGGTTCGCATGGCCCGGGTTTTGTAAGAGACTCGATCGCTGCTCCCTGGCGCTGCAGGCAGGGCCGGTTCTATCTATATATTAGGCGAACTAGGCAGTCGCCTAGGGCGCACCCACAGAAGGGGGCGCAAAAATGGCCTGTTAAAAAATTTTAGGGAAAAATATCATTTTCACAGAATGACATTAGCAGGACACCTTTCCTCTGCTTGTAGGCGGACCACAACGCTAGTTTCTCAGTTCATGTATTACAGGAAAACCCCATTATTCCAGGGCGCAGTGACCACCTAGCTAACCACTGGGGAAGTAGAGGGTGGAGAGGGGTCAGCAGAGGGGTGGGGGAAGGGCGGGAGTTTGGGGCGGTGTTAGTGGGTGGGGAAGGGCAAGTCACGGAGGGGGGCACAAACATGGCCTGCTGTTTCGATTTTTTTAAGTGATGAAATATCATTTTCATAGAATGACATTAGCAGGACACCTTTCCTTTGCTTGTAGGTTGACCTTACCACGCGAGTTTCTTAGTACATGTATTAATAATAATAATAATAATAGTGAAGATTTTTATAGCGCATATTCACACTCATAGAGAGCATGCTCTTAGCGCTTAAAACGAGGAAGAGACGTGGACTAAGTAGACACAGAACAAAGGGGACGAAAGAAAACGACAGTACTGACGAAACAGAAAACATTATTAAAAGGCATCAAGTAACAGGAACAGAAAAATATAGTGATTCTGCGAGAAAGATGGGTAAAGTAGCAAGAGGGAAGGGGGCGCGGGGTTAAGAAGGACGAGCATTGTGCGGACTGTGTTAGGAGAAATGCTCAAGGAAGAGGTGCGTTTTCAGTGCAGATTTGAAAGATTCAGTTGTAGGAAGGTGGCGGATATGGAAAGGAAGAGAGTTCCATTGTTTTGCAGCACAGTAGCCAAAAGTCCTGTGACCATATGTTGTTGTTCTGGTGACAGGAACAGTTAGGAAGTATTATAGGAAAACCCATTATTACAGGGCACTCTTGAAGTGACCAGCTAACCAGCGGGGAAGAAGAGGGCAGGTGGGGAGGAGGATAGACACCAGAGGGGTGGGGAGGGGCAGCGTTGGTGGATGGGGCCTGGTCAGGGCGGATCCCTACGATGGATGGAACCACATTCCACTGATACCAACATTGAAAACACCGCTGCTGAAATCAGGGACAACAGCACTGACGAGTTTTCTGGGTTCTAAGACTTCTAGTTATAATGAGTGCTTGTAGAAAACCACTTTTCCACTATTTTTCAGCATGTATAGTCAGTGCGGTTTTACTTGTTAGTTCGTCTGTGAGATGAGAAAAAAGAGAACGATTGAAAGCACTTGCCGAGGTGCTAGGTGGAAAGGTGCAAAGGGTAGCGATAAATCTATCACAGTTAATGACCAGTTGGATCAGATAAGAAGACTGGACAAAGAAGGTGGTGCAATGTTACTTGATAGGTGTCCATGAGATGAGAAAGAGAGCGGAGAGAAAGAGTGAAAGGACCTAAGTGGGGTGGCTTAGTGGAGCAGGGTAGAGATAAAAGAAAGTCAGATCACATTAACAGGGCTGGACAACCAAGATCGGGGTGGGGAAGGTAGTTTTAAATTTAAACTTAAAACCCACTGGATGTTGTAAAAACCTCATTTTTCTGAGCGGCTACAGACATCTTGTGCTGCTGTTTGAATTTACTTTCTAATGGTCTGTTCGGGTGCTTAGCGCTATCATCCTTCCAAAGCAGAATCAGTAAAGGTCTAATAGAAGATCTATGAACTGAACTGTTCTATAAGACTATATTTGTGAACTGGATTTAGCCGTACAAGAGTGAACAGTGCATACTGTCCTACAGCCCCGACATCATGAGAGTTTGTAAAGATAAGTTCGGATGATTTTTATATACTGTGATAGAGCTGTATATATTTTATTAACATGATTTGTCTATTTCTTTACTTTAATTTTATTTCCTTATGTCTTATAGTGCTTATTTTGCTTGTGTGGATGCAAAGGGTTGCGATAGTGGTGTTACAACTTTTTCCCAAACTTTTAATTGTACAAATGGCTCCCTTACAGTGGTGTTACCATTTTTTTGCAAAACATTTCACTGCACAAACGGGTCCCTTACAGCCTTGTGGTCTTTAAAATAAGCCTAGGTTTGTTGTTTAAAATTTTAGTTAAGAAAACAGAGTTAAACCTAAACACATAATTATAATTTTTTTTTATAACTGGTTCATTTTTTTTTAGGGGGGGAGGGTGGGTGAAGAAGGGGGCGCAGTATTTCTCTTTCGCCTAGGGTGCAACACAGCCTTGCACGGCCCTGGCTGCAGGTATTGCTTACTCTTGTCAGTGACCATCTTTGTAACTGGTTGGAAATTGGTTGGTTTATTTAGTAGGAAAGTGCTTCCACCTTGCTGTGATTTCGCACTATGGGGGTAAAGGGAGTGGGAGGAAACCGGAGTACCCGGCGCCCAGCCCTGCGAACAGGTGTCACATACAGAGTGTGTCCCGAGATGAGATCTGAACCCTGAGCCGCTCACTGCAGTGGTGACAAGTGAGTGTTTTAACCACAGAACCAGAAAAATTACCAGCGTGTGTTGACAGACATCTTCAATCCACTGTTGCAAATATTACAAACATCCTTCAGAAAATCAAAACGTTTATCATTTTTTATTTGCATATGAGGCAAGATCTTTTTTTTTCATATCTTCTTCATACAAGTTTCTGACAGTCAAAAAACCTATAAATATATATATATATCCATCATTAGAATGGAATTAGCCATTTTTGATGACTCAGAAGAATAATACTTCTGTGCCAACCTGATGACTATATAGCACTTGGACAGCTAGCCTGACATTCGGTTTAGAGTGGGGTGTCAGATAGATGTGTTCATTCCTGATCTTTGTTCTGTATAAACCTCGCTCATTGTCATCGTGATGGAGATGAGCTACATGCTGCCAGATTAAATACTTTCCATTGTTCCATAGCAGTCTTGTATTCTTTCCACTTCCACTTGCTGCAAGGTTGTTTCTTACTGTCTTCATGAGGTGTGGTGGGTCTGAAATGAAGAAAATAGAATGCTCTGGTGCAAAAACATTTAGTGTTTTGTAGCAGACTTCTCCAGAATCACCATGCACTTGGCACAATTTCTGATTGGCAGATGGCTTGTCCCTTTAGTTGAGGCTGTGACTTTTTCTCCACAGCTTTCCAGCACACCAACAGCATTCCAGAAAAGGGGAAACAAACCATCAGCTGTAACTGACTTGGTTAAAAAAAAAATCCAAGGCTGTTTCAAATTTGAATTTATGCCCACAATATAAAACACCAGTGCCTGTGTTGCTAGTGTCTGCTAATGCAGAATGTCAAAATTCCACGTGTGTTTGTTAACAAACCCCACCAGTTCGTACCCCACTTCGTCCGTCAAACACCAAGTCTTCTTTTATTGACATTTCATCATGCATTAACACAACAAAACGCTGGTTTTCACCAAGTTTGTCTGCCGCAGATTTCAGTTCTTATAACATCTGAGTTTGCAATCTATATTAGTATGTTACTCAATGAAATGTAGATATTGACAATCGAATTGTGAGCACGTTATTATATACTGGGATAATAATTTACAATTACAGTGTACAAGGGGCCCGAAGAAGTCGTCTAACCCAAGGCCAGTGGTGGCTCTCGGCGGCCCTGGGTTAAATGATTAACCGATGTGGATTTATATAGCACATTTATAAAACTAGGTTTCACAGTTGACGACAGTGGTGTCGATGCACTGCTGTAAATATGACATGCTTCAAGCTAAATGACTAAACCCGATCACTGCATGGGGATCACCCAAAGCCGAGCATCATCCTACATCAATGCTGATCAGCGACAAACCTCCAGAATAGCCAAGTATTATGATTGTCAAGACAAAGTCCAGACTAAATTGACAGCCAGCAATAAGTGGCCAGAGTACTACTGTGGCATGTTTATTGTGCTTCAAGCTAAATGAGTACCCGATCAGCGAAGTCTCTACACATAATAATAAGCCAAAAACAGTCAAATACAAGTTCACAATAAAATGATGAAAAAAATCTTTTAATTTCAAAGATTGTTTAAAGAAAAAAATTGTGTTTATTTGCCATTCTAAGATTATGATCCATTCATCTTTTGGGCTTGGGACGATTTGACTTTTCAGTCTTGGGATGAAATGGTCCTTCCTGGCGTGAATAGACTTTTACTGTGGAGTGAAATGACCAGTGACCCTTCAAAATAGGCATTATATCTTTCAATGTAAATTGTTGTACGCTTAAGCATTTTTGGCAACTTTTCGTAAATAAACGGTCATTTTGTGATCATAAATCTACTGAAACCCGTGCTTGTAGGGCCCAGTTGTCATAGCAATTTTTGTTTGATGTACAGTTTTTCAGATCAAATGCCGTTTGAAGTTGATTTAGTGTATGATGTGTCCAGTTGACACTGGCTTTCTTGGTGGAAATACAATTTATCTCACACAAGGTTTTGGTTCGCTAACACTTCTGCATTCTGCTTCGAATAGAACTTACACATCCTTTCACTAGTTTGACAGTTGATGATTTCAAAGAGGGAATGTGGGTTTATGTGCTGGAAAACTCAAGTGTGGTTTGTCCAGAAATCATTGAGATGAGGATCCCTTTCGGTATTTGGGAATTCTTAACTGTTCTTTAATTAATAAAATCTAGCCATTAGTCATCTCTCGTAACTTATAAAACGGACAACAAATGGGCTGTGACAAAAAATATATTTGGTTTAGAAGTGCAAAAACTGAATGGCAAAGAAGAAATTACTTGCCTTAGTATCCCAGTGTAGGAACGTGAACAAAAGTGAAGCATACACAGAGATTTCAAGATAGTTACAGTGTTGACAAGTACCTCTGTAGACAGATTTGTAGACAGTTCAGGAGCATCTGCCATAAATGTAACTTTACAAACGTTTATGCTTACGAGTTTAATAGGTAAAAGATGATGCACCTTTTAGTTGCTAACTTGCCAGGGTATACCTTGCTTTTCAGACCATGAAGATTTACACCACACAAGAATGTCAGTATAGATGTTGACCTAATAAAGTTGTCTTAATTTCAATGGCAGACTCTTCCAGCTGTGGTTTCAAGATTATTCATGAGTGGTGTCAGTGTAGTGAATCACTCTATGTTTCTTTCCTAATTTGATAGGTTAAAAGCTTATGTTAAAAAAAAGGGGGCATGATGCTTTGAGTGTAGAGGGAGATAAAGTTGAAGGGGTGCCAACTGCCAAGCAATTTGTATGCTGGGTCCCTACTAACTCTGTTACTGTCTCCGTTTTTGTCATTATACTTTATCAAAATTTGCATTTTACAGCAGAAAAAATTGCCCACTGGACTAATAAAGTTGGTCATTATCATTGTAGACATGTCAACATTTTCTGCATAGCATTTTTTTCATTCGGAACCACAACAGATTGTATAAAATAAATAATCCAAGGGAATGGACATACCCGAAGACCTAGTCATAAACAATAAGACTGTTCCTGCCAGCTTTGTTGAGGATTAGAAAAATGGCATGGATGTGAATATATATATAAAATGGTTCCTGCCTGTACCTCCATCCTATACACACAATCACCACACTATTTTGTTGTTGAGAAGTGAAGCTATAACACTGAGTAAATTTCACATAGGAACGATAATAAGTTTTATCGTAAATTCTTAAAATCCAACTTTCCCCTAAAGGTAATTTCCTCACAAATAATCATTCAAATTTTTATAAATGGTGACCATGTTTGGTGTTGAGATATATAAATCAATGTGTTGCGGCAACTATCACTCCTTGCTGGCAGGCTGCCCCTCATACCTCATTCAGAGACTCCAGAAAGTACAGAACTCCACTGCACGTCTGGTGCGTAGAGCCACGAAAAGGGACCATGCTACTCCTCTCCTTCGTTTTCTACACTGGCTACCCATCTGTTCTCACATCCAGTGCAAACTGTCTGTGCTGTGTTTTAATTTCTTTGCAGGCTCCTGTCCTGATTATTTCTCTGAACATCTCATCCCTTACGTTCCAGCCAGACAACTATGCTCTTTGTCGGATGACCGTATCCTCACTGTTCCTGTCACCAGAACAACAACATATGGTCACTGGATTTTTGGTTACTGTGCAGCAAAACGATGGAACTCTCTCCCTTTCCATATCCGCCACCTTCCTAAAATCAAATCCTTCAAATCTGCACTGAAAAACGCACCTCTTCCTTGAGCATTACTCCTAACACAGTCCACACAATGCTAGTCCTTCTTACCCTTCCCCCTTCTTCTCTTGCTAATTTTCTACCCATCTTTCTCTTCAAAATTGCTATATTTTCTATGTTCTGTTACTTGGTGTCTTTTTGTGTTTTCCATCTTTGTTTTCTGTTTGTCATCAGTACTGTCATTTAATCTTACGCCCCTCATGTTCTATCCATTTAGTCCATGTCTCTTCCTTGTTTTAAACGCTAAGAGCATGCTCTCTATGAGTGTGAATATGCGCTATAAAAATCTTCATTTATTATTATTATTAAAGAGGCGCCTGGTTGTTACCACTGCAGACTGAGACCTTGGATTTAGATCTCATCTTTGGACATTTTTTATGACATCTATATTCACAGGACTGGTTGTCAGGGATTTTCTCAGGGTACTATAATTTCCTCCCCTTTCCCTCTCCCCCACAGTGTAAAATCACCTCAAGGTGAAAGCATTTTCCTACTAAACCACCCACTGTGACAAATTAATGGCAGCAGCCAATTACTTAAAAGTAGCATTAGAATCTAGCTTTCAAGAGCAATAGCCACACACTGAAATTTTTGTTTTAATCATAGAAAATCAAATTTTGGGGTTAAATTACCAGATGACTGTATATATATATATATATGAAAAAAAAGAATATTTATTTACACTAGCTTGGCGTTTAATAACATCCATTCTTAACAGTTTTATATATACACTTCAAAATAAGTACATTAAATAAGTAGTCTGTTGTAGAAAGCAAGAAAATCCTAAATTTCTACTATAAAATCTCTAAATATCAAAGAAATCACTAGGCAGTATAATATTATGCTTTACTTCAAACACTCAAATAATACCGTTTTCTTGCAGTTCATGGCATACTTTTTTAGCATATTTTTTTTTTTTGGTAGCGGGTTAAGCGTTTTAACCTACCAAAAAAAAAAAAAACCCTCACAAATAGTGCTGTCTCGAAATTTTAACAATTCATCAAAATCTAAGCACAGTAACAAACGCTATCGATGGTTCACGAGAACCGTTCGTCTCTGTGATAAAGTTAAAATTTCTAACTAAACACGTTTGCAAGTAACGAGCACAAATAAGGGGAGATAAATTTAATGCATGAAAATGTATTCATAAACCTTATCACCGCCAGGTAATAAAATAGTGCTCAAATTGTACTGATATAAAACAGTATTTTTGCATGTACCTCAAACTATAATTGAGCAGAAAAATATAACAAGTCTGATTTATGAAAATTTAGCTTTTTTCTGTGAATTGACCTATATATCTTAAATAAGCTCTCAGATGAGATCATTTGAGGATTTCTACTCATTCGCAGTGAGAATCCAAAATGGCGTGGCAACCAGAGGAGAGCGGTCTTCGGCAAATTTTGCTGTTATTGAAAGAATCACAGTCTCCTGACACTGCGACACAAAGAGCTGTTCAACAAGTATCCTTTTATACTTTGTGTGTTAGATATTATCTATATTTTGCTCAGATCTTTAGAAATCTAGATGTGTAAATAGAGTGGTATAGAGGACTTCGCAATCATGTTGAAAAAACGGCTGTAGTGTGAACCACGTGCTGTAACCGACACTAGGAACAAATCTAGACGTCAAATGATCGAAATAATGGTATACGACTAATAAGTGAAATAGTATGTTAGATTAGTTAATAACGTAAAATAAACTGTCGAATGAATTGGGGTTTGATTATAATATTTTAGTGAAAGACATGGCTGTCTTGGCAGAAAGTAGATCTGCCATTGTCATGTGTTATGTAGGATGTTTCAGAAGTTAAAACACGTCATGTCAGCATCTGAAATTGTTCGTAAATGGCCGTGTGCCTTTCTGTAGGATCCTTTGGTTAATGTAAATAAACATGGTCTGTGGAAAAATCCCTGGTGCAGGACCAAGCAAAAGGCCGCAAACATTTGGGTGTTTCAACATCCATTTTAAGTCTTCTTCCTAGATGATTACCATAAGCTGCTATATGTAAAAATTACATGTAACGACAAAAATATTTTTTTTACACTTTCATGGGCATTCATTGTATGATGGTAATTCATTTTTTGTGCGCTGTATCCATATTAAAAATTTATTTAGAACATTCAAGAAATTAGCACCTTTTCATATTGTGCCTGTGTTCATTTCCATGTAGCATGCAAAAAGTGAATGCACTGGAACTGGGCTATTAACTCAACTTCTTTTGTGTTAATGAAGTGACCAAAGGTCATATGACTAGATCAGCATGATCCAGTGTGTTAAGATCTTGACAGTATTTGTAGGAGAGGATTATGGCATTAATATGCACCAAAATGTGTGTAAAAATATGTTGTTTAATCATGAGTGGCTCTAGGAATGAGCAGCCCAATAAAACCTGCTTGTTTCTGATTTTCATTTATTTCCTTGACCTCTACTGGCTGATCTGTGCTAGTCAACCTGTACAGGTTGGGGTGGACTGAATAGACACAATGGCTGACAAAGCTCTCTTTTCTTAAGCTGGATTCTACCATGTGGATAGCTAAATACCACTGGTGTTAAGACTGGGAGTATGATCTATAACAGCAAAATGTTAGCCCTTTAAACTATAAATTGTCACACCGCTGGTGCTTTATTTATGCAAGCACGTACAACAATGAAATAGGGCTTTCAGCATACTTTTCTACAGAGGTGCTATTTTGAAATGCAGGAACAAAAACTTGTCTGTTCTCAGTAGGTAAGTGTAAATGATCACGTTTTAAGCTGGTCTAGAGCACGCCCGGAATGTGCTAGTGAAAAAAAATTCTGAATTATTTTGAAGCTAAATAGTTGTATTAAATAACAACAATGATTTGCGTAACCTTCTTGTTTTGACTATCTTCGATCGTGGCCTTGCCAGGTAGCACGGGCAAGGCAATTTTCATTACTTTTTATTGCAAAGTTCAAGTTTTCTTTTTTCCAAAAATGTCTAGGTTTCTTGGTCTAATGTTTATCTAAGAGCAGCAGTAATAAAAAACAAACATCACCCACTGTCGTCTTCGGAATCTTCAGTTATAAGCCAGTCATTGTAATGTTAATTTTTATCTTGAACCAAGAGGATTAAAAGCTGAACTTCTACTATTCGGCAGGAAAGAATGGTTTGACTCCAGGTAGAGAGAATACTTGTCAGATCAAATGAAAGTGATCAGTGAAGCAAAACTACTTGAGAATCCAGAACCACGTGTTCTTCTCATGTTCCTCTCCAAGTTAAACCATTCTTTTCCATTCTAAGGTAGAAGCAATGCACTTTAACTATGAGAAGAATGACAGTTTGTTTCAGGCCTTGATCTCTTTTTCCACCAGCATTATTGTTTATATGGCAAGATAGCATGATACAGCAAATAAATGTCTGGTTTGATTCTCTGCAAGTATTTTCTAATGTGTATCGAGGAAAATTAATTGCATAAATTGGTGCCATGTGATGACAGGATGTATAAAGGAAAATAAGCCATATATATGGCGAAGACTCCACGAAAAATATTTAATAATCAACTTTGTATAGTGGTGCCTTTGAAGCTGTCATTTTAAAATGTATTACTTCCATCTAGCATACATTGTCACCTGCCATTTGTTTCATTGTTAAGATACTAGTTTCTTGTGTCTGCAATCCACCTCCGACCTGATACTGCAATGCAGGTGCGCTTGCCAATGATTCTTATCTCTGTTACACATGCTGGTGATATATTCTAAGCGCATTTAGCAGAATGTACTATACTTATGGCTATGGGTCATGATGCTAACAGTAAAGAAGGGATCTTGAAGGGATAAAATGAAAATTTCAGTATCAGTTATAAATTTGGAACCTTGTTTTTGCATACAGATAACTATCTGCAGACTTCTTGTTCTGCATCACACTTCAGAGGCCAGCACAATGGCGACCGAAAAAATTCAAATGAGACTTTTTAGGTCATGAAGAAGCAGGAACATTTTACAGTCCCTTTTTAAACTGAACCAGCGATCAGTGTTGTAATAGATATTTATATACTTCCTTATCCCACAACAAAGGTGGATACCTGGCACTTACCTTAAGTTGCACGAGTTATCTGTAGGCATCACACTACACAGATGTCTTACAAATTCATTCACTATTATCCAGATCTTAACTTCATCTTTCTCTCTCTCTCACACGCGCACACACAGGTGGAGGAAAATAGTGAAAGTGACAAATAGTCAGCCCTGTAAACAGGTATTGCATTCTGATAGGTATGTTGAAGCCAAAATGCAAACCCACGACACTCAGTCTCAGCCACTACACCAGCAACTGCCCCCAAACTGTACAACATGCTTGTATGTTTCCTTGCTGGGTTTTACTTTGATTTGTGTTGCTTATGGCAAAATAAAGGGAAACACGAAATCGATTTGTAACATTCTTTTTCTTTGGAAGGGAAGGCAGCGAATAAAATTGAATTATCCCCTTTTTTTGAATGTGCTATATATGTGACCTGAACACATACATATAAAAAAGATACATATCTGCTGTTTCGCAACTTAATGTTTCACATTTCTGGAGAGATTGCTTCTTTTTGATTTAGTAGATGTGTTCCTTAACAGTGTTTTAGAAATTGGAGGAACTTAACAGGTATCCAGACTTCAACAACTACCTGATATTTGTTCTGACCAAACTGAAAACTGAAGGTATTTCTACAGTTAAAAACCTTTTTTACATAGTACTTTAGTTGCTTGTCAAGTTCTGTTGGATTACTTTGTTGTGTGCGTTCAGTTTCTTATTTCATTCAGCGACTGGGACATGAAAAAAATATGTACCCTTTATAAACACTGGCTGTGACTTTTCAGTTAAAAACATGTGTTCAACTTGATTTTAAAAATGCCACATGAAGAAGACTGGAAATAACAGAGGTAATTCTAGGTTGCGGCCTTGCGGGATTCTCACAAAATTTTGCTGAGGGGCGCATAGTCTGAAAGTCAGCGCGACCATGCGCCTGCAAAAATAAAGTGGCAGTCGTGCTTTTGAACACGCGATGCGGCTCTTCAAAAGTAATTGTTGTCATTCTTTGCGCTGGTTTGAAACTGACCCACTAGAATCGATGCTCTCGTAGAAGTTGCCTCGAGGAGAAACATTTAAACCCCTGCACTAATGAGACATGTAAAATGTCTAAACATTAGCTCATAGCCCAATGAGATGGACACAAAGACTAATTGGTTTGCAAATATAGGATGCTATGATCACACTAATTATGAAAGATAATTTTTTGATATAAAAGAAAAAGATATCTATATGATTAATCTTCAATTTCTTGTGATTAATAAAATTTCTTTTGATTAATTTGTGATTAATTTTGTATACCAAATATTTATCTGAAAAAGCAGTGAAAATGTTTTTGTTTTGAGGGACCCCTTTCATTTGAAAGGCCCCATTTTGTCCATTGAGAGGGCCCCAGGGTCTCTCTTTTTGAAATCCTAGAATTACCCCTGAATAAGATGAACTAATTTGACATAGGATTGAGATCAACAGCATTTAGCTTGAACATCTTATTTTGCAGATGACCCTACGCGATCACTTAGTGGACTGATTTTGAAAAATAATGTGCGAGCACATTTTGAAAAGTTTCCACCTGAGGTGACCAATTTCATTAAACAAGAATGTCTGAGCAGCATTGGGGACCCTTCTCCACTTATTCGAGCCACAATTGGCATCCTCATAACTACTATCGTGGCAAAAGGAGAGCTAAGGAACTGGTCGGAACTCCTCCCTCACCTTTGCCAGTGTCTTGATTCAGAAGACTATAGTGTCTGTGAGGTAAGTTTGTGAGCAGATGCCTTAACCCTCCTTGTTGCAGATACTGTAATTTGTTTTTGGAAAAATTACACATCTGCTTAAATGTATGTTGTACCACTTTGTGGTTACCAATTTATTATTCTTTATTGCAGGCCAGTCATGCATATTAATGCAGTCAGAAGACCATATAAAATTCTCAGTATAATCTCAATTATAAAATTCTGATATACTTCATGATTGTTGATGTACTGTAAAACCTTTCAAAAAGAGCATCCACTGTGTAAGTTATTAATGTACACTTTGATATTTGCTTGTGTTGCCACAGGGAGCTTTTGGGGCATTACAGAAGATTTGTGAAGATAATGCAGAGACTCTTGACAGTGATGCTGTAAACCGCCCACTTAACATACTTATCCCCAAATTCCTTCAGTTTTTCCGCCATCAAAGCCCCAAAATAAGGTGAGCATTTGTGTTGTACATGATAGGAGGATGACTACCATGAGCTTGGGGATTTGTGGAAATATTGCACCCCATTATTATACGTCTAGAGGAACAAACCATTCAGATCATGTTTCAAATTTTTAACCAGACATTATTCAATAAGCCAGTAGCTCAAACAATTCACAGAAAGGTGACAAGGGAAACATAAAAACAGTTTATAACTTACACTTTCCACCCATATAGTTAAGGGAGAAAATGCGATCGTTATTGTGCAACCAAGGTTTAAATAAGAAACATTTTCAGTATCAACACTTTGCTTAAAAAGAAAACTGGTGAGAGTAAGTGTGAAAAGTGAATTTATTTTTCAACATGTACATGACTCTTATTTATTGTATTACAAAGTATCAAAATTTGATGTTATCTGAAATGTGACCTAGTCCACCCTATATTGCTAATTTCTCCAGCTGCTCCTCACCTTTAGTTATTATTTTTGTGGTATTGAGTTTGTGCAGCTGAAGTGGAAAGAATGTATTTTTACAATGTCCTTAGGTCTCATGCCATTGCCTGTGTGAATCAGTTCATCATTAGTCGTACACAGGCACTCATGGTTCACATTGACACTTTTATTCAGGTACGTCTTGAAGAAATCTTTATTTACAAAACTGGAATTTTAGAATTGTTTATTAACTTAGCTTACAGCTTTCTTAATTTAAAACACTTTGTAGTAAAATGACTTATATTTTCTAACATTTTATTTAAAGGTAATGGATGATCAGTTTTTCCCCCCAGAGAAAAACAGTACAGATCATGTTAATGGTCTTACTAAACTATTTTGTAGAAAAGATGAATAAGGCATTTGCTACAACATTCCTGTGAAGAAAGTAGTGTCCCTTCCCCCTACTACCACCATCACTCCAACTTGCCTATGTCAAATACAAGGAATTCTTGCATAATTTAGTTTTCTCTTAATTTGTGTCCAGAACTTGTTCTTCCTGGCAAAAGATGATGACACTGAAGTGAGAAAAAATGTTTGCCGTGCTCTTGTGATGCTGGTTGAAGTTCGCATGGATCGACTTATGCCGCATATAAATCAGATCATTGAGGTAAGGTGTATTTTGTGTGTGGTGAAAACGTTAATATTTTTTTAGATTTTGCCAATTTAAATGTTCCACAAAGTGTATACATAGTTTTTATCTACGCATAGCATGTTCTTAAATTGCAAGAATGACATATTTAGACCTATATTTATAAATAATCCATCAGTACAGGCAAGGGTTGTGTAGTCAAACATACTGTTACTATAATTTTATTTATTTTTGTTATCCCTCCCCCATTTCTGTCATTAGTACATGATGGAGAGAACTCAGGATGTAGATGACAGTGTGGCGCTAGAGTCATGCGAGTTCTGGCTTTCCCTGGCTGAGCAGCCAGTGTGCAGGGATGTTCTAAATCCATATGTTGACCGTCTGCTGCCAATCCTTGTAAAGGGCATGAAATACTCTGAAATTGACATCATTTTGCTAAAGGTATGTAAGCAGCTAACAGATGTTTGCAGTTTTATGGTATTTTAATGGCTAGTTTTTTTGTTTGGTTTTGTATCTAAAAGTGAACTTGCTTTATTTAAGGGTGATGTTGAAGAGGATGAAATGATCCCAGACAAAGAGTCTGACATAAAACCACGATTTCACAAAACGCGCACTCACAGTCAGAAGCGACAAGAAGATGGCACGGATGAGGTCAGTAGATAGACTTTCAAAGTTGTGTGTAGTGACAGTTTGCGAGAGAACACGTTGCATGTTGATATGGTTAGTAACATGCATGTAATCCACCTTTTTCCAGTTCCTCCACTTCTTTATGATTATCCATATTCTGTGGCATAGAAACAGAAAGAAAACAAGAAAATTCATTGTTAATATCCACTTCTAAAGCATACAAAAATACATATATTAAAACAGCTGTTTATTTTTAGTAACCTTGGATAAATTGAGAATATTGACTTTAATCTATCATGTTGTGTGACCACCCACTTTTTGAATCTTGTCATGTTGAGAAAATGTAACTGTCTTTAAAGAAATTACTGTACAAAGTTTTTTTTTTTGTTCTAGGATGGAGAAGGATCTGATGAGGGTTATGATGATGATGACAGTCTCTCAGACTGGAATTTAAGTAAGTGTACTGGAAGTCTCAACCTCCAAAATTTATTGCTCATTCAGTAAGTTTTAGTCTAGAGATGTTGAATGAGATTAAATAAAGATGAACGTCTTGATATGGAACCCAGTCAGACATAGCCCTCACCTTGCAAGAATGGCATATCATATTTGTAAATAGTCCATCAGTTTACATTAAGTACAGGCAATGTGTTCTTTAGTATGCAGTCAAAACAAATAAGACAGTATTTAAATATAAGAGGAAATATTACCTTTCATTATCTTTCAAGGCTGATACACTATTTTATTGCTGTTTTTTTCTGTTATTATTTAGTCACTTACATTTTACAGTGTACATTTCTTAAGTTTGTGTGATTATAGTAACTTTTCTGATTTATTAAGGTTATTGGGAATCAAATACTGCAGTGTTCATATAGAAGAAGACTAAATGTTGGTGCTGTGAATAAAAACATCCCTTTTAATAAGAGAAGTGTTTCTTAAGCTTCTTGTGCATTCAGTGGTTTGGTCGTTTCCTCGTTTCAGGAAAGTGTTCTGCAGCTGCACTTGATGTTCTAGCAAATGTTTTCCATGAGGATGTTCTGCCAGTTCTGCTGCCAATTTTGAAGGCGACGTTGTTCCATTCAGACTGGGAGATCAAGGAATCTGGCATTTTGGTGCTTGGAGCTATTGCTGAAGGTTGCATGAATGGTATGGTGCCCCATCTGCCAGAACTGGTGCCTTACCTTATTGGCTGCTTGTCTGACCGCAAGGCTTTGGTTAGGTCCATCACTTGCTGGACACTCTCTCGGTATGCCCACTGGGTAGTTGGACAGCCTCATGATTTGTATCTGAAACCTTTGATGACCGAGGCAAGTGTTTATGCATGTGACTATTCTTACAGGTTTTTATATTGATTTTGAAAAGTGGTTTTATTGTGCCAAGAATTAGTTATACATACTTACATTCCTATGATATGGGGTAAGCATGTTTTTCATTTGGCATTGATTATACTGTCAATATTAATAGTTGTGATCATTTGTTGCATCCCTTCTCCCAGCGTAGTGTGCTGAAGTGAGATTCATCAATGATGTGCTTGCTGTAGATTTGATGTGCACATTAAATTTATTTACTTGCAGTATACAGGTAATGTAATTGTAGACTTAACTAATGCCAGAGGCTTATAAACTGCAGCTGCTGAAACGAGTACTAGATGGCAACAAAAGAGTTCAAGAGGCTGCATGCTCTGCATTTGCCACTCTAGAGGAAGAGGCCTGTACAGAGCTGGTGCCCTACCTGGGTTTTATCTTGGAAACATTGGTCTTTGCGTTTTCAAAATATCAGGTAAATTTTATGGGCATTTTTCTGCATAAGATTACAGTAGTATTAGTGACAATTTTTGCTTGCCGTTTTGGTCATCTTTCAAAAAGCAGTAGTCCTTTACTTTATATAGCAGTGCAGAAATATGTTACTGAAAATGTAGTCCTTGAGTGAGGATTCTTTCTGCATTTGTTTCTATAAGAGAAAATAAAAAATGGTTTTGGTTGCAGCACAAGAATCTGCTAATCCTGTATGATGCTATTGGAACACTTGCTGATTCCGTCGGGCATCATTTAAACAAGCCAGTAAGTGGCAAAACTTTTGTGTTGTCTTCTGGTCCTTAGAAACTTGAGGCTTTGACAAAGTCTGCTTGTACTGTGGACACAGTGATCCGAAGATCTTTTCATGGATCAGTTTGTTAGGGGCCAGGTATCTGGTTTTAGATTTTGGAAGGTTTGAGGGGAAGTGAGCCACTGCCATCAGGAATATGCTTCAGAGGCCCATTGTGGACCTGCCAATTTAGAGCTTAGTGTAAATGTCTGGGCTGGCCCATCTTGAGTAATTTGCACAGCTGTGATGAAATTTTGAACTCTCTCTTGCCAGCTTAAGTGTTGGAAATCCAAATTCTGATGCTGTGAGGATTGCGTATATTTAAAAAAATTTATAATTTTTGTTCTTGTGATTGTAGTAATCATTGGATTTTAATGGTAACATGTCTTTTAGAAATGAATAGGTATAATTTATGATAAAGAACAAACAAGATCAAAAAAAAGATTTGGAACAATTTGTTGTATAGTCCTTTTCTCACATAGTGTTACGAGAGAGTATGTTGATTCCAGTGATTTACAATGTTAAGCTTCACCCAAGCATTGTGAGTGTAACCATGGCTCAAACAAGAACCTTTTTAGTATCAGCGTAAATGGTGAAAAGGTAGGTGTAAAGACAATGAAATGACTTAGCATCAAAATACATATTGTCTATAAAATCACATGACTCTTATGTATGTATGTCAGATAGAAAATATTTGTATCTCAAATTTGAACAGGTCACCTCGTTCATAGAATCTACTGTTATTTTTCCATTTCTGTGTCATTTGGAATGACTAATTCTAGAAAATGTAAGGCCATTAATACAGCCAGACAATTTTCCTTTTTCTCTGAGGATTTCAGTCAAGTGCCTGCCTGGCAATGGTGTGCAGGTTTGTGTAGGGTGTGTCCTATCCAGCCCCACTTGCGCTTCTTGATGTCTTGGCTAGTGGGATTTTGGTTTGTTTTTTTTCCCACAGGCTGATAGTGGAAATCTTTTCAGGCCATTTCATTTCCAGGATATGGCATAGGTGTTAGTCTGGAACTTGTTGATGATGTTTGTCATTCTCCAGGTTTCAGAACCAAAAAGTAGGACTGCCTTCACATTGGTGTTGAAATTGCTAGGTCATTGCTCACTTTCTTTGTTCTTTTAGCTTCACTTTATTATTTTTGTTGCAGCATATTTATTGGTGGGTTCTTGCTTTTTTGGGGGGCACTCTGGTGGCGTAAGGGTAAGCGCCTGTCACCAATACAGTGAGAGGTGGCTGTTCTTTCTCTTCATGTGTAGTATCTGTTTACAGGGCTGGCTGCTTTGCCGTGATATAGCCTTAGTTGCTGGCTCGGTGTAAAACACCAAGTTCTCTCTCCACTCCTACCCCCACAAATGGCTGTTTTCCTTCTCTAGCATTTTACTGCCAGTCTGGGCTAAAGCAGTGTTTCACTTGTATTTTCAGGAATATGTGAATCTTCTCATGCCACCTTTAATTCAGAAGTGGAACATGCTGAAAGATGAAGACAAAGATCTTTTTCCTCTTCTGGAGGTAAGTATGATTGATAATGGTGACAGCAGTAATGGTAATACCATATCTTCATTAAGCATAATTATGCACTACTAAAATTTGTTTTAAATACATGTAGCTACCTCGTGGAAATTCGTATATTTTGCAGTGCTTGTCAAGTGTAGCAACTGCTCTTCAGTCAGGGTTCTTGCCATATTGTGAACCGGTGTACCGTCGCTGTGTGTGTCTGGTGGAGCAGACTCTCAACCAAAACTATGTAAGAACAAGCTCTAACCGAGCTATTTAAGTTAATTATAACTGGCAGAAAATTTAACCACAGCATTCATATTCAAATAAGCATGATAAAAAACATTGTACTTTGATGGTAATGTCAAGTCTTTTTGTTATCAGGCAAATTTGTCTCAGCCAGACCAGTATGACCCTCCAGATAAGGACTTCATGATTGTTGCTTTAGACTTGCTCAGTGGACTAGCAGAGGGCCTAGAGCAGCATATCGAAGGCCTAGTGGGAAATTCTAGCATTCTAAAGCTTCTGTACCAGTGCATGCAGGTAGTGTGTATATCATGTGCAGTTTGCAAAGTAAAAAAAGGGTCAAATAGCACCCTAATGAAGCGAAGCTTTGTAGCCTTGAATTTAATTTTAAAAGTTCTTTAGTAGACTGATAATGATTCAGCTGGTTGAACTGTCTGGATATACAAGTTAGAAAGCTAAATAAACTCCAGGAGTGATGTTCAGAGTCCACTTTGACTCCTGAAAGTTGTGGATGTATTCGTACTGTCTGACCTGGACATAAAAAAGTAGTTAATAATTTTTGGCATTCCCAAAATAAAAACAATTTAGTTTGAATAATAGCACATAATTTCTTCACCAAGAAAATATGAGATTTCAAGTTTAGCTGTCATTTCAGGATCCAATGCCAGAAGTCAGACAGAGTTCATTTGCTCTTCTTGGGGATTTGACGAAAGCATGTTTTCAGCATGTTCGACCATGCATACGTAAGTAGATTGTAAATATTGAAGAGTAGGATACAAATTGTCTCCAGGAATGATGACGTCTCCACCTTGATTCCTGAATTGTGGGTGTATTCGTACTGTCTGACTTGGATTTCATATTTATATAGCTCCCCTTCAGAAATATATTGCTGTTGCCAAACGATAAAGATAAAAATAAATTCATTCTCCCAAGGTAGCCAAAAAAAAAATGTACGCTTCCCTTCCCCCATTTTTATTTCTAACACTTGATACATGTTATTTATTTGTGATCTAGCTGACTTCATGCCCATCTTAGCTGCCAACCTCAATCCGGAATTCATTTCTGTGTGCAATAATGCAACGTGGGCCATAGGGGAGATCTCAATCAAAATGGGTAAGTCTTGCATTCAGTGTTGTCTTGACTATTACTGTTGTGCAATCTTGAAACAAGTGCATACCATAGTGGCTTCTGTAAACTTATATTTTAAATATCAAAATCAATTTTTAAAAAATGTTATTGCAAAATTTTGTGGTCACGATTTCTTTTTTGTTTTGCTCAATTATGATCCTAGTTTTCTGCCCACTATCTGCACATTTGCACTGCAACCATGCTGCTAAGAAAAGTTGCTAATCGACCTCTATCTCAACCAAGACAATGCTAATGATCCGTCGTGCTGAAAAACAAAAGCAGACCCTTCTGAAATATTGCATGACTAAGTACATTAAACCCAGCAATAAAAAGCATGCACATTACATTTACCATGAGAAGTCCTAAATGGATTCAATCACTGTAATGGTGTAGCAGAATGTTCACTTTAAACAATGTTTTTCGTATACGGAGAAATCTTGAAATTACAGAAAAATGTATGAAAATGCACCCTTTGTTTTTATTCATAATCTGTTCAACTTTTATTTTAAAATATAGGTTTTGGACACACGAGACAGAAAATGATAACTGTGAATTTATTTAACACGTTACTTCGATAGATTATATTTTATAATTAATTTGTTATACTTAATGTGAAACTTGACAAAATCATAATAATCCAAAAGATACATGCTAAATATGTTTTATGCAGTAGAGATAAGCTCTAAAGTTGGCCTAACTGCTTTTCCTCATTCACTTTACATCAAGTCATGCACACTATTAGCATAAAGAAATAAGAGCACCATGTGAATGCACATATAAATGTCTCTATGCTTTAAAAGGCTTAATTTGTTTTCAGATATATGCTAAAATTGGTGATGTTAGTCATGCTAAGATTTGGAAAACCTACTGCTATGGACATACAAGCCTAGAAAGTTCTGCAGTCATGATTATGCAATGGTGTTATAACCATTGTGATTCCACTAATGCTACCACCATTTTGTTAAAGAAAGAATAAGTTTACAGATTAGAACAAACCAGGGAAACATTTTTTGCCAGTATATTGCCCATGATTATATTCCTTTTGTTTTGATGATCTTAGGCCAGGACATGCAGCCATCAGTACAGATGGTATTGCCACCTCTGGTGGACATAATCAATCGTGCCAATACACCTAAGACACTGCTTGAAAACACTGGTAAGTTACTGAAGGTGTTACTGCAGTTTCAATAATAAAAGTACATACACAAAGAAGACTTCACATGGCTGTTGCTTTGGTCTCTTGCCCCATGCGAAAAGGCCATTTTGGCATATATTTACAAAAGAACATTTTGTCCAGAGTGTCACTTTATTGCTGAGTGCTGCCATAAAAAACCTCTCCCAAGGAAGGTACTACCGTTGTATCCATAGTCCTTGATAACAATTATTAGTGTAGAGCGAAGTTCAAAGATGGCAGTTATATATTCTTTAAATGTATGCTGATGACAAACTGTGCATAACCATAGTTTAACGTAAAAATTATGTTTAAAAATGGTACATTAAAAAAGTTTGCTGCAACACAGTAAAATCCTGACTTATAGATGCAGAGAGTTACAGGGAGATGTAGGTTTGTTACCAACTCATTAAAACCAGAAGATTAAGTGGTGGGTTAAAACAATTTTCCTAAGTAGACCTAATTTTTTGTTCTTTTGTGAACGTCTTAATCCAGTATTAGTAACTGTTCCCAAATCGATGATGTGCTATTTACAACTGTAAGATGTGGTGGCCTCTATAACATGCATGCATTTTTCCAAATTACAAATATTTATTGGTAAGGTCTCTTGCATCCCAACTTTTTATAGTTATATGGGATTTGTTAAAATCATTTTTGTACCTTTCATGGGAGATGGACTTCATAGCAAAACAACCACATAAAACAATTTCAGTGCTACATGGGAAAAATATCACATTTATTTCTGGTCTTTGGACCCCAAACGCTGGGTCTTAAGAAGGCTCTTTCCTAGGCTGCACATAATTGTGTGAAATCTTTATTGCAATATACATCTTAAATTATCACTAGTAAAAGATGCAAAATTGGCCTGACCCTCCCAAGAGGCACCAAAAGCAACACAATAATGTGGCTGAAGTGTCTTATGTCTGCATGATGGCAAAACTGCACTCGGTCATATATCTTGTATATACATAAGCTATGGCTGTGTGGTTGTGGTGTAAGGCTGATAGTGTTCTGTTTTTAAAAAGAAAGGCTTTATTTTGGACTTGCAAGGCTAAGTGCATTGAGGAAAATACATTGTTTGCTGTATAAACAGCTATTTCTCTCTTGCCCTTTACAGTCCATAGTATTTTTATTTGGTAAAATCATTATTTTTTTAAGTTGTGGATGTTGCACTTTGTGTCTGTGTCAAGTTGCTGTTTGAAAGGATCTCATTCTGGGTAAAATGGGCGCTGATTGGTCACGATCAGAAGCTGATTGACACGTGCATGGGTGTAAATCACTTCTCAACAGCAGGGCAAAAAAAACCCCCCAAAGATTTGTTTTCTGCTGTAGTTGGGGAAAGTGCCTTTATGTTGTGCCATTTGAAGTCTTAAGAAGATTTTGTTTTTGGCGATAAATGATTTGTTTTAAGTTCGGCATGAATGCATCACTGTTATAAAACTAAGCACTTGTTTGCAATCTGGCATTGACCCTTTTTATCATCTTGAAATGTACAACATGGATATAAACAGAACAGAAATATTAAAAGTGCAGATCCACCTATAATTGCCATTTAACTGCAAACCTGCAAAGTGCTGATTCATAAGTGGGGAAAATGTCCCATTATAGACACTACTAAAAACCTGTTGACGTCTTATACTCTTGTGTCATGGAGGCAAGGCCTTCACCTATTTAGCAGTAAAAGCTTGACTACTTTCTCCGTTTTCGGTACAGACAGTTGGCTTTCATAGTGAGAATTAGTGTTCTTTCGGTGTATGTGGTTGTAAACCATCATTGTTATCTACCTTGTTCTGGTAATTGCTACTTGCTTCCTCTTCACTGTGGCAGGGGTTTTTGCAATGATGGTCTGTGGGCTGTAGATGGCTGCAAGAACAGCCATTGGCTTATTTGTTTGCCATGGTGTTCTCGAATCATCCAAAGTCTGCAAGTTTTTTGTAGCCTGACTGTTGGCATTTTGTTTCACTGAAGTATGTGCTGAATGCAGACTTGCTGGACCTGATTTTTAATTTTCACACAATCCTAGCTGTGACTCAAGAATACAGGTTTGTCCCCCCAACATTGAGCTTATCCTTCATGTGAACTCAAAAAGAATTTCTTATCCTTTTCTTTGGTCTCATAGATAATATACATGGTTCATGAGACATGAAACATTGACAACCATACCTCACGTTTTTTTGTAAAGTTTCAAGATTTACAGGTCATAACAAATTTATCTCGACGAATGTGACTGGTAGAAGCAGCATTAGGATATATAGATCTTTTTCTGCAAAGCCATCCAAATACATAAAGATCTGCAGTTATGAAAACTTCAGCTATGATTCATATAGATAACAAAAAAGTTGTCAAGGTAACCTTGTACTTACAGCACCCTTGATGAGAAAGCTCAGCAACCTTTGTCATCCGGGACAAGGAAAAGTTTAGTGTAGCAGAAAGGCTGGTGAATTAATGATCTTCTTTACATTGAACTGAACATTATTCAGCATGTTTGTGCCTTCCTCCCTGGCATTTGTTGCAGAGATGCTTTCTCGTACAATTTTCCCTTATTTTTTTTAAAATACAAAAATATAACTGTACAGTGTTTTTGTTGCAGCAACTTAAAAAAATTCCATTTATTCATTGTTGACTCCTAGTTTTTGACGTCATTTCCAATGACTTGTTTGCACATCTCAACTAAACCTTGTTGCTCAAGAAATCTGGCTTAAAAAAATATTCAAAAAACCTTTCTGATATCTTACAACTGCCTTTAAGTACCAGGTTTCTTTTTCATTTTCATTCATAATCTGAATAAATTTGTATTTTAGACACTATAAAAATGGCTTCCTGGAAGAGAATCCTTTTAGAAAGAGCATTTCTATTAAGTCTTGCAATTTCACTGTCATATACCCTGGCAGTTTTTGTAGTTTCGAATGAAAATTTGTCATTATATTCACTGAGATAAGAATCAGGAGGCTGCAGACCATTACACTAATAAGGGTTGGATAATTGCTTAAACAGTCCCCCCCACCTCTGCTCCACTTCATTTAAAAATACAAGCCCTGTTAATACAACTCAACAAAGATTTTTCTGCACCGGTGATGCATTCATGTTAATAAGATAGGAACTAAGAAGTGTGTATCCATTTATGAATATTGTATTTTGTTCTTGCTTTTAATGCTGATATCTGTATTCTCTAATGTATAACAAATTTCAAGTTTTAAACATGAAGGGCTGCTGTGATTGAAAAAATAGGATGTCAGAGTTGCTTTGTAAGTAGTTTTCTTTGATGTTGTCTTGTGTGTTGTGATGTTTTTCTTTTTAATTTGCAGGTGCTCAGAGGGTAGCAGGACTTAAATGTGTGGGTGGGTCAGAGGGGTTAAAACATACAAGTTATTATCCCCACAAAATCTGAATTATAAAAACCCGGGTCAGCGATAATACTTGATGTTAATAAATGTTGCAGAAGTATTATCAATATATGTTTGTTTCTTTTTAACCACTTTCACTTTTTATTCCAGACATGTTCATGATTTTATGTATGTTTTGTTGATTGGATGTCTTTCTCTGTTTCTTCCCTTTATATTTGCCCCCGTCTACGTCTTGTCAACCGTGGTATCATAGCCATAACAATTGGGCGTCTGGGGTTAGTTTGCCCTCAGGATGTTGCTCCCCATTTACACCAGTTTATAAGGCAGTGGTGTGTAACCTTTCTTTCTCTTTACATTATTACTATTATTAATATTGTTTTCTTGATTTATTGCTTTATTTCTTGACATTTCAAATTTATTTAAGTGCTGGCACTTTATTTGCATTTAATCTTTAGAGCAAAATAGGTTGTTTTTTTTTTTGCCTTTAGCGTGAGCAGAGATATTTTGTTTGATTTTAGCATGAAAAAGTTATTTTCCCTTCTCCCAAACACAGTATATTTAGGTTTGTCAGAAAAACCAGTCCCTTCCTTTTTATTTTAAATTCGAAAATTAAGCTTAATAGGCACGTTCGATTAGTTAAAAAGGGATTGTTTCTTTGTGCTTAATACATAAATATTGTCTTTGTTTTTTGTGTGAAAAAGTTCATTTATGAGATCTTCAGTTAAACACTTAGTTTGTAATAATACAGAAACTTATGCAGTGTTGAGCTATAGTATGGATTTTCCCTTTAAGTTCAGAGGCTACTGTCAGATTTCTGGAATGGACTTGTCTGTTCATGCTTTAATATTGTGTTTTGTATTGTAGGGCTTTAGGTGGATGTGTTTCAGTATTCGTGTTCTGAATAAGTGAGGTGTGCCTCCTTTTAAGTTATGATTATTGTCATGATGCACAAAGTGTACTAAGTTGGTGTTAAAAACTTATTTGGGCATCACCTGATCACAGCATAGCTTAGGTGATATTGATGATAACCTTTCAAACTGTTACACATAAAACTATAAATTTGTTCATGGTGCTGGGCAGAGATCTGTAATCCTTTGAAAGGAAAATTTTAGAACATTACATTTCATTAGAAACCAGTGACAGCTCTTTGCCCAGCTTGTAAACAGTCACTCTGCATGTTTATATGTAACAAGCAACAGATACAGTTCTCAAATTATTTCAAATTAGGTGCACATCTCTGCGAAACATTCGTGACAATGAAGAGAAGGATTCTGCTTTCCGAGGTGTGTGTCTCATGATTGGTGTGAATCCAGCTGGCGTTGTGCAGGACTTTATTTTCTTCTGTGATGCCATAGCATCTTGGATGCATCCAAAGCCAGACTTAAAGGAAATGTTCTACAAGGTATTGCAACATTTTAATTACACAGGCCTTCTAATCATGTCTTGGAACAGGCTAACTAAATGGTTGGCTATAAATGCAGTTGATGCCCCCTCTCCTCCAAATACATGTTTTAGGTTTTCAGTACTTATTAAGACATCAGTAGTTTGTGACTTATTTTTTAAAACGTCTTCAAACCTCTAGAGTAATCTATCAACCAGTGGTAGGATTCTCATGCAACTTCTGCATCTTTATAACTGAACATTTTGTAATTAGGTAGGCTTTCTGTGATCTGATATTTTTTTATGTGTAAAAATCTGCTACAGTCTGTCAAAAGGAAGAAACTCCCATCCCCCTTCCTCCCATGTTAATCCTTTCGCAGGATTTCATGCTTATATGTGCCATATTAACCATGTGAGCATTTTTACAAAATCACTAGATTGGTGGGCAAAATTGTATCTTAACTAGTTAAACTAGATTGTACAAACTAAGATCAGGCCTAGATTAAGAATTAAAGCTAAGGTTATTTAATCTGAAATTATGCTTAGTTATTGTCATTTAAAAAGTGTTTTGTGGCTTGGTGAGTATATCCACTAATATTCATATGCAGGTATAAAACTTAATTTCTCTGCTTCTATCTGGCGAGTTTTGTATTAATTACAGATTCTTCATGGTTTCAAGACTCAAGTCGGAGAGGAAAACTGGGCAAAGTTTTCTGACCAGTTCCCTCAACCTCTACGTGAAAGGCTTGCTTTGAACTATGGTGTGTGAAGCAGCCCCTGTGTCACGAAATAGGTAAAGGATTTTTAACATTCGATACAGTTGAACGAGCAGCCAACCCATTGCCACATTTTTTTCTGAAGAACTGGTTTGGATGTGACTTGGATTAATAAACAGTGCTGCATATTTTGGATACTGTGTAGTGGTTTTTTTTTCTTAATGCACTTGGGCATGGGCATTTACCTCTACATTGATTCCAAGATTTGCACAAATTTAAATAGCATCAAATAAAAAACTTATCAGAAGGACAAATTAAAATAATAATAGTAAGGAGAAGTAAACTATTCCTGCTTTAGTTTGCAAAATCAGTTTTTGGAAATGGATTTATACGCAGTGTATGATAATTGAAAACTGGCTAACTTAGTTGGATAGCAGAGTGTCAGAACTGAGGCACACTGGTTGTGACACCTGTCTGGTTCAGAAAACTTTCTCCAGTTGACCCAGCTATCGGGAACGGGTACCTGACTCCTTTAAAAAGTGGAGGTGGGATGAAATGACAGCATGGAAGAGATAATGTGCACTGGCCTGGCAAACAGCTGGCTCTAAGAAAAATAAGGTTTCTAACATATCACTTCCCAAATGGCCTGAAAAATGGTTACAGGATGATCTTTTTATTTTCGTTAACATTGCTAATGGTGCCACAAGTACCCACTCCCCAGAAATTTTTCATTGTTGGTGAAATTAGTTCTACAATGGTATAAAAAGTAAGTCTTTGCATGTCTTTGCTTTCCATATAAAAAATATACATCCAGAAAAATTTATCCTGCATCAAATGTGTTACAGTTTCTGCGTTAAGGGATGCTTACACGAAAAAAACAATATAATTTGAATTTTTCAGATGAGGGGGTCAGTCAATGGTGCCACCAGCCGCCAGTCTGCGCAGTGGATGCCACCGGGGCCAGGGGTTGCAGGGCCGGGTACCGGGAAACAAGTCGGGACCGGGATCGGGGGCCAGGGTGGGCCAGTTAGGAGGGGGGAAACTGCAGCACTTGTGGCAGGCGAAGTTCCTGGCAGAGGCAAGAGGATGCATTTCGGTGCTCCTTAATGCTTACCTGCATGCTGAGTGCAGCACATTATAACTTAATGGCCTCGCTGTGGGTGGGACGCGAATTGGGATGGGTAGATATTCGTGTAACGTGTCACTGTGTTAAAGGGGGGACCTTAACACAAAATGTTACGTGCAGGGGAAAGAGGAATTTAAAACAGTCCTCGCCGTTTGATACCTGTCTTTTTGTCAACCCCCTTTTTTGTCATGCATGTCGGCAGTCCTCTGGGTAGGTCTGTTTTATTTGTCCAGCCCATGTGTCAGCTTACCTAGTGTGCATATCAGAACACAAATCACGTTTACACGTAAGTTACTGGGTGTTTTACCTATTTTTTTTTTCAATTTAGGCAAAAGTTGGTCCAATAGTTGGCTCAAGTTTGCCGTCTAGTGTGCAAAAATCTTGTAGATTCAAGAATGGAAATTTAACAGTTGCAGTGCAGTTAAAAATGAGCTTTGCTAATAATATAGAGTAGGTTTGATGATCTCTAGAAGAGACCGTGCTATAGTTTTTGACATTGCAAGTCATATCATTTGTTGAGATTTCTTTCACATTCTGGCACTTTTTTTTTTATATATACTAGAGCACGATGAGCCACGATCATGGCTTTGCTGTGGAAGTCAATTTTCATTACTTTTATTGCAAAGTTTAAGCTTTCTCCTTTCCAAAAATGTATAGGTTTCCTGGTCTAATTTTTACCTAAGAGCAGCCATGATAAACAGATTTACCCAGTCAGTTGTTAGCCATTCTTTGTAATGCTTATACTTTTATGTAGTGCTCAGAGGGTTTAGAAGGAGCGGTTTCAAAATTGCTGATGGTCTGCAGCTTGCAGCATCAGCAGTGGCTTTTATTACTGTTTATTTTTGCAGGTTGTGTAATAGACTTTGTAGCTAGAAGTTAATCTCTAGTTGGAAAGAATAAACGCTACAGGCTTTGTGTCAATTAGGAAGATGTACATCTGATGGGTTAATCACCTGCAATGTCCGGAGGGAAATTATGCAGGGCCAAGCTAAGACTTTGGATAGGTTTTAAAGACTAACTCGAGTTTTAAAATAAAGTTGAAGGGAAGGGAGGGGTAGTTATAAGATTCGACTCCTCACATCTATTCCATTGCATGAAGTTTCATCATACTTTTGAATTATCACTTTATTTTTGAAGATAGTTTGAAGTTATTTTGTTTGCTATTAAGGTAACGCTTTGTTTACATGTGCTCCAAGCTTACATGGGTTGTAACTTTGGAACTTTCAGTAATAGAATGTAGACCATGCCACATGATAAACTGTAAACGACCCTTCAAAAAAGTGGTTTTACTTTTGAAAAATAGCAACCATGTTTTCAGAAACTCTAAACTTTTAGTTGAGTTTGCCTTGACGTTTATGATTACTGAATAATTTAGCTGAAAATCCCAAGACTGTAGCCAAACAAAAAAGATAATAAAGCCAAAGATAATTGGCCCTTGGTTTCATAATGAGAAGGCAGCTTTTCAAATGGCTTGAAAATAATTAAGTTTAATAAAAAGTTTTAGTGCAAGTATGTATTTTTATGTCGTTTCATGTTTGATTTTTATAACATGTAAAGCAAAAGCTTTCCTTTAGAATCTTGATTATAGGAGGTAGGGGCTTCTAACCCTTTTTTAAAATTATTAACATGTAGAAAAAGCAAATGTGCTGCAAATGATCTTTAAATGCAATACTTATTCTCAACTTGCATTGGTGATAATTCTCTCCCTTTTGCCAAACGAATGGAAAGTGAATAACATTTTAAGCTGCACCTTAACATAATGCATCACAAGAAGTTTGTGAAGAATGTAATTACGCTTTTGAATAGGAGCTTTAAACTAGCTTATATGGTAGCGCACTTTAACAGACATTTGTTGAAAATGGTACTCAGTTTTAGAATACACATGATTGTCCCACCCAAGAGGTTTAGGCCTAAGCATGGCGCGTGCACACTAAACATAAGGGCTTCGATTTGTGCTGGTTTGTGATTCATCAGCAATTCACTTTTTTCCGATCTCGACAGACATGAACCGGGGAAAGACACGATGAATCTGAGCTAGTCCCACCTCAGCTGTGGTTATGCATATTTTTTAAATTATAGATTGCCACTCACCATCCAAATGGCAATCATTTTTCTTATGAAGGCATGAGCAGTGTCTGGTTATTTCTTGCCAAAGCATGGTCCATCACAGGTGATTGGACGCAGTTCACTTTTCAAAGGGTGTTAACTGCACACAAGGCATTGAGCAGTTTGGCCTTTGACACATTTTGCTCAGCTTGTATTTATCTTATTCCACATCGTTCCTTACACTTCACTGGTGCTGTTAAACCAGATGGGTAAACAGGATTAGTGGCTGGTCCATAACAGTCCTGTTGTGATCACAGCCCTAAACCAGTTGAAGTTGTTTTCTTCCGCTTTTTAAAGTGGTCAGCTCAATACGTATGCAGTATGGTTGTAAGTGTGCATGCTTTCTTAATGACTGGCAAAATTTGGGGCTGAAGTATCAGACAGTGTTAAGCATTTTTAAAAAAAAAAGTTGTAATAACGTTGCATGGTCAAGAGTACTATGTGTTGCTGGCACAGCATAAAGCTCTTGTCAAGACAAAGTTTTCTAAAGTTGTCTTGCAAAAAAGTTATATTTGTATAGTTGCATTTAGAATTTTCATAGCTTGATAAGAAAACTGTAGTCCTTTTATTCCGGCAGCTAACAGTTTATAAATGTTTAATGGAAATAGGGAAGTGTTTGGGAAACAAAAGTGTACTGATAGTCGTGGAAAAGTTGACAGTATAAATGCATTTTGGCTGACAAATGATGGTAACTACGTAAGCTGCATCATTGAGCTTGTCTGCACTTTAAAAGACGAAAGAAAGCGATATAAATGTTGGTACTTATTTATGGTTTATTATTTTATGAAGTTGTGATTAATTATATGATATTTATTTGTGATGGTCTCTATATTTCTAGTTATTTCACTTAATGATTGGGTTATGAAGGCGTGTCTGCTAGCGAAGGGGTCTTGTCTGTCGGTTTGCCTTTACTTTCTGAGTTGTTTCGTGAAGTGTGGTAAGATGAGTGTTAATGTCACGTAGGAAGAGGGCTGAATGTTGGGATTTCCCCATAAAATTTTCCATTGTCTAGCATCTGTTCTTATTCATTGTGTTTAATGTCAATTGTTTGTTTATGTTAGGATGTTTTATTTGAAATGTGATTTTTTGTGCATCATGTTGGTAATAAATTGGGGATACTATACTGATGTTTAATGGTTTGAAGTGAGAGAACAGAAAGTTGCATGGATCACGTTGGGTTGCGAAACTGTTGTCCTTTTGGAAAGCAGGTAAAGCATATGCCAAAATGTTAAAATTGCGAGGGCGTGGACATAAGCATGCAGTTCACTTATTGGTGAAGCAGATTTTCCAAGTAACCGCAGTGCAGGACACTGGCGCTTGCTCCTAGTTGGGTACATTTTAAGTCTCGATGAGAAGCCCTCTTCTGTTCGCAAAATAAGTGCCTACAAACGTCACTAAGAAAAGAATCGTGACATGCGTAATTCACGTTTCGAGTGCTAATGAGGGGCTGTTGCTTGATCGGTGTCCTATGGTAACCAATCAGCATTTAGCAGTTCTCAGTGCCGTTCGCAAATTGGAAAAAGGGGTCGAACGTATGTGTGGCTTATCTTTTTATATATGTATAGCATTCTTTGATTGTCAGCGTATTCTGCAAGCTACACGATTTCACCTTCATGGAACTAGTTGATTGAACGCGGATCATTTATCTGAAATACGTACAGAAAAGTGAGCTGAGCCATAAGGAAAGGACTGAAGGCAGCTAGGGAGAAATGGATCCAGTGCCGGCCAGTAGAAGAGGGAAAGAATGGAAACAGTCATTAATCAAACCTCTTCCGAAAAAAATAAAACAAAAGGAAACAGAAAACAATGCCGGAACTCCAAAATGTCACTCAAAAGGTCATGCTGAAAGTGATCACAATTACATCACCACAACCGCCGAGAAACTGCTAGCAGAATAGGTTGGCTTCAGACCAGGTAGTAACATCCTGCTTACAGTGCTGTTTTCGGACCTCAGCGTATGCCATTCGTACCAAGGAGCAAAAACCAGTATCACTCTGTGTTGCACCTCACTTACAAGCAGCCGGAGAAGATATTCAGCAGGTAGAGACTCTCCCTCTCTTACCAGCTCCTCCTTGGACTCTTCCTGTTCCAGAGATGATAATAATAATAGTGAAGATTTTTATAGCGCATTCACACTCATAGAGAGCATGCTCTTAGCGCTTAAAATGGGGAAGAGACGTGGACTAAGTAGATACAGAACAAAGGGGACGAAAGAAAACGACAGTACTGACGACGAAACAAAACAAATCGGTCTCGATCTTTCAGGTTTCAAAAAAGGTGACACTTGTGACCTCATCTTTCTCCAGCGCTTTCAAGAACTTCTTTCTATCCTGGATTCTGTTCTGTCTTTACAGATGGCTCCAAAATTTCAAACGGTGGCCCTGTAGCTGCGGCAGCAGTTCCGTCCTGCCAGCCGCAACAGGCCTCTTCTGCCCGACTTGCGGATAGCTGCTCTATTTTCTCTGCGGAACTTCACGCCATCTTGCTAGCCTTGGCAGCATGTTCACCGCTCTTCGGAGCAAAACTTTCTGATCATCTCAGACTCTTTATCTGCTATCTAAGCCCTTCTCTCCCAACGTTCTGACCACCCCTTTGTGGTTCAGTTTCACACTCTCCATGCAGCTCTAGTCCAACGGAAAAAAGATATTGTTTTCATTTGGGCTTGTGGCCATGCTGGTATCCCAGGCAATGTTAGAGCGGACCGGCCGCCAAGGCTGCATGTCAGTCGCCTGGTAAACTACACTCGATAGTATCAGCAGACTGTAAATCTATCCTCTCGATGGGGCGCCAAGGTTTCAAATGTATAGCTAGAATGTATTCTATAGCTAAAAAATTGAAATGTATATATATATAAAGTGAATTGGATAGCAACTTCTGAGTATAATATAAATGAAACACCTCGGTTTTTACCGAGTTTTTCTCTCTCTAGCTATACATTGCGATGTATAGCTATACATCGCATTTTATACTTATAGAGTGCAATGTATAGCTATAGAATGTAATCTATAAATATAGAATGAATTGTATAAATATAAAATGCAATGTATAGCTATACATTGCATTCTATAATGTATAGCTAGAAATAGCAAATTTGAGAAAATTCCCCTCTTGGCGCCCCAGTTTTTTTTTTTTACTGCAGGCTCCTTTTGTTTTCTTTGCTTAGGTCCGTCCCATCGGCAGCTATTTTTACCTTATTAAGGCAGATAGGGCTTTATCATAAGATTTATAATAATAATGAATGAAGATTTTTTATAGCGCATATTCGCACTCATAGAGAGCATGCTCTTAGCGCTTAAAAACAAGGAAGAGACATAGACTAAATGGATAGAACACGAGGGGCGTAAGAATAAACGACAGTACTGACGACAAACAGAAAACAAAGATGGAAAACACAAAAAGACACCATGTCAGAACATAGAAAATATAGGGATTCTGCAGAGAAAGATGATAGAAAATTAGCAAGAGCAGAAGGGGGGAGGGTAAGAAGGACGAGCATTGTGTGGACTGTGTTAGATTTAAGCTTTTTATGCCCCGATAGTTTCTGGTTTTTGGTTTGTTGATGGCCTTTTTGGGCCATAACGCTCCTTTTACATATTCCCGCCTCTCAAATGTGTTTCCTGTTTTTTGTGTGGGTTTTTAATTTTTACGATGTCATATTTATATCACTTGGGGGTTCTTTGTCCCAAAACATTTAAAAATAAGATTACTTTTTCTCGCCGTGATATAGTCTTAGTTGCTGGCACGGCGTTAAACAAAAACAAACAGGTAGTACCACAGTTGAGCAGATCTTTAACTGTCGCATCCTGATATAAAAGCATCTTCAGCATCAGCGGGACTTCTGTCACAACTTCATCGACTTTAAAAGGGGTTTTGACAGAGTCTGGCGCGAGGTAGCCCCTCGTATAAGATGCGAAAGGGTAACAGAGGTTTTCTTCCACACGGTAGTAGGCGTCTGTCAAGGGTGACCCCTATCACCGGTGCCGCTTTTATAGTCCGTCCCGCTGTCCAGGCCTGCTGGCCGCTACAAACACCAAGTACTGTTCTTTCTTTTAGTGTCATTTATATCGGCAGCAACCTTTAAAGGTGAAGTCAACGTACAAACAAAATGACGTTCTTTTCCCTAACGTAATTCTTAGTTGGTTTAAAACAGAAAACAACGTGCTGACCACCTCTACGTCCCCCTTCCTCAGTGTTCACGTTGTAGGCGACAGTCTAATTCGACTACTGGTAGAACTGGGCTTGACTGTCGGTCATCCCACCTCCAAACAGCTTATTAGTATCTAAATTGGATGCAGATTTGATTTTTCTGTACAATGCGTACATAAAAGAGAGAGAGAGAGAGAGAGAGCCTATAACTCGTTATTTGAAACACGCATCTAGTGCCCTATTTATGTCAACATCAAGTGGTGGTGCAGCTTCGAAACAGTATCCTACTTAGTAGTTTACAATTGAAAGTATCTCGCTTATTAGGGTTTCAAATAAATCTGTTAAACGTAAAACACTGACCCTGTTTATGACCTACACAATCTGTTAAATACTTTCTGCAGAACAGCTTAACATCGAGATTTAGTAGTTAATATGAAAAAGTCTTAATACAATTATTGGTAAAACAGAAGTATTTTTATGATGACAACAAACTGGGAATAGTTAATACAAATATCTTGGAATTGTCGACTCATATTTTCACACACCCCAGTGGATGTAGCCGCTAAGAGTAATTTAATTAGCCTATTAAACGTCTCTTGAAAGCTAGGGTTAATTTAAATTGTTTTACACGCACGTAAATGCGAAACGATTAGTCTGTGATGATATATGGGGCTTATGTGTACATATTAATAACATTATTGAAAAAAGTCCAATGAAACGTTTTTTAAATATCACATCCAGAACTCCCAATAGCATGATGTATGGTGAATGTGGTCACTACCCAGTTTTTTTTAATGCATGTGTAAAATGCGTGCGTTGCAAATTGATTGAGGATAATTTACCATAAGATCGTTTAGGGAGAAAAGCTTTAAAGACCAACCAGAATGGTTTGCGTTTTTTTGCAGATATCGGTAGATATAGGCGAAATAAAACTAATTGTACATTTTAACCTCCAAAGCCCATAGGTTAATTAAATATCCGCTACGATTCGCACCTGCGATCGACGGGCGTCGCTAACAGTGTACTACGCCAAACTAGTGCACCATTCACAACACTGCCAGCCGTCAACCCCAAACACAGAGAATGAGTTCGGATTATTGGGACACTGCATTTCTCTTGGTTTTGAAAAACTGCTACTTTAGTACTGTGACATAAGGCAAGTGTTGGCCTTATTCTGAAAATGTAGAAATCCGTAAAAGGTTTAGTGCGAGCTTGGGAAAATAAAAGATGGCGCGAAGCCGACATAATGATGTCTCTGCTACGTGTTCTAACTGGAGAGTTTATTGAATGCCACCACTCATAATACCCACAAACCAATAACACAACATGGTGTCAGAAGTGAGCAGCAAAGTGCTAGCTATGTGATTTCTCCAGGAACTTTCAGGTGGGCAAGTTTTTCCCATTTCGAAATATTGCGCAGTACGTTCCACTTCGCAATGTGACATTTCTCGCAGCATGTCTTTATAGAGTGTGGTTGGATGATTCAAAGTTTTGTGTACTCTACATAAGTTTTGACTTGCGGTGCTTAGTACAAACATTCGTGTACCCCACTTCAAGAAAGTTGGTTACTTCGTTTTTTGGTGGACACCAGCAACATGGCAGAGACACACCAGAGAAAACATTTCACTGCAAACGTTCCGGTTCCATCAAAGCTGGATTTGTCTTCTAACATTGAAGTAAATTGGAAAAAATTTCTTCGTCAGTGGCAGAACTATGAGGTAGCAACGCGCCTTGATAAAGAAGATTCAGCTTATCGTAGTGCAGTTCTATTAGCTTGCATTGGCGAGGACGCACAAGAAATCTACGAAGGATTATCCTTTGAAGAAGGGGAGAACAACAAAGATATCCAGACTGTCATCGACAAGTTCAACGACTTCTGTTTAGGTAGCACACATGAGGTGTATGAGAGCTACAAGTTTCATAGCCGATACCAAAACAAGGATGAGTCAGTTGATACTTACGTCACAGCTTTACGCAAGTTAGCAAAATCATGTGATTTTAAGGATGTTGACCGCATGATTCGTGACAGACTTGTGATCGGTGTTCAAGATGACACTATGCGTGAAAAATTGTTGCAGAAGAAAACACTCAAGCTTCCAGAGGCAATAGAAATTTGCAGAGCTCATGAGACTTCCAAGACTCAAGCACACTCGATGGTGGTAAGCAACAGCGGGAGTACAATGGAGAAAACCATCAACAAGATTCAGAAAGGCCAGCGAAAAGTTCGTTGCGGTATGAAGTCAGGCCTTCGGGGAAAACCAGAGACTAAGCCATGCTCTCGATGTGGAAAAGGTTCCCACAACAGAGATGGTTGTCCTGCAAAGAACGCTAAATGCAGAAAATGTTCCAAGATTGGTCACTACGCTGCAGTCTGTCGCTCTTCAGGTTCTTCTAAGATTCACGCAGTGGAAGAGGAAGAAGAAGACGAAGAAGTTTACATGGGTATGATTGTGGGCAGTGTGACAACAGATCCTTGGACAGTCAGTCTCCTGATGGAAGACACAGAGAATGTGTTTAAGCTTGACACCGGAGCTGATGTTACTGTTGTACCTCAGACCGCAGTTCCAGCAGCCAAGCGACCACTGCAGAAAGTGCGCAAGAAACTGTATGGTCCAGGTCATGTTGAGATAGCTGTGGAAGGCATGTTCAAGGCAAAACTGACATACAAGAATATCTCTACAGTGCAAGAAGTGTACGTCGTAAAAACACTCGAAGAACCATTGCTAGGTCGACCAGCCATTACAGCGTTGAAGTTGATTGAGAGAATCAACACAGTTATAGAGGATCAGGAAAAGCAGTACAGGGAAGAATTTCCAAAACTTTTCAGAGGACTAGGAAGTCTACAAGATCCTTACAAGATTCGTCTGAAAGAACAAGCTGTTCCATATGCAGTAGCAGCTCCAAGGCGTTTACCTTTACCCTTGAAACAGAAAGTTAAGACAGAATTGGATCAACTTGAAAAACAGGGAGTGATTCGCACAGTCACCAAGCCCAGTGATTGGTGCGCCCCAATAGTAGTGGTGCCCAAGAGTGACGAGAAAGTAAGAATCTGCGTCGATCTGAGCAAACTAAACGAAGCAGTTCGCAGAGAGAACTACCCGTTGCCGTCAACAGATGAACTGTTAGCCCAGCTGTCAGGAGCAAAAATGTTTACAAAGCTTGATTGCAAAAAGGGCTTCCATCAAATTCCACTGGATGAAGGAAGTCAGGAGTTAATAACCTTCATTACACCTTTTGGAAGGTACTGTTATACACGTTTACCCTTCGGGATAAGTTCAGGGCCAGAAGTATTTCAACGACGAATGTCTCAACTTCTTGCGAACAATGAAACTGTCATTTGTGACATTGACGACCTGCTCATTTTCGGTAAGAACAAGCAAGAGCATGATCGTCACTTGAAGAAAGTGATGTCGACGCTTCAAGAAGCGGGCATTACCCTGAACGATGAGAAGTGCCAGTTTGCCAAAGAGAAGATATCCTTTCTCGGGCACATCATCTCGAAAGACGGGATCGCCATAGACCCAGAGAAACTGCTGTGAAGAATTTTCCCAAGCCAGAGAATATTTCTGATCTCAGAAGATTGTTAGGAATGATTAACCACGTTGGGAAGTTTGCAGGCCCTAACCTCGCAAACGACAGCAAACCGCTACGTGACCTGCTCAAGAAAAACAATGAGTGGTGTTGGGACACTGCTCAAGAAACCTCGTTTGAGAGAATTAAGAAACAGCTGACTGAAACTCCAGTGTTAGCACACTATGGTACTGACAAAACAACCGTCGTCTCAACAGATGCTTCATCTTTCGGTCTCGGTGCAGTATTACTTCAGAAACAGTCAGATGGTCACCTTAAGCCAGTTTTCTACGCATCAAGAAGTATGACGGAAACTGAGCGCAGGTACGCGCAAGTTGAGCGTGAAGCACTTGCAGTGACTTGGGCGTGTGAAAAGTTCTGTGACTATATCACAGGACTTCGTGATCTCACAATCGAAACTGACCACAAGCCATTATTGTCTCTACTGAAAACAAAGAACCTTGAAGATCTACCTCCGAGAATTCAGAGATTCCGGATGCGCCTGATGAGGTTCAAGTACAACATTGTCTACACCAAAGGCAAGAATCTCGTGACTGCTGACACACTCTCACGAGCCCCAGCAAGAAACACTCCGAAAGATGAGAGAAGTGAAGAAGAAGAGATCTTCATCAAGCAAGTGATTCAGAGCTTGCCAGCCAGTGAAAATCGCATCGAAGAAATCAAGAACGAGACTGCAAGAGATACTGTTTGTAAGACAGTACTGTATTATCTTCACAATGGATGGCCACGTTCTAGTCCAGAGCAGGAAGAACTGAAAGCGTTTTGGACAGTACGATCGGAAGTCACAGAACATGATGGACTTCTTCTCTACACATCAAGACTGATCATCCCTGAAGTACTGAGAACAGACATTCTTCACAGACTTCATATTGGACATCAAGGCATCGTAAAATGTCGTGCCTTGGCCAGCGAGAGTGTTTGGTGGCCAAAGCTTTCTCAGCAGATAGAGTCCATGGTACAGAGGTGCACAATTTGCATCAAGGAGAGGCCAATCCCTCCTGAGCGCCTTATTCCCTCTGTCACACCAGCATTCCCTTGGCAGAAAGTTGGAATGGACATCTTTGAACTGAAAAAAGAGCAGTACTTACTAGTGGTGGACTATTATTCACGTTATATTGAGTTGGTACACCTGAAGAATACTTCGGCAGAAACAGTCATCAACCATGTTAAGAGCATTTTTTCCCGCCATGGAATTCCACAAATTGTCATCTCAGACAACGGCCCGCAGTTCTTCAGCAAGCAATTCCAAACGTTCGCTCAACAGTACGAGTTCACTCACACAACAAGCAGCCCGTACTACCCACAAGCGAATGGCGAAGCTGAACGCGCCGTTCAAACCGTGAAATCAATCCTGAAGAAGGCAGATGATCCTTATTTAGCGATCATCACATATCGCGCTACGCCACTTCAGCAAGGTCTCAGTCCAGCAGAACTGTTGTTCGGGAGAAGACTACGCACCATGGTCCCCACCATACCATCTCAATTTTCCGAGAAAAAGGAAAAAGAAAGGAAGGACTTTCATAAGAAAAACGAGATGCAGAAGTTGAAACATAAACAGAACTTCGACAGAGCACACCGTGCCAGATCAGCCGCTGAGTTGGAACCAGGTCAGCCAGTTTGGGTGAAGCCAACCCAGACACCAGGGACAATCATCACGTCTCTGCCCAACAGGTCATATGAGGTAGAGACTCCCTACGGTCGACAAAGACGCAACCGCCGCCTCTTGATTCCCAGAGATCCCAATCCCGAGAATCCCAGACCTATTCCAAAGAATCTGTCATCTCTTATTCCAACAAACCCAAAGTCCGAAGAGGATCCCGACCCCTGGTCTGGTATACACTCAGACGATCCAGACGTTCCTGTTGCCAATACAGAGCCATGTCTAGGAGCCGCAGCCGGGAAGGTGCCAGCGTCCAAAGTCATCGCTCCTCCAGATCAGACTGTCAAGACGACCAAGAGTGGTCGCACCATCAAGATCCCACAGAAACTTGACTTGTAAATGATTGACTCGAATCAAACGCACATAGACTTGAATAGGAAATTCAAGAATATTAAAAGTTGTGTTATAGTGTAAGAAAATTGCAAAAGTAATAATAAATGCTCTAACTAGGAAAGTTAGGTGTGAAGGATTCAGGCTAAAATTAATGTTAATTAAGTTAGGTTGAAACATTAATGTCCATTAACTAAAGAAAGGGAGATGTGACATAAGCCAAGTGTTGGCCTTATTCTGAAAATGTAGAAATCCGTAAAAGGTTTAGTGCGAACTTGGGATAATAAAAGATGGCGCGAAGCCGACATAATGATGTCTCTGCTACGTGTTCTAACTGGAGAGTTTATTGAATGCCACCACTCATAATACCCACAAACCAATAACACAACAAGTACGAGAAATGCAGACTTTCAACGTCTGAATAATCCGAACGCTCATTCTCTTTCTCTGTTTGGTGTTGGCTGCTGTCTAGGTTGTGAATGGTGCACTAGCGTGACGTACACTGTTAGCGGTGCTCGTTGACCGAAGGTGCGAATCGAGTACTTTGCTAGCGAACAATTAATTAACGGATGGGTTTTGGAGGCTAAAATTTGCAGGTTAGGGTTATATCGCCTGTTTCTACCGATATCTGCAAAAAATGCAAACCATTCAATATGGTTTTTAAATGTGTTGGCAAATCTGTACAATAACAAAATAATCTGGGTCTACTATACTATGCGAACACTTTATCAGTATAGTTTTGATTTTGTTTGGGAATGTCAGGGTATTATTAAATGGTTTTTGCGAGAGTTTAGGTTTAGAAATTTTGACTGTTTTGAACTATAGACTGGCATAGTAAAATAGTAGCAGTATGTATTCATTTTCTTTTGTTTTAAATCTTCCTTAATTTTTAGTAATTATCTTGTAGATCTCAAACGTGTTGGCATGAAATACCCATTTACAAGATTTAGATCAGATACAATAAATTTCAATTGCCACAAGCAGTATTACAAAAATACAACAGATATTTCTCTAAAATTCCCACACTGTGACAGCCATGGAAACAGCATTACACTATGTTTATGTCCCAAATACAATTACCTAAGCCAACTGTATATCCCCCTAAAATATTTCAAGTACCCTTCTCAATTCCGTCTGTCTGCGTTATTTACAAATACATCAGAACAACTATTATGTAGCGTGGCATGTTTTTAGTATAACGCACTGAAAAATTCGTCTGTTTTTTGCTGTCAGCCTTAGCTCCCGCGATCGGGTTTGCTGACTCATGAATATTTTTGGACAACCATGCAGGGTGCGCTACGAGACATGACCCGCTGTTTGGTATGCGTAACGTTAAGTAATGAACTTATTAAAGATTATAATATTCGTTCATGCTTTTTCATGGAAAATTTTCTTCATTTTGTGATACGTTTAGGACATCAGTCCCGTCGCCATGTGAGCCGGTCAACCCAGAATGGTTAACCTGCCTCCAATGAAATTTGCCCTTTTATTTCACGCTTGAAAACCGTCCAGTAGTACGTGAGGTAGCAAATATTTGCTGGGTTTTTCCAACAGAAGGCCTTTGCCGACGTCAGTAGTGCGTTTTGCCAATGTGGTTGCTGGAAGTGTTGAAAAGTTGTGCAATTAGTAATACTTTCAGCAAGTCTCATCAGCAGTTTTTCGTCTAGGAGGGCTTTCACGATAATTATAGAAACGATGACCTGTATTGCAAAAATGGAATCTTCATCACCCAAACCCGCAAAAGACAAACGTAAACGGTAAGTGCACTCTCAATATTATCGCTGATTTTAAACGATGTGATAACATACTATATGACTGTGCAGTAGACTTAGTTTTTTGTGATGGATTTATTGCACGTTTACTCGTTTTATATGTTCAGAAACACTATGATAATGTGTCCAGCAACAGAATAGAATAATTTTGAAAGACTTGTTTTGCATCTTGCAGTTAACACATGGACGATGGCATTACACTTTTTTTTTTTTACTGTTGGTAAAACGTAGATATTAAAACAGTATTATACTTTTATATTATTCAGGTGTCAGTAGTTCTGAAATTACCACCATTGTCAATGAGGTTGGAGATGTACCTATAAATATATACGTATCCAAGCAGCTTGCACAAGCACCTTTTCAAATAGTGCAATCAGTAGTGACATTGCACAATCCAGACGAGCTTGAGTGGTCATGTGACTCATGATCAGGGTTACTTAATGGGGCTAGTTTCTGTAACGAATTTTTTTTTCTTAAAGGAAACGGGTATCATAGGGCAAATTGAGGGATTACATCAGCAGTTTTTCAATGAGGAACTGCAAATACAGATTCATATAAATGTTAACAAGTAATTAAAAAATCACGATAGTAGAAATGTATGTTCTTCTGACAATCAGGGTTGCTTATTTTAAAAGTAAACTTAACATTTTTAGCATCCTAAAGTGATTATTGCAGATTTTGTGATTCATAAATACAGTTTAAAAACACTTAATCATTTAAGCTATAGTAAATACATTTGCCAAATGAAAACTACTAATTTTATTTATTGGTTGACTAAACGGAGGGAATGATAGGCAGAGGATCTTTTTAACCAGGCCTAGTATGCATGTAAATCAAATAAGGACCAGGGAACATTATGTGCAAGTAAAGAGAAAGGGAGTGAGAGGATATGAGAAAGTGCCTCAAGAAGGAGAGTGCTTCACAAGAAGGGGACAGCATCTCAAGGCCTCGTTCCTTGACTTTTAAAATGCAACACTTTTCAGCTTTTCTTTATTATTGGCATAATATAGCACATGCATTGTCTTTAGTTTAGAATTGTTTGGTAACATTGAATGAATGTATTTGTACATTTTTATTTTATTTGATTAATAGGTGAATCTTTCACTTCTCAAATTCACCACACATTTATTACATTTGTTTTAGTTGTTCAGTAATGTTTTTAGCAAAAATATTATGGTGGGTCATGGCAAGGCATTTAAAGCTGAAATAGTAGATGAGAGATTTGCACAGAGGGTCTGTTGAGAATCTTAGTGACATCTAAAAATATAGTGCTAATCTCAAAAAGTATGAGTTAGAACATGGGAGTAAGGTTTTCTCCAAAATTCTTCTAAGCCAGTGAATAAGTGTGATGTTGTTTATCAGTATGCAATAAAGCTGCAAAGTACAAATATATCATTGAGACTTCCTCAGTGGTTTTTTTTTTTTGCTTTGTTTTGTTTAGTGCAATAATGATAACTTTCTTAGCAGATATTTTGGATTTTTGATTATGAAAATTAGTGTTTCTGAATGTTACGCTTTCTTTTCCAGATATCAGCTAAGTGTAGACCACTCTCTGAGAGCTAGCTTGAGGCAAGCTACAGCTCAAAAGCGTTTAACAGTGGGGCTAGACAGATGTATCAACATTCTTACTAGGTATATATTATTAGGGTTTAAAAATATTTTTGTTTGTGTTACATCTTTGTAAGCTTTTCCAAAAAATGTTTCATTTAAATTCAGACGTAGGGTGGGTGTGAAGGATTGCATTTTTAAAAAATCTTTCTCCTCGTTAGCATTATAGTTCGTAGAAGTCTGTTAAAATCAGTAGTTGTCAAATATTTGTAATTCATACTAAAACTGGGATTTAGTGGTGGGAAAGTAGAAACATTGTTTTTATATTATTTTTATTCTTAATAAAAAAGATGAACAATATAATAAACCAACAAAAATTTGATGAAGTATAAACTATTTTAACCATGGCTTTAAGCATAACAGCTTGTTTTGCTGTGCAGAAACCCAGAGAGGGTTATGGTTTGTCTCTTGCTGCAAGGCTCACCTGGAATAGTCAAAGATTTAACAATTTGGAACATTCAACACATTCTTTTGAAGGCATTTTGTGCTGAGAACCGCATCAACACTGTTCAAGTTACAGTTGACTTGTCATTTCTACGCTTCGTTTGCCAGCTGTCTGGAAGATCAGTGGAGGTTGCTGATAGCGACAAGGCAGATGGTGCTGACTACAACCTAGTTCTCATTGAGGCAAGTTTGTCACTTTTTTTTAAAGTTCAGTAATGGTTGTATATGTCCAAAGTCAAAGCATTTTTTGTTTTTATATTACAGTATATTACTTTTGCTATGCATATTTAAAGATGGAGCATCTTCATCTTCAGTTCTTTATACAAGCATAGGGGCTGTGCATTTTGATTGTTTTTTAGATATTGTATCATACATATAGTTATTTTTTGTATTTTGACAACTTTGCTTTTTTATGCTTCAGCACCATTCAGGAGGGCCTAGCAGAGAAGACCTTATCTGGGCAGCTGCATGCCAGGATGGTCATCTGGACATTGGAACAAAAGTGCCCTGGGACTGAATTCTGCTGATTAGAACATGCAATGGAAAGAAAACCCCCTCAAAAGTATGCATCAGTGATTTTTATATTTTTTTTCTCAGGCTTCATTTCCTCTATAAAAGCTTATTCAAAATTTATTATACTGTTCAGAATGATATTAATCATATATGCATCAGGCTGCAGTGTGCATTGAAAGGAGTGATGGTTATATAAGCTATGCAAATGCAGATATTGTGTAGGGTTTTGATAATTTTTATGCCTTATCATGCTCATTGGAAGAGAAGAAGCTTTTCTTTTATCTTCTGTAAATTGTGCTTGTCTATAGGGACTCTGTGTCCACACACAGGGGAAAAAAAAAGAAGCAGATGTGTCCATCACATGCCAAAGGCAGCCAAGTGCCAAGGTTCAGGAGCCTGAGATACTGCTGCAAAGATTGAATGGCTGCTAAGTGGACTGGCCCAATGAATCACTGTCTTTTGCTTTACAAGAAGGAAAGGAGGAAAAATACTTCTTTTAGGGGACCTTGAAAGTGGGGAGCAAATGTACTGATGGGTCTATTTAACTCTGGGCTCTGTGAAGCAAGTGTGCGAAACACAAAGCTTCAGTGCACAGTATATTTGTTTTTCTTGTGCAAGGAAGCAAAAGAAATAACAGTCATTCTGAGCCAGCCATAGTATGGATGAGAAATGCAGTTCCTGAGACTGTTGAGTGCACAGAATGGTACATTTTATAAAGAAAGGTTGAGGAGGTGAATAGGAAACACAGAATGATGTGATATTTACACAGAAACATGGAAATGACAACACCATACTTGGTTTGCACAGAAGGGGAAGTTACAGCATGTGCAGGATATGGCTAAGTCACTGGTGTTGCTATAATTTGTTAAACGATGAAAAAGACACCACGAATAACAGCTTGATTATGTGTTTTCTTTGAAACTTTGGAGAAGATTTACTCTTGGACGTTTTCTTAAAAGCAAATGAGAAATACAGTCTGGTTTTTAAAACCAGAAAATTGCAGAGCTTGGGAAAATAGAAATTCAAAAAATAACATTCAAAAGACTCCAGAGGTTGAGGACAGCTCATTTTTTTGACAGCATGGTTTTATTATCTTTTTTTGATGACAAGATTGTCATTATGCGGAAATTATGACTTTCAGTTGTCTGTCCTTACATTAGTGATGATCAGTGAGGAGAGAGGCTTTACACACACCACACTTGTGACATTTCACAGTGGAGTAGTGATAAATGTCATGTGTACACTGTAATAAGTGCAAAGAGGCATTTAATGTTGTGTAAAAACAATAACATTTTTTGAGAGGTTAATTTAAACTTCTTTCAAAAATTTGTTTTCTTTCTGAATTTTTTTTCTGCTATGTAGAGCATATAATTCTGTTTCATATTTATATATAAAACCCATGCATGTATCAAAACCTTCCTTTACCTATTTGTGTGAACTGTGTGTTCTTAGAAGTTGCTGTGAAATGGTGAATTTAGCATATTTTTCCTTATTCCTAACCTCTTCTGTTGTTGATATCCAAGGTTGTGTATATATTTGCAGTTTTAATTTTCTGGATTAGCAAATTTTGTAATCATGCATGCAGACACATGCACAACCACCCTAAATTACTGCATTGTAATACAGTATCATAATATCAATGATAAAATACAATTTCCTAATTTACTCTTTTGGAGAATGTTTTATGTCCTGTGTCTGAGATGCAGATATCAATATGTGTATCAAGATTTGTGTCTTAATTTACAAAGTAGCATGAACATGTTTTCATTCCTGAAATTCCGCCTGCGCCTGTTCCTCTTGCCGGTATTCTTGAATGACATCAAGAGACCCGCTTACACCAACCAGACTCCTTTTCTTTATCTCCCCATCCTGCATAGATGGGCAGCCTTTCACGTGGTCAACATTACAGTCTTCTTTACTGTTTTTAATACGCCCTCTTCGTATCTTGATAACTCGTACAAAACACCTAAGAGTGCGATCCAGTCTGGATCACCAGCATTCTTAAATGGACAAATATGGACCAACGTTTTGCAGAGTTTGTCCATGTTTGTCCGGTTAATAGGGCCTTCGGGGAAGCAGTACGCACTGAAGCACAAGCATATGAACCAGAAGGCAGCAAATGAGGTAGCCGTTTAACAGTGACATCAACACAAAACGCGCGGCAAACAATATGCTTCCTAAAATAAGAGAGAACGCGAGGAAGGGTAAGGGGGGGTGCATATTCACACACATCCTGCAGCAAAGAAGTACGCCTTTGTTTCCTACTCGCTAGATCCTGCCCCCCGTGTCTTCTGAATGGCAGTGCATTTATGAAACATTCTCGCCAGTCATCTGGCAATTTTCCAGCAAACAGGCATGATACACGCTTCTGCCAATTAAACCACATAGCTAATTAACTTGATCCACGTATCGATAGATTAGTACGCAGACAGAGAAATGCATTCACGCTCATCTTTTCATCAATCAGTCCATGCACACAGGTAGGTAAATGGAATGGTTAATAGGGGAACAGTCATAAATGCAGGCTGTGTCAGACATCATCGTCAGAGTAATAGATTGCTCACTTCTCTACCGTGCATTGCATGGGGATGTAAGTTACACGTAACAAAAATGCACTTCTATACACAGCATCCCCAAATATGCCTGAATACATCAGAATCTTCGTATACGGACAGTAGTTACGAAGTAAGGGGGAAAGTTCATTTCCCATCTGGCAAAACGGGGAACTTAAAGGACAGTCTAAGTACGTATCAAAAAGGTGATGTTGCGTTGTGTTACTTCAGGATATTTTTATCATTTCTTAGCTACGGTCCCAGGGTAAAACATCTTCCGCGGGGTGTGGACATCGCCTCTTAGCTACAGACACAAGACGCTTTCTTTTAATTTCCCAGCGTTGCCTGAGGCAAAGCTGTGCGTATACTTTGTGTGTGTGTGTGTGTGTGCTTGCCGAAAGCGGGCGTGTAAGATCTGACGACAGGGTCATAAGTTCATGTTTGTCTTAGAAGATGAGTTAATCAAACTGATGTTGTGACAGCACTTGCTGCACCCGGTGGTCAGCTGACATGCCTTGCGGACCCGAAAACCCAGAGATATATTTTTCGGACGAGAGAGTGGGTGCTGGGAGAGGGGTGCTGATGGAGTGTTTTGCCTTCGTCAACATGAATGACCAGACGAATGACAGCGAATCTTTATTTTATACCTCTAGCCATAGACAAAGAAAATGCAGCCTCCAGTTTTGCGTTCCGTTCTCTTCTTTTCTGGGAGAAACGTTGTCTTATTTTATAGGCACAACGTTTCTCACTTTATAGCACATCGTTTATTACTTTATAGGCACTACATTCTCTCATTCTCAACGTTGTAGGAGCAACGTTCTTTCACTTTATAGACACGATGCTCGCTCGCCTGCACTGTTCTCTCATCAACCACCGTACAAGTATCTTCTGCATGGTAGTGCAGTCTCAGGCGGTTTCTCAATAACACTGGCCTTTTTTATATTCTGTCAAGACAGACATCTTTGGTGTTAATTTATACTTTATAGAAACAAGTTATCGTTTAAGGAATAGAAACAAGACGAGGGAGAGAGGCTGTTGCTCATTCAGAGGACCGGCCTTTGCTCAACAAATGCCCCGTGGAGACGATAGGCTGGAGGAGACCACCTGCTCAGATGAGGTTTGTTTCTGTAATTACCATTTTTCACTCTAATACATTTAGTCTTTGTTCGATTTACCACAGCGCTATACAAAAATAAGCAGCGATTTATTGTGTGAAAAGACAGTTTAGCAGATTGTTGCAAGAAAAGCTACTCAGTTAAAACAGAAGTCTGTAAAAGTGACCGTCGCACAATCGCTTCCATTAATTTTTCTCTTCCTCGTGGAGCTGGAGATGAAGCGGCAGACACAGCCGACATTGTTCGCTTGCTCTCGATTGGCTGGTGGCCAGGTTTAGGCTGCTCTCCTGTTAAAGCGATTATTCCTCCATCCTGCAATTAGTCATATACGTTGATTGAAGCTGAGAAAAGTCCCGATTACACTTGACTCAGAGAATGTTTTTCGACCACTCGGCGTCCGTCTTCCAGCGATATTGTCTGCGAAACCGATTGTAAAGGTATGTGATAAGAATTTAAACTGTTGAGCGATACCGAGACGTGTGTTAATGAACGCATTGCAGATCATTTTCAGATTTTTGGCGTTTTACTAGCATTTTAGGAAAAAACAAACTAAAGAAAGAGGATGAGGATTGATGTCTGCTAAGAAACGAAAGAAAACGAAAATCCTCTGATGAGGATCGCAGTGCGCCAGAGCTGTGTTTATGCTCATTCTGCCAGCATAATTGTAACTCTGTGCACCCCTAAGCGCGTGAACACACACACACACAATATACACACAACTTTGTCTTTTTATTCACATTGAATGAAGAGCGTATCGCAGCCGTTATAACTAGTTTTTATAGCGTGAATAAGAGATCGTTTTATGAAGTTTCTGTATTACTTTATATTTCCGCTTGCGTTTGGAATTTCCGAGAGGAGGCGTGTCGTTCACTTTCAATTACAAAATACACACACAGTGGAGAAACCTATCAACCGAGAATTACAAACGACTAATCAATTAGGCGAGTCAGACGCTTAATTTACCAACCCTCCTCCCAACGCGCTTGACTCTCACTGTCTTTCCCTGCTGCAGTCTTGTAAGATTAATGTTGACAGCCTTTTGTTGAAATACCAAAGGATCTTATTGGAGTTCTGTCGCGACTTCCCTACACGACCACTAGAAACTGACCAGCAGCCATCATGCCGCTGGACGAGAAGGACTGTGCCGCCACCTATAAAATATTGATCCTGGGAGAGAACTCTGTGGGGAAGACTGCCATCATAAACAGCCTAGTTGGCAGAGAATTTCGGCCGTCCATGTTACCAACCACAGGTAAGCCGGATGGAGTCTCCCTCCACACACACACACACACACCATTACCCACTGAACGTTAGATCTTTCGTCGCAATGAACACGCAGATATCTGTCAAAATATTTATGAAATATGTGAAAATTGACATTTTCAACAATGAGCGGTTCTGGTGGCATCTCCCTTCTGTATCCGCTACCTTTGAAACATTTGATCGTTCTTTTCCTCTGAACCATTTACATGTTAGTACTGCAATCCTACTATAATCGAAGAATTTACCCCCCACCCCGCGTCCTTTTCAAACACCAAAAGAGTACATTGTCTACTTCTTTGTGTTTAGGTGTCGACTTTGTTAGAAAGATCTTCGAGGTTGATGGAGCGCTTGTGCAGCTTGTCATATGGTGAGTGCCATCAATTTTTCAGGATAGTTCAGCTGGTCATAGTATTATTTTATATATTTTAAGGATAGTTTTTTAGATAATACTCGAATGATGTATTGAGATACATTTGTTGGGTCTAGGCTAAGGATAACGAAGGTTTTGGTAAGTGAACGTGTTGATTTGAAGATCATATTGTGCTTAAGTATTATAATATATGATAATAGGATAATTTAGTGGGTCTTAAAGGTCAAGCCGAGCGCTACATTATTTCTTTATGATCGGGTTAAGTTCGTTTTAAAATAATCATTCACAAAATATGAGTACATACGTATGCTTAATTTTAAAGATATAAGCCTGTAAACATCGGCATTCTCACCTGCAACTAGGAAGGCGAGAAAAAGTACTCTCCTGTACTGGAGGTTCTCTTACACAATCGAAGTATTTGTAACAGCGAGTGTGCATGTCTTCAAGTCAAATGAAGAAACATCGCTCAGGCGATTTCTATTTACTTACTGATACTCGATCGCACGTGTTCCCGTTTAAGCTCCATATAATATTTTTTTTCCTTTTTTAGCTGTTTCGATTACGCACATCAATGATGCCCTCACACTGTCAGTTGTTTTTAGCATTATGCTGGATAAAGATACGACTGATGATGTGTTTGTGACTGTCACACGATGTTACTTGTAGACCAGATCCGGTGTAGAAACCGTTTATGTTGTATATCTGATGCTTGATCTACCAGCAGTCGTAGTTCATTTTAACATCTCGTGCTTTTGTATAGTAAGCACTGCTGTAGGAATAATATTTCTTCGTTTTACTGAAAGTCCAAGACTTTCTTGTACTGTATGTGACTGGATAGCAATCGATTTCGAAATGTTTTGAGTAAATTTTTGAGTGCAGTGTTTTCTCGACAAATCCAGGTGTGGTTAAGAGAAAAATATTAATATAAAATCTTTCATGCCTCTTTGTCATAAAATACCACCGAAACATGTTTTTTTGATACCTTTTGCTTTATTTCCAGCGATTTTTGCTTAGCGCTCCTGTTGTCCTTTAAGCCTTTAAGGATTATTTGTGCGTTCTCCTATCATAATTGTCCAATGGAGCTTATATCGGAATTCTTCTGTGGGGCCTTACAATAGGATGCACAGGTGAACACAAACGGATTCTTGTCTCTAAGCGCGCTGCCCACCATGTTCAGCACGCGGCGAGAGGCTGGATCTGTTCAACAGTCAGCGAATTCTAGATGTAAATACACACTTTTTGAGGGACAACAGATGTTTTTTGTGCAATGGCTGTTGAAAAAGAAATTGTGTCTTTCTGGGTTGAATTATACTGGACAGCTCGTCCAGTGTGTGAAAATGTAGAAGACGAAGGCTTTACCGAACACTGGACTTTCGTTCTACTTAATGGATCGCGTTAACAAAAGACACGGATTGGAAGGAACGTCATTAGTAGGATTATTTAGCGAGACTTTGGATAAGTTTGTGGATTTCAGTGCGACGATGAGTGTATGTTGATGAATGCTACATTTATATTTCGACTGACACTGAGAAGACAGAGCGAAAGATTGATGCTGATAACCTCAGTAAAATGCTACAGCGTGGTGTCGCTCGTGTTTCAGGGACACGGCAGGGCAGGAGAGGTTCAGATCGATGACCCGCCTCCAGTACAAAGGGGCACAGGTGAGTAGCGCCAGATTCCGAACTGACAGGTCACCCGGCTAAAGCAGTTATTAGTGACACCATCCTACCGAGGGCTTAGAGTGCGGTAATGAATGACGCTTTTTCCAACTCTGACATAAACTTCAGAGTTTCTGGTGATGATTATGATTGATGTTTGTGTCTGTATTTTTTTTCTCCTACAGGGTGTCTTACTTGTTTACGACATCACTAACCCAGATTCTTTCTCCCATTTGACTTACTGGATGGACACTATACAGAGAGTGAGTACCTGGATTCTCCATGTATACCTGGTCGTTTCACATACATACATGTACAGAATCAGAGTCTGCATTTAGACTATATGTGAAGCGAATCTTTGTGATGAGGCATAGGGCATGTGCGGAGCCCTCGACGCCACAATTTTAGTTGGGATCAAAAGACACTTTTTTCCATAGGGACATTTCGTCTTCATCATAGACAGCAACCAATGTTATTCTCCTTCCTCAAAAGTTACAGGGGAAGGGCTAAGGGGAGATATGACTCTTAAATAGAGCATGAAATACTTCATTAATTTGGAGCCTAGTTACCATATTAATCAAAAGCGCGGGGCTCTTGACGACTATCAAAAGTGCGGGGCCCTAGGCAGATGCCTCGTCTGCCTGCCCCTAAGCACGGCCTTGAGCCTAATGATGTGTCCGGTTTCGCCCACTCTCTTGGTAGACTATCTGTCATGTAAGGATTTCCGCTGACACTACTTGCTTTTCATTTTGCTGGAATTGAACAATGACAGGAAGACTGACATTCAAAGTAGGAAAATCCACGAAACATTGTGTTAAACATTTTTAGATTATAGGACTTACATTAATAGAATTGTTTGGTATGGTTATACAGTCGGTAAAACTGTATTGTGTAAATGGCTTCAAAAAGGTCGCACATTGTCAGTAAAAATTTCGACACAGTTTAGTCTTCTAGACACATTTGACAACTTTAACTGCAAAGGTCACGCTAAAGAGGATATTCTAAACCAGGAACTGCTCAAAAGTTTGACGATTAAAGAGAAACTCGTTCCATATTCATTACCCAGAAGTGTACAGCAGGTCTCTGTTAGTGTGATACAGTCTGCTGCGTAGAATGACCTTAAAAACATAAGAAAGACACTTCAGTGAGCAAAATGCTGTATAGATAATGGAAGAAAACTTGTGGAAGAGACATGCTTACTTAGAAACAAGATCAATAACCAACTCGTTAAATAGAATTTGCTAAAGAGGAAAGTTCTTATTTTAAGTCGTGGGAATAGTTTTAGCTGTTTCCTTCTTTACCACCGCCAAAAGCATTTGATTTATTAATAAAAAACAAGTTCGTTTTTGTTATAGGAGATAAAACACAAACATAGTGTTTATGAACCCATCCCAATCGTTCTGTGTGGAAACAAACTGGACATGGAAGATCAAAGGAAGGTGGAGACTTATAAAGGCGAAAAGGTAACTGTGTTGATATCGACTGTACAGAGAGATTCAGAACAGGAATCGTGGGAATGATATTTGAATGGCGCGAGAGTTAATAGTCACGTGACCGTAAACTTTAAACATGACGGATACAATATAAAGTGATTTCTTTTCCATGTGTCCCCATATGGCTTTTTTCTACTTGACCTGTCGCCATATGATTTGCTTGCTTGCTGCCGACTTAAGAAACTCTTGTTTAGCTCTGGGATTGTTTAAAATTATTGTTCAAGTTTTATCAGTTTGATAATAATGTTTCAGATATTGGCACAATCCACCAATTATTGTTTCTAACTAAGAAGTCAAGCTGCTAATTACATTTGGGCAACTGATACTTTTCTCTTTTCTAGTTGGCCAATCAACAAATGGCGTTCGACTTCTTCGAAACCAGCGCCAAATGCGGTCTCAACGTCTTCCAGGCATTTCAAAGACTTGCTTATCATGTCACAGACATATGCGATCCACAGCTGGTAAACATCCGCACGCTTTCATTATTTTTAACCACCATGTCGAATATTCTGAACGAGTGGGGAATTCTTTCCGGAAGCATTAGACGGAAGTGAGGGAAATGAGCTGCTGTTATCCCAGCCATCGTTGACCTCATACAACTATTTCTCATAGCTTCTGTAATTTCGATGACACTTCAAAGTAGCTGCATGGCTGTTTGACAAAAATATTTAAGGGATTTCTTACATTTATCAGCAATCCATTTTAAGCTTAAATTGTTCATTTATTACATTTATTCGTCAAAATAAGTGAGTAGTATGCATTTCAACATAACATAAACAGAAGACCCGTAATTGCTTTGGGTTTCAGATGAAATCGTATCATCCCTTTATGATCCGACAGAGATCCAGTACAGATCCGTCATCTAGAGCTTCTCGTCCTTTGGCGAATTATAAGAGGAAACCAAAGAATAAGAAAACAGAAGAGAAAAACAGAAAGGGTTTTCAGGGGTCTGTGATTTTTTGCTGCGTTCGAACATCCGACTCCTAATATGTCACAGACTATATTCGACTATCTATAATGTTAAAGTGTATATAAATCAGCGTTTGGCAAAATAACGTTTACTGCTGAAGTATTATTGTATTACAAACTGCTTATAAATACATGGATTGTATTTGTGAGGATTATTTGTTTATTAATGGACTGATTGCAATTTTGTTTGCATTTAGCGCAGGGTTCAGCGCACAAATTATTTCTGAGATGTCTAACATTTTCTGTCGGCAACAACACAAATGGCAAACATGGCACGCACCATCACGATAACTGCATTCAAGAGCATTCAGCTCTGGATAACCATTAACCAAAATATAAATACGCACTAAGGTACCAACGAAGAGGGGCACTAGGGAACCACAGAGTGTTCATCTCAAGCTATCACCCTCTCAGCACGTCTGCTTCATAAGACAAAGTGTTGTCAACAGTCAGTGCCCTGGGGCACGTATCTGTCGTCTGCAACCACGGTTTTGCTTCACTAGACTGCGCTTAAAAATATCTGGAAATGGTAAAGGGAATGAAGGCATAACGAACGATTCAGGTATACTTTTGTGTGGGTACTTCTTTCCCCTAGACTGCAGTTTATTTAAGGACGAGGCTGGTTTGAAGTCCGAAACGTAGATGTCGGCGCTACGCCATCATGATTGATCGATGTTCCATTTAGAATACTGATTTTTTTTAAAGATCAAATGCAAAAGCATATTGCGCTCTAAACATACCATTCACAGCACTAACTGAAGCCTTGGGCTGAAAATTGCATAAAGAAAAACGGTTTTTGAAAACTTTAATGAAAACGCTTCGACTCACGTCTGCCAAAGTATAGTGACTGATGTCAGATTGGTGTAGAGGCAATTGCAGTGTCCCTTTCGGCTACGGGAAATTTATAATCTGTTGGTTCGTAAAATTTCTTTCGAAGCACGTTTAAGTTTTTATGTTGTCTGCTATAAGATGTTTTACCAGTGGTACCAATTCAAAATCAAAACAAAATTCTGGCAAAGATTTTGGCATTGACTTCATTTCATAGGCTAGGTAGTCTATGAGTGAGTGAGTCAGTGAGAAAGAAAATTTTCAGATCAGATCAGATTTTATCTGATCCAAAAGCCACTCAGCCAAGTGACATTCGAAGTACAGACACACTGAACTCTCAGCAATACTTGTTCACACGCCCATCACATCTATTTTGTCATACTGACGCCAAGAGTGTCAATTACTGATTTAAAAAACACTTGATTCCAGTGAAGTGGGAAGTTCGTCTTTGACAATTATTTATAATCACACAAGTTTTTTTTAAAAGTACCAGACTGTTTATTTCTCTTTCTGGTTCAAAAAGTGACAAACAAGAAGTAGAGCATATAAATATCTGGTACAAAATTTGAAATTTAGGAAAAATGCACACACACACACCCACACACACACACACACACACACACACACACACACACACACACACACACACACACACACACACACACACACACACACTCTCTCTCTCTCTCTTATATATATATATATATATATATTTGTGCACAGGGTTTAAAGAGGTCGAACGTGTCTACACCAATTCCACAAAGCAAAAACCGTAACCTGCTATGTCTATTGCTTGCATTTCAATATTTACTTTTTCCTACCTTGCGAGCGCTAAACAGACTATTATTTCAGCAACTGTAGCCATTTACAACAGTCAATTCATCCATTATAGTTGTTACTGTCCATCCATTGTAGTTATTTTGTGCACTTCACACCTTATTCAAGACAATAATAGTACATTCATTACTAAACTTATAATCACGCAAAGTTTAATGTGTTTACTCATGAAGAAAGGCTATCATCTCTTACTGGAGTAATGTACATATCAAAGTTTGCTCCTGATGCAGAATGCGTGAACTTTAAGAAGCTCTCCATATCGAGAATATGTCAGATACAGTTTTATCAAATGGTAAACAAAATTTTCCAGCCACAGCCTCGACTAAACCTCTAAAATCGAGGGCACTTACCACAGCACGACTGAACATCACCATCAATATAGTCACGGTAATAACCATTTATAATCTATTGTCATTCTGTATTATTAATTAATTTATAAATTAAATCTGGTTACTTAGTCCACATATTTAAAATATTGGAAAGCCTGTGAAACATACGAAAGAAGCATTTCGTTCAATTATATGAATCAGGGCCATTCAGACATGGATCTGTCTTGATTAACATATACTGTACGGAACCTCACAGCTATGAAAGACAACAGACTTGACTGAAGTTTTTAAACTGAGATTTAGAAAACAGTGAGAAAGCAACTTAAAAAAAATTCCCAACAAGGTCTATGTTATGAGTTAGCATATAAATGTCTTCATCTACACTACACGAAAGGTCGAAGAGAGCATGCGCGACAGGATTGCCCCGATAGCCCGGATGCAGAGAAGTCACATTGTTGAGACGTGGTTTTTATTTCCCGTGATACCGCTCCTGTGGAACCGCACCAGCACCAGGATGACCAACTCAAGAATCTCGCCGATTCCCAGCACCGACGCTCCGATCCATAAGCCCAGGGTGCCGCCAATATCAGAGAGAAATCTTTCGACCTGCAGCATGGGAGACTTTAGCTCAAAGCGTTTGGAGAAAAAGACTGGCAAATAAATTTTGTTGCTAATGATACAGCCGTCTGCAGTAGGACGAATACTTTTAACAGTAAGACAGACGGGAGGAATCTGAAAAGTGAAAATGTGATGTACAGACTTTCTAAACTCGTTAGTGCAGTTATTTCTTTTTTTCAGTTTTTCGGACAGAAGAGACATGCGAAGTCTTGTAATTTTTTGTGAAACTTTCGATAGGTCATAGGTGTTGCTATATTTCGAAAGCTGTTTTTGTATATATTCTCTCCCCCCCCCTCTCTCTCTCTGTGTGTGTGTGTGTGTGTGTGTGTGTGTGTGTGTGTTTAAGAAACAGTTTTCTTACAGTTCAAGAGTAGACTACCAGTTATCATGGAGATAGATACTCCGCGCATTTGAATTCCAGAGAAACAGATGGATAGAGGAAAAAACGAACTGACAGACAAACCTCATATGCGGGCTTCTCTGTGATGATCTCGTAGTTCAGTCGTTCGTAGTATACTTGTAGTCTCATGAAGGAAGACCTGCAAATGGACAAATAATATAGTTTGAGGGAATATGCTATGTAGGTCATAGATAGCAGCACAAATATTACTACATAAAACAACGAATGTTGGTCACTAAAATGGCCTGACCCCCCGGAGGATCATTACCTTGTCGCGGTCGGGGGGCTTGTGTGTATCGATGACCCTAAGAGCTATACCGGGCAGGGCCACCCAAGCCGGGCAGGTCAAAGGGTAGATGCCAGACAAAACATGATCCCTGGTCCTCCAGGTTGGGGGTTGGGCACAGGGCTAACAACCCTGTCCCGTAAAAAGCAATACCGTTACGGAAACAGCGACAAAGAAAAAACCTTTGTCGCTGCCCTACGTGCCGACAGGCATAACGGGCAGTAAGTAAGTAAGTAAGTAAGTAAGTAAGTAAGTAAGTAAGTAAGTAAGTAAGTAAGTAAGTAAGTAAGTAAAATGGCCTGACATATTCTTCACACATATTCATAGCCCTAATTTAGCAAACTTGTTAGACCTACAAGAGAGAGAGAGAGACTTCGAACACTTCGTTTACTTCATTGGAGCTAGGGTCTTCTTTTAGTCTCAAGCTTTCTGTGTGAACGACTGAATGCAGATAAGTACATCTTTCTACTTTTGTGTGTGTGTGTGTGTGTGTGTGTGTGTGTGTGTGTGTGTGTGTGTGTGTGTGTGTGTGTGTGTGTGTGTGTGATTTCTGTCTTAAATCAGATGATAAAACTAAATAACTGATCAAACATCCTTTTGACGTTTATGCCTAATTTATGTACCTTAAGAGTAAAATTGTTTAAATGGCGTTCTGCCAGATCTAAAATGTTGGATCCGAGGTTTGTAGGAATGGTGTTAACGGAAGGACTGATTGGCTGACGTCCTGATGACGTTTGTCAGAGTGTAGTTAAGGGAAGGTCTGAGTGACTGACGCCTTGATGACGTTTGTAGGAGTGTAGGTAATGGAAGATCTCACTGTATGATGTCCTGATGATGTAATTTCACCTGAGATTCCCGAGACTTTGTATTTTTTGTAATCTCTTCACTACTACAGCTGTTGTTAGGTAGCGTTCCTGGGAGTAGAAATATATTTAACCGAAGCTCCGCACGGAGAGTTAATGATGAAGTGAGTTTTTAGGACAAAGATTTTACGTAAGATCCACACTTCTACAGGCTAGGAAGAGCGAAAAAAGTAGCCGACAGCACTGTGCACGAAGAAGTTTGGATGTATGAAAAACGAGGCGACAAAAGAGTAGCTCTTGTGAACCTCGCAGAAAGAAGAACCAGAAAGAAACGAGTAGCGGATATTGCAAGTGGCTACAAAACAGACTTTTGTACGAGAAGGAAACAGCATGCCGTCTAAGCCATCCGGGTCAACATTTCGCTGGACATCTGCATCCTCTCAGTCATAATTCTATGCATCGCTTCCTTACTGAACCCGTTAATGGGCATGTTGTTTTTTCATTTTTTTACACAGTATGTACGCTGTCAACCTGTCTTACTATAAACTATTGTATTCAATCTCCTCTCCCTGCCGTTACTCTGTTATTTATATCCAATGATGTCTTTTGCGTCCTAGCATCCGTTACCTGCGGAGTTCGTAGTTATCAAAGGTGAAGTTCTGGTCCGAGTAGTTACACTTAGGGCTGTCTGGGTTGTTCTTACAGGTGAGAGTTTCAAGCTGTTTCTGTGGAAATATTCAACATTTAGTGAGTTTTGAACTCCTCCGAGACTTTAAAAAATACAAAGTTATTGTTTGTGGTTTTTATGTTTACGTCTTGCTATTGTTTGTCCTTTGTGTTAGTGTTTTTGTACTTTGTGAATGTTTGAGAGGTTTGTTTCTTGTGTTTCTTTTCTTTGTTTGTGTTTCCATTTGTAGTTTGTTTGTTTGTATTAAGTATCGGATAGTCTAAAGCTTTACGTTTTCTTCGAGCACAATGGCTGCACCATCCGTGGTACAAGAGGGAGGATGGGGAAAGGTGGGAGCGCACGTGCCACGTGTAAATCCCTGCCATGACTGCTGCTGTGACTTCTGTTACACTCACCACTGCCATTACCATCAATACAACGACCGTGACACTTACCACTTGATCAAACAAAGGCCAGGTCCGACTTGTAATCATGGCTTCGTAAACAGCTTCACTGGCAAGAGAAGAGATGAAAGTTATATTCTGCACTCTTTCTCCAGATAAATTCTTAGTTCGTTAATCGAGGCACAAGACGACATTGACCTAGAAAATCTGACATGCATGAAATTGATTTCTTTTCAAAAATAGTAAAAAAAACAAACTCATATGAGATAGATGGACAAAACAAAACTAATAAGAATAAATGAAGTAATCAAATCGAAACTTTTCCTACATCAGCCCATCGCAAATGTGGACTTTTCTGGTAAAGTGAATTTAAACAAAGTATTCTACACACAGTGCTTCGCAGACTGTGTTACATCTCATGGTCTATTCTCGCAGCAGTGGACTTAAATAGTTACATACCAAGAAGAAATGAATCAAAGTTACTCGTTGTGATGAAAACCAACTACAATGCGATAGGAGGAACTGTATTAGTGTAAACCTCAAGCAAGTGTGTTAGATACTAAACCTCAAAGAGGACTGCACCACTCTACTGTGTGATTTTTTTTCTCCTGTCGTATGTGTTGCAACCTTGTTCGTACTGCAGCGCATCTATGAAATTTCGGGAGTTTATAATCTGAGCTTGACATTTATTCTGGGGTGGGGGGAAATCCTCCCTAACCAAAGTGAATACCCCTGTGTGTGTGTGTGTGTGTGTGTGTGTGTGTGTGTGTGTGTGTGTGTGTGTGTGTGTGTGTGTGTGTGTGTAAAACACGAAACAAAAATTACAATACAAAACATGAAACACATGACACCTAGACAACAATAAAACTAAGCCAGTACAAGACAAACAGGAGCAGAAAGACAGGGAGAGTACTTGTAGGACACTTGCTACCAACCTGCATGGCCTAGGGCAGGTGCACGGGTCCTTCCCGTTGTTGAGAGCCTTGTAATAATCAACATAAAATGAAGACATACAGGTATACTCTGAAATAAAATCAGAATTAACTGTAATCAGTAACAGAAATAATACCAAACATAGAGAATGAGCGACATTTCGGATCATTCGGACGCTGAAAGTCTACAGTTATCGCTATTGCCATGTGCCTCCGATGTGTTTGAGACTGGGGAACCCTCGGGCTCGAATATGTACGGTTTTATTTGTGCAGATTACTCCGGTTCTAAAAAAACTGCTGCTATAGCAAGATAAATACAGACTTTCAGCATGCAAATAATCTGAAATGACCCTCATTCTCTCTTTCTGTTTGGTGTTGATTGCTGGCAATGTTGTGAATGGTGTCTAGTTCGCAGCGCTGGTTGATCGCAGGTGCGAATCGAGTACTTTGTTACCCGATAATTAATTAACGGATGGGTTTTGGGGGCTGAAATTTACAGGTTTGTTTTATATTGCCTATATCAATATCTGCAAAAAACGCGAACCCTTCGGGTTGGTCTTTTCAAAGGCTAATGAATATGTTTACAAGTTCACCTGCGTCTGTGCTGCAGAAAGAGTCGTTTGAGAGAATGGCGAAGTCATCTTGCAGTGGAGTACAATTGCAGCTTCTCAAAATGGCTGTTTTAATGCAGAAATCACGGCAACCCTGTAAAGGTAAAGAAATAAATAAGTAAATATTACCACCGCTGACACAATCTTTACTTGGTGTGCTCTGGTAGTCGGGAAGCGCGGATGGGGGGCTATTTTCTACCTTACAAAACCCTGACCATTTCGGACAATGTCTTCATGCTGATCTGATGTCCTGAAGATAAAAGAAAAAACGACGTACCTCAATCGTGTATATGTTGCCAGTTTTTTGTCTGTACTCTTCACCATTATCACAAGAACCGTAAGGTGGGCTTTGGCTGCTGACATTTACCTGACGCAATACAGACATATATAAACAGTTACCTATCAACTTTAGCATGCCCTTTAACCAATTTGAAATTCTTATGACCCTTAGTGACTTTTTAACTTGCTGGGTGCAGCTACGTAAATAAACTTTTTAAAAGGCACTAAAAACAGAACATAAAAGTCAGAGAAAAGTATTTATTCGTCCACAAATTATTTTACACTTTATTATGATACCAGAAAAATTGATTATCGCAAACCCTCGCGGCCACTTAATTTTATCTAATCATTTTTACTTTTATCATAGGAACAGCTATGAACATAATTTGGCTCTCCTGGAATCAAAGAAGTAATAAAACGTTTAGGTACAAGACACAGCAACAAAATCATAAACGGTGGGAGAGTATCTGAGTGCTGTGTAGCGGCGCCTACACTGAACGTTGACGTGAAGAAGAGGGCAGCTCTGTGACCTTTGACAGACTGCGCTTCCGCTTCAACCAGGCCTCTGCCTGCACCAAGCTTTTGGTCATGCTGCACATTGAACAGAGTGCACTGATGTCTGAAGAGGTTCGATTCCAGCAAGCCCACAAAACCAATTCTTGGCATGGATGAATCCCTGGACACTAACCATTCTGATTTCCACGAAGACCTCTGAGCCAGCGGCAACGGTGAAGCCCCCGTTCGAGGGATTGGGGCGCGCGCTGCTCGAGTGCAGGACGACTCGCAGACCGTAACCCGCGTCCTTAGTGCTAAGGTACTCTTCCGACTCGATGTCCAGCTCCAGGAACAGACCTGTGGGCAAAAGGGGAGAAAACCAGCTGTTTGTGTCAGCCCTACGTCTGAAGAAGGGTTCTTAGTGAAGAACTAACAAAATTCGCAACTGCTCTCTCTTACCTTGCAGTGGTCCACTTCTGGTCATTTTTACGTTAGGAAGTGACAACGTGTAGCAGTTACCGTAGTCGTATGACAGAGAGTGCGTAAAATTTCTGAAATCAAATATTACAGTCCCTCGAGAACGCATATTTGCACCCTCTGTGATAGCGATATGACATTTACACCTTAACTGTAATAAGACACTTAAGTGTGTATTCTTTTAACTTCAACACAGATTGTATTTAGGAAGTGCTATCGTTTTCGACAGCTTTACAAAAATTGAGGCAGAGCAATATTTACGTTATTAAAACAAATCAGCCACTGGTTCCTCAAACCAGGTAAGACCATACACCCATACGCACATATATCTACACAGATACAAGTTTTTTTTATTTTATTCACACAAAAATTGCGGTCCAAAACTAATTTATTATAATAATTTTATAATTATTTGAAAATGACTTTTTTGAAATTACATCGACAAGCACGTGTAGTCCGACAGCTACATCAAGCAATAAGTTTTCACGACAATCCGCTGCTTCTAACGGTCTGAGCCATATCTGGGATACAAATCTGTTCTATGGATATCCGCTTGAAGACTTACGTGTATTCACAACTTCGTCCTGCGATTGCACAGTCCAAAATCATGTCTTGGGCTTGATGTCCGACTTCTTGCAGTGACTCCCTGAAAGGAATTGTGTGGAGCACGTTTACTGAATTAGTCACAAACACCATAACATTTCAGCATGCCCTTTTGTGACATTGTACGACTTCACTGTTATGACTGAAAGCGATTGATCCGATTATTATAGTTATCAACAACTTTTAGGATCGAAACAATCATTCCATCATTCTCTTTCTGAATCGGTCTCGCTATCCAAACACCAAATGGTCTCACTACGCATGCTCACCAGATCGGTCGCATTTCGCATACGTACTTCGTACGGTCGTACTCCCTTTTCTTCCGAAGTAAGTTTGAAATTAAAGAACATTGGTAAGAGGTAAACTGAAAGGTAAATATATTGTAGAGAAATCAATTTATTTTTACGTCGATAGTAAACTGCTGAGAAAAACGAGCGACAAATGAGTGAATCAAAACGCGCTACACGTTTCTGAACAAAGTCATGTAACAGCGAAACTGGATAAAGGTCTGTTATTCACATTGCTAGGTCCTCATGGAGAGGACACATGAATGCAGGACACAATCCATTGAAATAAAACTGCGAGCTCAGTGCGCTGTACTCATAGGACTACGGGCGAAGGATGACACGAGTGTAGACAGGACAATCGGAGATCTTTAGTCCTCGGCAGTAAAGAAGGTAGCATTGGGTAGCATTCACAAGAAGGCAACTAAAGCGCATGGTTTACAAAGGTGTGGCAAGTGCATGGCGACAATAGCCAACACGTGCAGCACCATCTGGAGCACTTTGAATCAAACCTTGCCAGATGTTCTCACGCACTCGGGAGTGGTTACACTGCGCGATATAGACAGGGAAAAGATTATCTTGCCAAACCGCTGTGAATAAAGGTATAAAAAAGCCCGTGTTAAGAATATGTACCGCTTGTCCAATACAGATGAGGACTCAGAAGTACCTTCTCATCAAAAAACTGTATGTTGAGTTTTAAGAGAATACTTCCTGATCTCGCATATGCTAATTTAAAAGCCCTTTCTCATTTCTGGAAACAGTAATTTCTATTTTTCTGTCGCAAGTGAATATTTTGTTTTATTGCATTTGTCAACGCGTCATTTTGCATATTAGCTAACATATTCAAACACACAAAACAAATACGCATGGACACAAAATAAGCACATACACGCACGCGCTCGCGCGAACACACACATCCTCACAAAAAAATGCAGAATTAACTTTTTAAGTTTCAATTTGTGTATATGTTACCTCGATGTTTGGGAAAATCCCACATCTATAGCGTACTGCTTTTTGGAGGAGTTACTCAAGTTGCCATCACAGTCCCCGTCGCAGGTAAGGTGCGAAAAATCGTATGTTCCATTCAGCTGGGCTTTGTCATTATCACAGGCCTTTCAAATAAATTGAATTTTTTTTTTTACCGCGAGTGAGTGAGTGAGTGAGTGTGAGAGAGTAAGGGAGGAATAATGCAATGAGTAGGAAGCAAAATAAGTATTTTGAAGATAAATAAACCAACGACAGATCAAAGGCTAGTGCACATTAGTTGCTCTTTCGTTAAGCCTCTAAAACTGATGGTCACGCTTCAGTTTGCTTAGTAGCAATCAGACTCGTTTCTGTACAAAAGACCATGCACGTAGACAATCATAACTGCTGGCACCAGGAATGGACGATGCAGATAGCCAGTACAATTACCGGACCCTGATAACTTCTAGGGACGTCCAGAGCATCTTGTAAGAAGCAGGACAGTTTGGAAGCCTCTGACAGCCGCACTGGGTTGGCGTTGCAGATGGTGACGGCGGGCAGGGACAGAGGATTGAAGCCCAGGCTCACCTCGGTCTGGATGGGCCATTGGAAGTATTGCTGGAGGGGTTACAGAAAAGAGAACAGGATTCAAGCACAGCAGTGGACACGAGTAAGTCTTCCAATGAGTGGTGGTGAGCGATCAGTGTCTTACTATGCATCACTCTCTCACTCACTCTGGTATTCAATCATGAAGCCCACAACAAGTATATGAGTCTGAATAAGTGCGTAGATGTAAAAGTGCACGTGCTGTGTTGTGTGCTGCGAGAATCTCCAAAAACGTCCAGTAAACGCTCACCTGAAACAGCTGTACCAGCTGATACAGCATGACACCAGTAGCGATAAGGAGAAACAGCAGCCACATCACCTGAAACAGATGAGGGACATTGCAACGTCAACAACTCTCTAGTTTAGCCCTCGAAGATGTGTGATTTCAAGTCGGCGTCATCACAATTCATGTGTCTTATTAGTCCAGTTTATTCCCCCTTCCTCCTGTCTTCTTCCAGGTGTTTCGTCCTCATTCGTTTCTACGCACGATATGAGATCAACATATTGTACCTGGACAGGTTTACGTTTCCAAGGCTTAAGCCAGTAGAAATGCTTGGACCATTTGTTAATTAGCCGCGTTTGTGTCTTTTTTTGGGGTTTCCCGTGCAATGAAGGGCGCTTTTTTGCACGCGCACAAATAGAGAAGTGCACGTGTAGCAGTCGACACTTAGCGTTATTTCCCAGGGATATTTAGACGTGGCTCTAGAGTGGTAGGGGAGATAACGACAGGCCTTTCTTGCTGACTCGCGCGGTTTTTCCCCCTCTCTCTCCCTGAGTGGTCAGGTGACGCAGCGGTGGCGCCTGTCATTAATATTGTGAGGGTTGGCTGTCCTGTATGGGGCGCCAAGGGGGAAATTTTCTCAAATTTGCTATTTCTAGCTATACATTGCATTTTATACTTATAGATTGCATTTTATATTTATACAATTCATTCTATACTTATAGATTGCATTCTATAGCTATACATTGCATTCTATAAGTATAAAATGCAATGTTTAGCTATACATTGAAATGTATAATTATACATTGCAATGTATAGCTAGAGAGAGAAAAACTCGGTAAAAACCGAAGTGTTTCATTTATATTATACTCAGAAGTTGCTATCCAATTCATTTTATATATACATTTCAATTCTGTAGCTATAGAATGCATTCTATCTATACATTCGAAATCTATATTTATAGATTGCATTCTATGACTTCTGACTTGCAATGTATACGGAACGAGGCTGGCTCATTTGCATATGGGAAAAGAAGGTCAAAGACCAACCAATCAGTGCGCTCATAGCAATGGCCGAGAGTCGTCTGCAACTTGGGATCGTAGAGACCAAAAAGTGTTGGTCGCAGAATGTATTGTTTTGTTTTGTTCAAATGTGTAATGAATCCAGTGACCGTCTGTTAACCTCCCTTTCTCCTTCTTTAATCCTATTACTTGTAAGTCTTGAAATGTGTGTACTTTAAACGGACAAAGGGAACTTTAGGGTGCAATACGAGACACTGGCCAACCCACTACCTGCAATAAATTAGGGACCGCCGTCAAGCTGAGATAGGGAAAACCCAAAAGCAGACAAAGGAGGCAAAATGATAGAAGCCATGGAAGATGCAAGGGTCTGTTTGCTAAACAATGGCCAACCCACGCATGTGTTCTGTCAGGGCTCCACAGACTCAACTTCAACCATAGTTCTATCTCTCTGTACCCCAGAACTAGCAAATGTTTTAGAATGGGAAGTTTACGAAGAGGACACGTTAGGGAGTGACCACTTTCCAATTATAATCTCCATGCCAGATACTAAAATAAGCCAACCAAGTCCCCTAATCTCTAGAATAAACACTAAAAGAACTCACTGGACCCTGTACGAGTCACAAACAGAAGTGAATGAGATATGGCTCCCTGACGACGACATAGACACCAAGACTGAAAAACTGACAGATAGCATCACTAAAGCAATCAAATCAGCAACACCAAATGGAAATGGTAAGGAGTACATGTATGCTGGGCAAGCCTGGTGGACCAAGGAATGTGAACAAGCAATTAAGAACAGGAAACATAAACTTAAGATATGGAAAAGCCACAAGACCATAGAAAACAGATTAGAATACAAAAAGGCCAAAGCTGCAGCAAAAAGCACTATCCTCCAAGCCAAAAAAGAGGAATGGCACAGGTTCACAGAATCTCTAGACCTAAATGCTAACCTAAATGATAGCTGGAGAAAGATCAAAAGATTAAATCAAGGGCCAAGATCCACCATGCCCACCCTGATAAAAGAAGGTACCAAATATGAGACAAACCTAGAAAAAGCAAACCTACTGGCTGAAAAATTTCAAGAAGTCAGCTCAGACTCTAACTTAGACCCAGACTTTAAGTTATTCAAAGAACAGGCAGAAAATAACTTCCTTCCCGCTCTAAACCAAGAAGATCCTTTCAAAGTAACAAACAGAATAACTATAGAAGAACTAGAGCAAGCACTATCAACCAAAAAGTTAGGGTCAGCTCCAGGCCCAGATCTTATCACTTACCAAATGCTAAAAAACTGCCATCAGAAAACCACACACCTTATCTTAGAGCTCTTCAATGATATTCTTGAAAAAAGCTGTTTCCCTAAAATGTGGAAAAGGGCCACAGTGGTCCCCATCCCCAAACCAGGCAAAGCAAAGTCAGCCCCATCTAGCTACAGAGCAATAGCACTAACCTCGCAACTAGGCAAGACATTTGAGACAATTATTAAGAAGAGATTAAACCACTTTTGCGAGGCCAACAACATCCTGCCCCCAGAGCAAAGTGGTTTTAGGAAGAAACGAAGCACTATGGATCACATAACAGCACTGCAGCAGGAAATTATCAATGCCCACACAGAAAAAAGAGTGAACCTGTGCGGAGTTTTTCTAGACATAGAAAAAGCCTACGATATGCTTTGGCACGAGGGCCTGCTACAGAAACTCCTCCGCATAGGCACCCCAAATAAAATAGTGCAACTAATCAAATCCTTCTTAACAAACAGAAAAATAGCTGTAAGAATTGAGGATCAAACTTTCAACGAGGTACCACTAGAAAATGGAGTCCCACAGGGAAGCGTCCTCAGTCCCTTACTCTTTAACATAATGATAGCAGACCTCCCCAAATGTGTAAAAGTTAAACAATTTGCGGATGACACGTCCCTCCTAGGAAAAGTAGAAATACGCCCAACAAATGACCCCAACAGACCTAAAATCATAGGAATAGATAAGATACAGGAGGATCTGCATGAAAAAGCAAAGTGGCTCAAATATAATGGCTTTAAACTTTCAGCCACCAAAACACAGGCAATAATATTCCAAAAACCAAACCAGAAGACAGAATACCCCAAATTAACACTAAACCAAACAACCCTTGACTACAGTCCACAGATACAATTTCTAGGAGTGATCTTCTCGGAAATAACAAGCTGGACCCCGTATGTAGACAAAATAACAAAATCTGCCAAAAAAGGAATAAACCTAATGAGAGTAGTTAGTGGAAATAACTGGGGAACTAATCCTAAATCTCTCCTTAACCTCTATCAGGCCCATGTTATGTCTAGACTATTATACGCAGCCCCACTGCTAATCCACCTTCGAGTAAACCAACTAGCTAAACTTCAGTCAGTACAGGCCAGGGCACTAAAAGTAGTTCTGGGAGTACCATCGTACACACCAAACCTAGCAGTGCTGGCGGAAACAGGTCAGAAACCGATAGATTTAATAATCGAAGAAAGGACAGCTAGCTACTACTACAAAATTCAGTGTCTCCCACCTGACCATCCAGTCCGACAGATTCATGTTCAACCCCACAGACACAGAACAGGCCGCCCCACCCCACATCCCACACTACAACAACACATACAACACTTAGAAAACACAAAGGGAGCAGAAATTAACATAACAGCTCCTTACCCACCAGACAACATACAAACACCACCCTGGACACTTCCACACCCACAGATAGACCTTGACCTCACCAAATACAACAAAGAACAACACCAAGCCCAAATCACTGCAGAAACAAAGCTCAAGCTAAACACCACATACAAAGAACACGTGCAGATTTATACTGACGGATCTCATGACCCAGTGACAAACGCAACCGGATTAGGAGTATACCAACCCGGTAACATCACCATCTCCAGCAGACTCCCAAAACACACTTCAATTTTTACAGCTGAGTTGACGGCCATACTGACAGCTCTCCATACACTTCATCTCGGAATGAAGGACACAACGCAACAACAATATGTAGTAATTTCAGATTCACTGTCAGCACTTCAGGCTTTAAAAAACAAATCCTCAAACAGAATAGATATAGTATACAAGATACTGTCCATCACAAAGAAAATCAACCAAAAACAGGGAGACATTAAGTTCTTTTGGGTTTGTTCCCACATAGGAATAAAAGGAAATGAAGAGGCAGACAAACTAGCTAAACTGGCAGTAAAACAAGAAAATAACCCTAAAGTCACCACCCTAAACATCTCTATTTCACCAGCAGAGAGAAAAATAGCTATAAAACCAGCAATAAAAATAAGGTGGCAAGAAAAATACAAAAATGAAGGTATAGGTACTAGAAGACTGATAGACGACCAGCCTAGTCTCACCTTGATGTACCTAACGTCAATCAGGTCGGACCAAACTAAAATAACCCGAATGAGGCTTAGTGGAGAATATTATAAAATGTATAAAGACCCACCTTCATGTGCCTGTGGGGACAGACTTAGCACCCCGCATGTACTGTTGGAATGCAATGAAAATAAACCAGAGAGAGAAGAACTAAAACATTTCCTAGATAAGTATAGGCTGGGACTAAACCTCAGAAACTGCCTCAACCCACCTGAAGAACTATGGAACAGTATACTGTCACTAGTAGTAGTTACAGCAACAAGCCACCCAAACTCTAGTCTAATATAAAATAAGAATAGGGGTAAACAGGATAACATAGCCATCCACACTGGAAAAATAAAATTAAAAAAAAATTGAGGAAGAGCAATACATGGAACCAAACAAAGAAACACAATACACCACCACGGTACACGTGGCAGGATCCCTAAACACTGGCAACAAACGGCACCAGCAGCACCAGCAGCAGCAGGAGGAAAGAGGGCAGCAGCACTGTAACGACTCATGCAAACTTGGCAGATCAACAATGGATAAAGAGGGCACAAATACAGTACACCACCCATGCAGACTTGGAAAACCTAAACACCAACAAAAATAGAGGGCACGCACAAAAGAGAAACCACGCATCAGGCACCACAAAACAGCAACCCTTTCCCCACACTCCCCAAAGACCCCACCCCCCACAGTGCGAAATCACCGAGAGGTGGAAGCACTTTCCCTTTCAAAGTCAACAACAACAACAAAGCTGAGAGTGAGTGCTGAATGCGATTCGCACGAAATCTCCTTCCCGATCGTATTCTGTTTGGAAGAAAATGCGGGTGGTCAGACGTTAAAAAAACAAAGGGGGTAGGGGTACTATTCTACTCGACCCTTAGATTTATATAGTTTTCCTTTTGAACTGCATAGTTTTGTAGTTGCACAAGAACGAAGAAGGCTACGAGCGCCGATTGGTTGGTCTTTGACCTTCTTTTCCCATATGCAAATGAGCCAGCCTCGTTCCGTACCGCTGTTTGACAAGCGACTGACCGACAGACCCATCACTAAGCCGCATGATGGGGTCTGGGTTGGCTGTAATCGTCGTGCACAAGGTTGTGATTTTGGGTGCGAGTGTGCGGTTGCGACTGTGTGTCTGACAACGCCGAGGGTGAACTCGACAAACAAAAAATAATTCAAAAAAACTATTTTTTTGTAGTTCAGATGGTGCACTTAACTTGTGTTTTTATTGCTTACGAAAAAGTTTCATGACAACTGGTGTAGTGTGGAAATGTAAACTATAACATGGCTTACGTTACAGGAAACCATGCGAAAGTTTCACATCGATTTTGGGTGCCTCTTAGGACTTGCGAGCACGTGGCAACTATTTACCTGCGGAAATCGAGTATTGAGAGGAGACGCCAACGAGCGTTGCGAGCTGCTACGAACGCAAACACGCAGCAACCACGTTCAATGCCGCCATCACTGGGGACGTGCTTTTCACACTTTCAAAAAGATGGTGACAAGTAGTTAGCTGTTATTTCTATAAACTTCTTTTTTTCTACAGTGACATGCGGGGTTGATTGATCTGAGCCTGCATGATGCAAAGCTTTGACACTCATATGATTGTGTAAGACGTACTTCACGGGACGTAGTTATGAAGCAGTGTCCACACCCGAGGATGTAGGTCTGCCCCTGGGGCTGTATTTATAAAGCGGTGGCGAAGATGGTCTTGGACTAAGTAACATAGCACAATATCTACGCTTATATCGAAACACACAACTTTCACATTGCCGAGACGATTGCCTTTGATTTCTCCATTTTTTAGTGATGGGTGGTATTTAACATACGATACAATCTACTTTTACAGGTATATTCTTTTGCGGAAGTCATGTTCAAACAATGGAATCTTGATTTTGGGGTCTTGGAGTTTTCATATCTTTATAAATCCAATATCTGCTAACGTTTGGGACCTTGTAAGTCTCAAAACATTAAAAAAAACTTTTGGCTAGCATTCACTATTTTTTTAAAAACTATATTCAAAGTGACAAGGCTAAATTCGACAAGGTCCTCTGCTTCACACTTTCATTACTTTCTGTGACAGGGCATTCCTCTCGTAGAGACACTGAGGTTTCTAAAAGCAGTCCCGGTAATCTTACCTTAAGAAAAAACACCGGCACGGCCCACATCTTGGCAGGCCCTTGAATGGTGGACGTCTCCATGGCGTACTGCAGAAATGTTATCTCTTTCTCTTCTTTTCCCATTTTTCTTTCTTTCTTTGGGAACGGTTCCCGGGTGTTGTGCTGCGTGGAACCAAGACTCAATGAATTCCCCTTGAATGAGTCCATGGTCGGCTGCTGAGAATCTGATGAACGAGTGAAAGACTGAGAAAGAGAGAGATAAAAGCAGATTAGAAGAACATTAATAGAATGAATCCATATGAAAAAAAGAGAAAGAAAGATCGAGGTTGGGTCAAAGAAAGAGCGGCAACACCGTGCGCATGCTCGTTCTCTCTCTCTCTCACACAGACAAAGAACGCCCCCCAACCATTTATATAAGGTGAATCACAGCGAGATCAATAGTGTGTGTGTGTGTGTGTGTGTGTGTGAGTGTGTGTGTGTGTGTGTGTGTGTGTGTGTGTGTTTGTGATAGAGAGAGGGTTGGATGCATGCAAAAAAAAGTTTAAATACTTCACTTACGCAAAAAGACCTCGAGATATTACCTACAAAGCAGATCAGCAGATGGAAAATTGACTGTCTACATTTTGTGAATAGGTTAGTCACCACTTCGGCCTCCTGGCGTGGTCAAAACAAGTCGTCGCTGGAGTTTGCGCACCTGTAGTAAAACAGCGCGGGTGTCGGGCGTGTGGCAGTGGGTGTGCGCTGATTTGTATCCGTATCAGCGAAAGGAACCCTTGCACCCGCTATGGCTATGAACTCACTTGATTTTTGATATCGTTGTTTTTGATTCTTCCGCGCCGCCTACCGCTTCGCCGTATTATCGCCTGTCCGAGCGCCTCATCCCAAGTGCCGCTAGTCTCTGGGACAGCATCCCTTTGCAGGTGAAGACAAGTCATGAACGCGATTCGCTATTAAGTACATGTGTCCTCCGTTACTCTTTCGCCTGAAGCTATGCTCACGGCCCATACAGAAAGTGCACTTCAAACAAAACTTAATGAGAGAGCGTTGAAGGTATTGTGTGCCACATACTTAGAGCCAGGTCACGTGAGCAAGTACGGACGGTCTAGCGAACTTAGAGAGCACGTCAGACCAGACTTCCTGCCTGAAGACCAAAATTCGAAGTCACCTTCGAGAGTCAGGGACCAGAAAGAAAATCGCTCCCTCCTTCAGTTAACCATGATGGGGGTTTCTGCTTTTTTGTGCTTGTTTGTGCTTGTGTTTGTTTTGTCCGCCTGATTATATAACGTTTCCATAGAGCACGGAAACGGTTTGAGTTTAGGGAGCGACAGTCCAACAACATACAGTTGTGAGTAGATTGGTGGTGGGTGGAACTTCTGACCACATATTTTGCTAACCTCACTCTTCTTATATCCAAAGCAGCACATTGCAAACTCGATTCGTCCAACATAGAAATGTGTTCTAGCGAAAACATTATCAATGCAAAGACGCATACAAAAATAATAAGAGCATTGCCCGTCTTAGTGTATTAACAGGAAAGATACAATTTTTCCGCAGTCAGCTCTTTTTTCAAGAAATAAATCAGTCTGCCTAACACCTTTCATTTGACTGAGACAGCGCTGGTAAGAGAGAGGCGAATGACTTGCTACCTGATTGCGATTGAGATCGAATTTCATTACTACTAATGATGGAGATATCAGCTTTGTTTGAATCACACGATCGTAATATTCGTCTCCAGAGCTTTCATGTTGCGCACGGTCTCCCTAGCACTGTTCTGGACTTGTTTCAATTTTGCCTGACTGATCGTTTCACGTCTGTGGTAGATTGAAGTCACCGCATTGGACCTTGAAGTACTGGGTGCGTGAGGGGTCAGTATAGGTCCGGACACTAGGTCCTGCCATCCGTCCTTTGGATTTGCAGTGTTACGTACTTGCTGATGATACAGAGCTGTTAGCGCTTGGCTCCTTTTTTCAGCTCCAGCAGGTCTTCACTACCACACAGAGCAAACAGATTGTGAAAAACTGGATGTCCACTAACAAAGTAAAACGGAATGACGACAAAACTGAGGTCATCCCAACAGCTTCTTACAATAAATTAAAACGTGTGCCTTCTTCTACAAATTTTACTTTCTCTGAGGTGACCGTTTCTCTTTTCCAGGCTGTCAAGGCTACCGATGGACACATTATTGTCTAAAGAATCTCACCAAAAGGCTCATTTGTGTTATGTCAGCTGGTTTAATGCAGCTTCTTAGCATCAAGCTTCAAAGAGCTCAGAACAATGCCAGTCGTATATTCTTTTGTAAGTGAAAAGCCAACCATTTTACATGCTACACCTTGTCAGGACGAATCGGGTACAACGTAACCACAATTTTCGTCTCTCGAGTTTTTAGACATTTACCATCTGGAAAGCATATAATATTAACTTTTCTCCTGCCTTTTTAAAATTTACTGTTGCGGTAATTTATAAGACAGCAGTGATCTTTTGCACTCTTTCTCTTTACGCTCATGTGTCTTGGTAGAAGCAGCTGAAAGCAACCCCAGCTTCCGCCTTAACCACCGACCAACGCGTACTGCGCATGCGTTGAATAATTGACGAAATACATCCATTGTCTGCCTCTGTCCCTACAAACCAGGTCTGCGTTAGAAGCTTTAGAGTTTGAGCTTGGACCCCTCTTCTTTTGGAAATATTTGTAAATAATTCACTGAACTCTTCCGCTCACTCCTCAGTTTCCCTTCTTTGTCCATGCACCTCGCTGATATTTGTCGTTATGTCTGAGATAACTAGCCACAATGTACGTACTGTAAATGTGTATATGTAAAATATTATACAAAAAATACTACTCATAGAAGTACATGACCATATAAACTAGTCTTTGTACACATGAAGTGAAAACACATAGAGAAAAAACTTTGTTTACTTATATGGAAACAAACATTATTTGAGTGACAGTAACACATTAAAAAGAGAAAAAAAGGAAAAAGAAAATCGTACAACAAGAAAACTAGAAAAAATACCTCTGTCAGTAAACAGAACAAGGAATTTTATGTGACAATATGAATAACTTTAAATCACAGTATATTATAGCACATTCAAATCAGCAGAAATTTTTTCTACATTTTCCTTAAGTTTCTATAAGATTTCCTATAAGCGAAAGACTTACAAGAGAGAAGTCTTCACACCGATGATGTGTGAACCATGAGTTAGCTGCTGAGACAGGCGTGATTCATGCCATTTCCTGAATACTAACAGATCTCAATTTTGTTCCCAATTTATACTTCATGGGTGGCCCCATGCGATCATCTGCGAGCAGAAGTTTGCAGGGCCAGAACCGATTGACTAAACAGTAATGACAATGGTTACACCATGACTACCACATGGCACTGTGGCCTCACTGAAGGCATGTGGGAAAGCAAAGCGTGATTGCTTTGTCTCCCTTGGGCACTGGTTCAGGGTTTTGCATGGCTGAAAGAAAAAAAAAGAAATCGATTAGTACAATGCGATTCTAGTTTAACAAATGCTGACGTACGCTTAGACTTCGACCAGTAGAAGCCACCGCAAAATACTCTTTATTATTCATTATTAATCAAGAGTGGATTGTAGTCGATTTTCCCGCCACACGTCTTTGTCCAATCAAATGGACTTCACTTTCTTAGAGAGTTTGAGATTCGCAACGTGTAGGCAAGACGAGTACGGTACGTGTGACTTCATCCTCTACGTGTAGGCGGCATGGCAAAGCTCTTGAGATCGACGGCAAGGCGTAAACATGGGAAGTAAAAAAATGTGTCGAAGCTGGATGCTTTTGGTAGAATGTCAACGACAACTACTCGATCAGTTGTAGATGACAATTATAACGACAAATATAAAGAATACGGCAATAACAAATGCAGTGTCCACATTTCGCACCGAATCAATAAAAAAGTTGTAAATTTATAAAAAGATGCAAAATTATCCATGAAAGACCTCTTTTTATGCGTGATAATTCTAGCTGGATAAAAAATATCATAATATGAAACCTTTTTTTCATATTTTGAATGCACGAACAAGGATACCAACAACCAATAATGACTTAAACAATGACATGACTTAAAGTTTACATAAAATAAAATAACTAAATAACTAATAAAAAATAACTAGAATTTAACAAAAGCAATAAATGACAAAATAATATAAATTAACTATTTTAAAGTAATAACACGAAATATAAAAAACTACAATGAAGTATAAAAAAATAAAACATGGGCAGACTCAAACCTTTAATTTTTACTTAGTTTTATTCATTAAAAAGTAAGAATAAATAAATCCAATCTTATTTAAGTATGGATTTCAAATAAAATGGTTAAAACGTTTTACTAAAATGTAACATTAACTAGCAAAATAAGTAAATAAAAAAAAAATCTAGCCTATTTAGCGTTATGTTACTTTAAAAAAAAAATGTGCCCTTGGATGTGGCTTTGGCAGATCGGTCTTCTGAGAAAACATATAATGATGCGTAATGAAGACGAGTGCTCATTTGAATTTTTGATACATCAGGAAAAAGGATTTTTCTACACGTCGTGGCCACAACCCGTAGCATTGCTTGTAGATGAAGGTCCGTGCTTGTAGGCATGGCGGCGTGTAGCAGTCCGCCTGGACGTAGTACGGATGTTTCTATGGCGCTACCCGTACCCGTATCCGTACCCTCGGCCAAGCGCTGTACCTCAAACTCTCTCATTCTCGAAGGTAAAGCTTGAAGAAGCGCTAACACAATGCGGGCATAAAACCGGTTGTCCGGCTGTCGCAGGCAGACTCAAAATATTCCATCTGTAAGTTGATAACTTTATAATTAATGTTCTTAGCGCCCGTTAGTAAAGGCTGCATGACCCAGAAGCACAACTGCCTGGCATGACAATGATCAAGAGAGGGTTCTTCTGCATGGTTTTCAGGGATTTTTTGGAAAGAACATTTTGCTGCACAGATTCGTAGCAGGCTGTGCATTCGGGTGTTCAGACCTTGTTGGCGCAATCAACTCGACCAAGCTGTGATCTGTATTATCGATGCTTTCAATCCTTGCTACAGGTGGTCGTGTACATCACACGGACGCATCGAGCTCTGACAGGTTAATAAAGTTACACAGTAAGAGAAGTACCCCTTTGCTCGACATAGAGTCATAAATGACATATGTTATCATCCGAAATATAGAGGAATGGGGCATCCATCCTATAACACCGAGGAAAATGCCCGCAGCCGAGGCGCAGAGCGCACGTTTCCATGGCGCTACCTGTTGTCGTACCCGTAACCGTCGTGCTTGAGCTGAATTTAAAGCTCCCTATTGTCTCTTTCTGTAACTGGATGCATGTTTAAACATGAGTTGCTTGCTTTCTCTGCGTTGTAGGACACGGGTATCGATCTGACTGGCTTTTACACCCACCATTATAACCTCCAACGAACTTCCTGTGCATGTCCCACCCACTCCGAAGCCAACACACGCGTTTTATTGAACATTGTATAAATAAAGCAGTGTGGCGATTGTGTGTGTGTGTGTGTGTGTGTGTGTGTGTGTGTAAGAGAGAGAGAGAGAGAGAGAGAGAGCGTGCGCGCGAACAAAATGTTCGATATGCTGTAAATTGGAAAAGAAAAACACCGGAAATATTTGAGGAGCCTGACAACAAAGCTTGCCATCAACAACGGCACGCAGTCTTGTTTCAGAGCCTTGTGGTATAATTAGGAGTGAGGTGAGAAGACACAATTTCTCAATCATGCAGTGTCAATGTTTTTTCCTCAGTCATAAAAAAGGACGTCGTGTTTATCTAGATAAAGTGGAGAACAGTGCGGGGTTACTGACATATTATTTGCTCTTTACAAACAGCGCCACTCAATTATCGACAACGATAAGTTGCTTTATCAAAGCCAATGTCATCTACACCTAACGCTTTAATGGACAACGCCTTTGGTTCTTAAGTCTAAAAAAGATGTCACATCTGCAGACGAAAGTCCTTTCCACGTGATAGGTGACGTCTGCACGGACTGGCTGTGAATAATTAAAAAGAGCTTATATGACAGTCGGAAGTCTAGAATCAGTTATCCTACAACACATCAAAGAATGTAAGAGGTTTTTCACTGGCGAACGATGGTAGCAGGAGTTCATGTCTAGTTTTCTAATGTCACAGGTGAGGCAGGCGACGTCACGTTGTAGAGACGTAACGTTTATTTCCCCTGTTTGTTCCCTCTGTTTATTTCTCCTGTTTGTTTTCCCCGTTTAGTTCTCCTGTGGCACTGCACGAGCAGCAGGATGACCAACTCAAAAATCTCGCCGATTCCCAGCACCGACGCTCCGATCCATAAGCCCAGGGTGCCGCCAATATCAGAGAGGAATCGTTCGACCTGCAGATCAAACGTACTTGTCGTGAAGAAATGGTAGACAGACTCCAGAGTTAGACTGGCAATACTAAATCAAGTTCTCCCTGATTATAAATGTCATTTTAAGGTGTGGCGAGTACACTGTCGTTGGAATAATAAAGAAGGGAGATGTGAGTGACAGCAGAAACTGAATAAATTCGTGGAAAAATAAGCAGTCTTTTACAGAATAGTGATTTGTTAAACCGAAAAAAAGTAAGCAGTCTCTTACAGAAATGCTAATTATTAAACTAAATAAAAGTAAGTGGTCTCTTACAAATAGCTACTTATTAAACTGAATAAAACTGTTGATATGCAAGCATATGTGCGTAACAGCGTTAAGCGCGCGAGTGTGTGTACGCGTGCACGTGTGTGTGTGTGCGTGTGGGTTTGCGTGGGTGTGTGTATCGTTCAGGTGCCACAACGTTCTCTCTGTAAGATCAAGTGGTACTGTAGCACAGCCCAAGAATCATCACAGTCATCAACTGTCAGTGATCTGTGAAATGGAAAACTTGTTTGTTCTAATTATTAGAACTAATAACAAACGGTTAGTCAAAGAAACCAACAGAACATACACACCTCATATGCAGGCTTCTCTGAGATAATCTCGTAGTTCAAACGCTCATAGTAGACTTGTAGCCTCATGAAGGAAGATCTGTGTACAAACAATAACATTGGTGATGAGGGAACACCCTGTGTATGCTTAACATTGTAGAACATCAGAGAGACCTGGAATATAACATTTAGCGCCTCAGATCGCCAATATGACCGAACATATGACACATTTGTGACACATGTCTGTGGCACTAATTTCTGGTGTCAACTTGCAGAAAGCGAAATGTCACAGTAAACATTGTCAACAGCAACAACAGATTTGTAAACAAGAATGATCCAGCATTCCGTCTGAACTAGACATGTCATCATCTCGCTGGACATCTGCATACCTCTCACCCATTATTATTATTTTATTATTAAAGCAGATTTATATAGCGCAATTTTCAACTGCTGAGCCGAGTTAATGCGCTTTATAAAACAAAAAAATTCAAAACAAATTGACATAAAATCCACGCTCAAACAAAGACCAAAATTATTAACAAACAATTATACAGAGACATTGCAACAAACAAAAATACAAGGTAGAAAAAGAAAATGTTGCACACAACATCTAAAGGATAGCAGTAAGAGAGTCATGATGAGGCGGACTCTACAGCTGTGACATTCGACAAATGTCAGCGGACACAATCGTAGTGCATGCACGCATGCATGTCCAAACGAGGATGAAGACAAGCAGATACATGTCTACCCATGTCCGGCGTGCACACACACACACACACACACACACACACACACACACACACACACACACACACACACACACACACACACACAAATTGCTGGCAGAGGCGTCGCCTCAACACAAAGGCCGTGGACAACAGTTCACAAGACATCAGAAGGTTTCAGTCCACGCTGCTGGTGCACGTTGATCCAGAAGCTAAAATGTAGCGAAGCGATTCGGAGATAAGAAATTGTCAAATTTGCAGTGATCAAATTGAATAAAATATGAGTGTAAAGATCTCTAGTCAACAAAATCATGCGACGAATGGCGCAAGAAACCGTCACGACCAGGCTGGCTTTCGATGGGAAAGCAGAAGGCCGTAGTTGGAACCAAACTGGCCGCAGACAACTAAATTATTGAACAGAAAGACGAAGAAGCAGCGCAAATAATAGGCACGAAACTCATAACAGGTCGTCGAAGACAACAAATACAGAGAGCTAGTCCCCTTCAGCCCCTTAAGCGAAGGGACATTACTCTCATCATTCTATAGATCGCCTCAGTCAGTCAGGTCAGTCGGGTCAGGTCAGTCAAATCCTTAGGTCAGTTGTCAGGTCACGTCAGGACAGGTCAGTCAGTCAGTCAGTCAGTCTCGTTCTATGTCTGGTACTGGTCGTTGTGGAAGCATACGCATAGACGCAGCAGCTGACAAGAACCGCCACTCACGCCTGTCTTGGGTCTTGGGTGACAGTGAGCAAATCTTGCACAGGACAACCAGTCCAGTCTTTGTCGTTAGAAAGCCAGTTCTCCCTCTGACCACCTCGTCATCGACCACCCTCCAAGGATAGTCTTCGACAGATTGTCGTCTGGATCACAGGGCCAAACCAGACCACCTTACATTGCTTGAATTTTGCAAGTAGTAGTTCCTGTTGTACGAGTGTGGCGATTGTCGTAAAACGTCTTTGGTTTTATGTTCTCTGTACGAGATCCGGAGCAACTTCCTCAGGCATTTGTTCTGGAATGCCTGGATTCTTCTCTCCGTGTAGGTAAGTAGAGTCCACGTTTGACAGTCGTAAAGCAGGGTCAGTACTACGAGGGACCTGTATAGAATGTCATGATGTTATGGTTGTCCAGTCTTGTCATTGCAGCAGCTACTGTCGCGGGTTTCTGTCGTGGGGCTTAAGGCTCATATGTACTTAAAGCAGGTTACCTCTTTGAGTCGTACTACGTTCATCTGCATTGCCTTCGCCAGTAACTAAGACTTTACTCTTATCAGAGCTGGTTTCTGTTCCATTAGACCATATGTGTAAGAAATATCTTTTAGTCTGTTGCGGAGGTCTTACAGTTCTTTACTGGTGTTTGCTTTTAGATCAACCTCATCATTAAAGCGTAGGATGTAAAGCGGTCATCCACCGATGCAAATAGAAGTGTGATGGTCTTGGAGGGTTTCGTACATGTTCTCCAAAAACAATACTGTTGAGCTTCACAAGTGATAGGGGCCACCTTTGACGTGCGCTACTGTCATCGTATACCACAACCAGCTGCTCGACATTGATTCGTCTATTTTGATGTTGTATGTATGATACTGTCTCTTTCTACTCTTTACCCCGATATCTGCCCATCAACCCGTCTCATCAGCATCTATATGATCTAACCGAATACCCCGAGATTCCAGTATCCATCACCTGCGGAGTTCGTAGTTATCAAAGGTGAAGTTTTCTTTCCAGTAGTCACACTTGGGGCTCTCTGGGTTGTTCAGACAAGCAATCTTTTCTAACCCCTTCTGTAAAAATATTCAGTGGAGAATGAGAGCAAAATCCGTTCGAGTGTGGAAAAAGTACAAAGTTTGATCTTTTTGAGTGTTTTTTTTGTATCTGGTATTTGTGTTTGGATGCCAGTGTTTTTTATGTTGTGATTACATGACAAGAAGATGACGACGATCTCGGTATCACCATGACAACCACTACTGTTACTACCACTGTGACCATCACCATCACACTCACCACTTCTTGAGACAAAGGCCAGGGCCGACTTGTAACGCTGGCTTGGTAAGCAGATTCACTGGGAAGAGAGTACAATTGAGAGTTACATTTCTACACTTTTTCCAGATGAAAGAAACTGAGCAAAAGACTAGAAAGAAGTGCATGTTCATTAAGCTGATACATGATCAGGAATGTCATCAGGAATGTGACATCTTTCAACACAGATAAACATGATGATGTTGGGAGACTTGTGCTTTGTGAGTTATCATAGTGGTCCTCAGGTATTAGCTTCTTAGAATCATGTTAAAAAAATTAAATATGATTGTTTAAAAAGATGTGTGCGTCTTTAAATGCACAGCTTTAACTAGAAAGAAAAATTATTGTGAAATAGGCGATACATAACTGAGGGTAAACAATATGCTAGACGATTTCCGGTTTGTACAGTTTGTAGGTTTTGATTAACTGAAACTTAACCTGGCCTTATATTCACGTTTGCCTAGCCTGTTAGGCTAATAAATCTTCTACCCATAGATAGCGGATAAAACCCTCATATTTATGGCCTCTGGTTAGGCCTACAAAACTGTTAATATGTTTATGGTTTATATGGTGGGGTTAGTGACTGATCTAACAAACAATCAAACAAAACACCCCCACCCCCCAAAGAAATCCGACCCCTAGAACCCAAAAAGAAGACGAGCATGAATACAGATACAAGCGACAACCCGCACAAACATCCCAACACGCAAAGAAACACCCAAGCACCCTCCCAATACACAAATACCCCAACACACAGAACACACACACACACACACACACACACACACAAGCACAAACACACACACACACACACACACACACACACACACACACACACACACACACACAGAGTAAAGAAAATACAGTGCTTATAATAAAACTGCTACCAACCTGCAGGGCTTGGGGCAGGTGCAAGTGTCGCTCCCGTTGTTAAGAGCGTTGTAATAATTACTATAAAACGAGTCCATACATGCATACTCTGGAAATGTCAGCAGAAGAACAGCATAACAAAAAAGTTGTTGTAACCTTCTTTTTTACATAAAACACAAGAAGTGTAGCCGAAGAACTTTTAGTTTTATCTTATTTTGATTCTTCCTCATACTGCTCGTCTTTTTCATGTGTGAAAAAATATTATGAGCGCTTTATAAAGATTAAGATTTCACCTTCAACTGAACTGCAGAAGGAATCGTTTAAAAGAAGTGCAAAGTCATCTTGGAGTGGAACACACTTGCAGCTTTGCAAAATGGCCGTTCTGATGCACAGGTCACGGCAACCCTATAATGGTTAAGAAATAAATAAGTGCATGTAAACAGGACTGACAATATTTATTTGGTGTGTTATTGGGCTCTTTGCCCAGCAGATCTTCCATAGTATTCATCCGTTCATTTATTCGTCCCTCGACTTACTGTCGTTGGTGGTGGTGGGGGGGAAGCACATAGATAGACCTTGAAAGACCAACCTGAATAGTTTGCGTTTTTGCAGATATCGGTAGATATAGGTGATATAAACCTAACCTGTAAATTGCAGCCTCCAAAACCCATCCGTTAATTAATTATCTCCTAGCAAAGTACGCGATTCGCACCTGCGATCAACGAGCGGCGTTAACAGTGTGCTACGTCACAGTAGTGCACCATTCACAACACTGGCAGCCGTCAACACCAAACAGAGAGAGAGTGAGCGACAGTCGGGATTATTCGGACGTTAAAGTCTGCTTTTCTCGTGCTAAAGTAACAGTTTTTCAAAACCACGAGAAATACAGACTTTTTGCAAGTTGCAAGTAGAAGTTCCTGGTGTCCTACGAGTCGTTGGTTTTATGTTGTTTGTATGAGATCCGGAGCAGTCTTCTCAGGCACTTGTTCTGGAAAGCCTGGATTCTCCAAGCAAGTGTAGTCCAAGTTTCAAATCCATAAAGCAGGATCGGTACCACGAGGTAAGTTATAGACTATGCTTTGTTATGGCTGCATCAGACCCTGTCCAACCTAGCCATTGCCTCTGTTGCTATTGCTATCTTCATGGGGATATCTATCGCTTAGCTGCCGTCCTTGGATAAGGTGGCTCCCAAGCATGTAAAGCATCTTACCTCTTCGAACCGTTCATGTAGATCTCATGACGGCCCCTATTTTAAAAAAAAATGCATCACTGAGGGGATCCACTAGTATAAATGTTGAAGATTATGACTGAGAGAGAGAGAGAGAGATAGTGAGTGAGTGATTTTTGCTGCCTGTCGTATGTCCTTGACTCGGACGGGAGAAGAACCTGACCGTTTTCTTTAGGGCTGTGTGTGTGAAGTCCTGACGCGAGTTTAGAACAGCTCCGAGGTGTTTTAAATTTAAAAGAGAAAATCGTTCTTAAAATGCACCTAAAGCCTGCGTGCAACACGTTTAAGCAACTTAAATGAATTTTAGTGAAAACGCTTGTAAAATTGCTTCTATGAAACAGTTGTAAGATTTAGAAACGTGTCGTGCAACTCAGACCAGACTTCTTAAAAGTGTAAATTATTCACGTGAAACTTGTTGAGGTCAGTCTAATAGAGGGAATTTAAATCTGAATGATTGTTAGGTTTTAATAATGTAATTTTCTGTCCAGGATATTTTGTTTTCCTCCTTTATATGAGAGGCAGTCAACTGGGAAAAGACTGTGTGTCATTTTTTTGTTGGAACTCCTACCTGGCTTCAAAATACAGACATACTATAACGTGATCTGTAACGTGAAAAGGGGGAACTTACTGTTTATGTGTTTTAGTGTATGATGAACTAGATTAATCAGTTTGTTTGTTGATTTTTTTTATAATATTATATTTATTTCTTAAACTCAGATTTTTGTTGGTGTTTTTGATCTCGTCCGAGCGTAGCAATAGAGCTGCAAGTGACAGGTCTTTGCATATTCAGTTCATTGGTTGAGTATAGCATCATTTTTAGTTACCTTCGATGATGACTTGTTTTAGTGAGGGTTCTTAGCAGCTGGTAGGCCTTTTTGCTTTTCTTCCATGCCATTCTCTTTTCTGTGGTTCAGCATTGGCTCTCGATCAAGTTTTCACTAGCTGCCTTCACCCCTTTTTTGATGACACAGTTCACTCTTTGTATTTGTAAGCTGCTTCAGGTTTTCTTTCCCTTTCTGTCTTCAAGACTTTCCTTTGGTCACAGAGATACAGGAAGTAGTTCGGATCCAGCGTTTTTTCTTATTTCTATGACGCCTTAGAACTTCCTGGGCTGTTGATAGTAGCACCTCATTGATGTTTTCAGCGAAGATGTCTACATCGTAGTCCTCTAAGTTTAGTGGGGCGGATTTACCTCCAGGTATGGCCTTGAAGACATCTGCAACGTTTGGGTCTTTCAACATCTACAAATAAAAGCAAATTCGAGGGATATTCGAGAGGCGCTTCGCTTTCAGCTTCAACTTTAGACTCGTTAAGACAAGAGTTTGGTCGCTATGTCATCGCCTGGATATGTCCTCGTTTTGGTCACGTTGATGCTGGCTTTGAAGCGTCTGGGCAGCAGGATTAAGTCAATTTGCTTATGAACCAATCCATCTGTACTGTGAGCACCATGTGGCCGTTCTCGATTTCTTGTGAAGATGTAAGGTGTCGGCTAAGGTGAGTTGATGACTGCATAAACTCTATGAGTCTGATGCCTCTGTCGTTGGTTTCGCCAAGGCCATGTTTAACCACCGTTCCTTCCAATGGCTGATAGACGTCTGGTCCTACCTTGGCTTTTCAGTTACGGAGTCCATCAATGGTGTTCTTTTTCGGCACTGCCTTTATAATCTTGTCTATTTGTTGAAAACACTTCGCTTTGTTGTCTCAAGCGTGGAAGTCGAAGCGTATACTTGGACAATGGTCACTCTTGTCACCTCTTTTAGGTCGAAACTTAAGACACATCTTTTCCGAACTACTACTTCACTGCGAGCTTGTCCTGATCATTAGCATGTATAACATGTGCCTGTAATTTCCTTTGTGTATGAGTAGTGTATGTTGTAGAAGTTAGCGTGTCCGTTATATGTGAATATAGGTGCTTAGTTGTTAATGATTTAGTTTACATGATTTATGTAAAGCGCTATGAGCAAATCTTTGGAAAGGCGGTGTATAAATAATATATTATTATTATTATTATTATTAGTGGTGACAGTGTGAGTCTTGGCAGAGGCAGGATGTGGGTGTACGTACAGCTGATGACGGCTCCGACCACCTTCCTATGTACTAGGAAACCCACACTGTACTCGTGTCTGGTGTCCTGCCCACTGTACCAAAGTCTGTTGTTTCCCCAAATCATGTCTATCTGACCTCCGCCAGCCCCACATATCCCACCGGTACCGTTATAGCTCATTGGTGAGTTGGCGATGTTTGCCTCCCTGGTGTAACATGCGGATATTCCACGTGCCAATGGATGTTCTTTTTTTCAAATTAATATCTGTTTTGGTTCCAGTAGCACATTTTTCGCTCCCCTTCCCTGAAGTCTGCCAGTAGGGAGCAAGGTTGTTTTTGATGTGGGCCTCGGCAGTTTCATCATGCGCATCCGTTTTGCAGCAAATATCCACGGTACCGAGATATGCAAGATATCACTGACGAGATATTACCCTCCCCCATCCCCGCTACTTTTCCCACCGACATGCGAGAACGAGTGTAATTCCCCCAGTTAATTAGTTTTCTAGAAGATAGAAAAAAGGCGGCATACCTCAATCGTGTAACTGTTGCCAGTTTTTTGTTTGTATTCTTCACCATTATCACAAGAGCCGTAAGGTGGGCCCTGGCTGTTGACATTTACCTAACACAAGACAGAATGTCATCAGAACTTTCTTAAGATCTTTAGCTTAGGCTTCATCGGTATCGTTATGTGTAAACTTTGAACAGTATGAAAGGAGAAAAAAAACATATAACGAACAGTTACAATGCTCGAAATAACAGTTATCACAGGAATACAATACGTTATTTAACTTAAATGTGCAACAAATCCCTTTTAATCTTCACTCTAGAAAACGTAATTGTTACACACTACAATCTATACAATTTTATCGATACACTCTTGTCTTTAGTATCGAGAAAGAATGGAAAACAATTTTTAAATAGCTTACCCCTACTACACAAATAAAAGTCACCGCCTAACGTTTTCAGGTCTTTTATCGGGGCCAACTTTATGTGAGGGCTGTGCCCATGCCTCTCCTGCACTGCTTTACCTTCCCCCACCTTCTAATAAGTCAGGTACCTATCTCCCGACAGCTGGGTCAACTGGGGGAAGTTTGCTGCGCCGCACGGGTAACGATCTAGCGCCTCTCGGTTCTTACACCAGTGCTCTAACCACTTTTCTATCCACTTATTCCCCCAAAATAAAAAGGCGCTGTAAAGTAAAAGACTTCTATAACAAAAACAGAAATAGGAAGGATGCAGCGAGGCTGCTGACTACACCGAAGCTGGCTTCTGCTGCAGAGAATTTAACAATTCTGAGATATTTTATTACAGGAAGCTACCCCTTCTGTTTTAGAGAATCTAGCAATTCTGGGATATTTTATTACAGGAATCTTCCCCTTCAGCAAAAGTTTCTATTTGAGCCAGACTAGTGAACCTACTGCTTACTGAGATACCTTGATCAAATGACTAAGCAAGCATGTGAAGCCAATCTTAGCGTGTAAAGACTATAATGTACCGACAAGCTTTAGTGTTAATCACATGTGACGGCGATAAGGGCGCAGAAGGGCGTTAAGGAATGGTCCACGAGTCTGATTCGCGGTACTAACCCTTCTGATTCCCACGAAGACCTCTGAGCCAGAAGACACTGTGAAGCCATCGTTGGTAGGATTGGGGCGCGCGCCGTCATCGTGCAGGACGACGCGCAGACCGTAGCCCGACTCCCCGGTGCTCAAGTAATCGTCCGACTCGATGTTCAGCTCCAGGAACAGACCTTACGACCCGGCAGAAATCGGTTGTTTGTGTCAGCCCTACGTCTTTTGTGCCAAATTTTATGATAAGCTGACAGAAAAAAGGTTCATTTTATCTTAAAAAAATTCATGTACCAGAAATTCATATTTCCTTTACAAAGGGGTTACGTGAGTTCTAGAAAAAAATGTTCTTGGTTGCCCGACAAGATATCCTGTTGTTTTGCTCACTTACCTTGTAGTGGGCCACTTCTAGTTGACTTGAAATTGGGAAGCGACAGCGTGTAACAATTGCCGTAGTCGAATGATAAAGAGTGGGTAAAATTTCTGAAAACATATTTCAAGCAACTTCCGCAGACGAAAACACTTCATTAAGTGTAGAGTTCATCGTTTATTTATATTGGTAAATGATCTTTTTAATTAATCTGATTTAACTCCAAGCACATCTGTCTCCACGAAGCAAGGAATCAGCCTTCTTGGTGCTGACAGAATGCAGCTCTTTTGAATCTATTGCACATGCAGTATATCAATGTTCTTGATTTTTTAAAGTAAATAATCTATGATTTAGCTGCATAACTTTCCACGGATATTGAAAACGTTTGTTGTTAAAAATTACTTACCGGTTAAAACAATGTTCGTAAGGTTATGAAGTGTGTGGGTACTCAGAATTAATCATAATAAACACATTACATAGTAACAGTTTCAATATTTGTTTTAAAGCGACTGAGAGTAACTTGTTATTATACAAATGCTTCATTCGAGAATTAAGACATTTCTAAGTTGACAGAACACTTACTGATAGCCACAGTCTCTGCCGGTGATGGCACAGTTCACAATCATGTCTTCAGATTGATGTCCGACTTGTTTCAGCAGAGACCTGAACGCGAATGAATGAAACAAATGAATTGAATTAAGCACAAATAAAATATTCTGTTTGCATTCCTTGTTCACAGACATGTATTTATGTATATGTTCAGTCTAGGGGGGGGGAGTGGATGGTACTGGGATCGTCACTGAGAGGGGGGCAAGCTAGTCTGCCAGTTTCGTGAACTTCTCCAACCAGTTCTTCCTCTGTCGACCTCAGCGCCAGCCTCTCTCAAGGGTGACAGGAAAGATGATCTTAGCGTTGTGTCAGGTCACGTGGCCGAACCAGACAAGCTTGGGCCACTTTATTGTGGCCAGACGGCTTCGCTGGTCTTGAGTTCTATGTAGGAAATTTGGAACAGTCTTTTCTATCAGTCTCGTACATCTAAACGAGTGCTAAGCACCACCCCTTGGCTTAATCCCCCCCTAGCTCCACACACTCAAACCAGCAACAAGAAATATGAAAACTTTCCTCATTTTAAACTTACGTGTACCTCCTTACCTAGATGTATTGGCGAATCCCAGATCTAAGCGTAATTGAAACAGGGCGGTGGTGTCCAGGGTACCTTCACAGTCTCCAGCACAGCCAGCATTGGAAACGACATCTGTCTCGTTCAGGTCGATGTGGTCGTCAAAACAATCCTTTCACAGAAATCAGAAGTCGAAGATGAAGCAGGTTGTTCTGTTATGAGTGAGTGAGTGAGTGAGTGAGTGAGTGAGTGAGTGAGTGAGTGAGTGAGTGAGTGAGTGAGTGAGTGAGTGAGTGAGTGAGTGGACTGGGCGGTGGAGCAAATGAATGGCAGCATGTCCAACATCTTTGACTGATCAAAGTCACAGGGCGTAATAATTGATTGGTGAGATGGTCGTTCAATCACAGCTGTGCGACACAAAAATACTCCCTTTCTTAAGAGTTCATACACTCTGCGTTTTGCTGGGTCAGCAGCAGGCTTATTTCTTTATAACAGACTATGCATGCAAGCAATCAGGATTAGCGACCTCACAAATGAAGAATGTAGCTAATCAGTAAAATTACCGGGTCCTGATACTTTTCGGGGATTTCCAGAACAGTCTGTAGGAAGCAGGACAGCTTGGAAGCCTGAGACAGCCGCACTGGGTTGGCGTTGCAGATGGTAACGGCGGGCAGGGGGAGAGGATTGAACCCCAGGCTTACCTCGGTCTGGATGGGCCACCGGAAGTATTGCTGGGGGTGACAGAAAGAGAACAGACGTCAGGCACACGATAAAGTCCTCCAGTTAGTGGTGGTGAGGTATCACTCACTCACTCACTCACTCACTCACTCACTCACTCACTCACTCACTCCGCTGTCCACCCGTGAAACTCACTACACGTACGCTAGACAGTGCGAGTGAATAGATGTGGGTGGTGCATGTCCTGCGTGCTGACTGGAAGTCTTAACAATCCAGTACATCCTCAATGAAGCACCTGTACCAGCTAATACGTCAGTGAATGCTCACCTGAAACAGCTGCACCAGCTGAAACAACATAATACCAGAAGCGGCAAGGATAAGCAGCAGCCACATCACCTGAAAACATACACACCCACACACACACACACATGGATATATATATATATATATATATAAAACACCACCAATCGTTTGTTTAGCCTTCGCAGACATACGTCTGCTCATGATTGTCATCTCGCTACCTCTTCATGGAATTTGTTAGAACCTCCTTCCCTCTATCCGGACATTTTTTCCTCTGTCAATCCACGTTAGTTTCTGTGCACTGCTTACCTGCATGGACAACATTGTAAGTAATAAGCATATGTCTGTAACTTTATTCTGTCTAATCATCAACTCGGTCTCTTCATGATCATTGTACTTTTGCTGCCTTTGTGATACGACCTGCAAAGATTACCCACATACATACGCGTGACGTAACGGGTAACGTTTGCACTGGTTGTGTCTATGGAAATTCCTAAACTTAATTCTTTGTGAAAGTTAAATTAACCCGGTAAATTATATGCGAATGACACGAGCAATTCTTGTTACAGAGGTCGACGAAGGCCCGCAGTGCATGCGGAATGTTTGATGACACACTGCTATGTGTACGAAATGCTCGGATGAAGGTGCAACTCGATGACAGTTTCTGTGCTGGTATCAGCCATCGCCACGGGTGTGCAGTGAACCCGAACGTGATGGGCGTGGATACTCGTTTGCTGTTTGCTACCCGTTCCCCTCCACCCTGGTTTCTTTGTAGCGTAGGCTAGGGGGTAATCTCTCAAAAGAGAGGGCGCGTGATCACATGACACTAGGTTGCGCAATATCGCAGTGACTGGCTCACTCTACCAAAAAAAAAACAAAAACAACAAAGCAAAAACAAAAAACAAAACAGAAAAAAACAAAAAACAAAACAAAATCCCCAAAGAGAATTAGTCGAGATACACGTGACCCGACATGAAAACCATACAATCTAGCGGAGGCAGATGTGAATAGCTACAACAAATCCGAACTCCTGACATTACAAATTTCATTTGAGTTTGTTTTCAATGTATGATAATGACATGCTGTGTCTCATGGAATAATTTACTTAATATTATTTACCAATAACATTTGTACTACTGATTGTATTGACGAAATTTAGCTTCGGTTCTGGTTTTTAAAATTAATACCAGCAAAACTAAGTCCCCAGTTCTTTAAAGCATTGGAACATTTTACAAAATTTTATTTTCGTAACATATATATTTGTTTATCGTGGCAAATGATGAAATAGAATAATAATTCATTTATTTTAAGCATTTATGACTTACTAGACATTAGTTTTCTTCGCATTTTCTCTCTACACACGTAATCTACAGTTTTCCGTTTAAGTCCGGAAAATTAAAAAAGAAAATCAGTCCAATTTAATTATTGGTGGCAACTCTGTGGTAATCAAAAGTCGAAAGTAAAACCTGTCGAGATTTGTCCGATATCATGTTTTTCTCCCCGCTTGATATTATTATTGTCTAAGGAGTAGTTGAGCAACCGGATGATGTTATCGTTTGTTGTCTGATGAGTCGTTGATTAACTGGTTGGTTATTCTCACTTGATGCTATAAGTGGAAAAGTGATTGGGGATATTTACTGGGTCGGCATTATTGACGAGGTATTGTGGGAAAAAAATCCCGCAAGAATGAAATGGGTATCGGCACTCTTATTGACGTCTCAGTGCGCGCGTGCGTGCATGCGTGCGTGTGTGCGCGCGTTCGTTTGTAATTGGGATATCTTAGTTTAATAGCTTAAAATGTCATCTTTGTCAACGTATATAATCTTTGTCGGACACTATTTGCAAACAGAGGGTTGTTTCAGCGTGTTTGAAATTCACTCATCTTATTTTTTAATTTTTTTTTTGTCCCTCGAATAACACGTTTTAATCGTTTGCTTTCGGTAGCTGCATTTTATACAGTTAATCGTGAAGAGGGAAAGCTTCATTCTCTTTTTGACATTTTATTTTCTTTACATGACATTTAAGTGTGCAGGGCATTCCTCCTGTAAGGACACCGAAGTTTTTCAAAGCATTCTCGGTAATCTTACCTTAATAAAAAACACCGGCACGGCCCACATTTTGGCAGGTCCTTGAATGGTGGACGTCTCCATGGCGTACTGCAGGAATGTTATCTCTTTCTCCTCTTTTGTTCCCGTTTTTCTTTCGTTCTGTGGGAACGGTTCCTGGGTGTTACGCTTCGCGGCCATAGGGCCCAGCCTCGATGAATCCCGGTCGAATGTGCTCATGGTAGGCTGCTGAGAATGAGATGAACAAGTAAGAAACACGCACACACACCCCAACTCTACCCCACACAGACAACCTCCCCTACACACACAAGCGCACTTGTGTAGAGGGAGAGAGAGGGACAGAGGAACAGCTCAGATATTCAAGCTGATAGACACATAGGTGTCATTTGTACAATAACTTAGGCCTAGATATCTTACATAAAAATCAACATACATGGAACGAATAGAGAGAATAGGTAAAGACTCTGTGTGTGTGTGTGTGTGTGTGTGTGTGTGTGTGTGTGTGTGTGTGTGTGTGTGTTTTAGACAGGCCCTCACATGCGCGCCCAACACTCACCCAGTCGCCCGGACATTAGCGCGTTCATTTTCGCTCTGAACAAAGACAAGTATATCTGCCTCTTTCATATCTTATCTTAGTTTTAATTATAAAAAGAAATGTTACAACAGTTGCTGCGTAAAAATGCATGATAAAAGTAAAAGAAACAAAATCTCAATTCAGTCACACTAAGGGTTACTCCTTATAATTACACGACACGTCTAACTATTCTGTTTTATTTTCGTCAATGGCCGGATCTGAAGAATAATGATAATTACTTCGTCGCGTGCTCACAATGTCACGGTTGAACAACGCTCACACACGAGGCTGTGCTCACGATACACTTCGTTGCAATCACAGGTGACTGATGGTCTTTAATCCACAAACATATTTCACACGAATATCTAGAAAAGACGCCGCCTCCCGGGGACGGACGACCACACTTCCTTCTCTATCTTGCTTGCTCTTGGGTCAGCAACATCGAATCTCGCTCGTTTGACTAAACCTTCATGATTCGCATCTCCTCCTAGAATTAGTTGCTTCTAGTGTTAGTAGTTTCTAGGGTCACTCCTACGATCATTTGCTGAGCCTACTAATAATTTATAATAGCAATTAATAAGCTGAATCTAATTAAAAATATAAAATCAAATAAATTTACAAAATCCGAGACACAAAAAGTGTGGTTATCGCACCTTGCTTGGAAGACGCAGCCTCCACTCCCTCACACCCAGTGTCTCGGCACTTGCCGTGTCTCCCTGGGAATTGAACCGTTGGCCGGTGATGATTAGTTCTTAACTACCTGATTAAACATTTAACACGTGCGGCTTGGCCTGCCCGCGCCGTGCTGACTCATTCTTGTACCTGTATTGGGTGTTGCCCGTCTGTGACAGTGTGTTTTCTTTTTCTATCGGCAGAAAGATGACCTGCGGGGTTTTTAAGCGACTGATAATGTTAGAGGAGAATATTTTCATAGTATGACATTTGCAGGAAACCTTTCCTTCTGTTTGTAGGTTGACTTCACCACGCGAGTCTCTCAGTGTTATAGGACCAGCATCTGAGGGCGTCAGGGTGAGTTAAGTTGCTGCACTTGAAGTGAGAAACTAACCAGTGGGGAAGGGGGAAAGTGGAGGGTGGGGGTTGGTCGGAGGCGACATTAAAGTCTGACCCACAGAATGGACGGAACCACAAGCCAGCCTCATATTTCGCTCCTCTTCCCTAAGACACAGGAAACATTGCGCAGAGTTCAGGTACAAAAGTATTGACAATATTATTACGGGTGTTTCATTTTGGTTATGCTGTTTTATGCTCATTTAAAAAAAAGTTTACTTTCGAACTTTAAACCAGAGGGCACTTAGGTAATGTTACGATTGCTTTATCAGTCATTTAAGAGACAAATATTAAGGTAGAGTCAGTTGAATTTAAAAAATCTAGTATTCTTGACAAATTTCAGATCAATTTATTTAATTCACTGTCACGAACTTGGTGTCTCGATAGGGGTGTGTACAGCGGTGACTCCACTGGGGAGAGAGATCTGATGCCAATAGTTTTGTATTTACTGTTTTGACTCATGATCGTGAAAATTCCACTTTCTTATTTAACTATTAGCCTTATTGGTTCAGCGGGTGTATTATGCTTAATTTAATTGTCAAATTGTAATGTTTATTTATTTTGATTTATTTTCTTATTATCAATGCCTGTCTATTTTTATACAGTTTGAACACATAACGTTATTTTGCTGTATTGATAAAATATTTGAAATTTACTATTTAGGGGCTTATGTGTATTAAAGGCCAACAGGAGCGCAACATTTTGTCTCTATGATCGGGTTAAGTTTATTTTAAATAATAATTCCTAATATGAGTATATAATTATGCTTTTTTGTGTTTTTTATATATATAAATTTTATCGAGCTGCCACCAAATTGCCCTCTGGGACAAATAAAGTATTATCTTCTCTTAATTTTTAAAATATAATTCTTCAAATATCAACATTCTCATCTGCCACTAGGAAAGCAAAATAATAATAATAATAATACCCGCTACGGTAGAGTTCCTTGCGTGTAAGCAGTAATTGTAACAGCGAGTCAGTTCAGCAAATCTCTGCTTGTCCGAGTCAGATGAAGAAACATCACTCAGAGCCACAACACTGCATATAACAAATTTCAACTTTTCTGTGGAGTCGACAAGTTGCAGCGTTCCTGTGACTGTCACTACTTCCACTTCATCAGTAGCTTCTATACTTTCCGTTGCAGACCGTTAGAATCATACTGCTGTTGCCAGAGAACCTCATAAGGGAAGTCAAGACAACAGTGACAGTGAAGCCAGAGTGGATTCAAGCAGACAATGAAACTTTTTATGGTAAAAAAGAAAGAGAAACAGATGGGTTATAATGGCCCTGCTGCATGGCTTTGCAACGAAAGGCAGGTAACTGAACTTAGTATTCAACATGGCCCACTCCACATACATTATTTGCTCTCCCCCCCCCCCCACCAAAAAAAAAGGAAACAAGAGGAGGTTCTCTAAAGCCCAATTCAAACGGAAACTGGCAAATGGAGAAGAGGTGCAACGTCCGTAGTTACTTTATTCAAGGGTTCAAGTTCCAAAGATGCAGTACTTTATTTTTACTGCAAAAATATTCAGTAGCAAATCTAAATGTGTCATCTCTACAAGAAGTTGGACCAAGGGGTTGGAAAAAACACTTCAACCATATTGTCTTCACAGGAGATTTAAAAGAAGCATAAAGCGAGAAAAGTGAGGTTTTAAGCATTAGTTTCTTCAATTTCATGACCAGGACATGCAAATTAATTATGTTATAAGTGCTTCACATTTTATCGGGGAGCCAAGCACCAGCATTGTTCTTTCCCTTTGTAGCTTCGCATTACTGTCCCCTATCTGAGCGCCTTTACCCGGGTGCTGCTAGGTTTACACCGGTGTCGGGGTGAAGGCAAGTCATGAGCACCAGTTGCTGTAATTACATGTGTCCTCCATTACATTTTCTCATGCGATTATGTCCACATCCCTCACAGAAAGCTGCACTTACAACCAAGAAAGAAACAGAGAAGATTTCAGAAAACTTACGCGTTCGGGGTACCAGTTGGCGACATACTGTGAGTAATGTCTTGCCGACATGTACGAAGGGCGGTTTGTATACATGGGTGACAGCTGGGACAGTCAGACCAGGCCACCTGCTTGAAGACCAGGGCTGAGAGTAACTCTCGAGATTGAGGGAGCGGAGTGAAGCTCGATTCGCGCCTGCAGTCAACCATGTCGGGTGTCTGCTACCTTAACTAGGTTAGTACGGGAATACTTTTGATTCATTACAGAACTTAGTCTATATGGGGAGGGCTAGCCTGAGATGTGGGCTTTTGTTGGCGAAACAGGTTTTCAACACAAGTGTTCTTTTCATACACTCTGATGTAAGACGTATTTCAAGTTGTTATATGCCTGTGTGGTTGTGAATGTGTCTATATGTGTGTGTGTGTGTGTGTGTGTGTGTGTGTGTGTGTGTGTGTGTGTGTGTGTGTGAATATGTTTGTGTCTATGTGCGCGTTTACTACATTTGTGCACGCATGTATACATTTGCGAAAGTTAGTATGCAAGCATTCAAATATAAATAGGCATGCAAATATTTAGGTAGATACCTACATTTCGTGTATAAAAGAGCTAGTCACCAACAATACCTGCTACCCTGGCAGAAACAGTCATCGCGTTGACGTACACGTCTCAAGCTACCTACAGTGGTGTCGTGTGAAAATGTTCTTCGGTCGATGTGTCCCAGTCAGCACGCGCGGGTTTGTCTCCGCATGAAGGGAACGAATCCTTCTCGGAACTCTGCTCTCACTCATTGTTACTGCTGTTCTCCGCATCTTCCGCTTCGAATTAGTGCCGCAAGTCTCGAGGACAACACCACTGTGCTGCCAGGCGTGACAGGAATGACAGGAGTGCCAGACGGGACATACGTCACCAGCAATCTCTGAGCACAAGCCCCCCCCCCTTGTCTTCTCACTTTTTCAGCTTTGTCCACACCACACTACATAAGTGTAAATACGTTATATGTTATACGAGATACGTTATCAACTTACATGTTCGGGGTAGCTGTAGGCGACATAATCGGAGCCTTGTGTCGTGACCGCGAAAGGATGACCGCTATTGTACATGACCGGAATCTGCGACCATCAGACGAGACCTTCTCGCCGAAGACCAAAGTTTGAAGTAATCCTCGTGACGAGCCATGGAAATTTATGAAATCTGTCCGCGTGTCAAGTCAACCATGTCGCAGAGGGCGAGGCTAGCACAGGTAGATCCATTAGAGAACTTAAATCAATGAGTCAAAGTAGAAGGTAGGGCCTGGTCGTGATAAAGTCTTTTGTTCGCGAAAACTGACTTTGGGCGCTAAAGCTGATTCCAAACAGGCAACAGACAAAAGCTTTACAGACGATAGCGCGCACGCACGCGTGTGTATACGTGTGTGTGTGTGTGTGTGTGTTTGTGTGTGTGTGTGTGTGTGTGTGTGGAATAGGTGAGCAGCACCTTATGCTATAATCACCACCAGGTGTGCTTCTAGATGGGTTATTAGACCTTTGTGACTGACATTTGAACTGCAATAGATTTCTCGCTTGATGTCCGATTTAATTACACTTTGGACATTATTACCTGGTTCAGCTTGAACAGCATACGATGAGGTCAAAGCTGTATAGAATTTGTTTGCAGCCTTTCGGTGGATTCGAGTCTTTCTGTTTATTTTCCAATGCTGAGCATTGTTGCCTGTTCTGTTTTTGGGCAACATAAAAGCGTTTAGAACTTGGGGTGCGGCGGTCGAAATCAAGACATAGTTGTGAAGAGCTGTTGCGAAACCTCTGGCAGAGCTACCGACCCAGACACAGTATCAAATTGGCTTAGTTCAAGTCATATTCATACGGTACATTGCAGAGTGGCTTCACCTAGCAGATATTTATGGATCTTGGGAAAATATTGCCGATGTAGAGAAGGTTACAGAAATTATGCTTCACTAAGGAATACCACAGAAAATAGTAATTGCAATAAAAGCCCTATATACAGAGTGGTGGATGATATCAGCGAAAATCAGGCAGAAACTAGAGACTTTCCAAACCAAATGTCTGAGGAACTTGGCTAACATAATTACTAATAAAGAAATCCTTGCAAGAGCCATCTGCACAAATATGACAACCACAATCCAAAAATGATGGAAGGGCGCATGTGCAGAATTACACCAAAGACATCATCCAAAATAACTTTCATTGAATAGCTGATGGTAGAGGAAACGTGGTAGGCAAAAAGGAACATGGCGAAGGTCAGTAGAGAGAGAACTAAAGGACCAGAAACTGTTCTGGAACATGGCCAAACTTGGTGCTGACAGACAAAAATGGTAAGTAAGTAAGTAAGTAAGTGAAGCTTGCAGAAATAACAAGCGTATAGTTCATTAGAAGCACCAAGAATACCCAGTGTTGCTCGAGACAGATTACTAAATTAATTTTGTGACACAAAATACTTAAACGAAATAGCGCCACACTAGCCTTACTGGGACCTGTTCCAGCCAAGTGAGGTAATGCCAGAAAGTATTTTGTCCTGGATGGTTGCTTCATTGGTGTCAAAATAAAAAGGCTTAGGAATAAAAACACGAAGCCAAAAAATGTAAACATCATATCCTGCTTTATGTGTGATGTAATCAAGGAAACATTTAATTTGCCATTAACCAGATCCAATTTTTAAAAGAAACAAATATTTAAAAGCAACTACTGCAAGGCAGCTAATAATAAATAGAGACCCTAAATATTATACATAAAATTGAGGAGACAACGAAACACAACAAAAATGGAAAAAATAAAGCATTAGCAGCCGTTACGTGTTTAAAAAAAAAATCCAACAGCACTTTAGATGAGCGTTATCAGTTATTGCCGCTCAAGTGCAGCTCGTTATAGTACTGACGGACAACAAATGACAACAACCTGAGAAAAAGAGCTTCAATTAAATACAATAGAATAGAATACAAATATAATCAAATACAGGAGTACTGTATCATATGTGTTCGACTTTTGGCCGCTGTGCAATTTTATTTGTTTTTATTTTTATTTTGCAAGTGGCTGAAGTGGAAAGAAACGCAAAAGAGCAGGAAGGCACACTTGTTTGTCCTTCAGGTTTTATTTTTGTGAATACTCTATCACAGATGCTAAATACTTGGTAAGTCGATCACCGAGCAAATATCCTTCCAGGGCAAGAAATATTTGTATGGCAGCATTTTCAGAAATTCTATCTGTGATATTAGTTACACAGACATGGAAACGAAATTAGGGCTTCAAGCAGTGCTGTCCTCGTCAGCTGCTCAACCTCCGCACGCATAATTATTTTTCATTATGATCTTTTAGTGTCAGGCGGCTTGCCAAGGAACCAGCTCTTGATAAAAATTGATTTTTATTTTTTAACCGTCTGTTAGCTATCATTGTATCATACGAAATTACGTGCGATTGCTAGGAGACTTATCTATAACCCAATGAAGAATATTTACAACCCTGTGTAAGGTTCAATCGCTCTATGAACAACGTTCAGTACTAGTCAAGCGAAATAAGTTTCGCGAATCAAAGCGGTGAGATTTTAAGGTCTTGGGAACATGCGAGTTATTAATTTTCTCACAGTAAATGTTTTCCTGGATACTGTCTCAGGGTGTCTGAGCTAATCCTACCCAGGACTAATCTCTATGTCTGAGCGAAATCTTTGTGCAGCCTGTGTAACTGGATACAACATTAGCTGCTTGCTTACCAGCTGACTAGATCTGAAACATGCCATAAGAACCAGAGAATTGAAGAGGGTCCACCTCCACATGGGTTTTTTATGGAGAATTAGTTCTAACGAGAATGCAGCTAATCACAATTGGTGTGTCAGTGTGTTCCACATTTCCTCAGGTCTCTGTGTGATGTCAGAATTCGATCCTTCAGTCAGTAGCATGGCTGTTTCTCATCGGCCATACGTCTGCTGCGATTGACCAAAGTGTTGTCTGTTGGCGAGCTTTTCGTCCCACTCGTAGTGCGCTGGCTGTGGGATCTTTTCGCTGCCGAGCTTTATTCCCAGGGCATGTGCGTGGGCCCGCTGACGTGCCTCAGTGAAAGGGGGGTAAGTCCATTCCGCTGACGAAGTACCTGGCAAGGGCGGCAACTCTTGATCGCGCATACATCTTGTCACGGGCGTGAAGCCGATTTTCTCGTAGGTGGAGTGAGGAGGCAGAACTTTTCTTGACGAGCTTTGGTGAGAAGGAAGGTAACTTTGACAGGCAGCGGCGTTGTAGTTAAGCGCAGCGGCAGTTCCTTCCCTTGCGTTGTGGCTGTTGTTGTTGATGCGATCATACAGCCCTGGTGCAGTTTGTCGCATGGGAATCGGGGGAGCGCTTTTCTGACCCCGAAATCCGTTTATTCTTTGAATTTCTTCGTCGTTTCGCGACGCGATCGAGCGAGAGTCAGGCGTGGCTCCGAGGTCAGAGGGCGCATAGTCTGGGTACAAATCATCCTGCGACATCAGCGCCATCTCCTGCTTCGTAGCGTCCCCTTGCACGCTGCGACTTCCCGTAATGGCGACTTCCGGGATGTGGTTGAACGCGTTGACTCTCGGCAGACCGAAAATGAAGTATGCATCGTCCGACAGGCCGTGACTCGAGCCGTACCTTTCGCGCAAGTTCCCTCCCCTTGGGAAGTGGTCCACCAGATCGGAGGAGGCAAGTGAGGAGGAGTCTGGCGACCCCGGAAACTGCAGACATTCCATGTATTCAGGGGAGAGAAAACTAGGGCCTCCACTATGATGCAGGCAGGATATGATGCCTTCGTTGACTGACATCCGCCACATCGTCCATCGGTGGAGGCGGTTGGTCTCCCTTGTCGACAGCATGACGGCAACGGAAAACCACTCAACCAGTCTTACAAAGGAAGAAAGCGGGTCAGTTGTGATAGTGAGGTAGTCTACTGAACACTGCAATAAAACATGCGACCTTAATTCTCGCAAAGTCTGCAGATTAAACCAGCCTCCGAGCCTCAGTATGTCTTCATGGTGACGTCACGACCCAGAAATGGGTGCCTGGAACAAAAAGAATTTTTTAAAAATAAATTTTATTTATTTTTCCTTTATTATGTTTTAATTTTTTATTTTATTAGATGGAGATAGCAACCCAGTCTTAGAAAGACCAGAAGAAACACGACGTAACAAATATTATGGCGATTTCACATCATAGAGGTAATAAAAAGAAGCTTTGATGTTTTTAAGAAGGCAGAAAGAATGTTTCGCCATGAATACTAATACTTGCAAAGTGAATGGCAGACGGCAGAATTTAACATATCTTTTATGTGACATTTATCTTCCATCTTTGCACCTTGTGCGACCAGTAAAATATTAAAAGGACTTTTGCTGAACAACAAGGGAGGGAACGGGCTGGCGGAGGTTGTGTCCGGGGAGTCGCGTGCGATGTTTACCAGGTTTGTTGACTGCTGTTGACCACAGCTTTTATTTGCGGCACACAAATGAACAATGGGGTCGTCGTTTTCGGTCGAACCGACTTGCAGAGATGTGTTCGCATGTGGACGTGATTTTCGGACGGACGGACGCACGCACGCACGCACGCACGCACCCACCCACACCCACACACACACAGAGTGGGAAAAGTCAAAGCGACCAACATGATAGTTGCAAAAAGCATAGGCTCCTTCCTCACTAGGTAATATATTTCTGTTGTGCTTATATTCCTTTCCTGGTTCTATTCTTATTCTTCTGCTATTTCTGTCCTTCTAAAGGTCCTTAAAATTCCTGTTCTGCTGGTTTTTATCTCTACCAAATTTTCTTCTCTGCTGCCGCTACTCTTCTGCTGCATTACCTTCATGCTAATAGATATATTCTTCCACATTTCCCGTTCTGAGGGTGTGACGCAGTGACAGATGCGCCTCTTACCACCACAGTCCAATCTCGGCCTCGGCACACACCTCTCTCAGGATGTAACAACTCTTCATAGAGCTCACCGCCGGTGGTACTCCGGTTTCCTCCGCTCTGTGTGTGCGTGTGCGTGCACACGCGCATGCATACGTGTGTGCATTTGATGCCTAAAATGTGTGTGTGGCTCAAAGCGCTTTGAACTCGGCTTTTGTGCAGGACTTTGAACGCTTTAAAAATAAACATCATCATCATTATTATTATTCTTGTTCTGCTAAATTTTCTGCTTTGCTCCATTATCATGAACATACGCTAATATTCGGGTACGATTCATGATGTGCTGTCAATAAGGAATCACTGTGGTACACAGCTCTGTGTAGGTCACTTTGTTGACTTCACTTAGGTGTGATGGCCCCTCTCGTGAGACCTCGAGTTATTTTCTGCCAGCTTTTCTGTACTCATCAGCCGTAATCGATAGCCTGCAGGTCAGTCAGTACGTCCATATGTTCATTAGTCAGCCATCCATTACCCTCCCTCCTCCCCCCGACACCACACACCACGTGTTGGGCTGTTACTTGACAGGAGCTTCAGGCATGTGAGCAGGTACAAGGCGGTCTTTATTCCCTCCTATGTTGTCTTTGTCAGGTGTGTCAGGGTGACGTATGGCTATGCAGGACAGAGACAAGTTGGAGCTGAGGGGAGATGAAATAAGGGTGGGACGGGCTTGTATTTGTGCAGAGATGTCAACCTGTGGCAATTAAAATGCACCACAGTGTGTGTTCGTGAGTGTTTGTTTGCGTGTTTGTTTGTATGCAAATAAATGACTAGGTAGATGGACGGGTGAGTAGGTAGATGAATGCTTGGACACAACTTTACGAAGAACAAAAATTAAAAAAGTAAGAAAAGTTGCCAGATTATCCAAAACTCGCTCGGAAAGAAGTTAATAAAGAACCAAGGCAAAGAAAACAGCAGCAACTGGGAAGAAAACCTTTTAGATTATGGAAAGGCATACCACCCTTAATCACCCACCAGATGCACCCCTCAGCATTACCCAGCAGACATACCACCCAGAATCACCCAACAGACCTAAAGAAAAAAAGAAATCAAGTGCACAGAGTGAGCGAGAGACTAAGAAATTAAGTGCAGCAGGGTTGACAGCTCGATAAGAAGGCTGCTATAAAAGATCGAAAAAATAGGGTGGTTTACAAATAACAGCTATCGATAAAATAAACTTAGTCCTTTTCCTTTTGTAATTAGTTGTTTAACTAATTCCTTGGTAAATGTGAGTCTACAGAGGTGTAATTGTGCGTGCGTGCGTGCGTGTTAACACAGGCATACACATTTCAACATGTATAGCTGCATAATTTTTCTATTGAATTTCGTCTGATGGATTTCTCAAATTCATCCCAGCAAACTGGATCATCATAAAAAAACTATTCAAACTTGCCCAGAATATTTGTTCTTAACAGCATTGTCAGCATGAAATAACAATGAAAGAAAAAAAAATACAAACACAGACAGAAGCTGCTTGAGAAACAAAGTTTATACTCGCATGTCTGGAGCTAGGGACTGGCGATGCTTCCCCTGCCTCTTACATCATCGCTCTGGCGGCCGACGAAAGGCAGAGCGATGGGTGCAAATCCCGCGCAGTCCAACGTGCATGAAGCTCAAGGCGGTCCGTGGCCTTTTGTCGTGAAGCCCGTCACGTCACGTCACGTGCTGTCTCGCGAGATGTCACCCCGCGCCGTTCAGCATGGAAACAGCTGGGCGCTCATGTCGATGACTGTGCTGAGTTTATGTCCACGACGTTTAATGGTCAGGTTCATGGATATTTCCAACTCTGTTTGTGGATTTTTGTTCACTCTCGCCACACGTTGAATCAGGCTAAATGGTTGCGTGAATTTTGTTTACAGTTTGTCACACTGGGAAAAATGTTGCACGCGAGAATCTTTGCGGATTTGAAAAATCTTATTGTTAAGATAGTATATATATATATATATCAAAAATGTACTTTTGATTCACCAGTTTGTGACCAGCACAACCGCATCAATGATGATCATTTTTACATTTTCTTCGCAGTCATCTCTGAAATATATACACATGAACAACAGACAACTGAGCAGATGAATAGGCTCACAAAAGCACGACATGTATGCCTAATTCTGAGGGTATTTATTCAGATAACAAATCTCATTGTTTGCGTCCCCTTCTGTACTTTTTATGATAGTCGGAAGCTGCCAGGAAAACTAATTACGTGTCGCATTGTTTCCATGGCGACAGTCAGCAGGGACAGCGCTTACTCTGTCTTCTTGGGTCGTTGACTCGGCTGGCGAGACATTTATGTCGGAAGAGTAAAAATTAACAATATCCGTATAGTCCAGGGTTTTGTGAAACATTGCAGTTCAAGTTTGATTTATATGAAGACAAAAAAGAAGAAGAAAAGATTAAACTTAATTTAAAAGCATGTAGTGTTTGCGAATGCGAAACGGTCACCAATTCGCAAACAAGAAAAAAGATAGATAGATAGATAGAGTGGGGGCGGAAGTATGTTGTTTATCTCCTACTATTGTTTTTTTTTCTCTCTCTCTCGGTGTGAGTGCGTGAGTGATGATCTGTCTGGGGGGATGGACGGGCGTGTAAACAAACGGGATCCACTGGGGAGGTGCAGGGATAATGCCATGCACGGCGTTTCTCTTTTATACACGAGTCTGACTGCACTGCATCGAGCTATCCATCCGGACCAACACACACGCACACACACACACACACGCGCGCGCGCGCGGTATAACAATAGTAAGAACAGCAGGACAAGTGGCAACCAGTAATAATACACAGGGAGACAAATCAAAGAACAGCAAGGATAAAAGGAAACTCAGAAAGCTGAGAGATGAAGCGTCGTTTAACTGTTGTTCAACGATGACATAATGATACTTCAAGGCGTTGCTATGGATACAAATCTGCAGACGTCGCGACATCACAGTCGGCTGTGACAACAGCGACTCCCAGCGTCGGCCATTGCAAACCGTCTGAGTTATGTCGGCAGGATAAAGCTCGGTAAACGTAGAGTAATAAGCAATAAAGCTTATGAGTCGGCTTTGCTCCCTGTCTGTCGGATGGCCCTGAGTGTATAAATTACCCCAACAGGCTACTTAAACTGCGGGTGGGGGGGGGGAATGTCTCTATTCCAGTATATTACGAACAATAAAAAAACAGCATTTAGAGGTGGTATCACTTCTTGAACGATACACCACTCACTGGTGAATACTTAAATCACGTGTTTACGCGATCAGAAGCTTTGTGAAATGCAAACAATACTGCGAATGAAAACACTTTTTATGACAGTGTCTCGCACACAGTTATGGTATCATAAGGTCACGTGACGCAGAACGAGATTTCATTGCAGCAAACGGAATGTCATGACAGAGTCCCGTGCAGTTAGTCTCACTAAATACCACATACTATGTCCTCTTTAACTTTTTACATATGATTTAGCCAAAGAAAAATGAAAATCACAATGATCAAACTCTCTATCAGATTGTAAATAATTTGGGGAAATCATTTATTGGTCTGGCCCGGCCAAGACAACCTGAGGTGGGACTCGAAATTCAATAAATCTGGGAGCTTTTATCATCGCAAAATAAATTTATACTAATTGAATCATGATCATAAAGTAAATTTTGAGGGACAGCAAGGATCATCAATTACTGAGAGTGTATATGTTGTAAAAGTGGTAAGTTTCAAGTTGATAATTTTGTATTGCTCGCGAATGATGTTATAAATATCCAAATGGACCCTGGTAGAGAAAAGGCTTCCCACCCCTATTTTGCCTGCTTAATATCAACGGCAAAAATACTTATTTTGGGTAACCGGTCGTTTCGACTAATGACTAATGTCAGTTCGACTAACGGTCGTTTCGACTAGGGTCAGTTCGACTAAGTCGTTTCGTCTAAAGGTCGGTGTTTGTTACTGTTCCCACGTGTGCGCGTCAATTTTTAAACTTAGGGACGGTTGGACGCGTCGCCGAGATCGGGCGTTTGAGTGTTTGTTGAGTCTGTGTGGTTGAGAGCGTGCATGCGAGAGTGGAACGTGTGGAGCCCGATTGCTTAACGCGACAATTAGCACTATTTACATAATAGATTTAAATCGTTATTAACATTCAAATCACTTCAATTTTTTTCCATTCCTTGCGTCCTTTAGCATTTCATGCGTCCTATAGATGACTCGATCGTTAGACGAAACGACTTAGTCGAACCGGGGAACCTTATTTTGACATTTAGCGCAGAAATTAAAACAAGAGGTATTACGCCGTTAAGCATTTTAAACATCGGGACATATTGGAAACGATTTCAAAGTAAAAGAGTTACTGTAAAAATGTTGCTTAGTAATTTGTGAAAGTGATTGCAGAGATTATCACTGTAACATTTAAAAGTTATTTGTTACTCACAAATGTGAAGTGCAAAAAGCTATTTTAAATAAAGGCCAGTTATTTTTGCTTATAACATATGGGATATACAGTATATACAGTATGGTTGGTGTGGCTGTGTGGTGGAAGAGAGAGCACCATTCAAAAGTGAGCTAACGTTGTGGATGACTTTGGTAGATATGCATGACTGAAGGGGTAGATTCAAGACATCTTGGTCAACTATACAAGTGTACGGCATCATTACTAACATGATAACACCCTTGTTAAAGGTTTGTGAAGTAGCACTGCATTTCATGGACATTAGACATTTGCTCGAATCCTTGTTTCGTCCTGATATATTTAGTGGAGCATCCTTGGTTTACAATGCAGAATTGTACATGTTTCGTTTGAATGATTTATCCCATTCATTGCTAAGTCTTCGCAGACTCGTCTTACTCTGATAGAGCTGTTACTTAAATTTGTGTTTGACAATGTTGCTAGATGGGTGAAATAAGATTCTCAATGAAGTGAGAGATTGTTTGATAGATGAAATGAGATTCTCAATGAAACGAGAGATTGCTTGAGTAAATAAGATTTTCAATGAAGTGAAAGATTGCTTGGTGAAATAAGATTATTAATGAAGTGAGAGATTGGCACAGACTGATGTTACTAATGCACCGGCAGAAATTTGCTTTCTTAATACATAGAATTTCACTTAATTACATAAGTAGCACTGCAGATTGTCTTTCCACAACTTAAAATGCTGTAACTTTTTAATTTATTAAATGTTCAGAATTAAAAAAAAACTATAAGATATTCTGCTCTGTTAATGTCTGACCTCAAAAGAAAGCATGTGTGCCATATATGCAATTTATAGATTTCCTTTCGTAAGTAGTATTCGCAATTCTTTAATTTTGAAATTTTGGTAGTAAACATATTTTCGTGCATCAACATTTTTGGCAAAATGAAACCAATGTCTAAACTTTTGGTTTGAAATAATTGCACGAGAGCGTGTAGTGTTCCTAGTCTGGCCAAAGTGACTAATATGTGTATTTCGTGGTTGAGTAAAAGACGATTTTCCACGCGAAGCAGACTGTCACCGCAAAAGCTTCCTTATCAAGGGAAACTATTCTTGTTGGACTAGGATCCTTCGACTGACACATTTACTTCTCTTTATACTCACTCGTCACAGGCCATTAAAATAAACAACATAAATAAACAGATTGATAAACAAATGTTTAAAATTTATCTGGGCATGGTTACATGGGTTCTGCATGGGTTACTCGCTTGTATTGTAAAGGGAAATGCGATGCAGACACATTTGAAATACTTTTTTTTTATTACAAATTTTGTCTGTACGTCTGGTAGGTAGCGCGTATCCCTGATCTGACGGGAATGTCGAAATAATGTTTTCGATAATCGCCATGTGCTTGGTTTGAAAATTTGTCTCACCCTGAACTGTGCACTTATATTTTAGCTGAGTCTTTTTTTTATATTATCTTGCCGCTTGTATGTTCAGTTACTTATGATGATCTCTGTGTGCAGTTGTTGTCCCGGCTAAGTATTGCTCAAACCCGTTCAGTTAAAAAACCCTTTGTATAATTTAACTGCCTCAACATCTTTTACGTTGAATTATTGCTACCCCGAAGAACAGATGCCAGATGGGGCGCTAAAAAAGTATATTTTCCCTGTCTCTATCACTCATCTTCGTTCTCTCTCTCTCTCCCCCCTTCTCTGCGATGCTCTTCCAAAGCCTGGTTCTTCTTCATCTGACCCACATCCAGGACACCCAAGCTTAGAGATTCCGTTCCACCTAACGGTCCCCAACAGCGGAAATGACGTCTCATCACAGCGATAGCTGGTCACCACTCGTAGTCCAACACCCGAATCAACAACCGCAACGTGTTTAACTGTTTACACCCGTGCGTCCCGCCGTATCTCGTGGCCCCCGCGAAGCTGCGAGACGTTTGCGTACTCGGAGCTTGACGTCGAGGTCGTCGCCAGGGGGAGCCTGTGAAGGCGACAAGACCCAGCACTGCAGCACTGTTTGTTTTCCAGGGGGGCTGATATCTGTGAACCCTCGACGAAGCTCGCAGTCGACCACGGGAACATCTGAGTAAGCAAAGCCTGATTGTCGAAGCAGTGAAGTAAATGGGGGGTACTATTTCATCTTTTTTTATTTTTTGTTTTCTAGGCCGCAGAGTCTGTTTCCACTGTGGTCGGAGATTTAGCGAAGACGACGAACAAAGGGCCCTCAATCCGTTAGCTGCATTCCACCCGACCATGGCAATCTCTACCCCCACGGGCCTCCTCCCCCGACCCTACACCCACCGCCCTTCCTCTTCATGGCATGGCATTGCTTGAGAGGCTGTCAGATGTTTGGAGGATGGAGCTGTGTTCAGTCTAGTTAATCTATCTGAAGTTTTCAGCTATATTCGAAGTTTTGAAGGCTGATCTTACGACTTACTTATTCCCTGAAGACTTCTAATAGCTCGTGGTCTCATGTTTCCCACAAACTCTCCCTCTCTCTTCTCTCCCTTTGTTTCTGTAGTTTGCAAACGTGCGACTGTTTCTCACGCTGGTCATTTGTTAAAGTGGACTGATCTTACGGCGAAGCGTGGAAATGTACCGGGTGTGGTTCTTCTTACTATTATTACTGAAAAATTAAGAGTTATGCAGCCAGTAACAGACTGAAAGAAATAAGTGTTAGCTGTGGTAAAGTCTACAGAAGACACAGATTTAACGATATGCAAATAATAAATTTCTAAGTAAGTTAGACACGTTATCGAGAAGTTTTTTGACCCAAAGAAGCTAGAAGGATGGAGTTACGTCACACATCGTATCGTGCCTGCATTGCATAGACAAAACAAGGCAACATCTTTGGAAATGCTTTATTATAAATGAGTGTGTCAGTGGATATAAAATAGAACTAAGTTAAAAATGGTGAAAAAGTGAGGTATAGTTGAGGAAAAATGCGACAATGTCAGATTAAAGCCACGAAGATGAGAGGCTGTACATCGTTCGTTGCTAGGATCCCTGCTTGCGAGGTGCAGCAGACACACATGTAAGAGGCATGCATATGTGACCAAATCGTCTTGTTCATTTGACACACAAAAAAAACAAAAAAACAAAAACAACAACATGTCCTTCTTTCCCCATCTTTGCTTGAAGTTTGTCTTCGCTGCCTATGCGTGTCAGCAAACATCCACGGATGTGCAAAATGGCGAAATTCTTCCTAACAAAGAAAATCATGGCTTCTGGCTAGAATGCCGAGCTTGTGACATCACGAGAGGCTGCCGTGTCCCGGAGGGACGACCTTTTACTCCATTACGTTTCTCTGGTTACAGATCCAGCATCGTGAAACGATTGGTTAACAATCCGCTAATATTCATTCAAACTCCACGGAACGCGACTTGCCTGGAGGAAGAGATGCATGCTGGGTAGAAGTAGCAGGCGCAGGGTTGGCGTCGCTTGCGGGTGGCCTCCTCACATCCCTAGGGCCTGTATGCGGATTTACTTTAGGATGATGAACAGCATCGCCAAGAGACGAGAGCTGGATTTCACACAGATATGCGTGGGTGGGATGTATATTACTGAAATACATATGCTTATCTGTCTAGAGGGCTGTAGGGCCTAATGTTTCGCACAGTTTTCTCGGCCATTTCTGCAAAACGCGGTGCATCTAAAAACAAACAACAATGAAGTCAAGAGCCGCTAGGCAACCGAGAAAGGAGTGAGCTGTGTTTAGACTGCGTGCGACTTTACTAAAGTTCCTCAATTGTTGTTATGCTTTTCATCCAGAAGGAGATATTTTAGCATAAAAGACACGAAAGGTTAAAAGGTGACGGAAGACTAATAAAGCAGGAACATTGAAATAACAATTGTAAAACTATACAGTCAAACAGTTAAAGAAGAACTAGCATAAAAACCGCCATCGAACATGTGGTACCTACTAAAATAGTGAGTGGTTTAAGTTTCAAATTTCAAGTTTTGTACCGTGCTAATATATTTTCTATGATAAGCGCCCGAGAAAACTTTCATTGCCTTTAGCAGAACTGATAAATATAACAGCATCTCAGAGTTCGTCAAGGCACCAACAATATTAATATGGCTCATCAAATACAGTGGAATATTTGATACTGTTTCTGTAGCACCATCCCATCTTTCTGCTAGTTCCTGCCACTGAAATAGCATTAGAAATAGGATGACACGTTGCTGAAACAGAATTCATTCCTGCTACACATCTGTGAACTAGTTAGATAGTAAGGAAAAAGTAAAAACAAATTGACAAATGGAGTGCTCTCTTCCCATCTTGCTTGAGGACGAAAGGCAGCGGTAGGGTAGGAATTATAAATAGTTCATCGGGCAAAGATATATGGAAGACAGGGCCCAACATTTTACCTTTTACAACCTAATGCCTAGCCTTGATTAACCAGGCACCCATTTACTGCTAGGAGGACAAAAAATTTCCTAGTCCCTGACTCGAACCCAAGGCCTTTCAGCTTCGGTCAAGTATACTAATCCATGTGACTGGCGAACACTCACCATATTTTGAAGAACACGTTTCGCTTGTTGTCTTGGTTGGAGGCTGGCGTTTAAACACTTTAACACTCAGTTAGACAGCCGAGAAATCTACTGTGCGTATGAGCAACAAACTTTGAAGTGTAAAGTGTTAACTTGAACCATACAAGGGGGAAAAATACTAAAGATAAAAAGACACTGGGAAGCTTAGGAACCCACTGTGTTAGTATTTCGTAGAATAAGTGGTTAACATATACTTAAATGGTAGTTTTAGAGATAGTTCAAACTGTGCAAGTAGTGATATAAAACACTTACACCACGGAGGATTTATATTCCTACAAAAGTAGCTCGTGCATAAAAGTGTGCATATTTTGATAAAGTTATTGTGGTTGACGTTTGCGACATGTGACATTTCCACATAGCTGGGAAAGGCTTGACATCTTTTTGAATCGGACATAGAAGTACATCTCGCAAAAGAAAAATACCCCGAAAAGATGCAGAGGCAGCATCATGACGTCACCATGGCCGACGTGAAGTCTCGCGGGATTTGAGTAATCAGCCCGCGCTGCCACTGAAAGAACGAGTGAGTAAACTGGGCCAAAAAGCGGCCAGAAAAATGGAAAGATTAAATTAGGTTAAGGTCAACAGATCGAGGTGGGTGGGCGAGGGGAGTTAGTCCGTGATGGTGGACGTAAGTACTATAGGTGCCATTAACTGACAAAGTGGGGCAAAGGAGGGCGGCTACTCGACGTATCCACAAACACCGTCACAAGATGTCCATCAGGTGTAAAGATATTTGCGGTGGGAATGTCTGGACAAAATACTAGAAGTCGTCAGCGAGACCAGCAGGGTATGTCAAGAAATACCTGAGACGTGTACGCAACTCACAAACTTGTTTCTTTCAGTTCCTTGAGAGTTCTCTGCTCGAAGTCGCCATGATCACAACCTGAAGTTGGTTCCTCACGCTGCATCACTTTCTCGAGTAACTTTCCCTGCCGCGCCATGGCCATCCGGTTCTGCACGTCGGGGCGTTGGAACCACGTTCGTTTGACGTACTCCGTGTAATAATAGTCCAGGGAGGTCTCCTCCTGTTCTCGGCGGATGTACTTGATCATCAGCAGGACGATGCTGATGGCGTAGAAGGACAGCACCACGATGATGTAGAAGAAGGCATCCAAGTTGTGGGCAAAGCTGCTGTGTGCCGCTGGGGATGACGCACTTCCGTTTCTAGCCGCCTCGGCGTCCCACTCGTGTTGCTGCGACAGGGTCAAGGCCAAGAATCCCCCGTCGTACGGAGGCAGCGAAGTCGACCTTGTGTCGTTGTAAAGGACGGAGTCGAGGACGCTGGTGACGCTGCCCGTGTTGGGCACGTCACCCACGTCACTCGCGTTAGACACGACTGGCATGATGCCGCGCCTTCTCCAGGCGTACAGTGATGTCACCAGTTTTCCGATGACGACTTCTTTTCATCTTGCATCTTCCAGCTGCGGAAGCACGCGCATGCAACAGTATTGCTTTTCCTTTCGCCGCCGACACAGTGGGGAGATCACTCTTGGCTCATTTGCGTGTCGTTTGTAACTTGTCGCTTGCTTTTTGACAACCAGCAGGCAAATACCAGTTTGATTCCCTTTCCCGGTGCCCTCACTGTGCTACACAAAAGCAGACTACTCTCTGGTTTAGCTGCGCCATTTTTGTAACGTATCTTCGGGTCCTTACAGCTGATTGGTTCGTTTTCATCTTGAATCAGACCTGAAACAGACGAAACACCACTATGCATCGGAAAAGGCATTCAGAAAGGAATTATATTATATATTTCTTATTTTAAAAATAAAATCTGAGATCTCGCGATGAAACGATTCTTTTGTCATTACCTGTTCTAACATGTTTAAACGAATAGGGGAATAGGTCCCTCGATTACAAAACATAACATGAGAAGCAGAGAAGCAAAAGGTTTATTTCAGGGTGCCGAAGTAGATAAGGTGTATTAGTCTGTCAGTTGATAATAATAGAGAGTAAACAAATGAAACAATGTGTGATAATTGCAGAGGACGAACATAGTATGATAATCTAACAAAGGTAACTGCAGAGGGTGAACAAAGCTTTAACAACTTTATTGTGTTATATTAACTTCCCAGCGTTGATGCTCAGTAGGTGGACCTGGGGCTTTCACATCGCAAACTCCTCTCCCCCCAAAACTGCGATGTAATATGAAATACAATTTAACATGAACAATTCTCAAATGATAACAGATAAATTTTGTCTATAAGTTTCATTTGCACAAAGGCGAAGAAGAAGAAATTAAAAGAAATCTCCAAATTAATGATATTTGAAATGAAAGATCCCGGTTGCCACGGCAGCGCTTAGGGTATACCAGCTCTCTCTCAAGCCCACCCCCACCCCCCCACACAAAAGGGCTCTCACTTTCACACCACTCACTCTTAGCAACTGCTGGAGATATCAATCTACAGGCCCGAAAAATGAAATGTTATGGTAGGTCAATAGGTCACCATTTCCCCGGATCCGATGTCAGCAGCGAGGTGTGTGGGCTGATTGTTTTACGACCATAAAGCGATCAAAGGGATCAGGCGGTAGACCAGCCGACAGACGCGGAGACTGTTGCAGGACATTTGGAAATGTCGGAACAATACGCATGTCCATTATGGGTTGAGGCAGGCCGGCAGCGACTATCGAGTGTATGGGCCACGAGGAAAGCTCGCTCCAGAACCGGTTATGAACGTTTGAACGGAATCCCCACCAACCCCCACCCTCTGCCCTCACCCAGCCCCCATCTCCTCGCTATAACCATTGTTTTTCGATATCCACCAGCGAACCTCTGATCTTTACACACTGTGGCTTGCGCAAGGAGAATGGTGTCGCATTAGTGGGCGATAACCTGGTTCTTGGTCGCTGCAGGGAAGGGCTGGGTTCTTCTATAAATACAGACCCTGCTTCAGTATTTTCTTTGTTTTTAAGTTAAGAACAGTTTATAATTTCATGGTGCTATCACGACATGTGCGAATCCATTATTGAATCATGGGAGGAGAGGTTAGTTGAAAAATAAAACAGGAATCAGCGGTATAGGAAAATACTCGGCTTTGGGGGGGGGGGGGAAGGGAGCAAACTCCATGCTGACAGTGAACGACGCTCACATTCTTGCCTCCTCAGTATCTTTTTTTTTTTTTTTTTTTTTTTGAGGGTGCGCTGCCTCCCCTGAGAGGGAGTGAAGATTGGATAAAAGTGGCTAGAGAAATTACAGTGCAAAAGTTCGGCTCAGACACGGTTAAAATTGCGGAGGGATGTGCGAGAGCAGGGGACAAGAGAACAGAAGTGAGAAGTGCAGTGCTGTTTATTTATAATCTCTTCTTGTCGATGAGCCAAGCGTGATAATTTTTCGTGTAGGCAAGTAAGAAGCTGATTGTGTGTTGTGTGTGTGTGTGTGTGTGTGTGTGTGTGTGTGTGTGTTTGTGAGAGAGAAAGAATAAAACGTGCGTGCGCATGAACATTCAGATACGCACACAGACGAACAAACGAAAGATTAGACTCCTCCCAGACTTCCCCGAGGCATGGCGACGACAGTGGCGCCTCTCGCTCCCCTCCTCACCTCGGCGGGTTGCTCCCGGCTGCAAAACAAACCTTGGAAAAATGTTTTCTAACAACCCAGGCGTGGAGCATGCGACACACTTCACGAGCAGCTCGCGCGTACAGAAGTCTTTTACGCGGGTAAGAGGCTAATCTCGACTACAATTAAAGTAGCACTTTGTCAATGGTCAGGACACGCGGAGGAACTAATGTTCATGTCTATGACTACTGAAGGGTTACTGAAGGGTATGGATATGTTTAGATTTAATCATTACCCTGTTTAGGTTTCATTATTACCCTGTTTTAAATCAGTTGAGAGTATGAACGTGGCTGTGTGAAGTTCAGGTCAAGACAAGCGTTAGAGCGAATGTTTGGCGTGTCTGGGTTGTAAGTTCTTTATGATAATAGGATTAGATTTCTGTAGGATTATAGCATTAGAAGTGAGGCAGACTAAAGTGTGTGTGTGCTTATTTTTATGTGCCTTTGTGTGCAAGAGAACTGAAAGAGACCTCTGACAGAGTAAGAGAGAGAGAGGGGGGTATGTGTGGAAGGGGGATCAGGCTTCTTGCATTATTGCCCGAGGCGGGGTAGCTACACTGGCGCCTTGCTCTCTCTCCTTGCCTCGACATCCTGAAAACAACTGCCAAACGAAGCTTAGGAAAATACCTCCCACCCTTTCGCCCCAGCTTGAGAGTAGAAGTCTTCTGCTTGGTTTACGTCCATTTAAGCGGCATCGTCTCGACACGGAGAGGCTGAAACCGAATTTCTCCGTTGGCCACTTGGCATTATGAACACAACAACGACAGCTGAAGCTTTCTTTCTGCTATACTATGCCATTACATCCCCGCACCACCCTACCGCAGGTCCCAGCCTCTACACTCTTTGAGAGTCAGCACCGCACACGATACAGTGGGATTGAAACGCGGGGAGCCATTGAGGAAATTAATCCGGCAGTTCCTTGATAAACTGCACTTTTGATGAAGTACGTGACATTTTCCTCGTCAACTGCCTCGAGACAGACTTGAGCTGCCTACCGACACCTGCCAGGCACGCACATTCCTCCACACCCAGATCCCCATTTCCTTCCAAAGGAGAGTAATTCCAAAGAATAGTTCTCGAGTAACAATGTGAAGCCCAGAAAAGCTTTCAATTGGATTCGTCTGCAATCGTTCTTTAGTTCTCATGAAAAAATCGAAATAATAGTTTGTATAACTTTTTACCATGCATATTCATTAAAGTATATTTCTTGTTCTTCATTTAATTTTTATACAAATGTAGAATCGGTAAAAATTATTTCCAGTTGGTCTACAGGTGGCTGACGAATGCAGGGTCATATCCCAGTCTGAAATGTTCTCTGAACTTCAGCCACTTATTAAACAGCAAATGTTTTCACTGATTATGTTTTATTAGACTATTTTTTCATGCCGTACTGACGGAGTAGTGTACAGGGAGTACTAGACTGAGGGTGTCTGTAATAGTTCTTCCCCTTACGTAACGAGCAGTCAGTGATATAGTGGAAGTCATGTCACTTAAACACTCCCACTCAGAATAATGAAAGCTGGGCTGAAAAGTCTAAATTATATGCCGACGAAACATGTCTGCAGAGTAAAGAATAATTGTGTGTCGAGGAAATCCACTGAAAGATAATGTTGGGTAACTATAAATAGAATATATTTTCAACGAAGTAATTTTCCAAAGAGACAAAAAAATCCACACCTTTGACCTCCACAGTCTACTGACCATTTCCGTCCGCGCCAGGTGGAGAGTTATTTATTGACAGGCGAGACTGGGACGATGTGGTGAAGGAAAAAAACAATTATTTAACGACCTTTTGGACATAATGTGGATAGAAGAAGAAATATTGCACTCCTTGGAAATTCATTTGTCTTACATTCTGTGACGATCCATTCAAAGTTACTGAGTAATTCACTTGCTTGCTGCGACGATACAGATGATGTCTAAAGAACACCAAAGACGATAGATTACTACGGACACAGGGAAAGAGATGGACTCATGTAACTTTGCTTTCTCCCTACCTCCCCGGTAGAAGAGACTTGTCTCAACACCTCATGACTGGGGTTTCTACTAGTCGTCTGGTGGAAAGCTTCACACCTGCAGCTTTCAACGTGTTAGCTTAACTGTTTGCTCTCTTCGCATGGGGGGGGGGAAAGGATTCTTAGAAAGTCCTTCTGATCGTGGCAACGCTCTCTGTGGCATCTTCCAGTGCTGGCAAGCCTGTTTGAACACCGGTTTTGCCTCACTAACCAACTGACAGTTGTTTGTGTGATGTTCTCTCGATTTACTTACTCATCGTGTTTGTTTGACCATGTGGACATCTTGATAGCAGCGCTATGTTCTCCCCTCCCCCCCCCAAAAAAAAAAAGAAAAAAAAAATCACAGAGAGGGGTCTTTGTTAGTTCGAGATAACCCGCTCGAGTTCAAGCGTTTGCTGGCAAAGATTGGTCTTGCATTCACCCGTCTGTTGGTAAAATAGGTGGCGCCACGTCACTAGCTCTCTGGTAACATTGGTGTTGCCTGCCCGTCTCGCGAGGTGGCAAGATCGGTACTTAGTGTCACTCCTGTGCTGGCAAAGGTGCGAGTCACGTGTCCGCACCACACCGCTGCACTTACTCGATGACGCACTCGGCGATTCACCCCCAAAAGTACAGGAGAGGTCGACGAGTGTTTGCTGTGATTTTTGCTGCCTGGCAACCGTGGAAGCCATTCTCCCCTCCACGTCGCGTCTGTTGTCTTCCGCGGGGTTCAGGGATAAAAAGCTGCACCGTGTCAGAAGGTCAGGTTCTCGGCTGCGCAGCCATTCAGAGCCTGACGCTAATGAAAGTTCATCCTGCGTGACTAGGCCTGTTCTTGCGGCCCCCCCCCCCTCTTTCGAGGTGTTGATGGGGTGGGCGAAGAAGGCAACTATTGATTATTAGGAAGGGGAGTTTCCTCAGGCGGGGCCAGAGGTTCTCTGTCGCTGTCTGCAAGAAATTCTGTCCAAGTCCAGGCGCGTGCCCAGAACAGACTTGTCAGCCTGTAGCCTTCAAAACAAACCGCCTGGGGAGGATTCATCACATCAACATAACTTTTTCTTCGCTGTCCAGTGTTCATTCACCTGCAACACTCTACAGATCTTCATTCCCAATAAAAGACACTCTATACTTGATGAGAGGTATAAAATAAACTACAACTTCGTGAAAGTTGTGAGATAAATACATAAAAATGACGATTTATATAGCACGTTTCTCCACCATTACTGTGAACTCAAAGTGTTTTATTCAAAACACACAACACATACATGATAAATGCTAGCGGCGTACAGTCGTCAATTCTGGAATCGAGGACCTACGAGGACAAGTGTTTTTCCATATTTTAGTTTGACCAAAATGACTTACACATTGAAAACATCGCTACTATTTTCATATGAGGCCACCCGCCAATGACATGGATGTGCTTACAGCTGCGTGGGTTAGTTTTAGAATCACTAAAATTGCCGAATTCTTGTAGTAAGATCATCAGGTTCGTTTTACAATCACCATAAAACCAGATACTGTTCAAGAATTTCTGGATTGAACCACTGGAGGCAATCAACAGCATGTTGGGGATAGTCATAGTCTGTTCACAGGCGCTAGCCCCCAACGATTGTGGAGAGAGAGAGAGAGTTGTGGAGGCCAGTGAGACAAGCTCCTATGTATGACATCTGTGCTATGCAAGTATTTCAGAGCATGTAGTACATCCCGCAAGATATGTGTGACCACTAGCTCTATACACAAGATATGTGTGACCACTAGCTCTATACACAAGATATATGTGACCGCTAGCTCTATATACAAGATATGTGTGACCGCTAGCTCTATATACAAGATATGTGTGACCGCTAGCTCTATATACAAGATATGTGTGACCGCTAGCTCTATATACAAGATATGTGTGACCGCTAGCTCTATACACAAGATATATGTGTGACCGCTAGCTCTATACACAAGATATATGTGACCGCTAGCTCTATATACAAGATATGTGTGACCACTAGCTCTATACACAAGATATATGTGACCGCTAGCTCTATATACAAGATATGTGTGACCGCTAGCTCTATATACAAGATATGTGTGACCGCTAGCTCTATATACAAGATATGTGTGACCGCTAGCTCTATACACAAGATATATGTGACCGCTAGCTCTATATACAAGATATGTGTGACCGCTAGCTCTATATACAAGATATGTGTGACCTCTAGCTCTATACACAAGATATGTGTGACCGCTAGCTCTATATACAAGATATGTGTGACCGCTAGCTCTATATACAAGATATGTGTGACCGCTAGCTCTATATACAAGATATGTGTGACCGCTAGCTCTATATACAAGATATGTGTGACCTCTAGCTCTATACACAAGATATGTGTGACCGCTAGCTCTATATACAAGATATATGTGACCGCTAGCTCTATATACAAGATATGTGTGACTGCTAGCTCTATATACAAGATATGTGTGACCGCTAGCTCTATACACAAGATATGTGTGACCGCTAGCTCTATATACAAGATATGTGTGACCACTAGCTCTATACACAAGATATGTGTGACCGCTACTTCTATACACAAGATATATGTGACCGTTAGCTCTGTACACAAGATATGTGTGACCGATAGCTCTATACACAAGATATGTGCGACCACTATCTCTATACACAAGATATGTGTGACCGTTAGCTCTATACACAAGATATGTGTGACCGTTAGCTCTGTACACAAGATATGTGTGACTGCTAGCTCTATACACAAGATATGTGTGACCGTTAGCTCTATACACAAGATATGTGTGACCGTTAGCTCTATACACAAGAGATGTGTGACCGCTAGTTCTGGCAGTCCTGTAGTGAAATATGCAGGCAGCAGGTGAAGGCAAGAACCATGGCCCAGAGCAGGCAGGACTCTCTACAGTTCATGACGATGGACGAAGCTACAGGAATGTGGGAGAATAATCTCATGTTGTTATTGCTTGGTTAATACAACTTCTTTCTGTACATAACAGAACTCGTGATCTCAGTTTTCTAGATCAGTCCGTTTAACAGCCACCTGCAGTCCTGTTGGTGAGTTGTATCTTTGTAACCTTTGCATGTCACAGCATAAAGCTGATAGGCACAGGCTACACTGTCAAACTGCATGATGACCACGTTTGATGGTGATGAATCACTGATGTTGAGAGTGACCTTCACCTTGTTTTGTGGCAGTGGTGGGAAGATGATGTCATAAGGCTGACTTGCTGTTGGAGAATCAGACAGTTGAAGTTTGGAACAAGCACAGTGCTTTGTAACTGGTTTGTCTGATATAACTTTTTCTGTCTTTAGCCTCTTGTCACTCTTGAATCTATACCAGCTTTTTGTTTTAGCAAGAAAAATATGAGGTATAATAGTCAGGTCAAAGGCTTCAAAAACAAGTTGGCCTTTCTCAGCATCAGCATCAGTCAGATTTGTCTGATCGGCCTGGCGACACATTTTACCGGGGAATTAGAGTGTAGATCTGCAGTCATGATGATGATGATGATGATGATGATGTCCATTTATGATGCGCAAGTATCCATTCAGAGAAATGCTCACTGCGCAGGAAAAACAGAAAAGAAGAAAAAATAAAACACCAGGAAAGTAAAAAAAAATAATGAAGACAAAAGTGGTGCTTGGTTGTTGAAGTCCTTCTTAAGTAAACAAATGAGTCTTCAGTCTTTTCTGAAACGTGGTTGGTGAGATGATTGTGGACAATGACGATGGCAGGACATTCCACAGTTTAGGTGCCGCGTTTGTGCAGGCCCTGGCTCCAGTGTCTTCTTGTTTGTGTCTTCCACTGCAGGGAGACAGAAGCGTGACTGGGAGCCAGAGCGCAGGCCACGTGACGGCTGGTAGGGAGGAACTAATTCTTGCAAATAGTCAGAAACAGTTTTGAACATGCAGGACTGAGCAATCGAAAGCACTTTGTAATCAATACGCTTGTTCACAGTCATCGGAGAAGTCATTAAAAAGAACAGATCAAGAATGATGAGGATAAACCTCCTCAGGTCACAAAAGCTGTAGACAGTGTTGCTACTTCGAGTCATCAAGAAGTTTAGCCACATTACACATGTTTCATCTCGCGGTCGACGTAAACAAACAAAAAGCTGGACTGAGATAAAAATGGCGTCGTGGAAGAAAGGACTTTTAGTCAACGGGTCAGCTGAAGCCGTAGAAGTAAATCAAAATGTCACAATCGAGAAACACAGTCCAACACATCACGAGGGTGATGACAGGTCAAAGAATGGACTCCAAAAGTCTGTCTCCAGCACAATCCAAAAATCTATGCAGTTGCTGAACAGCCTACACTTCGTGAGGCCAGAAGCATGAATAGATTTATGATGAGAAAGTGAGACGGGCCTACAGACCCCTGAACATGTCCTGCAGCTGTCCACTACACAAACAGGCACAGAGCGGAGCTGTGGCCGAGGGCGCCATAGTAGCACCAAAGCGAACAGGGAGAAAACAGCCCACTTCATAACTGGAACAAAACTAAAAGTCTGTCAGACATGCACTTTCGAACGAAGAAGATAGAGCAATGCAGACATTTCAGTCACTGTGTTATCTCTAGCACACATACTTAACCCAATTCCCCTTTGACGACGACGACGACGACGATGATGATGATGCGAAACTTAATGATGATGATGATGTTTATTTACAAAGCGCCTCACCAACGAAGACGGAGTTAGGACGAAGTTAAACGAGCACACACTTATCAGTAGGCATCAAATGCGTCTTACAAAATTATTCACTATCATTCAGACCATCTTTCTCTTCTCTCTCTCTCAGACGCGCGGACACACACACACACACACACACACACACACACACACACACACACACACACATACACACACACACACACACTTCTGTAGCATTCACTAGATGGATGCGAATGTCAAATCAAAGGTTGGAAATTAAGAGTTCACTTACCACATCAGATCTACTTCTGTATCAGTACATTGCCTGATGACCCTTTGATGGACGATGTAGTTATCTCGTGATCAAGATGCATCCATAAAACGATTCAAGTCAGATATAAAGTATTCTGCTTTCCCGAATTTTGTTCAGTTTTCTTTTTCACAGAGGCTGTTAGTTTAATGTTCTGGCTTGAGGAATTATATCGCCAAGGCACCAGACATAACTGCTAAACGGCTTTTGCATTTTTTGGCTACAGATTATATACTTGTCGCGTGTCTGTGTATTATTTTTAGTTCAGGTATGTGGACTTCTTATAATCGCTTGCAGAGTGATGTCTGCTTGGTAGAACACTCCAATGTGTGGTTCTCACAGATGACCGGTCTGTTTCTTCTGACGCGCTGCCTGTGAAGTCCTTGCAGTGCCGGAGTACGAGGAGAAGTTGTAGGTAGTCTCAGAGAAGTTGTAGGTAGTCAGAGAAGTTGTAGGTAGTCTCAGAGAAGTTGTAGGTAGTCTCATAAAAGTTGTAGGTAGTCTCAGAGAAGTTGTAGGTAATCTCAGAGGAAAAGTTATAGGTAGTATCCGAGGAGTTGTAGCTAGTCTCAGAGAAGTTGTAGCTAGTGTTAGAGGAGTTGTAGCCAGTCTCAGAGAAGTTGTAGGTAGTCTCAGAGGATTCCACAGACGCTGGTGCAATGACGTCGACACCATTTAGTCTCCCGAATGGCATCTATTGACATTAAAAGTAGGACAAGATCTCGCAAACACTTGTGAGAACATTGTCGACCTTTGGGTGTGGGTAGTGAATGAATTCGCCTGTTTGGGTACTTTTTCTTGGTGAGATATTGTCCTTGGCGGTAACGACTGTAGCAGAACTCACACTGGCTACACAGATGACGTCATAAATGGTAGGGGAGGGGTCTGTCCAGCTCTCGCTGTCAAGAGAAGAAACAAGAAGAAGAAGAAACAAGACTTGTAGCACAGACCGCGAACAAGCCACAACTGCTTTCAAGTCTTTTCTCCAGAAGAGTTCTAAACTCTCGTAGTCCAGTCTGCGAACACAAAAAACACCGAGACCAGCGGTGACCACTGAAAAACCTTAGGACGCTGGCTGACCACACAATCTCACTTTCTCTTTCCGGGGTCCCTGTCGCGGACCTAACTTTCCCTGCGCGAAGGGTGGGACTCCGACCAAACCGTCCGGCACTCAAAAATGCAGGAGGAGGAAATGGCTGACCCGGCACCAGTAGGAAGACACAACGGAGAAGCAATTAATGCGAAATAAGGGCCGACAGGGCGCAGGCGAGGTTCGGAAACAGGTTGCCCGTATACTGGGAATGACTTTCCGGTAGCCTCTCTGAGCGAACCGCTGTCTTGTGGATGAATCAGAGTCTGCACTCACCAGGCATCGATGGTCATAGTAAGTGTCGCAAGCTCTTGCTCCTTTACCTTTGACTGCGTGTGCGCAAAAACTCGAACAGTTCGGAGAAACCCTCCACGTATTTACGGAACGTTGATATAGACAAGTCCGGGAAAAGCAAACGTGGATGTGTTTACGTCACGTACACACAGGCTGCTTGCACGATGATGGCTAGCAAATACTGGACATCGCAACATGGTTTTATCAGTGCAGCCTCCAGGATGTTTGATTCTGCTGAAAGTGTCACAGTAGCTGGAGTGACTGTTCTTTCGTAACAAAATGGAAAATCCTCGTTGGTCGCCCTTCCCGCGGGGGGTGTGTATGTGTGAGAGCAAGTTCAGTCTCACACACCCCACCTCACGTCAACATTTTGCGCACTACTAGCTGTAACCTATCCTAGAATCCGTTGGTCCAATGCCATATTCAAAGCATTAAGCGGCTGCAATGGTCTGCTGGGAAATCAATTCGCCATCGGGGATGCGGTCGCAGCAAAGCCTTTTGTTTTATCGAAAGTCACGGAAGACTAACCTAAGGAACAATGACCAAGCAAAACTTTTATTTTCTTTCCTTCTGTCTGCTAGAAGATGCCAAGGAGCATTTGTTGCCTCCCTTCCTCAGCTTTCCGCGGTTCTCTCTGGTGAAGCGAGTCGTTCAGGTCGTGTTTGCGAATATCAGGTGTACAAACTCATCGATCTGTACACATCTCTTTGTTTTCAGCACGTGCTCCACTTCCTCCAGCGCCCTCTGTTTGGAAAGCATGTGTACAAATTGCACTGGGAGAATCTCTAAAGCACCGGGCACTTTCCCCATGAATAATTGATGTGAAGGCGTTTGTAAGGTTGTCGCATTACCAAATGTCACTGGTTTTCTCAAATGCATGTCGAAATGTGGTGATGAAAAGTGCTTCACACAGCTTACAGACGGGTTAGGGAGGTTGAGAGAGAGAGAGGGAGCAAGAGGGAGGGATAGAGTGAGATCGGTAGATAGATCAGTGTCTCTATAATCTATATATCTATATAAACGTCGAAACATAGAAGCCATACAGATTTTCAACTAGTGAATGAGTGAATGTGTGTGTGTGTGTGTGTGCTTGTGAGAGAGAGAATTTATGTGTGAGAATGGTATGTGTGTTAATGTATGTGTGTGCTAATGGTGTGTGTGTGTGTGTGTGGTGAGAGAGAGAGAGCGGAGGGGAAAGGGCTTACATGCCTGACTCACATTTCTCCATAGATTGCTGAATTTCATATTTTTGGGACAAATTTCAAATAAGAATTTGTATTCAGCTGCTCATCGCATCATTCTATATGCCGTATGGCATGCAACATTGATGTCATCGACCTTGCTTTGCAGACATCTCTCCCTAAAGGGGAGATAATAGAGGACCGCATGGCGAGTCTGTCTCTGATGTTCTGGGTTGAATGTATAGCTAGGTCTGCATTCATACAACATGTAATGCCAACCTCTTCACGTCACCAGAGTTATAATATAGTAATACTAAATGAAGATTTACATAGCGCGTACTCACACTCATAAGGAGCATGCTCAGCGCTTAAAACAGGAATGGACAGCATACTAGGGACGGAAGAATAACAGTGCTGATGACGACTAGAAGGCAAATAATTATATATAAATATTATATATATATATATTATAGATAACCCATAGAGGTACCAAGCAACAAAGACGGAGAATGTCGTGATTCTGCAGAGAAGACGAGTAGGAAAGAAGGAAAAATCATTGTGTGGATTGTGTTAGGAGTCTATGGGCTCACTCACGTTACCACAGGTCACATGACTGCGTTTGGCTTAGTAACTACCTCGGATGTGTATAGGTGGAGTGACGACTGTCTGCCGAGACTGTTAGTCTCGGCGCGCGAAAACCATGAATGTGACTAAACCGGAAGCTTCGTTGTAGTAGTTAACTAAAAAAAAAATAAATCGTCTGCAAGCAGTCCATTAATGCAACTACTCCTTATCTCACGTCAGATTAACCTGTTTGGCACAGACAGGTACAATGAAGTGTCTCAAAACCCATCCACTTACCCACATACCATCACTGTTAACTAATTTTTTATATGTAAATAATACTTATTTTCAACCACTAGTCATTTATAATCTCTCAGTATACTTGACAGTGGTTTCTGTGTGAGAAGAATAATTAACATGCATGGTGCCTGTTTAGTACGGTATCTCATGTCTTCAAAAACATTCTGGTGAAAATGCTTTCCATTCTACTGAGGTGGTGGACATGAACAATCCTGTCATCCCGCACATCATAATGATGGCCTGCAAGGGTGTGATTGTTCGCTTAAGTGCTCTCTGGCCATGCTTTGTCTGACACAGGTTTTTTTGTATAACTGCATTTTAGAGGAACACAGACGGACAGACAGACAGACAGACAGATAAATGCGGGTCCGCGTACTGCGAGTGCATACAAGTGTCACTTACGTTTACAAACATGCGTGCGTGCGTGCGTACGTGCCTGTAGTAGGGTACAGGCCTTTTAGCTATGCACAAGCAAGTCATTCGGTTATGAATTAAGCAGCAAGAATCTGAATGCAAACCACTATTGAAACTCTACAATGGTTTGTCTTGGTCTATAACTTACAGCTTGCTCGTGCAATCCACTATTATTAATCCACTGCCCTGTGACAGCAGAATATAGACGTAATATAGACGTGTAAGTAGATGTCAGGGAAAAGTAGATGTACAGTACTGATCGGGTCATGTTTAGTCTTTAGCTAACAATTTTTGTCGGGTAGCGGCTAGCTGAGTCGCTAAAGTATTGGAGGCACGTGCAGAATGTTCCACGTGGAGCGGCGTACTTTCCCGAGTTGACCCGGCTGATGGATGGGGTACCTATCCCTGCATAGGACAGGAGAAGGAAGGGCAGCGAAGTCACCGCCCTAAAAAAATTACTGGTTCAGAGATGATTGTCTTCCTTGACACGTCACTCGTCGACTACTGAGTGGCTTGAGGACTGACTTTAACATACAGTCTTACAAAATATTACAGACATAAACATTAGTCTGCCTGAACTAACTTTACCATAAAAGCTCAGAAAATAAGATATTACAGATTAATATTAGTCTTTCTGCTTTTTATGCAAAGAGTTTTAAGAAAGTGACTTGCATTTCCCCTTTACTGTTGTATATGATGTATATTATAAATTATTGTGTACCATGGTATGCACTTAAGCACTACATCAGTATGAGCTGTAGCAGAAGCTAAAGTTAATGTTTCAACCTTCCCAAAACAGGGAAAAAGAGTAACTTGTTCCTTATTTTCGCACCTTCTTCCTTTCATGTATTAAATTCCATTGGCTGCAATAATCTCATTCGCAGTTCAATCCTAAGCAGGTGAGGTAAATCGACCAGATGTGTCTGATGACTGTAATAATGCCTGTGGTTGTCTCCCTTACATTAACGGCTGCATCTACATGCGAGCAGCGACATTGTGACAGACAAATTAGAGTTGTAAAATACGTAATACATTTCATGACAGATACCATGGAGTAAACGCATACTTTGTTGGCCCACGAAGATGATTTTAATATCGTAAATTGTTTGTATACTTGAAAAAGTTTCTGTAATCAGCCTTTTTGTTTTCTCCCTAAGCCATAAAACTCTGGAAAAGAAAAGTTACCACACACACACACACACACACACACACACACACACACACACACACACACACACACACACACACAAGAGATAAGAGGTTCTCACTCCGTTATGACAGGCTGATAATGTTTAAAGCTGGGCCTCTGAGATGGAAACAAATCTGTCGGTGCCGCATTATAAGAAGACTGTGGTGTGCGTACGTGTGTTTTATGAATAAATCTGCGCGCGCGCGCGCGCGCACACACACACACACACACGCACTCGCGCGCGACTATGGAAGGGTGCGGGAGAAGACACTGAGTGACATGCAAAAGTTCGGTTACAAAGATCAACATGAAATTATCGTAGCTGTCTGACGCAACTGAAATGCGTGATCAACATCACAACGTGTCGAAAGGGACGCACGTGTCACCACGAGATGCCATCGTGAACTACCTGTACTTTTGCTGACCCTCTAGCACTGCACGTGCACTCTCCGCTTTGCAGGTGCGCACGGGGACTTGTCGCAGTAGCTCTTGCACTGAGCTTGTCAAAGCGTCGACGCCGTACTCATGTGACCTTTGTGTACTTAATTTAACCATTTTTGAACTCTGTCTGCACCTAGCATGTGCCTCTTTGACCTGACTGCGTCTTTTAATTTTTTCTAATGCACTCAGTTTTCACCCGAAGACGCACCTTGAGATTGGGAGAATCTATTTGAGCGAGGGGAGGGAGATCTGTGTGTGGAAAGGCAGGATGAGTGCACTGATGCTGTCACATGACATGGAAGTTGTCTCTCCCCAACCCCCCCTACCGAGAGAAGGTTGGAACTGTCTGTGTTAAAGGATGACGGCTGATTCGAGGACGACTTTGCTGGTGACGGATGCCTGACATTTCTGGGTTGATGAGGATGCTACCACGACCGCTTACTTTCTTCATTAATAGCTGGTAAGGGGAAGGGATCACGAGGGTCAGTTTACACTTTACACGACTGCTTCCCTCCAGACGCACACGTGCACACACACACACACACACACACACACACACAAACACTAGCACACCTTGAGGCAAATGAGCCAGAATTAAATAGCGCCAAGACGGTTATCGCTGCAAATGTGGCATTTCTAGTAATGTAAAAGGTTAACTAAATAATGTTTTCTTTAATATTTTATAAACGTAACTGTTATGTAATTTTGACGGAAGGACACAGGAAAAGAAACCAAGTTTGTTAAACAATAGATAGTAAATGGTTCTTAAAATATCAAGACTACTAGAATATTACTAAAAAATAGCAAATTGTGTTAACTGGGAAACAATATCACAGAAGTGTTTGGAATGTTCATATGGCAGGTAAAAGGCGCTTAGACTTTATATGGGAGATAACCATTTTGCTTACAAGTCGCCCAGTATTACCTCCCTTGCGTGACCTGCGTGTTCGACAGCACGCCTTTTCTCGCGCATACATCACCAATGTTAATATGTATGAAAACGCATAGTGTTTGAAATTTTTAATAAAAAAGTTATCGCTACCATCACAATAAAAGACCATGCAAAGACATTAAATACAATCTTATATTTTTAGTTTTCCGACACGAAAATGAAATGAAGAAATTAGGGAGATGATGAAACTTGAAGCATGAATTACAGAATAGAAACAGTAAAGCAAGGAACTAGAAGCATGAAGAGTTGAGTAATCTTGAAACTTGACAAGAGCAGTAATCTCAACGGTCACGTGGCAGTCATTTGTGAGATATATCGAATTTCTGAAATTGAAATAGGTTTTATTTTTCGGTATCCGGATCTTTCTAATGCTAGACCAGTATGACACAAGACCTGGTGTATCAACATATTGATTTCTATTATAATGATATTTATTTTTAAAGGAAGCAGTTGCTCTTTAATTCTGTTTGTTTTTTTCCCCACCCATATACATTTGCTTATATGATAAAGCTGCACAACGGTAGTTGTACAAATGAAGTGCATCCTGTGTCCTGTGTAGCTTACAGCGGTACACGGGACTTTACACTAGCATGTTTAATAGACGTATGACACACAGACAACACGCTGGACTAAACAAGAAAGTATTAGTATTAATTTTTAAATAATATGCTGCTTATTATTTACGGTTAACAGCGCACAGTAGTGCAATTCACGGCGGAACTCTTGAACCAATTCTAAGTCCCCGAAAATGTCGAATTAAAATAGGATATGGAGACCAGAGATAAAGCATCATTAAAAAGCAACACAGGGAATTTATCTAGGATGACATAATCAATGAGCAATCTGTTAAAAATGGTGGCGGTGTACACGTAACTGTCGTTCATAAATAGCCTGCTAGCCTTTATGTGTTTCTAGCTATGTTATAACCAATCTTTGTACACGCCGCTAATTAGTACTCGTGTTCACAGCTACAGGTAATCAGACTCACAGGCGGCAAACGTAGGAGATAGGTGGAAACCAAATGGGGGTTAATCGCACTGCCCACACACTTGGGGTTCTAAGGCACTTGTCACACAGAAGCTAAACCAGAAATTAGTGCAGATTACTTGAGCCAACTAATGTGTGATTTAATACAATGCAAATATTGCAAAGGGATGCCTTCAGTTAATCATCATTTATCACAGCTGAAATTTTATCAGCATTTAGAACTAGCCACGAAAAAGAAGCACTGGAATAGTCTAATAATTAGCTACACTCTATGTGGATTAAAATGCATTATAAAAGTATTTCAGGGAAAAGCACAAAGACTTTTTTGATTTAAAAGAGACCATGGAAAATTCTGAAGCACTTATCAAAAAGCCTTTCTATCATCACAATCACAAGACATTATTATTGATGAAGAAGGAAGCAGTAATTGACAATTTATAAGAAATGCATTTTTGTTTGGCAACGCTCAAGTAAAAAATAATTTTTATTGAAGTCATCACCAAATGAGAAGCACGTTTATTTTAGCAATGAAAATGGAATAAACATGTTTTAAAATGTCACTGTCATGACAATTATTTGCGCACGAATTAGCCACGACAAAACATTATTCAAAATATAAGTAAGGTATATCGTGATAATTTTATACTAGAGCTAGATCGAGCTGTCAGGAATTTAACATTTAGAACACAGAGTCTGATTAAACAGGCAGAATTCAGCAAAATTTATAGATTTGCTCTCTGAAACCTAATGCCACGAATGGCTCTGTTGTCATCTCTAAATGACAGTTGGGGATATTGTGTATTAGTTATAGCATCTCTGAATTGTTCAACGTTTTTTTTAAGATATTTATATGCAAAATCTTATCTTTAGGTTGTGCCATCTTTGAATGCTTAATGCTGATCAACTTGTCACATGCTTTTGGCTGTGGCATGTCGTGACATTCGTGACAATGCCAGGTCGTACAATTACATTCCTCGGTGACATACCATCCAAATGTCACCAAAACATCACATGCTTTGGTTATGTCGGCTCTGCGCTGTGACACATTTGCACATCGCATGCCCTGCTTTTGTAGGGTCTGAAAATTGTAGTATTTACACCTCCACATGCCTTGGCTATGTCTCATCTGAGCTATGACACATCACAGACCTTGACTGTGCCACGTCTACGACACCTTCACATGTCACATGCCTTGGTCGTGTCTTGTCTAAGTTATGACACCTTCACTCGCCTTGACAGTGCCATGTCTGAGCTATGACACCTTCACTCGCCTTGACTGTGCCATGTCTGAGCTATGACACTTTCACACGTCACACGCCTTGGCTGTGTCGTCTCTGTACGGCCACATCGGCGACAGTTTGACGCGCAGCGTTTTTGGCGTCGTACCGCCACTGCCGTAGCCGCGGAACAGTCTGCACTTCTTGGCTACCGGCACTTCCTCCGTCTCGCAGTCTCGGCTGCCCCGTGCCCCGAGAGCGGCTGCCGCCATCTTGGCGTCTGGGGGCAACGGGAAGTAGGAGAAGGTCTCCTCCACCTCTTTCTTCTTGAAGCGTGCGTACTTGAAGAGCAAGACGAGGAAGGTGAGAGCGTAGAAGGAGATGACTGCCACGATGTAGTAGAGGGCGTCCCGCTGCTTGCTGCTCGTGTCCGCGTCAGATGCGGCGACGTCAGCGCCCTCTGAGGAGAGCACTTCCACCAGCTCAGTGTCGTTGAGACTTACGAGGTACTGCGCACTCATGATGGCACGACGCTGTTGTACCAGGAGTCACTCTCTGATCACAGGTCGCTGTTGTACCAGGAATCACTCTCTGATCACAGGTCGCTGTTGTACCAGGAATCACTCTCTGATCACAGGTCGCTGTTGTACCAGGAATCACTCTCTGATCACAGGTCGCTGTTGTACCAGGAATCACTCTCTGATCACAGGTCGCTGTTGTACCAGGAGTCACTCTCTGATCACAGGTCGCTGTTGTACCAGGAATCACTCTCTGATCACAGGTCGCTGTTGTACCAGGAATCACTCTCTGATCACACGCTAATCTAATATACCAGGAGTAACTCTCGGATCACACGCAACTGTTGCCAGGAGTAACGTTGTGATCACACGCCGCCATCACCGGGAGTAATGCACTCGATGCTGTTGTATTAATATCTGGATCGAGAACTAAAACTGCTGTGTGAACTGTGTCAGTCCCGTGCAAATCTGTTATCTATTATAAACCGTTGTCTTGATGATGACAGAGTAGAATTCACATTTAACAAATCTATAGATTCCTCCACCAATAATCTTTGACACAGTGTCATACGCACAGTCAGACGAGGGTGTTTAAAATATTACTAACGCACTTTCTGATGCACTTGTTCACCTTCTGCTGTAGATTTCAATGCTTGAGTCGCTTGATTTTCCCAAGTAAACGCCCTCACAAAAAGAGCTAAAGGCTTTTAAAGTCAATCAGCTGCGAAAGTGACACACTATCGTATCACAAACGATTGCGCTGCAGAGACCGTTGAAAGTAAAAAAGTACTTCACTATTGAATCTTTGCGTAACACAACGATACATGATAACCGTAATACTGCACATGCGCAGTTAACGCGTAGACTTTCGGGCTACAGTGTGCAGTGTATTGTGTTGATGCTCCTCCTGTCACGTGACCGTACACGCCGCTCTTTATATTAATTGTTTCTTGTTCTTCACAAGCAACACGTAGTGCTGTACTCGACGTGAGTCAGTTTACGGCTACGTTGTGCAGGCAACGACTGTTAGCCGCCGTCCAGCAGCTGCGTTCCTTCTGTCCCTGGGTCAGTGGTGCTGGCCGCAGCTGCTCAATATTTGCGGACAGTCGGGAGACAGCGCTTCACATCGCAGCACGTGCCACGAGTCTGTATGGCCAGCTAGCCGGGACCTTTGACATCTAGCTACCTCTTTGAAAGCCAGTCTCCCACTTCCTTTGCGTCAACATTTCATCAGCAAAGAAGTTACAATAAACTTTGTTTCCCAGACAAACCAGCTATTTACTTTTTATTTTTTTTACGCGATGCAGCCTAGGATATTTGTAACTCGATTGGCGTTCTTGTTTGGCAATTTTTATCCATCGTGCTCAATTTCTTTATGAAATTTATTTTCCCCTGTGCACGTGTACAGGTTACTACAACACCAGCACCCTGTGTCGCTTGCACCATAGACTGCTGTGTCAGCAACGTCTTGTCTATTTTGTAGTTTCCAGCAGTTCTCCCCGCAAGCGCTCGTGTTTTCATGACTTATCTGGCAGAGAGAACTCACCGACGGTGGGTGAAAAAATAATAAAAAAAGTGGCACGTCCGCCTTCTCGTCCACGCCTACTGCCGGTGCCGGAGGACAGACACTAACAAGCTACAGACACCAGACTACTACCACCATCACCGCCACCACCACCACCAGCAGCAGACGTCTGGCGCAGATCAGTCAACTGTCATAGCGACAGCCGATCTCCTCCCGGTCGCTGGTCGTCTCTGTGGTTGTCAAGACGTGTGGGGCGGTACGCCCGAAGGAGGGTTGGTGGCAGCCCATCTCCTCACGCACCAAGGAACACGTCTTCACCGCGCGAGACGTCCGCCATGCTATTGCATGACCCGTCACTCTTTGTCTCTCGACTCACTTGCTGTAGCGGCGTGTGAGAGCGACAGGAATAGTTCATTTATGCCGAACAGCAACACCTGTGACAAAGCAAACAAGACATCATCATCATCATCATCATCATATCATCATCATCATCATCATCATCATCATCATCATCATCATCATCATCATCATCATCATCTTGTGACAATTTCATTGTTACAGTGACTGGCCTGTTGAACTTTGACTTAAAGTCTCCACGACAGCAGTTTGTATTCCGTCCTCAAATGGTAAATCTTTCGAGACGTGTGTACATATCTTTGTGGGTGTGAATACGAGTATATATGTAAGCATGAGAAATGCGTACTTTTTGCAAGTAATGCTTACACAACACTGGCAGGTCACACGCTAGTGAACAACCACAGTCCAAAATATCTTTCTTAAGTGTAACCCACTGTATTAGGCGAGAAGAACAGAGTGTGCAAGAAAGAACACATTGAATCTAGGCCCTGGGTAACCTACTGTGGGCTAAGCTGATCCAAGGACAAGACTTATCATGGACCGCAGTCCACTTCGCAACACCCACAGCATCAATGTCTTCCCCAAGACCAAAGCAGTTGATGAAGAGGACGACATAGAGCCGAGGACACTGACGGGTCCAGCGATGCTAGTGGAACAGAGCGATAGTCGAGCAATACAACACTCGGCTGCCTGCACGTGGTGCCACCTCGTGA